>JAWNLB010000070.1:9180000-10496640 GCA_035041595.1 Drosophila basisetae
GTGTGTGTGGCGTCAGATATTTGTGCAGTGTTGCCGGCACCATGGACATTATGGCATCTACCGAGTCATTGGTCACCGAATCGCTCACCATCGTATCGCGACTGTCCACTATCCACGAAAGAAAAATCCCACAAATATTGGTTACCAATAATTAACTTATAAAAGAATTCCACTCACAGTAGTTAAAGTTGTGATACTGCAGCAGGCCAAAGATGCACAGGGCCAGGATGAAAATGCTGCGCATATAAAATTTGTTGCGTTTGCGTCCCATCGCCCCCGTATTGGGCAGCGGTATCAGTACACGACCTTCATAGAAAATGATATAATTTCGATACGAAGAGAACCGTAGCTGTACTTACCTCTCATTTTTGACATGTTATCGGCGACTGTTTCCCAGTTGCTAGCAGGTGCAAATGAGGTGAGTTATTTTGGTGCGCCACCTTAAAGTATACCGAATTGATAAACGATTGTAACCAATAAAAATAAATGAACATTGGCTAATTGAAAGTGGTGACAAAGGTAAAGCACGAAAAATGAGTTAACTTCAAAATGCTAATCAATCAACACAACTAGTTGGTTTCATCGAGTAACATGTACTTTTTGTATCGGATCGCTAATAAAAAGCAAGCAAAAGACAGCAATTGGTAAGTCCCACTTGTCTTTTATTTCTCTTGACACAGAATGATTATAAGGAAGCAAATATTTTGCATGACAAACTAGCACATGACCCACAACAGCCCTTTCTTATGATTTTGAAAATATTTGTATTTATACAGTTGAGCGTTAAGAACGACCCATATTGGGCATAAGCATAAAAAACAAATTAGAATGCTATAGTCGAGGAAGTAGTCAGAAAGTCAGTAAGTGACGTAGTAAGGCAGAAAAGTAAGTAGGTTTGTAAGTAAGTATATAAGTGACAACTTAAAGAAGAAAATAATGAAGTCAAGAAGTAAGTAAGTTAGTAAGTATGCATATAGGTAAGTAAGAAGGAAGAAACCCAATAAGACAGTGATTTAATGGCAGTAACTAACAAAGTATGGATGTAAGTTATTAATTAAGTAAGGAACCAATTAACCAAGTAAGTAAGTAGTAAATAGGTAAGTTATTAAGCAAGTTAAGTAAGTAGTAAATCTATGAGCCGTGAATTGCTGAGACTTTAACACAACATTATGTATTTCGAACCTAAATTGAAATCCCCCCGGTCAGGGTTATTGTAAGTAGGTGCGGTATATACAAAGAGGTTCATTCGTATCGTATTCGTAATTGTTGAATTGTTTTAATGTTAATCGTGTTTCGCATTTCAAATTTGTGAAATTGTATCTGGAATCGGTCAATCTAAGCGCATTACTCAAGGGGCTGTTAAGTTATATAGAGAACTGCTTTCAGCTGTTGCAATCGCCATCATGGAAATCAGCAGCAAAGCAGCGCCGCGATAAAATCTCAGCCTTAAATGCGAATCGGCTTCGACTGATGAGTTCTCCTCCTCCTCATCGTCCATGTGTTTAGGTTTAAGCACTTCGTCTCGGGTGATTAGCGATAAGCCATTCAGCTTGACTTGATTCGCTAAAACAATAGGCCAGGTGGGTGGTGCGAGGTGGATGGTTGGGTGTACTAGTCACAAACGGCCTCCTCACGACACGTAACAATTGCGTGCGTGTATTGTCATCAGCCTCGGGAGACCGGCGAATATGGCGAATACCTTCTCCGCCGGACTTTTGGAGGCGGGGGGAGGGGGCGCTCACTTGTAAAGTGGGCGACGATCTCGGATGGCCTCGCGTCAATTGGCATTATAAATAGAATGGCAGATTTGGCGAGTGCCACGTTTCTCGAAATACATCATTTCTTTGCAGTTGTCGCCTCAGCAAGCATTCTTTCTGCCAGTTAACAGGCAGGAACAAATCGAACAAATATATTCTTAATTTTTTTCTTTTGTGTTTGTCAGGGAATATTAACATGGCCTTGATACCGTAAAATATATGTATTTATGTAATTCATGATGTGCTTGAAAATTTTGCTTAATAGGCATTTTAACGAAATCACAAATTGAATTGACAAATGAAGGCAAATGGTTTGCTGCTTGTAAGCAGGTAAATAGTAAGGAATTTTTATCAAAATTGTAAACACACTTATATTGTAATATCATGTTAAACATGATCTACAACATTCTCTTTATTAGTTAATAAAGCTAATTGTTGTACTCTAATAATGAAGGTATTAAATAAATGCCTGTCTGAATAGACTGAGATAGAGACTGGGACCATGGAGCATATACAAGTCTGTGCGCGCATCAGACAAAGTCTAAATTAGAGTGCTACGCTACAAACACGCCCAGCTCCGCCTCATCCAGGCTATATCTTCCGCAATTTTTGAGTTAGAGCCGTCAAATTACTTACAAATTTGTATGACCACGCCCACATAATCGGCAAAGCCGATATTTCGGAAAGCGTAGATCGATAAAATATCATTTTGGTTATGCCCGACTGCAATGTTCTCTGTTGTTGTAATATTTCCAGACGAACACTAAATTTAATTATATATTTTTATATTTAAATTTAGTGTTTGTTGGGGAGTATTACCATGGCGTTGATACCGCAATACGAGGTGTGTTCAAAAAGTATCACGAATTTTGAATTTTCGCGGGTTACGTATAATCGAATTTCGATTTTTTTGTAGCGTTATGTTGGTACTCATGTCTCTCACTTACGAGGTGTGTTCAAAAGGTATCGCGAATTTTGCATTTTCGCGGGTTACGTATAATCGAATTTCGATTTTTTTGTAGCGTTATGTTGGTACTCATGTCTCTCACTTATGCCGGCAAGCTCGGCCATTTTGAATGTTCACTTAATTGTTGACAGCTGCTTTGCTTGCACGTGTTTTGGATCGTCTTCGATTTTTACCTATTCAAAAAAATGGATCAAAGAACCTGTATCAAATTTTGTGTGAAAAACGAAATTAAGTGCGCGGATGCATTCCGAATGTTGATTGTGGCATACGGAGAAGCTACCTTGGACCGAAGCAACGTTTATCGGTGGTACAAAATGTTCTCAGAAGGCCCGAGCACTTCAACAACAGACGAAAAAATTAATGGAGTGGAGAAAATGGTATTGGCCAATCGTCGAATCACCGTTAGAGAAGTTGCTGAGGAGCTAGACATATCGATTGGCTCATGCCATTCGATTTTTATCAATGATTTGGGCATGAGACGGGTCGCCGCGAAATTCGTACCAAAATTGCTCAATTGCGACCAAAAACAGCATCGCATGAACATTGCTAATGAGATGTTGGACTCTGTCCGCGACGACCCAAATTTGCTCCAGAGGGTCATAACTGGTGACGAATCGTGGGTTTATGGTTACGACGTGGAAACCAAAGCTCAATCATCTCAATGGAAGCTGCCGCACGAACCAAGACCGAAAAAAGCGCGCCAAGTTCGGTCGAATGTGAAAGTTTTGCTGACAGTTTTCTTCGATTGCAGGGGCGTGGTGCATCATGAGTTCTTGCCACAGGGTAGAACGGTCAATAAGGAATATTACCTGCAAGTCAGAAACGCCCGGATTTGTGGAAGAACAAAAATTGGCTTTTGCACCACGATAACGCCCCTGCTCACACATCGTTGCTTGCGCGCGACTTTTTGGCCAAAAACAACACACTAATGATGCCGCAGCCACCGTATTTCCCAGATCTGGCCCCCTGTGACTTTTTCTTGTTCCCTAAACTGAAGAGGCCCATGAAAGGACGACGTTACGCTACGCTTGACGAGATAAAGACGGGATCGAAGGAGGAGCTGAACAAGATAAAAAAAAAATGATTTTTTGAAGTGTTTCGAAGATTGGAAAAACCGTTGGCATAAGTGTATAATATCTCATGGGGATTACTTTGAAGGGGACAAAATAGATATTCATGAATAAATACATAATAACTGAAAAAACACAAAATTCGCGATACTTTTTGAACACGCCTCGTATGTTTATTCATAGCAATTATTTATGGTGTGATGAAAAACAGATTTCACTTTAGGAATTTGCAAATAAACAGCAATATTCTTATATTCTTAACAAATGCGTTAGCATAATTGTATTATTTGTTAATTGAAAAAATAGTGGAAATTATAATTTAAGAATTCTACCACATTTTAAATTTTTCCACTGCCTTCCACTAAGTAAACATCATTTGAAAGGCTTTTATCAAAATTTCCAATTTTGTCTAATTAAGTTTATTTTTGCAATACAACACAATATATATAGAAATATATTAGATAAAACAGTTTTAGAGTCTAATTTTGTTAATTAGCCTAATTTGTGCTAAAAACGTGCAATAATTATAATGTTTTTTCAATAAACTGTAGCCACTGTCGAAACGTCAATTAAATGATAATTAAATCGGCCCTAAAAGTAGATGGAAATAAAACCCAATAAGCGTCATCAATTCTAGTCAATAAAAAGGAACAAGACAGCCAGAAATTTATTTCCAAAAACCTATACGCCCATAAATGCCATGGCAACATTAATGATAATGAAATCAACGAATTTCCATAAATAGCATAAATAGAGCAAAGTTCAAGTGCCGAAAGTCAGAACAGAAAAAAATAGCTAAGCCTAATGGGGGGCGTCAACGATGATGACGACGACGATCCGGATTCACCGCCCCGGAAATAAGCCATCCATTTGACTTTGAATTTGAACTTTAAACATCGATTAAAAGATTAAGCAAAACAAAAAAAAAAAACAAGAAACAAAAAATATAAGAAAATAAGCAAAACGTGAAAGAAGCAATTTCTTTAAGGGCACGCGTACTCAACAGCTAATAGCTAACAGTTAGCGGCAGATAGGGGGTGGGGTAGAGGGAAGGTTGCTTGCGGTAAATCTGTAGACAAGATATTCAGCATAAACAGGTATGTGAGACAGTATTTATTTGTTTATTTACTGTTTGCTTGTTACGAAATCAGTGTACGATGTAAAGGGGCTAAAAAAAGACAAAACAAAAAAAGTCGCACAAAAGCCAAGCAAAACACAGAGCAACAAGAGTGTTTTTTAGCACATGTTCGAATAGCACATACCACGCACTGAACTGAAATTTGGTGCTGGCAAATTGAAGCTTATCGATTTTGTATAGATTTTCTTTTCTTTCTAAATTCTATTCTCTTTTTTAAGTTAAGTTAAGTTTTTTTTAACTTATGTGAAAATTAAATATTGTTTAAAGTTTCGCATATCTTCTAAGAGCATAATAGAAAATAATAATACGCCTAGACATATTTATTATACACTTAATTTCATATTTTGCCATTTCATTTTAAATATTTAAATAAATTTCTCCTTTTTTATTATATTAATTTCACATTTATATTTATTAAAACCTTTTCAATAAGTTTGTTCTTTGAAAATCGAGGAGACTCAATAAAAAAGTTTTGTTTTTGAATAAATTTTAACAAAAATTCGTTTTACATTTTGCATTTATTTTAGCCAATTTGAATATGTAAGAATTGTATTTGAATTTTGTGCACAAATGCACATAACATTTAACAAAATGTCTAAATGCTTACAGGGTATACAGGGTGCAAAGCCTAATTCGCCGCTTACTTTGCATTTAGTTGTGGTTGTTGTTGTTGGCTTGTGAAATATTGTGCTAATTTACAGAGCATACAGCTATTGAAATAGATGTTAATTATATATATATCTAGAGACGTTTTAATTTACCTTTGACTAAAATTGCAAGTGCGCAATATTTTCGTTTGTGGCTCCGTTTCGTCTGTCGGCATCGTTGTTCCTCAATCGATTTTTCAGACGCCCCAAGTCCAGTTTCAGATTTAATGCCTGCATTTAAATTGTTGCTGTTGTTGTTGTTGTTTTTTTTTGTTGACGCATTGCAGTCCCTTTGAATAGAATTTTGAGCATTTTGCGAAAAGTTCTCCTTTATTGTAGTAGTCGTATTTTCTCAATTGTTGAATTACTTAAATGTGATTTTTGTTGTTGTCGTTGTTGTTATAAATTATTGTTGTTGTTCTCGTTGCTGTTGTTGTTGGTGTTGTTTTTAGTGTCGCTGCGCGCCTTGCGTTTAGATTCATGCAATTTCTATTGAGATACATGCTGGCAGCTGCTGCTGCTGCTGCGACACACACAGATATACACAGCACACACGGCATCTACCGATTTTGATTGCTACATTTCACCAGCTTTTTAGATTTTGTTGACTTTTTATTGCTCTAATGTTTTATGTAAATTATGTATTCACTTTTCGCTTTCTTTGGTGCGATGCACACCAACAAAAATTTTAACCCAACCACCGCTCGTAAACCTAGCTAGCGCAGCACTCTCACGACTGAAAATCGAAACCCAAACAGCTGGGGCCGTTGTTTGATGAGAGGTATGCGTAAATTTTAGGCTGACCATATTCTATGTCGATCTGCTGTAAGGTAAAAGTTATCGGCTCAAAGTAGTGTTGGTAATTACTTGAAATAGCTGGCAATAAATTAAAAAAAATTGTTGCCTCATCTGCACAATAAAATGTGACAGCTGACTTAGTATTTCATAATATATGTTCAAAAGGGGCTCCCAAAAGTTACATTATTTTAAGTTTATGTATATTTTTGACGGAGTTGAATCGCTCAAATGTGCTGCCACCCTGGACTGTAACTATCGCAACAAGCTGCTTCGGCTATCGGTTAATCGGTGCGCACTACTCGATAGCTTTATATCAGTTCGCATTGGATTTGGGATTGCTGCATTGGTGTCTGTCGCTTATAGTACCGAATCGCGGCCAAGTTTTTTTTGTTTTATTATTATTCCAAAAATATACAACGTACGCCGCGCGTGAATCATTCGCGACGTCTCGCCTTAAATCGAGTGTTCACATCATAAATTTGAACGAAACCAACAAAATATTTAATATTCATCCATTTTTGTTGTTGTTTTACACGTGGACACTCGCATTTCAATTCGCCCGATAATATTTATTGAATATCGCCGACGTTGTGCTTCGCCCCCGCCCCGCACGCCCTCGTCTGCACCATCGTCCGTGTGTGTTACGAATTTTGTATAAATAGTTGTGTGTTCTCAAAAAGAAATATAATAAAAATAAAACAAAAAATATGTTTAGTTTTCTGAAGCGCGAGACTAAAAACCAAGAGGTGGTCGAGAATGTCATCGGTGAGCTGAAGAAAATCTATCGCAGCAAATTGTTGCCATTGGAGGAACATTATCAGTTCCATGATTTTCACTCGCCAAAACTGGAGGATCCGGATTTCGATGCGAAGCCGATGATCCTGCTGGTGGGTCAGTACTCGACGGGCAAGACGACCTTCATTCGTTACCTGTTGGAGCGTGATTTTCCCGGCATACGCATCGGACCGGAGCCGACAACAGATCGATTCATTGCCGTTATGTACGATGACAAGGAGGGCGTTATTCCCGGCAATGCACTCGTCGTCGATCCCAAGAAACAATTCCGGCCATTGTCGAAATACGGCAACGCCTTCCTCAATCGTTTCCAGTGCTCAAGTGTTTCGTCGCCGGTACTGAATGCCATTTCCATTGTGGATACGCCGGGCATTTTGTCCGGCGAGAAGCAGCGCATCGATCGTGGCTATGATTTTACGGGCGTGCTCGAATGGTTTGCGGAGCGTGTGGATCGCATCATTCTGCTCTTCGATGCGCACAAGCTGGACATCTCCGATGAGTTTAGGCGTTCGATTGAGGCGCTCAAGGGGCACGATGACAAGATCCGGATTATATTGAACAAGGCGGATATGATTGATCATCAGCAGCTGATGCGGGTTTATGGCGCGCTGATGTGGTCGCTGGGCAAGGTGCTGCAGACGCCGGAGGTGGCACGTGTCTACATCGGCAGCTTCTGGGATCAGCCGTTGCGCTTCGATGCCAATCGGCGTCTGTTCGAGGACGAGGAACAGGATCTGTTCCGGGATCTGCAATCGTTGCCACGAAATGCGGCATTGCGTAAACTCAACGATCTGATCAAGCGTGCGCGTCTGGCCAAGGTGCATGCGTTCATCATTGCGGAGCTGCGCAAGGATATGCCCTCGATGTTCGGCAAGGATAGCAAAAAGAAGGATCTGATCAAGAATCTGGGACAGGTCTATGATCGCATTCAGCGGGAACACTCCATATCCCCCGGTGATTTTCCGGATGTGAAGAAAATGCAGGATCTGCTGCAGCATCAGGACTTTTCCAAGTTCCATTCACTCAAGCCCCATCTGCTGGACATTGTCGACAATATGCTGGCCAAGGATATTGCGCGACTCATGGAAATGATACCTCAGGAGGAGATGTCACTCGTCCAAGATCCAGTAGTCAAGGGTGAGTTAATACTGTATTGTATATCTGCCTTATCTTGGCTACAACATTCTACAAATTTGTCTCTTTTGTCCGTTCTCATCGTCCTCGTCCTCGCCCTCGTCTAGCAATCGAAGGTAATCATAATACTTCAAAGCAGCACTTTTCAATTGTTCAATTGTTCACTTGCTTAAACACCTGGTCACACTATCCACTTGCATACAAAATCGATATAAATCGATAGATACACATTTCAGCACCTAGCAGAAATGAAATTTGTTTAGCACTTTAGATATTGCCGGAGTGATAAGTCAGCTGGTTCATATTGCTCTAATTGTATTCCATGGAATTCCACAACTGCAATTTCTAGCTAGTTATTTTGAGTTCTCCAACTAAAGCAAATAATGATCACATGTTAATGCTGCCCGCTTTTTTGCTTTTAGATTCAGCACATTTGGAATTAATATTGCCAAATTTGTTGTGTGTTAAATTCCTGAAATTGGAGGTTTATTTTGTTGCTATTCCCAAGCGGAACATGACCTCGAAAGCGGTTTATATAAATGTCATGAATATAACATTTTGACGATTGTCTGCAAAGCTAGACTGGAACATTTTCTACCGTCTTAGACAGCTTTTCCAAAAAAAAACTGCGCGTGCGCAACTGCTACAAAAAATACAGCTAAAAGCAAAACACAAGTTGACCCAGTTAACAAATAGTCATGCCAAATTGTTGAAAACAAGTTTCACGCACACACAAACAACAAATTCACAGCTAGTACGAGAGAGAGAGAGAGACAGATATATTTGAGACCGCTGAATGTGTCTAATGAATGCAGCAATTACAATTTAAGTGCTTAGCAGCGCATGCAGCATGCAGCGTGCAGCATGGAAAGCTACAGGAGATGTACTTGGGCATTTCCACTCGCTTTCCTAGCATCATACACATATGTAGACATACTCGTATATGTTTATATAGTTTATCATGTCTAAAACAAATTTCCTCTTTCACTTAATTGTCTTTGCCTAACTGAGCTTCCTCTTCTCGCACTTATGCAATGTGCTTCATTTATATATAAACAATATAAAATATTTATGTATAAAATAATTGCAATTTTTTCAAATATATTCTTTAGTATTCCCCTATAACTTAAAGTCAATACTGACTCCTGGAAGTTCCAAAAATCAAGCGAGAAAATAATAGCACCACCTAAGCACTTTATTTCTATAAAGTTGGTTTAATTATTTATAATTTGCATAATTAAATAATAATTTCAAAATTTGAAAAGTGTTGCTATTATTTTTTCGTTCATTTTCTTCCTTTTCATAAATGTTCTTAAATAAGCTGAAAACCTATTAACTCATTTTCAAGAGTCTTTCACTTCTAAAAACGAATTCATAAATTTTTTAAACTCACAAACTTAAAAGACACAGTTTAAAACATTTCTTGTGAGAGTGGACTTGTAGCTGTATGTGGTCAAATATGTATATATATATATATATATATATATATATATAGTATCTCATGTCTGAAGCCAGTTTCGTCTTTCACTTAATTGTCTTTGTCTAACTGGTTCGCAGCTTCCTCTTTTCGCACTTATGCAATTGGGGCTCATATGTATGGAGAATATATATACAGACGTATTACTATATATATTTATAGTTTTATACTGGCTACGCAAACAGGGCGATAAGAGCGCTTCGCTGATAAGCGGAAAAGCACTTTGTTTCTATGCTGGACGCACTTTTTTAAATATTTTTTTATTTGTTTTTGGCGACAAGTAGAACTTAAATAATGTGAAATCCAAATAATTTTGTAAATAGTCAGCGAACGCTAAGGTAATACGGTTTTTTCAGTTTTAAGCTTTCATATCTAACACAAATACTGTGAAAATATATGATAAGTAAAAAATTTCTACTTGAAAATAGGTGGACGAACATGCAAACACTTAGCGAAAAAGTGTTTAGCCAACAATTTGAATTCTTAAATTAAGAACTTTAAAGTGCTACTAATGAGTATTTTGTGCATAGTTCAATAGAGTTTGCTCTTATTATCATAGAACTCTTGTTTTCGAATTTTCTATGGATATTTTGTATAGGTTTTAGTGAAACTGTTTAATAAGAAATTGCAGTGCTTAAATTGTGAACTTTAATGAATAAAATTGTGCTATTAATGGGTATTTTGTATATAGTTCAATAACTTTTGCTCGTATTTAAGTATTTAGAAAATTAGTAATTGTATTCCATTTGGAGTAAAGTTTGTCTGTTTTTTATGAGGGTAACTACTTAAGTACAATAACAATGACAAACTTATTATCACAACTTGGCCGTTGGCTGTCGTCATGTTCCAGTGATAACAATTATCGAACCGAATTGCTTGCCATGATGTAAGCAGTGAAAAAAGTGGCTCATTGAGTGACTCATATCTATGGGAAATGCCACTGAGAGTCGAGAGTGTGGAGTGTGGAGAGTGGAAACAGGAAAGAGAGCTCTTCATTCATTTTTAAGTGGGTACAGTCAGTCCACATACATGTTTCACACTCCAGCGCTCAGCGGTTAGTTGGACACACTCTGACCATCGACGCATCCAGATTCGGATTCAGATTCAGTTTCCAGCCAACCATGACGATGAGCACGCATTGAAAGCATTAACTTAAAACATTGAGACCAGACAAATCAGTGAAAAAAACTAGTTAGATATACACCTGTTGTGCATCCGCCTATGAGATACCCACCACTAAATTCATCAATATTTAAGTCATTTAAAATAATCTCGATAAATTGTGTTTTTGTTGTTAACTTTTGCGTACTCAATATGTATGCCTCTATTTGCACTAGGTTTACCTTGAATCAAGTACAAATTGTTAAATTATCATTGATTGACGTATGGAAAAATTGTAATAAAACCAGCTTGAATATGAATATTAGGCACAATTTGGATTAGTATCCAAAAGCTATGTATTTTCATACTAAAATCATAAAACGAAAATATTTGAAATATTTGAAATCAAAGTAGTTTTTCTTTAATTCAAGTTATTGCTCAAGCTGCATACTAGCATTAGCTTAGAGCATTTAATAATCTGCTTTATATAAATGCACTTATTTCAATTGCTTTGGGGGCATTCGTAATTGCTGTTTGAACAGTGTAATAAATATGTAAAAAGCGATTATAATTCTCGTGTAAATTGTGTTTAATGATGTCCTCTGTGTGTGTGTGTGTGTTTGACCTATGAACCCCACCACTTCGATAGATAGTCTGTGATTCGACTTTGCTCGTGTGGAGTGGGAAAGTTCAAGGTCTTTTGGGTGGCGCTATTTGCCCAATTACTACAATGCCTAACGATTGCTTTGACACCTGTTTGTTTTCACTTTGTAAAATATTTATTGGTTGTGCAGCAGCTTTTTAACATTTGTAGGCCAAGTCAACTAACGCATTTGTTTGTTGTGGCTATCTTTTGGGTTATCGCGTTGCCAGGCTCTGCTCCTCCTCAGATAGATATCACTAAGTCTCTATAAATATAGATATAGATAAAAATCAGTTCAAGAAGCAACCCTTATCGAAAGTTCGTAACTGAAAAATTCACACCCCACTAAAAGCTACGAAGAAGAAGAAGCAGTATCAGGCAAATACCCAAAATGTGTCTATTGCTCTCTGTAAAGAGGCGTTCAACGTTCAACGCCCAATTGTCGTCTGGTTAGCACTGTTCTAATTTCCAGCAACAAAGAACTCGCTCTGTTATCTGTACAGGGCTGCAAAAACAAAAAACATACAGATATGCATATATATATATATATATATATATATATATATATATATATATATATATATATATATATATATATATATATATATATATATATATATATATATACATATGTACATATGACTTAACAGAGTATATTATTAAGTAATACTTTTGCCACATGACGTTTCTGTTCTGTTATACGGCACTTCTATGTTAATCAAAACGAGCACCTACGTAAAGTGTGACCAGCTGTGCTTATTAACATCATATGTATTCCATGCACGAATATACACACACACACTAACACACACACAGATGAGAATGAAAATAATTATTATCTAATAAGTGAACAGCTCCAAAAACAGCAGCATTAACAGTGCGCAAGAGGAAGAATGTGAATTGAAAGCGTCGCGAGTTGTACACTCTTTATCCATTTATTTATTTATTAAGATTAATTCTTAGCGATTGAAATTCTAATGAATTGCAAATGACTTTGATTATTGACATGAGTGCACTTATACATTTATTTACAAGTAAACAGGATGTACAAATGAGCGCAGAGCTTTCATAAGTTTAAAAATTTATAAGCATCATTAATCATTAAGCTTTCGTTGTGCATTAAGCTGCCCTCAATCAAAAAGCTCAGTCTTCAGGAGAAGAGAAGAAGAAGAAAATGACTTTATAAATTTTGTGTATTTATTTTTGAGCATAAAAAAATTGCTTGGAAACACATAAAAAGCTCATGTTTCCCGCAGATCAAAGCGTTTGGCGACAAAACATATACTTGTATATATATAAGCAACAACAAGGCTAAACAACCCAACCCATTATTGAATCATGCCTTTGTAGCTTTTATAAATAAATCTCGGGGAGATGACTACACATACAAGTTTATAAATATTTAAAAGGTAATTTAATTGCCTTTCATATCATAAAAATAAGAACAGGGACTGATATCACAAAAAAAGCTCAATGTACGAATTAAATAAACCAGTTGAAAATTTGCAGTTTGATATAGTTTTGTAATGCCATTCACCTTCAGTTAGGGTATAATAGTAAATGCTTTTAAATTGCAAATTTACTGGCACACAATAAGAACAATCTCCCCTCACCCGTCTCATATTTTGCATAAGTCGCGCAGCTAAGCTCCGGCAAAGGCTGCGTATTTTTTTTTTTTTTTTTTTTTTTAAGCTGGGGCCAAGCCCAGTGCAACCCATTCAATTTTTTATTGCACACACACACACACACGCACCTCTCTGTGTGTAGAGGAGCAGTAACTAGTTGCGTCCAGATAGATATACTCTTGATGCGATGCGGCACGGCAACCTGAGGCCGCGTATCAATTTGTGTGTGTGGCAGCACGGCGCCGACTGGTCGCGTGTGCCACATTAAGTGGCCCCATCCTATGCAGCACTGAACATCAAATTGGAATTGAAATTGAGAGAGACAATTCAGGGCGCTTCCACTGGAGACTCTTTTTTTTTCTTTTCCTTTTTAAAATGGACTTGCACTAAACGCAGGAAGAAAGCATTTATTTGATGATTTAGTCGTCTATACAAGCATTTCTAGAATTATTCCACAAAATGTGGCCATTTAAGACTAGACACATTTGAGGTCCACTTGACTGATCTTCTAATTAAACGATTAGCGCATTTCGCGGAGGCCTTGCAAAAGCATTTACTATATATATATATAGTATGGAATCTCTACTATATACTCGTATATATATATGTATACATTTCGCCAAAAAATGTATTCCAATCCAAAAAATGCTACTAAAGCGTATCGAATCTGATGTCATTCGATCACATTTCACATACTTGTATGCGTCACGCGGCGGGGTATTAAAAGCAACGCCCATTTGTCTTCCCTTGGCTTAGCCGATTTAAGTACGTAATAGAGATTTTCTTAGAGTACCGCAGTTTAAATACTCCCCAAAAAAAGTTGTTTGGGAGAAACAAGTACTTTGCCGCAAATTATGACTGATATTTTCAAAGAATTAGAACTTAAATGACTTAATAAACAAACAAACAAATCACAGAATATAATTTTTTTTTTTAGAAATGATTAACTTTCGAATTTTTTTTATAAATCATTGCATACGAATAGGGTTTTTAGAAATTATTATTAATTGTGAGTTTGGAACTATAATTTAGAAAACAGCACAATTTATAGTTATAATTGTTAAAGAATTGTCACAAATAATTAACAAGAAAAGCCTAATTTAAATTTAAGTTTCAATATTTCTAGAAACTAATATTACTTGTGCATTTAAATAAACTCTAGATAATTTGCATTTCCAAAGATTTAACACTTAAATATTGATCAAATAAAATATAATAAGACTTATTTATAGGAATGATAAAATTTTGAAATCTTATTGCGTCTATTTTTAATTTTATACATGAGAAGTATTTGTAGAAATTACATGTGTTTCACACCCTCTAATAAATCAGTAAGACCCTCTCTGTACACTGACCGAAAGAAACTCCAACAAGTGAATGAACTTGCCGTCTAAAATTACCCCCTCTGGGAGATGCAGTGCCAAAAGATATACCCAACCCCAAAAGAATGCGCTGATAATGTGAATAACGAGGCGAACCAGTCGAAAATCAAAGTCAAGAACGCCTCAGCAGCGCCGAACACGACGCTAATTTTGTGTGTCGAAAGCGTCGAAAGTGTCGAATGTGTCGAACGTGTCGAGTGCGAGGAGAGTCGCCTCCGATTTGTGTTCTTTCTCTGTTTATTTGTCGTTTGTCGGTGTATTGTTGTTTTCTTTATTTATTCGTGATTTTCCGCTTTGGTTTCCACTTTGTCTCAGTGCATTTCCGTTTGTATTTCCTTTGTTGTTGTTGTATGTTCATGCCGGCAATTGACCTTAGAGCTTCGAGTGAAAAGCATCAAAGATAGTTTTTCTATTGTTTCCAGATATTGTTTGCACCAACAGAGTCATTGATTTGCTTGTACATAAAATATAATTTAAAAGAAGCACAACAATTTATGAAGATTTTTCTTAGTTTACATTGAAACCCATTATCTTAATCAAATGTATAAAATTGTGGAGCTTAGCCCTATTCTTGCGTCAGCCAGGATTGATGTGATGATAACAAGAATTTTAGTCGACTTAAGACATATTTCCCTAGGAGATTGCATAAAGTAGATCCTTCAAGATTGGTTCAATACAATTTTCTGAGATCTTCATTACAACTGCTAGCGGAAGAATATCTTCAGTACATCATGCATTTATTATGATTCATTTGTTTGATTTACAAATACTTCCGCATCACAATCAACTTTGCACAGAATGTGCTCTTGGAAACAGAGACAATTTAGCACTAGATTTATTCATTCTTCAGTTGCAGTGTTTGCTTATCTTGTATATTGTTTGTTATCAACACATGTGCAATATGTTTAGCAATATGCTGCTAAAAAGTTCCAACCCACTCTCAGGTTTGAGTTTGACTCGTTCTTTTTATTATTATTTTTTTTTTTTTTTGGCAATGGCACACTAATTTTTCTGTCATAGTTTTCCAAGTGTGCGTCAAAGAAAAAAAAGAAAAGATTTTTGAACGCTTTGTCACGTTCGTCTCGCACCAGTATGTAGACCTCTCTCTCTCTGTCTCAGTATTTCTTCTTTCTCTTTCTCTCTCTCTCTCTCTCTCTCTCTCTCTCTCTCTCTTTCTCTCTTTCTCTCTCTGTCTTTTACTTAATTTCTTTTTATGCATTTGTGTATCGCAGAAGAGGAGGAGGTCGATATGTGCGAGGAGCCGCAGGTTCTGACCCCGGGCACACAGAGTGCTCAGTTTGTGGAGCGCTTCGATCGCTGGCTGCAGAATCTCCGCCAGCAGCAGCTCAGATTGTTCAGCAGCTGCACAAGTAGAGTAGGCCATATCGAGAACGAGGCAGAAACTGAAACTGAAAAACACATCGAAATCGCAACACCCGCCAGCTCAGGGTCTGCTGCAGTCAATCCCGAACCCAATCTTGATAACCCAGAACCAGAATCGCAGCCAGAACCTGAGCCAAAGCCAGAGCCAGTTATTGATGTAAGCAAGCTTAACTATTTTTGTCGAACTCGCCGCCTAAATATTCATTTGCTTTAATGAAGTTAATAAAGAGAGAAGAGCACTAACTTCGGCAAACCGAAGATGATATGCCTTTGCAGACGGCAAGGGAGCTAAATGATATAGTATTTCCGAAGTTGACAATTTCTTGCCAAGTAGTGGTTAATAGTCTTATGACACGCTTGGCTTATTTTGGTGCACAAAAGGAGTTATTCCATAGATCTCATCTGCGACAGATAGTTTCTATGGCTGATTTCTGATATAAAGATTTGTACAGTTGCGAAAAAATAGCATAATTCTCAACAAATGTTTTCAAAGGTGTATTTTGAAATTTCTACTAAAATTTCGGGTTTCGGAAAAAGACTCATGCAAAAGTGAGATAAAATTAATAGTATAATTAATTAATTATAATTATAATGGTATAATTAGTTTATGACAGGCAATTGAAATTTTTGCTAGACACTGTCGGAAATAAGCTGTGAGACTGTACATATCGTATATGCTCTAAATGACAGCAAAAGTTGCTAGTTTGGCTGATCAAGAATATATATATAAAACAACAACTACAAAATTGCCTCTGCAAGGGTACAAAAATGTGCGGTGCACTTGCCACATGAAAGAGGCGCCATACCCAACGCACTCGTTTAGAGTAGACAGCTGAAGTACGTAGTTAAGTGTATGGCCTGAGGACGTCCCAGTTTTGGCCCAGGGCCAACGAAGTCGTCAATTGGAGCCTAAACGATCTGAAGGTTTTTAATTGCGCCTCATTGAGTGCGGACAACGCACCGAACAAATTAAGATGCATATGCTTAATTAATCTACGACACACACACACACAGACGAATACAAACTGAGATCGATTTGTAATTGAAAACTATAAACTAAATCGATTGGGTTACACCATTTTTCTTGCAGGAGGTGCCTTCGAGGGCGTCATCGACGACACTGTCTCACCGTTCGGCTACATGAAGGGCGAGGGCATCGATGCTGGATACGGCGAGCACGAATGGATATGCAACAAGGATAAACCACGCACAGATGTCATCTTCAACGAGCTGGGACCGGTTGATGGCAAAATATCCGGCTCAAGTAAGTTGAATAACGATAATATTGGTGATTCAAATTAATAATAATAACCACACCAAATTCTTCAACAATTGCAGCTGCCAAGCAGGAGCTCATCAAATCGAAACTGCCTAATTCAGTGCTTAGCAAAATCTGGAAATTGTCCGATATTGATTGTGATGGTTTTCTGGACATTGATGAATTTGCGCTGGCGATGCACTTAATCAATGTCAAAGTGGAGGGTTGTGAGCTGCCAACTGTGCTGCCGGAGCACTTAATACCACCGTCGAAGCGTCTTGACTAATGCTGCAACAATCCGCAAAAAAGAAGAACACACACACAAAACAGAATTTGACGGCAACTACTATGCAATAATGCAGCACTCAGTTTGTTCTGTTTCTTTAGTTCAATGGCAAGAAAACAGAAACAAGAAGGAATTATCTTTTTATACGTACTTTATTCGTCTATAATAATATTGCTAAACATGGGTATTAAAACACACCAATGCAAAAGCACCAAGCAAAACATAAATTCATAGAATTTACACAAGTAATATTTTTGGATAAATAACAATCAATTCTAAATTGTAATGCGAGAGGAAATAATAATATACATAAATAATTAGTGGAATTATACAGTCAAAAAAAAAAAATTGTATATGCACCGCCTAGACACCCAACGTAAATGTTGATTTAAGAGAAAAGTACAGAATAAATACTTGTTCTATGATAATGAATTGGAATTGGCACGAAATGAATGAATGGAAAAAGAAAGTATACAATACATCTAGGTTAAAATATGTCGATGCCCTTTGAAGTTTGCAACAAAACTGAGCCACTTTTGATATACATATTTTATATACATAATAATGTATAGATATATATAAATATATACATACATATTTATACACAATGCATTGAAGTTGGTTTAAAAGTAGCATATTTATTTGCAATTTTGTTTAATTTATCAAAGTGCTCTGCGCATGCAATGAAAATTGTGCAATTTTATTGTTGATTTAGTAAAGCAAATTATTAACTTTGCTTCTTATTTAGTGAATTCTTGAATATTAATAATGTGAATTGATAAATTACTTTAAAAGAAAATGTGTAAATTACAAATAAAATAAAAAATTTTTAAAATTTGCTTTTAAATAAAACACAAAATTTGGCGAAGTGTGGTCACACTGCCTTTTTCGTTGATAGATTTCGATATACCTGTTGCCAATCGATAACAAATTTCGGCATTCATTTCAATTGGTCGTTCACCTGATAGTCCCAAATTTTCTGTTACCTGAGCATATTTAACTGACCATTTAAATCAGTAATTAAAATGGCAACCTACGAAGAAGTCAAAAACATTCCCAACGAACCCTCGAAATATTTATTCGATGTTCGCAACAAGTCTGAACTAGAAGAGACTGGCACATTACCGGCTAGCATTAATATACCGCGTAAGTAGTTAAAACACATAGAATAACTAATTACAAGACCAAAATGATGTCATACTGATTACTGATATGTTTTGCGTATGTCAGTGCCTGACCTTGAAAAGGCACTCAATTTACCTGATGGCGACTTCAAGAAGTCGTATGGACGCGTTAAGCCGTCCACGGACGCTGTGATGATATTCTCTTGCAAGGCAGGAGGACGTGCGGCACGTGCTGCAAATTTGGCTAAGACACTGGGATTTTCCAAGTAAGAAATATGCACAGTCATGCTGATACATAAGAATGTATATTTATTAACAACGTGTTCTAATTTGCAGCGCCGTAGCCTATGCTGGCTCCTGGACTGAGTGGGAACAAAAACAAGCTAAATAAAATCGAACGAACAAAACGAATAATAAATATAATTTGTAAAACATTTGTCAATCAATAAAGGCACTAAACTTTGACCTCCTGTAGGTCACCCCAGCTGCGACCTATTTTTAGCTTCACCCTGAGCGGCACACTTAATTTGACACAGTTTTCCATCGTCAGACTGAGGACTTTGGCCACTTTTTTCGCCTTATCCGTGGGCACCTCAAAGATAAGTTCATCGTGCAGATGCAGCACCAAATTGACGGCATTTTCCGCCAAGCCCAGCTTCTCCCGATAACGTCCAATATTCTTTTCCATGCGCAAAATGGCGCTTTTCGCAATATCTGCCGCCGAGCCTTGGATAGTGGAATTGATCGCCTGGCGCTCGGCTTGATCTGCACAAGAAATGTGTTAAACAAAATGAAAAGAAAATCGAAATTATATGCGCACTTTTTATCTGCGGCTCGCCACTGTTGATATGATCCAGATAGCGACGTCGACCCGTTATCGTCTCCACGTAGCCATTGTTCTTCGCAAACTTGACCACTTTCATGGCATAGGCTCTGTAAATATAGATTACAGAAATTAGTGGTAAGGCATCGAATTATTATTTGGGTATCCAATGTAGACCCACTTGATGCCGGCATATGCCAAATGGAACTGCTCTGAGATCATCTGTGCCTCCTGCTCGGTACATTTGAGTGATTCGGCCAGGCTGCGTATGCCCATGCCATAGACAATGCCATAGCAGATCTGCTTGGTGCCGTTGCGCAGTTGCTCGGACACCTCCGACTCGGGTATTTTATTCCAATGCGCAGCAATGGCTGTAAACAGATCCTGCGGTGAGTTCATTACCTTGAGCAGTGCCTGATCCTGCGACAGGTGCGCTAAAATGCGCATCTCTAGCTGACAAAAATCGGCGGAGAGCAGACACCGTTTCCCATCCGTTGGTGCAAAGGCGCTGCGACACGATATATTGATTTTCTCTGCACCCAGCTGGATCTCAAAGTCTTTGGCCACATTCTGCAGATTGGGCTCCGACATTGAGATGCGCCCCGTGGCCGTATAGGTGATACTCTGGCCGTGCACTCGGTTCGCCTGACAGCATTTCAGCAGTGGCTGCATGTTCTTTGAGAGCAGCATGCTCACCTTCCGATAGTTGAGTATCAGCTGCGACATGGGCGAGTCCAGCTTCTCCAGAATCTGACGCGATGTGCTGATGCGTCCGTTTGCCTTGCGATGCAATCCCAGCACTTTGGCCACCGCTTGCGTGGAGCCCAAATTGAAACGCGAACCATGCAGCTCATAGATCTTCGTCTCCAGTTTCTTCATGGTGCCCAACATCTGCTGGAAGAGAGTCTGCAAACGATGCTCCTTGGCTGGGAAACCAATGGATTCCATGTGGCACAGCGAAATTTGTATGGGCATCTCCAGATCTGCAACGAGTTGGAGAGTGTTAGGGAGAGAGGAGCTGCTGAGAGTGTGATGCATCTACCTCGAAAGAACTTGAGCAACTGCCCCGTGCCAATCCGCTCGAGATTCTCGATCTGCCCGTTTAGTATGTGCACCGTGACACAGGCCTCGATGGAGGCGCGCACTTTCGCCATGATGGCGCTGCTGGCGTCCAGGCCATAGCTACTATAGCCGCGACCACTGCCGCATAGATTCGATAGAGCTGTGCACTCCGGTGCAAATTGCTGGCACTGCATTGGAATCGAAGTTCAACACAAATAGGAAACGCATAAATAATAATAATATATTTACCAAATTTTGAAAGCTAAGCGTCTTATCAGGCTGCAGCAGCCAGTTGCCCACTTTGGGGTCCTCGAGGTGAACGTTCATCCTCTCCAATTGGGGCAGCACTTGCCGCAGCGTCTTCAGCTGCTCCTTGCCATCGTGCGTCAGGAGTGTGAGCTCCTGTCGCCTCATCAAACGGCACAATTGCTCCACTTTCATGCTGCTGCTGATTAGATGATCATGTTGCGGTTGCCCTTCCTCGGATTGCATATTCAGCCAGTAGACAGAATTATCCGCCAGGCAAAAGGCAACTCCGGCCACAAAACTGCTGTCATCCACCTGAAAGTTAATGTGGGTGCCAGCAGCTGCCTCACGTTGTGCCGCCGCCGCCACCTGATTGATCAACAGATTGGCGCCAATTAATGGCTTGCGTCTGCCTGCCTGCGCCTGCAGTCCAACGCTGAAGCCACAACGCGTTGCCCGCTGCAGCTCACCGAATGCCATCTGGAACAAGTCTTTGCTGCCGCATATATCAATGATATCAATGCTACTGAAACTGGATGCGCTCTCATCCGCCTTGGAGCAGCTGAGTATATGCGATGCATTCAGCTGCAGTGGTTGCTTCATCAGCGAGTTCTCCATGGATAGATTTGAGAGCTCGATAGAGGAGCCCACATTCGACGGGGACTCTGGTTCCGGTTGCTGTTCGGGTTTGGGACTCTGACGTCGCTGCGAGCGTAGCTGACAGGAGCGCATTAGCCGTGAGGCATGTGGGGTTAGAGCAGAGCATCTGCCCGGTGATTGTTTTGGCTGCGAACTGGGAATCTCATCGGCTTCCGCGTGGGTTTTGCTTTCCGCTGCGGTCAACGCTGCCGTTAGACCTGTGTTCAGCATAAAGGAGTCGTCCTCGCCCGCAAACAGATCCTGCTCGAAAACACTCGATTTGTTTGGCACCAGGACTGAGCCAGTGCTTTGATGATTACGTGGACTACGTCGTGGCAATTGAGTGGGTGTGTTATTCCTGCTTTTGTTGTGTGGCGTTTGAGTTCGTAATTCTTTTGCATTCAGATTCTCCTTTACGCTACTCGTCTCTGTTTGGAATTCCCTTACAATATTCCGGTCCGGCGTACAGCCGGGTAGGATCTCAGCTGGCGCGTTGCAGGGCAGACCTTGGCGCATGTTTTCCATTGCGACGCGTCTCTGGTTGATTTTCATCAGGGCCGCATGACGACGCTCATCAATCTGCTTTCTGAGCAGCTCATTGCGGCTGGCTGCGCTTGTGCTGGGCTTCTCCTCTACCGGGACTATTGCTCCATTGGTGCTGGAGCTGATCGGGTTACGTTCGGTGGTCACTTTTGGACTCGCTGGCGGATTCGACTTTTGGGTTATTGTATTTTTTATTACAGGTTCATCTGGTTTTATTGACTGCCTGGTCAAAGGACTTGCTTGCTCAATCTTGCGCACCTTGCTCAGCCTCTCGGCGCTGTCTGCAGTTTTGCGCTTGAGTTCTGAGCTCACCAGTGCTGCTGGTGGCTTTTGTTTAGCGTGATTCTGGACCTTCTCGAGTGACGTGTGCAACTTTTCATTTACTTTTCTTATGTTATCAGTTGTTATCTTGGAGCTGTCTAGAGTTTTGAGCTTGCGTTCTGATCCCAAAAGAGCTGCTGGACTCATTTGCTTAGCTTTGAAGCTGTCTGGAGTTTTGCGCTTGAGTTCTGAGCTCATGCGAGCTGTTGGATGCTGCTGTTTAGCCGAATCCTCCTCCACTGACATGTGCAACTCTTCTACTTTTAAATTGTTACAGTTTTCTGTTACCTTGGTGCTGGCTGGAGCACGTTGCTTAGCCTGCTCCTGCTCCTTCAGGGACATGTGCAGCTCAGCTACTTTTAAGTTATGATCACTTGAATTTGAATTGTCATCACTTATTGCCTTGGAGCTGGCGGCCATTTGTGTCCACTGAATGTTGCCCACACCAATCTCATGTTGCACAAACAGTCGCGCCTCCTGGATGAGCAGCTTTGCAGCGTCGGCAACAGTCATGCCCGCCTTGCCCGTTATGAAGAAATTCCTCGCCGAGTTGCGTTTAGCTGCCTCAATGGCGTCTTCATGCTCTTGCTGCTTGGCCGAGTCAAAACTCAGCGAATCGAAGAGCAGCTGCTCCAAAGCAAGCAGATTGGCACTAGCCAGCTCCACGAGACTGGTGATGCCCGCATCGTGAAGCAATCGGGCACGCTTGTGCGTCAAGTCGGGCAGACGCATCAGATCGATAAGATCCCGATGGATGCCAAAGTAGAGGCGATCCTTGAACTGGGACACAACCAGGGCGAGTGTTGACCACTGCAATGAATTGCAAAAGGCCGTCACAATGCCAGCAAAGGTGGAGGCCATCTGCTGAAGGCTCTGCAGCATGCCGCGCTGACATTTGAACTTGTGAGCCACCACATTGATGGGTGTCTCGTTGACCAGCTCCTGCAGCGCCAGAGCTGTGTAGAAGCTGCATAGAGAACGACATAACTAATGACGGGATTTGGGCTTATTCTCGCCTCAACCACTTACCGCTTGTGTATCTGCAGGAGTTTGTAGTCAAGTTTCGCCTGGCCACGCATGGCGCGTACGAGGAACGCCTCCTTGACACCGATCAGTTCGCCCACCTTCTTCATGGCAGGATTCAGTTTCTCCCACATGTCCAGATAGAGCAGCCAGTCCACATCCTGCAGTTGATAGCACACCGAATATGGCGTAACCAGATACACAGCATGCAGTTCCGATTCGAGAACAAAACAACGACGCGACTTTTGCAGCTCTGCAAAGAGGATTAGGCCATCGGTTGGCGGCATCGATGAGGCTAGACAAGCAGCGCCTAAGCGCGTGGCAACATAGTGCTCGGTGTCCGTCTCCTCGTCCGTTTGCAAACGTATAAACTCGTACTCAACCAGGAAGTCCAATGCATCAGTTATGTAATGCGATTCATCCTCATCCTTATCCTCATCTTCTGTCTCCTTTTCCACCTCTGGATTCAACGTTTTTTGCGCACTAAGCAGAGTGCAATTGAAGAAGCTATCAACGTCTTTTTTGCTGCTAGCCACTCCGGATGAGATGACCTCGAGCAGCGCACGTTTCAGATGCGTCTGTAAACAATTATTATTAAATATTTATGGGACACTTGAGTTTTGCTTTGTTGCTTACGCTTCCGTCCAGATCCAAGCAGGATCTAATGGGCTTCAGTTGAGCCGTGACCAGATCGCGACCGATGCGCGCATTGCTCTCCGTGCAAATGAGTATGGATTCGCCCAGTGTGTCCTTGCCGGTGCGTCCAGCGCGACCAATCATCTGTCTGTAGGTCAACGAACTCATCTGCTTGCCACCAAACAAGGGCGATCGGATGAGCACACGACGTGCCGGCAGATTAACGCCCGAGCTCAACGTGCTCGTGGCGGCAATCACCTTCAAAGCGCCCGCCTTAAAGCTCGCCTCCACAATGTCCCGCTCCTCCGTGGTGAGTCCGGCATGATGAAAGGCACATCCGTACGTAATCGCCTTGGACATGACCGCATCAAGACCTGTTGACCAGTTTAATCTTTAATTCTTAAGGAGAGAGAAAGTAAGATTGCTGTGTTTCGAAGGGTTTAATGATGCAAGTGCAAGTCTGTGTAACAGACGGAAGAAAGCACCAGCGAGCCCAGTAAGTAAGTAAATAAATAGCTGGACAGTAATTGGGTTGCGAATTTTTAAAATAAAATATAAAAATCATGTCCAAAAACCATATATTAAATTGAAAAAAAGTGCACAATTCATAAAATTAAGAAAACTTTAATTTATCTATTGATTTGAGTTTCTAAATTAAAGCATTGGCTATAATCATTAAGAGAAAGGCTGAACTGAGCTATAAAACTATTTTACATGGGTCGAGGACATCATCACAGGGCTGCGGATGGAAGACTTGTGCGGAAGCTATAAGATCAAGGAAAACATAAACAATTCCAAACAAATATCAATTGGACCATTCAAGAAAACTTCATCACAAATAAGCGGTTGTCAGTGAGTGCAAACTTAGCTAGAAGAATATTCAGTAAAGTTCCCTTGGCATTCCCCAAGCATTACTTCATAAGGACTGTTACAGATCAGAGGCTGCGAAAAAATGACGCATCATTCTCTGAAGTGTTGAAAACCAGATGATATACGAGGTGTGTTCAAAAAGTATCGCGAATTTTTTTTTTTAAAGCATTACTTCATAAGGACTGTTACAGATCAGAGGTTGCGAAAAAATGACGCATCATTCTCTGAAGTGTTGAAAACCAGATGATATACGAGGTGTGTTCAAAAAGTATCGCGAATTTTGAATTTTCGCGGGTTACGTATAATCGAATTTCGATTTTTTTGTAGCGTTATGTTGGTACTCATGTCTCTCACTTACGAGGTGTGTTCAATAAGTATCGCGAATTTTGCATTTTCGCGGGTTACGTATAATCGAATTTCGATTTTTTTGTAGCGTTATGTTGGTACTCATGTCTCTCACTTACGAGGTGTGTTCAAAAAGTATCGCGAATTTTGCATTTCCGCGGGTTACGTATAATCGAATTTCGATTTTTTTGTAGCGTTATGTTGGTACTCATGTCTCTCACTTACGAGGTGTGTTCAAAAAGTATCGCGAATTTTGCATTTTCGCGGGTTACGTATAATCGAATTTCGTTTTTTTTGTAGCGTTATGTTGGTACTCATGTCTCTCACTTACGAGGTGTGTTCAATAAGTATCGCGAATTTTGCATTTCGCGGGTTACGTATAATCGAATTTCGATTTTTTTGTAGCGTTATGTTGGTACTCATGTCTCATGCCATTTTGAATGTTCACTTAATTGTTGACAGCTGCTTTGCTTGCACGTGTTTTGGATCGTCTTCGATGTTTACCTATTCAAAAAAATGGATCAAAGAACCTGTATCAAATTTTGTGTGAAAAACGAAATTAAGTGCGCGGATGCATTCCGAATGTTGATTGTGGCATACGGAGAAGCTACCTTGGACCGAAGCAACGTTTATCGGTGGTACAAAATGTTCTCAGAAGGCCGAGAAGATGTGAACGACGAAGAGCGTGCCGGACGCCCGAGCACTTCAACAACAGACGAAAAAATTAATGAGAGTGGAGAAAATGGTATTGGCAATCGTCGAATCACCGTTAGAGAAGTTGCTGAGGAGCTAGACATATCGATTGGCTCATGCCATTCGATTTTTATCAATGATTTGGGCATGAGACGGGTCGCCGCGAAATTCGTACCAAAATTGCTCAATTGCGACCAAAAACAGCATCGCATGAACATTGCTAATGAGATGTTGGACTCTGTCCGCGACGACCCAAATTTGCTCCAGAGGGTCATAACTGGTGACGAATCGTGGGTTTATGGTTACGACGTGGAAACCAAAGCTCATTCATCTCCATGGAAGCTGCCGCACGAACCAAGACCGAAAAAAGCGCGCCAAGTTCGGTCGAATGTGAAAGTTTTGCTGACAGTTTTCTTCGATTGCAGGGGCGTGGTGTATCATGAGTTCTTGCCAATATCAATAAGGTCAATAAGGAATATTACCTGCAAGTTATGCGCAATTTGCGCGAAGCAATCCGCCAGAAACGCCCGGATTTGTGGAAGAACAAAAATTGGCTTTTGCACCACGATAACGCCCCTGCTCACACATCGTTGCTTGTGCGCGACTTTTTGGCCAAAAACAACACACTAATGATGCCGCAGCCACCGTATTCCCCAGATCTGGCCCCCTGTGACTTTTTCTTGTTCCCTAAACTGAAGAGGCCCATGAAAGGACGACGTTACGCTACGCTTGACGAGATAAAGACGGGATCGAAGGAGGAGCTGAACAAGATAAAAAAAAATGATTTTTTGAAGTGCTTCGAAGATTGGAAAAACCGTTGGCACAAGTGTATAATATCTCATGGGGATTACTTTGAAGGGGACAAAATAGATATTCATGAATAAATAAATAAAATCTGAAAAAACACGAAATTCGCGATACTTTTTGAACACACCTCGTAGTTTGTGCCAACCAAAATGCAATTAATGCCATTTTAAATTAACTAAGGAAGCAGCCACTTAGATACCTGTGGGTATATCTCGCAGCTGTTGCTTCACAGCCTCAATGGACTCCGTGTTGAGCTGGGAGCGCAAACGTTTGGCCAATTTGCTGTCGGATTTGATGAGCGCATGCATTGCAGTGGCCAGCTGCACGGCTAGATTTTCACACCAGTCCTTGGAGGGACAGAAGACAACGACGGAGCAGCCCTCGAGCAACGTTTCGATGCACAACTGGGCCACATGATCTGCATCGTTGCCCAGTGGCGGCACCTCGGAGCTGCTGTAGATGCTGCGCAAGAAACGCAGTTGATTGTCGTAGATCTTGTTGCCAACTTTGATCATCTCCTGCAGCGCCACCGGCCGGTAATCTGTGATGTAGAGTTCCGCGTTGAGCCACTGCTGGAGCAGCTGCACATTGGCCAAAGTGGCCGACATGGTTATGATCTGGATTTGTAGCCCATGCTTGCGGGACATATACAGCACCTTGGCGAGTAGCAGCTCCAGGATGTAGCCACGGCCCGCATCCGAAATGAGGTGCACCTCGTCGACGACCACTGTGCCAATCTCATCCAGTTTGCCCTGCTCCAGCAATTTGTTAACAATCGAGTTGGCCTTCTCAATTGTGCAGATGGCTACGTGAATGCTCTCGAATCCGCCCGGCGGCGTGTAACCCCCAAAGAAACCCTCCGCCCGATAGCCGGCTGGCGTTAACAGATCCTGAAGATAGAACATCTTCTCCCGCACCACCGAAATGAAGGGCAGGATGAGCAGCACCTTTTTACCACGCTCCAGCACCGTCTTTAGCAGTAGAATTTCACTGACAAGTGTTTTGCCAGCGGACGTTGGCGCTGAGTAGACCAGATTCGAGTGCTCGAAGAGCACTTTGGGTTTGCAGAGGCACTCGACCTGCCAGTCGAACATCTGGACGACACCCTTCTTCTTGTACTCTCCGAGCACACTGTGCGGCAGATTCCAGGCGGAGATTAGCTTGAGCGCCTTCAAATCTACAGGATTTTGGGCTGCTGAATCTCTTGTTGAAGGTAATGAATCCTTTGTAATGGTTGAATCCCTTGTGGCGGTTGAATCCCTTGCGGAGGTTGGACTGCTGGGTGATAGGTACAACTGATTGGGCGACATGGTGCTCAAGTTCTGAGTGAATCTCGGGCAATGGTCGACACTCTGCTTGGCCAGTTCGCAGCGACTGCGCATCAGATCCTTTTGGAGTTGCTGTGAAGCCTCCGCATCCCTAACTGGCAGTAGAAAACTGCTCTCATCGAGATTTGCCAATTCAATGGGTGAATGATTGGTTCTATCAACTGTTTCCGTTTCCGTATCCGTTCCGAAAACATCTTCTGTGCAAATTTGCGCCTCAAAAACGGATGTGGTGCTGACATTTTGCGAGTTACTTGCAAACACTTCGTCGTCTGCATCAAAGTTTGTTAGGATTTGGGAGGCACGCATTTGTGATGTGTTTGCCTGCTTGCCCTTGGGGTGCTCCTTGTTTCGTGTTAGCGAAAAATCATCCTTAAAGAACTGCGAGTAGTGTTCACAACTGCCGTTTGTTTTTGTTGCTGCTCCTGTTATCCGTCCCAGCTTGGAATCGGATTTACTGCGTCGAAATTGCTGGCGCTGTGACACATTTGATCTATTCACGGTGGACTGGGTGTGCAGGCGTTGAGGTCTCGATTTAAATTTTGGCGGAGATTCTTGGATGATTTCCAAGCCACTTGTCTGTTGATTGTTATTGTTATTCCTGTGTTTTTCTGCTTGTGGGCCTTTTAAATCGTTCTCTAGTTTCATGAACGTACTGTCGCTAAATCCAAAGGACTGCGAAAACGCCATCACTTACAATTGTAATTCAATATTCTATTATAATACAATTTAAAAAATTAAGTAAATTAGCTAAAACAAAAAACAAAAATAAACAATTTCCGCGGACTTCCGACAGCGGCCTGCCAACTTCTTTGACAGTGGGTTAGTATTTTTAGTAGTATCGATATCGACAATAATCTAATCGGCCAACTATTGGCGCCAAGTTGAAAACGATAGTATAAAAGACACTACACATATAAAGTTTAATGAGAAACATAAATTGTGTCAATTTAAAATTAAATTGAATTCAAACTTGTGTACTTAAGAGTATTTTGCAAGCATGTTTTAATTTATACTTTCTGTACGATGGTAACACAAATATCGATATTAATGAAATTATTGAGGATGCATGCAATAAAGAAATCAGTGTTGAAAAAGAAAGTTATCAACAATACCGATATGTGTATCAACAGTCTGTATGCACATAGGCTGCAAAGATTTCTTAAAGTCAGCAAACAATAATAAATAAATTGAAAAATAGTCAATACGCATTGCATATATGCTATAATTGAATTGCAGCATGGACGAATTCAAGGTGCCCGGTCTCCCAGTCACTCCCATGTTCAAATACCAAGAGCCTGTTGCACTCGAGAAGCCCGCCGAGCCTCCGCCGCCGCTACCAGCTCCAAAATCGAATCAAAACAGTAACAGTTGCTTGTACAAAGTGCCAAAGTGGTCCCGGCCGCCAGCTGCACACGATATCTATAGATTCGAGGTGCTCAAATCGGGCCAAATCATTGACGAGGTGAAGGATCTACAGCATCAGGCGATCTGGACCTTTGGACGTCTCCCGGAAAATGATGTTGCCATGGCGCATCCAACAATATCACGCTTCCATGCCGTGCTCCAATACAAACCGAAGCCGACTTGCAATGCAGGCAGTGATGAGGATGTCTTCAGCGCTGACAGTCTGCCAAAGTCCGATCAATCCGAGGGTTGGTACATCTACGATCTGGGCAGCACACACGGCACGTTTCTCAACAAACAACGTTTGCCGCCACGTGTCTATATACGAATTCGTGTTGGCCACATGCTCAAGCTGGGCAGTAGCACACGGGTGTACATACTGCAGGGTCCCCGTGAGGATGAGGAGCCCGAATCAGAGCTAACAATTACGGAGATACGCGAGCGGCGGGAGCAACAAGTTGCCTTGGCTGCCTCAGAGAAGGCGCGCAAAACCCTCGAAGCTGAGGAGCGTGAGCGCAATGAAGGCGCCAGCTGGGGCATGAGCGAGGATGCCGATGAGGAGACGGATCTGACACACAATCCATATGCCAGTACAAACAACGAGGAGCTCTTCTTCGACGATCCCAAGCGAACGTTGCGTGGCTTCTTTGAGCGCGAAGGCCTCAATCTGGAGTACAAATGCGATGAGTTGTCCCAGGGCTCATTTGTATGCCGGGTAGAGCTGCCGCTAGACGATACCAATGGCAGACCCATCGTTGTCGAGGTCACACACAAGGGACGCAAGAAGGATTGCGTGGTGCAGTGCGCACTGGAGGCATGCCGCACCCTCGATCGACACGGTGTTCTGCGGCAGGCTAATCAGGAGTCGCAAAAGCGCAAGAATTTGAAAACGGGCGATTCCGATGACGAAGATGAGTTTTGGGATCGCACTGGCGATGTGGCCAGAAAGAAACTACGCAAGGCAAATGCATCCGCAAGTGTGACACTTACCTATGATGATTTGGTAAGCCACCAATACCCATTAATCCAAATAGAAATTAATTAATGTTCTTCAATTTTAGCTTAAGCAGGAATTCGAGCTGAATTTGGAGCAGCTAAAAGTAGAGCAAGAGATTTTGGCCTACCAGAAGAACGAGAAGCGTTTGAAGGAGCTGGCTGTTAAGCAAGAGAGTGCCAGCGATGATCTGGACAATTTCATGGATACACTCTCTGGAAATGTGCCGCAAGTGGATAAAACGGAGATAAAAAAGTTGCGGGTAAGTTGTGAAATTTGAATTGTAAACATTTTGATATTTAATCTTTTGCTTTTTTCAAGCTTGAAGAGCAGCGCATAAAATCTGAACAGCAGAGATTAGAACGACTCATAAGAATAGCCAAGCCTACGGCATTTTCTTTAGCCATGCCCAGTGGCTCAATGATGAGGAACAAGACACAGGAGACAAATGCAACCAAAAAACAGCTGCCAATAATTGGCAAGCGAAATCAGTTTAGTAAATTCAAAGTGGTTAAACCACTGGCCAGCACCCGAGCCAAAGTGCAAACGAACGTGTTTGCATCCGATGATGAGGAAGTCGAAGAAGACGAGCAGTTAGAGGAGAAGGCGGACATGGCGACGTCAGCGAAGTTTGCTGCGGAAACAATAACAAAGCCATCAGCAAGTGAGGATACAAAGGAAATCAAGTCAACGGTCGATTCGGAAACACACACGGACAAGTCACTCACAGATCCGGATGTGGCAAACACATGTAATGTGACAGCGGAAGTAGTGCCCGCTGAAACACTAGAGGATGCAACAGCAGAAACAGACACCACAGCACTTGCAGACGCTGCCGAGGAGCAGAGCGCCGAGGAGTTGGCTGCCCACAAGAAACGACGTCAGCGTGCGCGACAACGCAACAACAGCAAGCAGCGTCAGGATGTGGACATGGATCTCCATGAGCTGGCCGAGCACGAGGATGTCGAGAAGTACGCCAAGTGGGTGCCACCGTCCGACCAAAGGGGCGATGGCTTCACACACTTGAACGACAAATTCGGCTACTAGAAAAAACAATTGCCTAGCACTAACAATAAATGATCAAAAAACCACAAATGATATAATTATATTTGGTTAATAGGTGGCGAAATTAACCAGTTTATGATAAGCTCATTACTATTAACGTATTAACTTTCGCTAAGCTTATTACCAAAGCATGTAAAAAGGCTGATATTTGGTCATGCCTAAAGACATGTTTGTACAGTGGTCATTCGAAATTAGAAGTCTTTTATATAATTATCATTAGGCAGATTTCAAACTCCTCGTTTCTTACTTTATTATTTGCCTATTTTATATTTAAGAGACATTGTTCTTAAAATATTTACTCAAATCAAATGAGTAAAAGACAAATATTGTAAAAATTATTAGAAAAATATATTTAGAATTTTTAGTAAGACTTACTCGTATAATATAAATGTTAAGCTAAATCTAAAACTAAAATAAAAATCTAGTAGCACAAATTGGCGTGTAACCGCTGTACAAGTATTTCTGACTATTACATTTTATTTGCTGTGCTAAGGTTGCTTAAGTGTATGTGCAGTGTGTAACATCAAATGAATAAATGTGAATTTAAAATTCAAACCGTTTTGCGCCAAGCCTGGGTGTTCAAGTATGAACATGTGCCGCTCTGAGCAGAATGCGGACTCAGGCGGCATTCTCAAGCGTGTGGCACTTGAGGCCTGCATAGGATCACGCTATTCTTAGAGATAACAGAGAAGGTACAAAGCGATCGCCTTACAAGCGCCTTTGTATTTGATAAGAAAAAGTGTGAAATTTAATTTAAGAAATTGCAATAAAATAAGGGCTTGCTCATCAGAGCTGGCAGTTGGAAACTGATCGTCGACTCAGTGAGACACTAAACACTACGTGTTTCACATACACTTCGCGTGTTGAGAATTAACAAACTGCCAGTGGCTTTTCACCACACTCTCCCAGCAAACAAACACCTGCAATTTCCCCAACGTTACTGTGATATGCCCACGCTAGGGTGAGAGAGAGAGAGAGAGAGATAGAGAGAGAGAGCTTGTGACGACGAGTGTTCCAACCCCTGATTTGCCTTCCACTGGCATGGTCGGGAATAAGGGGTTCGAATGAACACCAATACACGTTACATGATTCCAGCGCACATATAGGGAATGAACTCGGTTGTGGTGTGTGTGTGTGTGTGCGGAGCACAGTTGATTGCCGCTGTTAAGGCTCCAGCACTTGAACTTCCAATTCAGTTATAATTTTGCTACTCTTTTCGTCGGAACGGCGAACGGCTGTGCGTGGGACGAGTTTCTTAGTCGAATCTTAGTTGTTTATAAGCAAGTGTCGTTTAAATTAGCCGAATTTATAATTGATTTAATCGATTCGATTTCGGTTTCGTTCACAGTTCAAATTTAATGAAAAGCCAATATAGAAGCTACTACTACCTATTGAATCTCAATGCTAATGAGCGTTATATAAATTAACAAAAAAAAAAAAAATAGGAAAAGAAAAAGAAAAATTGAATTTGTTGATATATTTAAATAAAACTTTGTTTTAATGCGGTCGCCACGTGATTTCTCAATAGCTGGAGCACATGTGTGGGTTACATTTTAAAACGCGTAACAGTCCGTCTCAAAAGACGTCCCTGCGTTGGGGCGACTGCTGCTGCTGCTACTGCCGTAGTTGCAACTGCCGTTAATCACGTGCTTTCAACTAATCCGCGCCAGACTCTGTTTCCTACATCAACCGATTGTTAGTCGCGTCCGTGTCTGTGATCTGTTCTCTCGTCTACTAAATATGAAAAGTAGTCGCACTCAACAAGAACCATCGTATTTAGGAAATGTTGCATAAGCCAAGGCGCATTTGATTGGCGCGCACATTTTGCCGTCGTTAAAAGCAGAGACGCGGGACTCGTCGCATAACTTAACGCCTGATTTGAACTTGGCGTACACAGTGACACACACTTGTATATATATCAATATATATATAATTATATAGGCATACACTGTAGTAGTGAAGGTGAGTTCGATTGACAGCAAATGCACGGGGACATGCGCAGAGATTGCGCGCCTACTCTCTGCCTACTCTCTGCCTACTCTCTGACTGCCTCTGGGAGCAGCGATGTGTGACACTTGACGGTTTCTGTTTTTCTGTTTTTCTGTTTTTCTGTTTTTTTTTTTTAGAAAGCGCTTAGAGTTCTATTTTATTTATACCCTCTACTCAAAGTGCTGCGAATGTATACATAGATCAGCCAGCAAGTTGATCAGCATTAATATTAGGGACGATGTCTCAGAACTAGTCTTAATATCGATAAATATCGATTTGCGATTTGGTTATAGGAGTTGAAGTCATCATTAAATATGTATTTTCTTGAGAATATTTGATTTCAACACAAGGGGGCCGGTATCTGTTATTGGGCATTTTCACACATTTAAAAGTCATTATCCTTATGCCCTTGCAAAAGGATTGCGTAATAAATAAAGGAGTCATTTAAGTTATTTATACACTAAAATATAAGAAGACTTGATGGTGGCATTGGGTTGTCGCTATATATATATAGTATATACAGCTCAGAGAAGAAGAAAAACAGCCAAAGCCGCGCAAGGCTGAGTATCTGTAAGCAGGGGCCTGCGAATCTGTAAGCGGACCTCAGTAGGGGCGATAGGGGTGATCGGTTGTACAGGATCTAGATCTGCATTTAAAAATGCTTCAGTGTCCTGTACCTGGCTGGGCGATGCTAGTGCAAAGGGCGTGAAGCGACTTTGCAGCTCGTTCCCAAATGCAGATGCAATATCTGCATCCGATTGACACCAAGTGTTGTCAGGTCGCATAATGGGGCTGCCGCTTGACACAACGCGTTGCCTTCCACAAATTGAATCCATGATTCTTACGGGTCTATCTTTTTGTCTTTTTATCTGTCTTTTTTCACTTTTGTTTACAAGTATTATTATTGTTTTTTCGGAAATCGATTTCCATTCGCAGAACGTGCAAAGTTATCGATAAAATAAAATAAAATTACATTTGAAATTTGCATTGCCAGACGGAATGACAATTTATATAAAAAAGTGTTGCATATTTTGTGGTGCTTTCGTCAACGTACTCATTGAAGTAATTCCCAAGGGGTTCTGGCTTCGAGCAGGTAGTACGGGTCGATCTTTTTGTCTTTTTATCTGTCTTTTTTAACTTTTGTTTACAAGTATTATTATTGTTTTTTCGATAAAATATAATAAAATAAAATTACATTTGAAATTTGCATTGCCAGACGGAATGACAATTTATAGAAGAGCATGACATATACTGTTGTGTCGATATTTTCTCCTCGGACCTTGAAAATTGATGGTGGGGATATGCAAACTTCTCAACAGGCCGTACCAATATCCGCAGCTGGTCTCCAAGGTGAAGAGTCTCTAGTCGATAGAATAATGTAGGTAAGGGAAGTCGGCAAATTAGATCCGTAACTTCGGGATAAGGATTGGCTCTGAAGATTGAGATAGTCGGGCTTGATTGAGAAACAATAACATGGTTTATGTGCTCGTTTTGGGAAATAGAGTTTCTATCATTTATGGTAGATTCTTGTTCCCCGGATAGTTAGTTACGTAGCCAATTGTGGAACTTTCATGCCAACATTTTTAAGAATACTAATTGGGCAACTGATTAGTTCTTTTAAATTATAACGATTATCAATTAACAATCAATTCAGAACTGGCACGGACTTGGGGAATCCGACTGTCTAATTAAAACAAAGCATTGTGATGGCCCTAGCGGGTGTTGACACAATGTGATCCACTAGACTACTTAGGCATTTATAGAGATATATGTACACAGCTATATGTATCTGTCTGTCTGTCTGTCGCTTGAACAGCATTTTGTTGAACAGTACTTTGTCCGGTCTAATCGACGCTGTCATTTAGGTTTACTAAATGTGCCGCAGACTGAAGGGTGGCCAGCTGCACCACAGGACCCTTTAAAGTTGCTCGTATTTCCACAATTGTGGTTCCTAGTTAATTGGATCCATTAGCGAGGACAGCGAGTGGCCAACAGCGAATATCCTTCTGGGTTATCCTTGCGTAAAGGTCAGTGGGTTGGGTGTATTGGCCTTGGTCATTATGTGGGTGCGTGTGCTGTCGAGGGGATGGGGTTGGCAGACGAATAGTTGGTGGGTTGTTGGGGTTTTATATTCAAAGCAATTTAATGCAACTGCTGAAGGCTTGCAGCGGACTCCAAAAAGCATGCAACATTATTTATAATAATGGTGCCATCTCTCTCTTTCAGCAAAAGTATTAGTTTACAACAAGAAGTTATCGCTTGTCAGGCAACTCTTAAGGAAGCGGTAGCAAAATGATCAACGTAGCTGGATTGGTGAGCATTGTGCTCTTTTACTTGCTCATCCTTTTTGTGGGCATTTGGGCAGGTCGCAAGAAGCAGGCGGGCAATGATTCCGAGGAGGAGGTCATGTTGGCTGGACGTTCCATTGGTCTATTCGTTGGCATATTTACCATGACAGGTGAGTCTAAGCTAGCTGAAATATCCTCTGTTGCTTAATCTCTTATCGTCCATTTAGCCACATGGGTGGGCGGTGGCTACATTAACGGTACGGCGGAAGCGATTTACACTTCGGGTCTGGTCTGGTGTCAAGCACCGTTTGGCTATGCGCTCAGCTTGGTATTTGGTAAGCTGATCAGTGCATAATACTCGTATTTGATTCTTTATTCACGATTTTCTACTTTTAGGTGGCATTTTCTTTGCGAATCCAATGAGGAAGCAGGGCTATATAACCATGTTGGATCCGCTGCAGGACTCGTTTGGTGAGCGAATGGGTGGCTTGTTGTTTCTGCCGGCGCTCTGTGGCGAAGTCTTTTGGGCCGCAGGCATTCTGGCCGCCCTGGGCGCCACATTGTCCGTTATCATTGACATGGATCATCGCACTTCGGTCATATTGTCATCGGGCATTGCCATTTTCTATACACTGTTCGGCGGGCTGTATTCGGTGGCCTACACAGATGTCATACAGCTGTTCTGCATCTTTATTGGACTGTGGATGTGCATACCGTTTGCCTGGACCAATGAGCATGTGCGCAGCTTGAGCGACATGGATGTGGATTGGATTGGGCATGTGGAGCCGAAACAACGCTGGTTCTACATAGACTATGGCCTGTTGCTCGTCTTTGGCGGCATTCCCTGGCAGGTGTACTTCCAGCGAGTGCTCTCCAGCAAGACGGCGGGTCGGGCACAGTTGCTCTCCTATGTGGCAGCCGCCGGCTGTATCCTGATGGCCATTCCCCCAGTGCTCATTGGTGCCATTGCCAAGGCGACGCGTGAGTTGGAATTAGCAGTTGCTCGATTTTGTTAGCTAATCTCTCTGTTTTCTGTCAGCCTGGAACGAGACGGAGTATAAAGGTCCATATCCGTTAACTGTGGATGAGACGAGCATGATATTGCCAATGGTCTTGCAGTATCTGACGCCCGATTTCGTTTCGTTCTTTGGCCTGGGCGCCGTCTCCGCTGCTGTCATGTCCTCGGCGGATTCCTCCGTGCTGTCCGCCGCCTCGATGTTTGCACGCAATGTTTACAAATTGATTTTCCGTCAGAAGGCTTCCGAAATGGAAATCATTTGGGTAATGCGCGTCTCCATCATTGTTGTGGGCATTCTGGCAACCATTATGGCCCTAACCATACCCTCCATCTATGGACTGTGGTAAGTGTGGATACACTGAGAAAACTATAACTATGCCAAGCAGTTTTGGAAAATGCGGAAAGTGCATTTAAAATTATTTTTTTTAAAAAGAAAAGAAAAGTTTTTTAATCTATTTTTTCTAAATTACGTAAATAAATCAGTTTTATATTGTCGTAATTTTAGATAGAAAGTTACTCAACATTTTACACCAAATTTAAATATACTTTCAAAATGTACAAAGAAACTATATTTTTTTTGCTATAATTATTATTTATGCATTTATAAAAATTACTTAGAAGCTAAAAATATATTTACTTCGCTTTTAAAAAAAGTATTTCATAAATTTAATAAGCAGAATGGATTTTTTTTTATGTTCAGTGTATTTCTAGTGCTTTTTTCTGAGTGTAGCTTAAACTGATTGACAGCTCATTTTCTTAAGTACACTCAAAATTTGTTTTCTCCTCCGTGCAGGTCCATGTGCTCGGATCTGGTGTATGTCATTTTGTTCCCACAGCTGCTGATGGTGGTGCACTTTAAGAAGCACTGTAATACATATGGCAGCCTGGCGGCTTACATTGTGGCGCTCTGCATTCGCCTGTCCGGTGGCGAGGCCATACTGGGCCTGCCCGCCCTCATCCACTATCCGGGCTACGATGTGGAGACGAATACACAATTGTTTCCCTTCCGCACAATGGCCATGCTGATAAGCCTGATCACCTTGGTGTTTGTCTCCTGGTGGACAAAGTATGTAAATGAATCACTTTAATCAATTGGCTCTGATGCAAAACCACTTTTTCACAGAATGATGTTCGAGTCGGGTAAACTGCCGCCGAGCTATGACTATTTCCGCTGTGTGGTCAATATACCCGAGGATGTGCAGCGCGTCGGTGATCCGTCCGAGTCCGGCGAACAGCTGTCCGTGATGGCTGGTCCCTTGGCTCGGTCGTACGGTGCGGCCACAATGGCCGGTAAGGATGAGCGCAATGGTCGCATCAATCCCGCTCTCGAGTCGGACGATGATCTGCCCGTGGCCGAGGCACGACGCATGAATCAACAGACGGCACAGGCGCAGGTCCAGAAGATGCTGGATACGGCCACCGGCCAAAAGTCCGGCGGTGGTGGTGGTCAAAATCAGGCCATGGCTATGCCCACACCGGAGCAGGATAATACGGCGTTCTGAGCGGTCTCCACGCTATCGGTGAGATTAGGTTTAGGCTCACAGTCCCACAACTTGCTACGTTTTATGTTGTGCTTTTTAGATGGATATATACACTATATATGTACATACATATCTAATGTATTTATTTTCAGCATACGTTAAACACACAAGTGCTCAGGTATAAAGTGCAGAATGTTGCGTTCACAATTTATATAGACATACTCGTATATTCATTTTGCCATAGTTTTGTGTATAGTTTCTAATAGAGAGGATCTCTCGAGGAGATAACTGCTTACTCCATGTCCTGGATATTTTTTTTTTTTGTGAATTAATATCGCTTTGAATAGAGTAAATGTAATAGAGAAATACATACATAGTTCAATCGACACATATCAAATGTATAAATGTTATATAGCGATAACTTGAAAACGAATCGATAAACATATCAATGTCAAAACTGAAAGTAACTGAAAACATATCAATTGCATTTCCCATTCCACGAGAAATGTAAATAATGTTAAAAATACAATTATGTATCAATTAAAAAACAAAAAACAAAACGTTAAAGAGCGAAGACCTGCTTACAAATATACACAACTTATATTGGGTCCTACTCAACTTTGATTAGTTTATGTCGTGTGTGTAATTGACAAATTGGCGTAGTTTGATGGAAATGCAAATATATACTAAAATACATTTCTATGAATTTGTCCTTAAGGTATAGGTGCATATAATGTGAATCATGTGTCCTTCCACAAGAAAAGAAAAAGAAAGAAATAAATCAAAGCTGACTTAACGTACAGAACATAAATATATCATCTACGCAACTGAGAAAATACTACTCGATCTAAACGGGATATATAAGTAAATTGAGCGTTATATAGGCAAAAGAATTTTAGCTGCTCTCAAAGAGCAAACATACCACACAAGTAAGAAACTAAACACATAGAAAAAAAGATCAAAGAGAAACTATACCTAACATATTAGAGAATGTTGCGTCATAGTACCTAATGCGTATATATAATTATCATATATATATATATACACAGTTATACCTATACATATATACCTATTTATATATACATACATATATATTGAAGGAGATACACTGAATTTAGAAAGCATATACCAAGTGAAAACCTATTTTGATTCTCTGCGGTAATATTCGATATTGGCAAACCAAATTGATTGTAAACACGCGCTGCCTCTGAAAAAACCAATCCCAAAATACAAAAATACAAAAATTAAAAACAAAATAGAAATAGAAATAATCCTATCGAAAGAAGCTAAACATTTATTCCCAAAAACCATATTTAAATCGATTCCATAAGTATTATGTATTTTATTGAGAGATTTGCATTTGTTCGTTTCGGTAATTGCCCTTGGCTCGTTTGTTAAAGTTTGTTCCCGTTGATCCTTAGTCATTTGATATATTCAAATCGATCAAATACTTAATACTTGATGTGAAAACTATTTGAAATGTAATAAGTACTTAAATGTTGACTGCGTTTTGGAATTGAGCCACATATGTATGTTTGCTCGGACAAAATAACGTTTTTTTAACCTTTATATAGGCGAATTGTAAGCGAAAAGTAATTCAAAGATTTGACACATCAAAGAGTCCACATTAGGCATACCCAACTCAATATACAAACATACGTACATAAAGATATACATATATTTACTTATATCTGTTCTTGCTGTTGTTACTTACTGTTAATTGTTATATTTGCCTCTGGTTTTTAAGTTTTGTATCAAATCTGAATGTGTATCTGTATATCTTTCGCTAAAAGGTTGAAGCTCACAGGTATATATATTGTATACGCTTTTTGTTTTTGTTTTGGAAAACTCTCTTTAGCAATTGTTAATGGAAGTTTGCAACTTCAAGTGTTTATTTCATTTTTTGTTGTTTTTATTGTGCAGCAACGCGAACTGTATATAACAAAAGAAAAGAAGACAGAAACTTTATTGAATTGTTTAAGCAACTTGCTAACAAACAAAACCACCAACTTTTTTATGTATTACAATTACTGCTGGATGAGCATCGAACGAACTACTAAAGTACTCCAAATAGATAAAAAAAAGTTTAGAAATCATGCGATGTTGAATAGTTGATTGGGTTAAAACTTGGGGTTTTACTTTCGTTCACCTATTGTTGTCTAATCAATTGATGTATACATATTACTTATTAGCGGCATTATGACAAACTATGTTAATTATTAAACTGAGGCGAGATTACGATATACAATATATATGAATAAATTATACCAAAAAACAAACGAAAATACATATCAATGTTTAAAGCATAGCAAAATAATACAAAACAAAAACAAACAAAAAAAAAACGAGAGAAGAAAAAAAAAGTATTTAATAAATAACAAATATATATATATTAAAATGGTTTCTTTGTTGATGCAAATTACGTGTAATTATTTATTATATTTCGCAATTGGAGTGTATTTATTTATTTGGACACATACACAGCTCTATTTACGGCTTGTGCAACGCCAGCAAACATTACAACAAACAACATCAGCCTAATGACAATTTAAAACAATGGTTGCTCTATTATCGTAAGCGGAAATTTCCCATCATAAAAATGCAGTTTCCAAGAGAGTAAGTGGAGAGCTGGCCCATCCAAAGTTAAAGAGCAAATGGCAATTGAAGTAGCAGCAGGCAACGAACAATGCAATAGCAGAAGATCACAGCAAGATCAGATCATCTCGTCTTGTGGTTAGTTGTAGTAGCGATACTTATGGGAAACACTCTCAGATTAATTTTGGGGTAATGCGCCAAAGTCAACATTCATTATGCTGCATTTGTAGTTGTGCAATTAACTTGTTTTCTTAATTAGCCACAAGTCGTCTAAGGCATCACATCACAAGTTCATATCTGACGTCGCACAAGAATTGCCCTCTAATTGATGTTGTTTGCTGTTATTGCTGCTGTTGTGGATGTTGCTGTCTTGTATATTGCTTCTGCTGCTGCTGCTGCTGCGACTGCTGTTGTTACTGGCATCTGAATATCCGGTATTTTTACGGAAATTTGCATAGCAAAATGGCAAAGCTGTTTTGGATTTGGATTTGCCTTCAACTGTCAATTTACCAACGTCATTTCATGAACTTCAATGTCTACAAAGTGAGTGGAACTCATTGCGAGATCTCACTTTAGAAGCGAATCATTTTCTGTTTTTTTTTTTTAGAAATAATTTTCTCATCGTCTTTATTAAACAATTCATAAGTATTAATGTCTAACGCATATTACAACTAACATTCAAAGGGTCGTAAAGCGGGGTCGAAATTTTGTCAATATGGGAATAATTTACAGTTTTTGCTTTGTTGCTTTTTTTTTTATGGATTTTCTTGGTTTTTTTTTCGAGAGTAGTTGATGATATGGGATGAAGCGAAGCTGAGTGGGGTGAGGATACGAGTATTGTAAGGCACTTGAGCGAATCTGGGCTGAATTGCTCACTATTTGCGGTAAGTGTAGCCACCATTGGAGCTGTAGCCCTGCTGAATGGTCTCCGGCACTTGGCTGGGCGCCGAGTACGAGTATCCAGAGTCTTGAGAGGGTGCTCCATACGATGAGGAAGGTTCATTAGGAGCACCATAGCTGCTTGACGGTGCGGCCGGTGCACTATAGGAGGATGAGGGGCCAGTGGAGAAACCTCCGCCGCTGGAGGATGACGATGAGGCTGATGACGAAGCCAACGAGGATCCGAAAGATGAGCCACCATGAGAGCTGAAGCTACCGGATGAATGGGAGCTGGACGGTGCACCATATGAGCTAGATGGAGGAGCTGCTGGATAAGGTCCACCGCTGCTGCCTCCTCCACTAGGTGCCGAGTAGGAGCTGGATGGCGGTGCTCCATATGAGCTGGACGGAGCTGCTGGAGCTGGGGCAGAATAAGAGCTGGAAGGTCCTGTGCTTGGAGCGCCATATGAGCTCGAAGGAGCCGATGGATAAGATCCACCACTGCTTGATCCATGGTTTGGTGCGGAGTAGGAGCTCGATGGACCAGAGCTGGGCGCGCCGTATGAGCTTGAAGGAGCTGCTGGATAAGGTCCACCACTGTTTGATCCATGGCTTGGCGCCGAGTAGGAGCTTGAAGGTGCTGGTGCACTTGGTGCACCATAAGAGCTGGAGGGAGCAGCGGGGTAAGGTCCGCCACTGCTGGCTCCGAGACTTGGTGCCGAATAGGAACTGGAGGGTCCTGAGCTTGGAGCGCCATATGAACTAGATGGAGCCGATGGATAAGATCCACCACTACTTGATCCGTGGCTTGGTGCGGAATAGGAGCTCGATGGACCAGAGCTGGGCGCGCCGTACGAGCTTGAAGGAGCTGCAGGGTATGGTCCACCGCTGCTGGCTCCGGGACTGGGTGCCGAGTAAGAGCTGGAGGGTTTGGAGACTGGTGAGCCATATGAGCTCGAGGGAGCCGATGGATAAGGTCCACCACTGTTTGATCCATGGCTTGGTGCGGAGTAGGAGCTTGAAGGTGCTGGTGCACTTGGTGCACCATAAGAGCTGGAGGGAGCAGCCGGGTAGGGTCCGCCACTGCTGGCTCCGAGACTTGGTGCGGAGTAAGAGCTGGACGGGCCTGTACTTGGAGCACCATAAGAACTAGAGGGAGCGGCTGGGTAGGGTCCACCGCTGCTTGCGCCTGGGCTGGGAGCCGAGTAGGAGCTGGAGGGCGCCCGTTTCGGTGCACCATACGAACTAGAGGGAGCTGCTGGGTAGGGTCCACCACTGTTTGAGCCATGGCTTGGTGCGGAGTAGGAGCTGGATGGAGCAGAGCTCGGCGCACCGTATGAGCTGGAAGGAGCCGCCGGGTAGGGTCCATCGCTGCCGGCTCCGGGTGCAGAGTAAGAGCTGGAGGGTTTGGAGATTGGTGCGCCATATGAGCTCGAGGGTGCAGCTGGATAAGGTCCACCGCTGCTTGATCCTTTGCTGGGTGCGCCATAAGAGCTTGAAGGAGCTGCTGGATAAGATCCACCGCTATTTGCGCTTGGGCTTGGTGCGGAATACGATGAGGATGGCGAACTGAACGATGGGTGAGAGGAGAAGCTGCTGCTGCTAGAGCTGGAACCGCCACTTGGAGCACCATACTTGGAGGAGGGAGGCGATATTGGGTGGAAAGAGCTGGTACCCGACGAGGGAGCACCATATGAAGAAGAGGGCGGTGATGGAGCGCCTGGTCCCGAGGTGTAGCCACTGCTGCCGAGCACCTGCGTCCTTGAGGGAGCTCCATAGTTGGTGGATGGCGCTGATGGCAATGGGACGAAGCTGCTGACGCTTGGCGCCCCGTAGCTGGAGGATGGACGAGATGGTGCGCCATAGCTGCTCGATGGCGATTTGGGTGGACCATACTTGCTGGATGGTGGTGCAGGTGGTGCAGGTGGTGCTGGAGCACCGTAGCTAGATGAAGGTGCAGAGGATTTCGGTGGACCATAACTGGATGAGGGACGACGTGATGAGTGATGTTTCCGGGGTGGTGGTGGTCCATACGACTGGCTGGGACGACTCGGTGGTGCACCATAGCTCGAGGATGGCGCTGGAGCTGGGCGCGAAGGTGGTCCGTATGAGCTGGAGGGCTTGTGATGATTCGACGCTGGATACGGACCACCCGAAGAAGCACCGGGTGCCGAGTAGCTGCTGGACGGAGCTGGTCGCGAATTGAACGATGGCGCCGGACCCGAAGCGGGTGGCAAATAGGAGCTGGGTGGTGGTGCGCCGTACTTGGACGATGGTCGGCTGCCCGAAGACGGTGGCAGATACGCATTGTTCACTGGCGCCTCACGCTTAGCGGCAGCCACATCGGGTGGCGAGACAACGACGATGAAGACAACGGCAGCAACACCGAAAAGCTACAGATACAAATTGAGTGTGTGCCACAAAAGAAAAAAACAAAAACAAAAAAATCAGATAAACAAGGAAATTAGTTTTCTATGCCGATCCGGATAATGTGTTGTGGCCATTACAACGACTACGACAAAGATTACGACTGCAACTCAGACTTACCACTGCGTACGACGAGCTCATCTTGCCGCGGTGCGTTTCACTCGCAAATTGGCCAAGCTATCGAAAAAGAGAGAAAGAGAGCAGAAGAAGGTAAGTCCAAATACAAAAGAAGAAATAAATTACGCTAATGTTGCATAAGTTTATTTTGTGTTTTTTTCGTTGTTTTTTTTTTGTGATGCTCATCATGTGGCTATGACCGAGAAATGAGTGGCCAGCTATGGATTCGACCCTCAATCGCCGGCCACCAAAAACGCTCATCAATCTCCAGTCAGCTAAAGCCAAAAGCCAGCACTCGTATCAATGCCAAGAACTCTCCCAACTAGCCCTCGTTGGACCGTATCGCCTAGTTTTCAAATTTAGTTTGAGCTCTGAGCGTATTTGAATATATTAAGCTGGGACCCAAAACAAAATCGCAAAATGAAGTGAAACTTTCCGCTTTTGCCCAGCCGGCAATTGAATCAAAGGCATAAGCCGAGTGCTTTTATGCATCCTCAGTCTTTGGCTGAGATTTTATCAAATCATATAAACTCGTACGGCTGCAATAACCCTATCATTGTGTTGCATCCTTCATGGTGTTGCTGTTGCTGTTGTTGTTGCCACAATGCTTGCCGCACACATTTTCCTCTAGTTTGGCGTTTGCCAATTATTGCCTTGTCTTGTTAGTCGCACTCTTCTTTTGGCCTGTGCCATTTTTTTACTTTCGATTGTTGCTACTCTTGCGTGTTTTGTTGTCGTCTTTATTGCAAAAAATTAAAAAAAAAAGTAAATAAAATAAAAAGCAAAAACGCAAAACCTAAACACCAAATTGTAATTATTTTCCATTTTTGGCTCACTTAAGTGCTGACAGTTTTGACCCGCTCATTGTGGTAACAACATATTTTGTCTTTTTGTTCATTTTCCATTATTTTCCAGCGCTTATGTGCGGTGCGTAAGCATTTCTAATTGGTCGTGACTGCCGGATTGTGTAAGACGGCCCAACATAAATTGGAAATTAACCAAGACAAGACTTAAAACTCCTTCAACAAGGGAGGATGGGTATATTTAAATATTAGCGGCTTGCGCAAAAAGTTTTTAAGCCATAAATACACCCTTTGCAGATAAACTTGTATTTTTGTATGCAACTCCAAAATGCCGATAAACTTGATGTTTAAGTATGAACTTAAATATAGATGTTAATCTCTGTGGATTATGGGTTAACACTTGACAGAAGCTCGAACGGCAAAACACTTGCAAACACAACAGCAACAACGCAAATGTGAAACGGTTATCCTTAGTGCAACACACACACACACACACACACACAACAAACACAAACTAACCGTTCAAAGGCAACAGCAATTGTGTGTGATGATGTGCAAATGGGTGATTAGTTTTTTGTTTCTTTTGTTGTTTTTTTTTTGTTGTTTTTTACTGAAGATGATATGCTGCTCAGCCGAAAGTCGATTGCAAACTACTCTGTTGTGTGTCGCGGAGCATGCACTTTTATACGAATGCCGGGCGCTGGTATCCCAGCCAAGCTGAACGAACAACATAACTGGGCAAAGGCAAAAGCCAGCCTCGCAGCAGGCGGCGCAGTCGGCGTCGAAGCCAAATAGTAAAGCTTCCAACATGTTTTCAAATTCGGTATTTTATATAACGTCAAATGCACTCTTCAACCACAACAATAATAGCAAAAGCAACAACAACAACAACAACAATAACAGCAATAGCTGTGGCGCTTGCACGACTGCGCAGTCGAAGTCGACGTTGACGTTGACGTCAACACAAAGTGGCCACTGAAGCTTTTGCGGTTGTTGTTTTGTTATTGTTTTCTTTTTTTTCCTATTTTTTTTTTGTTTTTTGCATTGATAAAACGATTGTACACACACTTGACTCACCACCACTAGTTTGGTGTGTGTGTCTGTGTGTGTGTGGGGCAAGTTCAGTGGCGGCATCAATCATAATTGAACGCAATAGCTAACGGCAAGCGTTGTATAATTGTGCGTATACTTAATGTGCATAGCGCATACGCCTTAGGCTGCTGCTGTCGGAATAATCGCATTTAAATGATCATAAACCGTGATCTCTGTTATACATTTATGCAAAACTCTTAAGGGTTGCAGGATGTGCGAAGCATAGTAATAATTAATCTGTTGCTGTTGTCAATTATTTATTATTTTGTTTCAAAATTTAGTAGACAGTTGGGGGCATCTCGGGTTTCTTCCAGATGTAACTGGCCCATGGGATGCACTCCTTGAGGAGATGCATGTAGGCTAATCCCTTGGGGCAGTCGACCTCGGTGGCTGGTGTGCCCAGTGCCTCGCAATGCCAGTACTTGGCCGGATCGAAGTGATGGGGATATGTCTGTCCAATCTCAGACTCATCCCTGCAGGCCGAGCGACCAGCGTCAGCATTGACAAACACAACAATAGCAGCCAAAACGGCGAACAGAGCAAAGGCTGCAAGCAATCATGATTTGTCAGTTTATATTGAGTATATATATTTTTAAAAAAATTCTGTTTTAATACCCACCGGTTTTCATTGTGAGCTGTGAAAGTTTCTATCAACTGTGATCTCTCCAGTGCAGAAACGATTCTTATATAGTTCCGATTCTTCTCGGGGACACGCGCATGTTCACAAGCAATAGAATAAGAGGAAAAACAAGTTTCAAAACACAATTCGAAACAATCGCATCCGTTGATTATTATCTGAGAGCAAAATGCGATTGATAAGAAAGAAAGGCAGTCTTCAACAAAAAAGAAGAGGCAAGATGAAAATTGGGAGTGGTGCTATATCAATTTAGTTACTCAACTAATTAATGTCTTTGTCGTGTGTTCTTTCTTTTGATAAAGCAACATATAACATTAGAAACAGCAGATACAGCAACTAATTAAATTCATTGAAATTCTCGAAATTTATTTATTTATTAAGATCTTGGACTTATGCGCTAAATTGAGATCGAGTGATAAACATGATTAGGCTGACAAAAAGAAATATTTAAAATTTAAATTTATTTCAATTGGAGTAAAACTGATCACCATCAGATAGGTATTCAGTATGTATGCTAATTTATATTCGTTATTTCACATTCTACATCATGTTTCTTCGTTATTGTTGGGCTCCCTTTTGTTTGCACGGAGTTATGAATATTGATTAATGAGACATTTGATGTGACAGCCGTGGAATTTGCATAGCGTCTGGTTTCACAAAGTCTAAACGAAGATCAACGAAATAAGACAATGGAAGGTTATCCATATAATTATAATCATGCTGTAATGTGAATGCATTTAAATTGCAAAATAAACATCGACGCATATTTGTTGTTATCAAATTGATTTCTCGATTTTTGCCAAATTACACTTATAAATAAAAGTCTGTGCGTGTGAGTGTGTGTGTGTGTTACAACTTATGTTAACTGTTTGTCTCTTTGTGTGTGGCTTTTATTGTTGATGACCCCCTAAAGCGTTTCGTGTGGCAGTGGCAAAGCAAACACTTGACCAACATAAACGCTTAAGTGTGCATGCAAAAAATATCACGAAATCACTAAAAACTACAACAACAACAAAAAGTAGCACAAAAAACCCACACTGTTAACAGTTGATGAAAACAAAAAAAAGCCCAAAATCTATTACAAAATGCTTAAATAGTAATTACAGTTTCCGCATTGAACTAGTCGTTACAGGCGGGGAGGCTTTGCGATGGCGAATGGGGAGAGGGATGGAGGGGGGGGGCCGGTGTCGCCAAGCGGCAGGTGCCTTTGGTTGCTTAGCTTAATGATGCTCCTAGGCACCCAGACAGAAAGAGAGAGAGAGAGAAAGGGTAAGAGTGAGAGTGAGAGTGAGAGAGAGTGAGAGAGAGTGAGAGAGAAAACTTAAAAGTGAGTTCAAAACGGCGACAATGACTTGCCCCCTGGGGGCACTTAATTTGGCTCGTATGTAGTATTTCGGTTAAGTCGCTGGAGACTCTCCATATTAAATGCTTTGACTGAATTTTGAGCATTTCGTTAAAGACGATGACGAAGACGAATTGGTGCCACAGCTTGGGAGCAGTCAGCTCATTATCGATTAAGTGGCCACGCTTTGACTAAATCCAATTATTGGGTCTTAGGTAAATGCGCCGACCCACAGATTGCACAAGTCCCCAAAAATGTCTCACATCTGTATCTGTATCTGTATCTGTTTTTCGGTATCTGTATCTGCATCTGTATGTGGCTGACGTGTGCCCATTGACGCGTTTCTATCATTTTGATGAGCTCTAAAAATAGTCGATGGCAACTAACTAATTTGCACAAAGTGCTTTTGCTTGTGGAGCATTTAATTTTGGCAAAGAAATTGTTAAATTAAAAAACTGATAAGAACCCAACCCAGAACATACAGGAACAGAGAGTGTGGCACAGCAAACACTATAAATATGCTCTCAAAATGCCAATAATTGCAACATTTCCATTCAGTCACTCAACGAAATGCATCTGGGTTAGTGGAAGTCACCTTTTAATATATATATATATAATATATATATACATATATGTATTTTATTCTGACATTTTCCAATTTTTTGTAGCAACGATCTTCAGCTTCCTGCTCTTGGGCATCTTTGTGACCCTCGCATCTGCCTATAACGGCCAGGATATCTATGCGGAACCGAACTGTGACATCGTTCAGGATCATGCTCGCAAGTTCCGTGACATCTCCGATCCAACCCACTACTGGGTGTGCCCCGAGGGACAGGAGAAGGCCGACTATATTCAGTGCCCCGATAACTATGCCTTCATGGAGCCACAGCAGGAGTGCGTTGTCTGGGAGCAGTGGAAGTGGCTTGAGCCGTACACTAAATAAACCATATCTACGATGAAACTTCGATGTTCAACGTAAAAAGACCAGCAAAAAAAAAAAAAAAAAAAAAATTATAACCTGTCGTTTTATATTTCTTCTCCTGCAATTCGCTCTGTTTGGCAATTAGCTCAACCAAGTTTTGATTGGATTTTATGGATTCTGTGTGTGTTTGAGATTGTACTCTGCTGCGTGGTGTTATCGATTTGATGTCAAATAAATTACTTAATTAAATGCTCAAACTTTGGCATGCGTTGCCATTGCCATTTTTGGCTGTGCCACATAATCTCCTTAGAACCACACCTGCTTAGCGGTGTCACAAGGGATAACCAAAAGCATTGTAACAATCAATTTTCATTTATTGTTGCAATCTTCCGGGTTGGGCGGGAAATGATTTTGATTGTGCAGAGTATGCGAATTCATGCCTATCATTCAAATCATAAAAAGCCTGTCAATACTTAATGCAATAACTGCAATTAAATCCAACTGCCATCATTTTACTTTGTGCATTACAATTGACATCAGCTTCCATTTCTTTTTTTATTTATTTTGTTTTGTTGAACAATTTAAAAAAATATATATTTTTTCAATTAAGTATATTATACAATAATATACTTAAGAGTTAAATTACTAGCGGCAAAGGCCAACGTCTCCATGGTTATTCAATATGTTTAGCTAAAGACTAGATTTGTTTCTAATATGTTGTAAGATTCAAGATATTTCATTTCAAAATTGTTTCTTCTTAATGGCTTATTTTATCTTCAATAACCAAAATCACGTTTATTATGTTTGTCATGTTGGTTTCCCAAAATTGCTCTCTTTGCAACTTTATTTGCTACGTTTCCGAAAAAATATTTATTAAATTGAACTGATTAGAATTCAGCTCACATAACTTTTGCAATGCTGACCCGATAACCATGTGAGCTACTTTATTTTGTTTTTAGCTTTGGCTTTTGGGTAAAACTAACATTTATTTATTTGTTAATATTTATTTGTCATAAATCGACGAGTTATGTCAATGGCCATGCAAACATCATTGCTTTGGTGGTGTTCGTGTTTGGCTACGCTGTTGGTAGGCAGTAGGCAGTCTGATTGATATATGAGGCATGTGCATATACATATATATTGTATGAGTACGAGTATTTCTGATAAAATATAATTAAGCAGTGCGTGTCTGTTGCGCTTGTAATGTTATCTAACACCTTCGATTGCCAATCAAAACTGTTGCCGACAATACGGCTGCTGCTACTGTTGCTGCTGCTGAAGGTGCCGCTGTTACCGCCGTTGCTGTTGCTGTTGCTATTACAATCAATCAAGTTGGATGGCTATAGCAGATATATTCATTTAAAGAGGGAACGAGAGTCGGGCTCACACACGCTGAGATGATGACAAACGCTGCTCCAATTGTGGGGGGCTTAACAAAATATAAATTGTTCATTTCAGTTTCAGTTTGTGTGTGTGTGTGTCTGTGTGTGCTTGTTTTTTATTACTTTTATTTTTGTTTTCCTTTTAACAAGTAAAAGTCGTAAATATCAAACAAAACGAAGGCCCCAATAAAGTTACGGGCTCGCATTAAAAGTGAAAAGTACTTCAATATATTTATGTTAGAAATCATTGCCGCAATGCAAACAAGCTGAGCGACCAGAGACTCCATCTCGCTGATGGTGCCGGTGGTGCTGCACTGAAGTGGTGCTCTCATCATTTTTTTTTAGGTGCCGATGGCCCACAATATGGTGACGTGAAGTGTTCATCAATGGCATCATATAATGAATTTTACTGATGTTTGCTTTATGCTTTACCACACAATTCACAGCAACAGCTGAAAGGTTGGCTTAACTTTGCCCCAATTAGTGGCTTGGGCTGCTTGCTGCTTGCTGCTCTTTAATCCGAAGAAAGTTTAAATGGCCTTGACAAGGCCCATCAAACTAACTACCTTGTTGCTGCATCTAGTATCTAAACAGTTGAGATATCAGCTACGTCTTCAGTTGCAGCCTCAGCCATGACAATGACAATAGGCTTCATTTGGTAATAAATGATTCCAGCGACTATTTTGAATGCCGCTGCGTGGGTTTCGCATCACCTGCTGCCCGCCTCTGTCTCACATTTCTGGGTTAAGTTGCCGCATAGGTAAAAACAAAATGAACAACAAAATCTTTCGCAATTAGACGACTCATAATTGTTAACATTAGATGTTAACAGCTACTTGTTTCAATAATACTTCGGCGTGATTGTGCAAATGCCACAAATTATAAACAATTGCTCTGAGTTGAGGAGCAGCTGCAACATTTAATCCATTTTAATGTACCCATATCATTACAAGCTTAAAAGCCGAATCGTGATTCGTTTCCTCTTCCAAATGATTTGTAAATGATTTGCTTGCAGTAAACAATTTTCAGAATGTGCCAATATATTTAAGTGGCCAAAAGATTATTTGCCGACTCATATTTCATTGGCTCAGCATTTCTTTGGGCAGTAATGTTAACCGAGTGGATACAAGTGGATGATGTTGACTTTATTAATCTTCCGAATATAAGGTATTTTATCAATTGTAATTATTAAAGTCAATTTATCTTTGTTAATGGGAAATGGGTACAATTTCTTTTGATTGATGCCTGCACTGATAAGACCTGTTTGCTTATTTCTTTTTGTAAAATTCGACTTTTGTGTACACATGAAAATACTTACAAGCATGCATACTAACACACAGAGTGGGGCTGCCTGGCCGTGAGTTGAATGACAAATTGACATGTCGCAAAAATGATAAATCTACCGGCAGACAGGTGGTCTGACAGATAACCGCGACAGTGTCAAAAGCAATGGCAAAATGACCTTTCATCAATGTGACAAATAAATGCAAAGCTCCAAGCTGGCCCTAAGGTGATCTAGATAATAAGCACTCAGCTATCGAGCATGAAGTTAGCATAGGTCGAAGTTCATGCTGTGGCATACAGCCAAACTTCAAAGTCATTTTATTTTTATTTACTTTTTTTGTTTCACCCAAAACCTCCCAAACTTTTTTTCAGTTCAAGTCCGTTGCTGACGTCATCATGCTAAACAGCTTTCCTCCCACGCCGATTGGCATCATATCTGACATCAAAATAGCAGAGAGAAAAAAAAGAAACTTTTATAAATAATTTGTTTTTCATTACACATCAATAATTCAAAATGCTGCAAATGCGCAATTTACATGGATTATATCCGAGTTGTATTCAATGTCAACCCTCATTAACAGCTATCATTCGTCTCAGCTCTTCCTGCATTAATTAATTAATACATGAATCAGAGATAAATGTACCCGAATTGGAAGCTTTGAAATTTTGTTCGATTTCATTCTATTTACTTCATAATGTGCGCTAGAATTTGCTCAATATTAATTATTCAAATATATTTTAGTATATGTTGTTAAAAATATTTAAAATTTTTGAGGTTAATAAAAACACTAATAAAATTGTTTGTGCCTTAGATTATTTTCGTGATAAAATCGTCTGTGAAACTTTTCATCGCTTTCGAATCAAATTGAAATTGCATTTAAATCAGACATAAATATGCACTGCAAAAAAATAAGAGAAAAAATTTTGGAAAATGTTTGTGAATAACGGTTAGGCATTTGTAAGACCCCTGCAAGAAGCTTTCACCACAGAATGCCCCTCTTCAAACAGCTGATGAAGAGCTGGAAAGCGCAGATGACTTGTAGCAGACTGGAAGCCCAATGGCATATCCTATCCTACTGGAAGCTGCCGATTCATTCTGACAGGCCAACAAATTGTGAAAAGGCAGCTCCGCCTACTCGCACTCTCTCTACGTGTGTGTGTGTGTGTGCGTGTATGTGTGTGTGAGTGTGTGACGCGTAAGTGTTTGTGACAAGGCCACACCCACGCGGCCATGTTTGAATGAAATGACAGGCTGCGTCGTCGGAGGCGCCACCAGCAGGAGCTGAAACGAGAAAGTTGCTCACCATCCCAAAAAGGAAGCCAAAGCGAGAGAGAGAGAGAGAGAGAGCCCCAAATCTCCCATTGGAACAAAGTGGCAAATGGAACATGTAACGGTTTTGGCAAACACACAAATTCTACACCGTAACATGAACATGAACCCAGTATTGAGAATTTAGGTTACACATTTTCAGAGGGCAGCTCAACTTGAAGTGTTGTTGTTGTTGTTGTTGCCAACTTAAGTAAGGTCATCGAAATGTCAAAAGTTGCATTTTTCGATTTGACAGCGTCACACGCCACAGACACACACACACACACACATATATATACATATACGCATTTAAATGCGTACGAACAGTTAAGCAAAATTAATGTAACAAAGTGTTGACATTGTTTTTGTTAAGACACACGCTGCCACACACACAGACACACACATACACAGATGTACACACATGCGCATGTATTTATGTGTGGGTAGTTGGCAACGACAAATCGCAATTAATTTGCTGACTCTCTGTCTGCGTCACCGACATCGTCGTCGCCATGACGAAAAAAAAACTTGTACGAAAACTTATTGATCGCACTGTTCTTTTTATAAACGAACTCTCCTGCTCGCTCCCGTTACGATTTATGGGCCAGCTACGGCCACTTTTCGGCTCCTTTTGCGCCCCTTGTCCTAGCTTGCTTCAACACTTTCGGCGGCCATTTTGGCGTCGATGCTCCCGTGGGCGCCTTCAAATTCCACCACTCATGTGACATACACACACACACACATACACTATAGCACACATATAGAAATGGGAATCTCTCAATGTTTTTTTTTTGTTCCCTTTCCTGCTTTGATTCTAGTTTCAATGCGTCTCCCTTACTCGCATTTGGCTAACGTTTTCTCTCACTCAATCGTCTCGTTCTCTTTCGCACGCTCGGCATTTTGCTGGCTGGTTGGCGAAACGTCAACACTAATTTATTTATTTTCATTTTATTGATATTATTCTGTTTGCGCAGATTCCATTATATTAGTACTTAGATTCCTATTCCCAGTAATTTCAACACTTTATGCATTATTTTGCGCTCCTCGACATTTAAGTGTTGTAAAATTCAATTAAGTAAGCAATTTCTTTTTGAAAGGTCGCTTATATAATTTTCTTGATATGACTCACCACGGCAAGATGAAAATATTCCGAGCATCGTCCACATTTCATAATAATTTATAATAATAATGACAAAATTACATTTTTAATCTTTTCCCCTCGCAGCACTCGATAGGATTTCGTGCTTTGATGTTTGTACTTGATTAAAGTAAAATTTTTGTTCTCAATGTAATAATTGTACTCATTCTTTTAACTACATCTTCATTCTTAATACTACCTCAATTTGTGTCTTCAACTTGAATTTAATCAGTGTCTTCCAATTTTTTTGAATTTTTTTCAATGAGTTTTTTGATTCCAAGTTACCAAAGTGTTTAAATACAACAAAAAGCACCTCAAGCACACCGCCAGTGGCATTGTTGTTCTATAATATTTGCGTTTTTGCGTTTTTACTGTTTGCTTATCTGTGTTTTTGTAGACTTCTCTCTTTCCCGCGCTCACAAGCAATAATTTTCATGTTGTGTTGGCAGCGGTTTGTTTACATTCACATTTCTTGATGGCGTTGTTCTTTTGTTCGTTGTTGTTGTTTTTTTTTTTTTTTTTTTGTTTTTTTGTTGTTGTGTGAATGTACAAACCAGCTTGGCCTAACCCCTCCTAACTCATTTTCTGGTCAAAGGTTACGAACTGATCTTGACAGTTTTGCAAGCCGGGTATTAATTAAATTTATTATTCCTTAATTGTGGTAAATGTAAATTAATGTCTTCTCTTAGGCGAATGCCCCATTTTTATACGCTTAACTCATTAGAAATGCGTAAAAGGGTAAAATGGTCTTGTGCTTAAATGTAACTGATAGAAGTTAGCATCTCGAACTCTATAAAATATATATTCTTGATCAGATCGGATCATATACGTTCAAGTATACCCCGTGCAAGTCAAGTTGATCTATTTTATCGATAACTCTCGATTTTCAATACAAATAGGAGCCTCAATTTTAATAGCCAATTGATATATAATATAACTTGGCATATTAATGATGAACTTCATGTTCGAAACATCCAAAACATAATGTAATAGTTTAAAAGAATTCAGCTCGGGCTTATAAATAAAAACATTCGTTTCCTCAGATACATTTTTTAACATTCAGTACCTGTGTGTGACCATAAGCAATAAGCAAATAAACTCACATTTGAGTCAGCCAATCCTTTTAATATATAATAATAATAATATAATTAATATATTTAATAGAGAATTCAGGGTATTTCGTAGTCGAGCTTAGTTGACAACAACATTCTTAGTTGTCAAATATTTATTTGTTTCATGGCAACTCACTGAATGCAGATGATTTGGGCATTTTTTTAGGAGGCAAGCTCAAGTTTGACATACAAATTTTGCTGTGCCCTGTAATAATATATTATTAGTTAATATTTGGTGTCTTGGGCTTCATTAGGGGCTGCTCGAAAGCATTTGATGACACGTAATTAACTAAAATCCTTTGTATTTCACTAGTGCCTCCTATTCTTGTACGCAGACCCCTTCGGTGTTTTAACTGGCATACTAATAATGGTTTATCCAATTACCGTATTTACCGTAGACCTTTACTAATAAATTTCCTTGTAATACGAACAATGCTATCCATAATCCGAAAACAAACGGTAATGTTAGTTGAACTTTGGCTTGTACAGCTTTAATCAATTTATTGTAATTCAATATGCTCTCCGCTTTCAAGGCTTAATGCAGACCACGTATCCCTCGCATTTCTCTTTTTGTGCGAAATCCAATTTCCCATCGCAAATTATTGCTGCCCCTCAAACCTTTCCGCCGTTCCCCACGAATGCTAACTGGTCACAGCTTGTGTTACTATTGCGTAATCTTTAAATGGCTGCGGCAGGTGCCACCGACACTGACAGCATCAACGTTGACGTACCAATGAAAGATCACAAAGTGCCACAAAGTTTGCAACATGACAGCGTTCCAACTGAACATAAATAGAAACGGGGACACAATGTATGGAAGTAGTATTCTGTACACTTTGATTGGAATTCAGCATGAGCGAAATATGACCAGGAAAATTCAGAAATTGTTTTTAGCTTAATAGGAATACATACAGAATTAGTCTTGCTCTTAAATAGAAATGGTTTACTGTTTTAATTTTCCATAAACCATATCTAATATTATTTACAAATACTTTTAAGCAACAACTTTTCAATTTTTAACATAAGAAACATATTTTACAAAGTCCAAAATTATTATAGATTCTACAAAGGACTTCTTATTCTGAAATGGATGAATTTCAAATGCTCGATTTTAGAAATGAATGCACATTTTCATACATCAACCTGGCATTTGTATTTCCATGTATTTCATTTCTGAATTGTATATTGTGTAATTTAAATGTGACAGTCATGATTTATGAAAAATCAAAGCTTTACTTTTCAGATAAAAAAAACTTTTTTTTGATTATGTAGGTCTTATTAAGTGTCTGTCATTTGCTGGGAATCACGTCAACCCATTGAAATTCAGTTGCCAAACACTTTTTGCTGGTGCCATCAAATGCTGCACGGTGGGCGGTGTCTCAAACCAGGCGGGGGGTGGGGACAACGACGCGTCGTCGGCAACCCGCTGTCTATCCAGCTGTCAATATCAGGAGACGGACAGCACAGGATCAAAATCCACGTCAACATTAACACATCAAGCTTTTATGCCAACAGCATTGCAAATATTTTATGGAAATTCTAATTTAAACCATCTTTGGTTTTATGTTCTGTCTGCGAACTGCGTTCGGAGCAATCCAATTAAGCCAGTAATTCACTCTCTATCTCTTTCTCTCTCTCTCTCTCTCTCTCTCTCTCTCTCTCGCTCACTATTGCTCTCTCTCTCTTTTTAAGCGTCTGATGAGTTTTGATGTGGTTCGAACTACGGTTAGTTTAAATTTGTAAGCCCAAGGCAGCCCGGGTAGATATCGTATGTGGTCATTAGACAAACTCACCAGCATACACATGCATACACACACACACACACACACATACACATATATATGTATGTATGCATGTATGTGGGTGTAGGTATATATCAAAAGTATAAAAATCGATAGATTGTAGGCATAACGAGGAGGCGAAGGCGGTTTTTACCTTGGCCACATCAACTCAGTCCCAAGGCCCAAGGCAGAGGCACAGCGTGATATTTTACAAGTGCTGCTTTTGTTGTTGTCATCGTTGTTGACGTTGTTGCTGTTGTTGCTGTTGTTGTTTTTGTTGTTTTTATTACCGGTGGTGGTTGTGGGCTGTGGTGTGGGATTGCACTTCATGGGGGATGGTTTGGTGGTGTCTGTTTTTACGGTTCGCTAACGTTCGAACAGATGCCCCGAACTCGTCATCTAATTAGAGAAAAGGCGTACTTGCCTCTTAACAGTTATATATCCTGGCCTGAAAGCCCTTTAGCTATTTTCAACTCGTTAAGGTACATTAGTTATATGTGTACATATATGCATCCAATATATGAATAATGCAATAATTTGAATAATTATGTCCGGCAACAACAGAAAGTTTTGTATTTCATACCTGAATCAGTGCATTCAAAAGTTATGGAATATTCGATGTTAGAATAAAATATATGTATTTATAGTTCGATTTTCTTAAGCAATAATATAATAATATCGTATGTGATTCTTTTAAAAAGCGTGTTCAAAATTCGGCTTAGTCTCGTCTTACAACTGAAGTTGGTGTTGTGGCTGCCAACTGCACGAATAAATTCATAATTGAAAATAAACATTAAGCAATGTAATGAAAATTTGAATTATATATGCTTAATGTTCATTTGTTGATTCATGCTTCACATATATATATATATATATATATATATATATATATATGTATAAAAATTGTCGAGATATTTGAGTTGAAGGGCAACAGTCTTAAGCTTAAAGCTGATTCCTTGGGATTACGCACATTTGACAGTTTTATTGCACAGTTTTGTCAACGTTGGCTTTCTGCAATTTGTTCTGAAATAAAAGATTAATTACATGTATTTGCTCTCACATTTTATTTATTTATCATTGATTATGAAATCCCCAAGTCCTTTTCTCTTTGGTTATTGGTGTACAAAATCTTTAGGGATAAACAATTAGCAGTGAATTAAAGGAGAATTAAGGTTAAGTGCTGTGCAAACTGATTCGACAGGGTTGAAGAAATTCAACGCACATTTTTAGATACACCTTTTATTGTACTTAAAGGAAAACAGGAAGAAGAAATAAAGTATGTCAAACTGAACTCGCACAATCTTGATTCTTTGATTAGGGGATTCACCAAATAATAACAGAGAGCGAGAGAGAGAGAGAGAAATGAAGTATTTCAATCTTGATTGATTTGCCACAATCTTTTCTCAGTAGTCTCAAAAAAATATATATATTTTGTTATGTATTTTTTAGTTATTTTCTGTTTGCGTATCTAAAAATATATTTAATCTTCATCGAGCTATGCTTCTAACTTGGGCTTAGGGACTTTACAAAACAAACACAGAGAGAGAAATTGAAGTATATCAGACTGAATACATTTCACATATTGATTGAATTGTTAATGTGTTTTCTTAGTCGTCTCAAATATGAAGTATTTTTTTTATATTAAATTTGATATATGTAAAAATATATTTCATCTTATTGCTAGGCATAGCACTTGAGTTAAGAAATGTCATATAACTTATAATTTAATGAAAACACTCTTGAAAGTGTATTTGCATTTAGATGAAAATGGGTCACATGCCAAGCAGGGCTTACTATAAATGAGAATCCTTCGTTCATGGTCAGATTCAGTGCCATGTTAAGTTGGACCATTTAATCTCAGTGTAGGCTTGCTCTATTGTGTGCAAACCGAGAGCTAAGCTTGCCGTTTTGTATTTATTTTCGTTGCGTGTCTTGTGTACATTTCCCTGCTACGGCTGCTTTTGGCAATGCTGCGGGGCCGCCTACGCGTCTTGGCCACTGGTAAAATAACCTTGTTTCCAACCACTTTCCGACAACTCAAAGTACGTTACTGCACGACTGTGACGGCGACGACGACGACGACGACGACGGCGTCGTTCTATATAATTTTCTGTTTATATACGGTTATTTTATGTATTATGTGTGTGTGGTGGGGGGACGGCGGCTATGTGCTTTATATTTAAGTCGTGGCTCAAACAACATACACGCGACATCAACTGACGCACACCTGCTGAGGCACACCTTGATTTACCTTATACTCCCCCACGCCCACTCACCGTTAGGGCGGCAGGCGTGGCAGCTGAGCCATTTCTGCTCCTTCGACATTGCTGCTTGTCGCTGCCTTCCTTATCGATCGTCTGCATTAGGTGGTTCTCTATTTTTCTATTTTCTATTTTCTATTTTCGCATTTTTACTTTATACCACCAAAAATGCTGTAGGGAAATAGTTGCAGTTGGATTTTGCGCACGTAATTGCTTTTACGTGGCCAAAATTTAAAGTTTTTCACTCTGATTGCTTGGCTTATGTGCTTGTTGTTCTTGCTGTACTTGGTAAATACTTTAAGGTACATACAACTGTCTGAGAGCTTCGGATTCATAGAAAGGATTCATAGTATATTTGAAGCAATTGCTACTTGCACAAAATGTATAAGAATATGAGAGAGATATTCAGTACGCCTTATCCTTGGTTTGACTTTTAGTAATAGTTGTGGCCAATACATAAACACATATAAACTTGCTGTCGACAGAAAAGGGTTAAGCTATTACTGAATTATTTATATTTAGATGTGTATACTTGATCAACTTGTATTACGATTGTCTTTTATTCATTGTCTAAAGGTTGTCTTACATTCAGTTGCGTAAGCATCTCGACGTGAGTATCTAATGACTTTATGACGTTTAAATAAGTGAAATTATTATTTTCAAGGACAACCACTGTCAACGCTCTTTGTGCCAATTTAGCGCTGGAGATTTGTGGCAAATCAAGATACAATAGCTTTATTAAGCCGCTAAGATGTGTGGCATTTGAGGTCGAGTTCCAAAGTTAAATCTTGATAAATTGGAAAAAGCGCCTCGCAAAGTGATAAATGACAAAGAAATTGCCAAATTTGTGCGACACTTGCTCGAGCCACCAGCAGTTGAGCTGCCAAAAAATATAACAAAAGAATATGGCAAATGCTACAATAAATACAGAGAAAAAAAATGTATATAAAATGCCCACATGTGGGCCTGGACAACAATCGAGGGTTCAATTGCGATTGCGATTGCGATTGCCATCGAGTGCATCGAGTCATCTGCAGTGCAGCCTGACTGGCGATGTCAGATATGAATCAGGACACATTGTGTGTCCAGAGGGCCAGAGATGATTATACACTCGTCTTGTTTGCTTGTGCAAATTAAAAGAAAAGTGTTCTGTGTGCACTTGTCAAATTCTTCCCCTTTGCAAATTGATAGAGAGCGAAGGAAGGGAGATAAAAAAAATTAAAAAAAAATAATATCAAATAATAAACGCTCACTTGCCGAGCACCTTACATAAGAGCCCGAAAAGTATGCTACATTGCCACACACAGGGAAGGAGGGAAAAGCACAAGCAAAACCACAAAACGGCAAATAGAAGAATGAAATTTCAAGCCAACTGCGTAGACAGGTAGAAATTGATTTTCTTTGCGTGCGGCCAACAAGCAAATGCGATCCAAAGGCAAAAACGACACAGCGCGAATAGAATTTTATTCAAATGTGCTCAACTGGGCGAGAGTAATGTGCATGGGAAAAGCGACGCTGGTGGAGAGCTGCAGAGTGGTGCACGGAGGCACGGTGGCAGGGGGTGGGAGGTGGGAGAGCGACTGTTGGCCAAAGCCAACCAATTGGCTGGCTGCCTGGTGGAGGCGCATGCGTCATAATCCTGCGCCGTGGAAAGCTTACGGCTTGTTACGGGAGACTCGCGACGTGCAGCTTGGAATTCCAGGCTGAATACCGACAAAATAACGGTATACAAGCAGCGTTGGGCCAGCAGCGCCAGACAGAAGTTACCTTTGCTCCTGCCCGGACGACACAACGCACGCTGCCATTTGCTGTCGTTGTCGTTGTCTGGCCTCGGCCTCCCACACACACACAACTACACAAAAGAAAATTCTAGAAAAAAAAAAACAAAAACTATCATTTCGTGGCAAAAAGAAGACGAAATTTTTGAACAAATTATTTTGCAAAGTGCAAAAATTTTCGAAACGGGCAACGGGTGCAGAGTGTCAGCGTGTTCGGTGTGTTCCTTGTACGGTGTGTTCGGTGTTTGGACTGTCATGTTTTTTGGGCTCGTGTCTCGCCACAGTTTTTACATAACTCAGCCGTCAAAGTTTGTGAAAAGCAAAAAAGCAAAAGAAGTCCAATAAATCGCAATAACAACAGCAACAGCAACAGCAACAGCAACAACAACAATAACAACAACAACAACAACAGCAACAGCAAGAAGAACTGGTGAAGTTTGCGCGCAACTGAGTCGCTTCTATTCTAGAGAACTACTCATCATTTAATTGCTGTTTGCATCCAAGGAACGTGGCGTCCAACGAAGGCACCAGCAGCGCCACGGGCAGTGGCGCGGAGTCGGCGGCACTGTTCTCCAAATTGCGTAGCTTCTCCATTGGCAGCGGGCCCAACTCGCCGCAACGTGTTGTCTCCAATTTGCGCGGGTTTCTCACCCACCGCCTCAGCAATATCACACCGAGCGATACAGGTGAGCCACATACACACACAGGCACATACATATTTGTATGTATGTTTTCCTTTCTTTTTTTTGGCTTTTTCTATGCTGCAATTTATTTCGAGTACTTACATAACCTGACGACGTGGCCCAGGATATTCGCATATAATTAAAATTAAACAACTTTTCTCATACAAACACTACAAAAGCTGCAAGTGTTTCGTACTCATCGTTGTCCTTTGACACACACACGCACACACACACATGCACACAAGGTGTGGATAGACACATTTGTTTTGAGGCACGAGCCAACATTTCGGGTTCGTCTCTCAGTGATACAAAACGGAATGGAACAGTTACAGTTGGTCTTCTAACGCGCGAGTGGCGAGAGCGTAAACGGTTCTTGTTCTTCTTCTTGTTCTTGTTCTTCTTCTTATGTAATGTACACAGGACACTCGAGTGGATATCTCAGAATTTTATTTGAGAATTGTATAAAAGGAACTGACTATTTCGTTTCGAGCTCAACTGAACTTTTCTCATCTACTTCAACACAAATACATATTTACCATAATGTTCAATCAAGTTGAATTTTTTTTATTAATTTATATACAGAAATTTGGAATCGATTAGATTTTTATTGATTTTAAAATGTTGTTGCTCTTCATGTTATACATATTGTGTTTTTTGGCATAACTACACTTATTACATCAACTAATTTATTAATTTCTTAATAATTATTTTTATTTTATGACCTGGCAGCTGCAATGATTAGTTATTATCAACTCATGATAAATTAAAATCAAATTGCCTTTATATTTTTAATTATTGTCGATTTATATCAACAAATTAAACAGGTCACTTTAATTTTGTTGTTAAAATTAGAATTATGTTTGCTACTTACAATTTTAATTTATTAATTTATTTATTAATTTGAAAACCTCAAAGCTGCAATGATAAATTATTATATAAAGATGAATAATTAAAAATTAAGTTACATTTATATTTTAATTTACTATAAATGTTCAATTGATCAGTTCATTTCAATTTCGTTTCTAAAAAATAATTAAAAATTTGAAGCGAATATGCTACTTGCAATTTATATTTGCCCATTTATATTAGCTCCTTAATATTGTGCTGAGAGATGGCAGCTAATTGTTAGAGCCGAAAAGCAAAGATTCCATTATTGGGTTTGTGATGGCTAATGCAATTTTCTGCGTGGTTTTTCATTAAATCATTAAAAACGAACAGTTCCATGGGGTGGCCAAAAATACTTCTTAGCACTAGTCCAAGTTTATCAAAAAGACGGTTAACCACCTGAAAAAAGAATTTTTGCTCGGCTGCTGTGCTATGGCTGTGTCTGTGTCTGTGGCTGCTGCTGCATAATGAAACCAATAAATATAAATTTCCCACACAATCACAAATACAAACACAAAAACACGAGAGAAACAAGACAACGGCTGCCTCGTCATTAGATTGTTTGCCTTGTTTGCCTTGTAGACGCGTTCGTAACGCTGATGTGTTCATAGCGGTTTCATGTCAAAACAAAAAGGGCGCTTGACGGCCCGAAGGGGTGGCACCCAGGCCCAGGCTCAGATTCTGACGTAGAGACAAAGGCTGGCTGGCGGCCAGGCCAGCCAGGAAGGTAGCTCGGTAATAAGCCAAACGAGAAACAAGTAACGCATTTGTCTTGATGCTGTCTGATAAAACACCCGAGCGTCCCTGCCTGCTCCTGAATTTTCCGCAGAGACCGCAGAGAAACCAGCACAGCTCGAGGGTTGAACTGGGCACATTGAGCCATCATCAGCAGCAGCAGCATCAGCAGGAACAGCATGAGTGCAAACAAGAAGGGGACGCCGAGTCCTGCGTCTGGCAGTCGACATCAAAAGTCGTAAACTCATAAAACGGGCGCTGATGGTGTTGTTGATTGGGAGGCATTTGTAGCGCTACAAATGCTCACATTTTGCGCCTTGTCAGATGCTTAAAAACTGGTCTTCGTGATAGCCAAGATCTGGCCAGCAGCATTGCTATTAATCAAAAGTTCCAACTAAATTAACTACGGCATAGGAAAATGTATATATGTATATATATAATGTGTAGTTCTGCAAAATAGCTGTACATAAAGGTAATTTATATGTCTATGCCGGGGCAAGAAGCACTAAGCGCTGCGCTGGCCAAGTTATTTATGTGCAAATCAATTTGTAACTGAAGCTGACCAAGCATCCTGGCTGGGTTCGGTGAGAATATGTGTGCAAGAAACATGCTCATTTAATACGCCCACAGTAGGCAACGAGCTACGAGCCACGCCCATTTAATGCTTTGATTTATGGTCACACTCAGGAAAAAATAAAAATGTTGTGAATGTTTTAGTACCAAAATATAACTTTAAGTACGTTTCTTGTTATGATTAGATTGCTTAGCGTAGGAATATTTTGGGATATGCACGATTTCTAGATAATTTTCTAATCATCTCAATATTTAGTTACTTGAAGTACTCAACTACTCGGATTTTAGACCCGGAACTAAGCCATTTTATACTTATTTGAAATCCAAAAGCTTTTGTAATTAGTAATTTCTACTTCATTCAAGAATTTCTGCACATCTTTATGTAAAATGAACGTTGGAAAATGTTTTAGATCTGTCAAGGATACTCAACGTTTGTGCTTGAAGTGTCAAGTGCAAATCGGTAGGGACTTCTTTCTAATTATATTTGAATATGAAACGGAATTTATCTTTGAGTGCAGTGCCGCTAAAGGGACCCGGGAAAAAGAGAAAATAAAATTGCCTCAACAATTGCCGTCAGCAAACTTAAGTATTATGGTATTTTGTACATGCTATTTATTTTTGCGATTTAGAGCCGAGAAAAAGACGCCTATCGTGCCTGGTGGCTAATGGCAACAGTCCCAGACCCGTCAGCTGAATCCTGAACTCTGTTGGCCTCCAGCTAAGTGGCAGTGAATCTCCTGGGACTTGATAAAAGCCATTTTATGCTTATACAAAACAATGAGAACAACAACAGCAACAACAACAACAACAAGAACAACAATAATCCATATATCTAGACACATTTTGGGTGTAACTGATGCTTTGGGAATTTTGATAACTTGACTGCTCGAGGCAGTGAGCGGCTCTTTAAAAACTTTAGCAATTAAAAAAAAAATTGTTTCCTGCCTTTTTAGCTTGGGTCGCGAGCAAACCAATTAAGCTAACCCAATTGTAGGGAAATCGATAGGGCCGAAAGCCAAAGACAAGACAATTAAACTTGAAACAGAAACGGCAACAGTAACAGAAACAGCAACGGCAACAGAAAGCAGGCTGAAGAAGGCGAATGCGATGGAGGATGGCACACAAGAAGCGCTTGACTGACAAAAGAGGGTTAAGGCCAAAGCGCACAAAGGGGCGCTGCTTAATCGATCAAGTTGGGGGAATGGTTACTCAGCTAGCTATTGTTAGCCAGGTTAGTCAGGTGAGCTGTCCACACATCATTAAATGGACAGATGGACATACAGCTACTACAACAAATGTACACACAAATTGCTCACATATCATTAATCAATGAGTGCGCCCAAAATTAGGCAATACATTGTGAGTGACATATAGGCAACACTGAGTGCCATAAATATGCGCACGCCTCAGCAAACAGAGACTCGAACAATCGAAAAAGATGAAACTTGGCAACCCTTCGACGGCCACTTGAGCAAAGCAGCTTACAACACTTGCGGAGTGCTCGACGGGTTCTTGGGTTGTTCGGGGAGATGGGTTTGTGGGGGGTGGTTCTGGCAACATATGCACTTGTGTGTGTGTGTGTGTGTGTTTAGAGAGACACTTGTAGGGATTTGCGACGCCTTTTGTCGACGGACGTGTGAAGCGCGGATTATCATAAATGTTATGATTAGTTGTTCTTTTCATTCATCGTTTTCTACAAAGTATTTAAATAGTTGAAAAAAGTTAAAAAGTTTTTGGTTTGACTCTGCTTCTTGTATATTTAATTCATTGGCTTTTTAATTATTTTTTTTTTTTAATTTCAATGCAGTACACAACGTTTAAAGAGGTTACAAGAAATTAATATTTAAAAATTAAAGTTAAAAATACAATTATAAGAACAATTAGCGGAGTCAACAAATTATATTTAAAAAAAAAAATTATACAATGATTGATTGAGCAATAAAATGTTCAACATTATTCGGACTTAGGCTTGGCAATTGTGTGCTGAATGGGTATACAAATTCAATTTTGTTGTTTTATTTTTTGGAAAGATGGAATTTCATTTTATGCTGATTACCTCGTCAGACAGACAGACTGGCAGGCAGGCAGGCAGGCACGCCAATTCAAAAGGCATTTGAAAAACCTTCCGTAGCATAAATAAATAAATATAATTTCATTCTTTGCCTAAAGTCTGAGCTGGCGAAAATGGGGAGCTTTAGCTGTCTGTGTTATCTTTCTTATGTTGAATGGGGTAAGTGCTGCGTTGTTCTTTAGGCAACAGAAAGTAGCAAAAGTCGGCGATCATCCTGTCTATGATTCAAGGTGAAGTGGGTCGACTCAAAGGATGAGTGGCAAGTTGAAGCGCAAAAGAGAATGTTACCCGCCATCTTATGAAAACTTAAAGCTATAACTTACCTACTTGCTTATGTAGAGAACTACTATCTGCAAAGTAATCTATTTTTGTTGCCCCTTGCAGCTGGCATTTTGTGCCAGGCAGCTCAAATTGCAGGCGAAAATTTCATTTGGAGTCTGTAGAAAAGTGCACTTTGATGTTATCGAGCTGTCTGCAAATAGATTGAATTTCCACAAACACACACACACAAACACACACACACGTTTAAGCAATATCCAGCTAGACTAACATTTGTGGCAACTCCTTTCGGATGGATTTCATGACTATACAAATTATAAAAGCTGAATGCACAAAAAGTTTTACATTTAGGTTTTTCGCAAGATGCCGCATTATGAAAGTGTTTATGAAATGGCCAAAATGAAAATTCATTGCTCACAAGGCTGTGAATGATTTTCGAAAGTGTGCGGCAGCTTGGCAGCTGCATTAATAAATTATGAATTCACGACTGGCTAATTGAGGTAGTTGAGGCTGCTGATTCTGGTTCTGATTCTGCTGACTGTTGGGGCCGGGAAGTTGCGCAAATATGAAAAGGAAATAAAGCGAAATAAAGCGCCCAAGGATAATGAGCAAAAGGGCCAACAACAGAAGTCCAACGAAATGAATTTCGTGTTTAGTAAACGTTATGAAAGCAATAAACAGAAACAGAACCTGAAATAGAAATAAACCTATATGAGAAAAACCAAAAATGTTTTATCGCTTGGGAAACTCGTCAGCTGTCCGAATGCGATGAGAGAGTTTTCGCCAGTCAGTGGGGAAAAATCAATAAAATTATAAAGGCGTAAATATAAATTGGCGCTGTTTGATGTGCGGATGTTCGGATGTGTGTTTGAGTGCGGTTCGTTCTTGTATATAGATTTTAATACATATTCTTGCCTCTCTCGCTCTCTCTCTCTCTCTCTCTCTCTCTCTCTCTCTCTGTCTCTCTCACTCTGTCTATCTATCTGACTCTCTCATTATTATAACCAACATGTTGGCACACACACGTTTCTGCACTTGACTCGAGCAGCGTCAAAGCAGCAGCACAGCAACCCCTGGCTTTGACAAAAGCTTGGCATGTTGCAACCCCAGGGTCAAGTACAGCGACCCACCTGGGCCAGGCTCTGCTTGTTATTTGTAGTTATGGCCCGCTAGCACAAAAAACCAAAATTAAAGTCGTCGAATGAATAAAAATAACAGTGAAACTCGCACATACACACACACACACATCACACGCACACACACACGCGATAATTGCCTCATGTGCAGGCTTTAAGGGGTGTGTATGCCGCCCCGCCAGATCTGAGCAGATTCCCCCTCCAGGTACAGACCCAAGACCGGCAGTTGGGGAAACAGAACTCATGAAAAACGTGGTCATGAAAATTTAATGATAAAACGAAATGTTTTCGTTACGTCTCGTATATACCAAAAGACGCAGACTTACAATATACACTGTGTGTGTGGGGGGGGAGGAGGAGGTGTACAGCACATAGGGGGAATTTTATACCCAGCACACGTATCGTTTTTTTTTTATATGTTTGTCTATTGCAGGGTGGCAGGCCATGCGCTACAAGGTAGATAAATGTTGAAATTAGATCAGCATTGATAGCTGGCGTGGGAGAGCAGACAGTTGGGCACAGCCACCCACATGGAAGATATCGGTTAGAAAACTTTTCTGAGTTTATCTCAATTCTATAAGGAAAACGAGATTATCATCCTTAACAAAAAAAACAGTGTGAAAAGTAAGGAAACATGTTGTGTGAAACGCTTTCCTTAGTATATCCTTTCTGTCTCTTTAACCAACCAAAACGTATAAAATTAGCGAGTTTTATTCTATGGATTCAAGAAGTTTGAAATTGTAAGGAACACTTTCCAAACTTCTTTAACCAAAGAAATATATGACAAGTCACTCAAAATAATATTTGGCTTTCAAGCATTCAGCAGCAGAAAATAATTGATAAATATTATACAGCGAAATGAATATATTAATATAAATATATAATTTGAATGGGAAATTAATAGATGAAATACAAAAAATTAAGTATCATATACCATATACATATAACTCATTGAAAGCTTCCCAATTTTTTTTTATTTTTTATTATGAATGAAATATACTATGGACGTAGCCAACAATTATACTAGCTTTATATTCATTGTATTATTGGTTTGGGTTGTTATTTATGTGTGGCTTGCGTGCTATTCAAGAGGTGCTTGTCCGTTTTTTGGGTTTTGTACAGGAAACAGCAATGATTATCAGTAATTACGGCACGGCGCAGGTTTCGAGTGTGGCCACGTGACTCTGAGGACTCTCCTCGAACTACCCCTGTGAGTGTGTATTGTATGGTTGGGAAAGCTGTCTAGCGTAATAATCATTCAATGAATTCAATTGTACTATGTGGCACTTGGCTTAGAGCATTAAATGCACATTTTTACAGCGGCTTTCCCTCTCAGTCTCAATGACAAATAATGTCTTTTGTATTTATTGTCTATGAATATTAATATTGAATATTAATTACTTTAATTATAGAATATATTTTTGGTATTTGTTTTATGATTGAAATGTGTCAAATTGCTGTGCAAAGAAACGCTCTACTTATCTATCTGTGAATACAAGCATATATACATGTATGTAAATCGAGAATGTGCAAAAATAAGAAACGCTGTGTAAACTAATCTTAACAATACACATTTTTGTCCACCAGCAGGCATCCTTTTGCAACACAGAAACAACATTTCAATCATAAAAGCAAATGAAAAACAATTGTATAATATTTCAATAATAAAAAGAAAAAATTAAAACCAAAAAAATTCTGCCAGCTCCTGTTATAAAAGTCATAAATAAAAACATCTGTGCTGAAAGAGTGAAAAAAAAGAATAAATAAAAATAAGAAAAAAATAATAAAAACAAACAACTAACGAAATCTTGTTTCTGTGTCGTTAAAGGTTGTTCACTGGCATGCCAACAACTCGCACACCAACAACAACAACAACAACAACTACCACAACATCAACAACAGCACGAAATCATGTAAAACACAGCAGCAGCAACTGCAGCAGGAAGAACAAACAATATAGTTAACCAAATAAGTGAACCACCAAAACGACCTCAGAGCCAAGCATATCGAAGAATTACTCGCTCGAAGGATTGCTTGGCGACAGCAATTAACGGTAGGGCGAGCGGAAACGGAAGGCGGCCACATTGAGGCACTGTTGCACAATTTCCGGCCTCGAACATGAAATTGAAAAGCGGCAAAAACGAAACAAAGCAACAATAAAGCAGCGGGCGCAGCGCATGGGGTGGCAACATTGAGTACAAAACGAAAGAAAGAGAAACGAGAAAAGAAAAACGACAAGCGAGAGCACAGAAACTTTAAAGGATAACAAGGAGAAGGTGAAAAGAAAAACGAAGCAGACAAAATGGCCTCATTTCAAATACCACTGATCAATCTGGAGCTGCGCGAGGTGAAGGAGATTGTGTGGGAGAAGATACAGGAGCCGGTGAACCAGCGTCGCCTCATCCTAGTTATCGTATCCATTGCCCTGTTGCTGGACAACATGCTGTATATGGTCATTGTGCCCATCATACCCGACTATTTGCGCGAAATTGGCAGTTTCGATGAAGGTCCGACGCCACCACCGCTGCGAGACAATATTACCGGGCAGATAATACCGGTTCATCACGATCATCATGGTCAGGACTCGGCCACGGGCATACTCTTTGCCTCCAAGGCGATTGTTCAGCTGATGGTGAATCCGTTCTCGGGCGGACTGATCGATAAGATCGGCTACGATATACCCATGATGATTGGCCTAACCATCATGTTCTTCTCCACAGCGGTATTTGCCTGCGGCAGCAGCTACAGTGTCCTCTTCTTTGCCCGCTCCCTTCAAGGTGCTGGCTCCGCATTTGCGGACACAGCTGGTCTGGCGATGATTGCGGATCGTTTCACGGAGGAGAATGAACGTTCACAGGCGCTGGGCATTGCGCTGGCCTTCATCAGTTTTGGCTGCCTGGTGGCGCCACCGTTCGGCGGTGCACTCTATCAATTTGCAGGGAAGGAGGTGCCTTTCCTCATATTGGCCATGGTCTGTCTGCTGGATGGTTTGATGCTGCTGCTGGTCATGAAACCGGTCAAAGAGCAACTCAAACAGAGCAAAGAGGTCCAGACTCAGACTATACCCATCTGGCGACTCCTCATGGATCCCTATATAGCCGTCTGTGCTGGAGCACTAACGATGTCCAATGTGGCGCTGGCCTTCCTCGAGCCGACTATATCCCTGTGGATGGAGGATAATATGACAACGGAAAACTGGAAAATTGGCATGGTCTGGCTGCCGGCCTTCTTTCCGCATGTGTTGGGTGTGGTGATCACCGTTAAAATGGCAAGAAAATATCCACAGCATCAGTGGCTGATGGCAGCTGGCGGATTGGCGTTGGAGGGCTTCTCCTGCTTCATCATACCATTCTGCAGCGGCTACAAGATGCTCATGTTGCCCATTTGTGTCATCTGCTTTGGCATTGCGCTCATCGATACGGCATTGTTGCCAACTCTCGGCTATCTGGTGGATGTGCGCTATGTATCTGTGTACGGCAGCATCTATGCCATTGCGGATATTTCGTATTCGATTGCGTATGCCGTTGGTCCCATAATTGCTGGTGGGGTGGTTGAGGCGATTGGGTTTACTGCCCTCAACTTCCTCATTGCCTTCGCCAATCTTGCCTATGTGCCTGTGCTGCGCAAGTTGCGCAACATTTACGATTTCAAGCCGTTCGAGAATGAGGCTAATATTTTGATGCAGGATCCACCGAACAAGGAGTACCAAACGTACGTCATGCACGACCAGAAGCCCGTCGAGGGCGAGCTAAAGAATCACCTTGAGTACGGGCAGCAATATCAGCCGGAACAGGAGACTAATTTGGATGAGCAGCAGCAGCAGCAGCAGTACGAGTATCAGTCGCAGCAGCAGCAGCAGGGATATCAACAGGATCAGAGCTATCAGCCGGGCTATCAGGAGCAGGGTGGCAGCTATGCTCAGCCACGTGTTGCAAATCCTTTCCAGCAACAGCAACAGCAGCAACCGCAAAGCAGAGGTCCTGCCGGACCAGCGAATCCCTTTAGACAAGGATTTTAAACTGTTGTCTTACACAAAAACCAGAAAAAAAAACAAAAACAGTTAGTTTACAGCAAATTTATATACAATTTGTTTATATGTTGAAAACTTGAGGCGTTTCTTTGTTTCGTTTTGGAATATTTATTAAACTCACTTATATTTCGATAGAATATTACCTATTTATAGTAAGTGGTAACGTACACTATAAAAAAAAAGAAAAAAAAGCATTGCATGCGAATAGTTCAGCTGTTAGTTAAATGCCATGCACCAGTTTTGTATTATACACAATCGTTAGTTAAAAGAGCTGTAGTTTAATGAAACAAGTAACACGCACGCAGCTCTATACACACATATACATACAAATATATATATATATATATATATATATATATATATATAGCGCCATATCGCCAGATATTTGGACGCATAAGCCCTATACTCAGTACTAAAGCAGCCGTGTCTATCACAGAGAAGCTAGAGAAACCAAAGCATAGTCATAATTAGATCGAACTCAAGGAGTGGCAGTGGTTCCTGCTGCTATCCGAGTGCACATCTATAACAGATATCACTATATATATTATATATACATATTTATACAATATAGTAATGTAAGCGGTGCTGCTGACTCGGCACCACTGTGCCACAAGTGCCGTTATGGTAACCAGGCAATGACATCCATATCGCAGACATATCACAATTTGCACAAATCGAAAACAGATGATGAGAAGAAGAAACCCTTTCGGTTGTCATTGCGACGGACTTGTGCGTTTCCCAGTGGCACCAGGAGAGCAGTGCTATATGATTTTGATTCGAAAAGTTTTCGTTGAAATATATATTTAACATAAGACACAACCAAGGTAACGATACATATCAGAGTCTCAATGGCTCGCCTGTTAAAATTACCAAAAGTGATATTAACTATTGCTATAGTATACATAAAATCTCACTTATATCGTATATATATATACTTATACATATATCGTATCATATCGGAATCAAATATTTTTAGGCCGTACTATTATTAAATATATACATATACTACTAACGAATGAAAATCAATTTGAAAATATTAGATGTTTCATATTTACCTACCAATCAATTATTATTTGCTTGTCGACTCTATGCGCCAGATGGTGAACCTCCTATCCGGAGGATATAGCCGCCATAGTAGCTCAACGATAGCATAGCATAAATGTGTGTACCTTGTGTATGTATGTATCTACCACTAAGGACGATACATAATATAAACCGTAGTATATTCACTACATCACTTATACATAAATACTACTTACTATCGATGATACTATCTACATATATGTTCATTTTTCATTCATTTCGATTGCACCACTTTTTTGGAGAGCAGTTTATTGCTTCTATATTATACACCAAACTTTAGCCTGCTATGCGGTCTAAAATAGCCGAAAGTAAAGTGAACATTTTTGTATATTATCAACTATACAGATAATTATTGTATGTTTACGTATAGCAGCTATCAGCAGCGATAAACAAATATACAAATATATATACAATAATTATATAGTTTTTTAAAGTGTATTTGACGAATTATATTACGGTAGGCACTTGAAACTTCAACTTGAACATTCTATATCCGTAAACATATCAGTGACAAGGCCATTTTCAAATTAATAGCAATGTTATCTAATCTAATGAGTATATAAATACATATGCGCGAATATACTGTTTATTAGAATAATATCATTCGGTTATTTTTAACAATTTTAAATGATTCATGATTTATTTGTACACATTTTAGCTATTCCTTCATATATACATTCTATATATGTATGTGTAGCAAATGCACTGATTTTCAAAGCAATTAGTTAAGCCAACATTTTTGTAGGGGAAGTTAAATTATCGGATCCGATTTTTAGAATCTATATGGTAGCTAATTATTTTTATTTTGTTTTGATGCACTGAATCATTTGATCAATTTAAATACTTTGTGTTTTACTATCCCGTCGATTAAGATTATTATTTAACATAACATAACGAATATAATTATACATAACTCTTAAGAGTTCTACATATTAACAAGCTTTAGTAATATGGAACTACATAAATGAAAAAAAAAAAACTCATGAAAAAATCTCCCATCAAATGTATCAATTAAAACGACGTACGTTCGTACGAACAGAATCTTAATGCAAAACTATATATAGAAAACAAAATTTATATACATTAATAAAAACAATTAAAACATTGTTTATATAACTGCGAGCAAACAAACCTACACACACACACTATATATATATATATATGATTATGATCCATGTTGAGAAGAAAAACCAATAAATGATTTCAAAATTCATTTAAAGCATACCATAGCAAAATCTCAAAGATATTGTTGCGATCTGTTTTAAATGGAATCCCAAACATAAAACGAAAACCAATACATAGATCAGTATGACACAAAAGAAAGAGAAACAATTTAAACACGCATATGTATATTTAATGGACATTTCTAAAAGCAATATACCGAATAGTTAAAATTAATATATCAAACTATGAAAGTCAGTAGGAAACTGTAAGCAGAAGCTAGATATATTTATCTATACAACATTATGTTATTTAATTCTTCTTCAAATGGTCTCGAACAACATATCCGAAAGTCGACGATATTTATTTGTTTTTTTTTTTGTATTCATTCAAATCTTACATGAAAAGAATTTAAACAGGATTTTAACCAATCTACAATAAGCGATTAGAGACCATATACACAGTTGAAGCAAACGTATATTAGAAGAATCTTCCAAAAAAACGGTTTAAGTAATATTATAACTTTGTGAATTACGAGTATATTATTATGTTTAGTAACTGACTGGAGAGCCTGCGAAAACTGTGCAGCACTATCGAATACTTTTAACTATATAAGATACAAGTATAGTATTCATGGGATTCGAACAAATAGTGTATGTATAGTTTTCATGGGTCCATAAGGTAAAGTTAAGTAATTGTAGCTTACAGAACTTGCAACAGTGCCGGCTATGTGTAATATCTTACGAAATTTTATAAGAACAGAAAATAGCAAAAAATAAAAAATATATCTGTACGTATTGTATAAATTAAATATGTTGCTAAAAATATAAATATGTATTTATAAAAGAAAGGAAAATAAACACAAAAATAATGTAATATAAAGATACCAATACTTATATATACATATAATGGAGAAGGTAAACACAATATACAAAAAAAAAGAAAAAAAAAGATAATTTCAAAATTTAACTCAACATAAATATGTATTTAAAGTGTTAAATGTTCGATAGCATATTACAATTATAATTATATTAACTGAGCGCATTATAAACAATTATTGTTTATTTTATAAAAGATAACAAACCTTATCTATAATATGGAATACCGGCAACCACTAAAGAACTCTGAAAGAAGAGCATACAAAATAAAAATTAATGAAATTGAAAATTCAATGCGAGTAAACCTTTTTTAATGTTATACGTAAATATTGTTTAGTAAATATTATTTATAATCATAGGAAATTGAATTTTAAATGTAAAGCCCTAAAAAAATGCCGCCACAGTTCAGTTTTGTATAGGAAAACACTTAGTTTCAAATATGGTAAGTTTTGATCAAAGTGTTTCAAGTGAATATATATATACAATTATATATATATATATATATATATATATATTTAAGTAACTGGTATCTGCTAGATTGTATTCTATTTTTCACCACTTGTTTCTGCTAATATGTTATAGACGTTTGTGTTAAACTAATACTAATGTAATAATATATAATTATAATAGACAATTAATGAATAAATATGTCAAGACAAACGTAAAAGAAAATTCCCAAAAAAAAATAATACAATTGCAAAAATCGAAAATATACTACGTAACCCAGTTCTGTAACGTTGCTGTTCAATTAAAGGTCTTTCCATATACTCTAAACAAAATTAAGTTTCTATCTTGCTATCCTATCTTTTAACTACACCCAAATGATAATTAACGCTATGCCCGACATTAAATAGTTAGAACAACAATTCTGAAAAATTCAATTATGGAACGTATTCAATCCATGTCGAAAATTTCTATCTTCGGTTCTCCGATGAACACAATACACTTTCTTAGCAAAAACACATTTCATTAACAAATTGACAAGTTAAATTTCTTGTGTAAAGCGTTTCATTAATAATATGCAATTTATTTTAAATTTGAATGGATATTTCAATAACATTCAATATTGGCATACAGTTTTATGGCATCCTACCAAAATGGCTTAGCCCATCAAAAGACAATTAGATCATGGCCAAAGGACAAGTTAAGAATTATGAAATTGAATGGACAGCTAACAGACACTATGAATAATACGTACACAAATAAATTATTGTAATTGAAATATGGTAATGGCTAATGAAGATCATGAAAATCGAAATGGATAATGATAATACATATTACGGAGCAAAATACACATACAACAAACAAGCAAACAAACAAACAAACCAAACAAATACTATTGAAATATAATTGTTAACCATGAAAAAAAAAATGGCATCGCAAGAAGTCTTTCAATGGGAAAATGTGTTTAATTATATTAATTACCTAATTGCAGAAATACGTAAAGAAATTCGTGGAACTTGCTATACAAGCAGATAAAGCATTGTAACTTTTTCAAACTTTATTGTGTGAGTTAATAGGTAGAGCGAGAGCCAAGTTTTACAGCAACCTGTGCTGCTGCTGGTGATGGTATTGATGTTGTTGGTGGTGGTGGGTTTGGTGGTTGCTGGTGTTTGTTGTACTCATCAAAGTTATCAAGAGTATTGGGGGGAGGAGAGACTGGCAGACAGGAAAGGAAATTGTGTGCGTGCCCTGAGGCCAAACATTTTGGACGATGTTGCCGTGTGGAAAATGATTTTCTGTTAGCAATTTCCATTAGCAACTTTTGCCCCAGCGTCACGATCCCATGGCACGCATAAGACATAACTTTGGCTTTTAAGGGAGGTTGGTCACTATCGAGTGTGTTCAAGTATTCGGTGGTCTTTGTATGTATGTACGTGTACATGTATTTGCTGCACAGAAGTCGGCATTAACCACAAGCAAATGACGAGTCAATAAGTGCTAGCCAGGCCTCAACTATTTGGCCAACTCATTACAAACAATACGCAAGCAATTTACGCTTTCCGCTTGTTTCAATCTGAACAATTATAAAAATAAAATAGAAAGAATAAAAGGTGAAATGCCTCACTGCGGCAGTTAATTTGAGTTTGCAACACAAAAGTATGTAAGGACTGATATATATATATATGTACAAATATATATATATATATATGAAATGGAGTCGGGGTTGGGACAAAACAATTCAAAGAACAGGCCGCAAACACAAAAGCGCAACTCAAGGCCCTAAAAAATATATTGAAAGCGGCGTAAAACAGCAGCGCTAAGACCGTAAAGGATTTACGGCTCAATTGTTGCGTGCGTGCAGCCCTAAACAAGAGCAACAGCAGCCGGATTTGGTATTCGAGTTGGAGTTGGAGCTGACATGGGTGTGGAAAGTTGGAGCTGGTACTGTGTGGCAAAACACCCTCAAATCCAAATGAAGCCCTTTACATACAGCGACGGCGAACAAAAGAGGGCAAAAACTCATTCAATCTTTCAATCGCTCATTCATTCATTCACTCATTCGCTCCTTCGACAATGTTATGACCGTGCAGCTTCCCTTAGCCGGCTCCTGCTGCTGAGGTCACAGCTTGTTCAGCTGGTGTTTTATGTAGTCGCAACGTGTCGCACGAGCTGCGTTCTTTGAGGGAGTTTCGGATTTGTTTTGCCTTTTTTAAATTGTTCTGCTTCATTTGCTACGGTTTCAGTTGAAAATTTTGGAGTTTTCTTGCTGTTGTGGTTGTTGTTGTTTTTTTTTATTGCATAGACAAAATTCCATAGATATATTCTAATGTGCGGCGCACATTAAGTGGCCCGGCGATACCAGAAACAGGCTATGGATAAGGATCAGCTGGTAAACTAACCGTATACCAATCCGCTGCTCCAGAATCGATCCAACAACATCTCTCCCGTTTCCCGTAATGAGGTGTGGGTTATTTTGTTGTTTTTTTTTGGGTTGGACTTTTTCTAAATTGGTACGCTGGCAGCAGAAAACATTATTTTTCATTGGGATTACATTTTTATCGCAGCGTCTGACAGGCGGCAGCAGTTGCCTGTCGTCTGAGGCATTTTCGCATCCATTTTGCGGTGAGGGATGGGGATGAGGGTTGGAGCCGGAATTCAAGCGTGATTTTTGCTGCTTAATAATGAGCTTGTTGGTTTATTGAAGCGTTTTATTGCTGGCTGTTAAACACGAGGCGTGTGGCCAATAAGCTCCATCATTTCTCTGGGTTGGTGTTAGGGTGTGAATCGTTCTGGCCATATGTGTATCCACCCACAACACACACACCACACACCCCATCCACACCACACACAGTTCCCCTTCATAAATAAGATCATAACGAGCTAATGCATCATTCAATGGACAAGAATGCAAATCGAAATTGGGGAGTATACAATTTTTGGCAAATAGGAAAATGTAATCATGAGTCGGCAAAATAACTGACAGCAACCAAACAAATTGAAACTGACATTTGCACACGAAGGGATTCATCAAAAAGATGGGTCGATAGACAGGCCTGCTCTGCACTCCTCTGCTCTGCTCTGCTCTGCTCTGCAAGTTGAAGCGGAAGCGGAAGTTCGGCCTGCGCTCAGTGTCTGTTGTAATGGCGCATGAATATCTGATTAGCCGGCCGTCTGTCTAATCAAAATTTCCAGCATCAATCAATCAATTTGAAATGTTGCCATGGCCAAAAGCACGTAATTGAAAGCGATGGACAGGTTGCTGATCCAGCAACTCTGAATGTCCTTAACTGCTGTCCGCTGTGGAGAAGCTTTAAAATTGCAAACAAGTCAGCAGCACTAACAAGTATTAAATAATCAAGGACTCGCGTGGCACATACATACACACATATATCCTGACTCCCCTTGCAACCCTCACATGTCATGCAATTAGAGCCACGTTTATTTAATTGCATGTCTCGCCCAACGAAGCTGAAGCGCAGACCAAAAACCGCATATACACAAACCAAGTTCAAATGACTGAGAATCAAGTATTCTCATTAGAAGTAAATCACGTTTGATAGTGGCACGAACTCAATGCAAAAATGTCTAACTAAAACTGAGTTCGAATCATGTATTTGCAATTGTAATCAAAATAGTCAGCGAGCGCAAAAGATCTTGAAGTTTAAGTTGAAACATTATAGAATCTGATCGAAAAAATCTTTGAAGTATGAGTATATCTATATCTATGTGCATATGTAAAATCAATTTTAGTCTGCGTTCGCAGTCCCCGCCCTACTTGATTGTTTCTCTCTGTGTATGTTATTTTTTTGGTTCAGGGCTCAACATCATTAAATATACTTTAAGTGTCATCATTTGAGTCCATTCTAGACGCACAAAACCCGTTCAAAGTGAAGGATTAAAGTCTTGCGACACGCAGTATCCATAATTCAGTTTTGTATGGGCGGCACAACCTCATGCTTAATTACATAATTTGAATTTTCCACAGACTTGCTAACGCAATTTATTATAATTTAAAACAAACTGCAGAGTTGCCCCATTCAAAGTGTCGTTAGTCTGGCGACTCGGCGTGGTCGCATCCACAAGGGGCACATTTGCCAGACACCGAGTCAGTCGGTTACAGGTTGTGGTTAATGTTATTCCAGCAAAGACAACAGTAACACTCCGTGAGTCGTGAGTCGGGCACAGCAACAATGGAACGGATGTTCAAATTGGTGCCACGTGACTCCATTGTTGGCGGCACCCACAATGCGACCAACTTTTAGCTAGTTGTTGTCCGGGACAGAGAGTGAAACGCAGACATCTTTTGCCCAGATAATGAAAAAAGGTTAATAAATTGCATTAGATTTGGCATCTCATGGGGAAGGGGAGACGCGTGCGCGCAGTTCGAGGGCCATGGGTGGTTTGGCGACCGTTAGTCCGTTTTGCTTTTATCGTGATTGTCGTAAAAACCATTTTTATTAATAACATTATGATTGTCATAAGTAGCGGCAGCAACGGAACTGTGTGACAGAGATGGGTGGCAATGGGCGTGGTGGGCCACATTGCTCACTCTCTCATTTTTCATTCTGAGTCTGCCAAGTGTCGACCATTTTGAATTGGTAGATTTGTGTGTGTATGCTTTAGCTTGAATTTGTCATGGGATATGTTTTGTACAACATCAAGTGAACAATCTTACTTATCTGGCCAAAAGCTAATAACGGAAATTGCCGTCTCTCTGGGCGACCGGAAGTGCTTACACACTAGACTCACACTCGAACTACTTTAAAGGGATACCAAAAAACGGACCGCACCAAACAAATGGCCGCATCCTAGGCATAGGCCTAGTACGACCCCGCCCCCTTCGAGTGTTTTAGTGCTGTGCAAGTTTTTGGGCATCCGTTCTTTATTGCATTCCTGATTGCGGAAGCCAATAACGTCTTGATTTGCTTCCGAATTAGATACACAATAGATACGGCCACTTGGATTTAGATGGCAATAAAAAGACACGAAAAACAAAAACAAAAAAACCTCGATAAGCGAACGGCGTCTTTCTGATTCTGTGTTTGATTATTTTGAATTCTTTGTTAATTAATCTGAAAGTTCTGTAGTGTATATATTGTCGAGCATTTGCACAATCAATTATGACATTAAGCGATGTCAAACTAGGCGACATCATGACATTGTGACAGTTTTGTCCGATTCGAGACCTACGACATATAGTACGCAGATACTTGAGTCATATGACAATGATTAAATGGCTGCTTAATCAATCAAGCTGCTTAATAATATCGCATTTTAGATTTGTGAGTCATTTTTCAAAATAAACACATTTGTCAAAATTAGGTTTTTTGTTTCAACATTTGCTCGTTTTGCTAATGGATCAAAATGAGTGTATCCAACTCGGACTCACGCTATGAACAAATAATGTTCTCTCTTATCTTATAATAACTGTCTATTGTCATGTTCGTCTGTGTTTTTTTTTTGATTTTTCAGGATGGAAAGACTCTATATTGTCCATACCAAAGAAGTGGCTCTCATCCGCCGAGTCTGTAGACGAATTCGGATTCCCTGACGTGAGTAAAATTGATTAGACAATTTGAAGTTTCTTTGCAGGCAGTGTTAAATATTTGCACAGCGGCTCAACAAACTTGCTACTCGACTAATTCAAATACAAACACAAATGCACGCACAGACACACACACACACACACACATTTATATACAAAGAGAAAGATACATACACACACACACACATACATTGACAGACTAATCCTGTTTGTTATAATTACAAATGCAAATAACGAGCGCTTTTGTATGGCAACGGTCCTCTGGGGCAACCGGAACCGAAGACCAGACAGCCAGGCAGCCGATAGACAAGCAAGCAACCCACAGTTCTACTAAACAAACATTCCACCACCCACCCCAAACTCTCACCTGTAAAAGCACAGCTCAGCACAGCAACCCTCCCAAAAAAAAAAAAAAAAAAAAAAAACAAGAACAAAAAAACAAAAAAAAACCTAAAGAGATAGACATCAAAACATGTAAAGCTGAGAGGGGAGGTGGGCGGTTGGGTGGTTGGTTGACTACAGCTTGACGGCTGTCAGAGTCAAATGACAGATGGAAAGTTGCTGCATGCTTTAACTATTCCCAAAGAAATAAAATACCAAATGACTCGAAATGTATCTGGGCAAACGCATGGCATATTTGACGGACTAAAGACAAACTCAATTTGCTGGAGTTTTATTTTTAGTAGATGGAAAAGTACAAAAATGCTATTAATATTGATTTGTGTCAAAATTCAGGTAGACACATTGAGACTTGTTCGCAATTCCAATTTAACAAATCCGCAGAACGCCAACATATGAAATGCTATTTAAAAAATTCCAAGTCTTTGTCTAATATATATATGTATATTTGATTGAAAACAAATGTCTTTTCGTTGGTTGAATTTTATTTAAATGAATAAAAAATAGACATGTTATTAAATGTCGTTTAGAAACCAGGTCTGAGACCTTAAGTCCAATGTTTTAATTTTCTTTTTAACTTATTCGTATTCACATCTCATATTTCAAATAATTACGACTTGATTCTCTGCAAAATTTGAAATATATTTTACTTGTTTCGATCCACACAATGCGAATGCTGCACGACACTTTCGACTCAGCAAAAAAAAAAAATTTGTGTGGCGCCACTTGGGAATTTCAAGGGCAGAGCTCTCAATACAAGTTTTCCGTGACAGGGAAAAGTAAATGGTTGAGAACAGCCAAATAGCTGACAGACCAAGTTGAGCGGGAGTTAATGCAGCACGCCCCAATGTCAGATTCATGCCAATCCCTTTTTTCATTCCCTTTTTCTATTTTCCATTTTCCTATTATTTCTCGTTTTCTCGTTTTTTTTTTTTGTGATTTGAAATTTTGGATCCCTAGGGTGGACATTTTTTTTTTTGCTGCGTGTTTTATAGTTGTTGTTGTATTCTAACTGCTATAATGTCGCGCATATAAATGAGCAGAGGGTAGAAAGTTAAAGGAAAATATAATTTAGCAAATGTCACTTGAGTGAAACCCTTTCTTCTGCTTGCAGTCTCTGCCGAAAGTACCTGTCCCACCGCTGGAGCAAACCATGGCAGACTATGTGCTCGCCTTGGAGCCCATCACGACGCCGGCACAGCTGGAACGCACCAAGGGCATCATCAAGCAGTTCTCGTCGCCGCAGGGTCTGGGACCACGACTGCATCAGTATCTGCTGGACAAGCGCGAGGCTGAGGATAATTGGGTGAGCCATTCAGTTGCATTTAATTTGGACAATAGGCATAAATGATCGAGATTTGAGTCCGATAAGTACTTTAACTAAATATACATATATATGTATGTATATGCATGTATATGTATGCATGTCAATCATTGCTTTATTCAATGTATTCAATGTCAATTTTGTTAAGCCTATGGGGGAGCAGTGGGAAAAGTGCCGACAGTTGGAGATGGAGTACTTGGCTGAGGCACATCGGGATCAGCCGGACCGGGTGGTGGGGGAACATATATGGTGGTGCCATCGTTGGTGATGGGTGTGCTTGAGTCGGTAGCAGCTGTTGAACCCGAAGGTGGAGCAGGTACAGTAGTTGTCGTTGAACCACTTGGACTCGCGGTGGTTGTGGTGGTCTTTACGGTAGTGGTTTTTGCGGTTGTTGTAGTTGTGATAGATGCGGTGGTGGTTGAGCTTGCGGAGCCTTCCTCAATGGGAACGCACGTAAGGCCCAATTTAAGGGCGGAACAATCAGGGGCTGGGATATACTGGGCGCATGAGGTGCATTGCTGGTACACATAGGTGAATAAACCAGTGTCACATTTGGTCAATTTGGCAGTGCCAGTTGAGCAGTCATAGTAACTGGTCGGATCCGCGTAGCTTGGTAGCTTGACGCGCTTGTCAGTCAAGCATTGGGGTACAATGTCCTGCGTATAGGTTGGTGTGGGGCAACTTGTCTGTGCGTGGACACCAATGGCCAACAGACCAGCGACAGCGATTAGAACTAAACGTGAACAAATAAACGAATAGAAATATCATTGGTAATGTGAGTATCCTCCACTCGATATTCTTCTGTCAGACTCTGGCTTACCGGCTTTCATATTTGGCTGGTTGAACGTCTTGCTGATAACTGATTGCAAATGGCCTAAAGCAAAGCCTTTTATTGCACTGAGCTCTTGACTCTGTGCGCACTTGTTAAACATTTTTTAATCAGCTCACACGTCTAGATTAATACTTGTCTGCTTGTCAAAAGCTAACAGTCAGTTAAATTGAAATTGAAATCAATATCGAAATTGAATTCTTTTCACTCTCTGTGTGACCTGGTTAATATTTGGCAAATGTCTTTACTATTCTCACATTGATAACAGCCAGCGAAAAGCTGAAGACTCGCGTAATTATTGTGTAATCGGATAAGAAACGAACACACCTATTAACATAGCTCCCTGCCAATCATCTATATGTGTATTCCAGTGCAGATAGAATGTTGTTTGTAACAGAGACCGTCTCTACAAATGATCATATTTCCCTTGAATTTAATCATCAGCTTGCTGCCAATAACACTCGCATCGGTTTTAGTCTTATCTACTTAGTTCTCTTCTTCTGGTTGTCAAGTAATCTGTGATATTTGGATATATTATGTAATAAATAACTTACTATTAATTATTTTTCAGTTTCCCAGTACTTATTTTACGCATGTATGAAACTATTCAAATAAATGCAGAACTTTTCAAATAAGTTGGGAAAAAGTGTGATTGATACAACAATTTTGGCACAAAATGCAAGAGATGATGAATTCTGCTAAAGAATTTTAAGTACAACTCTTATGAATTTGTACACATATCTGAAAATCTGGAGAAATAAAATAACAAAACAAAGATTCGAACCGATGAAAAGTTAAATCGAAAATGTTTGTTTCGTCATGTCTGTTTTGTCGACCTTAATCGTCATATTAATAATAAAAAAAAGTAATAACAATCTACTGTCAGTTACTTATACTGATGCGTGGTATCTGCTAGTCGTGCATATTTTCAACTGCTGCAAACCCAGCCAATATTAATCAATTAAAATTGCTAAATGTCAGCTGCATTGGGCGACAAGGGCAATTAGCTAATTGACTCATTCACACACACACACACACATACATGCATGTAAGTGTGGGGTGTGTGGGTCTGTGTGTGTGTGTGTGTGTGTGTGTGTCTGTATGTATGTAGGTACACATGCTAATATATAAACGATGCTCCCTATAGCCGACACAAATATTTGGAGAGATTGCAGTAAGATATTTATTTGATGTTATTTAGAGTTTTGAATGAAATTCCGCTTCTTAAACATTATTTTTTTTTTTTGCTGCTGAGGCTTAGAGTACTTTTTAGGCTGGGGTTGGTTTCTACTGGGCCTTGCTGGGCGGTGTTGGCTTCTTGGCGGACTTGGGTGGTGTTGCTGGTCTAGATGGCTTCTTGGCGGCCTTGGGTGGTATTGCTGGTCCAGCGGGCTTCTTGGCAGCGGCCTTACCAGGAGTTGGAGCGCTCGGCTTCTTGGGGGCAATGCCTTTCTGGGGCTGTGGGGCGGTGGGTTTCTTGCCGGGCTTGGGTGGGGTGGCGACAACAAGTGTGGGTGGTGTTGCTGAATCAATGGGTGGTGTGGGATCATGTGGCATTGCATGGATAACCTGCTGATGCTCCTTGTCCAGCTCATGGTGCTCACTGTAGTCTAGGTGGCCCTGTTGCGCAGCATCCAGCCCGTGCTCATGAGTCAAATGCACGGCTTGGCCAATTATCATTGGTGCTTCATCGACCAAATGCATGGTAATCGGCGCTGCAGTTGGCAACATATTCATGGGTGGCGAAGGCACATACAGAGAAGGACTGGTACACTGTTGCAGCACAAATGTGAATATCTCTCCGGGCGGACAGTGTACAGTCAGTTGGCTGCCAAAGACGCTCTGGCACACAAAGTACTCGGAGTTGCTGAAATAGCTTGGCCAACGGACGCCAATCTCATCGCGGGTGCACTGCAGCCTGTAGTCGGAGCGTGCCTGGGACAGAGCCACCAGGCTGAGCAGAGTCAGAGCGAACACTGCACATTGAAACCCATCAGTGAAAGTGAAAGTGAAAGGAGGAAAGTGGAGACGGAAGACTCACCTTTCATCTTAGGGTTGTCGAATGAATTTGGGTATCCGTTAAAGTTAGATGAAACTGTTGTACTGATTTCGACTATGCTCCAATGAGCATTATTTATAGTATGCCAAAGTTGGACGCTTATCAATGATGACGCTTATCCGATCTGCGATCTGTGATGCGTTATCAGTTCGCTTCGAGGAACGCTCGATAACAACGTTGTTCCTAATAGGGCGACCCTCCACAACAACAACAAAAACAAAACAAAAAAAATACAAAAATTATAATCATTTCTAACTAACTGAACGCCACACCCAGGCCCAGGCGCACCCTGATCTTGTCATTGACTTTAAACGCTAATTGAGTTTTGATTCAATGTGATACTAAAATGTGCTTTCCATGTCTAGATAGCAACTTCCATCTTCATTTGTGTCCTTGTAAAATGTACAGAAGCCAATTACAGGTATTTAAGTAGGAACTGTTCTCTTTCCTTCAGAGAAGAAGCTCAATCTTTCCTTGCCTTGGGTAACCTTGGGTAAGGGGTTCAGAGATTAAAACTCTATGGATTTAGAGACGTTTGAAGAATGAGCTGTCTCGTCCAACTATATCAACTATCGATAGAAACTAAAGCCAAAAATGTTAAAGGTATAGCTTTATAATTTGGCAAGACTACAATTGGGGACATGGGAATATGACTTGGAACCAAACCAAACTTTTCTCTGGCATTAACTAATACGATTTGCGAAAGCAATATCTATTTATAATGAATTGAACTTTAGAACTGTGATAGCCTAAGGTAAAGTCTTTGGTTCAGTGTATACCATTGACGAGTACTCACGACTAGAGCCTTCTTACTTTATTTAACTTGACACGAATTGATTTTTAGATGTTTACTCAAACAGATCGAAGAAAAACCAAATACGAAATTTGTTTAAAGTTTTGAGATTGATATCAATTAGCAAAATCTATGTAAGTATTATGTATTTTTTTCGGTGTAGGCATACTACTACTGGCTCAACGACATGTACATGAACGTGCGCATCCCTTTGCCCATCAACTCGAATCCGGGCATGGTGTTTCCGCCGCGCCGCTTTAAGACCGTGCACGATGTGGCCCACTTTGCCGCCCGGCTGCTGGACGGCATCCTTGCCCACAAGGAGATGCTGGACAGCGGCGATCTGCCGCTCGAGCGGGCCGCCTCGCGCGAAAAACATCAGCCGCTGTGCATGGCCCAATACTATCGGCTGCTTGGCTCCTGTCGTCGTCCGGGCGTCGAACGTGACTCGCAGTATTTGCCGAAGCGTGCCCAGACCAATCCGGACATCGATGAGGACCGCCATGTGGTGCTCATCTGTCGCAATCAGATGTACTGCGTTGTCCTGCAGGCCAGCGATCGTGGTAAACTGTCCGAAAGCGAGATCGCCTCCCAGATCCTCTACGTGCTTAGCGATGCGCCCTGTCTGCCAGCCAAGCCGGCCCCGGTTGGACTCCTCACAGCCGAGCCGCGCACCCAATGGGCCCAGGATCGTGAGGCTCTGCAGTGGGATGAGCGAAATAGGCGCAATTTGGAGCTAATTGAGACGGCTCTGGTGGTGCTCTGTTTGGATGAGCCGCTGGGCTTCAATTTCAATGCACGCGGTTTCACGGGTGCCACGCCCACCATGCACACAGCTGGCGACCGCGATGAGACGAACATGGCGCACGAAATGATCCACGGCGGTGGCAGTGAATTCAACTCGGCCAATCGCTGGTTCGACAAGACCATGCAGGTGAGCAAACCAATATCGAATACTCTCTCTCTCTCCCTCTCTCTTGATCTCGTGTGTGGTTTCAACCCGATCCGCTTGTCATTTACAGCTCATCATTTGCACCGATGGCAGCTGGGGCCTGTGCTACGAGCACTCCACCTCCGAGGGCATCGCTGTCGTCCAGCTGCTCGAGAAGATCTACAAGAATATCGTTGACCATCCGGATGATGATAACGGTTTGCCACAGCATCACTTGCCGCCACCGGAGCGCCTGGAGTGGCATCTGAATGCTCAGGTGGAGCGGCGATTTGCCGAGGCGGCGCTCACTGTGGACAAGGCAATCGACAATCTGGACTTCTATGTGTATCGCTACAAGGGCTATGGCAAGAACTTTGTCAAATCGTGCCAGGTCAGTCCGGATGTCTACATACAGCTCGCCCTGCAGCTGGCCCACTACAAGTAAGTCTTCCAATTCATAAATTGTACACTCACACAAAAAAAAAAAAAAAAGGAAAAACTTATAAATGAAACGGCAACAGCTGTCTTGGAAATTTTGTGACTTGAATTGTAAATTATTTAGAATAATTTAAGAAATGTTGAAGAAACTCTAATAACAAAACTATTTAAATTATTATTCAATTAATAACGGTGGCATTCACAAAGCTTACATCGTACATATTGAAGATATTCTATGGTGTATTATGCATATTATAGACAATTATATTAAAAAGCAATCTGATGCGTTGCAGACTTTACGGCCACCTTGTGGCCACCTACGAGAGTGCTTCCACCAGACGCTTCCTGCACGTAAGTCCATCTCTCTTCTCTCTCTCCTTGGCTATTTACACAACGTTTGTCTCTTGTGTCGAATAGGGTCGTGTGGATTGCATCCGTGCTGCCAGCACCGAGGCTCTGGAGTGGGCCAAGGCGATGTGTCAGGGCGAGGGTGCTAATGTGCCGCTGGAGAGCGATCGCGAGGATGACGAGGAGGATGCTCGCAAAGTCAAATTTAGCATTTATAGCGTGAGTATTTGTGTGTAAACTGTAATCCGGGCAGCATTTATGAATTGATACATCCTGCTCTCCACAGAAGGATCATTTGCGTGAGCTCTTCCGCTGCGCCGTCGCTCGCCAAACTGAGGTGATGGTCAAGAATATTTTGGGCAGCGGCATCGATATACCCCTGTTGGGGTTGCGCGAGGCATCCGAGGAGGTCACCGGCGAGCTGCACGAGCTCTTCACCGATGAGTCGTATAAGATATCGCAATGCTTTCTCCTCTCCACCAGTCAGGTATCCAACAAGATCGGCTGCTGTCCAATTATCGACGGGGCTGCACAGCAACTTGCACCAAGCACTGCGCACCACTTTCATTTCATTGCAACACACTCTTTGCACCATTATTGTCTAATTGCTTAATATTTTGCACCACAGCACCACCATCCAAAACAGCACCAACAGCTCGACACGTAAGCCACTAATTGTCTAATTGAACTTTTGCCCAATTTTGCTGCAAATTTATATATGCAATTTTGAACTAAATTGTGATTTGATCATTTCATTTTCATAGGTCGCCTGCAGTACGGATAGCTTTATGGGCTATGGTCCGGTGACACCACGTGGCTATGGCTGCTCCTATAATCCACAGCCGGAGCAGATTGTCTTCTGTGTGTCGGCATTCTATGCGTGCGAGGATACAAGTGCCTCCCGCTATGCCAAATCGTTGCAGGACTCGCTGGACATCATGCATGATCTGCTGCAGAATTAAATTCCGCAAATGGAAGTCGTTGGTTAAAAATGCGGAATGCAACAAACTAAACATATCAGTAAATGTACCTTAGCAACAATTGATCCAAAAAGATACACATTAACTATACAACTACAAATACAACACATCCAACAAGAACGAAAAGTTATCTTCGGCATGCCGAATCTAAAATACCCTTGCAGCTGGGCTTCGATTATCGATGATGAAACAGTCATAACCACTTACATTTGTCGGCATATCTTGGCAAAAAACAAAATCTGTCCATTTAAACGAATCAAGAATATATTAATCGTGATAATACCCTCTGCAGGGGTATACAATACAAAAAATATTTGTGTAAAAATGCATAGTGTAGTCAAATAGCGTCCATATGACGTCATCAGTTAATCAGACAATTTCTAGTGTTGTACAACTCATTTCGATCATCGAATTGAGCTCAACCTGACGTCAATCATCTAGCAATCGTTAGCACTATTGAAACTCATTTGCTTTAACCCACTTAACCCGTGTAACTACTTAGTAGGTGACAAAGAGCAACTCTAGTCAATTAAATGTGTTTTAGAGCAATTTTATGCGCAACTGTTAGTGCTGTTAAATAAATAAATAATTATACATATCTATTTATGTGTTGATTAATTATGCAATATTATATTATTAGCTTAGCTGTGTTAGAGCTTTAACTTGAGTGTTAGTATCGTCTAATTGGCTGTATTAACTAACTATCTATCTAAAGTGAATACGAATTTCGTTAGTCAGAACAACCATTTTGGCATCCACAGTTGCTTGCAGCTCAAAAGTATGCAATACTTTTTTCAATGTTGTGTTTCAAATGCGCCCCTTGAAATATGGAAATTGTTATTGGAATTAATACAACAACAACAAATATACATACATCAATGTATTAGATACATGTTAACTGTCCTTTTGTTGCTGTTTCAAAAAAAAAGAATTACACCTAGATATATACACACACCAACCCACTATATGCTTGTTAAAAATAAAAAGTGAGCCAGAAACTAAATAAATGATATTCGATATTCGGTATTCATAGTAATATGAATCTTTATTAGTTGTTAATGTTGATGTTGATGTTGACGTTGGTGTTTTGTTGTCAAGCAAATTGAAAATCATTGTACGTATATAGACTTGAAACGTAACAATACATATCAATAAATTTACATACTATATTTACCAAAAAAGAAACCAGAAAACATATCAAACGAATATTAGAGACCTAAAATTATTTGAAAATTGAGAATATATACAAATACTATATACATTACTATTATTATACTTGTATGAATATCTGTTGTTGTTTTGTAGTGATGACTAAAATCTTAACTATGTTATACATCTATTTGAATATACTATATATACATGCAGACATACATACATAAATAATCTATGTTATACACAAGACAAATTCTTATATATGGAAATGTTAAAGGGTTAAAATATATATATGTTGCTGTGTTCATTGTTGCTCTATATTTATATAAATATATATGTACTTATGTATTCGTTCAACTGTTAAATCCCAAAAAAAAAGCAAAAAGAAAACAAAACCCAAAACCCAATCTGTTATCTGATCTATATATGCTGTACACTCGATTAAGTTGAATTTGGTTAAATGTTGATGCATGCGAAAAATCACAAAAATAAAAATAAATACATTGCATTGGAAATTGTCTAGAGCTTTAAATATATGAATATATGTGTGTATACACATTATATGGGGTCCATGGATTAATTGTGTGACTAATACATGTCATAGCCACATACATACATACATACATATATACTTAACTAGTTTTTTGGTTCCAAGAAAAGTCGCATATCCAATATTGGGTTTATTCCGGCTACAGAGATAAGCTAACTGCAGATAAACTCTTGATTAGTAAATCCAATTAATTAAAGAGAATAAAACGAATTCGTCGCATGGCGATCAGCATAAAAGCCGAACGATTAAACCAATTGGCCAACAGTCAACGAAATACTATCAAAATGAAACGTAAGTTAAGCAAGCGCTTACAAATGATATCAAATCATTGGAAGATGAACTAAATTTCTGGAATTCACTTGATTGTAGTGCTGCATTTGCTGCTCAGCCTATGCCTGGCAATCCTGCTGTGCACTGCGCCACTGATCCAAGCCCAAACGGCGCCAACAGTTCAGGCTGCCCCACCAACACCACCCAATGGCCCAGGTGGCACAGATGGCTCACCACCACCACCACCCACTATGGACGCCACAGTACCATTACCCACAATTTCAACTACCGTCGTTGACTATGCTGGATAAGCCGAATCGCATCGATTTTCATATCGATTTTGAGTTTGCATCGCGTGGCAAGAGTCAATAAATTTGCAATTGAATAAATGCATAAGCTTGTTCATTTCTCATAGGATATTTATTGTCCAACAGAAACTCGACAACATAATTATTATTATACACTCGCATATATATATATATATGTTTCAATATAAATATATATATAAAATATAGTCTGCGACGCATCGGGATTAACTCTGCGTCATGTTGCGGCGAAAGGAGCCACGCATCTGCGCCTGCAGTTGCTCGCTGCTGCACTCCTCATCCAGGCCAGACTGCAAAAACAAACACGAGAATCAGTTAAATATTTATTGATCCATTGTTATGCAATATATACATTATATTATTCTGCGCTTACCTTGCAAAAGTTCTGCTCGAGCAGCTCTATGGCTGAGAGACGGTTCTTGGGATCGTGCTGCAGACAGTGGTCGATAAAGTCGTGTCCCTCCTGCGAGAGACTCTCGGGCGCCTGCGGCTTCTCGCCCATGCCCACTTTGAACATAATTTGGAAATTGGAATCAAACTGTGCCCACGGTCGCTGTAACGATAACAAATATAATGGAATATTTATAGCCAATATGACTTCGTGCTCTTCCAGAGGTCTCTAATAATTGCTAGCATATATATCTCCTTGAGTTGTTTATTTAAATTCATGTCAAACAATTGTCTGTAAAATTGTTCGCTTGTATCCTACAGTTGTAGAGTCAACCTTTCAGATACAGCAATCTGCAGTTTTAGTGTCCTACAGTTGGAGAGTCAAGCTTTCACAATTACAGCTGTATACATTTCTAGAGTCTCGGACAGTAGTTAATGATGGTTAATGTTAAGAGCACGGCTTTAGCATCCCTAACGTAATCATTTTTAGCTATTAAAACAGTTTAAAAAAAACCAAGACCACAATTGAAAAGTCTATTGGCCAACAATAATCAGTTGATATTACAGTCTTAGGGTCATGCAGTAGCTGCTTCATCTTCAAGCTGGCATTGCAGTTTTGCAATCGTTTGCTCTGCTGTTCTTTACATGAGTTACAGTTTGTGAGCAGTTTGAAACAATTTGCAGCCATTTTACCCACTCTATCTAAGCAGTTTTTGAGCTACTGAAAGCAGAGTTCCTGCTATAATCAATTTACGATTACCCGTTGCTGGCTGCAATTAAATTCCGATTCTCAACACTGAAACTTGTTGAACAGTGTTGCCTAAAACCCGTAATGACAAAACTATCTTTGCAGTTTTGGTGTCACTAATGTGAATATCACTGAATATGATTAAGTCTGTTGCTCATACGAGTATGCAAGTTTGTGAGTCACAACAACGACATATCGCAGTTTGAAAGCCTTTGCAGCCATTTTAACCACTCTGAGACACGTACTATCAAAACTATTTAAACAATTCACCGCTTGCGTATCATTCATAGTAAGCATTTAAAAGTCGCTTATCAGCTTATCAGGTTATCAGTTGTAGAGGTTGATCGTCGCTTACCTTGCCGGAGGCCATTTCGACAACGACACAGCCCACGGACCAGATGTCGGCGAGACGTCCATGGCCATCGCTGTTCGTCTTGGTGAAGACCTCGGGCGCCATATAGGCCTGGGTGCCCACATAGCCCTGCAGTTCGCCGGGCACGGTGGTGTGTGCCTGAATCTTGACCGCTGACCCAAAGTCACCGAGTTTCAGGCTATTGCTGCCATCGACAAGGAAGATGTTTGCCGTCTTGATGTCCCGATGGACAATGCCGTGCTTGTGCAGCTCAGCGACGCCCGACAGCAGCTGGGCGGTGAAGCGGCGGGAGAGTGCCTCCGGCAAGCCACCAGTTAGCTCGACTAGTGATTCGAGGGTGCCCTCGGAACAGAGCTCCATGAAGATGAGCAACTCCTCGCGATGCACCTCGATGCCGTAGTAGCGCACCAGATTCTTGTGCTTGATGCCCTCCAGAATTTTCAGCTCCTCGGCAACGTTCTTCAAGGCACGCGTCTCGCCCGGCTGTACGGCAATCTCCTTCATGGCCATCAGTTCACCGGTGTTGTTGTTCACCGCCGTGTACACCTTGCCGAAGCGTCCCTGGCCAATCTTGATGCCCCTATGCCAACGAAAGTTGACGCTCCGCGCCCGAATGTGCACCTTGTCGCACGAATTCAGCGCCTTCACCTGCCCAATGAGCCGGCGTTCGCGCAGACATTCCTCAAGATCCAGATCGAGGCGATTCACTGCATCGCGCACACGCTCGTGACGTGAGGCCAACGGTGTTGAGGGTGTGCTCGTTTTACCCGACGAAATGGGTGGCGTTTGTGGCACCAGCAGACGCAACTCTCCATTGACGGCACCGGTTGGCGCCTCCACATAATCGGCACTGTCCACAGAGCTATAGGCCTGTTGCTGCTGCTGGAGTAGCTCCTCCTTCAAGCTGAACTGTGGATGGAGCAGCTTATTGTATTGTGGTGATTGCAATGGCGGCGTATTGGGATTGACCACCACGCCGGCGGACATGGGTGTACGGGTAGGTGTTCGGCTGCGACTGGTCGCCGGCGAGGAGGTTTTTCGTGTGCGTGGCGATGCCTTCTTGCGTATCACCTTCTCCGGCTCTGAGGTGATGCCGATCACATGCGAAATGCAGCGATCCATTTGCTGTTTCAACTCCTCGAATTGGCGATCGTCCAGATGCTGAGTGATCTGCAGATCACAGGCAAGCATCAGGAATTCGAGACCCTGCGAGGCCCAACGTGGACGCATGCCACGTCCCCGTTCGCACCGTTCCATCACGAAATGCATCCACATCTGGGCAAACGAAATGATGCCCAACGCCAAGTCCACAGTGTGTCTGCTATCCTTCACATCCATGATGCGCTGCTCGAACAACCGGATCACATCTTTGTGATACTCGAAGCCAAACTTGTAGCCCTGATGTAGAATCTCACGTGTGCGTGACATGACCGCCAACCGATCCTGTTCGTCCAGATCGTTCATGTTGCGGAGACAGCAGCGCCGCTGAACACCCTTAATGATGTCCGTCAGCATGTTGCGCACCTCGAGCACATCGTGCTGGAGCAGCTTGAAGGCGGCCTTCACATCCGAACAAATGAAATCATGCTGTTGATTGGCCACATCGTGCTCGTAGTGCTCCCGATGGAAATCCGTCGTTTCGACGTCACGACAAAAGGTCTTCGCAAAGAAGAGCACCTTAATGGAACGCTCCCGCTCGACGGTGAGCAATGATTGGGTCTCCCGGCAAATGGTCAACAGTTGCCACTTGAGATCTTCACTATCATCGGTCTGTGCGGTGCTGGCAACCTGTTCGTTCAACTCCTCGGATCGTTTCACCAGCCGTGTGGAAATGCTGCACAACAGTTTGCTAATAATGCGACAGAATTTCTGCGAGGCCAAGGTGTGCATGCCCTTAATCATCGGACTGATTAGCTTGGTGAACATCCATTCCTTCTCCAGCACCGATTTTTGATTCGTCTCTGGCACTGCGACCAACACCAACTGATCAATGTAGTCCAGATAGAGCTCAAAGGTTTTGCGCACCGTCGCATCGTACTGATTGAGGATGGTCATATAACTGTCCAGTTCGGTTTCGTTCTCGGCCAGCGCTGTGGTTATGTGTCGCTGGTAGCGCTCCCGATGCGTCAGCGCCAGTGTTAGGCCCTCGCGCAACTCCTTCATCAGCTGCTCGAGGCTGAGGGGATTGGGACGCACCGGTCGTGTTTCGAGACGCATGCGCAGGAATTCGTGCATGAACTGCAGAGGAATGCCGCTGAGGAACACAAATGTGGGAATGTACGAGGGCAGATTGAGGGATTGGGCCTCCTCGCTCCAATAGCCATAGGTGCGCAACTCAACGACCTGTTCGCGACTGATCTGTGGATCCATGCGTGGCACATCCTGTTCACTGATCTCTGCGTCCAGTTCGAAATCCTCCAGATCCTCAGCGCCCGGCTTCTCCAACGCAATGTGCGCCTTGTACAGTGCCACCGTGTGCAACTGATGGAGGAAGGCAAGAGATTTGGCCAATCCCCGGCACTTGAGGACATTTTCGATGAATTTGCGATAGAGGCCGGAGATCTGCTCGCCATTGCAATCGTTGCTCGAGGTGCCCAGCGGCTCCACGCTAAAGATATTGATGTCGTGCATGGAACCCTTTCGCAAATGGCAAGCGGAGATCTCATTGGACAGCTGACTGATCTCCGTTGAGGTGGATCTGTGTTGAGGAAACGCAACAAATTAGAATTTAATGACTTATTGTGACTGGCTGCACTTACTCATTGCTGCTGGAGGTTTCGCCCGGTACGTGTGTGGAGTCGTTCAGCATGAATTGCACCCGGGCACATGACATGGTGCCGCATCCTCGTCGCACTGTCTGCCCATTGCTGGCCACGCTCGGCGGCTTCGCCGAGTCCATCGAATTGACGGCGGAGTCATCGTTTTCCACACCAGACGCCGATGAGTTGCCACTGTCCGAGCCGATGTGGCATGTCTGCACCGGCCACGAGAATTTCTCATCCTGCAGTCTGTCAAAGACAAAGCATTTATTTGATTCTATTAACTCATTTTTTAACGATATATTTGTCTAATTTAAGCTATTTAAGCTTAACAATTTTTGACGTGTTTGATGTTGTTCTCGGTTTCCCCAAGCCTTGCAATAAATGTTGAACCATTCAACATTTTAATAAGCCCCGACTAATTATAACTTTTATTTGATATTCATTTTTTATTTGAAATTCAAGTATTCATTTTTAAAATATATAATACACTCATCAAGAATATATATTCTTGATCAGCATCACTAGCCGATTCATGTGCGTCTTCAAAATTCTCCCTCAGTTTTGAACCTGTCTTGATCAAACTCGTCATATCTACGTCTTTTTCCAAAAGAATTTATCGCCTGAATCGGATCACTATATCAGATGAGTTCATGCTTGGAAATTTAAAATTTAACAAGTTTTCCAAAGCAATCTAAATGTCCCAATCTCCAAATTGGAACATCAAACTACATCATAGTTTTCATCGGTCGGTTTTTTTTAAATTATATAGTAAAATTTAGATCGCGGGAATTTACCTTCGGTTATACAAGGTTCCGTAATCTTGGTTTCTTGGTAGTTTTGATCTCTCTGTATTCACTTAACAAGAATTCTATATACAATTTTCTTTACGCGGTTTGGTTAATTATTAAACAAAGTACAACAATTTGTGAGTTTCTAGCTTGAAGATTCTTTAATTTATTTATCGAATATCACCCGGAAAGATAGTTATCGAATATCAGAAATAAACCCAATAAACTAGTTATTTAATTTGATGTTTCCAACTCAGAAATGTGTGCTTTGCAATATACATTTCATGACTTGCAGATAATGGATTATTGAACACCTAAATGTTTCTAGCTATTTAAGACTCTCAGATCGAATGCAAATGATATACTCGTATGTAAGTAGTATAATATAGAATTATATGCTGTTTCGAGACAACTTTTAAATTGAGGTAACTACAAACCTTGCCAGAATTTGGCCCAGAATGCTAAGCTTGAGCTTGTTCTGCTTGGTAATGTTGTACCACAGGCACATGGCCTTGATGCGACCCACAAATTTCTGAGATTTGTAAATGGGATGCAAGGCACCCATTGCCTGGGAAGATGGATACAAGGCCTCGGCGGCCTCCAAGCGTGCCAGTAGATCGGTGACTTCGCGCAGCGCCAACTCCTGTCTCTCCATGCAATCCTTGCAGTACAGCGACATGCAGCCCTGACACAATTTGCTCGGCAAAGGCGCTGCAAAGCGGAAAGCGTTGATACCTATACAACAAAGTGGACAAAGATTAGGGCAGTACTCACAGCTGGCATTGGAGTTGGCGTCCGAATGTATGCCGCTGTCGAGGCTCAGCAGGCTGGGCTCGCGTCTGTAGCGTGGCTGAAACTTGTACCTAATGATCTGGTCGAGCAGATCGGAGACACCATGGCGGGCATCGTACAGATATTTGTCCTGCTGTTCGACGGTGCGATCAGCTTGCCACGCCTGCAACTCCAGCCAGATGAGATCCTTCAGCTCCGTTTGCCACGTGTGCTCCTCCTGCGACAATTTCCCATCCTGCCTATCGACGCTGCCCAACTTGATCAGATTGGAGAAAGTCTCGTGGAAATCCTTTCGCTTAGTGAAACCAGGCGTCGGCTTCATAGACACTCGCAGTGTGGGCAATGCCGCCGCAAAGGCCAATGGTGGCGCCGACGAACGACAGCCAATGGGTCGCGAGGAGACGCAACGATAGCGATTGCAGCTCTCCACCACCTTGGAAGCAATGCGCATTGGTAACGCCAACAGCGCCGGCGGCTCTTCCGAGCTAAGCGGCATTATCTTGTCCTGCGATTCGAGCGGATGTGCCACCTCATGGAAACTGCTGCCACGCGGCGGCGCCACCGCCATCGCCGATGCCAGCGAGTTCTTCATCTCACGCTCCGAATCCCGGAGCAGCGATTGCAACCGCTTGTCCGTCCGCTTGCTCTCCTCGTTGACGAACATCTCGTTGAGCAGGGCACAGTCCATCGTGTTGCGACGCTGGACACGATTCCGTGCCATCTTCGTCATGCCCTTCTTGGGTGTGCCACCCGCCACACTGTCCGCTGCAGCTGCGCAACTAAATGGAAGCAATAGAATGGGGCTATATAGTTAAGTATATTTGATGTGGACCTTGAAGTGCTGACGACCAGCGCATTCAACTGGCCCAGTGATACCAAGCACATGCTTGTTATCGCACTGATCCAGCCAAACTGCGATCCACCTCCCACTCAACCGGCCGAGGGGCGCGTCGCATAACTCAGAACTAGAAGATGGGAAGATAATTTGTGCATAAGATCCTAAATGGGTTGTGGATATCACAATTCGAACTACAAGTTTGAAGAAAATGAGGCCGAAAATTCCTTGTATTTCTAATCGGAACTAAGATTAGTAAAATTAAGTTGGCTGATTAACTCAGAAGAATCAATATCACATAAGCATATGAAAAAGAACGAAGAATTATTAATAAAAGTCTACTAATCTAGGAATGTAAGCTAAGTAATCTCTACTCGCGGAATTTTATAAAATCGGCTTGAAAACTAGCAAACTGTTATTGGGTTTGAAAATACTTTCTAGACACAAGGAAATATGTGTTTAGAATGTAGAAAGGCATTCCCTAAATCGGTGTTTTTTAGAATTATTTTCTATTATTAAAAAATGCATTTCTAATAAGTAGAAGTTATCAAAAATGAATTTTTTCTAAACAATCTACCCAAAAATTAAAAGACGGACAACTCTGATTTTTAGAAATATACTTGCTGAATAATAAAGCGATCGATATAAATTGAAGTGAATACAACAATCGGTTGTCAACTTACGGTTCAACAATATTGTACTTCTGTTTGCGTTCCCAGTCGCGATTCTTGATCTTGAGACGGGTGCGCGGCGGTGTGGTGCCAAATGACTCATAGTTCGCAGCAAGTTCATCGTCCGGATGCAGATCCTCCTCCAATGTGCCGTTGCGTATGGTTGCCATTGGCATTGGACGTGACGACGACGACGACTGCTTCACGCGAAACTCCACTCTGAGGAAGAGGTTGGGAGGGGAGGAGAAGAGAAGAGAAAGAGAAGCGGATGAGTTTCAATACTTTAATTGCTGCACTAATTGGCAAATAGCAAAGGCAGCAAACTGTAGAAATGCCAGCTAATCGCAGATAAACCAAGTATGCATCTATATATATCTATATATATCTACATATATCTATGTATATAGGGATCGAATGCGGGGACAGTTGTGGGTGGGCGGAACTGTGGCGTTATCTTATCTAGCTGGTTTATCTATCGCACGCTTGAATCAAACCGATTGTCACGCCTTTAATTATGCTTTAATTTGAACGTGGATCTGATTTATATCCCGCCATATGTAATACTCAAGTGATTGACGACAAAAAAAAAAAATCACAGCCCAATTTCAATGCTCAATTGCATCACTCATTTAAACTTGATTCAGCGCTAAACACCTGTTTGAAACTCTTTATTTAATACATGCTATATAGCTATATAATATATATTCGTTGACATATCAGTCAAAAATGCAAACCTTATCAGTTTAAGACAGTAAATGTCTGTCAGCTGGCGTTGGCAATATTCAGTCGAAGACAGAAAATAATCAAAAGTTCAATTGAAATTGTAGAAATTTGTATTACAACAATCAATCAGTTGCTGCTGATATTATAAAAAGCAAACTTTATTTTTATCCTTGAGCTTCAGTTAGAAGTTAGACCTTGAGAATTGAGTTATTGTAAAAAACCGCCATCTGATTTCAAAGTGTATTTTTTCCTTATATACTTGAATAACTCAGGTGTAAAAAGCACCCCATTTGTATAAAAATCAAAGTGATTCTTCTTTTTTCTCACGGGTATCTTAGCCAAATGAGTGTATTTTATTAATATTTAATTAATAGGTAACAGTCATTTTAACAATGATTCTAGCCTCATACACAAATAGAGTGTATATTTATGAATTAATAAATATTTAATATTCTTTTTTCACAATTATTTTAGTCCTAGGCACTAATAAAGTGCATTTTTATTATATACATACTCAAATACGGTATTCAATCTTCGGTACACCGAATTAAACAACTTTTAGCACATTCTTCGTTTTCTTTAGCTTTTTTACTTACCTTTTACGCGGCATTTCGCATTTAGTTAATGTCTACAGTTTGAGGCGCAGTGCACAGTTTTGCAGCTACTGTCTTGCCCACTATCGGAACGTAATTATAATACTGTTCGGGCTTTTGCGATTTATCGCGGTATTTCACAAAATATTTATAAGATTTCACTTTAGTTGGAAGGAAGGGGAATAACACCAACAAATTTTATTATTACAGTGGAGGTCTACGACAATACATTTTCATTCAATCGAGTCGAAAACAAACGACAAACAGCGAAGCACTTGTAAATAGCAACCCTGGAGAGAACTTTGAGTTGATGTCGAGTGTGGCCAACTAATTAATTGCTGCTCAACTACAACTTGATGGCTATCACACTGATCGCGCCCTAACTAATGCATCACCAAGTATATTATATTGTTTATATATATATATTTTTTTTTGCCCAGCTTGCACGCCTGCCAAATATGCATCCATCCGTCCGACGATGAATTTCACAAGCTAAACGTTTTGGGCAGGCGATAAATATAAATGTTGGGGCGACCACTTGATGCGACCGGCCATTGTCGTGTGCAAATTGAAATGCGGCGGCAGACCCACAATTTATTAGCACTTTAACAAAAGTGTACCCCATAGAGTCACACACAGTTACTTCTATTCGCGTGTGTGTGTGTGTATGTATTACAAGCGCACAAACATATGCATGTACATGTATGCACACATTTACACACACATATGCGGGAAACGAAAATAAACGAAAGCGCACATCGACCGCAGCGCACAGTGAATGGCGACAAACTAATCGGCAGAGGCGAACAAAACAAAAAAAAAGAGTCATCCCGAAGAGATCGTGTCGCGAGTCACGGGCAGGTACAGACTAGATAGCAAAATAGAGAGTGAGAGTATTTGGTAGGTGGCAGAGAGCGAGAGAGAGTCGTTGTAGAACGCAAGTGGAACACAAGTGCAAGCAAAAGAGATGGAAGATCAAGAGATTGCTTTTGCGACTGTTGTGGCTTGTTTTTGTTGTTGTTGTATTTTTGTTTGCGGCGAGCGAGTACTTATTATTATTATAATTCTTATTAAATAATTATATTTGATAATGTACGAGCAAGCAGGTGAGCAAGCAAGCAGGCGAACAAACACTTTAACGGTTGTGTTTACTCATTATGCTGTTCAGTCCAGCGATGCGTATACATAATATGTAAATTAAGCATACGCACTGTAATAAGTATAAATAAATCCAAGTGGGCAACAAGCATCAATCATAAATAATCAATACTGACCATCACTCGGCACTTATGCGTAATCTGAGTATGGAAGCTGTTCAGCTTGCGATAAGAGAAATTATATTTATTTTAAATAAGAGTACATTATTAAACATATATTATCTTATATACATATTATATTATTTATTATCTTATATACATATTATATTATTTATTATATATTATATATCAGACATATATTTCGTATCCAGTTTATCATTAATTCTTTAGCATATTTGTACACATAAATATGCATGCATATTCAAAATAACATCGGATGTTCAATAAATTTATTTATGGCCATTACATCAAGCACTTTATTATGACGGTTATATTTGGCCTTATCACATTTTGCCAGAAATTTAATTAAATATGTTTAGCAGACATAATCGATAGCTAATCGATTACAAAACGAGCATTTAACTACATGTGTAAAAAAAAAAACGAAAAGAGTTTTGCATACGATTTTTATCTCACTTCATCAAAACTTTCACAAATTATCAAATTCATCTTAATTGATAATCTTGTCAAACTTTTTAGATCTACTATCTATTCTAAGATAAGGCATTTTTAATTTTTAAATTTTTAATTTAAGGCTCCCCACAATTTACTAAATCTAGCGCTACTACTCATTTGAGAAATAAAAAAAGATCTAATAATAATATTCTAATTGAAGCACTTAATATTTCTGGTTCATAACAATCCCCGTGTCCAATTGCTCAATAAAATTTATGGACAAGAAAATGTAAACAATGAAATCTAGTTGAAAAATTATTATTTGCGCCATATTGTTTTCGTACTGCGGAAATGTTTTCAAATGCAAATTGCTTGTTTGTGTTAAGAGTTTTTTTTTTGTTTTTTTCGGCAAGGCCATGTGGAAAGGACTATGTGTGAAAGAGAGAGAGAAAGAGTCAAAAAGTTCCGTTTGAAGTTCAAGTGCAAGCGTTGCCAGACATTTGGTATGACCATGATTGATCGTGCTTGGAAAAACAAAAAGAAATAAACAAAAAACAAAATAAAGCGCTAATGGCTACGTGAGTTGTTACGTGTTCGCTGCCTGGGTTTTGGGTGTCAAACAACCGTTAACATCTGATGATGACAAACAGAAAGACAAATACGGACGAACAGACAGACAGACAACACAGGAATTCCATTGAGAATTACATACAAGAAGAAGAAGACAGCGTGGAATTTGAGAAGAAAGCGAATTTGATTTCAAAGCAGAATTTACTTTTTGGCTTGCATTGAATCTGGTTGCGTTGCGTTGAGATTGGTTCAACGCATAACGAAAGAGGTTAACAAAGCGGAATGCGCAAGCGCACGTATAAAAGTATACACACACACACACACACGCACACACATGTGCACATAAATATTAAACGCGTTTTAATATCAGCAATCCCCCCCACGAGCGACCCTTGTCAAACTGGTATATAAAATGGAGATCAAGACGAAGAAGAAGAACAAGTGCGAGAGTGTGAGAGAGAGAGTGAGAGAGAAATATACAAATTAATTTCACTACATTTTAAATAGGCGACACGCCGGCAACACACACTCACACACATACACACGCACGCAAACAAAATCTATGTTTGACATTTATTTGTTTCAAGAAAAAAAGTCATGCGAAAATTTTCTTTGGAAAAATAAAAATAAATGTTAAATTTGCACGTGTGTGTGTGTGTGTGTGTGTGTGTATGTTAATATGTCTCTCGCATGAATAAGCAAGCGGAAAAGGCATGTGAGTGTGTTTAAGTGTGTGTATTCCTTGTCTTATCAGACAAATGGCTATTCTTATCAGCAATATCTTTGAAGAGACAATTTCAGGCAAGCCTAAAAAAAAATTGCTACTCATTTACATTAATTTGGCCTTCCACGATAAATGCCACATTGTAAACATTATTATTATTTTTTGTATAAAAAACGAGTAAGTTTCAAGCTAAATTTACATTTCTTTTCTTTATTGCCATGCATGCAGTTTTTAGCTGGCTAAAATTTGGTACGTAAAAAAACAAAAGAAGAAGCAGAAATATTGCGCATACAACAACAACCAGATAAATGTTGTTTACGTTTTGACAATCAAAACGGGCGACATATGCCGAAAGCCAACAAGAGTGAGTGAGTGGAAATAGAGAGAGTGAGAGAAACAACATTACACACGCTACACATTTATGTAAGTGCGTGTGTGTATTTGTGTTTTGGGTTTTCCACGAAAGCCGGCTGGAAAACCACAATCATAATAGCAGAGCTACAGTTAGAGTTACAGTTACTGCTTCTCACCTTGCTAAATCCTCATCCACATTTTGCTCGCGTCGCAGTCGGTTTGGTGGAATGGGCGGCAAGACTGGAACACTAACTGAAGCTGAGTCTGGAGTTGGCTCTTCTTCTCCATTCTCTTCCAGTCCATGTGCTGGCAGCGATATCGCCGCTGCCGCCGTGGCTGCAGATATTTGCGTTAGGTATTCAATTGTTCGCACTCTTCGCTTGTTGTGTGACATTTCTTCTTGGAATTCCTAAAACAGTTTAACAGCACATACACAAACGAGCACAAACACACACAGTCGCTCTCTCTCTCTCTCTTTCTCTCTCTCAAACACACACACGTATTGTAGTACACGTTCTGCGAATTGTTGTTCTTCTTTATTGTTGGCGTTGTTTCTCTTGCTAATCGAAATTTATTTAAATTTTTACTTTCACGACGCACACATAACGGGACTGAGATTTAAATTTTTTTACCGAGCAATCAGGTGATAGACGTGAGTGCGTCTTACCTGGGCAAAATTGCGGTTTTAACTACCAATGTGACCGCATTTGGATAGGAACATTATTCCAATAAGAAATGCAACCGGTGAGCGCAGTCAGCTGACATTGCCATTTTTTTAAGCAAGTCAACAAATCCCATTGCTCGGTGAGAAAAACGTCTAGTTAGGGCTTGCATTAAATCAAATAAGACACATTCTAATTCTTAGAGGAAGTTCTGTGTGTCTAACGTTGCCAGACTGTGGGAATTCAATATTTTTCTTATTGAAAATTTCACTTGTTTTCAATTTCAATACTAGCATACTTAAGCACAGCCTAATTTCTGCTGTATTATATATGACTCAATAATATAAAAATAGTACATGCAAATAGCAAATCTAAAGAAAAATATTTCAAACTGCAGCAAATTGGCAGCGCAAAGCCATTGTTGCCAGATGAGCGAAAACAGGTGTCTAGTTAACGACAGCAAGCTGCTTGCTCTGTTGCTTTTTAAAATTTCGGTGTGTACATAATGGCAGTTGAATTAATTTAGCGCTCAATTTAAAAAGTTGCTAATTAAATCATTGAGCTGAACTTAATTAAATTATATTATGAGAACCAATTTTAATGCCATGATAATACATTTTGGAATACTATATTGTGACGGAGATATCGAAATGTTTGCCTTGATTTTGATGCCCGGCCAAGATATAAATCCATTATTTATTTATTAATTTATTTATTTTGGATTTCTTCTTTGACTGATGATAACAAATGTGTTTTTCTCATTTGTCACACATTTTACATTAGAGTCGTATCCAGCTATTTGCACAGCTTTTGCGGACAAAAATTTAATTTGCCTCCATTGACAATTGTCAATGTGTGTGTTTGTATGTGTGTGAGTTTGTTTCTGTGTATTTTTCAAATTAGTTGCAATTCAATAATTGAGCCATAATGTCTACTTCAAGCTGCGCCCCAATTTTTTTTTTTTTTTGGTGACTTTGCCTTTGTCAAAGTTATAAAAAATATGAGACCCTCAAACAAAACAAGCCAAACAAAAAAAAAAGCAACAAATGCTAAAAAGCTTACAATAGTTTTTGAATCGTACGTGATTTTGTAATTAACACATTCTTGATTCATTCAACAAATAATAATAATAATAAATAATTCGATTTCCAATTCGCGACGATGACGTCACAGCGCTGCCGTTGCTGATTCTTCTTCTCCTCCTCGAATGACAGTTTCACTTTTATTCGCCAGCTGCAAAATTTGAGGGGCTAATTACTTTTAGTCGATATCAGTGCATGGCAACAGCAGTCCTGTTATACAGTTATTTTTTTATTTGTAACTGTTACCATTAGTAAACAACCTACTAACGGTAGATAGCCGTTATCGATATTTTGGAAGAGATCCAACATGGATTGCCTTGTTTGACAGCACTCATCGCTTATCTTTTCTCTGAAAAAACACCACGTAAGGAAAAATCCCCGCTTTCCACCTACGTTGTGGAATCAACAACAACATAGAGTGCGAGCGAGAGAGAGAGAGAGAGAGAGAGTGGAGAATCCCAACTGCGGAGATTCCATTACGAATTTGATTCGTAATCTGTACTCTATAATTTTATTACTTTGTAAAGTATGCGTTGCCGACAGTTTTTTTTATGCGCCTTACATATTTATTCAAAATGTAGTTCTATATATATACAATAAATGTATATATATACATAAAAATATGTTTTATATTTCACTACATAAAGAGTAATAATGGGTAATGCATTACATTGTGTGCACACATTCTGAATTCAGTAATGGGAGTTATAATTCATTAGTTTGCTATTTGCACATGGTGAATTCCCACTGACGTTGTACAACAATAAGAACGTGTAAATAGTATAACAGTTGCATATGCACATGGATACGTTATTTGTGCTTTTGTCTTGCATGCTAATTAGCACAGACCATAACGATGATGACAAGCACACTCCTCCATGACCGCCTGCTGCTTGGAGTGCGTGCAAGAAATGTTATCAGCATCTAATAGCGATAAATGCTTTCTTCTCTTCTCTATTTGATTACATGAAAAATCAACAACAATGGGTTTGTTTGTATGTGTATCAGTTGCAGGCAGATATGACTTGAATTAACATTTCACAAACGCACACACACACGTATGTATGCATGCATGCATCTCTGCATAAGGCAGCCCATTCTTCGACTGAATGCGTGCTGTACTCTCTGTGTTCTCCTCCTCTCTTTTCCACTTTTTCCAGAACGCAGCGTGGGAGCACAAAGCACGAACACGAGAGAGCGCTGCTTCGTGTGTCGTCGCGAGCTTTGACGATGATCGTGGTTTGGAACTGCTCGCTGGAGTTCGCTCAGTTAGTCAGTTGTTATCGAGCGTTACTTGAAGCTGGTTGCCCACTGGCTCCGTTCCAGTTGTTGTTGTTAGTGTTTAGTGTTTAGTATTAGTCGTCTGCGCGCTGCGAAAATCTGAGACACCCCACCCTCCGCACCCCCCTCGCGTTGTCGCCGCCCCTTCGTCGTCGTTTTAGCTGCCCAGTGTTATTTGTGTGAGTGCCCAATGACTGCCCAAAAAGAAGAAAAAATAAGAAACAAAAGAAGCGGTTACCATTAAAATATACAACTACAAGCATACAAGAAAACACACACACAACACATACACAGAAATCGCTTCGAAGCAAAGCTTTGGCTTTGTGTTGCCAAGCGTCAAATAGCAGCAGCATCTGTTTCCATTCCAACAATTAATAATTGTATTTATTTTATTTATTCATATATATATATATAAGTGTGTATATATGTATGTATATCTGGCAACATGCATACAATTATGTATTTGCGGCAAACACAAGCGACTCATCGTCTCTCTCTCTCTCTCACACAGAAATCTTAACAAAAGCGGCACAAGTAAAAAAATAATAATAATAAATAAATACTTTTTTTGTCGTAGATAAAAACACAACGTCAACGGCAAAAGATCACGAAATGCGGTACACGCCGCTTTTGTCGTCGCTTTGACGTTGTCGCAGACGGAAAACAAATTCACACACACCACACACACACACACACAGACACACACCCGCATACACACACACACACACAGAAACATTTGTGCACGAGTCGCTTGAAAAATCCACACTGGAGATTTGCACAAGTGCAAAGCCTAAAAAACAAAAGGAACAAAAATAAACGATTTCATTGAATTTATTTTCTTGGGTATTGTCTCAGTCAGCAAATCAAATTTTCAATTAGTCACACTTAAATTATATAAAATTAGCTTGAAATAAGAGTAAAGATATGTAAAGGAAATGAAGAAATATCTCAGAAATGTATCAAAAAGTTCGTGACCAAAGTCAAAACAGTTGATTAAAAATCTAAAAACATTTCGAAAAATTCAATTGCGAGAGTGCTGTGAATTATTTATGTAATTACTTGGAATTTTTTACGCTTTTACACGCAGATTCATTCATAAAGAACAACATAAAGAACAAACAACAAAAGACGCGGAAATGGACTATATTGTGAAGGCCTACAAGGACTGGAAATTGCATTCGCAAGTAAGTACAAAGAGAATCCAAATGACATTAATATCCCTGAGTGTTTGCCATTAATCAAATGAATACTCACAATTACTCATACTCTGATACAATATTATATATAAACTCATTTGCGTTTAGCTGCTTGTCGAATTCTTGGGGTTGTCTAAGGTTAGGGTTGTGATCTTTGGATATTTGTAAAAAATTATTCTAAATTGAACGGGCAAACAATTTAACAGAGAATGTTCTGTGGTTAGGTTGGGTTGGGCCAAAATGTCATCTTGGATGAGATTAACTCCAGTCGACTCCAAGTGGATAAAATCAAGTTAGCTAACTTAAATATACCACATCGTTTAAGTGAATCAGCGATCGATCGATCAATTGAAACTTTTTTGCAATACATTTTCGCTACATACACACAAGTAGCATACTATATATATAATATATATATATGTATATATATATATATATATATAGATTATGAAGTCATGCCAGCAGGCGGTCGTTAGCTCTTGGTTTGGTGGTGGCTTAAAGCCAATACGATTGGCATAATACAGCAAGCAAACTTATCTGAGAACTGGCAAATACCCTTGCAAATATGAATCATTGGTTTTTGATATCGCCTCGAGCTATATCTCGTGGTAGCTGACTTTTCGGTAAATTTCCTCAAAAAATAAATAATCTTTTTTATACAATAACTTCATAATTGTCCGATTGTTCTGGAAGCTTTATTTATTTGTTATTTATACTAATTTGCTTACGTATAATTGTATATTGGTAAGTCTTTTCATACTGATTATAAAGAAAATTAAAAATATACAGTCAAACTTAACTAACTCATACCAACATGCCGATAGTTCTTTGATAGTTATTTGAAAGCTTATCAGCATCGCCGAATTTAGATTGAAAGATACAGAATAATAATAAGGCATAATAATAAACAGAGTTAAGCTTATTCAATTTATTCCACGATAGAATAACTCAATCTTCCTTCAATTGTTCTTCAAAAGTTTATCATAAATTCATGCTTATATTTTCATGGAGCTGTTAATACTGATAAGAAAATAATAATTATAAATAATGATCAATATAATTTCAAATATCAGTCAAACTTATTAAACATATAGGATCATACAGTAACTTTATCTAATATTATATTTAAGACTTAACATGGATAATAGTCTTAGGAAGCAATTTGCATTTAAGTTGCAACAAATTTAGACAATTCGACTAATATGAATTTAAATAAAAAATGTATCCGCTAATTTTTTCTCATTGGTAAAAAATCATCAGGTATCAAAGTTCTATGTAATTAAAAAATCAAATTATAAGAAATTCAATTTCAAGCGACTCTCAAAGTAGCCAGATTAAAACTCAGACTGTATATCTTATTGATGAAAACTTGTAATACCCTCTGATAGAGTATAAAAAGAATGTATCCATGTGTGTTTGTGAGTGTGTTGCTTTGTGTGGCAACAACAGCAGTCAGCAGACAAAGTCAGAGTCAGAGATCTATTAAAGACACAGTTTGGCGCCGACTGCAGAAACTGCTGAAGCTGTATCTGTATCTGTATCGGTTTGCTGAGGTTGAGGTGCCTAACCACGTTTAAAGATTTCAAAGCAAAGCCAACGACGACGTCAGACAGACGGACGAACGAACGGACGGACATGCGGGTTCAAATATAATTCTCATGAAACACGATCGTGTCGAAATAGTCTCGCATTACCCAAGAAAAACCACTTCGAATGCAGCGTTTCTGTTGTTTATTTTTATATTTCTTAAACATTTTCTGGTTTGTTTTTCATGTTCTTGTTGTTGTTGTTGTTTTATGTTGCGTATGCGAATGCCACCAAAGTGTGCAGCTTGGTGGCGGTTCGTGGCCAACGAACCAGGCGATGAGTAAGCAGCCGTCTCACATCTGGCCAAAAGCAGCAAGTCAGTCAGTCAGTCATTTAGCCAGTTTGCCAGTTTGCCAGCTTGCCAGTTAGCCAGCCAGTTAGCAATGCGGCCAACTTGTGCGACTCTGTCTGAATTGCAAATGAGTGCACGAGTGAATAAAGCCAAATGCATTTATGTGTTTACACTTGTGCAGCGCTTATTATTTGTTGCTTTAGCTGTCGTTATTACCAGCAGTTGTTGCTGCTAATTAGGCCACAGCACAAAACAACTCGAAGCTGCAATTATATACATATATACATATATATATATGTATATATATATATATATATATATATATATATACATTGCTGCAATGCCACAATATATAAATATCCTTAGCCTTGGTCTGAGTCTGCGTCTGCGTCTTTGTCTTCATCTTTGTCGGCTGCGGGTTCAATGCCCAAAACCGATACCAACATCGAATCCAAGCCCAAGTCCCAGCTCTGGTCAAAACCCAGCTGCCAGATTAAGCACAAGAAGCCGCAGGCCGGTTTTTTTCTGCAGAGGCCGCCATTTTAACGTTTTTGTACTTTTAGCTGTTAATTCTACTTGGCTAGAGTTACAAACACTTTGTATCTTGTGTTGTTTCTCATCCGATCTTGATGACATTTTTCCAGTTGTTCATTAATATGCATATGTATATATATATATGTAATAACTAGAAGCTTTTGCCTTTTATTTCTATCAGAAATCGAAATGTGTCGAGGTATTTATCGATAAAATGAAAGAAACTTGATCGGCCCAGGTTATTTTTATTTATTTATTTAAAGTCAACACCGAAGAATACAGACATTAGAAAATAAATTGATATTGATGTGAAATAGTATGGATTAGATTAATAATTAAGAATTGGATATAAAAGAACTAACGTTCCAAATTAAAAGCGTATTTTTCTTTTAATCTCTAAGACTATTATCAGCTATCTGCAGTTGATCAAGAATATATGTATATATATCATATGTATATATAATATTTTATTGGCTCGGAGTTGCTTTCTTCTGCCTGTTACATGTTTTTGCATTATAAACATTAAACACATTTACACACTTTTAATGGGTTCAGGGTATAATTATCCATTAATGTGAAAATGCACTAAATGCTTATAGCGTATTAATATTCATTATTTCAGAGGGAGAAAATGCATTTTCGAGTACAAGTTTCTTATTTTTATTTACACACAACTAAGTAAAAGTATAAGAGATGCCTAAAGATCATTAGTGCTTAATTAAAGTTAAAATGCAACATTTATGAGGTGTAGCAAGTAAATTGCTAGCAGAAAATACTCAAATTTAATAGCATCACGCAAGGTTTGTCACGAGCCGTGTTATTTTGTGGCTGCCATAAGAAAGCCACCGGAGTTATTATTGATTTTATGGAACAATAAAAGGCTTGCAAAAATATAATGCATTTCGAAACTCGGGACTCGCGTTGCAACATTGTTGTTTTTTTTTTCTGTGACACATATTGCTATATTTCTTGTTTTGTTTTTTTTTTTTGCCGATATCATAAACCCTAAGAAAACAACAAGAATTGCCATCTGTGACACACCATTGTTAATAGCTTGCCTTCAAATAAATCTTCTTTCTCTTTCTGATCGTAACACTTTTTACACCAACAAATAAGCGGCGGAAAACGAATTTGGCTGATTAAAAGTTTGTTTTGCAGTTCCGATTGGCAGCACATGGAATTTTCTTATATTTTTCTAACTATATTTATCCGTCACACATTTCATTTCTTATGCTCCAGTTATAATGATCTTTAATTTGTAGTGTCGTATTATTGTTATTCTTAAGTCATTTGTCTAACTTCTACTGTTATTTTGTACTTCAAAAGTTCTTTTCTCCTTCTTCTTTTTTTTGTTTTGAATTTTTTGCATTAAGCAAACTTTTATTTAGGTGTTTGACCGTACTGGGCTTGTACAAATGTTCAAGGCTATAGTTAGAAATGCTGCTGAGAACTCCAAACGTTAGTTAATTCAAAACAACAAAAAAGAAAAGCAAATTTGCGTATTTTGTTCATATCGCAAACGTACAAGGCCTTAAGTACATGGTATTATCGCACAGTGTTGGCCTAGTTGCCCTGCCGCAAATAGTCGCAATGGGAGCAACTCGAAAGGTTAAAAAGTTCTGCTCGCTTATCGTTGCTTACCTGTCTGCTCGCTCGCACAATCGCACAAATATTTATTATACGCAGCGTTAGCCATTCAATCAATTCTAATTTTGTATAATGTGCGATTGACCCTCGTTTTTAGCGGGGTGCCACACTCACGCCCACAAACAATCTGCCACGCCCACACACATTAAATTTGCATATTAGAAGGTGTGAAGAGGCCATGATTTAGAGTTTTGCGGGATATCAAAAGAGTGACTCAGTTATCGGTGTGGTTGTAATAATCATATTTTAATAAGGTTTGCTGAGCACCAAAATGGTGCTCAAGAAAATCCACGTGTTGTGGGCTCGGTTAACGTTTCCTGCTGCAATTTGGCTCTTAACCGGTTCTGCTCTGGGTATTGTATATGAAGTAGTTGTTAGTTACCAATTTGCAATATTTTAATATTTAAACCGGTTCGGGTGCTCTCATACAAATATTCTACAGGTTACATTCCAAATATCCATTATAATATATACTCGTATGTCAGACACTAAACTAACACACTAAATATATATATTAATGAAGAAGTGGAAGCCACTAAATATTTCCACGCAGTTATCATATATATGTGTATATGTAAATATATATATATTTATTTAGCCTTGACTAGCTGTGATACCACTTCTTAGTTTAGTATCAATATATGCCATAACCGTGTTTTTCTTTCATTTAAAGCGACAATTTGCGATATCGGAGCACTTTTGGGCCTTTCCTTTGTTCCACTGTTTATTTTATATGGGCATCAATCATATTTTAAGCCACTAATAAACACGCATATTGACTATAAATAAGATTCTAGCCTTGATCGAGACATTCACAATCTTATCTTGTGGCTTATTTGTTATTTAGCCCAACCGTAAATAAAAACAAAAAAATTCAATTTCAACAACAGCAACAACTGCACAGCTGAATAAATCAAAATAATATACACTCGATGGCTAGTCAAATGATTTAATGATGAGAATCAAAATTAATTACCCCCCGAATAATCAATCATCCCAAACTCAACTGCAGTCGTCATTAAATGCAAAAGTTACGGGGACTGACATATATTTAGATATACATATATATATATTTATATCTATGTATCGGTGTAACTTCTAATTCCGTAAATGTCTGTAGCTAACGGGGCCTGTGCATATAATTAATTTAAATATTTCATTTGACTTACAATTAATTGCATGCGAGAACATACAACAAGTCGTACTAATATATATATTATATACAAATATTTAGACAGCTCAGCAGTAAGTCGTTTAACCACATACATATCGACTATATATATATATATATATAGTATATATACTTAATGTTTACGTGTCTGTTCCCAAGTAGCACATAAAGCCGATAACGTGCGTAAGAGGCAATCAACTAATATTATTATTAGAGTTCGTCTTCTAGAAAATGCCCTTCACATTTGTATTTTGTGGCCAGTTAAAATGCCACTGGCAAAAAGTATTTGGCGAATCACCATTGAAATATCATAGAATATCACGTTGATTATTATACTGCACGTAGCCAATGTTCAGTAATTAAAACTATATGCCAATTTACATACATACATACGTTTAATACAGTGATACCTCGAAAAATCACAAGTTTTCATTTCCTCAACTATTGATTAAATTTATATGAAAGAACACATTTAAATATCTCTGTTGACATTATTATCACTTTGTCGTGATGAGTGTAGCGCATTGATAGAGTCGTCTCCAAGCCCACAAGGTATATTATATTATATATATTCTTGATTAGCATCACAAGGCGAGTCCACATAGCCATGTCTGTCTGTCTCAATTTGTAAAGCTCAAATACAACTATTATGACTCTTAACAAATGCCCATATTTTTGCTGAAGGCAGTATATAGTTCTAAGCTAACGGATCATGCCACCATATGATGAGCTGAGTTTTAACTTGTTGGATCAATCAGTCATGACACCATTTCTGAAATAATTTAACTTTACAAATCTGGAATATTCAGTTCAAGGCCTGACATCAAAATGTAACCATCAGAAAAATAGTTGTTGTTTTTAATCATTTATTTATATTATATATCTATATTACTTCATTACTTCTATTTTTGTTATTATACATTAGGAGCTAACTATATACATATACTAGGTTTAAATATATATCTATTTTAAATTGTACGTAGATAACGTTTACGTATTTGGAATTTATATAGTATTTTATCTAAAGGGAAGATCAAATGGATAAAGTCTTCGGAGTCTTTTTATGACTGGGATGCCGACAACTTCATGAGTGGATTTGTTTGTGATCAGATAATGGGCATTTGAGATCAATATTGGAAATTTTACTATAGAATCTTTGAATGACTGCCATGTATGATAATCTGGCAGTGCCAGAGCTGTTTCCATAGATTATAATTCCTGTTTCCATAAGATTGAATATAATTAATTATTTCAAACTCATTACATTTTTGTATAGCTCTGATAGCTCATTCCAATTGCAAATCTACTTTTTGTGTACTACTGCACACTGTGTAATTGTTGCAGCGATGATGTTGCCCTTCAATTAGAGAGACACACAGATAGTTAAACAACTTAATAAACACAAGTACACTTAAATAAATACTCGTCGTCGCATCAAATAGTGCTAGAACAGCAACTATTCAGTAAGAACCCATCCATTTTATTTATCAGAAAATATATGTGCAAATGCCACTTAAGATACTGGCACTTGTTGGACTGGCGGGGCTTTGCGTTTGTCAAGTGCAACGTGGCTTATACAATGGATGCGATGTGTGAGACAGCTTGAGCATATATAAGTATAGAAGGTCTGAAAGTGATTTGTGTGCTAAGCCCCAGAAGCATGATAATAAAAAACAAACAAAAACATGTTGAAGCAAATGAACTTTCGATTCGTCATGATATGATATACCAGCCCCAGCAAAAGTTGGCTACCTTTGTGTTTTGAGTACAAAATACCCCTATTGTTAACTGACTAATGCATGAATGTCTTTGGTTGTATGTGATTAAGTCATTATCAGTTAATTAGACTTGCTAACCAGAGTTATCAACGGCTCTCTTACCAATTGTATGTGCACAGAGCTAATTTCGACGCTTCGTTCCATGCCCAAAGTTGTCATGCATAATAATAATTTTGAAATTAAGCTTCCATGTTGTATTTGTGTCACGTACGATTTGGTTCGATTTTTATTTAATTTTCGCTTGTTTGTTTTGTTTGCTGCTAGAATCAATTATCAATTTTGCAATTTCCTATTTTGTTACTTTTAATTAATACTAAAGATAGCGCGGCAAAGTAACTGTTACTTAAATTCAACCTTCGCTTCCGATTTTTTCCATAAATTTTGACACACTTAAATGCATGACAACAACAACAACAACAAAATAGCAAAAAAGTGATTGAAATAGATTGCAAGCGATTTCATTAAATTTATGGGTTTTGAGCGCTTTTTGCCATACGATTATTTATGATTGTTTGCCGCTCGACTTTAATTTTGGCCTTTTCAACTAGTCGTCGAGAGTGTTGCAATTATGTGCTTGACCTTCGATGAGAGATCGCATCAAGTTCTTTGGCATCCGTTGAGCATCCAACCCACGGTAAATTTTTGTTTTTGTTTGTTCTGTTATTTCCCAGCCCCGTTAAAAAAATTAATGAATCACATGTGAAATTTGGATTGTCTGCCATACATTTTCATTTAGCGCGTCTATTTCGGTGAATCTATGCGATTTTACAGGCCTTGCGTCGTCTGGTAGACATAAACAATTAATTAATAATAAATAATTAACATGTCCGAATTTGAGCGTCTTGATGAGAAATCCCCTCTTATATCTTCTTTTTTATGGTTGCTCATCAAAAGATCAGTTCACCGATTTTGCCAAGCATGGACAATTTCAAGAGCTTTATAAATAAGTGTTTGTACACTTACAGAAACCCGGCTCGTGACTAGCTTCTGTGATATATTCTGATGCATGTCAATGACCGTTTATAAATACTCGTATATATATATTTATAATAGATCTATGCGAAATTCAGGTGAATTTCAGCAACGACTGAAACGTCTGAGAAATGGAGAATTCTCGCTGCGCTTATTAGCAATGTGCTCATATTTGTTATTTATATGTTGATCAAGCTTTCGGAAATTAAATGAATTGCCATTGTTTTTAAATAAAAATTGCATTGTTGTTTTTAGAGCACCTAAATCCATATGGCATTTCTATAAACACAGTCATTGTTTAAATTGCTTTGTTGATGTCGATTTTGATTTCCGTGTATCTCGAATTCTGGCAAGCACTGCTTATCAGTTGCCCCATAATATCAGCTAATATTGCCGAACATAGACTGCTCTCTCTCTACACACACATATACATATGTATATACGTATATTTAGACACACATGCAAACGTACATGCGTACAGAGTCCAAAGTGTGGTTGGTCACCCACTGTTATTGCAGAAAACTCTTTGACAGCAATTGCGCCAACCTGTTGTTGACCTTAACAGCAGGCACAGCTGTTAATGTAAATACCCAACACATACATACATATGTACATGCTAAGGCGTGTTTAGTTTTTCTATTCATGCTGTTCTTTTAAGTTGCAATCGAAGCCAAGGAAGTAATGGCTGCCTCAATGCCTCAATTGTTTGGAATTAGAATACATTGGGACCAGTTACGTTTAATATAAGCATATTTGAAGTCGCAATGTTAATTAGCAGGCATGCCGGCAATTCGATTTGATAATTTACACACATATTTATGCACATATACATATTTATATATATATATGCACATACATATGAACATTGCAGCTAGCTGCGGCCGTTATTTATTTTTTTTTTTTGTCTTTGTTGAGTGGGTCGAGACAACGTCGAGTGCGTTGTTGCTTTGGCCAAACAGGTTTAACCGTCTAACAAAACATTTACAAATACATTGAGAGCAGTTAACGTTTCGTGGGCTATCACGTGAAAAAAATTATTATGCGCCCTCGTAAGCAATAAAAAAAACAATCGGAAAATTAGCATTCGCTTCGAAACAAAAGACAACAAACAAACACGCGCTCACCTGTGATACACTTGCAACTCTGCGCGCATTGCAATTATCGATAACAACGTCATGAGACCGGCTTGACAACGCTAGACATGAATATAAATAAAATATGCCAAACAATCACAAATAGTGAATGGAAATTCAATTCTCGTGTCTGCATTTGCAATTCAACCGCCCGTCTCTAGCGTGAATTGCATAATTTGGTATCTGTCTGTGGCTAGCTACGGTCACACTGAATACCACACAGCAACAACAACAACTTGTAAACACGTAGTTAGCGAAACTGAAAATCAGCAGTGCTAAAAAATTAAACGAAAACAAAACAAATCTGCGCATTATTTTGGATGTAGAAATACAGAAAAGTGAGTGTATTGATTTAAGTAGAACAAATGCATCGTAAAATTAAAATGCGCATCTAATTTGCCTAAAAGATTGCAATCGTATAGGTGTTTTTCGATTTTTTTTTTTTGGTTTGGTTGGTTTCGTTCGATTGCAGTTACCGCAAGGGGGGAGGAGTTCAGGTGAGAAATTAGTAAATCAGTGAAATTTGCCAGTACCGCAGATTATATTTATAGCAACATTTCTATACATTTGTATTTTGTTAATCTATTTTTTGTTTTTTGTTTTATTTGTTTGTTTTGTTGTGTCTATGATAAAAAAAAGAAAAAAACGAAAACAAAAAAGGAGAGAAAAATATTTAACACTTTCACCGTTTTTGTTTCGATCTACAATTGCAGTTTCAAGAGATCGTGCCTGATATGGATGATTCGGAATTCATGTTCAACGAAAAGCAATCGATACGCGACTCCTCACGCACCCTCAAGAAATATGGCAGCACCTGCTGCAACAATCTGCGCAACAATGAAATCCTCATAAGACACACCGTCGAGAAAACGGACACATTGCAAGGCATTTCCCTCAAATATGGCGCAACGGTAAGAAACAAACTAAAAGATACATTCATTTCCCAATGCGTGCATCATCGATTTGAGCCAGAAGTTGCCACGCACACACATACACCCTTCCAAAGGGGCACGTGTACGCGACACATATTTGTGTATGTGTGTGCTCTGTGCAACTTGCAATGGCTTCTTTCTGACCGGACAGATTGTCGTGTGGCACGCCAATTATTTAAATTTCATTTGCCATCAGAAATGTCAGCTGACTTTCAACTTTATCGATTTAACATTCTGCAATTGCATATTCCACTCAGATCAGAATTTCAAATTAGTTTGTGTTGAATCATTACTCAAACGTTTCAGGCACAGATTTAATTACTTGTCTCAAACAATTATTTGATCAATTTTGTCAATTATAATTATCAATCACAAGCTTAAGTTTTAATACAAATTATACAAATTAAAAATGAATGAATAAATCCACACGATAAATCTATGAAAATTTCCTTTTCAACTGTTCAGCAAAGCAAATCTTAAAAAACATCCCACGATTACACTGAAGGATAGAATGAATTTATGGTTCTAATAAGTGTAAAAAGTGAAATACAAACAATTAATAAATATCTAAAAAAAATCTCAAATACAAATTCCTTAGAGAACATCGCCAATATTTGCCGTTTTTTCAGAATCTACAACTCTCAACAAATCACAAACTTGCTTTTTATCGCTAGTTTCCAAAAAGCAAATCATTAAATAAAAAAGTTTCCATAAACTGTTAAATATTAATTAAATGCAGACATATAAAATAGACGTGTATTTTTTTTTTGGGTAGTTAAAAAAAACCTTAACTGCTAGTTGTGATCACGTTTTTTTTTTTGCGTACTTGTTATCTCAGGAGATAAATGTTTGCGAATATTTTGAATAATGTAGCTATCCAAGCAAAAATTCACCCATACAAAGATATATTTTTATATATATTTTTTTTGTTTTTTTGTTCTTTAATGTTTATGAGCAAGTCCACACCTGTGTTGCTGCGAGCTCGTCGTGACAGTGATTTGGGTAAATAAGATAGTCTTAATATAATCTTTGACATTAGGGGGGATGAACATGGCGTATACCCTGTAGAACGACGGCTTGTCTAATTGTTTATCCACTGTGCTTTATCGCACAGAATGTAGTGCTGCATGTGCCAAGTCATTTGCTGCATATAATTTATATAGAATCACGAGTGGTCTGAGAATCTTGTTGTGGTTGTTGTTGTGTCAACATTTGGCCAGCTTCTTAAACCCAGATAAGTAGCTGAAGTTAGCTTCAATTTCGCCTAATTAATCATTGTTCAACAAAATCAAATGCTTTGGCCATATACGGATAGTGTCACCGCCTCCAAACATCGATCCATCAATCGAATCGCATCGCGTCGAATCGATCGATCAATCAGTTGCCACTCGTGAAATTGCAAATAATTGACAATACTCTGATGTGTTCATATTCATATATATATATATACTCACAATTATCTATATTATATATGTATATATATATATATATATCGTGTATATTTACAGACGGAACAAATACGCCGCGCGAATCGTCTGTTTGCCTCGGACAGTTTGTTCTTGCGCCAATTCTTGCTGGTGCCGGTGGAGAAGACGTCACCCTACTATTTGCAGGCAAATGGGGCTGATATGCTGGCCGATGTACTCGAATCGCCGCCGACGACACCCGATGCGAATGTGCAACGTGAGGCGCTCAACAATGCAAACAATTTAAGTCAAACGGAATGTTGTTACAATAACAGCAGCAGCAGCAGCAACAACAGTTGCAACACCAACAGCTCATCAACGTCATCGACAGCGTCATCATCGTCGTCCTCCTCAACGATGAGCACACGTTCCGGTCAGTTGCACGGCACAGCACCGCGTCCATATTCGATTGCCGGCGAACTGTTGGTGGTTGGTGGCAGCGATGAGGATCCGGCGATGATGCACAATCACAGTGCGTGCAACAGCAAGCAGAGCAAGTCTTTGGACTCTGTCGCAGCGATGACGCCCGAGGAGGAGAATCGCAAGTGCATGAATGATTTTCTCAACAAGATTGACAACACAATTTCCGAGTCGCGCAAATATGTTGAACGTTCCAAGGAGTAAGTGATTATATATATATATATATATATATATAAAATTGATTGAACTCATTTCTCTATTAATACGTGCCTCTTTGCTTGCAGTTTAGTTAGCAGCCAAAGTGATGCGGATATTTGCAACAGTTTCGGTTGCACCGATGCCTTTCCGCAGCGTCGCAATCATCAGCTGAATAACTCCTACAAGAACAGCAACAACAACAACAATAACAACACTCGTCCGCCGCAGCATCAGCGACACAGTTCGACGGGCAGCGGAAATTCGGATACGGCACAGCTTTTGAATACGACGCAAACGAGACGCGTGCAAAATTCCCTGAAACGTCTGGAGAAACAGCAGGATGATTTCTTTGAATTGTAGCAGCTGTTTGGGAAAACATAAACTGAGCAAATTAACCAAGCGCTACGACATTATAACTAGTTTTAATTACTGTGCAAAAAAAAAAAAGATATAAAACACATGTAGACCGCTAGAGAGACAGAGAGAGAGAGAGAGAGAGAAAGTTAATTTTACAAATTGTTTTTAATTGCTGCACATCGTGGGATAATACGAAATGCTGCACTAAATGTAAATTATATATATATATATATATACATATATATATATCGAGCTACACACACACATATATACTATATACACTATATACAAACCTACATACATCTATATATGTTTAGCAGCGCTGCGCTATTTAAAAAACCTGTACTATATACTACTACTATGACGTATGAGATGACGACGCAGTTGTCGAATGTTTTTGATCTTATTGTTATGTTAGTCCAACTGTCAGCCCTTTGTAATTGCCGCCAATTTGCTTGCAAAGTCTACATAACTACCGCCCCCAAAAACTACCCCCAAATTCCCTTCCAATTACCCCAATTAATGCCACCATTTATGATTATTTTTTGTATGACTAGCTTTAATTACTCGTTTAATGCTTAGTTTAGCTATGAGAATTATTAATCTTAATTCACACACAAACACACACACACAGACACACACACACACAGACACACACACACAGACACAGACACACACTTAGTTGTTAATCAGTACACCTTGATTCACATAAAATGACTGCTCTTTTTGTGGTAACTGTTTGCAAATTTTTAATTGGCCACCCACATACAATACCAACTGATAAATATAATCTGTAATCTGTAATGTAGTCTGTGTGTAATTATAATTTATTTGTTATTGCCTGTCAATAGTATTTTTAACTTAATATTTTGGTGCAATCGGCGTACATATCCATGTCCACACACAATCCAGACGAGAACCTTTCCAAAGGCCAAATAAAATGCAAATCAAGTTGTATGAGAAGATTTTTTAAGCAAAATAAAGTAAAACTGTGTTGAATGTGATTCATTTCCATACTGATGGAATTTTTGGGCAACGCATGCGCATTTTTGGAGTTCACCTTGGCCACAGGTTGTCCTGGCAACCCGTTGAGCCAAACAAACAAGCAAAACCAGTTGGTATTAAATTTCCAGCGTTGTAGCGTAGAGTAGAATCCGACCATGTTAGATCAGGAATTGGATACCGCCATAAAGGCAACGCAGCAGAGCTTGGGCAAATATATGAAGAAACCGCCATTGACGGAGAAGCTGCTGAAGAAGCCACCGTTCCGCTATCTGCTGGACATTTTTACAGCGGTAAGGATTAGTATGCCGACTTGCTTAAGTTTCTTACTCAAAAATTCCGAGTGTAGTTTATCAAGGAAACGGGTTGCTTTGAGGGTCTCTATACGCCGGAGGAGCAGCTGTTCGAGAATATAGGCGATCGAAATGACAAGACGCGATTTCTGCAGAAGATGATTGACGTCACAAGTGAGTCATGGCCACAGCACACATATATATATAATTTATATACTTGGTGTGTTCAAAAAGTATCGCGAATTTAGTGTTTTTTCAGATATTATTTATTTATTCATGAATATCTATTTTGTCCCCTTCAAAGTAATCCCCATGAGATATTATACACTTGTGCCAACGGTTTTTCCAATCTTCGAAGCACTTCAAAAAATCATTTTTTTTTATCTTGTTCAGCTCCTCCTTCGATCCAGTCTTTATCTCGTCAAGCGTAGCGTAACGTCGTCCTTTCATGGGCCTCTTCAGTTTAGGGAACAAGAAAAAGTCACAGGGGGCCAGATCTGGGGAATACGGTGGCTGCGGCATCATTAGTGTGTTGTTTTTGGCCAAAAAGTCGCGCACAAGCAACGATGTGTGAGCAGGGGCGTTATCGTGGTGCAAAAGCCAATTTTTGTTTCTGGCGGATTGCTTCGCGCAAATTGCGCACAACTTGCAGGTAATATTCCTTATTGACCGTTCTACCCTGTGGCAAGAACTCATGATGCACCACGCCCCTGTTATGACCCTCTGGAGCAAATTTGGGTCGTCGCGGACAGAGTCCAATTGAGCAATTTTGGTACGAATTTCGCGGCGACCCGTCTCATGCCCAAATCATTGATAAAAATCGAATGGCATGAGCCAATCGATATGTCTAGCTCCTCAGCAACTTCTCTAACGGTGATTCGACGATTGGCCAATACCATTTTCTCCACTCCATTAATTTTTTCGTCTGTTGAAGTGCTCGGGCGTCCGGCACGCTCTTCGTCGTTCACATCTTCTCGGCCTTCTGAGAACATTTTGTACCACCGATAAACGTTGCTTCGGTCCAAGGTAGCTTCTCCGTATGCCACAATCAACATTCGGAATGCATCCGCGCACTTAATTTCGGTTTTCACACAAAATTTGATACAGGTTCTTTGATCCATTTTTTTGAATAGGTAAAAATCGAAGACGATCCAAAACACGTGCAAGCAAAGCAGCTGTCAACAATTAAGTGAACATTCAAAATGGCCGAGCTTGTCGGCATAAGTGAGAGACATGAGTACCAACATAACGCTACAAAAAAATCGAAATTCGATTATACGTAGCCCGCGAAAATGCAAAATTCGCAATACTTTTTGAACACACCTCGTAAGTGAAAGACATGAGTACCAACATAACGCTACAAAAAAATCTAAATTCGATTATACGTAACCCGCGAAAATTCAAAATTCGCGATACTTTTTGAACATACCTCGTATATATGTTACTAAATATAAATTACCGACAGAGCTCACCACGAAACTGGATCTGAAGGTGCGCACCTCGAAGATTGTGGCCGGGCACGAGCCCAAGTTGACCAATGAGCTGCTGCAGGCGATGGCCAGCGTTGTGGAACAGCGTCTCGAATGGCAGGATGCAGTGCAGCTAGTGCTGAACAGTGATCCCGACAAGGCTAAGAGCCAGACCAAGCCAAAGCCTGCAAAAACGACAAGGAAACAAATATCCCCCACTGGCAAGGAGCCGACGCCGACTCAGCCCAAGCAGAAACGCATCTCGCCGCAGGAGCAGAAGCTGCGCAAAGCCACCGAGCAGACGGCACGAACATCGCCTGCCGACAAGGAGAAGCCCCTGCGTCGGCACAAACCATCGCCCGATGCGTCGGAGGCCAAGCCAAAACTGACCAAACAAGGCTCCAAGCAGAAGAGTCCCTCACCCATAAAGCCGACGGCCAAACTAAAGCAACAAGTCTCCTCGGAGAGTGAAATAAAATCCATGTCACCAGCACCGGCGGCGCAAGTGAAGCAGCCACCGACAGTCAAGCAACCATCGCCAGTCAAGCAACCATCGCCAGTCAAGCAACCATCGCCAGAGCCCTCACCCAAATCCAATGCCACGAAGAGTCCGTCGCCCAAGGAGAAACCTGCACCAGCTGTGGAGCCCGTCAAGGAGCCTTCACCGCCACCAACAACAGCCGCCCCTGCTGTGGCTACTGCTGAGCCGCCAGCAGCAGGCAATGTGGAAACGGAAAGCCGCAAATCCTCCAGCAAGAGTCGACGCTCCAGCGCCAGTCAGCGACAGGCTGCAACAGCCGAATCGGATGCCATTGAGCTGTCACGAACAACTAACGAATCCAGGGAACCATCCGTAGCAAACAGTCCGATCAGTGCAGCAGCTGCCGACTCGAACAACAACAGCAGCAGCGAATCCAAGAGGGAACGGGAGGGCACCTTTACGCGTGACAATTCCAAGGAATCCACCAGCTCAGTGACACGTCCGCGCACCTCGCTACGTCCGCCCAGCGCACGTCCAGCGTCGGCACGTCCTGGCGCACCTAGACGTCGCAATGTGGAGATTGTGTTGCAGCCACATGAACAGCTGAAGATGTCCGGCGTTAATGTGAAACTGGAGACGTTCGGGGATTTCGATGATGATGGCGAGAATCTGGTGGTCATTGAGGATGCCAATGCGCATGACATAGAGGCGGGTACAGCGGATGCCCAGCTCGATCTCCACGATGCGCATCAGGGCCGTTTGGTTCAACAGATACTAGAGACCCAAAAGGAGCTCGTTCAACAGACCAACGACCCTGGCAAGGAGGATTCTCAGCCGAAGACGCATTCGGCGGGCACGCGTCAGAGCTCGGCGCGTCAAGTGAACGATCTGCGCGACATAATACAGACGATAACCAAATCGGTGAATCCACTGGGCAAACTAATGGACTTCATACCCGAGGACATCGATGCCATGCAGCTGGAGTTGACCATGTGGCGGGAGGCGTACACACATGCAGCCACGGAGCTGAAACGGGAGCGGAGTCTCACCGCATCCGCAACGGAGCCGATGAAGCAGCAGCTGCTCTCCATCGAGGCCAGCATTGTCGAGTATAAGGAGCTGGTTGACGAGAGTCGCCACAAGATTCTGCAGAACAACGAGCGCATACTCAAAATGCTAATGGAGCAATAAATTTGTAAATGTGTTTATTAATAAGATTTCTTTTTAAAAAAAAAGAATATTATAAACTGATTGTATATATTGTAGAATAACAGTTCAATGGGTGGTAAACATTATCATTTTCATTATCTAAGGTCACTTAGTGTTCAAACCGAAACCGAAACGTGTGTGAAAAAAAAAAAATATTTGGACCCATTCACAGTGGGCAATGCGTGCAAAATAATTGTATTTGTCCCACTGTGAATACTGCCTATAAATATATTTATATTTATATTTACAAACGACGAATGTGGATTTTTAGGCATCGGTTTCAACAGCATCCGGCCTAGTGTCCGTTTTTGATTGCTCAGTCTCCTTGTCTTTGCCGTTTTCTTTGTCCTTGTCCTTTTCCATGTCCGGGTCCTGCTCCTGTTCCTGATCCTCATCGCCCAGCACATACTCAATGACATCGTCGATGGGAAAATTGTTGAGCAGCGACTTAATCGAGTCATTGTGTATGACCACTGTGAAGAGGAGCTTGCAATATTCACGCATGCGACTGCCATAATCCAATTCGGCATAGTTCTCGCGACCCTTGTCCAGATCGTGGCCACAGTTCTCGATGACCTTGCAGAGCACCAACTCCTCGGTGCTGTTCGGCCAGCCGTATTTCTTGAGTGTCTGCGGATCGACGAGCATATCAATTAGCTTCGCTATGTTCTCCTTTAGCTTTAGATCCTCTTCGGTGAGCACCTCGCCACTGAAATCATCTTCGCTCAACGGCTCATCCTGATTATCCGCTATGGCAGCAGCCAAACTGGCCGCCAACGATTTCCGTTGTTCCTTCTTGACCACTGGCGACACGACCTGTTTTTGCGTCTCCTTGGATTCGGCCTTGACATCGTCTTCAGCTGATGTCGCTTCGGTTGCACCGGAGGCGGCACTCTCCAAGGGCAATATGGTGTACACCTCATTTTCGAGGACAATTGTCTGGGCGTTGCCGTCACCCTCATCCACCAGAAACTCGCGCACCACAACCCCATTGCCATCCGTTTGGCTGGAGATGAGCGAACCCGCCGAAGTGTTGGCAGCTGGCACATCTTCCCTTTCATCCTGCTCAGCGTCTTCGTTGTCCTCGTCCTGCTCAATCGGTGCCACAAATTGGACGGTCTTCTTAGCCCGTCGCTTTGCGGGCGGTGGCTCAGTGCCAAAAATGTCATCCGGATTGCACTCATGCACGCTGCGAATGTGATTCCTCAGCGTATCGGTGCTGTCGAAGTTCTTGTCGCAGATGGCGCAATCGGTGCGCTCGATCGCCTTGGCCGAGCGCTTGGCTCTCACCTGCTTATCAGCTAAAAACGGGGGAAACCAGTTGGTCAACATAAGTGTGAGAATGTTGAAAAGTAGTTGTGACTCACGTGAGTGATCACCAGAATCAAAATGCTCCTGCAGCAGCGCGCTAGTGCGGAAACTTCGGGGACATTCCGTGCAGGGAAAGGAGCGACGCTTCTGCCGCGAATGCTCCTTGACGTGACGCTCGAGTCTAAATGGTTGAGACAAATTAATAACTAATTAACAAACGGCATAGTTATATGTTGTTTGTGAACATCTTACTGTTTCTCTGTCTTAAACTTTTCGGTGCACTTGGAGCAGGGGTAGGGACGCAGATGCGTCTTGGAATGCGTGCGCAGCTGTGTGGCCTGTATGAAGCTCTTGCCGCACTCGTTGCACTTGTGTGGACGCTCGCCCGTATGCCGTTTCATGTGGCGATTGAGCACCTCCTTGACGGCAAAAGATTGACTGCACTGCAATTACCAAATATAGACAAGTGGTTTAACTGGGAATGAACAAGGATAAGCTCTGCAGCAGTCACCACTTACCACTGAACAGGTGTAGGGTTTCTCGCCGGTGTGATAACGACGATGCTTCTTAAGCGCCACCAAAGCGGAAAACTTCTTGTCGCACAGATCGCAATCGAAGGGCTTCTCTCCAGTGTGGGTGCGTATGTGTATGCTGTAAAGATTTCAATTGGATTTAGTAAATAGGTTCGACTACTTAATACCCTGTATCCATTACATAAAATAACATAGATTTATTGTCAGTTTTTTAAAATAACAAAATTCAATTAAACTACAAGCATTTACCCAAAATGAATATATAAAAAGTTGAAGGATTTATGAGGCTATCCTGATTAAATTTATTTATTTTTCCCATATAATTTGTTTAAATTTACACAAAAAGTTATTAACTTTTTCATATGTACTTTTGGAGGGTTATTTGAATATTCATTTCTGTGAGAGAGTTATACGTTTTAGATAAATCTTTAAGATTATATAATATTTCAACTTTTTATTATTATGATTATATTGATTATTATTATAGAAATGCTGAATTTGAAATTTCCCTTTCTGCATGTGACATATATTTCTGAACTTTAATATTCTCAACTTTTAAAGGGTAAATGGTATAGCAACTCTATATTTATATATTTAAGAAAGTGACTCACTTGAGCGTCGACAAACTGTAGAAGCAATTCTTGCACACATGACACATGTACTCGGGCTTCTTGACCACCTGGGTGCCCAGATGCTGTTTGAGATGGGCGCGCAGATTGTCGAGGCGATAGAAGACGCGATCGCAGACCTTGCAGCTCATGGTATCATTTTCGTTGGCCGAGCATGACGAATACTTCTGGTGGCGCTTCAGGTGGTACGAGCGCGTAAAATCCTTGCCACAGATCTTGCAGGCGAAGGGTTTGCCACGCAATTGATGCTGCTGCTCGTGCAGTTTGAGTAAGGCGCCGCTGCGCAATTTCGCATTGCATATGGAGCAGGGATAATCATTGCACTCGGAGTGAGTGATGAAGATGTGACGCTCGTAGCTGGTTTGTGTCTTAAACGACTTGGGGCAGTCAGGGCAATTGATGTGGCCCAGCTGGAAGATAAAATTGAAGATCAAATTAGACTTACAAAATATAATTACATAAAATTAGGTTATTTACGTGGAAGGTGTCGTAACTTTCGCTGCAGCAGAAACAGATGTCCTTCTTCTCCATGACCACTGCATCCTTTTCGATCTTCTCCAGATTGTTGAGCATGTCGGCTTTGCGCAGATGATACCCACTGTCATAGCGGCAGAATTCCAAGTGCTTCTTCAGGCTTTTGACGCGCCGGAATGTCTTGTAGCACTTGCCGCACACATGCTCCAAAATCTCCTTGAGTTCACTGTTGTTGCCGGCATTGCGATTCGTTGTATCAGTGCCCTCAGCGGTGCCCTCATCCTCATCATCATCATCGTCGTCGTCGTCTTCCTCCACACCGGAAACAACGAACTCATCGTCGTTCTCCTTGGCGGCACCCAACTCGACATCGTCGTCGGCGAGTATAAAATCAATGGTATCGTCATCATCCTCAATCTCCACACTGGTGGTCGTCGTATTGTCCAATTTGCTGTTCTCACTCTTGATGGCCTGCAGCACATAGTGATCCATTTTCTTCTTTTTACCGGGGGATGTCTTAATCTTGGCCGTCTCCACGGGCGTCGAGGGTGGCGCAATACGTTTCTCATTTAAGATCTTGACGCCAGGTGTTGCAGTCGCTGCTTTACCAGCGGAGCGCCTATCGCTGCTGCCTTTGGGACTGTTCGCTGAATCATCGTTGTTGAGTATTTTGATGCTGGTGCGTTTCTCTTGCTTGACGCGTGCAGAGAATTTTGTCTTAGCCGCTGTCACATCGTTGAGCAGTTTCATGCGGGTGCCAGGACGTTTATCCTTGGCTGATGCTATTTTCTCAACGTCCAAGACTTTGATTGCGTTGCCGCCGCCATCGCTGCTGGAGCTGAGGGAGTTCGCTTCGGAGGCGTCCTTTCTCGCGCTCATTGGAAGTGATCTGTAGATGGATTAGGAGTGAGATGAGTAGACGGAAGGATGCCAAGGATCAGTGTGTGGTTGCGTAATTTAGCCTACTTTTAGGCTCGTGATTTATTTAAATTGATCACAGCACAGCCAGCACAGCGAGCGTCACGTCAGCAACGCCTAGAAGCAGAGCGCACAATAAAAATGGCGGCGTCCCTGACTCTTTGATCGTGTGAGTGAAAGTGCGAGCGAGAACACCGTACTGTACTCACCGACTGGGTGAGAAATCGAAAAAGATCGCAACAAGTTTGCTGCGCTGTTCGGCGTCGGTGCAGTGAAAAATATATTTAGGGTTGAAAATAATTCTAATATAAATTGAAATTGTTGCATACTTTTCACTATTTAATAATTTTGTTGCCGGCTTTGGCGGAAGTACGTTCGATTTGAAATAACTTTTCAGAGTTAATGCTTGTTTAAATACTATATTTATGGCATTCAAGTTACACACACTCACACTGCAGCCGTAGTTTCTCTAATTAAATGTGAAACTTGCGCCAATGAATGTCATACGTTGTCTGAACTCGATGCCGATCTGAACTGACTAAAACGAGGCGCAAGGGAAACAGTTATACGCGAAAAACTCCAAGTGAGAGCGAGAGAGTTAGCGAGCGCTTCATATCTACTTGTAAGGCAAGCCTATATTGTCTACACTGATTGAAAATTATGCTTTTCAAATTGTGTGTGTGTGTGACCGTGAAAATAAAAATGTACTTGAGAAATACTTAATGTACGTTTATTTAATAAAAATTTCACTTACAGTTCACAGCACGATTGCAGGCACGTATACAATGGCGTTAGCGTCTGACTATTCACTGGATTCGTGCACAGCCAATCAGCTGTTCTGAAATAATGTGACCAGACGTTAACAATCACTTATTGTTACTCGGTAGAGATTGTCAAGAGACTATGCGCTTATTGCCTTCTTAGATTAGGTTTTGAAAACAAAATTCCTAATATTAATATTTGTTTGGCTGACTTAACATTGATTACTGGAAAGTTGAATTAAAATCGCAAGAAGTGCTTCCACTTGAATACTCTGCATTAGAGCTGGTCGCTGCAGTAGACCAGACCAGGGAACTATCGATTAACACAATTCACGAGCTAATCTGGTCATCGATAGTATTGTTAGCGACATTATCGAAACTTGGTGTTAATTTCGCAATTCATATTGTTGAGTAAACAATTTTGTGAAACCAATTCAGGTAAATTTGTGAGAATATATTTGAAAGTAGCTACTAAATTAGTTCATGCAATACTAGGCACTATGGCTGCTCTGTACGATTCAACACACACCGAGGGACCCGGCTTCGTGGGCATTCGCTTTTGTCAGGAATGCAACAACATGTTGTACCCCAAGGAAGACAAGGATAACAAAGTTCTGAAGTACGCGTGCCGCAATTGTGACTACAATCAAGACGCCGACTCCAATTGCATATATGTCAACAAAATTATGCACGAAATTGACGAATTAACGCACATAGTGCCGGATGTGATATCCGATCCCACGTTGCCGCGTACCGAAGATCACGCTTGCCCCAAATGCGCGCATCGCGAAGCTGTCTTCTTCCAGGCACAGACCCGACGCGCCGAAGAAGAAATGCGACTCTACTATGTGTGTACAAATCAGAATTGCACTCATCGCTGGACTGAGTAGAAACAACAAACAAAAAGCCGGCATCATTTACACAATTGTATAAATTGCAATTTGTTCTAGGTATAATTATTATATTTTGTAAGATAGGCACGTTTGACAGAGATTGCACATTGTACAGGTTCGATCGCTTCGACATTGACGCAGCCACAAATACTTCTCATTGAACGTAACAGCAGTTCCAACTAGTTGTTATTCAATGCAGCATTCAATTTATTATCAATGAAAGACTGTGTTTGAGAGAGAGAGAGAGAGAGAGAGAGAGAGACATAGAAAGATTCACTCTCTGATATGCAAATATATCACCGATCTTCGCAATGACAAAATTTAATATATATATCTATCAAATAAAAATACAAATACAATAACAAAAGAATAAAGCAAATTAATAAACAAGTTTCTTGTGCGTATGATCAAGCTGTTGTTCTGGCTTGCCAGCCGCGCCAGACGACAGTTTGTTGTTAGAACTTGGTTGTTTAACATGTAGTAAATGCTCAAGAGAGCGCAGCAATAAAAATTAAATAAAAACTTAAGAATTCGAAGTCGAGCAATGGCAAAAACAAATCAAACGGAAGCAACGGCGGCGGCTGCGGCGGCAGCGTCGGCTGCCCAGGAGGAGCCCAAATTGAATTATTTGCAAAAATTGTGGCGCTATCGGCATTATTTGGTCATTGAGCCGTTTTTCTTCTTCTACTTTATGGCATCGGTTTTCAATCAAGTGGCCATGCAGAATTTTCCGCTGGAAAAGGCGTGTCGCGTTAATCTCGGATACAATAAGATCACATGTACCACCATGCTGGACAAATCCGAATTGGGGATCGATTGTGATGATTTCAATTTCGAGAATACCACAACGGGACCGACAGCGGAGCAGTTTCTCTTGGACATAAGTTCTAGCGGATTTAATTATACAGTTTGCAAGGCGGAAATAGAAGCGCAAAAACTATCCGCTGATGTTTCGGGAAAACGTGCACCAATTGGTAATATAAACACACACACACATCCGAGCATATATCTATTTATATTGATACATATGCCCACACATACAGACAAATATGTTTTTTATATGTAAATGCAACCAGTTTCTGAATCTTCTCGTTCCCCATTTTTCATTTTCAGGTTTCATTAAAAATAAATGCCAAATAGCTAAGAAAAAAAAAAAAAAGAAAAAACAATAAGAAATGTTTCGCATTATGAGTCTTAATATAAATGTTTATGGACATGAACACATAGAAGATGTTGGTACATAATTATCAGTTGGTGGATTCCCCGATCAATAAATTGCAATCATTAGCCTGTTTTCTCTGATGAATTCTCTAAATTCTTTTCGATTACATAATTTCTAGTTTTATGGGAGATTTAATTTAAGCTCTGCTTAGTCTGCTTTAATTATAGCCAAGTTAGTGTCCAAACCGGTTAGTTACACAGATTGTGTTTTGTGTTGTGTTTATTTTTGGATGTTTTTCAACCTTTAAGTTACTGTCATTGCCAAGGCAACTAATTTGTGATTAGAAATTAAATAGCCTCAAGAGCTAAATACTTGATTTCATGTCAATAAAATGTTAATTGAAGCTCATTACATCAGCATTGTAAGAGAAACATCAATAGTTTAATTGATAAAACGTCTATTGTGCATTTTGTGGCTATTATTTTCCATTTGCATATGTGCAATAATGTGAGCTGAAATTTTTTACAGTCTTGAAGAGGCTTGAAATGATTTGACATTTATAATTATTATTCGCAATCACTGAGTGAAACATTCAAAATTGCTTACTCATTTCGAGTAGAAACTCAGTATGTCAAAATTGTTAATGTTTTAGTCATTTGAGTAGTATATAAATTACCCAGCTGCAAGTATATGGACGAAAATCGCTTTCAATTATAAATATTTAAAATAATAATTGGAAAAAAATAAGAGCAAAATTATTGTTAAGCACAATAAATCTAAATTGCTGACTCATTTCTAGTAAAAGTATTTTAGTATTTGAATAATTTGATATTTGCATTAATTGAATAATGATTTAGAAAAAAGACTACCATTCATTAAAGCTTATACGTCTACCAGGATATAGTCGAAAATCATTTTATATTATAAGATCTCAAATTATGACAAACCTAATACTGTAACTCATAAGTATTTTATTGTATAATAAATTTAATTGAATTAAATAAGGATAAAACCAATAGTATTGCTCTAGTTTAGAGAGAGCAAACTTGTTTTTCCAAAATTTAAAGTCAAGTTTGTATTATAATCGGAACCCAGCTTGTGATAATCAAATCAGTAATGTTATAATTAGAGTTTGAACCGGTTCCAAATCATATTTGAGACGGTATTCCTAAATGAACTTCAAGCGATAATAATTTTCCCATATTTTCTAAAATTATTCCTTTTCAGCCGCCATTTTCCCGCTGATTGTGCTGCTATTCGCCGGAGGATGGTCAGATAGATATAACAAGAGAAAACCATGCATGATATTGCCCATCGTGGGCGAGGCCTTGTCGTTTACCTGTAAGTGAATGAAACTGTCAAGATTTATACATTGCTAAGTTGTAATGTGTGCCTGGTCACCTTGCAGGTTTGATGATCTCGGCCATTTTCTTCGATAGTTTGCCAATGGAGTTTGGCATGTACCTTGAGGTCATTGTGCCCTCAATTTGCGGTGGCTTAACCTTCTGTCTAATGGCTGTCTACAGTTATATAACGATAGCCACACCCGAAGAGGATCGAATCTTTCGCTTTGGCATCTTTGCCATGTTTGTCACCGGTGTGCCCTTCCTGGGCGCCGTTAGTGGAGTGCTTTTTACCACGTTTGGCTATGTCAGTAAGTTCAATAATTATAAAAGGTTACCCAGAATTGCATTGAGCTAACACACACAATTATTTAAAATTTCAGTATCATTCGCTTCTGCTGTTGTCTTTCAAATTATTGCCATACTGTACATCATCTTTTTCATCAAGGAGATTAAGCCAAAGCCAAATGCCTCCGATGAGCCAAGCAGCACTGAGCCGCCCAGATCTCAATTACATGCGGCTGATAATATGGCCTATGAGATAACCAACTTGGATGAGCTGCCGGCCAATAAGAATGTCAATTTCCAGCTGACGCCACACTTGGAGCCACCCAAAGTGGAGCCACCTCCAGTGCCAGCACGTCGCTCCTTGTTGAAGGAACTCTTCGATCCCACGCTCGTGATGGACTGCCTCCGACTTCCGCTGGTGAAGCGCAAAAATAATGGACGCCTCCTATTGGGCCTATTGATATTGGCCTACTTTTTGACGTTGGGACCCGCAGTGGGTGAAAACGATTATTGGTATCGTTTCACATTGAAGAAGCTGAACTGGAATGGCAACGACTTTAGCATCTTCTTAACCATCTCAGGCGGTGCGGCTTTGGTGGGCACATTTATTGGCACCGCCATTCTCAGTAAATTGCTTAAATTCTCCGATCCAACTATTGGCATTTTATCTGCCCTCGCCATTGTGTTCTCCCGAGTTCTATATGTAAGTTACTTAATCTCTGATCTCGGAGTTTTTTTTATATATATTATATTTATATTCAACAGGCTTTTGCCACCACCACCACATCCTTCTATGTGGCCAGTGTGGTGGACATGTTTGTCAGTCTGCGCGTCATCGCCATTAAAACGATTGGAGCGAGTATTGTGGCGGGCGATGAGCTGAGTGAGTCCCTGCATTAAATGCTCAAAAGTGATCAAAAGTAACGCATTTTGCACCCATTTTTAGGCAAAATGTATTCCATCTTTGGCATCAGTGAGCCCATTGGCCAGTTCATATTTCCGCCCATCTTCAGTGCGGTTTATAAAAACACCGTCGACTCTTTTCCAGGGGCCTTCTTTCTGTTTGGCGAAATCTTCTATATTCCCAATGTGCTCGTTTTTGTGTGAGTCTTTAAAATATTATGCTGATATACCTTATGCTATTCTTATCTATTACTTTTACTCTATCCATATTATATTTATAGACTCTGCTATTTTTTGATGCGTCGCCGAAAATCCAACGAGAAAAAAAATGCCGTGGAGCTGGCACAAAATAACGAACAATCGAATCCTGCCAACGGCACTGAGATTACTAGTCTTTAAATCCATATATATCTATATATAACTTTCTGTGCATATGTACATAAATATTTTATTGCTATATACGGCAAAAAGAAGCCAAGCTTAGATTTTCTGCTAAATATAAACCTAATACTTAAGCCAGTCAAAGAATTTGAGTGTTGATTGCCGTGCGAAAGGCTTCAGGCGAAATACACAGCAGAAACTGCAAAAAGAAAAAATAGGAAATAAAATCGGAAAGATGTTGAAATACTTTTGAAAAAACAGACACTAAATGGGCATAACTGAATTGAATGATGCTGATTAATCGATGTTAATAAAAAGTGAGTTTCATCGAGGTTAAGAATCCCAAAAGCCAAAGTTGCTGTTAGCTTCAATACTGACTTAGTTATCGATGCTGATATAACCACTGCGGGTCGGATAGGTTCTAATTGATGCTGATATACCCCTTATGGGGTGAGAAAGGGTTTCTTCGATGCGTTACAAAGTTCATGAGAAAAGGGTACAAACACTTTTACTTTAACTATTCAGCTACAGTGCTTTATGCCTTGGCAGATTTCTTTGGCAGGACTTGTGGCAAGTGGCAATTTTCCAATCAGCAAATGCATTCAATTTGATCAACCATCCGGTTGCTGGGGGCGTGGCCATGTGGGCGATAAATGCCACATTGGCCACGCATGAAAACAATTGCCAACTAATAATCTCAGTTAATCTGCATGTGTTAGAGGGCTTGAAAGCAAGTCAAAAGAGGAGGCAGATGAGGAGATGGAAAAAACTTACCCCTTTTGGCTGAAGCTACGTTTATGGCCAAGTGATTTTAACGAAATTGCACTTTGCTCCTGAACATATAAAAGGCGATGTGAGCAGCAATAAAGGCTCAGACACTGCTTCGACTTGGTTGTGTGTGGTTTGGTTTGAGTTATTTGTTATCAATATAGATATTTGAATATATTTGTTATAAACAAAAGTTTCGTATTAAAAAGTTGTGTATATAAGTAGTTCTAGTCGTCGATAAACATGTTGCGTGTCTTGTTGCTGCCACTGTTGCTCTTCACCCTCTCGATGGCCTGCATGGGGCAGACATTTCAGTATTCTCGAGGCTGGACAAATGGCAAAAGAGCACCGCCAGCAGCTCTCCTGTCAAATGGTCATAATCTGGGTCTATTGGATCTGTACGATATTCAGGATAAGCCTGGCGATCTTAAGTTGGAACGGTAAGCAAATTGTGATAAATATATCTTACTCTCAGGGAAAGAACCGAGTACAATTGTGGCATAATTTTCATATATATATTTTTAAACATTTTTTTTACTTAATAACTGAGTATTTTTTCTTACATGATTAATAAAAATAACAAAAATTTAATAGCATTTTTTACTTAAATTAAATTTAATTTAAATTAAATTTTCGAGATCGTTTGTACTTGATTTAAATACAACATTTTTAAATGTTTTTAGAAACTGTAATTTATGAACGTTTTCTCTCATTTCACAGCTGCCTGGTACAACTGCAACACTTTGTAGGCAATGCGATGCTGCATCGCTCCTTTGCCAACGCATTGGCCTACAATGCTAACAGACCCGAGACGGATGCGGAAGCTCGTGGCCTAAATCTTCATCCCCTTCATCCCAGTGCCAATAATAACAACAATAATGAGAACAGTTTGTTCCCAAACTCAAATAATCATCAATCAAATGAGATTTTCGAGGCACTCGCCGCCTCTGCGCCGGGCGTCGATTCCGTGGAGCCCAACGATTATGGCAAACATTAAATGGATCCCATTATGATTTAATTGAAAGTTACTGTTATTAGCAAGAAATGCTACAAAAATATTGAAAAAAAAGATTTAGTGATTTATTTAATACTTATATTATTATTGCAGTGAAATAAAAGTTGTATTTAAACTTAATTAAGACTTATTTTTTAAGGAAATGCGTTTGCCTTTTTAGCAGTCTTTCCGCTTCTGAATGAGTTGTTAATATAATAAAGTATTTTAACTTACTTTTATAGCCGCAATATTTGCAAGGAAATTCTCTTTACTTATATTAACAAGTCATCAAAAGTATTACTAAAGTGTTTAGATATATTTTGGCCTGGCTTAAGTCATAACTATTCAAAGAAAAGTAAATTTTAGTTTAAAACTTTTTAAATTAAAAGCAAAACTGGTTCCAATGTGAATGGTTCATGTCTCGCCTAAGTGGGTTGTAATTTGCACTTATAAGAGTGTGGCGCCACCTTTAGTTGAAGTTTGCGGCTAACCGTTTGATGCCAGTGGGCTAGATGGCAAAACGGTTACATTGCATAACCGTTACAATTAAACATTTATTTTATGGAAGTACATAAATAAAAAACATTAAAAATAATACACACCGAAATAAAAACATTTTAAATTCTAATACATATTTATATTCTACCATTCAAGTATAATTAATTTGTTTTCTGGTTATGTTCTCTCTCGTCTTTAAATTAAAATAAATAATATTAGATAGTTGAGCGAATCTAATAGTTAATAAAGCTGCTACTAAATACCGTTTTGTAATAGCCAAGGATGCCTTCAGTTAATGTGAAATTCCGAATTGGCATCATCAATCAAAAAAGCTCTTCAAAACATTTAAGGGGGTGGAATTGAACGATTATGGAAAACATTAAATCGAAACCGGTTGAAAAAATCAATAGGGACGAAATGCGGTAAAAGCTGCAATATATAATATTTATAGACATTTGTAAGTATGTAAATGGGCCAGTATGCACACAGATATATATACATATATATTTGAGTAGTGTGCGTTCATTCAATATTAATACAGTAATTGAATGAATCATAATGTTCTATGGATGTTGGAAATAATTGCGCATTTATGACAAATGCTGTGTGCGTCAAGATGCGAAAATGTTGTTTTCTTGGCACGTTTTTTTTTTGTGCCGCCTGCCTTGATGAAGAACAGCAGACATTTAATTTGGCCAGGGGATGAAGTGAATACTGACAAGCCGAGCAGTTGAGCATCCTTGTAGCTAATTACTTTAAGTGGTTTGAGAGCGTCAGTTGAGCCCAAAATGTGGCATGTTTCCTGTGCCTTGTGCCTTGTACACCTGTTACTCCCATAGTTGAACGCAAGTGAATCGCTGGTGACCGATGTGAAATCAAACGTGGCTGCCATAAAGCTGAGCCAGCTCATCATTCACGCAATCCCTTCATAAAAAAGATATATGAAATAGGCACGCAAAAAAATGCATAGCAAAGGAAAACAAAACAAAACGCAGTTTTCCAATTGAATTCCTAACAAGCTAATCGATCCTCGGGGAGGGTGTGCGAGTGTGCTTTTGTGTGTCCTGCACATAGACACACACACACACATACACACACACAGACGGGCACACTTCGCACGCACGGCCTCGGGTGCTTGGGGAATATGAATTTATATCTTTTAATCTGCGACAGGGCGATGCGCAGGACTATTTCATTTCCCCTTGCGGAGGCTGGCAAAAATAAAAGTGAAATTAAGGACGCAGGACATATTTCAACAATGCAACAACGCAACCCAACGCTGCGCTGTTTATTGTCAATGTCAAGTGGGCCTTCGGGGTGTCAAGTTGGCCAAGGACTGCCTCTCTCTCTCTCTCTCTCTCTCTCTCCCTCTCAATCCCAGTGGGTAGGATTGGGTGGGGTTTGTATGAAGTATGAGTTGTAATTGCATTAAAATGCAATTGGAATTGCTGTTCGTTCAGCGTTCAGCTCTGTGCTCTGCTGTCCATTGTTTTCCCAGACTCTTTTCGCCACTCGTCATCGACATTTGCGTTGAGTGCTCTTTTGTGCATTGAGCGTAGGTGTCGTCCTGTCGTCAATCCTCCCTATGTAGGTGCCATGTGGCCACGTAAATTGTATTGAAAGCTGCTTTTAGCGCCCATTCGTTGAGTTCAAGTGACCTGCTAACAAGGACAGGTCCTTGTGCAGCTGACATGCGACAGAAATTGGTTATAACATCTGGAAACCATTGACAAAAACTGTCTTTTAATAAAATTGCGTGAGATCTATTATGTAATTGAATTTATGTAATTGTATTCCAATTATTATTGATTTATTTACTTACTTATTCAGTTAATAAATTATTATTTTTATAAAAAAGCAACAAAATGCCTAAAATCCCTTGAATAACATGATTACATCTACTAAACTTTGATACTGAGATTCAGATAACATAATAAAAAAGTTGACTAAAGAATATATAAAAATTCCTTAAGCGGAAAAAAATATTGTCTCAATCAATAATCGAATAACATATTACATTGTCTATTATTGAAATTAACACAAAAAGACTGATCATATTTTATTATTATATACAAGGTGATATATCCTCTATAACAACAGGTTTTCTATCAATAAAATATAGTTTTCCTTAACCAGTACACAATTTTCAATGGCTTGAGGTAATTTCTGATTTGAATTGCATGGAAAGTGTGAAATACGACCTTCTACTCCACCTGAATGATTATCATCAATCATATATCATCGATTTGACCAATATCATCAGCTCTTATATATATGAGGGATTGTTTTACATATTTGAATATTAATGACCATTGGTCAAGCATTTTGTATTGCTTATTAGATCAGGTAAGATAACTACAAGAACTGAAATTTATTGATACTTTTCTTTCCCAGTGCTACAAGCCCAAGCTTTAAGATATTCATTTAGTTCGATTTAATTAAATTTAAATTTCCTAATTTATCATTTAATTATCATACCAAATATAAATACCAAAATTTGTATTTTAAGAAAGCTTAAAAAAAAGTTCTCCATTATTTGTTGTAGGCTTTTCCGAATGTGAGTTGTTTTTCTCTCTTTAATCGAATATTATAACCTTTTTTGGTATACACATGTATGTAAACTTTCCCAGGACACTTAACTCAAAGTGTATTTGTAGCATCTGCTGTTGATCACTCGGGGTCAACTGTTATCAGCATCAATTGCTGAGAAAATCTCAACACTTGCAAGAGCACACAGCAAACAGCAACTGAAATGACAACAAACATGACTCCCCCAGTAGCCCCGCAACAAAATAGACAAACGGATAACAATTATATTAAACATGCAAGCAAAACAGCATTGACACTGGATTTGTAACAGGATACGCGTGTAACCACGAAATGGCAAGTCCTTCAGTCAACGCACAGGCAAACAGCGATAATGCGTAAAACACCCTTTCAATTAAATATTTGAAAACAACATTTGGCAATTACACAATTGACACCAGCTGAGGGGTGGCAAAAACCACCCTCCACACATCCGTTGCGGCTCCTGCTCCTGCAAAATCGCTCCTTGCCATTATTTCGGCGCAACTTCATCAATTTGAAATGCTGGCGAAGCGGAGGACCTGGAAGGAGGCACGCGTGTCAATTCTCGCCGCGATCCGGTCTCGACCACCGCAGGGATTTGAATAGAGGCAGTGGGCGGGGCAGGGAGGCACAAACAGTGGCAGGTTCATAAACAACATCAACAAGGACAAGTTGCGCTCGTTAAACATTAGTCAACATGAACATGACATGCCCATACTCCTGTTGTCGTTCCCGATTCCGTTCCTGTTCCTGTTCCTGTTCATTTTGCAAATGTCGTAAGTCGTGGGCGTTATTTTGTTGGGTTTTTTCTTTCTTTCGTTTTATTGTTTGGGCCATTCGTTTGTCGTTTATTTTTACAACAAGGCATTTATTTGGCCAGCAAACGGGACACAAAATCTGTGGGACTTGCGTATTTTAATATGCATTTGGGAAAAATTTGGCAAAGCAAATGGAATGGAAGAATTGAAGGAGCTGGGTTTGTTAAGAAGGTTTAGACGGATATATCTAAATGAGTTTCGTTTCATTTCAATTTCCGTGTTTTGCTGCCACTGCCCCCTTTCATTCTGGAAATGCGTGAACATTCTTGGCCCCGATGTGATTGAGGCAATTGCCGGGCTTTGCTGCTGCATTATTTATGGCCCAGCTACGAGTTTTGACTTGGCCCTAGCAACAACAACAGCAACAAGAAAAATAAAATTACGCAAAAATCAAAATTTACCCAGAAGGCCACTTACAAAAGTCGGGAACAGTCCAGGAGTTTAGACAAAGGCCAAGAAAGCAGCTGGCCAAAAAGGTCAATTTCTCTTGAAGCAAATAAAAAATGCAAATGCTGCGCGTCCATGAAACGGACAATTGGGAATGAGCGCAATCAAGAAACGAGGAAAACACACAAAACACAATACAAATAAGAAAAGGAGAACCAAGAAGAAGATGCTGAGGAATGAGGAATGAGAGTAAGGTAAGCTACAAATGAAATGAAAGTCTCGCTTTTATAAGTGGAAATCTTGCTCAATTTGCCAGCTTAATTTGAATATTTCAACAGGCGGTGCTTAAATAGACTTTAGAGATTTCCACCAAGAAACTTTTGTGTGTTTTGTCTTTTGAAAGTAGTTTTATTATTTAGCAGACTCCACCCCCGAGTTGTTGCCCCTCTCTTTTTAATTGGGGCATTGACATTTGTTTAGCAAAAGCATCGAGGCAATTTTCACGCTATAACTCTAATGGAATTCGGCATAAATTTTCCAGTCTTTTTTAATATTTGATGAGGCTTTTCTTTTTGTGGACCAAACGAAGCAATAAAATTGAAATGTTATTTTCCTTACCTTGCCTAGATCGTCAAAGTCAGCGATTTGGTTGCTGTTACTGTTTTATTTACAGCGTTTTATTGGCTGGTCATAAATTTGTGTGTTTGGCAATAAATACATACATACATACATGTATATATATATATATATATTTATATATAGAAGAAATCGGTGCTTTTGAAATGCTACGTGAATTTGACCCACGGTCCGGGTCCAATATGCTGTTAGCTGTTGACATTTGTGGCCAAGGCTCGGGGAAAGTGGGGATTCGGGGACTGGTGTTGTGTAAAAAGCAACCCTCGCAGAATGGCTGACCACTCAATTCACATTGAGTTATATTGTCTGTCTGTCTGCCTGCCTGTCTGTCTGTCTGTGTGACTGCTTGTCTATTGGAGTGGAGTGGGATTTTGGCACTGGGCACGGTCTTCGTCCTGCTCTTGGCCCTTTACACTCTCCACTCCGCTCCTGGCTTTCAACTTTTTATGCTGCTGATGTGATTTTGCACTCAATTGAAAACAACTTGATTAAATTTTCATGTTGCACTGAATGTGTGAAGCACACAACTCCATCTCGTTTCCTCGGAACAATTTTGATGTACTCCTAATGCACTCCATAGTAAGTTATTTTATTATCAAATATCAATCATCGGTTTGCTCAATAGAATAACTAGTTTGTCGCAAGTAAATTTGTATAGTGTAATGGATCATTGGATAATCATTATATAATTCATACGTGTATGAATATTAATGTCTATTGGTCAAGTATTTTCTATTGATTGTTTAGTCAGATAAGTTAGTTAGATCAACTGATTAATATCTATAAGAGTGAATGTTAAAATTGCAGATAAGGCTTTGGTGCTAGACTTATAGAGGCATAATTGTTTGGAATATTTTCACTTTTGCCAAAATCAAATTACTTTAAATTACAGAAAATTCTACTTGGGGATTCAAATTGATTTCCGTTACTTCAAATTAAACTTGGCGAAGTTCGAGTTGGAGAAGTTGAACTGTATTAACAACACATAAGTTAATTGTTATTATAAATGTAATTGCAATTGTAACTATTTGCTGAATCTATAAATTACATTAAAGACTATAAAGTCATCTTTATCGGTTGTGTTCTATATGCACCATCCAAGTATTTTTATTGATCGTGATAAGTGCAGATTGAATTGTATAATTATTTTGCAATGCCAACAATAACTGACTGATATTTGTATTACAAATACTAATTTATATTCCCCACATTTTTATTAGACATACAATTGTATGAATATTCAACTCACTCTAACGTATTTTATTTAAAATTCCAACTAATTAAAATTAATTATAAATATATAAGGATTGATTAGCATTTGAAAGCTTCGTTATTTAGTGTTGCACTTAGTGCTTCAACTGCCTGTTAACTAAGCATTATTACAAGAGTATTTAGCATTTTATTCTTGTTGCGGATAATTCATATTCTCTTGGGTGCTATTTTGTTGCTAGTTTTGACTGGCAGATTGGACATGTGTGCGGGGGGAAACCCTTTCCAAATCATTTAGCCAGTCCATTCATTGCCAACAGTAACAGCAGAACAACAACACCAAAACACCCGACAAACAACATGTCATCATGAACAGCAATTAGCATATTCTTTGGCCACAACAAAACTTAAATGCCTTATGGGAAACTAAACAAAAAACTAAAACAAATAAAAGCACAATAACAACAATAGCAGCAAAAAACACAACAACAAACTGAAAGCATAAAAATGCCTAATGACAAGCCAAATGATTAATTCAACGAACGGGGCACTGTTTGGTCATTAGAAGTGCTGTTAGTTATCGCCGTCGCACCGGATTCCAGGTTCTGGTGGTAGATCCGCACAAAAAAAAAAATACTGAAATAAAAAATATAACTGATACAAAAAACTGTCCCGTTTGGGCATAATGGGTGCCCTTGCTATCGGGGGATCCATTTACTCCATTTACTCCATTTTTAAACTCATTTGGTGTTGCCGAACTCTTGTGTACTAATTTTAATAGACTTCAGGTATTTACTATGCCATATGTACATATGTGCAGACAAAGGCAACTAATGACAGTAGGTCCTCTCTTTGACAAACGTAGTTTTTACAATAAAGATACCCTGTATTTTTATTGAATCTGTAGACTTGCTTATAGATAATCGATCTTGTCCTCACAGAACAAAAACCTTCGAATAAAGAGTTAAATTCTTTACAATATTTCTTTAGATTCTGCATCGCAATTATTCATATTTTATTTCTGCAGTCAATAATTATTAGTTATGGTTTTGGCTACCATAAAATATAGCCAAAATCAATAATGAACTAATGTCGCAAGAAATGATTATTGAAATAAAAGCAAAGAGTCTAAAGTATAATTATACACTTTTCAACAGAAAACAATAAAGTTAATTTAGATTTGGACTTGCTGTCGAACATGATTGAAAGGCATATATCGAAATAAAGTAATTTTGTTTTTTTCTTGGAGATACAAACCAAAAGTGTTTGCTTACTGAAAAGTAGTAAAAGGTATCTCTTAGTCGACTGCATACTCAGCTCGCTGGTTTTTAGGTACGTTGTTAAAAATGGTTTCCTTTATGACATTGTTTTTTATGACTGTCATGTGGCAGGTTGACAGGCCAACCAGCGACGACCATAATTAGAGGCCAGACGTGCCACCGTTAGCAAAACGAACTACAACTGGAACAGTAACTGCAACAATAACAACTACACACACAACAAAGGCGACTCATATTTAATTTAAATGTCTCCATGATGGCCGCTAATTATTTGCTGTCACTGTGTGCCTTCTACTGTGACTGCGACAGTTATTGTGACTCTCGCTGTAGACTGTCAAAACTTAGCTTATTTTTATATATTTTTGTGTTTTTTTTTTGTTTTTTTTTTGTGTATTGTTTGCTATTCCCCAAGCTTTCCATTCTTTCGCTGCTGTTATTAGTGCTGTTAATATGAAAATTGCAGCTAGAAATTTGTTGTTGTCTGAAAAACTAATTTGAAAATGGCTCTGCTTTGTGCCCAGACTGGCAAATTTTGAGTGAGTGTGCCCGGTATACGGCGCCCAGTTACTTGGTCAGACTTAAATCCCTTTCAATCTATCCATAATCCAAATTGACATGGCTGGCATGACCAAGAGGCTTCACATGAAATTCTCCTCCGGCCACACAGTTCCTGCTGTCTTGTTGACCAACCGCAGGGCTGTTCATTTGTATTTTTCATATCCATTCTGCCATCACACACACACACACACACACACACACACTCGTTGCAAGGTGGAGTCCGGCCGAAGCCACCCTCTCTGGTCACTTTCAATTTGCCTTTCTTTTTGCTGATTTTTGGGCTACGAAACTTTTATGCCCGAAGCAGACCTGTGGCGCCTGTCATTCCAATAAGTGGACACAAATAGATTGTGTTCTGGCTACAGCTTCAGTTACGGCTACGGCTTCCAAGTGCCTGTCCGCAAGTTTGCTCAATAATCAATCAAACCTGGTAGCGCTACAAGACTTGGCAGCCAATTAGAGCCACATCCCCATCAGCACTCGCCAGTCGGCATTTGTTGCATGCAATGATGGCACAAACAAAGTAAGCTAACGAATAAATGGAGGAGCATCCTCATTACACAGAAAAATATGGTAAGGTATAAAACAAAAATTGTCCAATTAAACGCAATTTATGCGAATTTCCAGGTAGTCTGTACACTAAAAAAAAAATAAAATATATGAAGAACGATGTTTGAAATTGAGGCACAACTGGTATTGAATTAGATTATTGTCTATGACTATTCTTTAATAACTATCAAGATTTCTTGGCAAAGTCGATCAACAGTTCTTGAATCAAGTGTAAAATATTTTTCGCAAGTATTTTTACTTTTAAACTTATTTAATTTTCCATTTATTTATTTAGTTTACTATTTAATTATTTAATCTGCTTCCATATAATTAGCTATTTTCTAAAACAGTCTAACGTTTAAGAAATTCGAGAATATATATCTTAAAAAAATAAAATATTAATTTTTAAATAGGTTAATAATGTAAATTTGTAAACTTTTCAATTGATACGAATACTCAGTGAGCTGAAAACCTTAGCTGCTATTGCTTTTGAATACAAGCTGGCTTACAGTCTTAGACTATAAGTTAGCTTTATATATGTATAAACAAAAAGTATATTCTTCAAATAACAATTGGGTGCTCTTCGATTTTCGGTGTTGATCGAATTTGAGCAACGTGTGTGTTTGCATTTTCTTTGAGTGTGTACAAAGGAGTTGCTGGAGCAACAGCGGCAAATGTTCAAATTAAAAAGGTGTCTCTGCTGAAGTTTCAATAAAAGAGCATTTGATCGCTGACCGATAAAGAGACAGACGGACAGACCGAACGAACCTCGAAGGTCTGCAACTTTGTGGGCGCCGTCTTGCAACTTGTTGCCTAAAATGGTTTACTTCCGCACAGGCGACCACCAGCAGCCAACGGCAACTTGTAGGAGTTCAAGTCTCAGAGTCGGCAGCCGACGCTAATGTGACAGCGGCCAACACTTTAAGGGCCTGTCTCCCTCTCCCTAAATACGAGTATATAGGGGATTGGCCTACCTGCTGTCGGAGCCAGGCGGCGTCTGTTTGTTTTGCCTTTTAGCGCAAAAAAACACGTAATATATTTATAATGAAAGGCCGCTGGATATTATATTCAAGTTCAGGGTCCTCGAATGACTAATTGTTGTTGGTTTTCGTTTGGATTAAGCATATGGTTGATTGCCTTTATTTATTTTTCTTTTCAATAGGAGACGCATTATCACATCAAATATTATATCCGGCCAATTTTGATCGATAAATCATATTGAACCTCCCTTAATTTCCAATAAATCAAAAATTCTTATTTGGTTTCTTTGATTTTGTAATGTATTTATTTTCATTTCGTTTTGTTTTATGTTAGTTATATGTTTAATATTTATTATTTAATTGTATAATACTAGGTAATGCCATTCGACTTACGACTAACGTACAATACAAGCCATATATTTCAAATTTTGTATATTTATTATTTATGTTTTAAAGTTGACATTTTGAGATGCATTTTTGTTGTTGTTGCTGTTGTTGTTGTTGTTGTTGTTGTTGCGTTGTTTGCCTTCAAGTGTTGAACAATAAACAAATTGGAAACACTGCGCTACAAACTAAGAGAAACTACTTAAACTTAAATCGATTACTTAGCAATCTAAGTGAATATAGTTATAATAATGTATGTCTAAAAAGTAAAGCTAAATATTTACAACTTGCAAAAACATGTTAATTAATTCACAGTGATCTTTCTCACTGGACACATGATTTTGTTTTGCAATTTACTCGTATCTCGTATCTATATACAAAGCAAACTTTATCACAAATAAACCTCATACTCATACATATATGTACTCCTGCCATTTATATATATACTATACATATCTGTATATATATATATGTGCAGACGATTAGCAGCCAGCGGCATGCGACGCCTCCGCCCAAGGCTGCAGACCGTGCAGCGCCGCAAGAGGAGCTCCATTGACGCTGGTCTGAGAGCCCAGTGGCGCTGCCGGCGGCGCGAATCCTTTGCTAATGGCCTCCGCCTGTAGGGATAACATCAGGCGATTGGCCGCCTGTCTCTCCGCCTCGCGTTCCTCCGCCGTTTGACGTCTGCAAGTGGGAGAGCGAGAAAGAGAGAGAGAGAGAGAGAGAGAGAATGAGATATTGAGTTATGGTTCCAATGAAAACAAGTAAGTTTTAGTTTTAAAAGAAAATTCCTGACTGGAAGATATCCGCGTCATAATGTATATTTATTGTAAACTTTATACCAAGAACGAACATTTTTCTTAGGGATGTTATAGATTGCAGACCAGCGTTCACCTCCTCATCAAAACTCCCCATACTTCATCCTAAAATTATTAATAGTTAATCTTAAAGCAAGAATGCATTTCTATCTCCTGTTCCGCAAAACCCCGTACTGAAAGATACTCTAATATATATTAATAGTTCACTTTATAGTGAGAAGGAAAGGTATAGGGGTGCACAGATTCGCACCTACATTTTATTATTAAGTTACAAAAAAAGAAACTTTATTTGTACTCAGAGATCGCTATGATATTGTAGTTTGATCGCCAAAATGAAGGAAATTTCCAAAGATTCATAAAATACAATTCAATTAAAATACGCCATTCTGATGAGGCTTATCAATTCAATGGCATCGGTTAATGTGCATATTCATTATCGAAAAGCAATTTGCTTGAGCGATAGCTGACAGCGTATACAAATGGGGAGGGGACGTGGAGTCGAGGTCGGGCTCATCAAGTCATTATGTGGGTGGCTTATTAAGACCATTTAAAACTAATCAAATCAAGTATGCTGATTGCCACAATTCCTGGACGCAATTATGGCTACCCTGGAATGAGATTGTTTCGCTTTTGTTTATTGAAAATTAATTTCGAATTGCCTTGCGTAAAATTACATTTTAAATGTTGTGCTTAAATGGGATTTAAGCCGACCAACAACGGCAACTGGCAATTTCTGTGTGTGTGTGTGTGTGTGTGTGTGTGTGTATGAGTACCATTAATTATTCAACTGCAATTGCAACACGTCCTTTTGCCATTGTTGCTGCTGCTGTTGCAATCCTGCTGCAGTTATTACCTTCCATCTGCATGCCTCGTTCTAGTTGCCCTCCATTTTCCTCATGCCCCTCTATTTTGCGTTTGCGCACCATTTATGCTCTAATTGTGGCCACCCCCATACAAACTCACATACATACACCCACACACACACACACACACACACACATGCATGGAGGGGTTGTTTTTGCCATCGCGCGCCATATTGAATATTTCATGATCTAATGAAGTCCTTTCGGTTGCCAGCTAAATACGATGACGTCTACTTACAAAACTCAAACTCGAGCCCAAACTTTTGTCCCTTAATTACTATCCTAAATGCTCTGCTCGTTAGTGTGCGACTGTGTGTGTTTGTGTGTGCGACCCTCATATGCCATGATTGTATTATAGTTTAATATGCTATCATTACGGCTTTCATCAGCAATGCCATCATTCAAACTACAAGTTCATAACTTTAATGCGAACTTATTAAAAATTCATTTACAACATTTCAGTCGCACTGCGTATCAATTTTGCACACGAAAATATCAAATTATTATCGGTATGGCCCATTAAATTGTAAATAACTTGAACAAACGGAACAGCTTTTATTTTATTTATGTTGTATTTATTTAGTTCTCTAATCATATTTTTGATATTTGAATAATATATTTTTATACAAAGCTACAAACGTATCCACTGTACGCATCTGTCTCTCTAATTAAATTATTGACCACAGCAGGCAGCAAAAAGAGTGTTGTACTCGTTGTTCGTATGATATCTGTACAACAACTCAATTGTCTGGCTCTGGTTAAAGTGAATTATTATATGGGGAGTATTTTTCACTTTTACTTTCTGGCATTTTTGGATGGTTTATCTGCGAGTTGTTTTACAGCTACCGCATAAAAAATTCAACGAAAATTGATTAAAAACTCCAGAAACACGTAAACAAATGTACGAGTGTGTGATTGTGTGTGTGTGTGTGTGTGTGTGTGTATGTGTGTGTGTGTGTGAGTGTGTGTGCGGCCTTAATTTAAGTCGTGCTCTCTTGTGCGGGCAGAGAGAGTGAGAGAGAGAGAGAGAGAAACATGAGGCACGATTGTAATTTATCTTCAGCCACGAGAGCTTTGGATGTGGAAATGAAAATGCAAGAAACACTTTACAAATGTTAACTGTTTGTCTTTTGGCGCCACGGCGATGGAAATGTTTTTGCCTGTTATTGTTGTTGTTGTTTGTGTCGCTGTTGCTGTTATCCAAGATAAATAATGGCCAGACATTAGGCTAAAATGTTTATTAAAGCTTGACGCATAAATCGGTTGACTGCACACTGCTGGAGTGGGAGTTAGAGAGGCGCTGGCAGGGGCAGTGGGAATGGAAATGGAGAAATGCAGGTTAGATAAATGTTACCACAAATTTAATGGCAAGTCAATTGTCGCACTGTTAGCAGCTGCTCACAGGTTTCACTGGGTCCGGTAATTAAAATCATTTCACACACAAACAGCCCACAAAACGACGTCAGCAAATTACAACGACAAAATAGCCATGGCCAAAATGTTTTGGGGTTTCCCCACAGAGTCCCTTCGACGAACAACAAAAAAAAGGGCCTCTGGTACTTATCTTGCGAGACATAACAATTTAGCTAGGCCATTAATTGGCTGGCATTTGTTTATTCCTGTGGGACTTGCCACTAAGATGAAGATTTCGTCCTCGATCCCGGGGCTGGACACGTGCCGGCCAAAAATAGCTTCAAAGTTAATTTACAAATGGCCAACACAGCTGTAATTAATTTCATTTGATTCTCTTCTTTTGGCAAAAACTTTGCTCTCTGCCAAATTGATTTTCGCCTTGTGGTTCAAGTTTTCCAAGAACTTCACACACACACACACACATGCACAGTTCATTTGTCATTTGCTTGCGAGTGTGTGCGTGTATAAATTTTTAATTAGACAGCTTTCAGCAGCAGCATGAAAACTTTTCCATATGCGAAGCAATTAATTTCGTGTGAGTTTTCGTACTCTAATTTAAGATTTGCCCAACCAACTGAATCTGTTGAGTGTGAAGCAGTTGTTTGATGCATGGCCGTATAATTAAAAAGGGTTTAAGGGCTACTTGATTTATGTGCCGGTTGTTAATTAAATTATGTGCATATATACCTATGTTGCAATCAGCAGCAGCACAATAAGTTTGAATTATCAAGTTAAGACTACTTTGTCGATGTCCTTTACTTAGATTTGTACAGGAACATGTTCAGAAATTAATGAACAAGTAAGAATTATTTAATTAAGGCTACTTTAATTGTATATATGCTGAGCTTAGAGTAAGGAAATAATAACAAGAAATTAATTGAATATGGCTTTATCATGTACTGATTTAGGAAAAAAACAACATACTTTTACGACCAAAAAGTGGTTGTCTCATTCTTCAGGAGGAGATTGTCTATACGAGTTGTTAAGACCAGGACTATCATTTCTAAATATCGAGAGAGAATTTTTATTAATTTCCGAATTTAGAAAAAAATATTCTGTAAATTCATTAATTTTCCAAATTACTACAGAAATAGTAACTTAAATTTTGATCTCTTTTTCCACATATATAAAAGGCGAATCCTGCGAAAGAGACTTGCCAGGCCAGACATCCATTAGACATAGCCATTTGTTTAGGTGCCCCATTGCCAAAAAGTGTGCAATGACAATCCATTTTTATTTTTGCTTTTTCGTTTCATTCGCTCCTCGCAATGCTTTCTTTGTGCTCTCTCTCACTACGGCTGTGTATCTATATTTTGGTGTGTGTGTGTGTGTGTGTCTGACTCTGGCTTTCGTCTTTAGTAACTTTGTTTCTTGTTTCCTTTACGTCTTTTTCTTTTTCATTTATTTGTCGCTAAACACATTGTCGAATTGACAGGCAACAAGCGTCATTCAATCGCTCAGTCTTCAAGCCAACTGACTCGCACATTGTTGCCGTTGCTGTTGTTAATTATTAATTATTTATTGATGTTGTTGTCGTTGCTTTTACTGTAAGCAATCAAAGCATTGAAAAGCTTTGCATTGCTGTTGTTGTCATGGCCGGCCAAGCTGGTTACATTTTATTAAAAAGAAGTAAAAAAGTACATTTAGTAATCTTTGGGCAATTGACACATAACTGAACACAACTACATAACTCATACGCCATGTTGGACGGTGCTAATTATTCAAATTACTTGGCGCGCAGTATTCAGCATTGCATTAAGGCAATTATGTGAACTGTACCCATGTGTGTGAGTGTGTTTAATATTTACGAGGTATATATAATCAAGCGGCTTGTATAATGCCGTTGCCATTTCACTTAGCCACAAACGAGCCGTGGCCATTGCCGTTAACAAAATTGCGTTTTACATCATTAATTTTTACGAGCTAAAATAGGCCCAAAATGCCTGATAAGCTGTAAGAGCCAACAGCAAAGAGGACTTGAACTCAATGGGCAATGGGTAAATGGGCAAAAGGGGGCGTGGTGTATCTTGAGTCTTGCGTCTGGTTTCTGGCGTTGTCGGCCCGCTAAGCGCGCAATTAGCGCGTCTTAAATGCGCCCACAGTCGACACAATGTTGCCAGTTGCCACGGTGCCAGTTTTCAAAAAGGTATAAAAACAAGGTTCTACGACTGCTTTATTATAATGGTAATTGCATATGATATATATATTATGGGGTAAAACTGCTTTATACAGAAACATTTTGTTATTATTCTAATGCTAGTAATAAAATATAAAACAATTTGAGACACGCAACTGTGTTGAACGCATCAATGCCCCATTAAATTAGAGACACACAAGCGCGTGACATGTTTATATGTCACACATATGTACATATGTAGACATATAATATATATACATTCGTGTTTATGAAAGTTAGTGGTGTAACTAATTCTATGAGTCCAAGTTGGAATTACTCGTTAATTGCCATTGGCAGGGGAATGCTAGTTCTTTCACGGCCGGCGCCATAAATCAAAATGGTAATTAACAGATGCTTGCTTTTATGCTAAGTAAAAGTTGCACGTAAACATTTACCACTTACAATATCATATATCAATTATATATACATTTATGGATTATATCTCTTTATGATTATAAAGAAATTTAAAACAAAATCGTTTTATGGTTGAATAATTGACAAAACCATATAAAAATTATTTTAAAACTATCAAATCTTATTAAATGTCATTCTGACATTATTAGTAAATGGAAAAAATGCAACTCATGTTGAATTTGTTTTTAAATATGAGCAAACTTTGCACAGACTTTTTTAAGCTTTTGTAGAATATTTCATTATTTTCATGTCCGCCATTTTGAGATTATGAGTATCATTATTAGTTAACGCTACAGAGGGCTGGCTATACCCTCCGTAGACACAAAAGGAATGAATCCACCCCCACAGTTTATCAACCCCCAGACCAAGAACGTTGCCGCCTGCTCTGTTTCATTTAATGTGCTTATGCATAATGGATAAACCTTTTACCCCCAGTTCTCCAAAGAACGCTTTATTTTTGGATTTTTCCTTTTCGTTTATTATTTTTTGTTTTTGTTCTTTTAGGCAAAGGCCATTTGTACATGTTGTAGTTTAAAGTGTTGGGTAAATGGGGAGTTGGAGTTGGAGCGAAAAAAGGTGCTAGCTGTCAGCACTTTTGAGAAGCTTATTGATTTTTTTTTTTTTTTTTATCGTGAAACTTACCTCCATTTGGTGCGACGATTTTGGAACCACGTCTTCACCTGTGCGTCGGTCATTTTGAGTCCTCGCGCCAGAGCCGCACGTTCCGCAGATGCCAGATATTTTTGCTTGTGGAAACGCTTCTCCAGCTCGGCCACTTGGATGCGTGTGAAGGATGTGCGCGGCTTTTTTCGCTTGGGCGGCGTGCGATTCTGATAGGGATGTCCAATGCGACGGGCAATCGGAAAGGCAGCTGTAATTTTAGTTGAAGAAGGAGAAGAAATTTAAGTACTGGTACATATATACATATATAGTTAGCTAAGTGTCCTATCCAAGCAATTAGCAAACAATAAATTCCATGGCCAGATAACAAGCAATTTCCGATATTTGCTTCCGGTACGGCAAACGGCACCTGTGTGCGGCTACTTAGCGACCTTAGCGCCGCCTTGCTACCTGCCCGCTGTGAAATCAATTTAGTCGAGCCCAGCCCTTAAAGAGTCAGTGACTCCGGCCGCTAAGCGCCTAATTGCCGCAGTCTGAGGCCCGATCTTTAACCTTTATCATAGAGACACAGACGCATCGTCTTGTAGACAACGCACGCGACATCAATTTCATTCAAAGCCGCCGTTCAGTCGTCTTCAGGTTGAGTCATAAAGTCGCGGGTTCCTAGGATGCGTATGTGACCCAGTCTCTGTTCTCCTTAACTGCACCTCATTCTGCCTCTCCCTCTCTCTCTCTCTCTCTCTCTCTCTCTCTCTCTCTCTGTATTCTGAGTGGGCAACGGTCCATGTTTCTGCTGGCGCTGAACCTTTTAAAATTCCAGCCAGTCGACTTACTTTTGCCTTTTTGGCATGCGTGTTGTTGTTTATTATATGCGATAAGCCTGGCGCAGTGGTCACCAAACAAAAATATTAAAACGATGTCGTTGGTCGTCGTCCTCAGTGACAACTGGGAAACCGGCTTGACCATCGTCACTGAGGTCATGTGATAAGTCTCGCTCTAGCTGTGAACTTCTTGGCGAATTTCTATAGACAAAAAAACTAGGTAAACAAATACAAATGCATTTGCCATTTAAGACTAACCAAGAGATTTGAGTGCTAAAATTTCGTACATTTTCAGATTGGTCTCCGTTTAAATTCATTACTGAATGTGACACAGTTTTAAAAGACATCGGAATGACATTTAGTAAAAAAAAACACATAACTTTTTAAAAATTTCACAGTAGACATATAACATTTCGAGAATGTTGAGTATCTGCTTAAATTCCATACTGAAAATGACATAGAGTCAAATGAATTCGGATTGACTTGATTTGAGAGTAGAAAACACAAATAAATTTTTATTATTTTTTTTTAGGGAGAATTCATATTTTCTATTTAATAATACAACCGCTTAATGTTCTTCAGATGATATATAAATATATATGTTTAGGTATTTTAAGATCGAAATGATGTTTGAGAAATGTGAGCTTAATGTTTATTTTAATATTTGTTGGACATTTTTGCAATATTTAATTTGAGTACAAAAATCTTCGGTTTTGTTTGTGTTGTTAAAACGATGAATTTTCTATATAAAAATTGTAAATATTTTTCCAAAATCAATCTAATAATAAATAGCAGTAACTGCAAAGGCTATATACTTATTATGTTTATGATGTAAGGCCAACAGTTTATTTGACAGGTATATGTGCGTTTTATATCGAGATACTTGTAAAGTTTTTCATCCCCTCCATAAAAACCACTTCAGAATGGGTGAAATTTTCATCAATCGACAGAAACCTCAATGGCAGAATGTATGGCTGGTGTTAAACTGACAAATCATGTTTTTTATTGCGACTTTTCCCGGGAACCCTTTTTGAATGTGTGCCGAAATAAATATTCGACTCAAGTGTGTAAACTTCGTGAACGTTATTCCCGTGTGGGAGTTGGCTACCATTTGAATATTTCAAGCAATATCAATTTCAATAAAAAGCCATTTATCGCACCACATAAGCAGGCGCTCGATTTGCGCAGTGCAGTACTTATATCCTTAAAGGATTCGTGGTGGGATCCATTCGCGTAAGCATAATTTTATGGCTTACCAGCGCTTCACCGCTCCTCACTGCTGCCACCCCACCCCCTCCCCCTTTTGCTGTTTGCCTACTTGTGTGTGTGTTGTTCTTATTTATGATGTTTTGGTTCTGCTCTTGGCGTATCTTAAAGATACTCACAACCTGTCTGTGGGCTGCGGCTTCTGCTGATGTTGCTGCTGTTGCGGCTGTTACTGTTGCTGGTGCTGCGACTGCTGCCTGTAAACCGCCTTCCCAAAATACGTAAAATAATGCTAAAAGCTTTTAGCATGCATTATTGATGGCGCCTGTGGCCGAACCCGAGCGCAAGTCTGAGTCTGAGACTCTGACTGCGACTGGGACTTCAACTTCAACTGTGCCTGAGCCTGAGCCGACGACCCACATGGCGTATGCGCAATATGCCTCAAATATCTACACTCAAGTGTCTGCACTTTGGCCCTTTGAAAAAGTTGGTTGTGGTTGGTTGCCATTACTTGCAGTTTTTGGCTATTTGGCAAATTGCATAAAGGGTTGCGTTTGACCCGGACCAACAACAAAATATAAAAATAATTGGCGCCTGCTGCGCCGCCTGTCAGCAAGCTCAACAGCATTCCAATTAACATGCAATGGTTATTAATCATATGGCAGTGCGAGCGGGCAGCGGGGATCGGATCACGGCAAGGGTCAGTTTGTGTTACGGTTGCAGAGTCGCTCGTTTGTCTTGTTAATGAAAAAAGCCAAGGCGCCAGCTTATCAGCAAGCCAAGCGACACAATGCACACACTCAAAACAGACACAAACACACACACACACACACACACACACACACATGCACACACTCATATTGCAACTCAGACGCTGACGAAGATGTTGACAAAACGAAACTGGTCAGAAGATGGCTCGGTTTGCTTTGCATGACTGCCTCAAAAGTGTGGCTGAGTTCTACTAGGGTTTCTGCTCTCTCTCTCTCTCTCTCTCTCTCTTTCACTCACTCATTCATTCGGTGTCGCTCTCTCTCTCTCTCTCTCTTTCTCCGTCTCAGTGGCTAATTAAAAGCTGCCCATGTCAGTTGAGGCCCCCTCACATTGAAGTGTGGTATGCAGCGATAAATAAGCAGAGTCGAGACTTAGCGTTGAGCTCGACGACCGCCCAATGTGTAATTAATTCCTTTTCGGGGGCACAGCGCGAAATTAAAAAGTCATGTAAACCAGCTCATTAAAATAACTAAAAAGGCTCTGGTGGCGGCGGCGGCGGCGGCGGATGTTGGCCATAAAAGCAATCGCAACGATCGCCACGATGCTAAGCAGCTTTTCTGCATGGCCAAAATGCGTCCCAAATATGAGTTACAGCCACATCGATTGGCATTCGGATGCCCAACTCCTGACAGAGTAGGGACAGCTGATAAAAATAAAATAATAAAATAAAATGCTGCACTCCCCCCTCCCCCCAATCTGATGGTGGCTGCTGAGGCGTAATAAAATCAACGCGCACTCATTAAATAATGCGGCTCGCGCTGCGACTGCAGCTTGTAGCTACAACTGAAGCTCATAATGTAAACAAATTAACGAAAAGCCGCAGCCAGCAGGCAGGATCTGCAGCCGGCCATATGCAAATGTGTCTCTCTCTCTCTCTCTCTCTCTCTCTTTGTATGCACTGAGTCTGAGCTTTGCTTCTGGGCGGTGGCGCAGCGTTAAGTTTTTGTTTGTTGTTGTCTTTTTTCTTTTCTTTAACTTAAGCTGCGATTGCGCATTTGAAGGCAAACATGTTTTTATACTTTAGGGCGCACAGCAACAACTGTGGATATTCTGTGTGTGTGTGTGTGTGCGTTAGTGTGTGTGTGAGGTCTGGGTGCGCGAATGACATGCCGACAGGCATGTTGGCTTAAAAGACTTCTCTGATCGCGCTTATTAGCCTGGGCCACTACCATGGGCGTGGCCAGGCTACCAGTTGAGGGGGGTCGGTCTTCGACATAGACATAACAGTTTATCTTTTTTATTCGTCTTGCATTTAATATAGCTAACTAATGTGCAACAATCAAATACTTTTGAATTCTATTCTCGATTTTATAAGAAAAAGAGCAGGTGCCTTAAAATTTAAAATACACTTTCTAAATAAGTTTTCAAAGTGTTTTCCAGCTTAAGAGGTTTTCTTATAAAAAAAAATATAAATATTTTTTTTAATATATTTGAAATGCCGTTCGAATATAGCCATATAATATAAAAACCAAAGTTTTCTATATATTCGCTAATCAATGTCTTATGGATGCATGTCTTTTCTTAGGTTTTCCCCTTCTGGCTACGCCCATGACCAAAAATGAGACACAGACCAAGCGCAGCTCGGATTTTAATAAGACGCACTCCCGTACTCACATTCATGTGCGTGCCACATGGTAATCATGAGTGTGGGGCCGACTACTGCAATCCAGCAGCAAATCCGAAACAGTAGCCGCTTGTTTCGGCTACCGTTGGCGGATGGCTTCGAGCAGATCATAAATGTTTTGGGGCACAGCATGAATCAAAGTAAATGTTTGGCATGATGATGAAATCTCCACTCAACACTCACCTGCAAGTCGATCCTTGACCGCCTGATGGGCAAGCGCCGCATGATGCAACGGTGGCAGCGCCCAGGTCAGCGGCGTACGCTGCGGTGGCACTCGCAGCACATGGCCAGCAGCGGCCGCTGCTGCCGACGGATAGAGATGCGGATATGAGTACAAGGCAGCGGCACTGCCATATGTCGAGTTGGCAATGCTGGTGGCCAGCTTATAGGCGGCAAGTTCGTGATCCGCTTCAGCTTGCAGCTCCTTCTCCGCCGAGTTTCTATCGGAGCTGCTGTTATTGTTGTTGTTGTTGCTGGGGCTGCTGCTGTTGTGCTGTGTGCTGTGGCCGTTGTTGTTGTTGTTATTGTTATTGGTCTCGAAGGGTTTCGAAAGCAGCCTCGATATGCTGAAGGGCAGATTCTCGCTGGACGAGGAGCGCGTCTGTTCCGATTGCAGCGATTCACTGGACAACAACAAAAAAAACCAAAAAACACGAGAAAAACACGAGATATTAAACATGTTGCTGTTGTTGACTCATTAATACAGAAAAAAAAAGTGTCGCACGATAAGCAGACAGAACAAATTATTAATTAATGTTGCCAACTAAGTTTCGAGACCAGTGTTGCCCACACATATCCCCTGCACATATAGTTTCTTTCTTTTTCTTTTTGCTCTTGCTGTGGCCATTTGCTAGCAGAGATAAGGCTCAAAGTATTTGGCCCGAAACACGCAGAAATCATGTTTTCGTTGACGTCGCAATACGCGGCGTATGCGTAACATTGTTGCTTCCACTCAAATTAAGCAAATTAAGTAATTATGCAAATGCGAAACGAGGCACTTGATTTGAATTCTATAAATCACCGAGCAGCACATTCGAGTCACGATCGTCATTTCGTATTTTATAAGCAGCAATAATTAAAGTCATTTCAAATCGTCTAATGCACACTTTCCAAAAAAAAAAAATATAAAAAAATACAATAACTAAAAGTCAAAGTAAACTTGTTATAATAAACATATGGCATTCAGCCTATGATATGTCTTTCGGTCTTGGCTGTTTGCCTCCGGGCGCATTCCTTTTTTTTATAGGATTTTTATAGCGCCCCCTCTATTAAAATGTTAATCCAATATGCATGGGGCCCACAAACTGTGGCTTTGTTGCGGAACTCGTTTAGACCCATTTGAGTATTGTTATCAACGCGCGCTTTTGGCGCCTTGCTAATGTGCGTTTTATCGCCGTCGACTGTCCCCAGTCCCCAGTCCCCAGCCCAAATCCCCAGCCCAATTCCCCTATCCCCTATCCCCTATCCCCGACTACCTGTACCCTATTCTCGCAGCTGTCATATGGTAACTTGTCTTTAAATTCAGGAAGTTTCTTTTTGGCTGCTGCGGCAATTTATTAGTGTTTAAGAGGTTTCTTCACACCACAAACCAAATTGGATCGAGTATAGTGAATGAAAGGCAGTTGTGTGATTATGTTCTGCCTATTAAGTTGCTTGTTAGCTATTCAAATCGTCTTTGTGTGTTATGCCAGACAATGCTGAAGACATTTGAATATACGCCTTTTGTACTCATCAATAATCGGTAAATTATGACTGGGCAATCAAAATTGCTCCAAATCTATGAAACAAACAAAGCATTATAAAAATAAGTTGACGTTTTGTTAGTAAGAACAAAATATTGATTTTGATATTTTATTCAAAGACTTTATCGCTAAAAAGAAGAACAAATTTAAATCTTTGGTTGTTATTCAAGTTTTTAAATGAACACTTTTAAATATTCTTGCTTTGTATATGGCTCGGACATACCATTCTTTTTCTTTACAAATTTTGCTGTGGCCAGTTTAAGCCCTAATTAACCTTATCAGTAATGTTTAGACACTTTATTCCTCTCTATCTTCAGCCAAGGCTCCGCAATAATCTTTCTTTAATTATACTCCGAGAAAATACGTACAACTCTGTGCTTCCCAAAAATATAATGGTCCACACGGATCAGAGTTTTGGCCATGTTAACTTGGCTGTTTCATGTCGGTTAATATTTCTCATATTTGTATATTGTATTTCTCAGTTCAAAGTAAACATTTTGAATCTATTTTCAACATTTGCCTTTTATTTGATATGTGTTACCTTAGCGGAGTCTCTGATTCATCGTAGCAACTGCCACCGTCCATATCCACATCTGAGCCGCTGCCGCAGGACATTCGCGAATCGGAATCGACATCGACATGTATCTCCTGCTCCTCGACATCGTCGCCGTTCTCGTGATCGTGTTCGTGTTCATCCTCCTCGTGACTGGACATGTTGACAGCTAGTGGCGCCAATTCGAACAGTTGTCGAACAAAATAACAGCACTATTCACGATTCACACTCTCGTCACTTGGTCTTGTTTCTAACAATATATGCCCTAGATGTAATTGCCTCGCAACACACGCACCACACTTGACGGCAATTCGTTTCGGGTTGCAGTTGTAGTTTTAATTATGAACTTGGCTCATTGATTGAGTTGCGCGACGCGACGACAACAATTCGTTAACCGACTCGACAAATTGAACGGACGCCGTTTGACTGAGATGCGATCTGCAGAATGCTGTGCTTTGGAGCGGGCGCGTGCTGGCGGGCGTAAACGCTTTTCATCAATGCAACCAAAATAAAAATATGCCGACGGACTCTTGCGACTCTCTGTCGCAGCAACTCTCTCTCTGCTGCTGCTGCTGTTTCTGTTGCTGCCGCCGCTGTTGCTGCTGCCGTTGTTGCTGTTGCTGTCGCTGCGAAGCTTGTTAGTCAAATAATGCTGAGCCCAAAGGCAGGAGCCACCCCGCTGGCAGCAAGAAAAAAAATAAAAAATATATACATATATGAAACAAGTAAAACCAGTTCCGCTGACGCCGGCAGCGATGCTTCAGCCACCGCTGCTGCCGCTGCCGCTGTTGGTGCTGCTGCTGCTTCCTTCCTATTTGGTTAACGTTAACGAGCCTGTTTGCCACCTTGTTTGAACCTAACCTACCATAATAAACGTTAGCCAGCCCTCTGCTTCCGCCCCCGCTACCCGCTGCTGCTTATGATTCTGCTTCTGCTTCTGCTGAGCTGAGCTGCACTTGGTGGTTGCTCTTGGTTGGTTGGCCCGCCCCAGACGCCACTCCATCTCGCTCACACAACACACAAGTGTTCGCTCTCCCTCTCCCTCTCGCTCGCACTGACACATGGCACATGCGCTGGGCCGGCTCTCTTTTTTTCGCTCAGCTCAGCGTAGAAACAGGTTTTGTTCTGCACGCTGCTTGGCAGCACTGGCCAACAACTGGCCAACAATTGACGCAGTGGGCGTAACGCTGCCCGTCTCCCATTGGCTGCTGCTGCTGGCCAAGACCTGAAGCGCAGTCGGGGGGCGAATGGGGCTAAGGGGTAGGGAGGGGGTGGGGTTGGTACAACAGTGGAAGCTTTGCATTTGCGACGACATTTTAAATGGAAAACGTTTTGCTTTTGGGGTTTTTATTACGAATAGACAAGAGCATGAAGAGAATGTATTTTCATTTTGATTGTTTCTATTTTCGGTTTAGCCAAGCGTGGCCCGCTTGCAACGCCCCTCATCTCTCATTCCCGCCGGACCGAGACAAAGCTCAACTTGCTGTGTGTGTGTGTGTGTGTGTCTATGTGAATGAGCAGGCCAGCGAATGGCCTGGAGAAGTGCAAATGTGGCAGATTAATAGCACAATTGGAAATAGCAGCGTTTTGTCAGTTTGAGTTCACAAAGCGACGGGGCGGGTTCGGGGCGGGCAGTTGGCGGGTGAACATGTCTTAGCCTGTGGTCCACTTTCCTGCGGTTTTTCCTAATGTCCGTCCATTGACAGTTGAGTTCGCTTTGAGTTCTCTATTAGCGCCAGCGCAGAAATGTTCGTTCTACTATCTCTCGCCTGGCATTCTGGCAGTCAGCGATAAGATATAACCTCCTGCTCTACCCCCTCCTGTCTCCATAGCTAATGCCTTGGCTCTGGTGTCTATGCAAAAATGGAAATTATTTTGTATGCGCGTCTTTTCCTGCGTTTGTGCCTGGCGTCTTTCTTCTTTTTTTTTCTTCTGGGTTCACTTAAAGGTTAATTGACAGTTTTATTGGCGAGTCTTGGCCTTGAGCACGGGTCCAGCTCAGGTGGCATCCTGAGCAGGAATGCTGCCACTTGATTGTGGCATGCCATGCTGGCAATGGAAAGCTAAGAAGCTGCTTCTGATATGTTGGCATGTGCCATGTACACGCATCGCAAGAGAACTGAATTAGAAATGAAGACTGCAACAGATAGAGAAAGGGAGAGAGATGTAGCGGGGATACAGTGTCTTTTGCTCTAGGTACCATTTGATTATTTCTAGCTTTTCCTCATGTTCGCCAAACCAAAAAATTAATCACAAAAATTCAATTTTGCACTTAGCCAACACTTTTTTGGTACCAGCCATGCAAAATCATGGCCAACAATGAAACGCGCAATTACTGCATATTCAATTGAGCGCGTGAGCCAACACAACGGAACTCACGCTACACTGAGCAAAAGATACTGGGACTAGAAGCGAGCTAGAAGAATGAAAAAAACTTGAAAACTTTACAACTATTTATTTATACAAAGTATTTAATGCTTACTAAAAACAGTGCACAATTTGTTAAAGACGTTAAAAACTCAACAAAAAACTAAAGTCAATTTTAAAAATAAAGTTTAGGTTACGAACTAAATTATATAAAATTAAAAATAAATTAAAATAAAAATTTGAAAACAAAGAATGTAATAAAAATGTAAGACACTTGACTAGGAAGCAAAAAAAAACATACTTATATTATAAAAAGAGGTCATTAAACAACAAACAACAATCTGAGAGTACGAAAATGTTGAATGGTCAGAAATATATTGCATATTGATTGGGAAAACCCAGAAACCCAAGTAGAAAATTGCTAAGTGTTAATATTTTATTAAGAGTAAAAAATTGCTTGAAAACATAACTAAATTCAACAATCCGAATTTTATGTTCAAATTGCACAAATTGAAAGTAAAGAATCTAATTTTTGAAAACATTTCAAGAATCTTTTGTACCAAAAATAATTTGCTGTCAATAAACACAGTTGACTTTCGTAAGATATTTGATGATTGTGTGTGTGTTTTTCTCTCAGTGTCTGCAATGCCATACAGTGTTATAGACCCACACAATTACAAACTCAGATTCAGACACAAAAGGACTTTGCCAGTCACGACGCATCGCCATCGCCGTTGTTCGTAGGCCTTGTAACCAACTAATTGGATTTCATTTGAACAGCAACAGAAACGAGCAACAATTGCCATAATAAAACAGCAACAGCAGCAGCAATAATAACAACACCAACAACAATAACAACAACAACAATAAAGAAGGTCTCGACTTTGCCAATTGCAATGCAATTTTAATGCAAAATAAGAGGCGGGCCGCATTTTTATTGCATTTTTACTCTTATTTCAGTTAATAGCAGGCGAAAATAACAGCAACAATAGCAGCAACGAGAAATTGGTGCTTGGTATGAATACAAAATGAGGCCAAGATGCCACTACAGTGCATGGCAATCGGAGTGGGGAGGGCGGACAGGGGCATGGCAAAATTAGTATGCAGCAGCTTACTGCAGTCAACAGCAGCAGCAGCAGCAGCAGCAGCGGCAGCAGCAGTGGCAGCAACAACAAAATAAGCTTACGGGTTGCCCCAGCTCCGGTTTCCATTTGCAGGACTTGCCACTTGACTTTATTGGCAACTTCATGGAATATTCAGCAGCTAAGTTCTGCGCAAGTGCCTCCAAATGGCTTATTTTCGCTCTCTCTTTCTTTGTCTCTCTCTCTCTCTCTCTCTCTCTATGTTTGTCTTCTCGCTGCTCGTTGCAGTGTTCACCAGCTTCATTTGGCATGCGTTTTTATTTGGCTCATATACAAATGGTGGGTTGTGGGTGGTGGGTGGTGGCACAGCGCAAATGTCACTTCAATTGCCAATACTGATTATGGTTGTCTCTGTCCGTCGTTGCGCGAATTTTATGTGTGGCCAGTGGTGCGCTATTATTGGTGACAGTTTTACCTTTATGGCGAATCTCTTTCAAATGCCCACGGAATCGCCTGAGACGGAGACGGAGACAGTGTCAGTGACAGCGACAGAGATAGAGACACTATGTGTATGTGTGTGTGTGTGTGTGTATTTTTCTTGTATTTACTTGCCGTGTTGCCATTTGTGTGATTTCCCTTAACACGTGAAGCACTTTCTTTTGGTTGCCCTGGCCAATACCCCAGGCTATCGTGATTGCTTTCCAAAATTCTTTTCGCATGTCCACACTCGACATCGATTTCGATGGGGCCAAGAAACCAGGGTCTATGCGTGATTTTGTTAGTGAATTGACCACACAATTTGCTAAGCGATAAATTAACACATTAATTATTTAATCGCCATGCGAGTGAGTCTGTTTGTGTGTGTGGGCAGCAAGCCTTGGGGAGAACTGCTTGAAAGGTCGACTTGTTGAGCATCGATAGCATCACAGCGCACTGATTTGCACTTGGGGGTAAGGAGAATGTAGTCAACAGCTGAGATTATTGATTTTGAGTGTTGAAATTAACAAAGAATTTCAATTGGAAAGCAATTTCTCAGTATTTTGGGCGATAAGCCACTTGAGTGGAGCCCATTACTTATAAATTTTTTAACAATTTTACGGATTTCTTTGTAATTATGATTATTTTTTGCTCAAAATGGGTATACATACAAAATAATGTTATATGCAGAAGCAAGCATATTCGACTCCACATATATGTATGTATATGTACATATATAGGTCAATAGCCATGTTCGTCTGTCCGGCTATATGAACAAACGCATCAAGCTAAAAGAGCTGCAGACAATTTTGAATATACTCGTATGTAAGTTCTCTTATACTGCGAAAACTGCCCACGTTTAGCGATTATCAATGCAAATCGATTTCTCATCAGATAACAAACTTTCATAGCCATAGTCGAAAATTGCTTAAATTTGAGGTTGCAAAGCTCATGGCTTGCAGGGTAAAGAACTAAAATAATATATTTAACAGCAGGGTACAGGGTATCTCGTAGTCGCCATTACTTGACTTTATCATTCTCACTTGCCTGTATTTGTATTATTTTAGTATTTTGAAATGCGAGACTGCCTTCTGGATGGTAGTTTCATTTGAGGATATTTAATTGCTGCACAGACTTAGCTTTATGAACTCTTAAGAAATAGACTGGGATATTTGACACATATACTCGTATCTTTAATTTCGATTGAGTTTCATTTCTGTGCATTTTTAAGGCAGTCTGATATTAAAGAGGTCGTCAAGCAAGTGGGAATAAAACTGTTATCCTTGCAAAGCTTAATAATCGCTGCATAAAAGAGTGTTCTTAATTAATTTCGCACCCACTCTGCGCAGGAACCACTGATTTTTATGCAACCTCACTCACACTCACACACCCACATACACCCACACACCCACACACACACATACACACATATGAATATAAATGTGGAGATATGAATATTTTATGCTATATGGGCATTTTTAATAAGTAACCGATTTTTTCAACGCATCCTGCTCGCCATAATGCTTACGGTTTTGTAGCACCCTTAGTAGCTGCCACAAGTCCCGCTCCATTCTGCGTCCTGCACCCAATCCTTGGCATATGCCCATCGACAATTGGCTGAGCGCCATTTTGGTCGTTTTATAAATTAAATATGCTTCTCGCGCAATTTCAGCCTGCGATTGTTTCCATACCCCGTATAACAGTTCTGCAAGGGGAGTATTAGGTGTGTAGCCAAAACGTTTGTGTAGTAAAAGTGGCAATAACTAGCAATTAAATATACATTCCAATGAAGCAATTCACATTTTACCTACTCTACATGATTACAGGGTATTTTTTATTTCACATACAAAACTTGCTGTTGAGTTCTGTTGTCGCTATTGTTATTCGGCCGCCGCAAACACAAATTTGGCACAGTTTTTTCCGGTCCGGGTTAAATGGAATACAACGGGGTTGTTAGAGTTTGCGATTCGTCTGGGGGTTGGGCCTGTGTCTGGTGTTGGCCTTGAGCGGGTGTGTGGGGTGCCCTCTAAATGTGCGACACGCCGTTAAGCAGTTCATTTGTAGGCAATTTTCGTATGATTACAAACAATCTCCGTTGTTTTCGCTCAGAGTTCGTGCGATTAGCTGCAATATTTATGGATCCTACTTAGCTGGTTTACAGGAGCAGCCATGATTTTTATTGCCTCAAATGGGCGAAAGAGAGAGACAGAGAGAGAAAGCGAGAGTGCGAAAGAGAAGGGTGGAGATTTGTGGTGCTTGTACGAGCTTAATATGCGATTCATAAAATTATTTGAAAGTCTGAGTTGTGCTCATAAATTTTTGGCACATTTCACTAATTTGTATAACAACTTTGTTGCGGCAAAGTGTGTTAAGGCATTTCCAGTATTTTACGGCATTTTGAGGCATAAAACTAATTAAATCAGATACGCTCGTAAAAAATTCAGATCTATCGCATTTATTCATGACACACGCCTCCACTAAAAGCCTAAACAAAGCAAAACCTCTTTATAAAAACATATATAAATATACATATTGGCGTTAAATATTTGGAAAGTAAATTATAACATTAAAAGCTCATAAAAATGCACAGAAATGATCGAATATGATCACGTATAAATTTCTTTACAAAAAGGTAACTCTGAAATACGATTTAAAATCGAACTCACGACATGTTTGTGATTTGCATACGCAGACTGACTAAACCGAAAGGCATTACAATCGCTTAGATTGAAATGCATTCACATAAATGCCTGTGTACACTCAGAAAAATAAGGAATATTGACAACTCGAGTGACCACACAGCGAAGTTCTCTTTTCCATTTTCCAAATACATCAAATAAGGCTAAGTACGATAATAAAAACCTTTATAAAAACATAACCAGTAAGGGAATCTTTCGATTTTGTATCAACGAGGGGAAGACACAATGAATTGTATAACCTTTGCCAGAAGAGGATGAATTATCCTAGGGAAACATGTCTTAAGAAAGACATAAAAACCCTCTGACTGATAAAAATACTTGAAGTCAATAGATCTAACTGGGTCGTAATAATAGTAACAATTGGATGTAAATAAATTGTTAATTCACTCCAGGGTTCATTTTAAAATAAAAGTTAATTAGCTTGAACCTAGAAATGTATTGTATTTGAAGTAAGTGTAGCATTTCTCTCAGCGTATTGAAATCATTTCTCAGCATGTTGAAATCATCTACATAAAACGACACCTCTTTGAGAATTAGAGCTGAATGTAGTTGAGAGTGTGAGCCACTTATCTCAACTAGCCAAGTTAATTGCTTAATCTGCACGAGGGCAGCCCAAAACCCAAATCTAGTGCATTAGACGCTGCCAGTTCGGTTCGGTTTGGGTCAGTTATGCTTACCTCTTACCTGTGCCACTTGCTCTGCTCAGCTCGGCTCAGCTCGACTCTGCTCTGCTCTGCTCTGCTCTGGTCGTGGCAGTGTTGCATGAGTCATGCCTCTCTGGTCATACTTCGGAGCGCAGTTTGCTTATCGAGACGAGAAATGTGTGTCTCCTGGCGGTGGCTTCAATAATTTTATAGCCCACGTTGCCGCAGCTACGTTGCTGCAATCAATTAGCATTGTGACCTGTTTTCCTCTTCCCTCAACTGATCTCTCTCCCTCTCTCTCTGTCTCTCTGTCTCTCTCCCTATCAGGCTCTCTCACTCTGGCATACCATCTTCTCATCTTTATCAGTTTGACGCGCTTGTTAATGAACGAGCGAGGCTTTCCTCTCATATTTTGATACATCGATTTCAGACTGACTTGTTTGTCTGTTTTTTGGTTTTATTTATATATGTACTCGTATATATAAATATATTTTTTTGCTGTTATTGTTTGTTGTTATTTTTATTATTGGTATTGGACAGTTTCTTAAAAGCTTTTTGATACTCATTTTAAATGCTAATTAAAATGTATTTAAGTATATTTGTTCAGTTAGCTAATTAACCGTTCGAAGCGTTTCATTTTTAATTTGCATATGCGTTAAAAAATTGTTAATATTCTAAAATTGTGAGAACTCAAAACAAAACAAATTGTTGATGATGCCAAATATTATAAATGACTTGCACTTTGCGCAACGCAATCATTTTTCAAGTGTGCCTACGACAATGAGAGGAATAAAGAAGTTGCGTGTAACAAATGAATATTTTCATTTTTCTGTCCGCCTTTTCCCAAAACAATTAAAAATGGCAATGGCATGGACCAGGACTCAGAGCTAAATCAGAGTTTGTAGCTCGACTATCTCGTTCATCATCCGAAATGGATTTTAGTTGAAATTAAAAAATCGTGTACCCTGCGGACTCTGCGAACTCTGCCAAACACGTAGGCAACTGGAACGGAAACGGGCGCCATGAATCTCAGATCATTAATTTAAAATGTCCTTAATGCTCCAGGAGCAGGTCCAGGCAGTTGTGCAAAGGTGTTGGTGCTCCTTGCAGCCAGGTAAGCTAAAGCACCAGTACAGCCAGTGCCGGGTGGCTGAGAGGCAGAGGCATCAACTCACAAACTGCCTTTTTTTGCTAACTGACACATGAAGCTGTCCTCCTCTTCATGAAGCAGTTGACGCTGCAACACGAAGTCCCAAGACTCTGCCCACACAATGCCTCTACACAACAACAACAAGTTTTGGAGCCACCGGAATCACACATTACTTACCCACCCACAAGTTCCATTGTAATTTTTTAAAACGCTTCCCAACAGCAAGTGAATCGCCGTATCTGATAACTATATATTTATTTATTTGTGTATTCGAAGAATAAATGTAGTATTACCTTATCCGTCCAATTTCTAAGTGTTTGGGTAACTGGTTTATAAATGTAGTTTGTAGAGCATTCTTCTTTGAAGAATTTTTCCCTCATATTATCAGCAATCTTGACGAAAATTGGTATATTCTATCTTCATCAGTCGGAGAGGTCCGTATCGGACCATTTTAGTGTATATTTGCCTTGAAATCAGTCGAAAGATGAGTTTTAAATGACACGTAAGTCAAACTTTGAACAATAATTTGTATGTCGGCAGATCTAAAAACTTATGTAAACCTTTGGAGTGTCTAAGATAATCACCCGTTCTTCATTTTATAAATTTATAAATTTTTTTACAAATTCAAACATTTCTCTGATATCCTGGTTGATTTTACTTTCAGTAAGATGGCCAAAGCATTTTTTCTTTGTATGGAATTCTATAAAATAATAAATTAATTTGTTAACAAGAGGATAATGGAAAAGGTTATGTTAATTTTATGTGTGCCAGAAAGATATTATACATCAAAATTGATATTAAATTAAATAAATGTTTGTTTATAAATGTATAAGTGAATTTATGGACTTACGAATTCTTTTAGTAGCATATAAAGAACCATTTGGCAAGCAACATCAACCGGCAGCCAAGTGACAAAGTCTGATGTATGAGCAGCTGCCTCTTTACCCCTCAGTCACTCCCCTGTGAGAAAGGTGGGAGTTTGTCAGTGGTGCACTTCGCTTACACCCACTCGCATCGTGTTTTGTCGTCCAATTGGTCACTTAATGGATTGCAAGCGCAGTTAATAACTTAGACAACAACGGGGACAACAAGACAGGCGACAAAAGTGTGCCAAGTGGCAAAGTCGTTGGCTTCCCCGGCAAAAGGGGCAATTAAACACACTCAGCCTCAAAACAGTTCTTAATGACAACGAGCATGAGGACTGACGAAGGGGCGGGGGGCAGAGCTGAGCTGAGCTGAATTGGTGAGACCTGACCACGTGTGACAAATTGACGCTTTTTAATTTCGCCAGCACCAGACACCACTTTAAACGTAAAGCGCCACACGAATCACCAATAACGATCCACGTATAACGAGTCCAGAATTACGAATCACGCATACGCCGTGTAACCCCTCCCACTCCTCCACCCCTCTCTCCGTCGAACCGAAATTGGGGCTGGCACATTCTGTAAATGGCTTCCAGACTGCTGTTGTCAACTGATACTGATTGACGATGTTGTTGCGATTGTTGTTGTTCCTGTTGCTGTTGTTGTCACTGTTCCTGCTGCTAAAAAGGTGTTTTCATTTTGAATGCGAAAACGTCGCCTTGATTAATTGCCTCGCACAAGCATCGCCTGTTGTCCGGCAGGCAGTTAGTCCGAGTGCTATACGTTTGTACAAGTACACAGAGAGAAAAAAATCCAATTTTTTTATAGTCTCAAAGTCTTACTAAAGTCGAGTATTTTAGTCTTACTTTAGATACGATTGCATTTGCCCAAGTATTTTAGTTAATTTAGTATTTTATTTCAATCAATTACATTCTCATTTTGTTTCTAGATTGTTTTTTATTTTATGCTTATATTTGCAGTATGTATTCGATTTGTGAATTAATCGTAGAAATTCTATACATCTTAAAAGAAGATGTTTATGCATAATTTAGCTCAGTTATTGTTCCCTGTGTACATATGGAGAGCTGCAAAATCTGAGGCTGACTTTGACTCCTCGTCCAACTCCTCATCGGACTCCTGACTCTGACTGTGACTCTACTTACTTTAACAAATGATGTGCATGCCTTGTGCGCTGATAATATGAGAGCCTGTCCTGTTTGACTTCTTGTGGACTTTAGAGGAGCGTCCGTGTCTGCGAAACCAATCAAAATGTTAATGACACTCTCAATACAGTTATCAGAACAGCGTCAACTTCGATGATATGTGGAGGGGGTGCTGTGAGGGGGGGTTGGGGCGGTAGAAGGTAGTAGACTTGGCCACTTGATCGAGCCTTTTAACATGTGTGCTTGTTGTTGTTGGCGTTTCTGTTAAGTTGTCATTTCCATTATGACCGTGTCGCTTTAGCATTTAACAAATAGTTGAGACATTTACAAGCATCGATAAGAGACGCGGACTGGTCGCCAACCTGGGGGACAGCTCCAAATGCAGCATTGGGCCAACGAACACACAAACGAATGGAACGATTTGTGTTAATGTATTTAGATTTGGGGTTTAAGCCGGCGGCTAATTTATGTCGCTTTTAAATGGCCAGGCATAGTTTAATATTCATACGGCTTTGTTCGCGACACACGTTGTCACACATTAATCAAAGGCAGCATCCATAAAAGTTATAAATATCTGAAGTCAAAGCCAAACTCAAAAGCCAATCATTGGCCAAGGCAGTGCTAGCCCACACACACACACTCACACACACACACATCCACTCGCACACACACACACTCACACACACATACACAGGCAATAGCAAAAAACACTCAACAAGCTGGCCATAATAATTGCCTGGCGCTTTTGACATGCTTTAACATGATAATATGACAGACAAGTCAGCGGCGCATCAAGAACTTATCAAAGACAACACCGGATGTGCTGGAAGGGGCAAGAGGCAAGTGGGTCAGTGGCGGGGGAAATTTGAATGCACTCTGAGAAAAACACAGAATCTTTCCACTTCATTCTATATTCTACTTGTATGAATTGGTAATTTTATTATTTCTCAAATTAATAAAAAAGAATTTCAGTGTTAAACGTTTCCAGTTCTTAATAAATAATCTAAATTATTGTTTAAGTTGGTTTAGTTTATATAGTTTCATTCTATATTTTACTTTAGAAATTCTCAAACTCATTAGAAGTGTAAAACATTACAGTTCTTTACCTAATAAATTTAAGTATTGATTCAAGCTGGTTTCATATCATTTTAATAATGTTCACGGTTTGATTTAAGAACTTAAATAAGCTTTATGTATTATGCTCAAAGTAATAAAGTTATTAACTTAAGAAAAAGTGAGACAGGCTTTTAATAACTGTTTTAAAATGAGAACAATCTTACGTAACTTATACAGAAACAGATTTATCCTAAGGTATTTTTGGATAATAAAAAGCATTACTGAAATAAGAATTTCTTTCTGTGGTTTAGACTCTTTGATATTTGATTGCCTTTATTTATTTTTTGCTGTATTTTCTCTACTATTTTGTAGAGTGTAGGGATGCGCTTGAATGGCGCCCATATTCTGTTGACCTTTTTGTGCGTGTGTGTGTGTGTGTGTGCGAGTGTTGACAAAAGAAAAAATTATCAATTGATAATGCAGCAAATTGTGGGCATTAAAAACATATCGAAAACAGTTTGTGTCATTTATCAAAAGATATGAGAGCGTAGAGTCGATAGGTGGGCGTTATTGTTTATAGAGCTAATGAGAGACAGACTGTAACAATTTCAAATACATTTGTCATTCAAGCAACAGAGAGAAAGAGAGAGAGAGAGACAGAGAAAGAAAGAGAGAGAGAGAGAGACCATATGGCATTCACTTCCTTTTTGCTGGCCTCTCTTTAATACAGCTCGCACATAAATCATTCTCGTTGATCGGTTTCCGTGAATCGATCCAAAGATGGGAGAGTGAGAGAGAAGACCTTTAACAAAAAAAAAAAAGAAAAAAACTAAGCAACTGGCAATCAGTAAAAACACTTCCGATGATTTGCTGCAGATCGATTAGCCATTTATTGCAGATCTTTCAACCTCCATCTTTGAGATTTGATGATGCAATGACCACGTACAGAGTAAAACCTTTGCGTAATTTGGACAAAACGTTTTGTTTGAAATTGAAATTGGTTTTCTTCGTCAGACAATTTAACCGCAAATCGAGTAAAACGATGGCGACGACCATTATGAAAAGACGCTGAGAACGGCGAAAAATGCGAGAACTGAGAACGCGCACAAAAAGATTAATTCGAGCATGCGAATGCGAGGCAAATGTTAAGCTTTCTGTACGATTTAGCATACCCTACAATGAGCGAACTATATAATTGGACACGGCGCATCAGGCAAGCAGGCACGTTTCGTATTAACAAAATCGTCGAAAGACCAGCGTGAGAGATGGAGACAATGCGATGGAGAGAGACAGAGAGAGAGATATATAGAGATAGAGAGAGGGAGAGGTAGAGAGAGAGAGAGAGGTAGAGTGCAGCGGTCAAAAGCATGCAATTGGCTATGAAAATGATGGCAAATCGCATAGAATGAATGCCATTCGTATTCGTAGTCGTATTCGCCTTCGCATTCACATTTGCATTCACCACGAATCAATTTCAAATAGCCATCCATCATCATCATAATGATCATTGCCATCATTATGAAGAAGTCATCGCTGACTGATTGCCGCAAAATCATTTCCAGCAACAACAACAACAATAACGAAAACAAAACAAAAAAACTCTTTGAGCTGATGTTGATGAAAACGATTTTAAATTATTTTATTTCAATTGCAAAATTGTATTGCCAGTCTTGGTTGCAAGGCTTGGTAACGGGCTTTAGCTGCAGCTATGCCTGGTCGCTTAGCTTTTGCTTCGGATCCGTATATGGCTACGACTGTAGCTATAGCTATATAGCTGTGGCTGGTTTTGAATCGCCTGCCAACTGGCAACTGAGGCTGCCGCATGGCTGTATCAATTTTCTGCGCTTTTTCTGTTTTATTGCTACTCCATTAAAATTGAATTGACTTTTTGTTGCTGTTGTTGGTGTTGTTTTTGTTGTTGTTGGTATATTGCCTGTTAATGTTGAAAATATAATAATGGTCATTACGCTGAAGCAGAAACGATTGTGCGATTGATGTTAAATTAAAAATTATTGATTATGCAGCAAGACACCAACTGCAAAATGTTCGTACATCGATGCAAAATTTAAGCAAAAGAAGGAAATATTTATGAAAGTAAAATATGCTTAAAGTGAATTTTAATTGTAATAGAAAAATATTTAATGAATTCAGTCGTAAATGGACCATTTTTCAAATATTAATTATTATATTATAAGTTATCTAGAATATATTTATGTTACAACTCGTACATATGTATACTCATATTTACTTACATTTTGTTTCTGGTACAGTAATAGCCTAATCGCGTAATAAACGTCTCGTAATTAAATTCCTGCACAAGTTGTACAAGGACACATAAATCTTCGTCTACCGATGAAAGGTTTTCCCTTTGCTGTTGCCTTTTTAAGGTTGAAATTGGTGATAGCGCGTGCACGCACCGCTGGTTGCTGTATTCGCTAAATCGCTCTCCGGCTAAACAAAATGAGGCATACTTTAAGGGTCATTAAAAAGACTACAGCTGGATCACATCCTTGCAGATCTTTTAAAGACATTCTGGTTTGATTGTCTTATGTAAGTTATATACTATACTTATATAAATAAATAGATCAAACTGATCATATTTTTCTAATAAATCCTTTAAAATACATTTAACATTGGCCACATTTTTCACTGAAACGGTTAAGTTATCACTGCTTGCCAAGCAGTGCAAGGAACGAAAACACAATTGCCAATAGATGGCGCACGTAAATGTCTACCCGTTTTGTGTCTTGACTAAAATGTTTTAACATCTGCTCTAACTTAACGAAACATGTTCTACTCAACGAATTAACGACTAATCGACAACATAACGTTTAAGCGAAACCGGTTCTAATTGCTGCCCCTGTAACAAGCTTGACTATCTATCGACAGAGTGCGCCTCTATGGCAACTGTAAGGACATGAACGATAACAGAAAAACCATCAGTTAACATTTCGTTTCATGTTATTCTTGGTCTGCCAAGAGCAACTAAGAGTCGTGTATGTTTTGATTATAATCTCAAATGGCACACACAATTTGCAAGCTGTCGTACCAAAAAAAAAAAAAAAAATAAATAAATAAATAAAAAAAATGAGGTAAGGAGGGGTGCCGCAGTCAAGCCTCATTAATAGCCGCCAGTTTTACATGGACCGCCCGGAGGCTCCTACGTTCAGGAGACTGCCATTGCAATGCTTCAGATTTTCATGTGATTGTTTTAAATTAGGCGATGTCAATGAAGACTCTCCTTCCCCCTCTTACTCACTCTCTGTATGCCGCTCTCTCTCTCTCTCTCTCTCTCTCTCTCTCTCTCTCTCTCTCTCTCTGTCTCTCTCTCTCTTTCTGCATGCGCAAATTGTGCGTTAATTGAAGTGGAACGGTAAACGCAGTTGGCGTCGCAGCAGCAGAGATTGACACAGGCAGAAGCAGAACACTCATACGCACCGTTGCTGTTGATGAGGGGAAATGATAATTACAGCCACACACACACACATGCTCACATACAGCTGCAATTTTTGTGGAAAAACGTACATAAATAGCAACAATCTCATTAAAAAATCTCCACCAAGGGCTCTCTAATGAGCGCTTACAACAACAACGACAACAACAACGACAACTACAACGATAACAAATCAAGAAACTCCAGAAGCCCGAGCTGAAAGCAACCCAACAAAATGTAATTATATCGCATTATTTGTCATTTCAAGCAAATGAATTGAAACAAATTTAGTGTGACAAATGAATTGTTTATATGCGTGTATATTTAAGCCTACATAATGTGGCCCTGTCTACATGTATATATATTTATTGTATATATATATTTGTATATATGCTATGCTATGTCTATGCACATGTCTATGTGAGAGATACAGTCAATTTGCTTTTGGCTTTCTAGCCAATTTACTTTCACTTGAATGCGTTCGTTATAGAACTTTTTCTGTTTTTCTGTGTTTTTTTGGCTGGGTTGTATCTTTTGGCCATCGGCTTTTACCTAATTCAACTTTATGAGCCATGTCTAATTACCAAATGGATTGTGCAATTATTTATTTTTGCTTATTAATTGGCTGCCTTACTAATGAGCCCCCAAACCTCCCCCTCCAATCCCCCTCCAATCCACCTAAAGCAAATGGGCAGACAACTAAAAACTAGATGTGTTGAGATGAGTCATCTTTGTGCCACTGACTGACTGACTAACCGACTGTTTGACGGACAGGGATAGAAATAAATGTCATGATCTGCAACTTGTGGTTACAAGCATCGATGGAACCAGCAAGCCCATCGATACCCATATTGTCTGAATGGGCTTTTGGGCCATCATTCAATGCGTGTTATTTGCGGTTATCGAGCACAACCAGCGGCTTTTGGCAACACAATGTTGCCAACGCCAGCGGAAGCAGCCACCACAAAGAGCCATTTATGCAAAGTGCTCAAGCATTTAATGCTGGTCCGCATTCTTGCCTCCTCGCCCATTGTGCAACTCATTAGCACTTATTAAAATTAAGTGCACTCAAAGGGCCTCTTTGCCATGCCAGAGTACACTTAGAAAAAATAGATTTTGGAAAATTACTTGCATGCAGTTAATTCTTTTTTAAAACGGTTATTAAATTTTATGTAGTGAGTGAAAATTATGTACATAAATATATAACTATGAATGTGAGCGAATAGATTTTAAGTAATTGTATTAGAATATGAGCCGAGTTGTCGAAATATGAAGACATTTTTTGAACTTAACTCTTTGAAAAACCAATCCATGTTTGAAGTTAATCACTTTAGTCATCTGTATGAGAGATCATACTGCTTAAATCTCTTCTTAGAGCTGTCTTAATTCTAATGAGATTTGATGCAAAGGTGGATCTTGCTTGGAATGTGAGTTCAACTCACAATTTACCTTTGAAAATTTGACCAAATCTGATTTTACTAAATCCATTAAAAAGTTTACATTTCTATCGAAATTTGAACGAAATTTATTAAATCCATTAATGATTTTGGGATTGTGGATTAAGGGCAAGCGATTTTTATGTAAAATAGATTTTGTAAGGAATTTTGTTAATAATGATTAAAACGACACAACCATTATTTATATTGATGGTTAATATGTTTTAGCTAATGGCAAAAAAAAAAAAAAAAATTAGTAAAAGCAATTATCATTGCTAACTTTCAGATAATATGCCAAAAAGTCCACCAGCCTAAATTTAAATTTAGCTATTAACAAACCAAAAGTTTGACTCCATCTGCAGAAAAACTTTTTCTCAGTCTTTAGAAGCTTACTTGACAAAAAATATATATTCCTTTAAGTACTTTTCTGCTTTTAGAGATCTGACTTAATTTGAACTTATTTCAATGTTTCTTTTCGGGTAGCATTTTTTTTATTCAATTTTTTTAGTGTAGGCGGAAATGATGAGCCTAGATTTGTGGTACGGGCTGTGTTAGCTGCCAAATGCAAGGGGCGATCTGTGAGTGCAACATCATCATCAGCATCAGCAACATGAGCTCCAGCTGTTGTTGTTGGTTGCTGCTGCGTCAGTTGTAATCAACTTTTCAGCAATTGTCAGTTACAGTTGCAGTTGGTTGTGGTTGATATTGCGCTAGCTGCTGCTGTGGTTGTTGTCGTTGTTGCAAGTGTGCAGTGGCGCGTGTCGCTAGCTGAACAACAAACAAACAGAGAAACAGTCAAAGATACAACAACAGAAACAGAAACAGAAACAGAAACTAAAACGAAATGCGCCTCAAAATGGCGACCAATTATCGTGGCTGCCATATTTGTTTTGTTTGTTTTTGTCTTTGTTTTGCCTTTGTTTCTCTGTTTGTTGTTGTCTGTTGCCGGGCAATATAACATTTCATTTATTAGCCAGTCTAAAGCCACCACCATCAAACCATCCAGCGAGCCAAGTTGAGGCGTGCCACAATCCAAAAGCTGCATTCATTATTTTGCCTGCAGTTTCATTGATTTTTCTTTTCTTTTTTTTTTTGTTGGTTTTTTGCTCGAAAATTGTTTGGTCGTGTCAGTAGGCAGTTAGTTTAATTCGTGTTTGGCTGGCAGCTGTGGCCCCAAATCGGGAACACGCCTCTTTGCAGCCACAACCCACGAACACTTCACACTTTCACACACAGAGGTCCAAGTCAAAGGATGCGACAAAAAAAAAATACAAAAATTATGATGAAAAACGGAGGCAAATTAAAACAAATTGGTCAACACAATTTCATTATAAAAGCAATAGCCACAAAGAGAGGCAGACAGACAGACGGACGGGGAGACAGAGAGACAGACAGCCACAAATTCACTCACACATCACATTAGGCGCAGCTGCAGGCGCCGCGATGAGAGCGTCAAATCGATTATCCTTTTTGCTGGTCCCAATCCTTTTGCATACTACGTGCCGCACCTGTTGTCATGGTTAATCGACAGGCGCATCACAACATGGATCATTGTCGTTCTCTCCTCTGCTCTACGCTGCTCTGCTCTCCATTAAATGCTGTTAGCCATGCGATATTCAGCCAAGATGATATCGCTCTAATGGCGACTTGGCCATCAAATTTGCCTGGCCATTAATGGATGACGTGCTCGAAGGCTTTGTTTGAATTGGATACGGGGCAACAGGATGCATGCCAAGAGAGCATGCCACAACAAACTCGGAGCTGCCCGTTGAAGAAGGTGTGAAGTTCGGTGTCGCCTCAAAGTGTTGCCCGCCTTTGCTGTTTGTTGTTTGCTGTTGCATAATTATATGCAATTTATATTAAGACCCTGAGCCTGGTCATTCTAGGAAACTCGGCGACGGCAGCTACTGTGTTACCTCTACCTGAACTGCAGGTTGCATGCCTCATCTAAGGAAGGTCAGGGGTCACTCGCATTAGTCGGCGTTTCAATGAACGCACGATCTATTCTTCTATCAGTGGGTGTAACTGGGCTGGCGGACAATTGATCGCCGTCCTTTGTTGCAGCTGCGTGTTTGCGGACATTTTAAAACGCTCACAAATAACGCGCGTGTTTTGCGGATACTAACTTGGTTATAACTATCTTAATTAGCAGTCAATATCACGCACTTCATACTGTCCAATTAATTTAGCATATTACTACGGCTAACTACAAGCAGTCTAGCAATTGTTGTTGCTGTTGTTGGCTAGCTGGTAATTACCTGCGCTGCAGCAAACTGGATGGCTGATGGATGACGTTGATGGCTTCGTTTGGCTGATGTTGCTGGTGTTGCTGCAACAACAGCTTCGGCCGACATGCAAAACTAAAATCAGCATATTGCATGTTGTCGCAGTCATGCCCATAGAGTAGGCCACCCCCCTCTAGCTCCCTAGCCAAGGGGCGCCTAATAATAGAGCCTGTCGGGTGGCGCAGCAAAACGTCAAAACGTCAAGCATCTATTAGCTCGATTTTTTTTTGTTCCTCTCTTTTTTTCTGGTTGCATGCGTCGCCGTTCGTCTAGATTCAACGCCTTGTCCTGCTTCTTGTTGCCAGCAACACCCTCGGGCCAATACTTTGTTATATTACTAGACTAATTACACTCAGAAAAAAAATAATATATATATATCAAAGCAGACTTCTCCAATTTTGGATTTCAGCAGATTAACATAGATACTCTTTGTGTTTGTTTTTAACTATTTTTTTTAGAAGGCTTATTTTGTTTATTATTTTGAAAACATTTTTATGAACATATATAAATTGCATTAGCATATTAGTATTAAGAGAATTAATGGAACTCAAATATATTTTACTTATTTTTTCTCCCATCGGTATCAATTTTCCTAAATTTAGAAGTATGCATAGTGGAACATTTAAAATGTTTTCAGATTTTGACAAAGAGACTGTCTAAAACTGTAGAGTTAAGTATGTGTTTCCCATATATGATATTCTGATCAAAATTAAGCGTTTCGACTTTAAAATATTATTTATTCAATTTAGAAAGTATTTCAAGTGTGATTTCTTTTAGATAAGATTTATTTCAAAGCATATTTTATTGGCTTAGGTAGATTAGTCTGGGAGTCTTCCTCGCGTCCTGCTAAGAACCGCTTTACGATAACTTTAACCAACGTCCATCATATTTTTCTCTTAGTGTAGGCCTTGTGTAGCATACAAACAAGCACACACACACACTCGCACACACACACAAGCCCAGGCGATTTTCATGCCATGCGCTATTTTTAATCAGCTAACAAAGTTGGGGCTCAGCTTTGAGTTTGTTTGTATTCGTTAACATTGTGCTATGCAAATGCCAGAGTTGAGTGTTGCATGCAACCGATATTTTGTTCTTGCTGCTGTTGCTGCTGCTGCTGCTCTGTTATTGTTGTTGTTAAGCAATATTTAGTGAATTTATATTTTGTTGTTGCTATTGCACATGTCTCTGAAATTCGCGTCATGCGCCTGTGTAATTTAGCGTTTAATGAGAAGGCGTTTGTTGGTCATTAAACTATCGCCTCACTTGCCGCTCCCCCTCGCCCCTTCGCCCACTCACCCTTTACCTGTCCGTCACGTAATTGTGACTTGACTATTTTTTTTCTCTTTTTTTTTGAATATTTGTGGTAGCATATCTGGCATAGCCGCTTATTACTTGCACTAAGCAGCTTGTAACATACTCATTGAGCAAGTTGCGTGCTAGTTTGGCGTGTTTTCAGTCGACTTTTTTGTTTAGTTTTTATTAGTTTCAGCTTAGTGTGTAATCAAGGGTTAAGAGGCTTGCTTAAAGAGGTGTGCCGTAATTGGACACCATAAAAATATAATTTAACAATTAAGAATAATCAATGGTATTGACAGAGCAAATAGCACATCAGCTGCTCATACGATGATTACAAAAAATAACTTACCTAGTATTAAGCTATCAAAATAATTATTGGCCATTAAATAAAACTAAATTATGCACAATATATTTTAGTGAAGTGAACGGAATAAATTGAGTTGCGTTGAGATAAAATAAAAAAATGAATTGCGGACTTTTATAATGTCACTTAATGAAATGTGAGCATGTTGCAAACGGTTAAATGTCAATTTGTTTCGAATTGCGGTTGGCATTTCGAATTGCACATAAACAATAACCGCAATTAATTTGTGTCTAAAATACGAACATGTCGTATGAAATATGCATGTGAAATGCAATTAATTCAAGAGCTTTAAACACACAAGAACACCCCAACCACACAACACCCACAAACGGCAACAATGTTGTTTTTATAATGAATAATAAGAGATAAATTTAATGACAACGTTGCCGCCATTTTTGAAATTGTGCCAGAAATATCTGATTGTGGTTCTTGTTGTTATTATGTTCATGGTTGTTATTGTTGTTGTTGCTGTGTGGCCTGCTTATTCATTGCTGTTGCTTTTGTTGTTTGTGTTGCATTCGTATTAATTGTAATTATACCGCTGGCAAGTTGCAAAAGTATCTCATTTTCAAAATTACATACAAAAGCGACAACCCAACACCAACTACGATTCCGATTCCAGTTCCAATTTCAATTCGAATGCCAGCACCAACTAGCATTTAAGTTGAACATTTTGTCTTTTTTTCCCTGTTTGGTCTTTTGTTGATATTGCCGCATTTAAATTGGCACATTAGTTGGCTAAATGTGTTTGGTTTGCCTTGGCTCAAAAGCAGCAACGAGACACAACGAACGCCCGTGACGAATTGCCATTGCCAAGAACTGCCCCGACTGACGAACCCCACACCCCGCCTCCCTTCGCACCACTCCCCTTGCCATGCCTATGTATGCAGATGCAATTGCCACGCCCTGTGCCCCAACCGCAACTACGAGACTTATTTGTAATTCATAAGCTTGACGGCGGCTTTTTGAAGTGCCTTTTTTCTTTTCTTTTCATTTGTTTGTTTTTTTTTTTTCATCAATTTTGGATCATGCATTTGTCATTTGGCGGCAAAACTTTTCCTCCAATTACACGTTGCAACAATGTAATGACATAATGTGTCATGCGATTCACATGGCTGGCTGCTCCTGCTCCCAAAAAACCCAGCAACATATTCACATTCACATTCACATTGTGTTTATGCAAATCGCGCCAAGTCTGCGGCTTATAATTGGCAAACAGTCGGTTAGTGCAGCTTGATAAATCCTGGCCAAGTTCAGTACTCGGTCCAGTTCAACATTTCAATCGGCACACGAAAGAGTCTCGCCAAGTCTGAAACTGGAAACTGGTCGCTTTGATTGGCCAGTTAAGACAGACCGCCATTTGCCATTAAGTTGAAGCGTGGCTTTGTCGAGAATCTGTCCCTACACTCACAGAAATACATGTCCAACATTAGGCTGTTTGCCTTATTGTAAGAAATTAAAGTGAACTTAACATTTATACAATTTATAAATATATTTTATAATTTCTAGGCTATTCAATGGATTTTTATGAAATTCGCACTCAAAACAAAAAATGTTATCTTGTTTTAGATATAGTTTCTAAATTTACGGAAAAAATTTCATAAATTGTTTTTCCAAAAAATGATTATGTCTTTTAAGAAAGAAATAACTGTTAAGATTTCTGTGTACACATATAAAATATACCCTAGAAATTTCACTTATTTCTGCTAATACTTAGCATATGTAACCCTGAAGTTAAGAATAGAAAACCCCTGGTTCCCTTTGAGAAATATGTTTTCTGAATAATAATACAAATAAGAATTGGCAGCAAAAATATATAGATTTTTTTAAATTCATATCGATTTATTTTCTGAACTCTCGATTATGTTTTTTTTTGTAGTGTAGCCAGCACATAATGTGCGCCTGCCGCCATATTGTGCATCATTAGCTTTTGACCGTTGCAGTCTCTTGGCCTTATTCGCATTCGTTATGAGCGCTCAGTCCTCATCTTTAGCTTCTCCATCAGCCTAATTGCCTTAATTGCGAGTTGTAGTTGCCATGAGTGTAAATTTTAAGTGATAATTTTGTATCTACAACCAAGCATAATTGTCAGGTGAGCAAAGTCTGGACCCGAACCTCATGTGCTGCAGCCTATTCCGATATGGCTAGATGCATGTGACTGTTAGAGCATGGGACTTGGAAAGTTGTTGTTAATTCGGAGTTGGAGCCAGCCAACGATTCGGCCTATGATCAATAATAGCGGTTGGCCATTTGACTTGCTAACCAAAAGACAAAAAAATAAATCAATTAGCTGCCTGACTCTCTAGTGTTAGCCTAATGGCTGACTAAACTAATTAGTGGATACCGATCACATAGTCAGCGACTATCTTATTCTCTTTTTTTTTGGGTTTCACCAATTAACACATTTTGTTTATGGTAATTTTGATATCGCAAATGATAACGCATACTTGACCGTAAATACATATACAAACATACATATATACTTGTATATATATGATTTCGTTAATTTGAATAGTAGCACCAGTATATATTTTCCATTTGTATATGACTTTAATTTGCACAACGCAAAAATATCACGCAAAACAAAACGGCCACAAAAAGCTGCTAATTGAAATTAGTTAAAACCCATTTGAACCCATTGTATTTAGTATTACGCAAATCACGTCCAAATCAAGCTCGGACTCGGACTCGGACCGGGGCCTGACAGCATTCCTGGCAAACACAAATCAATTAGTAGCTACAACTTCGATTGGTAGCCGGGCCCGTCTCCAGCGATTATGACAAATCGTGACCAAGTCATCAATGCAACGAATTAATCAGAAGATCGAATTACATACAAACTCTGCTCTCCAAAAATACAAAAAATGTTTTTTTTTTATAAGGAAGAACTTGATTTACTTAAGGCTGTTTATTAGACGCCTTTGGAGTATTTTAAGTCCGAAGGTTAATATTATTAACAACAAATGAAATGCATATTAAATAGATTATAAAGAATTTAATATGCATACTCTGTGCGCCTCTCCACCCTCTGGATTTAGATTTAGAATTGAATTTAGCCATATTCATTATGAACACAAATCAATTAGTTACCAGCTCGGACTGGGCGTGAGTTTCATTAGCAACGTGGCCATAATTAAGCCAAGCAATCAACGCCAGCAATTGTCATAAGTTAGTCATGGCAACAGATAAAAACATTCAGGCAAGCAGACGGATACACAAACGATCAGAACGACGCCAATTAACATTAATATACGTCAAGAAAAGTCGCAATCGAGGTAACTAGAAGTTTAAGTCTAAATGACAGATAAAACTTGGCGCCAACTGTACCCCGAAACAAAAAAAGAATCGTTTGGCATTATTATTTATTCGAGTTTTATTCAATTCAATTGATGTCTGCTTAATAAAACTTAACGTTTCGTATAATTCCTACGAATTGGGAGCGATGCATGCCAAATGTCGGAGAACAGATATATACATATATAAATGTATATAGAAACCGGGACTTTGGCTTTATGCTTGGCTGGGGGCCTGGGAATCGGACTGGAGACCATTTGGCGTTGGCGGCACTTAAAAATTCATATATGCATTAGCTGTAGCGCTTCTTTTCATTTATACTCACACATATATATACGAGTATATATCTTTTATCTTTCTTTTTTTTGGGTGCTCCATCACATCCGGCACAGATATATATAACTGTGTCTGTGTGTGTGCTGATGTGTTATTATTTCTGCTAATTGGACTGTCAGTTTGTTGAGTGGCCTTTGTTTGCTTAATTTAACTGGCATAAATTTCACTTTAGTCGAAAACGCCCACTTTTCCACGAATGTGCTTTATTAACATAAACAAAAGCTTCATCTTATCGTCTTAATTATTTGCTTAATCTATTGGTTTTATAACTGTATCATAGCCATATCTTGACAGCAATTTATTTAGCTTTAATTCTGTCAGAAATAAATGTGTGCTTATTTTCAAATAAATTATTTCAAATAAATTTGACAAATTACTTGCAAGAGCAGAGCTCCACATTTTGTGCAGGGTATAAGAAAAAAAACATAGATTTAATTTTTCTTCATAGCTATTTGCGTTTTATTATTTGCTAAATATATTAGTTGTATAACTGTATCATAGACATTTCTTAACAACAATTTATTTAGTTTTTGTTCTGTCAGAAATAAATTTTTTTTTTTTAATATAAATTTGACAATTATTCGTAGAGAGTATATTTTAAACAGATTGTACAGAAAATATTTAAAATAAATAATTTCAATTGTCTTAATAGATTAATTTTAATATATTAATTTTATAACTGTATACGATAACTTATTTACTCTTAATTCTGTTCGAAATAAATGTGTTTTTGTGTTCAAATAAATTTGAGAAATAATTCGTTGGAACTGATTGTATACAGGGTATACAGAATATATCAAAAAAATATGTGTTGCAACACCAAACAATTTTCATCTAGTCAGCGGTGTCTGTAGTGTCTGAAAAGTGTTTCGTGGATGCCTCAATGCTGCGGCACAGTTGTTAATTAAGTGCCATTAACTGAAGGATATAAACGCAATTAGCGCCGAGCGGATCTCAAGCAAATCTCAAGCAAATTCAAACCTTCCCCTAACCCCTCCTCCTCCTCCTCCGCCGCCTTATCCGCCTCCACTGTCACAGCACATATAAACACGCCCGGCGCTGTTGTAGATGTTGCGTAGCCGCGAGCAAAGTGCCGTCTGCTTAATTAGTCTGCGGCAGTCACATACATGTGCTTCTATAAAATATAATACGACAATATATATATATATATATATATATATATATCTATATATATGTATATATGTATGCAAGAGAGAGAGAGAGAGAGAGAGAGCGAGAGTGACTGCGTCCCAACTCATTTAAGTCGCATTTAATAAAATCAAAATCCATTACGCGTAATTTTGATTAAAACATTGGATGTGCAGAGCTCACCGCTAGCAGCGACTGCTCATTAAATTGTCACGCATGTTGTGTCACACCCAGGAACGATCACTTCCAATTCGAATCCCAGAACCGGCCAGCACTTTGAAGTTGTTGCTGCAGGCCGCCAACGCTGACACTTGCCTGGCATCCCGTTTGACAGTTTGCATTGTGGCATGACACACACACACGCTCGCAAAAACACACACACTGATTTTTCCATAACATCTCTCTACTCCAATATTGCCCCCTTTTCAGTTTGTGATTGGCTTGTGTGAGGTTTTCCTGTGTGTTGGTGTTGCCAGTGTCACCTCGATCTAAGTATTTGTAACATCTGTCCACGGGGTGGGAAAAATGGGAAGCCGCTTCAGCTCCAGCGGCATTCTTAAAAACGATTTAATTTAATTTTTATTGTTGACATAAACGTAATTGTCAGACCATTTATCCGCATTAAGTCTTGTGATGCGTAAGGATACAACAGCAGCAACAACACCAACAGCAAGAGCAACAACAACAACATCAACATCAACGACGACGACAACAGTGACAACGACAACAATAACAGCCACAAACAAATATGGCGACAGCATTGGGTATCTACAGGGAGCAGGGACTGTGGAACAAATAAGAAAACATATAAATAAACTAAAACAAAATTTAAGCTAGTTATTATTTTATTGAAAGTTTCAATTTTAATTACAAAATAATTCAAAAATTATTTAAAATAAATAAACCAAAATATTATTAATTATAATTATGTGGCTTCATGCACTCCGAATTCAAGAATTTTTGTCGAGTTAAAAACTCCAGGTAGGTGAGTTCTCAGGTCAGTTCTCAGTCGATAGACTGCTGTCTAATTCTGTTCTTCCCCAGGAATATTGCTTGGTTGGTTAAATCTTGAATGCTTATAGCTGCCTATAATATTAAGAATAATACACTCTTTTCTAATATTATTATAATTATTTAATGTGTTCATATTATTAATATCTACTATTTAACTATAAAACGAATTATTGATTAGTGACTAGTTATTTTAAGCTTATGAATCAACAAATAAAAGTTTAATATATTATTTATTAGTAGTCATGTTCAAACACCATTTTACGGATACACATTATTTTTTTCAGTTTAAAGATATCAGATATTTAAATGTTTAGTTTGTGCATCAAATAAATATAACAAAAATGGAAATATTACTAAACATACTTAAAATTATTGTTACTGGTATTATACATATTTTAAATATATGCTTTACATTGATGTACTTCACATTATCATCGCAACCACTGTGCGCAATGGGTGGAAAATGCATAAATATTTACAATTTTGCACACCGTAAAATGAGTTTAACTTTATATCTCCCTTTGTGGTTGTTTACCAGATTCAGGCTTATTCTGGTATCCTGGGCTTATCGAAAGCCCGAATAGTCATTTACGTTTGTTTCGTTGGTTATTTATATGCAAGTCAGGTTTTGTCAACAAAATGTTGTACGTAATGGCGTCAAAAGTGTGTTGCACACACAAAAAAGGAGGCGGATCGTGCAACGGTAAGGGGCAGGCCGGGCGGGGTGGGTTAACGCGCATCACGCGCCTCACTGGACACTAATGGAAAAACTCGACCACCCCAGACAAAAACGACACAACATTGACCGGGACTCAGGGTGGTTGTTGCCACTTTCACGCCCAGGCAGCTAGCTGAATGTGTAACTGGCATTCAAGTCGGCCAAAAACGGTTGTTGTTGAAAACTTTTGAATTTTGGCTTGAATGGCGGCTCTTGAGGATTGATGGCTGCTATGAATTGGCTCAATTTATGTTCCGCTTTGTGATATTGAAAATAAATAAATCAATTTGTTTGATTTGCAATTAATGCGGTCACATGCTGAGTTTTGAATTTCCGCTGGGTGCGGCACGTGTGTGCGGTTTGGAGTGGGTGTGACTTAAATTACATGCGAGTCATGATACAATATAATAAATAATGAAATAATATCATAACGTCTCTCTACTTTCACATGTGCGCAAGGGCCCCTTCTAAATGATGGCACATTTCACGTATTTCAAATTTAATTTAATTATGCGATACTTTCGTTGTACTCTAATGATGATGTAATGTACACTCAACTGATTATATCGGGATAATTTGACGACTCCAAGTTGCCTACATTAAATTCTAATTAAAGCAACGATGCCAAGAAATGTTTCCTAATACAAGGCCAAGCAATTGCAATTAGCATTTACATAAAACAAAATGGCAGTAAAGTTTGCCATCACAACACCCCCACTCCCTAAATAGTTGGGCCTTTTTGGGCGTTGGCTCGAGGCACACAACATGGCGTATAATTAATAAATTGTACACGCGCTCCAAATGCCCATTATTTAAGTTGATTGTGCCTGGTGTTGTTGTTGTTGTTGGTGGTCTGGCGTTAATTGCACAAATACGTTTTTGAGCAGTCCATTTTTGGAATTACTTAAACTACGTTAGCTTCCCCTTTGCCCAGTTCTGTCCCAACGCTCTAACCCGCCCTCTCTCCTTGATTCTATTCATCCAAGTTGCGGCGCGCGTCAAAAGCGGAAATTTGTTTATAATCGTTGTTAGAGTGTGGTACAAGACTACTATAAGGGCTATATAGATTGCTGCAGGCCTTTGCCTTTGCCATTGCCATATCAATTGCCTAAATGATTTCGTTGCCTGCGAACCGTAAGCGCACCAATCAAGCCAAACAAACCCGAAAACCCAAAACCAAAAACTTGAGGCTGAACTAAATTGATACATTACCCCGCAGCTCTTAGGGCCCTTTGGCAGCGATATTTCAATTTCTGTGGCTGGGCTGGGTTCTCCAGCACTCCAGTTCTTGCTTCTGGGTGTTCCTGCGACTTCCATCATTCCCATTGGGCCATATGACATGGCCACTTTCGTTGGCCTATTGTCTGTTGTATCTCTCATTTATTTATTTCTTTTATTTTCTCCTAATTTGTTCGTTGTGTAATTTTCGTCTTGCCTTTCTTTAATAAATTTTTTATTGTTTGTTTGATGGCAGCAACAAAAGCGTCGAGCCGAGAGTCGAAAATATTTGATGGCCTCAGAGCACGCTCTAAAATGTATCTATTAGGGACTGCAGTATCTATTAGTGTGCCCTTTCTTTCTAATTTCCCAGCGATGGGAAGAGAGTGTGAGCAAGGGAGGGGTAGGGGGAACCCTTTGTGTGGCTGTGTTTCTATTGTTTTGATAAAGGATTCTAAGGTCGTCTAATTGCCATGTTGCCTGCTGGTATTTTTTTTTTTAGTAATTTGCCGCCTAAAAACCGCAACGAAAATGCACAACATATGAGCGTCATTAGAAAATTGTTTTGCCAAATGGTTTTTAAATTGTTTTTGTTTACACTCGTCATCCGGCAAGCGTTTCTAAACGCTTTCTACTCGCATCGGCCAGTTGCCAACTGCCAACAGTTGTTTGTTAACCGCTGAAAATGAGTTAATCTCTCTCTCTGTCTCTCTCTCTCTCTCTCTATGCCTGCCTCTGTTTGCTCTTCACTGTATAGTTTTGTGGTTTGCACCGAACGATTAGCGATTTTAGGCCAAAACGCTCCAGCAACTGTTGTTGGACTTAGATATAAATGTGGATCAGATCCAGCGTGTCATTGATTGCCATTAATTAGTGCCATTTCGGATTGGCAATTATATCAACTGGTACCAGTTGAAGGATCTGCTAATTGAAGATGATGCTAAACTTATTCTCATGGCTCTTAATAAAAACTGTTTGCTTTGGATGCTAAACAAATTTTATCGGGGACTTTGCACTTAATATAGTGTATGAATATGTTGACAAAGCATCAGCTGATTTGATCTTACTCATTCAGAGGCTTTCAAGAACTCGTACACGTATCGTAATTCAATTAACTGTAAAAGCCGTCATTAAGGCCTTTTAATATACCTGGACAGAGAGGGCAAATGGGGGCTCATACAGAAGTAAGTAGCCCCCATATCGTCGGCATCATAAAAACTGAACAACAAAGTCACACCTCAAAGCGGTACGATAAATCAACCAGAGATCTGACCAATCTGCCTATAGTAGAAGCTAATGGTGAAACTGGCCAACGCTTGCGGGCGGCCAATTTTAATTACCAAAATTATGACAAAGTTGTTTATGACATTTTAACATGAGTTTTTGGTTCGGCGGAACGCGCTCAGAAAATTTGACCGGAAATTTATTGATTTTTAAGAGTTTCGCGCGGCAGCTCAAAGCTCAAACTGCCACACACAAACACAATTTATGCAGATATACTCGCCAGTATATTGTATATACATATATAGATCCGCTTAGCCGTTGTGCCCCATCAATAAACAACATTTGAGAGCCATAATAAAACAGCAACAAAAGCGCTAAACTGTTGCCACCGCCAACAGGCAATGCTTATGGGGTATGGGGACTTGGGGCAGGTATAGCTACCGTTTTGCGGTTGGGGGATATCGACAGCCCCAAGCGCTGTAATTTTCATCAGAACTCATGCGACCAACCACTGGTAACCAAAAAACAAAAACAAAAAAAAAACATGCCACACGAATTCATAATTTGGAACTCACCGAAAATAAAAAAAAAATCATGTACAAACTGCGTCTGCGGCTTTGCATCAACATAAAAATCGATTTAATCCTTGGATGCATTGTTGTCTGCCCAGCGCCCGCCCAGCCGCACGCTCGCTCCCAAATTAATTGCTCAGACGCCAGACGTTGCTGGGGAACTGAGGACCTACAGCAGCGCAGCGCAGCGAGTCATCTGGCTTTTTGGTGTGACGATATGTATCTGTGTGGTGGAATGCGATGCTGGAGAATCCAATAAAGCCAAAATTATCAATTTATTTCACGCCTCAAAATCACAGAGCCAACGAGACAGAGATACGGAAAGAGAGTTTGTGAGACAGAGAGAGAATGGGAGCTGGAGTTGCTGTGTCAACGGCTTAATTATAGTCAGTGCGTGGCAGCATTTGATGATTTTGTGGAGGCACGTAACACGGGAAAATAAATAAAGACTTGACACACCAAAGAAAAATAGGATATTTTCAGACAAACTCACATACACACTAAGGACTACAAATAATGTCCAACCCAAACCACTAATTCCTTTTAATTTTTAATCATTTATCTGAAGCTTTTATGTATGTCTAAGTTATACCTCCACATACAAGTTTAAATTTATTGGAAATATAATTTGATTATCTTAAATATCATTTCACAATAAGTACAGTGAAAAGTATTGGAATAGTTGAGATGCTGCCTTAGCTTTCCCTGGGGCTAAATAATATTTCTAAAAACTACATATGATATGGGGATTTATTAGTATAGTATTTGGTAGCTGTATATATATATTAAAATATTTATATTTTTTTATTTTTATCTATAAGGCCAATATATATTCTAAAACATAAAGCTTGAATAGCAAGAGAGAGTTGAGAGTTCGCTTTAAATTAAATGTTTACAAATTTAAAGCAAAATTTCAAAAACATTCGTTTTTTCACTCTGTCGTAATTATTTTTGTTATGTTTTCTTTTTTCAATGAATTAAAAATTGACAATGAACGGCTTTGCGTTAGCCAATATGTGCTCATTCGAGTCAATCAATGATTGGCCAATACTGTTTCTTGAGCAATTCACTTTGTGTTTGTGCCGCAGCACAAACAATGTGCTGGGTAGGCGTTAAGAGGGTGTTATCCTTTAGCGCCTTCGCTTTATGCGAACCCAACCAAAAATCGGCAGCAAAGCGTCCGTCTGTTCAACCCGCTTGTCCGCATCCCGCACACACGTAATTGTAGCCTCGACCCAGAGCCAAGCCCTCAAACACAAAAGAGAATTTATAATGCCCGCAAGGACAGCAACAACAACAGCAACAACAACAACAACAAGAATAAAGGCAAGACGTGCGACTCTAGGCCCATTGTTGGCTTTGCCAATTCCAGCGTTTTTTTTTTCTTACTTTTCTTATTTTTCTTTTATTTTTTGCATTGTGGTCAAATCGAGCAGCAACGTCGACCACCGCCTGTTGTCCATAATGAATGAATTCCATTAAAGATTTATGCCGGTTTGATGATGCCGCACAAGGATCGAGGAGGAGCAACGCCCAGGATTGTCTTGATTGAAGGTTGATTTGTTGCGTTTAGTCGGCCGATCAGTCGGTTGTTTTAAGCCGAGATTAGCACACGTGTTGAACACGCACAAACCATTGTCTGTGGACTGTGGATTGGGAGCCAGTAAACGGTGACATTGACTAAGGATCGGGGGCAACGATAAAGGCGTTGCGGCGGCTGCTTGAAAGGCTGTTCAATTTTATTTTGACAAATGACATTTCAATTGCAATTGTTCACACAGCATGTGGCCAAAAAAACGATCGTCTCTCTCGCTCTGGCTCTCACTCTCTGTCTCTCTCTCTCCCTCTCTCTCTGTTGTTTGCTTTGTTGTAATGCAGCCGCGGCATATATCAAATTGAAACTGCGCAATTCATTTGGGGCAGATCAAACAAATTGTAAAAGGCAAGCAGCGCGCGAAAAAACGTGATTGGAGCCACCTCAAGCTAACGCCACCAAGTTGCCGGGCCAGGTTACCCAGCCAGGTTGTCCAGACGCGGCCAAGAGCAAGTGTGTTTTTTGAGAGTTGCCTTTTTGATTGGCCCCGCTACACTCAACGAAACAGTGTTGTTTTATTAACTTTATTATACAATTCTTAATTTACTAATTATCTTATATGATCAAAGTTTCCTAATCCGTCAATAAGTTGAACTATGTTTCACAATATAAACGTTATATCAAAAACAATAAAAATATATATGTGAATATATTTTCAAATTGGACTTAACTTACAATTAAAGTATAATTATGTATTTATATATATATATATATTATAGAAAAATATTTATATTTTAAGATCGCACTTAACTTATCCAGGAAAAGGGTTACCTTAAGGGTTATTGAGGCCAAAAGGAAATCATTCTTGACAGAAGACTTTACTTTTCTGACTTAGGATGAAAAAAGTAAAGATATGAAAACAAAAATCTCGAAAGGGGCAAACATAAAGAGGTTTTTTCTGAACAATGAAAAACATTTTAAGAGAACAATTTTATTTTCTGGCTTAGTATTTTCGCTTGTATTTGATTTAAGTACAATATTATTGAATATTTGTTTAAGTGTACCTACAGCGTCGCTCGCTGCAGCAAAGTGATTTGATCTTTGCACCAAAGTGGTAATCCGCATCTAATAATGTGAAGCATTCGGCGCACGATCCGATGGAGATGGAGCCTAAGCCTCTGGCCACACTGTCTCTGGCCAACAACAACAGCAACTGAGACCTCCCAGTTCGACAGCCGTCTCTCTCTCTCTCTCTCTCTCTTTCTCTCTGTTTCTCTCTCATTCTCTCTTTCTCTATCCCTCTATCTTGCTCTCCCTTTTACTCTGCGTGTGCTGAGAAAACTGCCTGCCCAAAGTTGATTGGAGTCAACGATGGAGTTATTTGTACGATTGCAAAGGCCGAGGCCACTGCCGGTTTGGACCAGCTGCTGGTTCGCCAATTTGCCGATCTTCCGATCTGCTCGCTGCTGGCTGCTGGCTGCTGATCAGTGATTGTGCCGCGTATAACAACAAATTATATGCGTGGCGCGTAATTGAGAAATATTGAGACATTATAAACGGCGTCGCGCGATATGAGCAGAAACATGCACAGAGATACACATACAGAAAAAGAGTGAAAGAGAGGGGAGTAGATATATCAAAGGTGTGTCGACTTTACAAACAAACTGTCCAAATTTGAACCACATTCCCATTTCCGAGTACTCATCTGGCATTATTTCTAATTACAAATAGTTCAAAATGAAACGTGTGCTGTAGAATTCAGACTGCTTCGACTGCTGCGTCATTCCCATTCCCATTCGGATTCCCTCCATTCTCGTTGCGGGCGCCGTGGCAACAAAACGAACGGTGATTTTATTTCATAGATAATTCGCTTAAATTATGGCGCAGCGGCGTCGACTTAATGCCCCAAAGCGACCTACAGCAGCGCCTGATTGGATCGCTCTACTCCACTCTACTCTGCTCCACCACTCTCCTTAGCTCCCTCCCAGAGATTTATATCGATTGAGCGGCGTCAATCATGCCACGATTTGAGGAGAAAGAGACCAAAGCTGTCCAGAAGCGTGCAACAAAATGGCCGCAACTAAGCTTACCACCAACTAGTAAGTACATATGAAAGACAAACAATAGATTGAATAAGTCGAGAAGATTAACTATTCGCTGTTCTGAACTATTATAAAAGCTATTAAAGCTCAGATTTCAGATTAAGCAGTCAATATGTAATGTTTGAGTTTATCAATCCAGAACACTTCTATCTTTGCAAATGGAAATGCGTTTAGTTCTATTAGATACTCAATTAATCATCTAGTTTTTTGCAATGCTAATGGGAACAGCAAAAAACCTGATTGGCATATTACTTGAACCTTCACAACTGATCATAATAATATTACCCTGCAGGGTACAAGAAACAACAAACGCATTTATGATTAAAATGTTTATGGCTCATGTCAGTCTGTGTGTGTGCAATTGAAAAGAGCTGTCATGCATATTTTATAACCGTATTGCAGTGCGGCATTTAGCGGAATTAAAACACGCCTCCGGCACAAAAAGTCATGTGCCCCCAACGGAGACACTTGGCCAGGGGTGTGGATTGTGGGGGTGTGGTAAGCGAGATTGACAAATTGAAGCGAATGTGGCCACTCACTTGGAAAAGTTCATTAAAAGCCCACCCCTCATAAAAGGCAGGACGACATGGGTATTATGACAATATACCAACACCTCAGCTGAACTGGCTGGCCTAACTGGCCCAGCGAACACTTGCTCATGGAATTGAAAATTCTTGGCAGTCATCAGAGAGAGAGAGAGAGAGAGAGGTAGAGTCGAGGAGGTCGTCATCCAAGTTTATGTCCGTGGACCACTCCGAACCACCCCCAAAAAGCGTAACATATTTCCGCCTCACATTTGCACCTGCATTCATTCCTGTGAAACTGTTATCGTTGTTGTTGTTTTTTTTTTTTCGTTTGGTATGCGTAACTAAGTTTTTACTGTCAGTTTTTATGTCCGCCGCATAATGAAGTCGGAAGCAGGCAGACAATTTTTGAGGGTGGTCCTCGCAATTGTCCTGCATGTGTAACTATATATTCGAGCTGTGGTACAAGTGCGCGTGTCCAATCCGATTTAATGCAGTCAAGTGACTTTATTTTTATTAGCACAACTTAATGAGCTTGAAGTTTCAAACATTTATTACAATTTCCTTTGTGTGCGTGTGTGTGTGTGTGTGTGAGTGTGTGGTGAAATTTGAAATTAGAAAGTCAAGTGATTTATGAACGTGCCGTGACTGAAGACTAACTGTCGTTCGTATATAATCTAAACTAGAAAAACTTTGTGTTGCTCAGCGGTGTTTTGACTAACGATCAATTAAAGCCAAATGAAGATCTAAAAATGGTCAAAGTTGTAGTTAAGTGTCACTGATCTTATAAATTGTAATTATTATTGGTCTACAATTCGTCAAAGTATTAGTTTAGTGTCATAGCTATTACAAATTATAATTGTTACAATAACCCGTGATAGCTGTGCCTTATTTTAACAAAAAAAATATTTTTATTATTAATAAATAAAGTAAATACATTAAAATACTTACGAATTAGAGTACTAGCTGTAAAGGCCTACGGCTTACTTAAACATAATAAACTTTATACTTTACCATGATATTCATAGTAAATTTCCTTGCAACAATTGTACTTCTTTAAAGGTTTCCATATCCGGACGATAACAATATTTGAATAAAGCTTTCTAAAGCACACACATTAGCTGTTGTAAAACACTGTTTACAAATTTACCCCAACCTGAAATCACACCCCACCCACACAGCTGAAGCATACTGAACGCTTTTGAGCCACCGGAACCGCCCAAGTGGCTCATTAATGAACGCAAACGATGCATTTGCTGGCAATGAAATCAACAGATAAAAGAGCGGGAAAGTTTAATTGCAGCTTTTTAGCTTAAAAGCAAAAGTACACCGTAATTATATATGTTTATGTAGTTGCCAGCATATATCTATACGAATAGGGACGTGGCAGCGAGGTGCTAGCCATGACGCATGCGCGTAATTGCTGTAACGCACACGAAAATTGTAGAAGCAGCAGAAAGCAAAGAAAATGGATACAAAAAAAAAAGAAAAAACGTCAAATAACGGTCGCATGCAACGATTAACAACCAACAACAAACAAGCAACAAACAACCAGAAGAAGGGTGTTATGTTGCGGCCATTGTTGCCGTTTACGTGACTTATTTATATGGCCTGCATTGTTGTCCACCGATGACGCGACTAGCTGTCGTCGTCGCTGCAACTTGTAACTTAGCCAAATCGCATTCTCATTACTTACCAGGCGGTCAGCGCATGGCCCAGAGCTACACTTAAAAAAACTATTATCTATTTATATATTAAAATTAACTATAACACACTTATTTACAAATATTATTACAATTAATAAGCCGAGTGAGAGCACCAGAACTTCAGCTAAAATAAAATTTAATTTCATATTTCTTTTATGAATTTACGATAATAAATTTTAAATATTTTTTCGTTCGCTCCAGATTCGTCTGCAAGGATATATTCACAGCCCCAGCTATGAAATTAAAAATTAAATGTTGGGAAAGTGTTGAATTAGTTTGTATTTAAAAGTTTAAATAAAAATATATTAAATATATAGTTATTTACTTTGAACATTTTATTTGAATTATTTATTTTTATTATTTATTTAATTTATTTTAGTGTAGTTAGTAGATATTTTGTGCAGGCATATTCAAAGGGGTATTGAGCCAAGGCAACATTAACGTCAGCCTCGCGTTAAAAATCAATAGATAGTTTGAGCTTGAGCACTGGCAACTACTGAAGACCGGAGACGCCTCGTGGTCGCCAACGAAGCTCAACGGCGGAGTCCAAAGGCGTTTTCAGGCGATCTCTTGAGTCTCGATTCCCGATTCTCGACTCTCGACTCTCGTTGGCGGCATGCGGCACAGATCAAAGCGCGCGAAAAACCACCATCATCTTCTTAAAGGTGGTAATTATGTCTCGACGGTGCGTCGTCTTCTTGGCGAGCTGTCCCATGGCTGGAGTTAGTCAGAGCCAGAGTCAGTTGGCCAAATCGTTCTGACTGCGCTCTTTTTTTGTGTGCCAAACGTCTTGTTGATAAAGAGCAATGCTGTGGCATCTCTGGCTGATCAGTGATCACTGATCGCGGATTGCGGATCGGTGATCGAAGCTGCTCATTCTGGGACTCGTTGCCAGTGAAAGCTTCACAGTAAATTTGTACACACTTGTGGCAAAAAATAACAAAAACAAAAATGGCCGACGGCTGTTCGGCAGTTGGCGGCATAACCCCAAATTTAATTTAAGTAGCCTTATAGCGATCCGCAGCCCTTCATAATAACTCAGCTGTCAGCTGCATGTCACTTTTGTGGCTACCGTTGCTGTCGATGCCGATCGAAATTGTAGACGCAATTAGTTTGAAATATTATTATCGACACGTACTCCACATTCTCCGTATGGCTCGGGCCCATGTGGAGCCGGTTGCTGATGTGGTGCTGTGGCCGCACCACAATTACCCTCAATTGTAGGGAGCATCATTCGTGTTAAACTCTTTGACCACACTCTCGCACTTGCCACAAGGCAGTTGAACTGATTTCACTTGCTCCCAAACTCCGAGGAATACATATCGTAAATATATATATACAAATATATATATGTAGTGAAAAGCTGCTGACAAAAGTTGTCATTGATGATCTTGCCCAAACCGCTCTTCCAAAATCAAATTGCGCCATTAAGTGGTGGCAATTAGTGATCCCAGACACGGACATATTATTAATATAGATAGATGTATATTTGTTATGGGCATATATGAATTGACCAGGCCCAGCCTGCCAAACAGTAGTGGAACGTTACTTTTTCAATTATGAATAGAGAATGATTGTTTCGTGCCATGCTGAATGATAAATGGATAGATGGTTGGCTGGCTGGAAATGAGCCGCATACAACATTGTAGACAATGCCAGGCGAGGAATGCTTTTTTCAAAGCCCCAAAACCGAAGTCATCAAGCCTAATGGGCAACAATAGACACACTCGTCTCTTGCCTCGTGTTGAAGGCGGCATTAATTAATTTGTGACAGACAAACAGACATGGACAGCGACAGCGACAGCGACAGAGACAGAGCTTATTAATTAGACAATGAGCCTCAGATGAGACCTCTTCAAAGCTGACTGACGTCCCTCATTCACAAATGAATATGAAAATGAATATGAGAATGAATGCGAGTGTGAGTGTGAGTGCGAGTCCGAATAATAAAAGCTGAAACCTAAAAGCGCAATTATCAATAATAATATGATATTATAATTTAGGTAAATGTATAGAGCTCGATTACATACAAAGTAAGGGCACACAAATTATAGGTATACCTATCTCTCTCTCTGTCTCTCTCTCTCTCTTTCTCTCTATCACATTTGAATGACACAACAGTCCAGCTCTGTCATGTGAATTAATTTCATTAATTTATATTCCACTGTCAAGGTGCAATGCAATTGGGAAGAGAGTAAAATATATGTATAAACAGTGTAGACTCTGAATAGTGATCACAAGTGGATTTGAATACGGATAAACTACGAAACGTGTGAGAATGCAGAAAATATTTAAATTTTTAATAGTGTTTACGAGTAATCACTTAATTAAACGAGTTTCTTAGTTGAGCTGATGTCTTTAGATAAACAAGAAACACCTTCATCTATAATTGATAAGGTCAGATTTGAGTATTAAACTTTGTTGAACAACATATAAATCAACAACAAAATATAAATACGTTAGTTAAAGATATGTGTGTATATAAATATAAAATTTAAAAGAATAAAAGTTTAAGATATATACAACAAAGGCTATAAATATAAAGATAGAAAAGTGTGATGAACAGTTTTTTATGACGTTCATTGAAAACCAGGTTGACTGTACTTGACTGCCAATGTGTGTGTGTGTTTAAGAAAGACAAAACACCCACTGAAAATTACACTGAAATTATAGCAACAATTATTTTCAAATTGAATTACATCCAATTACAAATAAAATGAAATGTAGATGGCATCAAGATAGCGACGCTCTCATTCAGCATAATGGCGTCGTTGGACGAGACTCGGGGCCAGTCCGAGGACGCGACTCTCCACCTGGAGTGTTGTAGGCGGGTACGGTCTGGATGTGGATGTGGGTGTGGGTCACTTTCTGTACAGAGAGACGCCCAAAAAAAAAAGGCAAAAACCAATTAGAGACTTGGTCTGTGCTGCCTGCGGCTGTCAAAGTCGGGCGGTGTCAGCTTATAAGTTATTATCCAGCAATTAATTTGGCTAAATGTTTCTTCTCAACTGCTCTGCCTTGGCTCGTTGCCAGCGCTTTTGCGCCGACGCGCAGCGCAGGCGCCTGAATGGGACACGCTGATTGGCTGCTGGCCATGATGACGTCACGGTTGCAAGAGGCATAAAAGACACGCCTGCAACACGAGTTCAAGCTGCTGCCAGAGTCAGAGCCACAGAGAGAAACATAATGAGAGATAAAGAGATAGAGAGAGAGAGAGAGAGAGAGAGAGAGAGAGAGAGATGGACAGAAGAAGAGAGAGAACTAAGTTGGCAGTGAAGTGTTTTGCTGGTGTTGCAACGTGTCTGATGTTCGATGTTGCGGCCGAAAGTTGAAATCAAATGTGTTGTTGCTACTTGCAGGATATCTGATACAAGTTATTTCAAGTTTATATCAAATACAAAATATTAAAGAAAAATACAAGTCTGAAATGTAAAACTAATAAGCAAATTTGTTGAGGATATAATTCATATATTAAATTCAAGCTAAATTTCGCAATTTCGCGCTTAAACCTGGATTGAATTCCAAAAAAGTTATGGCAGTGGAAAATAAAAACTCATGTTTTCCATATTTATTCTTTTTTCAATAAAAACTTTAAAATGAATGTTAAAAATGAGCGGCCAGGTTATTTTCAAGAAAGTATTATTTTAGAAATTGATTCAGTTTTGACAGCTCAGTACGATTTTCTAGGTCAGAGCTTTTATGTATTTGTAAATTAACGACGAACTGATAGTCAAATTACCTTGAGAACTAAACCTGAACAATAAATATTTGAATGCTTGGTAACATAATATTGTTCTTAATGCTATCGCAACACTTTTATTATAAATACTAATTAATTTAGATAACAACTAAGCATCAGCTAATCTCCAACTCTATTTCTATCAAGCCCACACGCTCTGCACACACACACACAGAGACTGTGATCCATATTGATAGCGTTAATGTTTCGGTTTTAACAACTGCTTTCTCGTGCTTATCGGGAAATGGTGGAAACCTTTTAAGCACCGGTGGACGCCTCGAACTTTGGGGCAAGTTAGCAACGCTAACGCTCGGCAACTTGTGTGGCAAATTAAAATTCAATTTTTCAAAATATCAAATCAAATCGAATTAAGTCGAACAAAAAAAAAAAATAATAATGAAAATAAAGAAAAAAAACCTCAACGGCCCTTCACAATTTTGAGCAATCAGTTTGATGCATGGCAATGCACATTATGGCCCAGAGCACAAATTGAATGTCAGTCCACTTAATTCGATTTATTTTAATATACTCTTTGTTTAAAGTTACACTCTTGTTGCTATATGTTGTGTGTGTGTGTGTGTCAGCGCGTGTGTTAATGACGCTTTACAAATTTAACAAATGCAATAGGCCAACACAGAGATCGAGGATTGGTGCGAAGCTGCATTGTCTTGAAGCGAAAAGGATGCGTAACAAATGCGCCTCACAAAAAGGGAATTGGCACAGGTTTGCCAGCGGGTCTAGGAAAACTCATTATAAAGCGTGTGATAATCCACAGCCAGGCACAAAGGGACACATTAGCCACACATAGTTAGCGCAAGGACCTGCTAGCATCCTTCGGTGTAGGTGGCTAATGGACTCTCGGCGAGAGAGCACTTTAGTTTTGGTCAATGCCTTTCACACCTACATCGGCAGAGCGTGAAGAATCGTAAATGAGCACAAGACAGAGAGAGAGATAGCGAGAGAGAGATAGAGAGAGAGAGACGTACCTTGGCAAGCTGAGCTGATCCTTTTGTATGCCTATCTTTGATCAGTGCCGACTCACACAGGTGCCGACCGGCAACAGCAACACACACACGGCCAATAGCCATGCCGCAATTAGGATTTAATACGCATCCGAATTGGAATTTGTACACAGATTTATAATTGTGTTAAAAACTAAAACTCGCATTCACAATTCATGAGAAACCAATCCGATCTGATCCAATCTGATCCGATTTGAGGGCGTCACACTATTTGCTGTTGAAATTTAAAAGCTAATTTACACATTTTACTACAACAACCAAGAAACATATATAAAAATAAAAATGTAGCGTCATAGCGTTAATTGTCGACTACCCTCAAAACACTTCCTTCTATTCTCAAAATCGGCATCGGCATCGACATCGTCATCGGCATCTGCATCTGTCCATTCACGCCCCATATTAATCTCCATTATTTGGCGCTACCCCAAAAATAAAAATCTCTCAACGCGCGGAAGCAATAAAAACTCAAATTACTTTTCGCTTACATCCTGATTACGACTTGGACTTGGACTCTGTCTTTGTCTCTTGTGTTTAGCTCCTGCCACTCCTAATTCTCATGTTAATGACAGCAATTAATTTTCGTTCGGTCACACACAAACACACAACCACACACACACACACACAAACACGCAGCCCATAGCACCAAGTCGGATCTGTTGTGACCCCAAAGTCGAAAGTCAAACAAATCGAGAAACATATTTTTATTGTCGCATCGCAAAAATGCCGCTGGGAGCGATTAATTACTCAAAATGTAGTCCCCCAAATCTGTAACTTTGTCTATCGTAGCGAATTCTTATCCCTTTTCAATTTCACCAAAACTTTCTCTAACTCTCTCTCTCTCTCTCTCCCTCTCACTCTCCCTCTCCCTCTCTGTCTCTCTGTGTCTCTCTCTTTCACGATGTCTGAATCTAACATTTCGCCCACGCAAAAAGTGTCGCCTTGGCTGATTTATGGCCGGAGCAACAATAAATTTCAGCACTCCAGGTGCTGAAGCACATAAATCAATCCATTAGTTTTCCGCACTCACATGTATTTCGATTTGTTGACGCTGACTTTTATTGTGGGGGTTGTTTGTTTGAGCCTTGGGGGTGCTGGCTGATGGGGTGATGGGTGCTCCTGGGGTTCGGTCAATTCGTTGCACAGTTTGTGTGCGAGCTTTGCTTTGAGTGACAATAAATTATGGCCATGATTAGTCTAAATTTGCCGAATAAACGTTACCCAATGCGGAAACTTTCCTAGATGCTGTTGCTGCCAATTCCCACAGCGTGGCTAACATTTTTTTTTTTTACTTAATCGCAGCGTTTCACAACTTTCCCGAAAACTTTTCTCACGGCAACAAAAGAAAAATGTTGCGAAAATTGAAAAAAGCAGCTCAACTAAATCATTAGCGAACATCAATAATAATAATGTGCGAATCGACAAAAATGACAAGAAATGTGCAGCGCCGCAAGGTATGCAGCAATTTGCGGGTTTGAGTTTGTGTATAATTGTGTGTGTGTGTGTGTGTTGTATGCGTGAGCAACACAGGTGGCAATGTGGCCATTATGGCTAATGGGTAAACGCAAATAACCCTCGCGGCCAAATGAGTTAAGCCAACAAGAAGCAGAAGACGAAGCAGCAGCAAACAGAAACAGCTCAAAGTAAGCGTTAAAGTAAGCCATAAAAAAGACAAAGCCGTCATTTTTCTAATGAAGCAGCATCATCAGCAGCAGAAGAGAGAAGATACGTTCATATATATTGAAGAAGCCAGAATGCTGACCAAGTAGAAGCCAGTTAAAGACTTTAGTTGCGCCTTTAAAGGCAAGTTAGCTCAGCCAATCACGCAGCTGCGCCGAACTTCAAAGCCAAAATCAGACAGTTGGCTGGTGAGGCGCGGATATGAGCCGCTTAACGCAGCCAGAGATACGCACACACGCACACAGATACACAGATATACAGATACCAATACAGATGCAGTGGAGCCTCAGCTTTGATAAATGAGCAGACAGGCGTACAAAGTGGAGAATAACGAGCGAAAAACAGGCTGCCGAGGAGGCTTTCAACTCTCGACTCTCTGAGAGAGTGTGTGTGTGTGTGTGTGTGTATCTGTGTGTAAAGCAGGCTTAATCACATTGCTTGGCCATTGGCCAGGCGGCAAAAGATCAAAGTGCGCTTTAGCTGTTAGATGTGGCTAGCTTGGTGGTCGCCTGGTGGTCGCCTGGTGGCTGCCTGGCTAGAATGATGGCTAGGTAATTGGCAGGTAGCTGACGCTGCATCCAAATGACATGCCAATGCCATATATCTGAGCAACAACAAAAGGAACAAATATGTGTAGAAACGCAACTAAAAAAAAAAGCTCTTCCCCTGTCAGATTCCCAAATGTGATATTTGCCGACTTGCGACTCGTATTCCCATGACATCTCAGTAGGGCCCAAACGATCGATCTCCTCAGCGGAAGTGGCATACTGTATGGCGTTTCAAGACGCCGCCGACACCGTCAACAGACTTTCAACTCACCTCCCCTGCTCCTTATTTGGGCGCATATTTCGCATGCGAAATGCGACAAAATGACATGACAAAATTCTGTCAAATTAAAGTCAGTCATGGCGATGGCAACGCCCCGAAACCGAAACCGAAACCGAAACTGAACCGACTCATGATATCATTAGCATAACTGTCAAAGCCACCAGCAGAGGAGGCCCATCACAAAGGGCGTCTCAGTGGCGTCTGCGGACTGAAGAGGAGGCAGGCTGCAGGCTGCTTGCCACGCATCGCTGCCAAGCAGACAAATTTTAAATGAATAACTACAAGCGAATTCGCAGTAGACATTAAACACATACGAGCCACAGTGATCACTCCGAAAATGGAAGCTTTGAGGCATAAGAATTACCAAAGATTTGACACCATTTGTTCTGTTTAAGATTGGATCCAAAGAATAATAATAACAACGAAATCAGAAGGGATCTAAGCAGTTTCGTTAATAAATTGCGTCATTTTTGGTGATCCTAGATTCGATAAAGGAGTTTTCTAGGATACTTAAGCTCTTAATGACAAGTATCTCGGTTTTTAGAAAACATTTTTTTAAGTGATTACTGTACTGTGAATTGTATATTCACTCAAATACAACAATGAATTTATGATTTATTTTTTAAGTTGAATTACAACTGCTATTGGCTTCCTCAAGCGATCAGCTTGAGTGGCTTAATAGCTGCCGCTTAGTAGCCGAAATGAGGCACATCCTGGAGGAAATGCAGGACATGCACTTCCCATGCTTAACGGCACAAGTGCCACCAAAGACGCGCGGCAAATTTGAAACTAATTGCTGTGAAAAATCGGGTGGAGAAACAAAAAAACGAAGGCAAAGAAAAACAATAATAAATGTACAATAACAATCAAAACACACTTGCAACGCCCTCTCGAGTGCCCAGTGTCAGCCTAAAACAACAAATAAAGCAATCAAACTGCAGAGCTGAGATACACCGAGTAACTCAGATACAGATACAGAGTTGCAAGCAGCGACATGTGTTCTCACACGCGGCACCTTTGTCCATCAGCATTACGTCAGACACAGAGAGAGAGAGTGAGAGAGAGAAAACAAATTGTGGGATATTTATAAACGTCAAAATAGCACAAAGGAGCGAAGAGGAGAGAGAGAGAGAGAGAGAGAGAGAGATATTTGCGTGGCGGGGAAGAGATCTGTGAGATCCCTGAAAATATGTTTTATGACGCACAGACAAGTCGACAAGCCCTAGGGCGTGTGAGTGGCCAATTCTGGCCATAAAATAAAAGACACAGCAATCCATAGATTGACATTGGCATTGGATCGAGCGAGTATCGGCTGCTATCCATATAGTGTCTCCCTCTCAATCTCTGTGTGTGAATAGAAACATCAAATAGTCAAAGGCTGCAAGGAGGAGGCTGCCATCAAAGCGGCAGCCACAAATCGTAAAAACACCGACAATTTCACACTCGACTCTTTCTCCACTAGGTTTTTGTTCTTTCTGCTTTTGGGTCGTAATAAAAATTAAACGGTAGCTAGTTAGGATGTGTTCTTGGAGTTCTGGAATTTTGTTTGCATTGATTCCTCTTCGGTTGGTGTCGGCGGTTTTTATCTGCTGCTGTTGTTTTGGACTTGGTTGTTTCTTTTTTTTTGGGATTTTCATTAACAAATGAACTATTCGGGGAAATATGAAATCGACGGCGCTTTTGAAGCAGGTTCCCGGAAGAGAGTAGGTTAAATCTTTTGCACTAGCCACAGGCCAAAATATTCTCCGATTGCTGCTAATTAAAGCACATTTTTAATGGCATTCCCCCTCTCTCTCTCTCTCGCACTCTATCTCTCACTCTCTCTCTCTCTATCTTTGAAACAAATGTTAATTTACGAATTTGCTCCGGTACAGTCAATCGGCTGATAGACAGGCAATATGTATACCTATTAGTACTGAACAATCTGCCATATCGCTTGGGCAGAAGATCGGCGAGGAATATTGATCGCTTGATTGATGACCCCGCCGAATAGAATTGATGTGTGCAAAATTGTGGCAGAGCTGCGTACCTGGCGTGTGTGGCAAATAAATAACGAACTAATCATTGAGAAATTAATCACAAATCAACAATTTGGCTGCTAATTAAAATGTTTACGCAAATGAATAAGTCGATAGTCGACAGTCGATGCGACGGCAATGAATATGCATGAGCCACGGACTTAAAATAAATTAAATTAAAATAAATTTACCGCCGACTGCGCTTCACTTTGCTTGCCCCACTAACAAAATTAATTAATTGTTTGCTCTCAAAGTCAAAGAAACCGCTCCAACGGTAGCAACCGAACACTCGCCGAGAGAAACCCAAAATGTTGGCCATAATAAATTCCAAATAACGATCAAAAAATTAGTGGCAACAACAACGATCCGGGGCCAATGGACCAATTGACCAATGGCAAAGCTCTTGCAACTAATCAGAGTTTATTAGCTCTATAGATGGTATCGTTATTGGTGTTGTTGGTGTTGTCACCTGTGACTGCATCAAATCAAGCTGTTGTCTGTAACAACTAACATATCATTGCCATTAAAAAATCATAAATAAGTCATCAACTTTTGCTCATCCGCGAATATCCCACATGCCAAATGTTATATGAGGTTATTTGGTTTTGCGTACAGTAGCCACCAATATGGTTGAACTTACGTTTTATAATATTGGCAAGACAACAATTATGTAAATCACTTTTTATTTTTAGTAAATTATTTAAAATACTATACTCAGGAAAATAACGAATTTTCAATATTCAAACCGATTAAAATTGTAATTATTATATCAACAAGGTTTTTTTTTTGTGAAATCCACAAGATCAATAATCTAAACTGACCTAAGTATTATTTCTTCTATTTGAAATTAGTTGACTTGAGCAAAATATATTCTTCTTAATTACCTACTCAGTTACTTAATAACTTACTTACTCAGTTCTTAAATCAATTCGGATGATGAATTAAATATTTTTTATGTTTAATCCATATGCTACTTTTCAAAATATATTTTAACGCTTTGATGGTCTCTTTATTGCAGAGCATACTGTACTGGTCCACCATTTTAGTGCTGAGCATTTAATTTCGTAGAGATTTAATTGACTGAACGCCACTAATAAAAAAAATGGAGATGAGATTTATGCAGCAATTTGCGAAAAATTATGTTAATTGCTGCCAGAGCGATGAGGTAGATTGTGGGGGTGAAGTGGGTTGGCAGGGGAAACACCAAGTTTTTATATGCAGTTCAGCGCAAAATAAAAAAATATACACATATATGTATATCATTGATTTAAATTAATGGACATGTCAGGCAATTAATAAATGCAAAAACCATGGCAGTCTGCCCAGGGAGCAGGAAGAACGGAGCGTGAGACGAGGCTAATGAATGCCATCCAACGATATTTTCCGCTATATCTGTGTCTATGTGTGTCAGTGTGTGTGTGTTTGTGTGTGTGTGCAAAGTGTGGCATACGAGAATATCTCACATCTCACATGAGAATGCCATTTGTGGCCTATTCGAGTTCTGTTGATCACTTGAGGGCTCATAAATAACTGATGCATTTGCCACATTTCTGCTGAAGTCGCCAGTTTGTTCATTGGTCGCGCTGTCAATCAAACAAACTGGGACTAAGGTGCTCACCCTTAGAATGAAATTCTGACTTTAATAGACTCATAAATGTATATAGAAGACAGAGTAGGGCGCGAGCAAATTTTCGACGCCCAGCTGCATGTGTTGCCAATCAATTGGGCCCATTGTCCTGATTGTGTCCTGATTGCACTCGATACACTCGAGGCTCGAGGCTCTAATGAGTTTTCGATTAAGTGTGACATGCTAACTTCTTCTACAGCTAATCGATGAGCATATTGTCTGTATGCCGTAGACAACCAACTCCCAACTCCCAACTCGCAATCCGCAGCCCCATTTTGGCAACCCTCTCGTTGTTGATTTTGGGGCGCTCCATTTTCCACTCGAGTGCAGAGATTTAATTTGTATGCATTAAAATGCCATAAATTCAGGTACAGTTGAGTGCGTCGCTCAGCTGGGTGACAGTGGGGCAGTGGGCAACCCCAATAACTGTGTAGTCATGTCGCATGCGCCAAGTTGAGAAGTTTGAGATGCCTTCATTTCCGGTTGGTAATCGCTCCGTCGGATCGAGTACGGTAGGTATTGCTGGCACTCGCCATAGTCACACTCATGCAGCTAATGAGCAATAAAGCTAAATGAAAATGCCACTAAGGAAAAGGCAGCTAAAAGAGCTGAAAGAAAAAACAGTCGCACACAAACACAGCCGGACAAAAGCGAATCCAACAAATCGATTTGGTCAATTTGTTATTGTTGCAGTTGCTCTGTTGCTCTGTTGCCTGATGTTGTGTTGGATGCTGTGTGCTGTGCTCTCCCCAACACACTCTGACCCATCCTGCTTTTTTCAGCATTTTTTCAGTTTTCTGTTGTTGTTTTTTTCTTTTGCTGTTTTTTTTTTTTTGCACAGGCCAGAGAGCGCGAGAACAGCGTGCAAAACTGGAGTCTTCTTGGGCTTTTGCCGGCAAAGTTGAAACGTGTCGGCATCCTTTGATCAGTTCATATTATAAAATACTATGGTCACGCCTTAAAGGCATTAAACGAGATGGCGCTCAGCTCAACACATACACACACAAACACACAGACAGTAGAAGCGGGGACAGTGTGTGGCAATAGATTCCAGCTTGCAAGTTCTTTGCTGCATCGGCTTCCTAATGAACAACAAGCAGCTTCAGCCTCAGTCTCAGTCTCAGCCTCAGCCTCATCATCATGGGTCCAAGCCAGTTCTCTGCTCTCGCAACAGGAATTGTTATTTCCACATATGGGTGCGCAAAAAAAAAAAAAACGAAACGAAAACAAAAAAAAAACCAACAACATTTCCCCGCTTCCTGCCACAGCCTCGACTTGCGGCTCGGCAACTCGAGGTAGCGTCGCAAATGCAACGTCATCTGAAGCGCGGCGCGCGGCAATCAAGTAATGTGCTCTCAGAGCTCTTCTTTGGGTCCAGGGCCAGAACCAGGGCCAGGGCCAGGGCCAGTGTCTGGGCAGCTCTTAATGCTTACTCGAGGCGGTATGGACCACCAAACAAGCGGCTGACTGCAAAACTTCGAGGTGTTTGAAATGCGCTTTTTAACTGCATTGTAGTTGATTTGATATTCATACGTGCGCGCAATGCCCCAGCTGCCCCTTACCCCCCGTCCCCCTACCACTCGGAAGATACTTTGTACGTTTGAATGTGTGCGTGCATGAGGGTCTTTAGTAACAACACAAAAACTTGAGAGATAATACAATACTTACAGCTAGTTGCATACCTTACACTCTTTTTATTATCATCAGCATTTATTGACGAAGTTGTATTTATATTATTTATTTAAGGATAAATTTACAATTTTGTGTAAAAATTCATATTCAAGTCGATGCTTAAAGTCAATATTTTGTTGCCCCTATATATTTATAGTTAGCAGCACAATTTATTATCATTACAAATTAAATCATTTATTTATTTGCACGAACTTTTTTTGGACTTTGGATTTTTGGACTGTCATAAAATATTATTTACGAATCTCTTAGCAGTTAATATTACATTTATTGTCATATACAATTTCTGTTAAAATTCAACACCTGAAGTCTAACTTTGCTTGTCCGTAGAATAATATATTATTCAAAGTTAGAAATATTCATCTACGAAATTTATTTATCATATTATTAAATCTCTGAAAAGTTAAATATACAAATGTGTTTAAGAAATACTTTGCTTATCTAAATAGTATATTAAATTTCATTCGTAGTATTATTTATGCCATAAACATTATAATGATAATAAGCGCTCAGAAAGAGTATATGCAGTGCCATATAATTAGCCTAGTGTATTTTGCATGCAAGTGTTGATTGCATTGCGAGAATTACAAAAACAACAGCAACAACAGCAACAATAATAACAAAAGAAAAAGGAAAAACTGCGTTGTTTCCTCTGGTCGATTGCTATGACTACTGTAATTGCCACTTGCATTAATTACGTTAAACACAAGTCTCAATATTTAAACAAGCAGCCGCCGAAATAAAAAACAAATACAACTCCAACAACAACGTGAAAAAGTGCAATCCAAATGGCAGTGAACCGTTTGTTTGCGCACGGCCAAAAGCAAGCATCGAGTCAAAGAAAAAGGCCGCTCAGCCTCTGTTTCAGCGTCCGCCACCGCCTCCGCCTGGGACTCCGAGTGTTGCCCCCATCAAAGCGGGCCGCGGCAGCCGATGCTGGAGTAATTATCACACATCGGTCAAAAATGAACAACATCCACGCGCAGCTTCTGGCCAACAGCTCAACTAACTCAATTAAGAGGCCAACGCACAAATATTTGTATGCGGCATTCAGTCGAAAAAGTATCTAAACAAAGTTCTCAAGAGATGTAAATGTGCCGCCATCGAGCATCGAGAATCGAGCACCGAGTGGCATGGAGCGGAGTGGAGCGTGTGAGTAGCTAGATCAGGGGTCAATATTGATATAGCTGAGAATGTGCACCAACAAAACCACCACCACGAGGTGTATCTATCACGTAGACCAAACGCAACTCGAGCCACACAGAACCATATGTGGCTATGTCCAATGCCAGCTCGATTTGAGCCGCTTTACACCAGCAAAACGCTTTACCAAACCCACTCGAGTTACTTGTAAGTATGAATGATTCTGTGAGTTTCCTGTGTGATGGCAAACTAGATACCACGGACTATGGTCCGGCTAAAGGAAACATGTTTTTTTTAACATTTTCGAGATCTTTATTTCATTATCTATTTCCTAATCTGTTTTTAGGTACTTCACTATTCATCTCATATTTAAATCAAGTAATTTTTTTATTTCATAGCCGAATATATTTCAAGTTCTGTAGGGATATTTATCAATTTATATTTTCTACACAAAGAAAACTTATACGAGTACATACCAAAAATAATACATGAAAATTATATCAGACATACGGATTAAAAATATTATGAATTCGGGACACTTAAGCGTAAATAATACCAAGATTCGTTAATAATAATAATAGAAATGAACAGTTGATGATATCGATTCTTTAATCCATTAACCAATTCCTTTGACAATTTATTATAATAATCATCTGGAATGCAATACTTGACGTCAGAAGACGAAGATTTAATGCATAACTTTAGTTATTGAAATTTATTCATTGAGTAATTATAAGAACTTATTTAAAATAAATTTCTAGTTATGCCAACTGCTAGTCGCGTGTGGTCTGTTAGAAATATAAGCTTACAGGGTATTACCCAAAAGTTTAACATTTCAATTTGAGTATCGCTTTAATTAGCATTCGTTTGTTCATTGTTTTCCATTTTTCGTGCTTTCCATTTGCAGTCAGCGTTTGATTTGTTGTCGTTGTTTCCCGCTTTTAGATTTTGAGCTCTTAACTTTTCAGCTATTAGCTTTTAGCTCGGGCTTGATTAGCGTGGCCGAGTGCTGCTACCAATGTTGACCTGAAAGCCAACAGATTTTCTTTGCCTGCTCTTTGACAGCGTTGCTCTCAATGTGGGTGGCCATAAACAGCTTAGTTCGATTTGCTACTTTTTTTCACTTCTTTTTGTTTTGTTTTTGTTTTTTGACTGTCTCGCACTTTGTTGAGTTTGGGCCAAGCTTTGTTGGCCATGCTGCTGCTGATTACTGTGAAATTGGCAATGTTTAATGCTCGCTCGAGCTCAAACTGCTGCCACACATTTCTGTGTCTGTGCCTTTACGCTTAGGTCTAACTACTTTTTTGATGAGTTTTCTTCAACATTTGCTGGCACCAAAACATTGAAGAAGTTTCAGACTTTCTCTACAACAGTGGCTGAGATCCACTTTGAACGTTTAAAGTTGAACGTTTTTATGTCAGTGGGGAAAATTTGCCCCCGCAACTAAAGAAGAGAGTTTGCTAAAAATGTATGCCATTATCACAGAAGCATTCAAGAAGACTCTGGCATCTATATATATGCAGCAGCTATTCGACAGGATAACTGGCGACTGTCAGTGGCATAGTCCAAAAAGAACCACTCTGTCATAATGCTGCCACCATATATATATATACAACACAAAACGAACTATAAACAACTACACAAATATATATGTGCATAGAATATACTTCACAGCCAGTGCTTTTTATATCCAAATACGGACTAAAATGTAGTTTGTCAGCAGACTAACTCCGGTCTACTAGACAGTCTAGACAGGCTAGACAGTCTTCGGATTGCTTAAGAGAACCTTTGCTTCTTGTTAAACTTTTTTTTTTTAATTTTAAACATTATAGGCTCAAGCACATTGATGAAAGAAAAATCTTCACACTTAAGTCGACCAAATGCCATTGCTAATAATATTAATGTATCTTATAATAAATAGATAAATTGATGCCAGAATTAACAACTTATTTTGACATATCGTACACATGCAATATAGTGAGTATAAATTGTAATAGATTTCAAGATCTTCGCATAAGCACAAACTAAAATTCATAGGACATCATTTTAAATTGGTATGCAAAATGAAATCAAATCGCACAGCTCACCCATTTTGATTAAGCAGAACGAGTCGTTAAGCATCAGCACAAGCGTGTCATTTTATAATTCTAATATAAATTCTTAATAATTATAATATGCAGTCGGGTAATTTTCGTTGTGCTACCAAAACGGCAGCGATTCGCTTATCTGGCACAAAAATCAGCGTCGACAGTCAGTCAAGTGGCAATGACAGCCATGTGTCAATGCTACGTGGGTTGTCGAGCTGTCGCGTTGTCGAGTTTGTCAAGTTTGTCGAGCTGTGAGCCACGGCAACTGACGCCGTGGCATATGCAAATAGGCATCTTGCTGCGCCCACAAAAGAACTGTGGAAACTGGAAAAACTCTCAAAATAAAAAACAAAAAAATACTCAAATAAAGTGGAAGCTGTAAGTCGCCGTGTTGTTGTGGCAGCGGCTGCTGTTGAAAGCTTGCTAATTGACAATTACAGGCAAGTTTCTGCTGTGGCCATGAATCGTTGCCCGGAGCCACAAGCTTATAACAAAAATGCCTTTGTGGGCGTTGCGCCTGTTGCCTTTGAGAATGTGCCGCATAATTTGGCATTTTACTTGTAGTTAATAAAAAAACTGAAGTGGAAATCATTTAGAGCGATAACTCGAGCGATATGCGGCGATAAGCTAAATCAGCTAAATTATAGAGAGTATTTGAGTAGCGCATTTCCGCAGCTGCCACTGTTGTGCTATGTTGCAGCTGCCCCGGTTGTCCATGCCCCTTAACCCCAATAGCGATAAATCAATGAAATCGTCGCCATTTGCTGCACATTTGAATAATAATGAACCCTTTCCACCACTTTCACCGCAGGAACGGCAACGGCAACGGCAACGGCAACCACAATTTATCAGCGTGTGAATGAAGCCACACACATTCACACGGGGAGCAGACGATGCAGCAGCGGCAGCAGCAGCAGGCACAGGTGTAAGGTGTAAATTGACTTTCCAATGCGAAGGATTGATCGAAAATTGGCTTTGCTCAAGGACTTTGCCGGCATAATTAACACCGCAGGTTTTCCCACGCAGCGTGCCGTATCTCTCTCCATCTCTCTGTGTATATGTGTATCTAATAGATACACTAATAGCCGCCGAGAAGAAAGAACCAAATAAGAAATTAGAATTATAAAAAAAAAAATCAAATAAAATAAGGCGCTGTGGCAATACAGAAGCGCTAAAGTCAAAAATCAAACGCGCCGCTTTATTTTGGCCGCCGCGGCGAAACTCAATCACAAACCCAATGCTCAAATATTTGTATGATTAGTCCTTATCAACAATAGTCGTAGCTGACCGCCAGGTAGCCGTGCTCTCTCCTCTCCTCGTACCGGACCCACTGCTGCTAAAGTCGAGCGCTTCTGCTGCTGCTGCTGCTTCTGCCGGCTGGTGGTCGCTGCCCCTGCGCCGGCGATTCCTTTTTCATTTAGCATCCTGCAGCGACGGCAATTGGTTTCTATTTTCCTTCTTTTTTTTTGTTCTTTCGATTTTCTTTTGATTTTTTTTTGGTTGCGTTTAGCTAATAGACTCTTGGCCTATTGTTTTCAGACGCCCTGACGCCTTTTGTGCTCCGTTTGGTCTTTTGTTCTGCATTTTGGGTGTTGGAGTAATGCGCATTTGTTTCAATTAAAAGGATTATAAGTGCTCGGCTGGGCCTGTAAATGTCAGCAATCTGTTTAAGTCCAACAAAATGTGTCGACAACTGGACAATAAACTGAAGAAGCTGACGTATACAACAGACCATGAATTTGAGCTAAGATCTCGACGTTTTTGACAGAGATTGTTAATTTCGATATGCAGATTAACGCTGAAAAATCTTTGAATGATTATATATGCAATGAGTGTTTTCTGAAAGATTTGAATCTCCAGAAGTAAGAGTCAACATTTTCTGCTTTTAAGCCGGTTCAAAGTACATAGACAACTCTTGATTTAAAATAAGTAATTCCGATTTACATACAATAAAAACATGCATATATAGAATTATATAATATAATGTCATTATTATGTATTGATTTATTGAATAAATTGATTTATTGAATAATTTGTGTGTTGCAATAATATTATTTTTAATAAATAAAAATATCCACGAATATTTTAGAACAATACATATTTTGATCGATCAAATTTCATTTGATTTCTTTGTTTATTTAAAAGTCTAATATTTATTTGATATGTTAGTTTCACTTGCTTCTCAAAATCATTTCGATCCTAAATTTACTCTTCAGAGTTGCCTTGCTGATTTACATAAATTCCTTAGATGTAATTTTAAAATATGTGAAATTTATGTAATGCGTTCATCTAGTTTTCCCCCCAAAATCACATTTGCTGGCACCTCAAATTAATTAAACGTTTTTATTGCAACAAATTAAATGCAAACGCTTGACAATTATACACGATTGCTGCTGCTGCTGCTGCGACTGTTGGCGTCGCTGCTCTGGAGGCACGGCTGATAGTCTGTGGTGTGCGTCATTAAAAGGCATAGACCATGAAGCACAAGGAGCAGAGAGAGGGGAAACGGCAGGCCAAGTCTCTGTCGGCGTCGCTGCCGAAGTTGTGAAAACTTTTGCAGAGGCTGAAATACTAAATACAGTCTCGTTACAAACTGAGGAGCGTTGCTGTGTCGTTTGTGTTTGAGTTTTATTTTGTTTCTTTTTTGCTTTTTTGTTCTCGTCTCGTGTCGCGCACATCTTGGCAGCTGTTGCTATCTCGCTCGAGCGCGTGACGCATGATGAACGCCATAATTACCGTTACGTATACGCCACCATTGCTATTTTTTGTTAGCGTCGCTTTCCGGCCAGCCGATTGGCCGATTGGCTGGCGCGCAAGAGAGCGCACAATTGTACGCCGACTCGTTCGCACGCATGCCGGCAATCTGGCAAACTGGTTGGCACTGAGAGCGAGAGAGCGAGAAAGCGAGAGAGAGAGAGAGAGAGAGAGCGCGTAGAGAGCGCAACGCTTGTTGTGCAGTTATGATTTGATTGCCGAGTTTAACCACCGACAAACGAGACACGACGACGAGAGAGCAAACGATGTTAAAGAGACGGCACACACACACATACACACACACAAATGAGCAGAGACAGAGAGGCGATGTGAGCATCGCGGAGAGCGGCGCGGGCAGCAAAAGAACTGAAGAAATATCGACGTGTCTAGTTAGCAAACCAATCTTCAATCTAGTTTCGAACAGTTGACTGTGAAACGTCGAGTTGAGAGGTCCTCCTATTGGATCAGCGTCGTTTTCGTTGTCGTTTAGCGTTTATCGTTTATCGTTGCACGTCACTAATATATTGATATAAACATACATACATCTATATATATATATCTGTATATATTTATATATATTTATTAACAAGGCGCAGACAGAAAGTGAAGAAAGAAACGCAGTTCGTTTAGTGCTTTGACTGCCAGCAAAGTGAGAACTTGTCCTTAGTGTGTATTTGTGTGTGCGTGTGTGTGTGTGTAAAAGATTTAGAACTAGTGCCAGTGCTTAAATGCTCTGTCCGCCTACAATGCGTCCGGCCAGCCCTGCCGAATCCGAGATCTCCGTCGGTGGTGCTCCAAGCCCTTTGCCCACCCAGCATCATCATCTTCAGCACCAGCATCAACATCACCATCAGCAGCAGCAGCAGCTGCATCATTCGCGCAGCGGCACCATCGATCTCCTCCAGCAACAGCAGTTGCTAATGCAGCAACATGCTGCTGCCGCAGCCGCTGCTGCTGCTGCCGCCGCCGCCGCCGGATTGACACGCAGCGCCGTCGGCACATTGCCCGAGGATTACTTCCAGCCGTTGAAGCGTCTGCGCATGTCCTCCTCCTCATCAGAGACCAGGGAGCAGACGCCCAGTCCACCAGCTGCCCCAGCAGCAACAACTGCTGCAACTACTGCAACCACTGGCAACAGCAGCACCACAAAGTCCGCCATTGAGGGCGTCAAGAGCTTCTCGATTGCTGATATTTTGGGTCACTCGGAGAAGCAGCGATGTGCGTCCAGTTCACCACCGCCAGTTGGCACATTGCTGGCACCACCAGCGGCACGCCCCGTTGGCGGCGTGTTGCAGCCACGCTCCGAGCCGCTGGACATGCATCCGGCTGCTGCGGCGGCGATGCTATTGCCCGGCGCACAAATTGTGCGTCCATGGGACCATCTGCTCGGTCCAATGCCGGTGCGTCCGTTCATTCCATCGGCACTGCTGCACTACGAGCAGCGTCTGGCGCTGGACTATCATCGTCAGCTGCAGGAACACTTCAATGCCCAGGCGCAGCTGTTGCGTCACATGGGCATGGATATCATACCCTCGGAGAGTGGCTCCGATCGCTCCAGTTCTGCGGCCAGCGATTGTTGTTCGCCGGAGATTGCTCGCGACACGGCTGCTGCTGCTGCTGTCGCCGCTGGTGCTGCCATGCGTCGCAGCCATAGTCCCCAAACCGCCAGCCAAGTCGACCGGGAACGGGAACGTGAACGACATGCATCCAGTGGCTCGGGGAATGCCGCCTCGAGTCCCTCGCAGTCGGGAGGCAATGCGAATGCGGCTGCTGTTGCCGCCGCAGAGGCCAAGGCCAAGGCGAATGGGACACCGCTCGATGCGCTCTTCCAGATGACCACCAAGGACTTTGATGAGTCACAAGGTAAATGTCGGCAAAAATATCAATTAGCTGCGCGCATAAATTGCCTCAAATTACGTTCGATCGATTAGCATATAAATATCTCATTGACAAATGTCTCAATTTGTTCGCTCTCGAAACATCTCGAATTGATTTCAGCTTTTGTTTGGGGGGGTCTTTTATTCAGCTGGATGCCATTAATTTTGTAGCAATTTCCAATTGAAACGAATGCACACAAAAAATGTTTGCTTTTTAGATTTTGTATTTTTTGCTGCCTAATTGATATAAACGATCGTTCCGTTTATACCATTATCAGTCTCAGTCTCAAATCTCATTCCGATTTCGATTTGGATTTCGAATCCGTATTCGCTTTTGTTATGCAAATCGCTTTTGGATTAATTCTCAGTCTGTGTGTGTATATGTGTGTGTGTGTGTGTGTGCATGTATGTGTGTGTGTGTGTGTGTATTCTCAATTAATTGGCGGCATGTGCCAAGAGCCCAAAACAAATTACACAAATTAAATAGTTGAAACAACTTTTTATAAATACTCAACTGACTGGCTAGTCGCTGGTACACTCAAAAAAAAAGTATGTGCAAAATGAAACTGATATTTTTGTTTAATAATATTTGTAAATTTGAATAAGAAATTCGCTTCAAGTGTCGAATAATTTTTCTTCTTTCTCTACTCCCATTGAAGGCAATTTTATATTTAGTTCAGTTTTCTCAATTGCAGCACATACATTTTTTTCAAGTGTTGCAGCTGTGTGTGTAGCATATTCCTTTAGCTAATTACTACAATTTTCCATATCATCGAGAATCCAAACGCATCTGTCACACTCGACGCAGTCACAGTTCATGTTTACACTCATTTTCTGTATTAAGTGGGCGTTTTAGTGTCAAGCCCCAGCCGCTAAAAGTCGCCTCCCCCAAGCCACCCATTTAGCCCCAAGGAACTCACTCAATTTGTGTGTGTTTTCATGGTAATTATTGTTTAATAACCATAGCATACCAAAGTACATCTATCGCCAGCAAATACTCGCACACACTAGCACCCAACACTCAACACTCGAATCGTATTTGTATTTTGTGTGCATTCGTGTCGATTCTGCAACGATTAGCAACAATTAGCCAGCGGCCAACTTTGCTAATTTCCATTACCTAACAGTGTTTGACTGTTTTTTTTTTTATTTTATTTTATTTTGTTCTTTTTTTATGGCTGTTATTGGTTTTAACAACAATTAACATGCCATTTCCATTCGGTTAAATTATTACTGCTGCTGCTGCTGCTGCTGCTGCTAATGACTGGCAAGACTCCGTTGCAGCTGATAGTCGTAAGCATATTGAGACCCATTGCAGTTGTTGTGGTTGCTGTTGTTGTTGTTGCATGTATATTTATCGTAAACTGTTCAACCAAAAGTCGAAATATTTATGACTGCAACGCAACTGTGAATGTGAATATGAATAGTGTTTACAGCACTTCCTCGTTAGTCAATCAGCAACAAGAAGTCGCGCCGATAAATATATAATATATAACAAATAGTGTATTCATATAAACTCCTCTAGACTATCATTGAGAGAGTGTTGCACATTAATATCATTGACACTCCGCGGCAGAGCAGCAAGAGCAGCGAGACTTGACAATAGAATAGATAGCATTTCAAAAACACATTCGGTATATGTATCCCGAGATGTGCCAGATATGACAGATATGAGCAACTGTATGCTATTATTAAATGCAGTTTCAAGCTGACCTTAACTTAACAACAGGAATTGTAGGTTTTATGCTTTTTGCCCAAAAAAAGTTTAAATATTTTGACTGTTTTTTTTCAAAACATTGGCACATTTTATATTTATCAAAAATACTTTTAAGACTACTTAAAGTAATCCCAAGATCCTGTTGTCTACTCATAACTAGTTGGACATCAATAACCGTCCACCTTCCTTTGAGAATCTCTCTCACAGACCACGCCAGACACACTGTCGGCGACCAGTCTAATTCCTGGTATTTGGACAAGTTAAAACACAAGATTGCACAAGACTGCAACTGTTGCAGCAAGGGGGCATAGATTCCACAGAAAGAAATCAGAATTCGAATGTGGCGTGGCCATTTAGCAGTTGTAGTCGAATTTCAACCAAACAACATGTTTTAACATATTGTAGGCAGTGAAAGGTTTCCGAGTAGATGACAACGACAACCCTGACAAATGCAACCAAAACAAATCCACCCCTTAAACAAAGCAAACATTTCTCCAGTGTAAGTGGACACCTGAGACCCTGAGACAGGACCCAAGTGGCCAGCACATTTCTCTGCCCCCTCTCCCTCTGCCTCTGCCTCTCTCTCTGCAACAGCCAGATAAGTCATGGAAATTACTTAATGAGTCTCTGATAATAACAAAAATAATAAATATATCTTTTGGTTGTGTGTGCTTGTGTTGTAACTCGCATATTAGAGGGAGGTAAAAAATTAAAGAAAAAAAGAGAAAAAACACAGCAACTCAAGTGCCTAATGGGTTTTTTGTTACAAAACGTGCTCGAGATAACAAATAGGCTAAATTAATGCGTTTTGCATTTGAAATATACAAATTTAGTCGGGGCTCACAGCGTTTAATTAGTTTTTAATGCTGGGTTAGTTTGTTTGACAAGCAATCGGAATTGGAATGGGCGTGAAGCACTCCAATCCGACCGGTTCAAACAAACATATGAAAGTCGACAACGATATCTGCATATATATGAATAGCAACAGCTGTTGTACAGCGGTGGGACGGGGGGTGTAAGGGGGAGGGTTAATAAAGGGGAAATAGGTTCACAGTAGCATATGAAATTGTGCACATAAATTAGCTTTGAAATGAGCCGCGCTTACAGCTCTCATCTGATTGTTAGTCTCGAACTCAGATTCAGATTCAGACCAGGAAGCATTATGCAAGCTGAATAACAGCAATGACTGCTCATTAATCAGGCAACAATAGGATCCAGTGTGACTGATTTGTAGGTGTCAATAATTAAAAAGTATAAATCAGAAAGCAAACTAGACAAATGATCGCAACTTGCATATAGCCAGAGTCAATGCGAAGACAATGACGCCCACAATATGGGGCAATTAATCACATCGAAATTATATGGAAAGACACGTAGAAAAAGCGCTTGCAATTAAATCATTTAAATGTATAAATCGAAGCGCTTTAATTAACACTCGCCGAGCAACACTCGGCCCAAGCAATTAAAAATTATCTCTAATGCGACTTACAAATTCGCTTGTTAGCACTCGTCTTTTGAGTACTTAATCGAACCGGTTTTGTTTTGTTTTTTTTTTATATGTATGTATGTGCTTAAAGTCTTATTTCTGTTTGCCTCCTTCAGATAAATCGCATCTGGACATATTCTCGAATCGCCCGCAACCGAAGAAGAAACGCAAATCCCGCACCGCATTCACAAATCATCAGATCTTCGAGCTGGAGAAGCGTTTCCTCTACCAGAAATATCTGTCGCCCGCCGATCGTGATGAGATCGCCGCCTCGCTGGGCCTCTCCAATGCCCAGGTGATCACCTGGTTCCAGAATCGACGTGCTAAGCAGAAGCGCGATATCGAGGAACTAAAAAAGGATTTCGATAGCGTCAAGGTCTTCTCGGCCCACAAATCATTCCTCGAGAATGTCAACGATTTGAGCATACTGAAGAAGAAGCCCATGCATGAGGCAGACATGGTCGGATTGGCGGCGGCAGCTGCTGCCGCTGGCATGGTGGGCGTCGGTGTGGGCGTGCCGGTGCCAGTGTCCGCTGCCCAGGCACAGGCACAGGCACAGGCTCAGGCACAGGCTGCTGCCCAGGCGCTGAGTGCGCCACCCAAATGAGTGGGCGGCGGGATGCGTTTAGCGCATTTGCAACCTGATGAATGGTACAGAAAGTGAGCAAAGTATTGAGGACGACATTAATCATCGACTGCGACTGCAAGACGAGTTGCATTTGTGCATTTTGTTTAATTTTGAGCCAAGTGCGAGAGGAGGGCACTACCGCACCCCCTCACCCGAACCACCCTCGCCCCACCCCCCTCCAGCACTTGCCGCACAGATTTTCAAGTGTGCGAGTCTCCAAGTCAGCAGTTGGAGTCTCCAGCGATTTTATTTGACACGGATGTGACAATATCGAATGGATCTGGCAGATGCGCAGAAAGCCAAGCCGATCAAAACCCCAAATGGACACAGGCCACAAATGTGGCATGCAACAGGTCTAAGGCGTTGTTCGGTCAGCCCTCCAGCAGGGCATCAATAATCCCACCAGCTACGACACATGTAGAGCAGACTACTCTGCAACTACTCAGCGAAAAGTGAACACGAAGAAAACCAATCGGCTCTTTTCAGAGCCACCAAAGCATTCGTCAAAGAGTCTTGAATTCATTCAATAACTTATAAATTTCAATAAATCAACCATTTAATTAAAAAAAAAAAAAACAAATGATTTTATTGATTTATGATTTGAGATTTGCAAGCCAAAAATAACTATTTTAATATATTACAATTTAGAAATAAAATGGATGTGAAATCAACATAAATCATATTTTATCAATTCAAAAAAGAGTTTTATATTCGACGCAGAATCAATCAATGTTTCAAATATTATTCAAGAATAACTCTAAATAAAGATATCCCCATATTAAATGCAGTATCAATCTATTGGCAAATAATGCTCAGAATACTATTCTGCAAAAATATTCGCTTAGTTTTAAGAAAGATCTAGATCGGATGATCGCGTTGTGTCTGTTGCAGAGTTGTGGTGTAAGCAGTTGTTTTATACACATTTTAACCCATTTTATGGCATGCAAATTTGCTGATACTGTTGCCAATAAATTTGAGCATATTTAAGCAAGCAACGCAGAAGTCGCAGCTCATTAGGGGAACAAGTTCAAAGAGCTACCATTTCTCCGCACCGCAGTCCATTTTCAATCGCTCTCGAATCGTTTGCATTTAACTCGAATTTGAATTTAAAATTCAGCCAGACAAAAGTTTAATAATGTTGCTGCATATTTTGTTGGCTATGCGGATTTGATCACGATCTCGAGTTCGCAGCTCTTAAAATATAAAATAAAAGAAATCTTTTTTAATTTTTATTAATGATTATTTACAACCGTTATTCAAAATTTCAACTAACTAATTATTAATTTAATCACTTGGCAAAAACAAAGAAACAAAAAAAACGAGTTGCCTACACACATAAAGTATACAAAAATTCAAGCGCTCCAAGTGTTTAAAGCCGAGCGAGTTTTGCAGCTCGCAACACGGCCAACCGCGCCAATTTGCATACAAAAATGCACTAAAATTATTTCAATATTTATTAATTTTCTACTAATCATGATACCCCGTAATAGTCTACTCCTTGAGGGGTATATCATATTTGAGCAAGTGTCCATGAAATTAAATTATACTTGTATAACAAAAATATATTTACATTAATCATATTCCGTATTAAAACCTATAGGGTATATTTTTTTTGAAATGCAACTTTTATCTGCTTCACATGTGTTGAATTTATGAGAAATTTAATTTAGGGTAGCCGAATTTCTGAAGTAGAAATAGTTTTAGCGAACAAAAAGTCAATTTTTGGTAATAATTAATATAGGTAAAAACCTGTGCATAAGTATAAGTTTCTAGTTATTATTCATATTAAAATTAATCTTAATTAAAACAAAAAGCAAAAATTTGAACATTCAGACAAGCCTAGCTGACAAACGCCACAAGCTACAAATGATGTATTTATGTATATACGAGTATATAGGTATAGGGTATTTGTTAGTCCATAATTCTGTCTGAGTGTGCTATTGCTTGTTTTTAAACATTTCGAAAAGGAACGGACGGACTTATCTTACGTTGGCTACCGTTTGCGGGCAAGTTCAAAGATATTGAATGCCGCCGCCGGCGCACACATTTTTCACTCTCAACTCGAGCCAACTCTTCCACTCTGACTCGGAGTCGCTGTCTGTGACCTGGCGGCACCTGAGCACTTTTCGAAAACTGAAGCGCGCCATCAATCGTCGCTTTTGGCCTGGTCAACAACAACAACAACAACAAGAGCAACAACAATAACAACAGCAACAGCAACAAAACTCCAACAAGTCTAACCACCGTCCGCCGATCGTTTGTTAATAATTTGAATAATCAAGCTATCAATTCCGCTGCTAATGATGCCGACCAAACGATTTGAGAAGAGATCTTCAACAACGGCTAGTGGTAGCTCCAGATCAGCTCAGTTTTTTGGTATCGGTTTAATTTGGCGCTTATCGCCCAGCCAACGAACGATTCGATTGTCTCTAACAGTTCGTAAAATAGGCGGAAAACCCTATTGCATATGCATGAGATTGCCATAGGGATTGGGTCGAGTTCGACATTGGGATTGGGATTGGGATTGGGATTGGGATTGGTATAGGAATTGGGATGGGGATGGGGATTTCGTTGGGTTGAACAATGGCCCTAGCATTTAGTTAAAAGCAATTTATTTTCATTTTCAAATGTGTGACAATGCGACGCATGCCCCAAGATAAAGAAATTTTGTGACTTTCCGACCGCCTCACCATCCCATCCACCATCTCCCATCACCACACCCCCTAGCCGCATAGCCGCATAGCCGCATAGCCCAATGTCGACTCTCTTCTATACTGGGCGTGATTAATGCGTTTTGAAAGTGCTGGGCGAAAGTTGCAATGGATACCGTTTAATTAAAATCAACTCATTGGTTAGCTGAGGCGAAAAGAGATCGAGATATGGAGTGAATATTCGTGGGAGAGAGAGGCAATTAGCTGAATAGGGTACGGGAATAGGGAAGGGGGCAAATGACGGACCGGTAATGGTCGCATTTACTTTTAGTAGCTGAGAAATTTTGCCCGGGCAAATTGAGGCAAGCCGTGGCTCTAATTATGGGAAAATCTCTTAGCACATCCGTGAAAGCAAATAGAAAACCACCCGAGAGCTGCAAACTGCGCATAAACATGGGGGTATTATAACTGTTGTTGTACCAGAAATGCGTAAATGTCGAAACTCATTAATCGAATCAACTAAAAATGACTAATGAACGCACCTCACGAGAAGTTGGCTGAGTTGCTCTGCTCTACTCTTTTCTTTACTTTACTTTTTTTTCTTCTCTCCGCAAGTCGTTTTCTCTTGGAAGAGTTGAGGAACACTCTCAAGTTCATTGCGCAGTTAAGTGAAATGATTTTCATATTAGCATAATGATGCAACCGATTAGGGGACAAGCGCAGGAAGTTTAGATGGAGTACCTGTTTGAATATTATACAAGTACATAACGAAGCTTCCCTTTCCTTGATAATTTATACAATGATTATTATAACCATTTGGTACAGATTGAAAATAACACTAAATCGAATCGAAATTGAATTTTACGTTTGCTGACAAGGCTTACTTACCTGATTATTCGTAAAAATATATTTCATATACGGAATCCTGATCGTTCTAAACACTACGTTTTTTCCTTTCTTATTTTCTCGGTACTCCATAAGGTAAAAAATAATTATGATACTATTTCCAGGGTTTTATTTAAACCACTCTTTAAACCACTACTCAAAAACTGAAATTCTATTTATTTGAGTAATTCAACATTTTTATAATTTAAAGGAATTAAATTCTGGTAGAGGGTATCTCGTACAGCCCTCTCGATTAGAACATGCTTTGCACATATTTTATTGCATTGCATATTAAACTCTTTACTCACTTCCTGCTCAGTCACATTGTCAGCAATTACCCTGCGAACACTCCCTGCAGCTCGCACGATCAAGTGTTGCCCTTAGTCGACCTACATCATGCCTCAACTGCAGACCCTGCAGCCCAGCCCCTCTGCTGCTGTAATGTGGCAATGCCAGTTGGCCGGGTTAACTGGCGCCGTTGCCAAAAGAAAAGTTGCGCCCGCGGCGCTTGCAGCCAACTTTTGCCAACTGCCTGATTATGATAAATGTAAACAATTCAGCTTAGCACACAAATGCAATCAAAGGACTGCAATTACAATTTTTGCAAACCAGTTAAGAGACAGAGACTGAGAGAGAGAAAAAAGGAGGTCGAGAGACCGGACAAACGGCTCTCTCATGTTGCAGCATCTCCCAACTGAATTGTTGCCCCCCCAAAGAGACGATCAGTGCATCCGCATCTCTGAGAATGGCTCTGTGTTTGAGAACGCGAGTGTTGCAATCTGTGTGTGTATATCTCTGTGTGTTTGTGTGTGTGATAGAGATATAAAAGCTAAATTGGTAACTCATACTTAATTTGGTGGCGGTACCTTTGAACATGCTTCCAATTAGCTTACAGCCGACACCTCGGGCCTCTTTAATACCGAAAATGCCGCTCGGGAACTTCCACTGCCTGCCGCGACTGCTTTGTTTGTGTATGTATGCGTGTGTGTGTGTGTGTGTGTGTGCGGCCAAAAGGATAACTATGCATACAAAAAAAAAATACAAACCAAAAAAAACGAGCCAAAATGAAATGGAAATGATACAGCAGAAAATGGCAAGCCGAGCAACGCACTCAAAGCAATTTGTTTCATTCATCCATCCATCCATTTAGTTGTTTCAGCCGATTCTTCAGTTCAGATCGTGATGAGGCGCATTTCGATCAACATTACAAAACATCACTGATTCATATTCATGAATGAAACTTTATGATTCGTTTCGATCCGAACTTATTGTTAATGAAGTTGTAAATTATGAAAAGCAACATTTAAAAACGAGTAATTCGAAATGAAAATGTTTTTTGAGGCACATCCAAACAATTAATGACTGTCGGTTACTACAAGAAGAGATTTCGGAAATAATACGTAAATGTTTGTCAGCTATTAGCTGGAGAGATTTGTGGCTTAAAGGATATTCAAACGTTGGAGATTTCAAATCAAATAAAAAACTTGATCTGTAACAGGCAAAAACATATTTTCAAATATCTTAAAACAATATTTCCAGATTAATACTTAGGCTTTCTCGGATATTTTGTATTATTATTATTATTGCTTTTATTTACTTAAAATTGATATATACTTTAAATTAATTGCTTAAAGTTAGTGGCTTATTAATAAGGAAAGCAAAATGTTAATAAGGCAGAGGGAAGCTGACACAGAATGAGAGAGCAAATAAACCAGAGATAAGCAAATTTCTAAACATTCAAATACCATTATTAACGAACATATTTGCCCTATTGTGTAGGCAGGGGTATAAATCACAATATTTGTGTATCTCTCGAAAGATTAAACTGCAATCAACCCAAGTAAAATGCAGCTTCCATGCAGCAGCTGCTGTTATCTTCAAGATGCACTGCTCCACTTCAAACTGATAAAGCTGATTCAAGCTATGGGCCAACTTTGAAGATCACACACAAAAGCCGCCGAATCAAAATCAAAAATCCATATCGAGACCCATCAACCAGCTTCAAGCTACCAGCTACCAGCTACCAGCCAATTAATTTCTTCTCGTGCAGAACACACACGTTGTGCGCCCCTAAGCGCCCAACTTTATATATACAGGTATATATAAAATACATTATTTTATATATATGTATGTATATAGGCAATGTGGAATGTGATTCACGCACCTGCAGCGTGTCCCATTCCAAAAGTCGTTATGGCCACTTAATTCGTTTGATGCCAATGAATTGACGTTGACGCCATACCGCTATATCATCGATAAGAAGACAGACAGAGTGACCCACACAGAAATAGAGAAAATCAAAAGTTTCACAGCTCCAACTGCAAAAGTGTTAATGTCTGTCACTTAAGTAAGGAGGTCCCCTGCCCCCACTTGCCCCGATCTCTGCACCGATCCAAACACACACATGACATTAAGCTTCATCAGAAATTCAACTTTAAATTCCAATTTGCATACAAATTAAAGACGCGCACTAAGAAATGAATTTCTTAGGTTTTTTTCTTGGTTTCGGACTTTTGTAGTGTTCAGTTTTCAGTTTACGTTTCTTTGCTGCTGACCGCAACAAAGAGCCGAACAGAATTCACTTTAAATGCACCCAAAGGGCAAACAGCTACCGATTTTATTATTGATAATGTTTTGATTTATCACAATGACACACAAATTGCCATTGACCAGACTGTCCCCTGTCCCCTGTCCTCTGTCCACTGACCACTTTTCTGTATTTTCTGACTAAATGTTGCGCTCTTCATAGCAATAATTTGAGTGTGGTAAACGGCAGCAACTGCACTCAAGTGGCAACAATTTTGTTGTTGTCACTTTAGTTTGATTTTTGCGGCTTTCTTCTGCTGCTGCTCCATTTAGAGACTCAATTTGATTGCACGATTCTGCAATAATTACTATATATATATATATATCTGATTGCCCGACACAAAGTGCTTTGGGCTGCTTGTGGTCGAGATCTGTATAATTGTTTGGCCGACCACGAAAAAAATGTAGACAGCTGCAGGTGTGGACAAAAGCTGAGATTCAACTGCAACTCTATGGGCCGATCGTCATCATAAGCGCATTCGTCACAGTCTTCTGAGCACAGTTTGTGGCAGGATCGAGCTGCAAGCGGTTCGTAATTGGCATGAATTTCGGGGACTGCAACGCTTTGTTGTTGATGTTGACAACTACATGGCACAACTTCATCAACAGACACACACTTGGAGAAACAAATTAGGGCATTTTTATCTCCATAATTGAAGTTCTAAAATTTAAAACAATATCGTTTAATATAGATTAAAAAATATATTATAGATTTGTTTTAAGTCCCATAGGGTTTGAGTATTTTGTAATTAACAAATTGTGTCATTTTGGCAATCAAAAATGATTTCATTTTTTTAGAACGTTCGACAGCAAATTGTACGATTTCTGTTCCGGTTGTGCATGAGCTTAAAAGTGCCCTTTTCGCTCAGTGTAGAGTCGAGGCTAAACAAAAGGCGACATTAATGCATTGCCGGCAGCCCAGCTCGCCGAAAGGGGCGTGACAAATTTGACAACAACGACAATGCAATGACTTTATTACCAAGTGACACTCGTGGCTGCTGCTGCTGCTGCAACTTCCTCCCTATGATGCCCCTACCCCTAGCCATATAGAAAACCATAGCCATAACCATAACCGACAACTACCAAAAGCCGATGACATTGTATACAAATACTCGTATGAAGAGGCCCTCTCAGGAGTTGCTGCCCTGGGGATTTGGGCTTGCCAGCTGTATAAATAATATATATCTGTGTGTCTGTCTCTCTGTCTGTCTGTCTGTGTGACAATAAACACTTTAGCTATTTATGAGGTTTTAATGAACACAGCAGCAACAACAAAAACAACAACAACGGCGGCGACGGCGGCGGCGACGGCGGCGGCGGCCATCTTGTGCTGACTAATGAAAAGGATACCGATATGTTGCATTTGGCTTATGAATTTGCAGAATTAGAGGCGCGTCGAATTGGCCCAGAGTCGAGTGCCTTTTCGACTGAACTCGAGTCGAGTCGAGTTGAGTTACTTTTGCTTTTGCTTTTGGTTTTGCTAGGGGCGCATGCTAATTGTGATTGACAGGGCGTGTCGCGTCTATTGAGGCGCCCAATTAAGTGGCAGTTTGTAATTGATTTTGAATATGCTCACAGAGAGACACACAACAGCTGATGTATTTACTTACATACATACGGAAGCGTTGCTATGCGCCAACTATCCTAAATTGAACCAAAAAAAAAACAAAACAAAAAACGAAGACAAAACAAAAACAAAGACAGCAACAACTGCATTTAAGTCAGTCAAGTGCAGGCATTAATCAAGCCACACGGCCATCTTGTAAGCGAAATAAAACAGTACGAATCGAAATGAAACGAAACGAAAGAAACTAACGGCAAATGCCAAGTAACGGCATTGAAAGATAGCAACAAAAGCGAAAGCCTAAATGTGAAAGTGTCGCAACATATATACCCTATTAACCCGGGCTGTATTGTCCTGGAATAATATTTCAACAAATAGATTTCACAATACACATTGAAGTATAATTTAAAAAAATTCTAGCCTTAATTTAAATAATACCCAAAAATAATGTATACTGAATTTATAGTTATAATACAAAATTGGAGTAATAATAATAATAAAATAACCAATTATAATAATAATAATAATAATAATTAAACTAATAATAATAATCAAACTAATAAAAATAATCTTAAATATATAATTTTTTCCATTAAAGAATTTGACGTGTTAAAATGAATGGCTTAAAACCACCCTCCACCAACACCTTTTCCCAAATATTTCACTCAACTGAAATATTATCAATAATTTCGAAATGATTGTTCCGTACTTTTTCTAATAATAAAAAGAAAACATTGAATTTTTGCTTCTATATAAAATCATCAACTTTCTTTCATGTTTATTTCTATAACTTGTAATCCTGTCATATTCTGTGTGGCATAGCTAAAAATACATTTCTTGGAAGAGTACTGAGAATGTATTATCGATTCCGGTTCAACAGTTGCATCATTTCACTTAGCTGAAATCCACTGTAGCGTGGGGAGGAGGGGGCATTGCAGTTAAATAGACATTTGCATGCAAGAGATATGTCGGCAAAAACCAGGACAAACAACGAAGCAAAAATTGAATAAGACACACAAACAAACATGCACACAGACAGATATGGAAACACTAATACAAATGTAGCACATGTCGTATACGTAACACTGCAAACTGAGCAAAAGGCAAATGTGATTTACTGCAATCAATTTAAATGCAATGCAATGCAGAAGGGAAAGGGGCGAAAGGGACAACAAGCATGGCAATGAGACAGAGGCAAAAGCCAAAGGCAATGGCAAAGACAGCTGGCAAATAAGAAAAAAAACACAACGACAAGACAAACGGATGTGTGCCAACAAACAACACAAACAAGCAATATATACATATATATTTATATACATATATATATATATATATATATATGTGTATATATGTATGCATGTGTGCGTGTGTTTGGGTGTGTGTACTTGTTTATAAGAATGAGAATGGGGCAATGACAACGACGGCGACACCTTCCCAAAGCTGATTTTAAAGAGTTTTTTTCTTTTGCTAAATTGCCGCAGTCAGCGAATACATCAGCGGCGAAAATAGGCGCTCACAAAGCCGAAAAGGCAAAACGGCGAACAGCGATCGGCGAACGGAGCAAATGGGGAACGAAAAAGTAACAACAACAAAAAAACGGTACAAGAAGAGACTCGAAAACTAGACATCATTATTGATGACAATTGAGTGCGCCGACGAGCAGCTGCCACAGGAGTAGTCGTAAAAGAAGAAGATGAAGTGCGAGCATGTGTGTATCTCTGTGTGTGTGCGAGAGAGAAAAGAGGACTGCAGCAGCAGCAATTACGATAATTAACACAGTCAGCCGCGTGGAAAGAGGGCGAATGAGAAGGCATGACAGAGAGAGCGTGCGAGCGAGTGAGCGCAAGAAAGCCGCGCTGAGCTGAGCAGGCGCATGTCAAATTGTAAAAAAAAAATGATGACGTTCGCAGACGTTGACAGCGCCCCCCGTTTGGACTGATGAGTGAGCGAGTGAGTGAGTAAGTGAGTGAGAGCTGTGCGCTGATTGGTTGCAGTACACACACATACACACACGCAGAGCACGCCTCTGCTTGGCAGCAATATTTCCAATTAGAAGGCGGAATGCGCAGCTGCAGCTGTGACGTCATCAAACACGTTTGACGCTCCAAACCGGTCGCAGGCAGTCAGCCACCAAACTGAGCGCCAAGCGAGAGAGACAGACAGACAGAGAGACAAAGAGCGAGAGAGAGAGAGAGAGAGCGAGAGAGAGAGAAGAGAGAGAGAGAGAGAGAGAGAGAGAGGGAGAGAGAGAGAGGGAGAGAGAGCGCGCAAGCACACAAAGCCATTTTTATGGGGAGAGCCCAAAAGTGGTCGAGTTCACGTTGTGTTGAATGTTGAATGTTGAACGTTGCACGTTGTTCGTTTGTTCGCCGTTCGCGTTTTTGCCGACGCGTTTTCGAATGTGAAAAAATGTGCGCCCAGCATTAGTTGATGTGAAATTAAACGCTGAATTTTAGACAATGCCGCAACGCACGCCAAGTCCCGTAGAAATGATTGCAACGCGCAGTTGCAGCAGTCCGGCCGTATCCGAGATCTCTGTGGGCTCGCCGAGTCCACCGCCGCCGGCGATGAGGCCGCTGAACATAAAACGCTTGCGAATGCTTCGCAGTCCGGCGACAATTCAAAGTGTTCGCAAGTGCAGCCAATTTGGGGCAGGTGAACGTATCAAAAGCTTTTCTATAGCCGACATTTTGGGCTGTGGCGATGATCGGAAGACGGCGGCGACACCAGCTTCAGCTCCAACTGAAGGTCCAACTCCAACTCCAGGTGCAGCCGCAGCTTCAGCTCCATCTGTGCTGCTGCAGGAGCGTCTACAGGTGCCCATAACAGTCTCGCAGGCGGCGCCCTTGTTGCATGCCGGATTACATCCGTTTCTGCCGCCCGGCCTGCTCCATAGCTATGAGCAGCGTTTGGCATGGGACTATCAGAGGCAGCTGCAGGAGCACTTTCAGGCGCAGCTGTTGCGCCAGATAAGCATGGATCCCGCCCGAATACCGATACCCTCCGAGGATGGCAGCTCGGAACGTTCACAGCGCTCGAGCAGCAGCAATGGCAGCACCGATTGCTGCCCCCTCGATGAAGCCAATAAAACAAACAAACCAGCAGCCTCAAGTGATCCCAGCCAGAAAGCAGGCGTGGCAGCAGTGGGAGCAGCAACCGCGGGCGGAGATACACCGCTCGATGCACTGTTCCAGCTATCCACCAAAAACTTTGATGAGGAGCAGGGTGAGTGTGGCATAGAAGAGTAAGACGAGTAGGCAACCGCAAATAAATTACATTTAAATCTAAACTGATTTGATGTTGGTCAACATCAACAGCAAAAGCAGCAGCAACAGCAGCAGCAGCAACAGCAACAGCAGAGGCAGCAACATCATTAACTTGGCTCGACTGGAGCGATTGATCAATTGTTGTCATTACGTCTTGATGAGATTCTGCTTAAAGCGTAAAAACAGTAGTAAGGTCAGGCAGCCTCGAGGTGGCTAAATCAATTTTAGCCATTACCAGACACGGTTTCTTGGTCTCCTCTTTGATTGCATCCATCGTTTGTTGTTATTGTTGTTGTTGCTGTTGCCTTTCTCAATCTCTGATCAACGCTGTTCAACGCTGATCAACGCTGATCTGGCGCATGCGTATCGTTCGGCATAATTTGCTTAGCGGCGTTGATTTCTCGTTAAGCTCCATGCAAACCCCCTGCGCCCTTCCCCAGGGACCTGTACCCCAGACAAGTCCATCAGCTCTCATCGCTGACTCAATTGTTGCGAGTTCCATAAAGAAAAAAAGCAAAGAAAAAAAAAGAATATATAAATCGCGGCTACTGAAATTGAATTTACGCGCCGCACGTACAGCCACAATTCGTGGCATCCTCAAACTGGCAACTGGCAACTGGCAACTGGCAACTGGATGCCCATCTAATCAGTTACTTATGCGGCGGCTACTGGCATTGACTGCTGGCCACCAATCTGATTATGATTATGATGCCGACGCTTACAATACTGTTTACGATTATGTTTATTATACCTCTACACTCAGGCAAATTAGTGTACTATTGACGGTTTTGGTTTTTAATTCGGGGAAATCCCAAAATTTGCTTTTCTCTCATCAAGTTGCAATTTGGTGAAAGTCGACAAAAACAATAATTATTTTGCAAAAAGTGTTAATTGTCAAAATATTTAAGTTAGTCGCAGTTGAAAGTAAATAATTTTGTCATAATTCTGTCGTAATTGGCGAGTTTTTTGTAGATCTTAAAATTTAAGCGAATAAGCGAGAAAATAAACGCAGATCATCAACATTTTGACGAAGGAAATATCTAAAGATGTTTCAGCAACGAATCTTAACTGTTTCTCTATATATATTTTATATTATGTATTTGTATATATTTTGTATTTTTCACAGTATAGTTTAATTAGTTTTTGTTTCTATTTGGGATGCTTGAAATTGTTTAACAATCTGTTTTAACTGGTCGCAAAAGCAGTTTTATTTACATGCTTTGTTTTTCAATCTCTGGTCTAATTTATATTTTATTTTTACTTTATTTGTTACTTTTTAAGTGTTTTAAAAATCGCTTTTAACTAGTTCCAAGCACAGTTTTAAAGAATTTCTTAATTTTCCTTTAATCGTATGGTGTTTTTTTTAGTGTATGCATTGCAGTCCAATAGTTTTGGGCCCTGCGTCAGCAAATCTGATATTTTAGCGCCACGTTTCACAAAATTGTTTTCCCAAGGCTGCCACCATGCAGTTATCCGGTTTTTGCAATTTCTCTGTTGCACTTTGCAACAATCTTTGTTAATAAGATGTTGATCAAAAGCGCAGATCGCCGCCAGTTGGGCCGAGCGAGAGAGAGAGAGAGATAGACAGAGAGCAGCCAATGATTCTTACTCACTTCCGGCTGAGAGCAGTTGGCAGTAATTAGGTAGAGTACTTTAAGTTCTTAATAACCCTCATTGCGGGCACATCGACACATATCCAGATAATTACAATGGAAATGGAAATGGAAGCGGGGAACGTGGATATGGCTGAAAAGCTGTTGCGATTTCGTAGAATGAAATTGTCGTTAGGGCTCGTCAATTATAAGCGCAACATTGTCAACGAAAAAAAAGAATAATGCTTAATAATGGCTAAAAGCAGGGGTATTTGGTGGAGGCCTAGTGGCACGGGCTGCTTCTGCAGCTGCTGTTCATAAAACGCCAAGACAATTGGCACAGACAGTTAAGTTATTGAACGCACAGTCGCACAAAGAGGCAACAACGAGTGAGAGAGATAGATCGCGCTGGCGACAGAGACAGAGAGAGAGAGAGAGAGAGAGAGGGAGGGAGGAACAGAAACGGATGCAGCCTTAATTGCAATTTAATTACTGAAAAACTTTTCCCACTTGACAAAAGACTGCCGCAATGGCAGCCAAAGACTCAAACCAGCCAAGCATGAACCACAAAACGCACAACGACGAAACCAACAACAACAACAACAAGAAGAAGACTAACAACAAAAAGATCTTATGATGGCACTTTGAGTTGACAGTTGATTTGACAGATAGCAGTGTAAACATTTTACACAACACGCGGGCGAAGTCGAAACAAATTAGTTCAACTAGACGTATACTTAATGTTAAGTCAAGAGGGTGCCAAAAATCATCGAATATATTGTAATTTGTATAATTACAAAGTCATGAGCAGAAAATGTGTCGAGCTGCTTCGCCAGCTGCTAACTACCATGTAAACTAGATTTTAACCAACATTGTTAGAATGCAATTTTCAGTCACGTCATCAACTGCCTGGCATACCATCTATGCACCCATCCATCTATCCATCTATTTATAGTCATAATAAATCGCCAGCTGGATGAGTTGATGGCGAGATTGCTTTCCTGTGTATCAACCGAAGGATAGATGCATCTACATACTTCTAAGCATATATATATATATATATATATATATATTCGAACATTTGTCTGGGCAACGTGACATACAAAATGGCGTGCCATGATTATCGAACGCCCACAAGTGGCACGCCCATGCCGATGTTATGCTCATAGAACATGAAGCCAATGTGTACTTGAACATTAGCCAGATATATATCAGACATATTAGTGGCAGTTTGATTTTTAATTCCCAGTTGCAATATTTGCTCAGAGCCGTTGGTCTTTCAACATCTGATAATGATATATGTTCGGACTGTATAATTAATTATTATGGAAATTGTTTGTAGCTTGAATAAAATCAACTAATAAGCAGTTAGCGAGTGCAGAGATTGACTACAACGATACTAAGTGCATATGAGTGTTACAATTTTAGAGTATTATTTTATATAATTGATCGAAAACCAGAGCTTAACTAATTATGGAGCTAAGCTCAAAGCAATATCCGTGTTTCACTAACATTTAGCATATCTATTGAACCTTAAAACTAATTGCAATATCTGCGAATAATTATAAACAATTCAGTGAAACACTTCAGAATCAAGTGCGCATAATAATCGTAAAGATTTCAAAATGCAATTTCATTCATTTTAAATGCTCTAGCGGGAACGGGTAAGCGCGTCACAAGGCGTATTAACCCATTGGATAATCAAAACAGTGGCTGGCAAAAATCAACAACAGTTTTCAAACATAAATCAAGCAAACAAAAAGAAAATCCAATAAAGTGAAAAAACAATTCATTTCAAATGATTAATAGCAGCGCAACGTTTCAACAAAAATTTGTTAATGACATTAAAACCGGAGAAAAAAACAATAAATATAAAAAAAATAATAGTATATAAATATACGTTAAGGCTACTATGAAAATTACAAAGTTAAAATCGCAAATCGATTGCCTCAATAAAATTAATAAAATGACTGCAGGCGCGTAAAAAAAATCACAAATTCTTACAGATAGCTGGAACTGTGTTTGGGTAGTTGCTTTTATGTGAAATGGCCTGCAAAATTGCATGAAAATAAAAGCAACAAAAAAACTGAATGGCTTTGAGCAGAGCCAGCCAACAAGTTGTCAAGCTTGCGCTCGTACAAATTCGCTAATTAACGGTTGCGCCTCGAAGAAAATAAGCAAAAAAAAGTGATTTTATTAACACAAAAAAAAGAGCTTGTTGTAAAATTGGCAACAAAAATATGAGTTAGCGTGTTGTGTGGCCATAAAGCATTTGATTGCCTAGTTGGGGTATTAAAACTTCGCAAAATACCAACAAAACGAAATTGCGTGGCAGTTCTTGTAAGCAGCAGCTATAAGAATTCAGCAATTCTGCTTTCACTCCGAGCCATGCCCCTCCTGCCGCGAGGCTGCATGCCACACACACACACACGGGTGGTCCACAACAACAATTCCTTTGTGCAAATTGCAGCCGAACAACAACAAGTGTCTCGCTTGCTTAAAGGCACACACACACACACATATATACATATATGTATATATATATATATATGTTTATATATGTCAGACTGCATAAGGAGTGAGCAAAAGCGACGCATTGAAGGTGTTACCTGCACGCTTTTGATGAGCACTAATTGAGCTCAAGTTGCATTTTTCTTAGCCAGGCCCATTACCCCTCTGCGCCACGTCAAGATCAAAGCCGGCAAGCCGGCTATATAAAAGCGTATATAGAGACAAGCGAAAATCAAGCATCGACAGCAAGACAACCAACACAGAGAGAGAGAGACAGAGAGAGACAGATAGAGGGTGACAGAGAGAGAGAAAGAATTGCATACACACAATTTTTGGCAATAACTTTATCAGACGAGGCCATATGGGAGGCCCAACCAAATGTTGCCATGCCAAAAGAGAATCAAAAGGGTAGCCAAAACAAATGAGTTGACTCCAGAGTCGAGAGTCGAGAGTCGAGAGCCAGATCCGCTGCCAGACATATGGGCGGCCCAGGGCAAGTCAGGACCTTGTCAAAGTTCTTAAAAACGCATTCGCATTCACACTCGCGTTTATGCCAAACATTAATCACCACGCAGACCGCCAGAGCCGTGAATTTTCAGCATGTGAAAGAGGCACATCAAAAGCCCGCGCCACGCACTCCAAAAGCCATTTAAAAACGCTTTTTCTCTCGTAAAAAAAAAATAAAAATAATATAAAAAAAACAAGACAAGAAAACAGCCAATGCCCCAAGTAACTCGTTTGGGCCATTGGGCAATTGACCAGATCCGCAATGCAATTGCAACTGGCCACAGGCAAGGAGTGAAGAGAATTCGCGATTCATTTTTAAATTGATGCGCTGAGCCAAACGCAAATGGGGAGTTACAGCCAAAACGCACCGGGAAAACCTCACTGATTGATTGACTGACTAGACGGAGTCTTCTGCTCGTTATCGCTGTGCTTTGTGATGGTTTTCTATATATGGGTCACTTGGCGCCTAGAGAAACAAGTTTTACGTCTCGGTATGGGCAATTAGCCCATCGCAATTCATAGTGCCTCACTAGCAAACAGGTACTGCCAACATACATACTCGTACATAGATAGGAACCGCGACCAGAAAGATCGACAATCTTTGGCACCACGAAGTTAACACACATTTGTCAAACAGAGGCTGCTTGCTCACATCTTTTAACTTTAATATTTATTTGAAAAGCCCATTAATTGTTTGAGCCGCAGCCTGGTTCTTTCTAAGGCAGACACATTTTTATCAAGCATAACTGTAATCGATATGCTTATGAGTTTTTCATAGATACTTTCTATTGCATAACCAATAATAATCAATAATATCTGTACTGAGTAGAATCCAAGTTTTTATGCCACCAACTATGACAAAATTGTAATGCCTTCTGCAAGGATACAAAAAGATGTGTTTGTTAAACGAGAAAATGCCAAAGTGCAACAAATCATATTTACATGGGCACGGCTGTAAGTCCGGTGCTGTCTACATTGAGTCTTTGATGATAAATGCTGAAAAGGCAGCATAAATGAATGCATTGAAATCATTAGCAACGATGCCGAACAAACGAGCCAAAGAGGGCCCCACAGACTCAGACTAGCGGATGGGGAAATTATTCACAGCTACGGCTTCACTGCTCTGACATTAAGGAGCTCCGAGATGCGGGCAGCAGAGTCCGCTCCAAAGGAAGTGCCCGCAAAAGTGTCCCAGCAGGCAGACAGGCAGGCAGGCAAACAGACAAGGTGTTTTCTTGTGTGTGTTCTGAACCATTAGTTGCGCCGGCAGGTGCCTCAGCTGATGGGTTCGAACTGCACGTCGACACTTCAGCAGTTGTGCTCTACATCCAGAAAGTGGATCGCTGCTCGTTTGATGCGAGATGAATGCGCATTATAATGCAAAATTTAATGTCGAGCAGCGGGCAATTAGTTCACCTCCAGCAAACGACATGTGCTCCATTTGATGCAAGAACTTAAGTCATGACGAATTCCCAACATGAATAATATGACTTTTACTCGATAGAATGAGTGATAAGTGATGTAAAGTAGAATACCTACAGCAATTCTTATTCTTTTGTTGTTTTAGCCTACATGAAACCTTCAGCAGATTGTATAACAATTTTAGTTCCGTATTCAAATTCAGAATGCTATCTAAGAAGAGAAATGGCAAATATAGCGAATTAGCCGGTATTAGATTAGATTATATACACAATATTCGATTTTGCTGATCCTAAGGTCAAGTTTATGTATATAAGTTATACAATTTTGCGAAGTATCAAACCAGGTTTGCCATTTTGTACGTAATTGTTGCGTTTGATAAAGTATTTCTGATTTACATTTCAGATATTGAATCGCTTGCCAAATGTTAATAATTGGCTCATACCAAATAATATGCATAAAAATTTAGCCTGAGAGCTTATTGAATTATTTTAACATATTCTTCATAGCTCATTTATCTCACAGACACTTCTCTATTATGATCATCTCAATCAATACCTTTTGTTTCCGTTGACTTTCCAAATTGTTATTACAAGTCACTTTAGCACTCCTCACTCTGCACCCTTACATGCGGAAAGGGCGCATTCAACCCTCCCAAAACATTACTAATACCCTGAAAATACACTAAACCAAATGCCATAATAAAAGCATAACAAATTTCAAACAATTTCGAAAATTCAAAGCCAAAATTGAAAAGAAATTCAGTGATTTGGAAAAATGCACAAGTTGTTTACATGTATAGCCAACAACGCGCAACAACAACAACAACAGCACGCAGCAGCAATAAACAACCACCGCAAGAAAACAAGCAGCAACAACAACAACAACAACAGGAACAACAACCAGTCTAAAGTCAGCGACAAACTTCACGCTAAAATCATTGGAAGCTGTGAAAAATGTTTCTTCCCCGAAATGCGCAGCAACATAAAACTCAACACACAACAAAAGGGGGCGGCTGCTGTCGTTGTTGTTATTGTTGTTGCTGGCAATGTCAACAAAACGTTTAACACCTTCTTCCGCCCACAGCAAGGCCCTTGGCTGGATGAGGGAACACAGACTGTAGCTGCCACTGCGTATTTGTTTAATCGTTTATTAAAGTGTGAACAAAATTAATTTGACTATTTTGATGCACTGTCGTGTTGCAGTTGTTGTAGTTGTTGTTGTTGTTGCTGTTGCCGTTGCTGTTATTGCTGTTGAAGGTAAATGACTTGCAGTCGTTGACAAGATTAATTAATCGCCGTCCGCTTGCCGAGTGGGTGAGTAATTTGCGGGTGTCGCTGCCAACGACGTGTATACGAGTTGTGTACAACTCAAAAACTAAAAAAAAAATTTTTTTTTAATAAAATACCTCGCATCGGCAATAATTGATTTTGAATTTTACTGCAATTTTTTCGTTTTTATTTTGTTTTTTATATCTCCCTTTTTTCTTGTGCGCTGAGTTTGACGCGGAATTATTGTGACAAGTCTTGTTATGCCAACGAATATACTTATACTTATGCGATATGTATACCCTTACCCTAAACACCGTACTTCTGGCCCTGCCCATACTGGCAGTACACCGTACCTCTGCCCCTCCAGCCCATATGCTTGTGTGAGTAGCTTATGTGCAGGCGTCATCGTCGTCGGGCTGTTTCATGTTTGCGAGCTGGCCAGTTTCAGTTTAAGCCAGCTCAGACAGCAAGATTCGCGTGCGTTTCTGTGTCTGTGAGTGTGAGTATGTATGTGTGTGTGTGTGTGTGTGTGTGAGTGTGAGTGTGCACTTTTGACAAGTAATTTAATAAAGCCAGCGACATGACGCGCTTGTTGTTACTGTTGCTGTTTATACATGCATTCATCCACATAAGCCAAGCCCGAGCCCGAGCCCGACCCAGAGCCAGAGCCACCGCCAGAACCAGAGTCAGAGTCTGAGTTTTGGCCGGGGCCGAAGTCAAAAAGTGGAAGTGGAAGCGCTAGCCGCCGGCTCGAGTGCCAATGTCAGTCACTTAGTCAGTTAGTCATTTATACAGGCAGTCAAACACTGGTTCCCCAGCCAACCTCATTCCGGCCTCTTGTTGCTGCTGTTGTTTGCTTGATTCCAATACGTTTTGTTGCCGTTTGATTGCAGCTTGTAATCACAATTAAAGTGTTAAACACAAATGCCAGGGGCCAACTAGCCAAAAACTAAAAAAATATATATATATATATATACATATATACATAAAAACACACAAATTCAAAAACACTGCACAAGGGTTCCCCAACTGCCACTTAACCTGGGGATCGGTCTTTCGTTTTTTTAGGTTGCTGTTCATCATTTCATTTACATGTCTGCTAGTTGACATGACATGCCAAATAAATTACATCAAATTCCAACAAAAATCTTCAATTACACACTAGAAATAGCAAAATACTTTAAAGTAAAACTTGCTATATTCGAGTATATTGCAAATTTATATTGCAAATCTAGCTAGTCGACAACAAGCCGAAGTAAAGAATATTTTCGATCAAATTTTATGACAATTATTATTATATTATAAAATTTGTTTTTGTATTACAACTAATAGACTAAATAGACTTGTAAATGGTTTCCTTAGTATCAAAGCACGTTTAAGACATAAAGCATTCAGCAATGCCAGTTACCGAAGACTATAAAAATGATTATATCAAGCTAAGTGTCTTAACAGCCTCATTAGGGAAGGCCCGAAGTTGGCCTGGACCTAAAGCAGGGCTGCTATCGCAGCTATCGATCAAAGTCAGCAGCTTAATTGAATTTAATGTGCCAATATTCCAAGTGATTCCGGGCGACTTCTGACTCGATCTTATCGGACGACTATACACACAAAACATGTGTAACGATATGGATCGGCACTTTTCACTAATCGGTTTGGTGTTAATTTATGGCGTATCTTTATGGCTGGGCAGTCAGTCAACTGCTTCCGCCTTGGCGGCCATTTTTTGGAGCAGCATCACCAGCCGGAGCAGGCAGTCGGCAGGTGGAGCGCTTCAGAAGCCACTTGAGTGTCTTTGGGTCGCTCTCGCTCTCGCTAATTACGGCAATTAAAATGCACTAAATACAAGAAACGAATCGGAAAATTTCAATGGATATTGACTGCATGCAAGACGCCTTCAAGTGGCTGCCGGTAGCGTTGCCAGTTGTGTTGACTCAAGTGCCTCCAAACTTCAGTCAATTCCCGCAATGAGAATTAATATTATTAAAGCATCTCAGCTAATCGGCTCCAGCCACTAATTAGACCCAAATGGAGGCTTAAAGTGTGTGTGTGTTTTTGTGTGTGTGATGTGCATTGTCAAGTGCGAGTTTGAGCAAAAGTACTTTCAGTTTGATAATCCTTTTGTGCAGGATCTGAGTTAGATGTCGCCGCTGATTAGCCAAGTGCATAACTCAAATGTGAATAATGCCGCTATTCCATTAGGCGCAGTCTTTGGCGATTGCAGCATATTGTTAGACGAACTGCAACAACAACTGCAAGTCATAAACAATTTCAATTGCCGTTGCACATTCGCAACACTCAATTAACGCTTTTCAACAAAGACCTAACAAACTATGCACAACAACAACAAGAACAACAACAGCAGCAGCAACAGCAACAGCAACACGCAGGCTGACAGCAACAGCCACAGCAGCAGCTACAACAATAACAATAATAATAATAATAATGCATTCATCACTTTATGACAGCCACATACAAACTTGGCCTAGACAATAGTGTCAACCATAAAAAGACTGCAAAACTTGGCCGCGTATCTATTAAATTATGCTTAACTATGAGCTTTTGTTGCCCCTCGACACTTTCAATGTATTCCACATTATTGCTGTTCTTGTTGCTGTTGTTGCTGCTGGTTGGCTGGGATCATGGCTAACAATGGCCAAGCTACTTATGGCCCAGCCAGGCAGCTGTAACTGGATTGATATATATAGACAAAAATACAAACATACATAAGAAGCGGCCAACAAAAGCGATCGAAAGCAGATACCATTCAGTAGAGCAACTTTGAGTATACTCGAGTGTATTCATATCTCTGTCAACAACTACATATATATATATATACATATACGAGTATACATATATATATATATTCGCTGCCAGCAAGTCTGGCGTATAAGAACAACCAAATCAATTGGCAGTATAAAAACAGCTAAAGGACTTAAGTTATATGACACACAAAATCTGACCAAGTGTATCGAATTAAGTGTGAGTGTGAGTGTGAGGTATGAGTGTGTGTGTGTATGTGTGTGTGTGGAATAGCCGGTAAATGATGTGAATTCCTTTTAAATTCTTCATATAAGCTTTCTGCTTACTCATAAGCGGAGAATTTGGGAATGTGTGGCAAGAATTCGGCAATTTGAAATGGGTGAGAGAAATGGGCCAAATACAGATATGAAATTTTTGTGATTTTTGTACAATTAAAAATTAAAATTAAATTAGAACAACTCTTAAATTCCTGGGTATTTAATTTATGTGGTAACGCTCAAATTATCTGGGTTCCTCAAATGCAAAATTTTCGGTATTATGTTTCTTTAATATAAAAAGAATTTCTGATCAATTCGCAATTAATACATTAACAAATAATTATGAGATTTAGTGTAAGGATTTATATTTTTCAGAAATATATTTGCAATTAATACACTAATAAGTAATTAATAGATATCCTGCCCACATTCCAGCATATTAAACGCATTTTTATGTTAATTGAAATGAGCTGCTGCTGCTGCGGTTTCCGCTTTGGCTTCAGCTTTAGCTGGGCAGAAGTCGATAACATTTGTAAATGTCAACGAAATTGTCATAAGGCATCATTTGTTGGCCAGTTGCGGCCACTCAACTGCCACAAAAAGCGTCGCGGCAAACGCTGCGTATGCGTAATGGCCGCTTAAGCGACCGCAACTGCGGTCTGCAACTGCAACTGCCTCAATGCCCCTGCGGCAACATTGGCTTGCAGAAAATGCCAAAGAGCATAAACTACGCAATTTATGCGTAGTTGGCAGATCAGAGCCGTGGCCGGCAGCCTACGGGGCGTAGATTTAATTAAATAAATTCCACGAGCTCGACGCTGGCGACAACGACACTGACGTCGACGTCGTCGGCGGCGGCGACAGCGACTGCAACATCGCCTGCGAAGCGGACTGCATTGACAAACAACAAAAATGTATGCATACATTTTTCAACACACACACACACACAACAACAACACACACACACACATACATTTGCATATTTGTCGCTGGCAATTAAATAAATCTGTACGTCGTTTGCAGCTGCAACAAAAGCAAAAACAGAAAGATCAACAACAACAACAGTTGCTCAAATTTTTGCATATTAATGTTGTAAATTTATTGTTTTTCATATTTTATTCGCTCGGCTCAACGAGCATTGCAATTACACACGCCAAAGGCGCAAAAGGTGACACGCCCACCTCGTACATATACCTATATATACATGTGCGAGTGTGTGTGTGTGTGTGTCTGCTTATATAACTGTCTGTAGTTGCTTGCAACAACATATATCAACGGCTTAACAATTGGCTCTGACATGTCGTCAGGTGGTGGCCACTGCCTTCAGCACGGAGTTCGTGTGCCAAGCTCAACAGAACACCACAACCCCCTCCCCATCCCGCTCCCCTACCACCACTTCCACCCCCGCGCCCCTTGTTGCGTGCGACACACGCATTTTGATACTTTAATTTATGATCTCGCGCGCAGTTTTTTTGTCATGCCAAACATCCATAAATGTAACTAGTTCTTGGCGTGTTCCACATGCAACTGCAACTGCAACTGCAACAGCTATGCTTATATTAGCAGCATGTCAGTCACATCGGCACTGGATCAGTTTTGCAAACTCGTTTCCAAAGCAGCCATTGCAACAAGTCTGAACAACATCGATTTCAATCGCATAAGCCTTATAACTATAATGCACATCTTTAATTATTAAGTTCCTTGTTTCATAAACCCAACAAATCTAACATAAAAAGAATCCAGCAATTTTAACCAAGCAGCTGATTATATATAATTTCATTTTGATTAAACGTGATCGCAGTCTCTCTCTGCCCCTCTCTCTCTCTCTGTCTGACTCTCTGCCCCTTTCATTCTGCCTCTTTCTTTGCATTGTATTCATTTTATCCGACATTTTAGTGTCGTGAAGGCAACTGTGGCAACTGGTGATTTTATGGCGCCCACTAAAAGGGAAACCTACGAGCGCACCAACATAAGTAATACAATCGATTGGCTGCCTGCTTGCGATTACGACTGCTTATCTGGCTGGCAATATCGATAAACATAAATAAAATAATATTGTCCCGGGCAACTGCGCAACTTCCAACCCGGGCATTCTGCGTTCGAAGCGGGAGCAGAGGAGCAGGCAGTCAGCCAACGCCTTTTGGCCAAGTGGCAGTGAACATGCAGGCGCACATAAAGACTCGCAATAATGATAACGATAACGATAACGATGCGCAGCGGTTGTTTTACAAGAAAATTATGCGTTATTAGCACACGCACACACACACAGAGACACACACACACACACGTCCTGCTGCGTGAGTTATAAAGTTGGCTGCTTTATCACAGCGACGATCCCTGGACTCGAATCTGACCCGTAACCGATTGCCAGAGGCGGGTGCACGGGGCAGGGGAGTGGGGACTATGCGGATTATCAAGCTGAAAATTAACTTGTTTTTGAATTGTGAGTTCTGCTCGTGCCTCAGTCCGTATTATTGCTGCTGAGGCTGCTGCTGCTGAGGCTGCTGCTGCGTGGCACATTAACGGAAATTTATCATAAATTCCAATACCCTTGCCTACTAATGGGCGTTGATTAGCTAATTTGCTGCGCTCGTTTCATTTCCCACTCTCCGAATGCCTAATGCCGGAAAGTCATTTCAAATACTTAATGCCTTCTGCTGATGCTGCTGCTGCTGCTGCTGCTGCTGCTGTTGCTGCTGCTCAGTTGATCAGTTGATCAGTTGCTCAGTTGATGATGATCATCATCGTTGTTCGATCAAAAAATCGTCTACATATTTTGCCACGTTTGATTGCCTACCTCATCCCTGTTTCCTCCTCATCTCTTGGCCCAGCGGCATGTTTACTTTGATCTCACGCATAACAAAAACTGGAAAAAAAAAAATAAAAATAAAAAACTAACTTTGCCAACTGATTTGCTTTGCTCATCGCTTGCCTCCACGACCCGAAGTGAAACGCCCCTCGCCTGACCCGCTCATTCACACACCGCTCGAAATAATGAATGAAATCAAATCCAAATCGAAATTCTAACTTAAATTCGAATTTAAATTAAATGCCGTTTTTTTTTCTTTCTGTACGTGCTTCGTGCGCTGCGTTAACTGGATCTGGTTAGTCCAGCGAAGAGCTCCGACTGCAGATCACTTGCAGATTAGCATAGCGATTGCGTGTTCCTCTCTAATTTTCGGCACGCATGCACATGCAACAGTTCCCACTCTCTACCCCACCCTCTTACACTCTCACTTACTCTCTCCCTCTCTCTCTCTCTCTCTCTCTCTCTGTCTACTCGCTCGACTTGCTTAACAATGAGAAGATTAATTTATGTTATTAAGTCGGCAGTGCGGTCTTTGATCTTGGCTCCTCTTCTCCCTGAGGTGTAAGGTAGGCAAGCCAATGCAGTGGCAATGCCGCCACCTGAAGAACCCAACCCAGCAGCAACAATAACAACAACAACAACAAGAGTAAGAATCATCACATCGATGAAAATCGAGTCTGAGATCTGGATGGATCGCACTATGAACCATAGATTCTAGTCTTGGCTACCTGCTGTCTCTGATTTGATTGCCCTCCTGAACTGTCCCCTTGGCCCCTTTGATTTGAACTCTTCTTTGTTGCTTGCTGTACTACCTCAACACAGAGCACAAAGTGAGAGTGCTCTAATAAAGACAGTATCCGACTTTGAGATACTTTGTACCTGCACTTCGATTTGTAGATACTTTTATTTTAATAAGCTGCACAACAAATAAGAACACAAACTGTGGGAAATGTATTCTTCAATAATATATAATATATAATAATAAGTGAATATAGCAAATTCGAATTCCAAAAGTTGTATGGAATAAGAGAAGTATCCAATAATTTAAATATTTTTGATCTTGATATAGATATAGATATTAAATTGTATGCGTCTGGCTCTATTAACATTCCAAATCGATATTTATCGATTTTCTTTCTGACAGAGCAGAGTCAACAGACACAGACCGACTTAGGCTCAACGCGTGGATGGAATAAGATATGACTTCTTCTCTCTGTAACATATATTTCATAGTACTCAAAGCTACCCATTTTGTGTGTGTGTGTGTGTGTACAGGGTATCATGCGAGTCGCATGTGTATGGCTCAAAACCGATCCTGGCTAGATATTGCGTGCTGCCAAAGTCTGAGCTTCATTAATTTGTAATTTATGACAGCCTGTCAAAATATCAACGCTTCGTCTGGCTCCTCAGCTGGCTGTTGTTGTTTTTGTTGTTGTTGCTGTTGTTTACTGTAATACAAATTAAGTTAATGCTCATTAGGCAGCAGCCGAGTTACCAAGTTACCAAACTTATTGAGCAATGTCTCTGGGCCATGTTAGCGGTGGTTTGTTTAACAAAGCATCATCATCTTCGATCCGTTCATTTGTCTACTCGTGTATTCGTCGATTCGTCGATTCGCCGTCGTTGGATCCATTCATCTATGGATGTGCTGTTGTTGCCTTGCTGCTTGGGGGCTTTGTTGCTGGCTTTATGCTATTGTCAACGCATTTTGTTGTGCCACCAATAAAACGTCGGCCTCTTTCATCTGTCGGCCAGTTCAAAGTCCCAGCGAACTTCTAACTCAATTAGTGTGTAGTTTTTTAAACGGTTTTGATTACAAGCACTTTTTGTTTCTTTTGCTTTTTCCTCGCCTGCTAAACTATCAAAGTCCACTAACCGGCCCACACACACACACACACACGTGTGTACATATAAGTATATAGTAGTTATATGCGTACGCACATGCTACTTATAAAGACATTAAGCCAACTAACACTGGTACGTCCCAGTTCAGCCTCCGTTTGGCCCACTTTGGCGGAGATGAGCAGAAGGTCACTTAATCAGTGCACAGGATTCAAAGCTTGGACAACGTACGGTTGTTGGGAAGCGGGTTTGCGGATTGGAGGCTGGTAACGAGCGATCTTTAAGCCGAGCCGCTCTTTGATCGCATTTTAATGATGATGACCATTGTTAGCTGATGTTAGCGATTGCACATACAGATTTTCACTTAACAATGCCGCCGAATGCTGTCACCCCCTTTAAGGATGCATGCCCCTGAGCCACCACCACCAACAACAACAGCAACAACACAATTCTGCCGTCTTGCCACTCGCTGTGGCAGTGGCTTCTAAAAGCCGTGCAAACATAAAAATGATGTAGCACGGACAACGGCAAAAGCAAAGGCAAAGGCAACTGCGACAGCAGTGGCAGCGGCAGCCAATGGACTCAATGGACCCGCTCGCAAAAAAAAGCTGAAGCCATGTGCCAAGTGCACAACTACAAACACACACACACACACAAGAATGAAGACTGCAGGAAGCTGGAGTCTGAAGAGTGGAGTCTTCCACTCTGCCTTTGCCCCAGCATCGGTGTCTGCAACCAAATTGCAACGCTACATAATTTTTATTATTCCTGCTGTGACCAAGCAATTCTCGCACTGTGGCACAAAATGACCAAAGTGATTAATCACAATAGAAGATCAAAACCAATTTTATACTGAGCCTAGTATTGATTGAATGTATATAAATATATATGCAAATAAATTCACTCTCAATGAATAAATAATATAAATATCTTCCTATTATGAACTTAGATAAAGAACGTTCAATAAATAAATAAAATCAATATTGCCGAATTGTGTTATCAGAGACTGACTAATGGGCGCAATAACATATATAAACACAACAATGTATCAGAAGTGGCATAATTTATGAGTATAGTGAATAGATCGGTATTCTATGAATTGAACACAGAGATTTCGCCTTGTCATTCTAATGAATTGAATAATTTATATTAATGGTTATTGTATAAATAAATAAATAAGAATACTAATCATACATTAACTAATAATATAATAGACCAGAATACGTACAGTAAACGATTAAACCATCGCCAACACATCCGTTTAGTTCAGTATATATTTTCATAATATTATAATATTTGTGGAAAATAATCATTCCCGTCCACTGTCTGAGCAAATCGTGCGGCTGCAGCCAAGTGCGCCTGGGGATGTAAGACCATGCAAGTCCAACTTGAGATCGAAGTGGACGTCGTCGTCGTCGTCTACCGTCTGACTGACTTCATTGCTCTTTACGTAACGTTAACTTAAGTATACGTTGGCCGAGCGCCATCTCGTTTAATCTACCTTTTAAAGGGCGTGGCCATAGTATTTTATATATACTGATCAAAGAGCGCCGACGCTTTGTGCCTGGGCCGACACGACGACGACGACGACGACGATGACGACGACGACGACGACGACGATGACGACGAAGTTGAAAACGAACACAAAGACGAAGACGACGCATTTTTTTCCCCCTTAAAGCTTTACATAGCTTCGAGATTGGCGAGATCGGTGATCGGTGATCGCTGATCGCTGGGAAGGAGGGAAGGAGCAGTGTGTGGTCGTTCGTCCCATAGTTTGGGCTAAGCATAGCTTAACGTGTTCATTATTGAATTAAGGATGACCACGTTTTCGGCGCTTCGTTTGGCTGCGTCGGTGTTGCAATTGATTTGCCAGCCATTAAAATCAATCAAAATATCGAAAAAAAAAACACAGCAAAAGATACACAAGTATATCGTGGCTCGCAATTATATATTGAGTCTGAGATTCCTGCTCGCTCGAGCGATCGCTGGCGCTCCGTTTTTATTTTATATACACATGTATATACATATGTACTATATATTTATTTTCTTTTCTTTTTTGCGGGCCATCCAGGAAGATGGCGCGCTAACGGTTTGTTGATATACCCATTCATGTTTTTGGTGTATCCCCTTTCATGTTCGCAGCGACTAACTAAAAGAAAGTCGTCGACAATATGAAGAAATTTAGCCGGCACTGATGAGGCTATTAATAACAGGCCTACAGTTGATTATGGGCCCTGCGGTCCCATTGACATGTTCTTGGCCATCGTAAATTGCCAGCACTTGCAAATTATTGGACATGTTTATGTTTGCAGGATGTAATTCAGCAATCACAATAGCTGCGGGACAACATCAGTGAAATTTACGCAGTCCCAAATGCCCAAAAGGGGGCGAAGAAAGTCAGCAAGAATTTGATGAGCTCGAAATCGAACAATCGAACCGATGCAAAAATATATATTCCCTCATTCAAAATTCAGACTAACTATGAAGATATTAGTTAAATAACAAAATAAGCAAAGAAGTGCCGCAAAATTTAAATGCCTTAGTATAATTTTATTGAATTTCACGTCGTTTGTGTTATTTATTTGTCCATAGATATTTATGTATGTATATAGCTAAGAACACCATAAAGAAGACTTATTTCATATCTTGGAATTTATTGTCCATATTATAAATTCTTTGATAAGGCAGAAACATTTCCAAATTCAGAATTTTTATTCTATTTTTCAGTAAAGAATATATGAAGAGCTTCAACATAAATATTGTTAATATTTTACTAATGGCTTTAAAAAAAATCGAACCTTTTAGTTTTTCTGATTTTGAATAAGAAGGCAATAAGTTGAACTTAAACATTTTAGAGGCAGATTTATTGCCGAATTATTATTCAGAACTTCTGTTCTATGTGTGCTATCTTCAAACGAGCAGAGAGAAGTTAGCCAAAGAGAAGCTGGACAAATGAATACTATACACATAGATATATTTAAATAGATAAATTCATACAGCCAACTCACTGCTCCATTTAGAAGTGGATGCCGTATTCAACTGGTTCGCGCTATTTACCCCAACCTCATCTGCCCCGCACGCGATTTGCCTCTAAGAAATTACAGAGCGCGTTACGAGCGTGTAAACAAGCAGCCAACGATGACAGTTGAGACCCCACCAGTTGAATGAGAGACTGAGGGCCCATATGGTTAGCTATATTGCTACACAGACGACGCTAACATTTAAAGCCCATAGAGACCTAAATGAAAATACCTAAATTTATAACTTTCTCGTTATGGAGCGTTGCGTTCGATTTTTTTCTTTGGGTTTTTATTTTTTATTATTTTTTTTTTTCTTGTGGATCGCTTGTTTTGAAGCGCAACTCTCTTTTGTCGGCGGTTAAATTTGTCTCATCTTCTTATATTAATTTGTGTTATTGTATTTCGGCTTTTGGTAGCGGCAACAACAGCAACAATAATAACAAAGGTAGCCAAAAGGTATCGAGTTTTATAACCTGCTCGAACTCATCAATTTCGTTGCTAACAACACGCAGACACGCCAAAGTGAGAAAAGGTATGCAGCTGAATCATCATCTCATCTCTTCTCTCCCTCTCCCTCTCACTATCTATATTCCCCCTCTCTCGCTCTCTCTCTCTCTCTGTCTATCTTTATCTGGGGATTTTGTGGTTATATTATGTTCCTTTTCCTTTTCTTGAACGTCATAAGTAAATTTCTTGTGTTGTTTCGGAGATTTCAAAAAGCCATTTAGAATAAATTAATGTGGACCTACCGCTAAAATGCTCAGGCGATCCCCGGCTCAGTTGGTTCTGTTCCGTACATGGACGTAGACAGGAACCAAAGCAAGGGGGTCAAAGTCAGCCCTGCTAGAAATGAAAGATCAGAAGTAACTTGCGGGATTGCTCGATGACAACTGGCTGTGTTGCCTCCACCCAGTTCCCCCTCCCAGGGACGCCCATTGCATTTTGATAGTGATTTGCCGTTGTGTCGTTTTTGTTTCGGTGTCGGTTGCCGCAACGCTGAGTGAGTGCGTCGCATTAATCTGATCCCTCATCAGCGTGGCCCCAAACAGGATTAAAATTAGTTTTTGATTACGCTTTCGAGCTTCTGGACAACGCAATTTGTGGTCCCACAATTTAGCTTTTTTATTTTATTTTTTTTGTGTTTTCGACTCAATGCAACGCTGCCAACGCTTCCAGCAATTTGGGGCCTAAGACTGGGCCGGGGTCCAAGCGGTTTGGGGCGTATAATTAACGCTTTTAGCAAAACTCTTTGTCGCTGCGGCTCTTTTGCTCTTTCGCTAGAAGGTCGCCGCTTTGTCATAATTTAAAAAAAAAGAAGCTTTTTGAATGCTATTGGCAGGTATTTAGCCAGGCTAAACCGAAAAATGTGAAATTCCTTGTGCTCATAAATCCCCACAATCGGCTTCTAATTGAGTCTTCCGCTGCCACACCACAACACACACACACACATTCCACATGTCATGCTGTTGCTCTCCTGGCTGCTGGTGTACACCTCTCAACCGTAGGTAGAGCAGCTCATCTTACCAACTCGCCGGGCCGAGCATTTGATGAGCGTGTGAAACCAGCGCACCTTGTGTGTGCTGCTCAACGAACACTTTTCTTTGATGCTTTGATGGGATACTCATCTTGGTAGCACACACGTACACACACACACACCATGGAGTGCTGATGATCTCTAGATCTCAATCTCCTCGGGCTTTTACTTTGGCTGCTGCTCTTCGTTCTGGTCCGGATTAGATGCTGCACTTTATAATGGGGCTCGTTCGATGCCCGAGGGCTGATCGCAGCTGATAGCTGATTGATCTCAAGTTGGCTTTAATTGAATCGTTTTTCTTGCACTCTCTCTCCCTCTATCTCTCCCTCTTGCTCACTCTCTCTCTCTCTCTCTCTCTCGCTCTGTTTTTGGTTGCCTCTTAATTAACATAATTGCCACTGTTCTGCTTTTCATTCCTTTTTGACACTTAAGAGGCTCCATAGCCAACTGATTTTCTGATCTACTTTTCACTAAGCCACACTGGCAGATCTGGCCATTATAATGCGCCCAATAAAAGTGCCGTGAGGTTTAATGAATTGCTTTTAATTTATGTGTGAGCGGCAGCTACTTAATTTACCTAATTACCGCCAACGCCATTAGGCCCAGTTCTCTGATCTGGCAGCGATAAGGCACGAAAGGCGACAAATACATATATATATGTACGTATATTGACTATATCTATACATAATGGCATTTGGGACGTGTCAGTTGAGTAGCCAGCACCAAGCCCTTGTTCTGAGCACAATGCGTCATTTTCTGTTTGTGTCTCAATTAGCAACGCTGGCCAACTGGCATAATTTATGCTTATTTTGGCCAAGACACCCACAGCAGAAGCGGCAGCTACAACTACTTTGTACTCCTGTTTCGAATACACTGAACGAAAAAAAAGAACAATAAATTTAAATTCTGCTTCGACAGATGAACAATTTCTAACTGTATAAGTAATTATATTATTAGCTGGTTGCTTTAAATATACACCAATATATTTCGAGATTCGTCTTCACATTAAAATAGGAAAATAGCAAATAATAAACAAAAAATAAACAGAAAATATATAATACATATTTCATATTATATTTCTTATTTTTAACTGCCAATGACAATAATATTAATCATTTTCAAAAACTCTTCCCTATTTTAAGAAACGTATTTTGGAAAACAGCAATTACAAATGAGAAATTATATAATAAATTAACAAAAAAATAAATAAAAGTTGATATTTAAGCAAACCCTAAATTGAACTGTTATTCAAATAATAGTTCATTTTTCTCACTGTATTTCAAGAAGCACTTCAACATTTCCTTCCATTTTAAAAATGTACATTCTGAAAAATAAGTAAATAAGATCAGCTGCTTTTTAAATAAAAGCTCATTATTTTTTTCTCACTGTATTTCAACAAACACACACATCCTCCCTCTCCCTCTCTCTATCCCCATCCCACTCGCCACTCGCCATTCGCCATTCGCCTTTGCTGTCATTGTGATTAGTTATGCTGATGACATTGTTTGTTCTGCACTTCCACTTCCACTTCCTCTTCCTCCGCCCCTGCTTCGACCTGCTTTGTGGGTGCAGGCCATAATTCAGTTGGCCAATTCGTTGGCCAATGTGTTAGTCCGCATGTAACTTGTTAGTGCCAACTAGTTTGGGGGCTCAGAGCATAACTTGGCCAGCCCCCTCCCCCACCCCCCTCTCCCAGTGCTGCTTTCATAATTAATAAAGCGCAATAAATGGCCAAAACACACACCCATGAAAACAGAGAAGAAAAAAAACACATAGCTGCATATCGATTTTGGTCAACTCGAGACACCGCTCACTCTAATGAGAGGCGTGGCGTGGTCTTTTTACATGTTGCACGAACGAACAACCTACAGTTGAAGTGGGCCGACTTCATTACCCAAAGCTTAATTGGCAACTCGCTTCAATTTCATACAGCTGCCATATAATAATGTGGGCTCTATTAACTTACACAGCTCGCAGACATTTGTTTAGGTAAACATCGAATTATTACAAAACTCTCAACTCGCAAAATGCTTACGAAATAATCTTAATACTCGCTACTAATCGAAAACAAGAGAGAACCCCTAACTTAGGCACCCCGAATTTGAATTACACTGTATATTTTAAGAAACTTCCGATTGTTCCTATGAAAGCTATATGATTTACAGTCGGTTGTTGAGAGTTGCTTATAAGGAACATAGCATAATAAGAATGCCCACATCGGGTAAGTCTTCAAATGATATCTTTTTAAGCAAAAGAGATTAAAGCAATCTAGATCATCTTTCGAACGAATGACAGTTAAATGATATAGTAATGGGATCTCAACCATAATTGTTGCCAATGCGGAGAGTATAATAAATCCTACATTGAATAACTTTTTGTTGTTTGTATTTGCTAAACCAAAAACTTGTTCATTGCATACTATTTTTGATTATTTTGTGAAATATTTCGATAACTGCTTACATTTATTGGTTGTGAGACAATTCATAGAAAACAATTCACTAATTCAATTAACAATGATCCTGTTGATCCTGTTGATGATTGCTACTCCCTTGCCGACTGCTCCATTTTTCCGCTTTTCTGTTAGCCCTGTTAGTAATAAAGATTATCATTTTTATTATATTATGATCCACACATGACTGTTCAAATACTGCAACAGGAATTTACATTCATATTGCGAGTAGGTCAGAAAACACACTCTTTTGGATAGACAAATGTAATAATAGGCGCACTTCCTTTGCCTTCAGCCCTACTAGAAATGGGCGTGTTGCAGCCGAGTGGAGATAAATGAACTTTACAATAAACACATCACAAGGGTGTCAAAAATGGCTCCGGGTCAAAGGCAGGACGGAAGAAGCCGCGAACCAACCCCTTATGAACAAAGGGCAAAGTCTGCCTGCCGGTCAAGGAGCAAGTTGTATTCATTATGGGCGTCTTAATTGCTAATTGTCCATCATGTTTAACAACAATTGAAGTCGATGTCGTTTTTTTTTGCTCAGGGGTTAAAATGCACAGCTGCCAATGCAAAGAGACTTTCGGCTCCTGGCCGGGCAGCCATTTCCGTTGCCATTCTGAGAGATGGTTGTGGAGCAAATGTCTATGGAAATTTATGCATTAATAAAATCCATTTGAATTCCATTGAAAGCCGAGCAAAAATTGAAAAAGCTCGCGCGATAAATAAAATAAACAATGCTTAATGTGATTTCCGCCGCCGAAGCCGAATATTTAATTTCAAAAAAACATCAGTCAGCTGGCGTATTACCTTTAAACATGCTAACAAAACAAATACCTAGCAATCAAAACCAAATCAAATCAAATCCCCAATCGAAACGCTTAAGAAAACAGCAACAATAACAACAGAAACAACAACGACAACAACAACAACAACAAAATTCCCATCAAGGAAATCATTCAACGCGTTGCTGCCAATAAAAAGAAGCAACAACAACAAAAAACTCCAGCAGAGAATCAAGCCCAAAACTGTGGCAGCGTGAACGCCCATAAAAACTTGACGATCGGGCCAACATCAAGCGATTTCTATATATAGAGTATAGTTAAACAAAGCCGCTTCAGATTATGCCAACGCTCTTCTTTTTTTATTATTTTACTGCTGGCCAGCGATTTGTGTCTATTATGAATTCCATTGGTTTGTTGGCCTCTTGGAATTAGTGTATTAAAAATTGTTTCAACTGTGCTGATTGAATTGAAAGTGGGCTCAAAGGGCTGTAAAAGCCAACAAGCCAACAATGCTCAGATAGTTCAACTTAATAGAGGCACTCACAAATCGAATCAACCTTTTTGTGGAGAGGGAAAGACACATCGACTTATAATTTATGACATTTCACACATTTTTTGTATGATTCTTGTTTTTAGATCCCTCCACGCTGAACATCTTTGCGACGAGATCAAATCCAAAGAAGAAGCGCAAATCGCGCACTGCATTTACAAATCAGCAGATCTTCGAGCTGGAAAAGCGTTTTCTCTATCAGAAATATCTGTCGCCAGCGGATCGCGATGAGATCGCCCTCGGCTTGGGTTTGTCCAATGCGCAGGTGAGTATTAAAATAAATATATTTTATACATATTTATAGTACAGATTAAACTATAAATATATATATATATTTGCTAGGTGATCACCTGGTTCCAGAATCGTCGGGCCAAACTCAAGCGGGACATGGAGGAGCTGAAAAAGGACGTGCAGAGCGTGAACAAATTGTCAGCAAACAGTTGCTTTTTAGAGAATGTTAATGACTTGAGTATTTTAAAGACCCGACCAGTCAGCAGATCCCACGCGGTGCAGGACCACCCACCAAAACCAATCGAATCCGAGTAACAACCACAACTCCAACGCCAACTCCAGCAGCAGTCGGGACAAGGAAGATCTGCGCATGCTGAAGATGATGACCCTAATGCGTTACTCGGATGGCAAACTGCTCTACAATCCACAGCCGGAATTGGGCCACTAATCAAAGTGATGAAATTTAATCCAACTTCTCCCCACACACCCACACACCCACACACACACCCACACACACACACGTGAATAGCCCAATTTGTAAATTGTTTTGATTATGATATGAAAATTCACACACACACACACACACTCACAGACACACGCGACTTCTAAATTGCCAAAAAATGAAAACGCAAAACAATTTTCTATTTTTTTTAAATGATTTTTCCTAATTGTAGTATTAAATTTCGCATAATTTGCTTGTGATTCGTGTCTATATTATATATATATATATACATATATACCTATGTATATAAGAAATTCGCCACACAATACATATTTATTGTATTTACTGATTTGTAGTTTATGACACATTTATAATTTTAAGTTTATGCAATCTAAAATAAATATTGAAAACAACAAAAGTTAAGAAGTTTTTTTTCTTTATTGGGATTACATTGAATTTCCCTATTAATATTTCCTTCAGGGATATTTTTCAATTGATCTAGCTTTGAATATGCGGATAAAGTTTGACTGCATTTACTGCTTACACGACAAGGACTTATCAAGCAGTTTACTGCACAGTTGGTTGTTGTCAGAACTAAAAGCCGGTTCCGGTAGTTGAACAAAATACTGGTATTTGTCAAAGCTCCGAACTAGTTCACTTTTCAAATTCTTGCTCAAGCAGTGCTCGCAAATGGATCACGTCTTCGCTAAGTACCAGAATAGTGAGCTTATCAACCAACACAAACAAAATAAAGTTTAGTTAGTTGAGTAACGAACCTACAAAAAAAGGCACAGCCTAAACACAAACCAAAAGCTTAACAGAAAATGACGTTAAATTCAAATTCAATAAATAGTTATTTTGTCAAACCTTTTAATCATCACAATTAACTGAAGTTTTTACATGCCTTTTATTTAATGCATCGTAATATCGTAATTAATCACCACTTTATAAAAATAAACCACTGAGCTTAAATGTCTAAATGCCATGTTGCCAATATAGTTCCCATAAGCAGCTGGAGCATTTGCTTCTTGCCACGCGTTTTTTTTCGCATTTTGGGCACATGCCCTGCTGGACCATAAAAATAGAAATCAATCAAAAAAAATCGCTGCTAATGTATAGCGCATCTCGCATAATATCGTAAAACTGCGAAAACTGAGTGCAAATTATGAAGACGTAAATTTTCAAATTCGCAAATTTACGCAAATGAGGAATGATTTAGCCTGCGATTTGTTTTGCACTGCTTGTTTGATGTGAATCACAAATCAAAATGTGAATTATGTCGATTTTATTGACAAGTGAAAATAAATAGATCCACCTAGAAACAACAAAGTGAAATATTCAAAATTATGCGGCAGTCGCTGTAAAGCGATTTTCGGGGGCAAAAGATGCCACTCCGCGCTTATCGAAAGGTCAACAAACTCAAAGATCAGCGCTAATGGGCTCAAAATCACACTTGACTTGAGTAGTTCTACTGTTCCCAGGCCCCACTCTCTCTATCTCTATATCTCTCTCTCTCTCTCTCATTATAGATAGCAGCACATAATGACACAATTAAGTCAAATTATGCGGCTGCCACTCCAGAATCACATACTATATATATATATATAAATATAAATATGTATATAGCTGCCACTCCGACAGCCACTTACAAGTGGCTGCTTTCACCAGAAATCAATTTCAATTATGGCCCAGCTCTCACAGGGATTACACCAGGCAATGCGGACATCCTTCTGCATAAATACAATGCTCCGAATTAATTCCACACGAGCGACTTGGAAGAGTTGCCGGTGATTAGCAAGCGGCGCTCTAGCTATCTCTATCTCTCTCTCTCTCTCTCTCTTGCTCTTTCTATCTCGCTCATTGGCATTTACATAACCACCCAGCACCCAGCAGCACCACCAAGATCATATGCGGAGCATAGCGGACCACCCACATGGCCTGAATGCCTTACGCCGCTTTTATTGCTCCCAAAGTAGCATAAACAATTTGCGCTTGCTGCCCTTCTAAAATGGGGTGGTTGGGGGGGAGGGGGCCAAAAAGGGGAGCCACAAAGTCAACGCCACCACACACCTGATACGGCTGACAATGGCCGGGGGCAGGGTGATGGATGCTGCTCTAACTGATTTGTATATGGAGTGCATTAAATGTGGTTGTGTGTGTGTTGTGTGTGTGTTGTGTGTCGTTGTCGCGGTTGTTTGTTGTTGCTTGTTGTTGCTGTGCGCGCATTGCTTATTTGAAGTATGGTTATTTGGTTATTTGCTTGCAATGTGTGGTCGCGAAGCCAGTTGCAGTTGCAGTCGACAGACTACGCCACTCAGGGGCGACAAAACATTGTCGCTGCTAATGTGTCGCAATTGTGGCCAACCGCCGTGTCCTGTGGCGCAAATCAAAATAACAAATAACAAATAACAAACATAACAAATGGGCTAAGGACCACCGCAGAACAAAGCCTTGTCTAGACAAGGATTGGCGGCAATAATTATTGTCAGAGCGCTGCCTTGCTACCTTGGGCCACAACACTTGACAAGCTGGTCAAAATATTGCAGCAATTGAATTGAGTCTCTGTCTGCCCACTCGCCCACTTGAGACCATTCCCACACATTGATCATGTCCTGCCGACGACGACACACTCAAGTGAGACCGGAGTCTGGGCATGGGCCCGGGCCTGGCCGACAAGTAGCCGCACAGGCGTGCAGCAGGCGTGATTTATAAACAAAAGGCACACGCATGATTAGATGATCAGTTCACGGACGCTAGCCACGTCGACGGTTTCCAATTGCCACCGTGCCACCGTGCCACTGTGGCACCGTGCCACCGGCGCCGACTGAAGGTCAGCCACATATCTAGGGGAGGGGAGAAGGAGAGCAGTGTGGTGCTGCCGTTGGAGTCGCCTCAGTTTGCTGTTCTCGTTACTGTTAAGCTCTTAAGTGCTGGCGATTCACTTTGGCCAATGTGCGCTTTTCATTTCATTTCAAATTTGAATTCAATTTGATTTTCGATATTTCCATTTCAGGTTCAATTATTCTGGTATTGGGATAGCCAAGTACGCGTATTATTAATGTAATAGCGGCTAATTGCGCATTTGACCAGCCTGCCCCAATGCAAAATTAGAACGCAAGCACTTCAGCATCAGGAGACTTAAAAGCTTCAATTTGATGGAACACTTGGGAGACCTACACTCGGAGAAAAATACATGCTCGAAATGAAAGTGCAGCTGGCATACAAATGCCACCCACTTAAATATTCCTAAATAGGCACAGATCATTCAGGATTTCAAAATCAATTATTTAAATGTTGCACATTGAAATGTGAAGAAAAGTCCTTGCATCAAAAATTAGAACTCAAATTCTACTTCTTCGCTTAAGATCTTGAATACTCGTTTCAAGCTGACCAATTTTCATATTGTGATATCGTTGAAACCCAGGAATACAACTGATTATGATACAAGAATTTAAGATAAGATTTCCAATCGAAAATTCAAAGCACGCTTTTGATAAAAGAATTTAAGATGATATCGAAAGAAAAAAAGGGGAACACGCAAAAACGTTTTTGATATAAGGTTTTCGAGGTGTCTGTGAATTCGATAAGAATTGAACACCGAGAACCGACTTTTTTTCTGAGTGTGGTGGGTGGAATTTATGGCTGCCTTTTGCGGCCGTTGAGATTGAGTTGGAGATCATTGCAATGATTGCGCGTTTCAGAGTGGATGCGATTTTGCTTAGAAAACAAATGTGCAATGCCCCTATAAAGTACATAGTAGTATTCAACGGTTGCGCCACTTGAGAAGCACCTAAAAGTGAGGCGACGGCGACGGCGACGGTGACTGTCCAAGGTTCTTCGCAATCAGATGATTTACCGCAAAAGGCTGTTGCATTTATTTGGCCAATTCGTGCTAATAAACAAAGTATCATTTCAATGTGGCATGTGGCAACAAATAAAGCTCAAGCTAAATGCCAAATCTAATTTGTGTACATGGATGATGAAGAAGAAACAAGAAAACGAACAATAAAAACACACATTGGCTAAATATGACACATGTAAACAACAATAAGCCCAATGGCATCGTGATCATCACCAAGACAATAATGATTATAACCAGCAATAACCAAAATGCCAGATTGAATGAATCAATGCAATGGATCGGAACCCGAACGTCAGAGTTTGAATTCGAGTCGCCTTCAAATCAAAATTCCTAGACGAAAACAAAATTTAATTGCCTACAAATTGGCGCGTTGAGTTTTATTGCATTTTTTAAATATGTGTGCTATACACACACACACGCACACACACACATACATATACACACTATATACTACTCGGTAGTCGCTGTTATGGGGAAAGTGGGGGGATTTTACGAACAATCCATCGTCCCATCGTCCTCCCTTTGGCTGCCAGAGCTCAGCGTGTGGGTGGCAATTTTTTACAGCAAACGGCAAGCAAATATTTGATTTAGACAACTGCCTATGATTTATTTACGATTTCCTAATGTTTCGCCCAATTTGTCTGAAAGTTCATAAAAAGAATTAAGTTAATGTGGGACAGACAAAACGGGAAGGAAATAAGTATTTAACACACACACAGATTGTATAATCAATGACTAGGAAAATTGCAAAATTGAACTGGGCATCATTTGAAATGGTTTACATTTGATGGAGTATATGTGAAATATTCAAACTTTTCTATATATAAATATTAATTAAACCAAATCGAATACTTTTTGCCATTTATTTTCGGCACAATCATTATTTTTGTAGAGAACATTTTAATAAAACGAAACAACAATTTGAAGAAGTGCACAAACCTGATTTTAAGTGCTCCATAGTGGACCACACCAGCTTGTAATAAATAATAATAATAACAATAATAATAATAAATAAATTTGTCAACGCTCCCCATTATTCATTCGCAGATGACGTCCATTGAGCCGTCTCTTTGAATGCATTTATTAATTATGCAAAAACGCTCTTTAATTAGATTGCAGATTCCCACTATATTGATAAGAGAAGCTCTTTTGGTTTACTCAAACGTTATTGTGAATACGTTATCACCTCAGGCAAACAAAATGGGAGCGTTTAATATGCTTTTTACACACACGATGGGAATTTCGGTACTGTTTCATCGACAGCCTGAGACACAAGTCGATCGATTTGAGCCGCCTCCGATTATATTATTATGGCTAAATGGTGAGTAAGCAGACTTAAGTGGTTGTACAATTGATAAGCGAAGCTTGACATTGGATCTATGCGAACTGGCATCATAAATATGCATTAGCGGCTTTCTTGCGTAAAACTAATGGCAATTAGATGGATCACGTCGTGGCCCCACGCCAGGACTGTTGGACTTATCTATCAACGCTCTTAAGGAGATAAGCACATTACTGACCTGGTCAACAATTTAAAAACTAATAAACTATTTATTCTTTCTCAGCAAGCAAGATGTGCCCTCAAATGTCTACTCATAAGTCTGGTCGCACTTCAGGAATTCGAGTTGGGAACTGGAGCAAGAATTCTGGCTGCGTTTTTCTTTCCGGGCAAAAGTCATTTTATGATGACAGACTCTATTATAAGACAACTAGTTAAGAACGGACACGAGCTAAGTATTTTTCTACTGAAGATGAACAGAACTCTAAGCAGAATCTTTTTGTTTAAGGTGACTTTCATTGCACCCTTTTTATTGAAGAGCGAAAACTTGGGTTCCAATTACAAAGAAATTCTTCTGGAGCCTTACGATTTTTGGACAGAGACTGAGTACTTAACTACCACAAATGATGTTCCTGACAGGCTCTGGTTTGGTTTTGGTTAACATAATTGTATTTATAGTGAAGGAGATGTCAAACAGAGAGATCATTTTGGATATGGCTGATTTGCCTACGCTCACATTCATTCGGCTGCTCCACGTTATCGGCATACACAGCACGGACTTTTCATTTGAACAGCCTGCAGTGAAGGCCCTCATTAATGCCAAGGATAAAGTGGGCAAATACGATCTACTCTTGGCGGAGCAATTCTACAATGATGGCGCCCTCATTCTGGGTCATCTATGTATATCAAATACCAGTTATCACTGTCCACTTTTGGCAATAATTACTTTACGGAATTGGCCGGCATTATCGCACCCTGGTCGTATAATCCACACAGTTATCTAACCTACACCAATCGAATGATTTCACCTGTGGCACAGAAAGTTGAATGCGCCACTTTCTATTCTATCCCGGACACGATGCTGTGCTGCGCAAACACTTCTCCAATGTGCTGGATGTGGTGCCCACAGTCAAGCAGCTGCATCGAAACATCTCAGCCATATTGATGAACAACTACATGCCACTGGAGTCACCCAGACCTATATCCGTCAATATGATATCTGTGGGCGGACTGCATATTTTGCCGCCCAAGCCGCTGCCCCAACAGCTGCAAACGTCTCCAGATGGGGCCACACATGGCGCCATCTACTTCAGTCTAGGTGAGTTATCAATTGGAACTCCCACTATTTATTTCGTATTTGAAGTTATAGCTTTAAAAATATTTACTCAAAGATTTCCCACAATTTTAAAGCGACTAGTTTATTTAAAAGAAGCAGGAAAGCTTACAAATTTAGATAAGTTGGTTAATTTTTTGCAGTATCCGAGTATTTGGCAGTCAGTAAACTTGAACTATAACTTTCTGCTCTGTTCTAAAAGTAATTTTATATTCAAATTTGCATAGGTTCCCAAGTTCGCAGTGCTGATTTGCCGCCCGAGAAGCTGAAAGTGTTTCTGGATGCATTCGGCAGTTTAAAGCAGCGAGTTTTGTGCAAATTTGAAAATGACAGCCTTCCCAATCTGCCAGCGAATGTGATGATCCAGAAGTGGATGCCACAGGCCGACATTCTGGCACATCCCAATGTTAAAGTGTCCATTGCCCATGGCGGACTCTTTAGCATGCAGGAGGCGCTGCAATATGGAGTTCCAGTGCGGCCCCTGAGTCCCATGGCTACGGCCCTGTCCTGGATTGAATACATCATTGAACCTCGTGGCGCACCTCACATGGCAGATGCAGGCGTCTCTCCTGCCTGGTATCAGTTTTACTCGCTCGATGTAATTGCTTTCATTTTGGGCTCTTTTCTAATTCCCATATTACTGCTATGCTTTTGCGTAAGGAAATCTGCTAAAAACGTCTGCAAATAAAACCAAAAAACAGTAAATATCATCATTTAATATATAACTAAATTGCATATGTATTTTTTGGAAATATATTTTTTTGTTTTCAATTAAATTTTAATGATTTTGTGGAAAACAATATGCAGTTTTAATCTGCAGTTTTTTGGTTCTAAAGGTTTCAATTATAGCAAACTTCTTTGACCTGTTTTTGCACTTGATATTTTGGGTATACATTTTAACATGCACATGCCATGCATATCTCAACAATATTGGAAACATTTCATTACCATATGTTTAAGTACTGCTGGTCTCTGCTCTTCGTTGCCTTACGTAGGCATATGTACATATATACTCGTAAATATATATATTTTTGCAATAATAACCCCAACACTTAAACTTTGGCACTTGAGTCGTCTACTTAAGTATTTAATGAATCCAAATCAATAGCTGACTCACATACAGACTCACAATACATGGATATATATATATGTATATATATGTATGTGCGCATAGATGAATTCTACTTAAGGCGCCAGAGTGCCAGGCCAAGTGTTCTTAAGAAATTAAATAAAAAAAAGCAAAAAAAAAAAACGCCGAAAAAAGCCAAAAAAATCTTTAGCTGAAAAATACGTCTGAACTCAATAAAAATCATATTCATCATAATCTCAAATGGATTTCAACATCTTCATCTTGTGTCGGAATTCGGAATTTGATTGCCTCATGTATGAATGTTGGCCAAGTGAGCGGCTTACCAAATCATCAAGCATTCAGCCTGGTCTATAAATGTTTTGACCAACTTTCGTTGCATAAACAACATGTTGCCACAAAAGACAGTTGCTTCCTGCAATGGAATGCTTACAGGCATTCTCTCCCCCACCAACACTAACACCCCTCCCCAACAGACTGGCACGGCAAAGTGCACTTGAGGCGAGTGCGCCCCGGGGACAAGTTGGTGGAGCTGCTCATTATGCATGCACGAACTGACATTGAAGTGGGTGCGACGACAGCGCCAGCGGCAGCAAATCCAATCCAAATCCGATTCCACTAGCAGGAGAGAGAGATGGAGAGAGGAGAAAGAGAGGAGAGAGTTCATGTGCCGCATAGGGTTAGATTGCCCATTGCCTTTATTATTGGTATTAGTAACACATGATTACGCTTTATTGTAAACAAAGGCGCAGATAAACAGACAAACAGAAGCACAGGCATGCAAAACACGGATACGGACAAACACACACACACACACACACACACGCACACGAACACACACAGCAGTCTTGGGTAATGACATGTTAATGCAGCTGGCGCACGCAGTGCGTATGAGTGTTGTGCATAGACATCCATGAGTGTGTGAGTATGTGAGTGTGTGAGTGTGTGAGTGTGTGAGTGTGCGAGTGTGCGAGTGCGTGCGAGGCGGCAACTGTTTGTCTGTCAACGGCTTGAGCAAATAAACTTCAGTTTGGGGCTTATTTGTCGTTGGCTGGAATTTCTGGCTGGCGCTGTAAACAACTCGCAACAACTCTTTGCCACGGCACCAGGGTGGGGGGTGGTGTGGGGATGTGGCAGCATTGCTCCTGACATTAAAGTGTGAGGCGAAGTTCAGCCAATTGTTGAATGGCTTTTCAAGTGAATGAGTTAATTGTGTGACTTGCAATAGGCAGAGAGTACCAATCTCTGAGCCTGAGCTTAGTTTATGGCTTAAGCCTTTAAGTCGGCCAGGTTGAGGGTAATGGGTAATAATGGAAGGTAAAAATAATACTGCCTGAAAACCACAACATTTCTATTAGTTGTCAAATAATTTCGGAATATACGAAAACAAATTTCTTTAAATTGGAAAGGCTTTTTTTTTAATTTTTCAGAAATATATTTTTGAGTTTCAGAAAATATTTAGAGAAATGAGAATGTCATTTCAGTATTTAGCTTATTCAAATCAACTTTTATAAATTTAAGAACTAACTAAAGTGCTTGTATAAGATTCTTGTTTTCTTAAGATTCAAATATAATTGAAGTAATAATTGAAGAAATCAGGCGATTTGTTTTTGTGACTCTAAAATCTATAGAGACACCAAAACATAGGCTTAAGGATTCTGGCAGATGTAATTATTATCACTTTGAAGCTGGTGTTAATATGACCAAAACAAGACCAATCTGTTGGTAATCGAATATGACTCAGTGACTTCATTTATTCCTCAGTAAGAGTATGCCATAAGAAAGCAGGGAACAAGTTGCTTGAACCAGCTTTAGGCATGGTTTCATCTAACCTGAGATGAATGCGATCCAATCAAAGGCAGCCAATAAATGCTGACCCATCTTGGCCATAATAACACCGACTGGCTGTCGTCTGGTGGTGGCCACTCCCTTGGTGCTGTAGGTAGTTGGCAACACGGCGCAGCGTTTAAGTGTAATTTTCTTCTTATTCAATTGAAGCATGTCCTTCGCAGTCGCAGGCAGGGCCAAAGGATAACTCACTGCAACGCACTGAGTTGCGAGTTGGTCGTCGACTTTTGGACGGCTTTTTGGCATTCGGCTCGTTAGAAATTCACTTCAGACGCTGCTTTCACTTGAGATCAACATAATGGCCGTTCATTTGCGCCGTGAAAATTGCAAGAAAATCTTCTATTCGAATCGACTCAGATAACTCAGGACTCAAGACTCAGGACAATTGCGTACGTGAGCCAGGACTAAGCACAAGAACCATACAAAACCAAAAAAAAAAAAAAAAGAAGTAACGAAAAGTGAATGGAAAGAAATAAAATGGGAATGGCTCATCTTGTGCTGTGTGCCATGTAATTTGCTCTCTTGCCATGTGCTTCATCAGAAAGGAAATTGAAAATTGCTACTAATGGTTGCTCTGGGACGGGAGGCAGTGGGTGTGGCCATTAGCAGGCAGTGGCAGAGGCGGAAGGCAACAAAAAATATAAATGTTAAAGAAATACCGAGTAAATTTCCCATTTAATGATTATGAAAAAAATATATATAAAGAAAATGACACTATGAAAATGTGGGTGGAATTCATTTGAATCGTAATTTGCGCTCTTTACTTGCCACACACAAGCCAAGGCCAAAGGACTAACGAAGCGTTAAGAAGATGCAAGAGCAAGACAAGAATAAGCATGTGTAGCAGAAGGGAAAGGAGAAGGAGATGGAGATGGAGATGGAGAACGAGTACGTTGGTGTTGCCAATGGCCAGCAGTCTTCTGATGGAGTTGATTTATGCGTACCGTAAAATTTGAGTTAATTCTTGTGTTAAGATTCCAATTAGCTCATGTTCCACATGAGTGTGTTAACGTAGCTCCGCCTATGCCCGGAAAGATTGGCTTGGAATTTGTGTGTTGTGTTTCTGTGTTAGAAGTACGATTAATTGAAACTTAAATCAGCTTTAAATGCTGGAATTGCTCCAAGCTTAGGCAGTCCGCAGCCAACCGATGGGTGTTCCCAATATCGAAATATCGAAAAAGATATCAAAATTTGTTGCTGATGCATAAACTTAAAATTAGATGATTGATTAAGTTGTATTATTATTTTATTTATTATAAAAATTGTACACCTACTTGAAGCAAATTCTAATTCGAATGACGCTGAAAATTTCAATTGCGACTTAAATTGGTAAAAAAAAAGAAAAGAAATGCGTATTTTATCACCATTTTTTTCTGTGTGCATTATTTGGCTCTTAAGCCAAAATGCCTTAATGTACCAAATTCACTGTTGAATAATCACATATAAATTTGTTTACTCTAAGCAATGAACACTTAAACAGACTTTAAGCGCTTTGCTTTTTTATGATTTTCCAAATAAATATATGCATAAATAAAATCAACAAAGAAGATCGCCAGTTGCTTAAGCAGCGCCCAAAGTGCCCCAAAGGTGTGTTAAGCATCCCAAAAGAACAAAAACAGAACGCTTCGCAAATGGGCGTCAAACACAATGAGCGTCATCTTGGAGAGAAAACTGATTCATGGCAAGTGTTTAGAATAAAATGTTGAATGTGTTTTTCAACATCATTTGTCTTCAGCAGGAAGCAAAAAAAAACAACAACAAAAAACACTTTACATTGCCAAATATGTAGTGGAAAAACAGATTCGAGCAGCTCAGATCAGATGCGATTGATAGGGCTAAACTTCAAGTGTTTTTTGCTGGCCTATTAGTAGCGCTCTGGCAGCTGATAAGGCCAAAAACAAATAATAAAAAAAAGTTAACCGAATATTGTGCAAGAAGCTCAACGAATCTCACGCGCACTTCCATTGAAATCATTTTTGGTTTGTGTCTTAGCGTCTTTAATTGTCGAGCATTACGAGTCGGCAGCTCCATTAAAAATGCTAATTAAGTTGCCCCAATGGCACATGTGTGTGCTACACCACAAATTTTTATCTAAACAGCTCACAAAACAACAACAACACAACAGCAACAGCAACAGCAACAACGACAACAACAACCAGGATCTGAACTCGAGCATTTGCCGATTTGAATGGCCGCCTATAAAAGATTCGTTTTATACATGCGGTAAAATTTGAAATTTTTTTAGGCGAAATTTGAACAATAAACAAAATCACAAAAGCCAAAACATTTATCAATCCAATTTCTACTTCTTCTTCTTCGTTTTTTTCGTCTACTCGTTGGAGCTACCAAAATCGTTTAAATGCTTTTTTATTTCAAGCCAAATAAGCAAAGGAGTGCCCCAGCGAATGGGGTGAGAGCGTTGTGGGGAAGTGGGGCAGATTCTGCTTGCCACATTGCGCAAAGATTTCAGCAGCTGCCGACGGCAGCGGTTGAGGTTGAGGTGGGTGGCCATTTTGTTGGGCCGAGGGCGAGTGCCGTTAGTTTTTGGGCAACTGGGCGGCGCATATGGAAATCCCGAGCAGCAAGACGAGGGGCACAAAGAGCTGACTGTGTGCGTGTGTGGGTGCACCACCATTCAACAACTTGCGCAAATAGCATCATCATCAACAACAATTGCTACGAATATAATTCCATAGACGTGTGTCAATGTGTAGGTGTGTGTGTGCGTATGTGTGTGGGGGTGTGTGGGTGTGTGCGTTGGGTTCCCATGAAATTTCGGGACCGCACACAGTCAACCATTTCGTTGGTTAATGAAATGCTGAACAACAATTAACTATAAATTAAACGCACAATTTTCAAAACAAAATAAACATAAATAGCACAACGCATCATTTCCCTATACTTTGTTTTCGTGTTTTGTTTACAGTGTACTTGGGGGGGGAGAACATTTTCATTTACTAGCGAACATCGTAATGGACTGCCCTACGTATCCCTACCCACATCCTCCACAGCTCACCCTCCAGCAGGCAATTAGGCAATGCCGTTTGCCCTGGTCCAATCTCAGCTCCTTCTGCTCAACTGTGTGTTTTTGTCCGTCCGTTTGTTTGTCTGCCTGGCTGCTTGTCCGTGGTCGTCGATCCCATAAAACCATGAGTACAACTTTAATAACACAACAAGTAAGTAATATTGATATGTTAAGTGAACCCGAAACTGAAATACACTTCAAAATCCATTATTATTATTATTTTTAATTATTTTGCCCAGTTTTTCAGAAGCTATTTTAATCAAGGAGGTAAACACAGGTCAGCTGCCCCTTGCCAAACCTATGAGATACGCAAAGATTAAGGTTTTGAGAGAATTACAATTCGGCACCAAAGTTGAATATATACATTGTATTTCTCTTAGATTATGCGTATTTGTTAAGTATCTAAAAATACATTGTTTCAAATGTTGTTCCATAATAGGTCAACAGAAAGTTAATGAAAAATCAAAGCTTAAATTAGCACTTATAGCTGAGGCACTCAAACTAGAATAAGCAATATGTATTTTGAGACTCATCTTTATCGATTTGAATAGCGAACAACTGTAAGAAAGTCGATCGACTCCTGTTAAGGGTATGAGCGATACTGATTGTGCATAGCTTGATGAATTTGTCGTAGAGTTATTCCTACCAAGAAGTTTGGCTGTTACATAAACAAGCCCGCCTAAGAACAACACGTGCAACTGCAACAACAACAACAACAACGACAACAACAAACACAATAGTTTCAGCAACCAAAGCGTTAGCTGCAAATCGAAGTGTCAGTCGGTGCACTCGCCTCAGCCTCAGCCTCAGCCTCATCCTCAATCCCATCCATACTCACACACTCACACACTCATAGTCATCCTCATGACGCTGACGCTCCTTTTATGGCTGGCGCACATGTGTGCAACAGACGCAGAAGCAGCCAACAGTCCGATGGCAGCGCAAAGGGGCAAGTGTGGGTGGCAAGGGAGGGGTGAATTAAATGAACGATGAGACAACAACGCTAAAAACGCTAAAGCAAAGTGCATGCAAATGGGCTAAAACGAAAAAAGAAAAGCGATAAACGAAAACGAAAACGAGGAGGAAAAATCGAAAATGCATTTTACAATTTTACAATAAGTGAACATTTTCAGGCGGCGCAAGTGCATTTTGTTTATACTTTAATCTGTCCGTTCTGGATTCTGTACGTTGCTGTTATGTTGCTGGTTGGCAACCTAGTTGCTGTTGTTGTTGCTGCTTTTAATATTTGCAATGGCATTTGCCATTAAATGCACTCTCAATGGCCGCTTAAGAATGCTGGCCCCAAAAATGTTTAACCAAATATTATTCAGAATTTGTTGTTTACTTTTGCTGACCGCTGATTTGGCGTCCGTTGACAAGCGGCCAGCATTCGACTAATTGCAGTTCAAAGATTGCGCATACGCCACGTGCAACCGTGACTAATTTGCATTCTTCACCAAAAGGCATCAACTCTGAGGCGGCCTGTTAAAAGGACTGCCCTCAAGTAGCTGCCGCACACTGTGTCAGACGGATCATGTACATGTGTCATAAAAAAAAGGGTTGCATAAACAAATCAATGCGCTCGACAACGTTTTTGTATATACAAATTAGTAGGGAAGCCGCCGCAGGCAGTAGGACAACACAAATGAGGGAATAATATATCCTGTAGAAATCAATATGAGCGACTATGCCACATGCAGCGTAACCCTTCAACAAACTGAATGATCTAACATATACTCAAATTACAGGGTGATATACTCGTATTAGTTATGGATAGTAGAGCAATACTGTCATGAATTTATATAGTCAGGGAAAGTCAGGGAAAATACTTCAACTCAATTCATATTAATCTGAAATTTAGAATTGGGGAATAGAAACCTTTTGACTTTTAGGTAATGATTTTCTAAATAGTTATTTATATGCGTTTAAATAGTAAAATATGTCAAACGATAATGGTTATATAGAAGTAGCTTTCTGGTTGTCATATTTACCAGTTCTCTGCCCTTTCCTAATAATATTAAGAATCTCTTTTAAAAACCGTATTCTTCTATTATTATTTAATAATTGTACACTTTGCTAATATTATTTTATTTATTATTCTGAGGCGTGTTTTGCTTTTCATGAAATGTGTTTGTTTTTGCATTTGATGTATTTGCTTGTTTTTGGCATAGGGGCCAAGATATTATGATATTTTCCTTAGGCTATCTAGAGCACTTCCTGCAGTGGCGCGAAAACTGAATTATGGCAAGAGTTCGGGCGTCCCAAAAAGATTTAGCTAGACAGAAGCACTCGCGTGGACGCCGTCTATTGACACAAGTAATTACAACTGTCAATTGATTTTAGTGTCCCAAATTTGTCAACTTTTACTGTGGCTTTTAGCCCAAAAATGCGGCCAGACATAGACAACCAGAGAGAGAACTGTAGAACTATTGTTTATACAGTTGCTAGCTCCACGTGCCACTTGCACAAATAGTACAAGAACGAAGACATCGGAAAAGGGGTGCTGCGGAAGGGGGGGTGGGTGCTGGCATTAGTTTAACAATCAGCGATCAATTCGAAAGACAATTTGTAATTTGAGCAACTTTGTTGCCCGGGGACTGGCTACCGTCTGAAGTGCAGATGATCATGCAATGATGTGGCGACAATCCTTAGTGACTGATTTGTGTTCGTTTTTAAATTTGTTTGTTTGCAAACATTGTCGAAATGGTCGACGCTATGCACACTTGAGCCATATCCTTGTCGTCGTCAGCCACCAGCTGTGCGCCTGAGGACATCGACATACTCTATCCCATAGCTGATGATCTTGTGCAAAAGCGCCTTGCAAACTAAGAGTGTATAATGTGTGTGTGTGTGTGTGTGTGTGTGTGTGTGTGTGTGTGTGGTAGTCAGTGGGTCAGAAACACAGCATCCGTCTGGGAAATGACACATTGAAGCACTTCTATGCCGACATTGAGTGGCCAGCGAAGTCGTCGTCGTCGTCGTCGTCGTCGTCGTCATCATTATCATTTCGTTTTTTTGCCAAGATTCAGGCCACACGCATGGAACACTTCAGTTGAGCGGATCTTGAGGCACTTTCTGCGTGATCTGACTGTCATTTCTGAAGTAGACTTTGAAAACTCAAACGGAGCTCAGTCGGAAAATGAGGTCAAACAAAGATATTTAAATTTAATATTTAATATTTCCAAATCAGTTTGGATAGGTTCAATCTGAATTTACTGTTTGACTTTTACAGTCATTTTATTTGTCCAGGGAGTCCTGGATAGTTGACTTCAGTTTCAGTTATGTTATTAAATGTAGATATAAAAATTGCCAATTGAATGGTTTAATTATTATGTTTTAAGTGGATTCAAATTAAGTCTAGCTATTAACCAGCCGCACAAACTTCCGATGCGAATAATTTCCAGAGAGTTGAGAAAGTCCTTGCTTTATATTCAGTTAGTTGCATTTGCCATTTATTCTTTTCACTTTAATAATCCAGTTTCACTTACCAAACATTCCAAGCAAATAATTAAGAGCACATTTCAATTGAATTTCATTATATCATTTATTTAAATTGATATTTTAACATACATATATTGACGTACCGCTAAAACTTAAAGCTACTAAAGCTATTACTCAGAAACTAATCCCAAGCATCTCCTTCCCTCTCTCTCTCGCTCGCTCGCTCTCTCTCGCGCGCTCTCTCTCGCGCTCTCTAGCACCAACTGGCCTGACATTAATGGGCTACAAATAAAGACCAAGAACCATTCTCTATTGCTATCACAAAGGCCAAATAGCGCCAAGTATTCCATTGAGTCTAATCAATTTCCACATTCTCATCACAATCCTCCCCGCCAGAATGATTGCTCTCTGCGCCACTCTCCAAGCTGAGCACCTGAGCCTGGCTGGGACTTGGGCAGGGACTGCGCTGATTGCGCGTTGGCGACGAGGATGCCGACGAGCCAGTCACAAAGCTGGAGGAGAGACCATTCTGCTGACTTGGGGGTGGAATTGGCTGTGGCACCTTCGGATGCGGATAGAAGTAGGGGAAGTGCACCTGAGGCAACGGCAATCCACCGTAGGCCAACTGCAGCTGATGCCTGTAAATGTTGAGCAGGGCCGGATCCAGGCCGTGCGGGTAGCCGGCAGCAGCCGTTCCTGGTGTCAAGTGCGCATAGGCAGTGCTGCCATCTTCCCGTACCAGCACCTGGACAGGCACACGCTTCGTGGCACTGAGCAGTGCCGCCTCGTGCTGTTGGATCTGCTTGCGTTTGGTCTTGTAGCGTCGATTCTGGAACCAGATCTTCACCTGTGTCTCGGTCAGACGCAGCGTCTTCGCCATCTCACTGCGCTCCGGGCCGGACAGGTAGCGTTGCTGGGCAAAGCGACGCTCCAGCTCAAAGACCTGGGCGTGACTGAAGGCGGCACGCGAGCGCTTCTTGCGGCTGAGGCCGCTGCCACCACTCAGACTATCGTCGTGGGAGAGCGGCGAATTGCCGCGTCCATAGCCACCCGCTGTGCAGGAGGAGGGGGAGCTGCTTAACGGCGGCGGCGAGTCGCAGTCTATAAATAAAGTTGCAAATTTGGTAAAAAAAAAACAAAAATAGAAAAAAAAACAGTTAGCAAATAAAGAAAAAGCGAAAAGCGGCACAATGGCGAATCCATTAGCACGAACAAAGAGCAAAAAACTTACCGGAATCGTTGCTGGTGCAGCGTCGCATGTCGAGCGGAGCCGCAGCGGCAGCGGCGGACAAAGCGGCGCCAAAATAGCCCAATTTACGTTGCATATAATCAACGGGCAGGCCGCCAGCCGTCGTTGAGGAGCCCGCTTCGTGATTGTTATTATCCATGGCAGCAGCGGCTGCATAATACTGCAAATAGCTTGCCGGCTGGCCACGATTGTTGGCACTCTCCGGATGCTCTGCACCCAGTTTGCACTGCGCCAACTTATAGATGCTCAAATCGCGACAACAAAGCGGCGGCGACTTGGACCCACTGCGATCCATGCTTTTGCCGGCCAGCTCCGCGTCAGCGTCCAGATCGACGCTGGACAGACGACGCGCGGGAATCGCGGGTCGATTGCGCGTCAATATATCGTTGATGGAGAAGGGCGTCGTCAGGGTTTTGCTCAGGCCCGCAATTGCCGCGCCCGCACTCGCACTTTCCATATTTAACATAATTAGTGCTTTAACGTTTTTAATGTTTTTTATTTTATGGTTTGTCTTTTTTCTACAATATTTTCGGGTTGGTTTGAAACCACTTTGAAAAACTGTCGGTTCACTTTTGCGTCAGGGGTTGCTCACGTCTCAGAGGCTGAGTCACGAATGCGCTCGGCTGTCGCGCTCCGTGTGCTCTTTAAATAACTGCGCCAATGATCCCGGCGTAGAATCACTCACAGAGTGCCGCACTCAAGTGGTGCGCACTCTTGCTGCTGTTCGCTGCTGGTGCTAGTAGTGGTGGATTCTGTGTGCTATTTTGAGCTGCTCGGCGTGGGCAGGCCGCATGCCTATTGGCCAAACAAAAAAAGAGCGTTTGAGTTGCTCTCAAGTGATGCGAGTGCGAGTGCTGTAAACAAAGAAAAAAAAATAAAATAAAATAAAAATGTTATATAGCGGAAAGTCATACAATTGTGTGCATTGTTTAAGACGCCGTAGTGTGCGTTATTTTTGGGAGTGTGTGCATCCTGTTTATTGTTTACATTGTGTTGGCAACTATTGGGCCATCGGTTAGGGTTTTTGGGGGTACAGTCAAATTCGATCCTAGAGTGAATTGTCTTATTTACACTAATATTTGTTTAGCTTAGAATTTATGCAGAATTGTCTTAAGCCAACAGATAAACTCCAACACACTTCAAGTAAATTTAATGAATGTTGAGAAAGTTACTTTACAGAATAAATATATTTAAATAAAAATCACAGTTAAATTAGCTTTTACTAATTCGATAATAAATATGCAGAGCTTTTATTTTTCCCTTAAACACTTCTTTTTGCAGTAATTCCGTTTCACTAATTTCGTTTAAAAGTGTCATTGAGTGTTTTAACAACGCCAAAACCTGTCATTGGCTAATGGCCGCAGTCAGTTGGCGCTGCTATTGGTCGTCGCAGCAAAATGGCTGCGCGCTCGCACTCTCCAGCCTTGCCAGATTGAGTGAAATACCTCCACGTATGCTGACTGAGAGAAAAACGCACACACAGATGCTCTCACTCTCGCTCTCTCGCTCTTACTCTCACTCTTGTGCTTGTGCTTGTTGGTGGCTGTTGTTGGTGCTTGGCTGCGGGTGCTGCTGCTTCTGTTCTCTGGTACACTTCACACCTTCGGGCTATATAATCTTTTTATTGCCAATTCAATGACTCTTAATGCCGAATGGGTCGTCGCCGCCTGGGGCGCAGAAGTCAGGAGTTGGCAGCTATTGCAACAAAGCAACCAACAACGGCGGGTGGCAAGAGCCTGTGTTTTGCTGCTATTATTTTTTTGCGGTAAGTAAGTAACCAATTTTCAAGTGCGCTCAAAGTGATGCACAAGGTGGAGGAGGAGGAGGAGCAGGAGGAGGAGGGTTGAGGGTTGAGTTGCTGCTCGTTATATGTTTTCAATTGAATGCATTTTAATAATACTTGAGTAATTAGTATAATGACGCTTGCCACGCGTCCTTTCTGCCTTTTGTCCTCCAGCAGGACGCTAATTCTCTGCTGCTGTGTGATGTGTGACGACTACTGATGCGATTATCTCCAAATAGTTTATTCAATATCGACACCAAACAGGTATTAAATTACAGAGGGATGGTTGTAGGCAACAAAATGCGAATGATGAATAGACATTTTCAATTAACTTGGGACATTTGCTTGATTCCGTGTTTGATTTTGAGCACTCGCCACCCCATAAGCGACACTTGCTTGTCGTTGTCCTTTCTCTCCTCTGCACAATGTTTGTTTTTTTTTGTGGTATTAAATTCGCTTTAATGGTTTATCAAAGAACACTTCAATTGTTTGCTTTGCTTTGCATTAACATTGATTGCCTCTGTGCTGTGCCATGAAATCTGAACCACATTGCAGTTGAAGTTGACTTATGATTGATTTTGGCAAGTGTTTTCTATATCATATTTATTTTAAGCACACACAGTTGACAACACCGATAGGATCATGTCGATTATTATTTCTCTATTTTATAAAGTTTACTTAAAGGGTGCTTGAAATGCAACACTTTAAGGAGGAGCTTGCTAAAAAAAAAACAACAACAAAATAACAATCGCATTTCATTTATAATGGTTATAAATTTTGTTATAAAGTAGTTTTTAAATTTTTAACGATCAGTTTTAAATATTTCGAAATTTATGCGTTCACTGCTTGCATCCACATACTACTGCTTACTTTTGTGTCCACATAATACACTGCTTGTGAGTTTGCGCAGTGAACTGCTTGACACCGCTTGCTAACTAAGCAGTAAACATTAAATTAAAAACAAACTCACCCGTTACAATTTACGTTGGCTTTTCGAATTTTTAAACCAAATTAATATACTCAAGTATATTTAGATAAATACGGAATAGAGTTATAATATATGATTTTTTGATTGTACTCAATTTAAAGACATTCACAATTTCCTTCTGGTTATTTATATTATATTCAAAGAAACCCGTTTGACAACAATTGTATTCATATTGTTGAGAACTTTTTATAGCGATTGAAGAAACATTTCTTACTTTTATTATTTTTCTTTCATGGACATTTTTTTTCAACTGATCAAGAATACTTATGATCGGAAGAAATTGTACGTAGCTTGTAGAACATAAAACTATTTTTTCTGCGAATTTCTGCCATGTTCACAGGAAGTTCTCTTAATAATTAAGGCAACAAATTGGCAAGTTTGCCAAATAATATTATTATAATATAAGAAAAATGTCTAATTTGTTTTTGTAGAAAAAAATTAATATGCAATAGCATGTGCTATTTGTATTTATGGGTAATCCCAAAATCAATGTAAGGTTCATAATCTGTGTGTTCTAATTGACTTTGTTTGCAGGTGCTCGAAGTGATTTAGGATATTGCCAGCGGAAAGGAAGTGAAACTCATCAGCTCAAAGCAAATTCATTGAAGCATTGATTGCAAGGGATTTGTGAAAGACTCGAGTGCTATTTTCCACAGACCATAAATCAAATGCTTTTAAGCGACACTTCTTCAGTTTCGAATGCAATTACTCAATTAATTTGAATATAATTGTCACAATTTTCCACTTGAAAAGCCACACAAAGTCAAAGACTGATGGATGTAAAACAGAAACAAATATATTCACATATATGTATATATATGAATATATACACTATGTAAAATGAGCTCGCCATTTTTATGACCACATCAAATGGAAATGAACAACAACAGAGGGGAAAAACTCAATGGGTTTTGTGTTGTTGTTTTTTTTTTTTTGTTTTCAGCTCTTTACTTTTGTTTTTTTGATAAAATGTCAAAGGCTTTAATTCCAACTGAGCGGGATAGTGATGGTTAGAGGTAGGGCTATGGAGAGGGAGAGTGAGGGGGAAGGAGCTGCGTATCCACTTGACAGCGCTGGCTGGGATTAAAGGCAAAGACTCGCAATGACAGCGAAAGCAGAAGGCGGAAAATGGAATGGAAATAGAAATGAAAATTACGCAATGCTCGCTTCGCGGGCGGCAAAAGAAGAAAAGCGCGGAAATCGAAAAACTATTAAAAACTGCGCCAATTGACAATTGTATGGTTTATTGTTGTTGTTGCTATTGTTGTTGTTGTTCTTTTTGTTGTTCTTGCACATTGCATATTGTTTATTTATTGTCGTTAATAAATCTTAATTTTGCTTACCTAACTCTCTCTTTGGCGGCTTCTCGCGTCACGCCTTTAATTGAGGAAATGCAAATGAAAGCGGTGAAAGCAGAGAAAGCGACAAATATAAAGTGAGACAAGGATAGAGATAGAGAGAGAGAGAGAGAGAGAGTGAGAGTGCGGGAAAGAGATGGAGCACAGCTGCAAGCAGCCGGCTGGTGGCGCCTTTGATCCTTTGACGCAACATGAATTAAATGGCGCTACAAGCCATGCAACGATCCTTGCATCACTCGCCTTATCGCCGTCGTCGTCGATCCGATGTGATATATGGGAAAATGACAAATTTTCCACTTGAACTGCAACGAGTCCCGGTTCGGTCTAGACTCTAGACTATAGCCTATAGACCAAAGACTACAGACCACAGACCACAGACCAGACCATAGACTATATGCAGCACACGTCGCCGCAATACTGCCGCCGACATTGTAAGACGAAACCTTAATATTGAGCCAGCCAGATCCAAAGCCCATTTTTCCTGATTTTAGTTTGTTGTTTTTTTTTGGGTCAGTGTGGTCCATTAGGCAACGTTTTAAGGCACTTGACATGCATTTCGCTCAGTGTCCTTCGTCCTTTGGGGCGTTTTGTTTGCCACTGTGCTGCCAACGCCTATTTGAGTCCTTCTACTTTTTAAGATATTTATTTTGTAATTCATAAGCAGCATATTTCTATATTTTATAATGAGAGAAAATCAAGTATTTAATACATTATTAATATTGTATTGCTGCTTGAATAATTAATTATAATTTTGGAGGTTTTGTACCTCGGACTCATCTCGGAATAAAGAAAATGTATTGCGATGAGTATCTGCCCATCTGAATGAACAAGAGTATCTCAAAGAATACAAATAATATTCTCATATACCACGCACATTTCAACTTTATTTTGTTTTAAGAATAAAATCCGCTATTTTATATAGTATTGGTACATTATATCCACACGCTTAAATTTGAGAGTGCCTTTGCCATAAAATTAGAATTATTTATTGAATAGTAAAGGTCCTTTAGTCGGCAGTATTCTTATTTGCTTACTAATTGCCTTATTATTATTAAGTTGGACCGAAACATATTCCCACTTCACCAATGCTAAAAGGTTCCTTTTCAACTCTTTTCGGTGGTTATTCATTCATTCGGTTAGATTCGGCGGCAAGTGTCTAACTGGAGTTTTCCTTACAGCAGCAATCTTTTATCTAATACCCCGCGTGATTGCCCCTGATTGACATTTAACCCAACATAACGCACCACAACACTCCAAACTCAACTCAACTCGCTCACCCAATCCAACGCCAATCCAGAAGTTCAGTCTGTCAAAAATGCTCCAACTCAAAATGTTGCCTCCCCCTGCCAACCACAAGAAAACAAAAAAAAGTGTGATCAGCTGCACTTGCCCCGTACTCCGGACTCCGTTCTCGTTCCCGTTCCGGTTGCGGTCTCGGCCTGTGGCATGTGTTTGTGGAGTAATTGATATGCCACCAGTCCACCACTGCACCACCAAGAGGCAACAGCAACAGCAACAACAACTTTGCCCCCACACACTACATGAAATATTAGCCCAATGCGCGGCGGCCTGTCATAAATGTCGAGTTCGGATGCCCTGCATTTGTATCTGTATCTGTAGCTGCATCTGTATCTGTTTCTTTAGCTGTGTGATGCCTCTGTTTGTATGTGTATCTGTAGCTGTTGGAAAACATTTTACAGTTGCATTGCTGCCACTTAAACGTTTCATAAAAGCAACCTTTGTAAGGCCTGCAAAGCCGCCAAACGCTACTGATCCACAACCCCATCCGATCCCCAACCCCGTCCCTCATCCCTCATTCACCGCTTCACCCCTTTGCCATGCGAAAAGCCAAAAGGAAAACATTTCGTTTCAAGAATAAAAACGGAAATTGTTGTGTTTTCTTCATTTATTCATAAAACTGATCGTTTCGTTTTGATAAAATTGATTTATGCGGCGATCGACAACAATTATACGCAGATGCGGTGCCTAATGGATCGGTGGCAGATACTCGGCAAACGCGGCAAACAAACAGACTAGGCTGAAAAGATATATATATATATATATATACTTGTACGTATACTGTTAAGAAGGCATATCAAAATTAAAGTGAATGAAATATCGACACACTCAGTTGAGGCAATGGCAAGGAGGGATCAACTGATCCTCGGTACTTTAAACAAAGTGCAAAGCAAACCAAAAGAAAGTGGTTAAAAATTATAATCTGCGTGATCCTTTGGATCGTATAATTGCGATTGAATAATAGTATCGTTTTTCATCAAATATCCAACTACTGAACGATGATGCTGAAATAGATCTCTTGAAATCTAAATGCAATGCTTTTGAAGAACATTTTTACATTTCGAAAAGGAAATAAATAAAAACTTAGCCGTATTATTCTTGAGTTGTGCAATATTTTATTCTCGCAATTTAAATTTAGTGTTAGAGATCGATAACTGGGATCTTTCCCCATCCAATATCCAACTAGTGCATGTACATACTAAAATAGATCTCTTAAAATCTTATTGAAAGACCAAAATGATGAACATTTCAATAGGAAGAACCATGTGAATATTTTATACTTAAAATTTCGAACAACTTAATACCAGAAGAACCATGCGATACTTTGATCCTTAATATTTAAACAAACTTGGAGAGTAAGTAAACTAAAAGCTAATACCAAGCATACCCTGTAATTGAGATATTGAATTATTAGTTTAAAGATAGATAAGAAGACCTAAGAATCCGTAAACAGAGCTTGAAGTTTTGATGCAAGTAAGGTTCCTATAAGAAATATTTGACAATATTTATGGCTATCCACCATTAATCTGTTATGCCTTAAGAGAAATCCCAAATCCCGACCTACTCAAGAAAGTATCACCTTGTAATTTATAGCTTAAACTTTATTTATTGTCCAATAGTAATATATATATATACAACAAGAAGGTACTAGAGTTATGAGGCATTTTCGTTAGCTAAAACATCAGATCTGCATAGATTGTAATAAGTTAGAATTTAAATAACTGCTCCCGGCTACTGCAGCTGCAGCTGCTGCGTCTGCTGCGCAGTTGGTGGCCACATCATGTGGTTGGGCAGCGGCGGTGGCAGCGACGAGGCCGACGTTGGCGACTGCAACGGTTCCGGCTTCATCTTCAGATGCTTCACATAGCCCTCGCCATCAATGTCGCCACGCTTGGATTTGTAGCGTCGATTCTGGAACCAGATCTTCACCTGTGTAGCCGACAGATTCAGCTTCTGGGCAATAATCTCACGCTCCGCACCAGTCAGATACTTTTTCAGGCGAAAGCGGCACTCCAGCTCAAGGACCTGTGCCTGCGAAAACAGAACACGTGGCTTGCGTTTCATTCGCGGTTTACCAGACACATTATTATTGTTATTATTATTATTATTATTGTTGTTGTTGTTGTTGTTGTTCCCGCTGCTGTTTCCACTGCTGTTTTTGCGCAACTCGGAGCGGGATGAGGTCACGTGGCTCTCCTCTGCAAAAGATGGGGGAATTGCGAATGAGTAACGATCGAATACAGAAAGGGAGCTTTAAGAAATTATATTTTAAGACTTTCCCGAAAAACTCGATCGTAACAAATAATTAAAAAATGTAAAATGGAGGAAATATTTTTGATGAGTGTATTCAGATTTTTTATCAACAAAATAAAGCGATGAACTTAAAAAACATAACCTAGTCAAAATTCAAAAACTGATTTTAAGTTTTTGAATTCTTACAATTTTAGGGACAACTGAATAACAACTGTCTTGAAAAGATTTTCGGAACGATCGCATCGCAAATCTCTTGATCAAACTGTCAGCGATTCAGATCTTTTTGATATGTATATCACTTTAACAAGCTTTAATTCAAGATATATCTGATTTATGCAAGTCGAGTCACTTATATAAATCCAATAGTTTTCACTAGGTTTAAGTAAATTTCAAATCGCCATTTTCAAAACTGAAATATTTAATTAACAATTAAACAAATCTACTTCAATATTCGATTTTTTGAATTTTTTGGATTTCTTTTTTAGAGTAGAAAAAAGGTCTGGGCTTGAAAAAATCGTTTACTTGATTTTATACTGGGTTTAAGGAACTTTGTTGTTACTTACTTCTTTTGGGGCACTCCCCCGCTCCGTTGAGAGTCCTCGGTTCGTGCAACCGCTGCGCGATGCCATTGGCGTTCAGCTTATGCGTTGGGGCATGCGCCTCCACCTCCGCGGAGCTATTCAGGTCGAGGGTGGGCGACGGCGTGACGTAAGGCGTGGGTATATATTCGCTCTTGATGGCAACAGCGGCGGACGGAACTGTGGCAATAATGGAGGAGGAGCTGCTGGCATAGACATCCCCCGAACCACTGTAATTGTAGTTGTAGCCGGCGGGGCTCTGATAGGCACCAGCTGTGGGTCCGGTATAGAACTGCGACGCGGCCACATTCGCATATGCCGTCTGATAGCTCTGATGGGGATGTGGATGCGGATGTGGATGCGGATGCGGATGCTGGAGCATGTGGGTGGGCATGCCGTAGTCCTGGTGATAGCTCGCATACAACTGATGGTGATGACCATGTGGCGGTGGCAGCAGCGGCGACAAGGATGACGTAGCCAAAGCATCCTCCTCCTGCTCAACAAGATGATGCTGCAATTGTTGCTGCTGCTGTTGTTGTTGATGCTGCTGTTGCAGTTGATGTTGCGAAAGATGTTGCTGCTGCTGTTGTTGTTGTTGCTGCTGTTGTTGTTGCTGCTGTTGCTGTTGCTGCTGCTGGAGTTGATGATGCTGGTACTCACCGGCGCCATAGAGCGCCGAGGCTGCCGCAGCGCTGCGAATAGCAGAATAACGTTCACAGTTAATTTTGATTTCCTTTCTAATTGTTTTTTTTTTTTTTTTTGGCCTGGATAGCACATGTTGCATCACTCAGTAAGAGAGCTTGGGAATGGCGGGCAGCAGCAAATGGCAACTTCCTGCTGTCCGGTGCACCCTTGGTGACATCATTTCATGCCTCATCACAATTAACGACGCCCCTCAGCGAGGCCCTGCGCATGTCCAAAAAGTAAAAAGGACAAAAAGAAAAGGACACACACATGCGAATCACACATGTTGACCAGGCCCAAGCTCGGCGCCGCATGCCTGCCTGCCTGCCTGCCTGACTGACCAACTGCCTGGCCGACCACAAACTCAACTCCGATTCCGATTCCGATTCTGACTTTGTTTTTCTTATTGTTAACACTTTGTGTCTGCATCTTGTGTCTTTGTCTTTGCCTCTTGTATAAATAACGATGATTTGTCCTTTAGTCCTATTTGCAATTCATGCTGCTCATGTGTTTTGATAGGATTTCTTCTGCTTACCTCTGGCTCTATCTCTCTCACACTCTTTGCAGAAGGTTAGAAAAATATTATTCTTTTGTAGAAAATTGGTAGAAATTAATTTCCTATGGAGCCCTATTATAAATAAATAAAAAAAGATGCACCTCATTTCTGTCTACCACGAAGATGTGCGTCTAACAAAGATTGCTTTAGACAGGTAGTCACAAATATGCATAGTTATAAACATACATATTTATATATATATATCGTACATATGTGTACATAGACTAAATGAAAAGAAGCGAGTAATGTTGTTAAGAAAGCGCTGAATAGTTGAAGATTGAACGCATTTAGAACAATATTTGATAATTTCATCTACGCAGAATTGAAAACATAACAGTTTTGGTTTCATAAGTGACTCGATTTTGCCAATCATTTTCGTTTTAGTCTATAGTATTTTTCTATAAAACAATTTAAAATTGATCAAATTTACTATTACTTTTTTTCTTATGTTTTTATTTGGACTACTACTACAATTTCCAAGGAAGCCATATATTATTCTAAACTGAAATCCTAAACTGTTTTTCTCCCTTATTATATTAGCAACTATATCCATTTAGACGTTTACATATCATAAGTGTAACTCTTTAAGCTCTTTATTCTTCCTTGCAGACTTTACTATATCCATTTATGGGCTTAAGCCTATTTAATTTTATCTGCATAATTTAAGATTGTATCATCTTACCTTTCCAGATGGCCATAGGCACCTTCGTAAGCCTCCGTTTGATTGACCATGTTGAGTATATCCTTAACGGAAAATGGTGTTGTATTGAGAGCATCCGCATTGGTCAGGCTGCTGGGGCTCTGAGGCGCCTGATTGTAGTCATAGTAGCCAGCGGATTGTGTCTGGTGTTGATGATGTTGCAACATTGCTTGTTGTTGTTGTTTGACTTTGGCCACAATTGGAAATCACTTGAATCACTTGATGGGTTGGCACTTTAAATTAAAATAAATACAACAATTTGCCAATATACACTTGAGCAACGAAACGAGCGACACTTGACTGCGACAAACGATTATGTATAGGTGCTTGCTGTGTTGTATTTCGAGGGGGTGTTTCAAGGGGGATTGTGGCTGTTGTGCACCCCTTGTGCAACCGTATTGAACTTATTTAGCTCAGACCTCAAAAAAACGATGCGCCGTTCCGCTGCGCACTCGAGCGTGTCCTCAATTTGTCAGCGCGTTTTTCGTACTGAATGAACAAGCAATCTTTTCCAACTGCTGCCAGAACCACCAACACACACACACACACACACACACTCACACGTGCATGCATACAGCTGAATGCGAAGAAAATGGCTGACGAGTAACCAATCACAGCACAGCACCGTCAAAAGCAGTTCAGCTTCGCATTTGTATGTGTGTATATGTCTTTTCTGTTGTTGCTTTTGTTGCTGTTGTTTGTTCGCAGCCACTTTATGCAGATTTAATTTCGCTGCTTGAGCTTAAGTACGTGTGTTTATGAGGAATATTTATTACTGGAAAGTCCTTAAGTTGTTGTCTACCATATAATCGTGCCGGCTAATTGGCGTTTTTGATTTTTTTACAGCTCTGATCCGTTTTTCAAGTGGGGCTCAAGTGCGGATTTTCGCACACTTACCACTGATGTGGCACTCAGTAAACAAATTTGAAGCAAAAGTTTACAAGAGTGTACTCTGATGACTTGCTCAATTTTTGAATAGAAATTGGAACGTGTAGGCTAGTTTATAGCTTAAATGAACAAACATTTCAGTTTTCTCAATGAACGCACTCAATTAATTTAATAGTTTTAAACTTATTAGCAAATTTGCATAACAAAAATATTCATATTCAATACTATTTAAAATAAACCATAACTTACGGAGTATTTCTTATGATTACGGGAACTTTGTTTCTCATATTTGTATTTGTATTAATTTAAACTATTTAATGTCATATACTCTCAAACAAAATTACAACTGTGCAATTTTAAAATTAAAAAAAGTGTTAGAAATATTTTAGATAGATGATAGTTGTCAAATAAAACTAAAATTAAATCAAAATAGTTAAGCAACCTTAAAATCAAGATTTATGCTGGCTATCATTTACATAAATTCATTTATGACCATCCAATTTATTTATAAACTGAGTATTTAACTGTTGTCGGTTGATTACTCAAATTTTTAAAATATATTTGATTGTTTTCCAATACTGCTGCTGCTCAAACCAAAATACAGTGTTAGTGTAATGAACAATATCGTACCATCGATGCATGTTGCTATTTAACGCATATCGATAAATCGATAACATACCCACCACCCAGTATAAAATCATCGTTCGTCCCTAGCTAGTATACATTTATTTCGTCTTACTCGTTGGAAAAGTTGGACGCAATCTGCGCAGCGTAAGCGCAGAAAAGTAATTATATTTAATTTGTGCATTAAATAAGTATTTTAAAATTAAAATACACCTACAGAGGTAAGTTTATACATTTATGACCTATTGTTAAAAGTAAGTCACCAAAATATGCCAAATTTTAGATTGCTTGCACGCGTGAAAATTTCCCAGTTTTTTTTTTTCATTTTTGTATTCGTTTGCATTTTTGATGTGTCTTGACATTTGTAAACAAATAAATGTCCACATTTAGTTTGAATGCATTGTCGTAAAACAAATTAAACTGATTTTCCGCAATTTGAATGTTTCTTCACTCTTTTCTGCAGCGCACACATAAGCACAGGCCAGATACAGAAAATTCTATTGATTTATACGCTCGTCCAAGATGGCGGACGACGAGCAGTTCAGTTTGTGTTGGAACAATTTCAACACAAATCTGTCTGCTGGCTTTCACGAGTCATTATGTCGTGGAGACCTGGTCGACGTATCCCTAGCAGCGGAGGGCCAGATTGTAAAGGCGCATCGCTTGGTGCTCTCCGTCTGCTCGCCCTTCTTCCGCAAAATGTTTACGCAGATGCCAACGAATACCCACGCCTTTGGTATGTACAACAAAAAAAGGGGAAAACTACAGCAGAGAAAAAATTAATGCTACTTTTTTTTATTTGCAGTGTTTTTAAATAACGTTAGCCATTCGGCACTGAAGGACCTGATCCAGTTCATGTATTGTGGCGAGGTGAACGTTAAACAGGACGCATTACCAGCTTTCATTAGCACAGCGGAATCGCTGCAAATCAAGGGGCTGACAGATGTGAGTAGAATAGACACAAAAAGAGAACGAACGAACACAAGTACAAACGCCAAGCTCGTTTCGCGCGCAATACATACACGCATCAAGCACACACATAGAAACACAGCGGCGAAATTAGTGTGTATAAGAGCTGGTTTGACTGTACCCCAAGCGAAATGTCTCGAAACAACGCATGCCACCACAAGCGGTGCGTGCGAAAGAGATGCCAAGCTATGTGCGCTACATATATATTTGTCTCGCTTCAGCCAGACGATTGTAATGCGCGCGCATTTTTGTGGTTGTTTTTGTGTTTTTTTTTTTAAGACGAGACGTAAACTTAAAATTAACATTGCAACTTTCCTGCAGAATGATCCACCACCACAGCCGCCGCAAGAGCCCACACCCCCACCCCCACCAGCAGCACCACAGGTACAACAGCAGCAACAACAACTCCCAGCCCAACGTGTACAGCGTCAACAGCAGCCGCGTGCAACCGCTCGCTACAAGATTGACGTTGACGATGGTCTCGATGATAAGGGCACCACACAAATTGTCATACAGACAACAGCCTCGCCACAAGCGACCATCGTACAACAGCAGCAGCAGCAGCAACATATACAAACACAACAGCAGCAGTTGCAAACGGCGACAACAACAACCGCCACGCTGGTGTCGACAAACAAGCGTAGCGCTCAACGTGGCAGCCAGAGTAGCAGTGGTGCCGTCAAGCGCTCAAAGACAACAGCGAGCGCAGCCAACGCCAGCAACGTAATTGACCCCCTCGAATCGACAACGGAAACTGGAACAACAACGGCAACATCCACTCAACAACAGCAACAACAACATGTGCCACAACAGATAACCGTGCAGACGACTGTGGTGCAGAGCAGCGACACGAAAGTACAACAGGTGCGTCAGCAGCAGCAACAGCAACAGGCTGCACAAGAGGAAGCTGAATACATTGATCTCCCCATGGGTATGCCAACGAAATCGGAACCAGACTATAGCGAAGAGCACGCCGATGTTGCCGGCGATGGCGATACGTCCTATGTCGAAGATGATGCCTATGGCGAGATACGCTACGATGAAAGCTACTTTACCGAAAATGAAGATGCCGGTGCTCAGCCAGCAACAAATACAAGCGCCAGCGTTGCAGCCACCACATCGAAGGCGGTGGTCAAACAACAGTCGCAGTCGCAGAGCTACAACGATTCATCGTTTGTCGACACCAGCGGAGATCAAGGCAGCACAGAGGCTCAAGGTTGGTTCCACTTTACTTTTGCTCTGATCCGTTGAGAACCGAGATACGTGTCACGTGTTCAATGGATCGGTTAGGATTAGTTAATCTTAAGAAAATGGGCAGTCGACTGCGAATTTCGCACACGGGGTCAACCAAAATAGGTTATTTTTCAAATTGTTAATAATTCCCTCAAATCAAATCGGTTGCCAAGTTGTGCGCAGTTCGAAATTTGACGAAAGCCCTTCACTTGTTGGTTGTAAAGAGCGCTTGAATCTGCTGCTGCTTCATTCATTATTGCTGCGATATCATATATCCATATATCGCTTAAATTTTCAAATACTCGTAATTGCAATGCACATTTAAGAGCTGCTTTATCAGCCATTTTAGTTTAAATAAGTACAACTTTTAAAAGCCTTTGCTCTATTCTCGATTCGCAAAAGAGTATTTGGCTGAGGAGCGGGCTGGCCAAAAAGCAAATTCCAAATTCGCTGAGGCGGCTGCTCCCGTGAATTATTTACGTGTTTATTTTTTATGTCAAAAATTGTGGTAAGTAGAGTGTTCAACATGAAAATTTCGCTTGATGAAACTGGAAGGAGCTTGGAGAAGACTAGTAAAACACCGTTGGAGCAGCAGCCCTAAAGAATTAACTGAAGCTCATCGTTGGATCTTTAAATTGAAGGTACTCTGATAATGGAAGTAGTCATTTAATATTTTGTAGCGTTGCATTTCATTTAACATTTTCAGAACGTAATTTAGATCTGTGGAAAAGTAGCTTCGGCATTTATTGCCATTGTTTGTGTATAACAATTGGCGGGACGTTGCCACCTTGGCAGAAATTGCTAAACCCAAAACTGGTGCAACTTTTGGTGGTTGTTTTGTTTTCTATTCGTTCGTTATGCGTTAAGATGTTGTCAGATCCGTTTGGGGCAACATAAAAGCTTGCTGCCAGAGAGATCTAACAACGGCATTAATTGCCGAATCTTTCGTTATTGAAGTGTGTTTGTATTATACGAATTTCATATACATATTTTTGGTACGACAGAAATTCGTGTCACCCGATTTGGGTTGCAGCTCGATGTTTGCCATGAGCATGGATTAAATATTCCATGGATTGATCCCAAAGCAATACTAAAACGAAAGTTGCTCGGTACTGCATGTATATGGCTGAATTGGGTGCCTTTGAATGCTTAAAACTGAAGTGTGTTTCTGGGCTTCCATAAAACGAATTAATTGTATTTGTGTGGTAGCAAGTTGTGCTAAATTCAATGCGTCGTCTGCTTAGTCACATTACGAACACACGGGTGCGTATCTTTGCGTTCATATTTTAAGTACATGTAGATTTCAATAAAGTCGGTATTCCATATTGCGTTTATTTCCATTACATATCTGTATAGTGCTGCCATATAGTCGATTTTCGGAATGCCTAAATGCAGCTCTGTGAATGCACAAGGTGGCAACGCTGTCGTGTAAGGGTTGAAAATGCTACATACATATTTTTTGTCGGTATGTTAATTTATTTTACATTTACACACGAATTGGTTGCTGGTAAAAATAAATAATTTAGTGAAAAAATGAATGTGAAGTGATTTAAGTGACCCAAAAGTGTTTTGTTATACATATTGACCCGGTTTGTGTTTCTTGTGTGTTCTGTGCTAAGCTGTGTGATGGAAATTTATATACATATATTCTTTGTGAGAACTAATAACTTGTTTTGTAATTTTCTAGACGTGCAGTTAGTGCAGTTAATTACCATGAGTTAGTGGAAGCGTCTGTAGAAATGTGTACATACACAATTAAATTTGTAGATCGATGTGAAGATATATATGTAAGTAGTTGTCGAGTCTCTTTTGGTGGTTTGTGTCTGTTTCTATTTGTCAATAAAATTTGAAAAGCCAATGTTTAATGTGCGTTGTTTTATTTCACTCAGCCTAAGTCAATATATAATTATAAGTAGATTGTTCGCTCGCTAAATCTAGGCAGACTTTTACTCACTTTCTTCTCCATTCTTTTATCACCCCCCACCGTCTGTTATATTTATGTGTTGTCCAACGCAGCATCGGGAATCATTAAGTTTATACGCAGCCAGAAGAAGAATGCCCAGCTAGTCTACAAGGGATGCATCTACAACAAGAAACTGACTCAGGCCAACGGCCAGACGACTTGGCGCTGTGCGGATGTGCTAAAGCTGCGCTGCAAGGCGGTAGTCATCACCAAGAACGGCGAATTTATGGACTCACGTCGTCAGCACAATCATGAGTCGCATGACAGTCGCATTGGCGAACGCCAGCTCTACAATGTGGAGGAGGAGCTCGATGAGTACATCGAGATAAGCACATCGAATCCAAAGATATCTCAATACCTTAACAGCAGCAACATCAGCATCATGACCGCCAAGGATGGCAAGGAGTGCAAGCTATATGTGCCTGCCTCGGAGGCAACCGAAATCGAAATGCAGGCACTGGTCGATGCCTCGGATGAAGGTCTCATAGATCAAGTTGTGGAACTGAAGCCAATTCTTCGCTTTCCGAACAAAGTCAAGCTGCATTAGACGTTTCTTAGACGACATCTAATAATCTAATCTAATCGTTGACTAAGCAGTTCAACAGTCTTCAATTTAAACATTTTACTTTTTTTACTTGTATTCAATGTCTAACCGTAATTAATAAAACCAACCTACAACAATATAACTAGTCACATTTCTATTAAGTTATCTATCGTTTACTAGGCCACTTATAAATGGTACACATTCCTCACTAATCCCAATTGCAATTCTAACCCACAGATGACAGCGATCTAGTGTTCATTGAGAGTCCCTGGTCGACGCCGTGTCTGGTGCTAAATGGCTACATGTACAACTGTCACAGTCGGAAGAATAACAAGGAGTACTGGCGCTGCCACAACTACTCCAAGAAAGTGCACGAGCAGCGCTGTCGGTCGCGTTGCGTCCTGGAGAATGGCAAGCTAAAGGGTATAACCGGTGGACTACACAATCATCCGCCGCATACGGAAAAGATTGAGAAAATCATTCAGCGCAATCGTCTGGCTGCTGTCAGCACGGGTCGCACTAAGCTCGGACGAGTCCATAGTATTACCCATTTTCAGCAGGAACAACCCAAGCAGGAGGTCGAGGAGCATCAGGTGTTTGTGCAACCGCAACACCATCAGCATCATATACTTTCCGATGGGGCGACTCTGCAGCTAACGGAACACGAGCTGATGCACACTTCGCTGATGCTCATACACGATTAGATTAGAGCAGGTTTTCGGACCTGGCATTCTCTTTTTTGTGACAGTGCAATTTAGTCTCTAAGTAAATCAAGTCGAATAAAGGCAAAAACTAAGTTATCTAGCCGTCAACTAGCTCCTAAAATATAAATAGTGATTGCTCTCAAATTAAAAGTTGCAACATTTTCATAGCATTCACTTTGAAATTGATTCATTGATTTGATTATATTTAGAGAAACATTTTTGTAAATTTGAAACTGGAACCTATTTCTAAATTGTAAGTTATAAAATATGTATTTTATATTACAATCCACTCATATCCCTTTCTTTCGCAGTTCTCAACTACAATTACCGCGGCCAGCTGGTGCATCAGGGACACACATACAGTTGCCACTCGAGGAATGTGCCCCGCTGTGTGGCCTTCTGGCGCTGCACCTTGTACAAGAAATTACGCTGCTCCGCCGCGTTGACCACCAAGAAAAAGGCGATAGTGGCGCAACGTGGCAACCACAATCATGAAGCCCCCAAGCCGCTTAAAACATTTGTGCCCCGGATTTATGGCAACATTGAGCAGTAAAACGTCTGTTTAATAATATAAAATGGACTTTGTTATCATAATAATTGTAATTAGCTTTGAGTCGTCGAGCTGATATATTAACTATATCTTTACCTATCACCTTGCAGCTGTCTGTACGCTAAATTGAGATCGGAAACAGATGACTAGGGATTATACTTAGCTCCACAACATTTACAGCAGTTTTAATTCAACGTTTCGGCATTAAATAAAGAATCGACAAAACTATTCCATTCTTAAAGATGTTTAACTTTCATTAATGACATGTCTAAATATGACCCATATTCTCTATATATAATCATCTACTGTTCTCTTCCAGCCTTCACGTATATTCATAAAACACGCAATCTGAATGCAGGCACATCATCGATTCTGCGCCGTGATCCACAACGCGTTCCAATAGCAAGGACTTCGATCAAACAGCTGTCCCCGGACAGAAACGTTGTGAAACGTCGCACTTTTGCACCCACAAAACTGATGGTCAACTCGGATGCCGTGGCTGCCGTCTCTCAAATGAAACCTGTGCGCGCCAAGCTGAATCTGAGCAATCCGGAGAACATTCTGCGTACGTCGGCGAATCATCATAATTTCGTGTTTGTGGGCGTCCCGCGCATGAAGGGCAAGTGCGTGACTTGCCTAAAGAAGGGTAAAACCAATCTGGAGCGGCTCACCACCTGCTGCGACACTTGCCCCGGCAGCAATTGGATGTGCGAGCCCTGCTTCGAGGAGCTGCATTAGCAGCGGACTAAGTTATTCCATTTGGACAGAAGTGTTGAAAATTTGTATATTTCCTTATATTGTAATCACTGCTGTGGCGTATCCAAGAAATTTTTTCTACTATTTTCAAATCAAGAATAAAGTACGCATTAAGCATTATATGAAGTGTTGGAATTTTAAAGAGTTCAATTTAAATGTGTTAGTCGTCGCTGTTTGGCACGTTCACGCTCGTGACACGTCTTCTGGTGATTATGCGGTCCATGGAGCACCTCCAGCGAATTATCCTTGGTGCGGACACGTGCCCGGCATCTGGTTGTTGAGCGTGTGGCACAGATCCATTTAATGCCGCGACTATTCTCCATGAATTTCACAAAGCTGTGGCCGCCATAATTCAGTTTTATCGATTTCCGTTGGCCCTTGGTGAAGAAGAACAGCGCATCTGCAATGGGAATGCAAAATGGGAACCAATTGGTTAGTAGATGCCAGGTGCCAGAAACTCTTTATGGGGATCGCGACTCCAAATGGATCGTTGTCGGTGCAGTAAATCAAATTGTTTGAGCTGTTGAAGCCTAAATTAGGTTTATTTAAGTTGCGTACTTGAATAGTTGTGTTTATATGTTGTGTATACTATGTAAGCTGAATGTATTATTGTTTGTTAGACATTAAGAAAGTTAAAAACTAGGTATATACCCATCCACCAGGACCTTCACTTCTTGCGACCAAGTATTCGAGGCTGTGTATGGGTCGAGTGGGTCGCTGTGGCTCCCACAATGCCGGTGACATCGGCCACAATCTCCTCGTACTTTAAATGCATGCCCAGCTCGTTGACATCGATGGTGGCGGCGGACTCATCCGCCAACGTGGTGGTAAGTATAGCATCGCTGGGCAATTGCTGTTGGTGCTGGTCCTGCTGCTGTTGATTGTGTTGCGACGTTGCCTGCTCCACAATTTTGGCAGTGGTCACAATGCTGATGGTGGCTTCCGGCGGCGGAACGCGACGTACTCGCTTCTTGCGTCGCACGATCTCCTCGTGCGTGTGGAAGCGATTCAGTGGACAGACAACGTCATTGATGGTGAAGACACGCGAGCGACACTTCTGATTCCACCACTGATTGCAGCGCCAGTAGCGCTTCTCCTCCCCCGTCGATAGCTTCAGAGTCTTCTCAAAAATGAAGGGCTGCCCGCCATAGATGAGCTGCATGCGACCCCGCGATGTGGCCGAGTAAATAGCAATGCTGCTTTCTAAATACACACATGCATATACATATATAAAGAGAAATTCAATTAGTAAAGTTGCTCAATTAATACAGTTTAGGGGCAAGCGATTAACCACTAAAGATCAGAAAGTCATTTTAATGCTGTGCACTTTAAGTGCCCAATATATTTGTTGGCTTAAAAACTAAAACCTAAAATCAGGATAGTTGATTCAACATGTGCGAGATTCGCTTGGATGGGGCATGATTGTGTTCCGTGCGTGTGAGGCACACCTTGTAGTTGCCGTTCGGCAGCTTTGTGGTGGAGAGTCGGGCATTGCACGCCAGTCCAGTGCGTCGAATGCGACAATTCCAATAGGTGGTTGCACGATGCTTATTGTTCTTGGCATAGGCATACTGATCATAGACCAGTTGCACCGAATTCCGCTGTCCGCGAATGAAGCGCAACTTTGGGCACTTGACCAGGGAACTGTTGCCTTGTGCGTTGACCACCGAATCAACGGGCAGAAAGTGTGTAATAACTGCAATTTGAAAAGAAAGGAAATACGTTAGTGGTGGTTCTCAGAGAGCGCCAGTTGTGCCTGCCAAAAAAAAATAAATGAAAATTTACAAAATAAATCAACGCTGCACATTGATCAAGTTTTATTTGCATAGAGAAAAGAAAACTTTAGCTTATTTTGTTTAGAGTTGTGCTTATTGTTTGAGCATTTTAATCTGGCGTATGCTGGTGCACAGTGGATTTGGAGCCAAGCACAGCCTATCCGCATCTATGCCCTCCGGCTGTTGCAACATGAACATTGAGGCATGCGTGTGTTGCCAGCTCGTGACATGGATCAGATCACCATCGTTGGTGAGACGCGTCACGAGCCGGGCGCGACACTTGGCCTTGTGGTACATGGAGCACTTCCAGTCCCGTGACTTCTGGCCCTCGCGCAGCTTCTCGTTGGGCGTGTACGTGTTGCCCTCGTAGTAGACCAGATCGGTGCCACGATTGGAGCGCACATATTGCGCTAGAATCGAGTGCGTCTGGACCGGATCAGCTAAAAGATGACAATAAAATAATATTAACTGATAATTGGTTATTTAGGTAACTGGTTAAATGTGGATTATGATGAGAGATTAGTGAAAAGCAGGCGACATCATTTGCATTACAAATACTGTTTATTATACATATATGGGAGTCTGTATGTGGGTGGGTGTGTGTGCGTGTGTGTAGATGTGTGCGTGTGTGTTTACAGTGTGTGTGCGGTTGACTTGTGTACTTGCTCAATTTTTAGAGTAATGCTGCGCTGCCAACTGCTGCTGCGCTCGACTGTGATTGTGTGTTCCATTGCGCAACTGCAGCTGTCCCGTCACCTTGTTCTGTATGGCACGGGCCCGACAATTGCTCCGAAAGCTGGAGCACTTTAGATAGCAGCGCTGCCCCTGCTGGTAGCTAATCACAAAGCGAAAGCCATCGATAAGCAGACAGCCGGTGCGGCCTCTATAAGCACGACGATGCCGCCGACTTGCCGCTGCATGCAACAAAATAAGAACAGATTATACATGATGAATTAGTTGAGCGAATGAGCGGGTTAGTTACAGCTAGATGAAACGACTTATTAACTACAACATATACTACAAGACATATATATATATATAAACAGCTAATGGGTATTACGGGCTGCATCTGCGTCGACGCTGCCGCCGGGCGTTCAGCTTGTGTATGCTGAAAAGATTGCTGGCATGATTGTGGGCGCGTCGGCTCAGTTTGATGCTCCGATTGCCGGTGGTCACACAGCGTGCCGGGCAACGCAGCTGCCGATTGCTGTTCTTGGTGCACACCCAGTTGATAGTGGTGAGATTTTTACGCTCAGCGGTGTACATGTGACCACTGTACAGGAGATTCTGACCGCCACGACGATTGGCCACCATACTATAGCTGCGCTGCAGCCAAACGTCTCCATCTGCAAAGAGTACAAGCGATTAGTTGCAGAAAAAAGAGAGACAAAAATATAAAAAAAACGAAACACTCAAGAATCGGTAAAGAGAAGAACATAAGATACATGTTTGATATTTGCAGCTACAACTTAATATTTATTCGAGTCAACTTTGTAATGCTTTATGTGGTCATCTCTTAGGGATGATTGTGTTGGCCACGCAGGGCAGAGATCTGATTCGATTTGGTGACCACCCGAGCCGTACACTTAATATACTTGCAGCGCAGCTTGACGCACTCCCAATAGCAGGCATCCTTGATGCGTCGATTCAATGTGAACGGTTTGCCATTGATCGTTAGCAGATTGTTGCCCCGGTTGCTGCGCGTGAAGCACACATCGAGATGATCGAAACTTTCCTTTTTCGCTGACTTTCGCGTCAGCAGCGGCAAATGGATCTTATAATCGCTAAGCAGTGCTGCAAGAAAATAAATGTGTTTTTTGTTTTTAACTGTGTTTTTTACATACAACACTTTAAAAAATTGATTGAAATTCTGGCTACACAACAACATCAATTGCATTCAATTTAATTTAATTTTTTATTGTTTCCATAATATATATACTGACGATATAAATATACTGAATAAACTCTTACTATATACATTTTTTAATTATTTATGTTTTCATAGTTGTTGTCTTACAAGCTAGGAATCTTAGACTCTAAAGATGTTATCGTTAGATGATGTTTGGGCATATTATAGATTACTACTAAGCCTTTTATACATTCAGTTAAACACTTAACTAGATTTTGCTTAAACAATACTTGAACAGTTTTTACACACCGAACTTGTTGCGATTTGCAGATGGGGTCAAACTGACAACCCCACTTTGGGTGTAGACAACATGTTGATAAAGAATACATATTTACCTAACGCACTGAAATAAAATGCAGGTGTTCGCACATATGTAGGCTGCAATACTTTTAAGATGCAAAAGAGGGCTTAGAAAGATATAATTCACATTTATGAAATCGGCAGTTTTACGATTTATGATTTATGATTGTTGGGCCAAATTTGTGAAAACTGCAATCAAAGTCAATCACAATTGTCTTTGGTGAAATTATTGATTAGGCAAACTTAGCTGCTGCAACAATGCAGCACGCTTAATGCATGCAGCACAAATTTTGCAAGATTAAAACGATACCACAGATGCGATGCCACAATTTGCACACAAACTTTTTGGTTTATTTTACAAACACAAATAAAATTTACATATGTCTCAACATAAATATTACAACTTGTCGCACAACAATGAACGCCGGCTTAAAAGCGAACCACAAATGCACTGCTGGACATTAAAAAGTTTCACCGGCACTTCATTTGTACTCGTTTAACAAAATTATCAGCTTTAGTTAATCAAATTAATAATTAATTCTTACACAAATAGCACAAATTATTTTTTTTTCAACTCCGGCGACTTTTGGCGTTGCCAGATGACTGTGATTACCCGCAGACGACTGCTGTCGAATGCAACTCTGAATGATGGCATTTATTGTGTGCTTGCGTGCGTCCCTCTGACGATTTCTGCCAATATTTTAATTTTTATATTTACACATAATTAAAATGTGTTCATTGTGATATTCAAGTAATATTAAAGTATTGGAAATGTGTGTTTTATATTGCGAGTGTTGTAGTTGCCGAATGAGTGCTGCCAAAATGCTAAACCGACGCCGCTTTATGTGCGCGAAGCATCTGCCACGCCGTGTTCGCTTTATAAATGTAGGATCTAATTTTCAAATACTACCAAAATACTATGTACAATAAACTAATAAAGACAAAAATGATTCACTGAGTTTCTTTTCCTCTACCTTATAGTTCATAATTAAAAATCGAATCAATATATTGACAGTTAATAATACAATTTTCTACTTTTTATAGCGGCCTTAAAGACAACGGCTGAGAAGGAAAATCAAAAGGAAGCAGAAATAGATGCAAAGTCCAATGAGCCAAAGAATGCATCGATTCCTCTATTTGCCGGCAGCAAGGTATTTGTGTCCAAGGCGGATTTGGCCAAGGCATTTGTGCCAATTCCGCCGATTTATACGTCGCGAGTCGCCGATTTGGTCATTGGCAAGGAGCAGCTGAAACGCATTGCGCTGGGCGAGTCTGAGCCGGACAAGGAGAAATTCCAGGCAATCATAAGTATATATTAGGCATTTATACAGCCATACAGGCATACGGTTCCAACCAAAGATTTCTCTCTCCTTGCAGTCCATGTTTGCCAGGTATTTGCCATATGCGGTGACAAGCTGCAGGAAGCAACAGTTCAGGAGTTCATCGATCACAAACTGGCCACCATCAAAGCCAATATGGGCAGCATCAGCACCACAAGCAGCAGCACCAGCAGCAGTAGTTAGGCAATAGCATAATAAACCAAAGTGCCAAATTGTATGTTGAGTTTGTTAACTGAAATAAAAAAAAAGATGTAGACAAATTTGTGAATATATCCCCCTTGGTCCCTTGTAGTGTTAAATGTTATGTGATTAATCTGTCTTCCAACCGATGTCAGCATCTTAACGATTCATTGTTGTTTCTCTTCTCTATATGTATATTCCAGGTGTGATGCAGTCCATCAAGGCGCTTTTCGATGATAAGACGACGAACTCAAATCTACAGTATACAACAACGCAACGGGGACGAATCATGCTCATCTATAATGGATTCCGATTTGTCGTGAATCGCCAGAGCCAGAAGAATGTTTTCTGGCGTTGTTCCCGCTACGTTAAATATTGCTGTCGCGCCACTTTGGTCACATCCAAGGTGAACGATGTGCCACTCCGCATTGCTGGCGCCCCACACACTCACGGACCCGAAGTCAGGGCGGATGAGTGCAGCTCACCGGAATTCACTGTCGAGATCATGGACGAGCTGTCCGAACTCCAATAATATTCTCTGTAGTCATTATGTAATGCGTAATAGTAATTATGCTGATCTCGCAGCATAAGTTAATAAATTTTATTTACGTCTATGCAAATCAATTCAATGTTTACAATACACACATAAGTTTAGCAATTAAGTTTGCACGCATCTAAGTTCTTTGCTAATGCCAATTTCAAACTTTGACTTTCAGTGCTGATTAAGCAGGAGATCAACACGGAGCCAGCTTTCAACACGGGAGTCATAGCCGGCGATTCCGATACTGCTGTGGCTGCCATGGCCATGGCCTGTTATAGCGACGACGATTCGATGTCCTTGCGCAAACCGAATACGCTGCCAAAAATTCTCGATGGTAAGTTCTATAAGAATATACAACCTAATCAGAAGACACCAGGCGGCATACAGGCAACCTGCACCAGTTGCTACGGCCTCATATCCGGCACCACCAAATCCACTGGCAACTTTCTCAGCCACATCAAAAGACGCCATAAGGAGCTACTTCCACTCTGCCAGCTGTATTGTCAGGCCAAGAGCAATGTCATCATTAATGCTAAGCCCGAAATACGGAGTACGATTCCAGCAGTCCCCAGTGCCATTGAGCAGCCAGCGAGCGTAACGCAATTGTCTCTGCCCGCCGCATCGTTTGCGACGACAACAACCCACCTGGCCATGCCCATGCCACTGGCAATGCCCATGTCATTGCCGGTCGCTGTGCAGGCGCCCCAAATGCTGGCTCTGATGCAGCATCAGCGTCAGCAGAATCAAGCTCACCAATTGCCGCAGCTGCAGACTATAGGACAGGCCCACAGTGCCGTCTACATCAGCAAGGATTACTGAAAACATCCAGGTGCGGCTGTAAATATAGAGTACCTATCTTAAGTGCAACTTTGTAAAAACCTTTATACATATTTTATAACAATTGTCAATTAACCATAAATAGTTTATATACGCAGTGATTATTCGGAAATTACAACGAGCGGAAAATACTATTGGTACAAAATTGTATATATTCAAATTCTCTATTAAAACTAGACTCAGTTTTGCAGTTGTATTCATCGAGACATATTTATCAAACTGAGCAATCGGGAGCTTTATTCTATCTACTATCCGAACAATCACTGTTTTATTAACATGTTAAATAGAGTCATAGATATCGTAAGTTTTTAGATATACATTTAATTCACTCGACGAGAGATGATGTATAACAAACGTAAATAATAAAGTCTATGATAAGCCTAAATTTATACGCTTCATTTGTACACATTTTTGTAAAATATATCAAATATCGCCAAATATGATCCTCATCTAGGTTAAATGTCAACTATTTGATTTCTTGCAGGCAAAACCATAAAAAAAGCAGTGCATTTTTTGGCATTGCTGTCTTCGAATTAAAACCAAATAGACCCAAGCTGAATATTAATGCAGTCAGGATATCCCAATAAAATTAGATATTGGTGCAATCCAGACTCGTAGGTAAAGTACCTAAACATAGTTTAGCTAGTAAGATTAATTCTAAAACTACTTTCCCAACAGTTCAGACACAATGTACCTAATAAACACAAATCACAAATGATATTTTTGTAAGTTTCGGTACATTTCAAATTATCAAAATTAAGCAAACATATTTAATAAGAAGTCTCATTTACACACATTTTTTTAACTTTCTCAAGTTTTTGAATATTTACGATTAATTGAATTTTTTTCTTGCAGGTAAACATTCACTTATAGGACTTGGTCGTAAGAAAAAAGATTGCTTGAATGCCTTTAATGATGGACATCAAGAAAACAATACAATTGGAACAAGGCGTTGTCAGAAGGCTTTATTTTAAATATTGTTCTAAAAAAAACTATAAAGATGTAATCAAAATACACAAACAACAAATAATAAGATCGCAAATGGTCGTTTAACTTGTACACTTTCATACACATATTGAAAAACTACTCAATTGGAGTTTAAGTTTTGATCAAGTCTTTTTGCCTTTCTTGCAGACCGAACTGTTGGCTACAAAAGGAGAGGTTTGATTATCAGGAAGGATTTTGATGGGAACGCTGTTTTCAGTCTGACAGCACACAAGAAGCCCAAGCTAATAATTGGCCCACATCAATTCCTAACCCATCGAGGCAATGGCAAAATCGGAACATGGCGTTGCACCCAGCATTCGAGGGGCTGCAAGGCGCGGGTCTTCACCTTTATGGTGGGCACTGAAATCAAATATCGCTTCTCGTGCGCCTCGCATGTACATCAAAATGCAACGCCCAAGCGGAGTTCGCCTAAAAAAAGGTTTACAGCGAAGAGAGAGAAATATTAATATAGACTCCGACAATCACAACTATATCGTTACGAGTATATCAATACATTTTTGATCATTTGTTAGCTTAACGTAAAAACATGTCTTTTTTTGAATAGTTGAAGGAAATAAAGTTATGATTGTTAAAATTTGTTAGTGCTTGTTATAAATAAATGAGCATTTGCATTAGTTCACTACGAAGGCATTATTCAGTTGCTCTCCTCATCCGATCATAAGTAACTAATCATAGTTAATTGACAATATATGTAAAGGCATTAAGTAAGCTAAGATTTGTGATGGATTCAAAAGTACATTCACCAATTGTACTCCGATTTGGTACAATTCGATAGCATCTATTATTATTATTTATTATTATCAGGATCCTACGCCGACTCAGACTTAACAATTTGATCTAATATGACTTCAGAACGATTCCAGCCTTGAAGGCGATCAGCGGCCGTTAAGGAGCTAAGTTTTTTGTGTATTAACATGCCAGATGCCTTGGCTGCTTCGATGCGTTTCGTGTCGCCCATATGGTTGTGCACATCTTAAAAGAATGCATTTCAAATTAATATATGTTTTGAAATAAGAGCTGTAAGCAAGGAAGACAAACCATTCGTTACGTAAAGATCATCTCCAATGGTCTTCAGCCGACTGCGACACTTCATCGAACGATTTTGGACGCATTCCCAATATAGGATATTATTGCTCTTGCCATAGAACTTGAGATTGGAGCGATAAACAAAGTTATTGATCGTCAGCAGAGTGCCGCCCTTGCGGCTGATGAGGAACGTTTGCGGACCGCAATTGTGCACGTGCTGAGTAACTGCAAGAGACGATTTAGATTAAGGCATTAAGGGCATTAATTGGTTGACAAAGGAAACATATTATCGATGTGGGTGTGTGTCATTTGTCATGAATTGTGATGCTTACGTGCTAGTTTTGTATTTAATATGGAATTGCGGTTTTATTGTCCTCAAACTTTATTACAAATTGTATTGAATTAAAGATTAATTTGCAGTTTACGGTTTCAGTTGAATATTTAAAATGTTCTTGTGATTATCAAGTAGAGTTTAGTAGTATATAGTAAAGTATTGTTGCTTGTTATGTAAATTATAATGTATAGTATGTTGTGTGCTAAGAGGCACTACATCGATCGTCAAGTATCCCAAGTGGCAGTTATTTCTTCTTGCTCTGCAGAGCCTTCTGCAGGCGACGCTTGATCTGCTCGCGAAAATCATTGGGATCAATGATTTCGCTAGCGGCTGCTTGAGTGAGTGATGAACTCGAATTTTCATCATCAACAGCAGCATCTAAACTAGCTTCGGCTTCTTCAATTTCATAAATTTTAAATACTTCGCCATCGTGCTTGACAATCTCCTCCACCACGGTGTCAGCGGTCTTTTTAATTAAAATCTCGACTTCTGATTCGGCTTTGGAATCAACGCTGGGAGTACCCTCGCCGGGCATAAATTGTGATGATGTGACGCTCTTATCGCTGGCCTGCATAAAGTGAATATGTTCGCCATCGAACGGGAAAACGTTCTTCTGGTCGCAAACGACGCGCACTTTGCATTCGTCGGCGTGCTCACGGAAGCAGCACTGGAACACCGAGAACTCGGCCTTGCGGAACGAGAACTTGTACAGATGCCCCTCATAGACCAGTTTCACGCCACCTGCACATATAATAAATCCATTTGTTAATCATCAATCAACAAGAAGGATGCAACAAGTGCTTTGCTTACCCTTTGTGGTCGAGGCATAGACGGCTGGCTTGCTGGCCGTCACATTCCTGGTGGCTGCCTTGAGCTTGTCGAGTAGCTTCAGCTTTGGCTCTGCATCCTCCACCTTCTTTTTGGGTCGACCTCGTTTACGTATGGGAACTAACTCGGGGTGTAATGTAGATGTGGCTGTGGTCGATCTTGAAACGGCGCTGGAAGCTGTGAATAAACAGGCGGCAATTGGTTAAAACATGTGCTCAGCATGTGGGCAGCTTAACGAAAATGAAATAAAACACATGTTAAAAGTTTTGTGCCACAATTTGGTGCACATTTATTAAATAATAAATCAAATTAAAAAAAAAATTAATAATATATTATGCGCTGTAATAGAAATCACAAGTTAAGAAGAAGCACTGTACTTGTGCCGTACAATATTGCCACCTGATTGGAATTGTGTTAGGGCAGCGTTGCCGTATCTACATGTGCAGCCATCTTGTTATTATTTCGCTGCGTTCTAATAGTTTTTTTTTTCGCCGCGGTAGCATTTGCTTGGATTTTTTGACAGAGTTTGTGAAACTGAAGTGAATTTAATGAAAATCATCATTAAATGTGATGTGTGTAAAATGCGCAAAATTAGTGAGTGGTGTTTGTGTAAATGTGATCAGTGTGCGCGCAGAAAATATTGTGCTCAAGTGTTGGTCGCTGCGTATTTTGCGTTGTTGTGTTTCAAGTGTGGGCGTAAATTGAGCTGAAAATGTTTGTAAGAAAAATATACAGCCCAAAATGGCAGTTAATTTGAATTGTGCATTTAATTTGCATATTGCAACATGGTAAGTCTGCATGCCCAAATACTAACACTACTAAGATGCTATAATTTCCATAAAGTATTTCCAACACAATGTAAACTGTTTAGTATATATATGAGATATGTATGAACGTGTGTGTGTGCGTACACATATATATCTACCTGTACCAAGTATGTATTTGTTTGTGTAAACTGAATAAAATGTTTGCTGCTCAAAATGTTCTGTGTGTGTTTTTTTTTCGATTGTTATCGTTATTGTTGTTATTAAGGAACGACGAATGCACACAGCCCAAAACAAACTTTATATTTTGCACATTCGTTTGTGTGTTTTTCTTCTGTTTGTGTTCAATTGCAGGCCAGCATGGACAATTTATTGCCGAACTGCCGTCAAGCGTTTGGATGCACAAATATGAGTATTTCTTTGTGCGCAACCAGAAGCAGGGCTACAATCTGATCTTCAATGGTTATATGTACAAGAGGGAGGCCAGCTTTCGGGCGACCATCAACTGGATCTGCTCGGACGGCAATGGCAAACGGATCAATGAGAATAAATGTTCGGCACGTGCAATTACCAAATTCGATGGTGGCATCAAATTGGGCAAAAATGCCCACAATCATCCGCCACGATTTACGGGCAATTCGGTGCCCGCCAAACTGATGACGAAGGAAATGCTATTGTCCCAATATACGAACAATTAAAGAAGAATGAATGCAAATGTCTTGTAGTTTATTTAGTTGTCTTTTGAACGTTAATGCTTAAGGCTTATATTGTAGATATATATTTATCGGGCATAATATATGTATAATCTCTTTTGGCAGCCGTCAAGTTCAGGCGCACGGCCAACGGGGAGTTTCTGTTGATCCAGGGGCGCTCGTACAAGAAAATCCGTGCAATGCAATATCGCACTTATTATCACTGCCTGACGCCCAACTGCTCTGCCCACTATATTCTTGGAGAGCTGAGTCGACGACCGCGTTTGACCAAATGCAATGCACACGCGAAGCACTGCAAATGCGCAAATGCGACTAGCATTTCATAATGATATATAAAAGATCATGTAAATAGTTGACTAAATGAAAACCAAATGAAAATCAAAAGACCAGTCTTTTATTTACACCAAAAAAAGAAAAGAAAGAAAAGATACAAACAGTTCAATTGTGTGTTTATTTTAATGCTGAACCCGTTTCACATTCTCTTCTCTTTAATTGCAGTCAAATTCGACTATCAGATCAGCTTAGATGTGGGCGATGATGCCGCCCTGCTGGAGTGCCAGCTGCGTGGCTCGAATGCGGCTGACATCAATGCGCCGTTCTTCATTGTCAGCAAGTATGGCACCAAGCAGATTATGCTCAAACAGCACACATTCAATCGGCACATAACACGCGAGGATGTCACCTATTGGCGCTGCAGTCAGTTTGCCGTGCTGCGTTGCCGGGCACGATTAAAAACGAAGCTGGATACGCTCACCATCCTCAACAGTGAGCACAATCATGAGGTCATCTCGAAGGCCCGCAAATATGGTTCCCTGAAGCGGCAGCGTGCCGAGGCGGAAGCAGCCGCCCGTGCCTCCGATCCGCTGCGAATCGATGCGAAAGATGAGCCGGGCAGCGCCTAAACTATTAGTTATTAGTCTTAAGCCTAATGTACATACGTAAATAGCTAAAAACAAAAGAAGAAAAACAAGTGAAAATCATAAATTATATAATTACATTTTAGTGTCTGACCTTTCGCATCCAACAACATTTTACGCTCTCAATGTTTTTTTTTTTAAATAAAAAAAAGGCAAGTTAGCTTTGTGCCCCATTTTGTGAACTATTTGTACAACTATTTATATAGGCGCTTTACTTTGATTTCGATGTTTTAATCGCAAATTCGACTAATGTGTTTCTCTGTCTCTTTGAATTTTCGTAGATGCCATGTCCTATTACTCCTACATAACGGGCTTCCGTGGCAGTCGCAAGCTGAAGATCGGAGAGTTCACCTTCACAAGGAATAAGGCAACTGGAGCCAAGACATATTGGTCCTGTGCACGCGCTGGCGCCCATAAGTGCAAGGCGCGCGTCGTCACCGTCCAGGATCATGATGTGATCGTCAAGTGCAGCCAGCACAATCATCCGCCATACTAGTCCAGTTTTTTTTTTTAGTCTTAGGCATTAATTCGTTTAAATAAAACATTAATTTCATTAACAAAACCCGAATGTTGCATCTGCAAAATGTTGCCGCCCACCACAGACCAAAGACTCGCCTACACTTTAAGTAGTCCTTCGCACACAACTGCTAACTGCTTATCCTATCTATCAACTGCTTCACAGATGGCTGCTGCGATGCTCTGGATGAACTGGATCATCTAAATGTTGCCGGTGTTGTTATCAAGCATTCGCTTCTCTCGTTTGTCAAGGGTCAACGTGGCTGCAAACTGTTGGCTTTCAACGGGCACAACTATGTGCGGAATCGTCGCAGTGGCCTGAAAACCTATTGGATATGCTCCAAGAAGGTGAGTGCTTCACATTTGTTAGTATCTTTATATCTATTGAAGACCTTGTCATCTTGCAGGGCAGCACCAAGTGCAGTGCTCGCGTCGTCACCAATGTGATTGAGGGCGTGCATAAAATTGTGCTCGAGTCCTGCCATCACACCTGCCACAACATCGATCGCAAGAAGCGTATTTCCATTATCAGTCCGCTGGTCAAAACGGACAAAGCATCCGCATTGGCCAAGGCAATGACCAGTTTTGTTAAGACCGAAACGGATGAGGATTTAACGCTTGAGCTGCGATCGCTTAATCTAAGCTTCGAAGATCTGCAGCAATTGCAATAGCCATAATGTGCAAGTTAGAATTATTAGTTGGCTAAGAGACTTAACTTAAAAATAAAATAAACATGGACAGAACTCATAGGTCCATAAGTAATTATACCTCAATTGTAACAACAAGCACATAAATATTTTGTTATACAATAAGTTGTGCGATGTGCATTTGATTTTATCCTAATCCAAATATGTTTTGTGTCTTTCAGTGCACATCCAGGTGATCAGTACTCAACGGCGTGCTTCGGCACCGGCGCTGCTGAAGCGTGTGCGCCTGGCCAAGACCATGGAGGACATACAGTATATTAAAACGGCGGCGGGCAATTGTGTGTTGCACTGTGGCGAGCATAGGTATTTGCGGAACGCCTCCTACAAGGACAAGGTCTACTGGAAGTGCAGCAAGTGGCGCAAACAATGCCGCGCCAGAATCATCACAAATGCCACGGACAATGGACAGGCGCGCTACGCAATCAGCGGTGTACACAATCATACGTAGTTTCATCTGTCTACCGAGCTTGATATTAGCACAATGAGGCAACCTTACCCAACTGTAGATTAGTTACTAATTAAATATATAGTTAAAACGTGGCATTTATTTGATATTGACTCGGGTAAGTTGTGGCACAACTTCTTTTTGATTTATCGCTTAACGTTTGTTTTATTTTTCATTTTTTAGCTGTCGCAACACACGGTTTTATTTATAACTGGATTTAATTAACCTATGCGAATTTTAAAAATAAAAATTAAATAAACTTATAAGTTGCTAGTCATCTCTATTCTGTTGTATTTCATTATTTAGCTCAGTGGTTTCCAATTCGTTTGTTAATTTGAAGCTAAAGTAAATTATATTAATCTGGGTACTCTTTTTGCAGCGCTTGCCGAACGGAGTCTCAACAATCTGGGCGACTATGGCAACGAAAGTTTTCTGCCCCGACAACGTGGCAAGGGGCGCAACAAAATCGTCACTGGCTTGATTAGGGACAAGATCAGTCGCACCCTGGACGATTGGGATCGTGTGCGCTACAAGCGGACGGTCAATGGTGATGTCCTCATTTACGATGGTCAACGTTTCAAGTGCAGTGGCGCGTACAACGAGACCGTTTACTGGTCGTGCATCCGCAAGAATCACAACTGCAAGGTGTACATGATTACCAACAAGAACAAACCCACCGATGTGGCCATATCAGGGGTGCATAATCATGCCTAGAGACGAGAATTCCTCAACAACAAAGAACCATAAAACATTTCGTTTCTTTCGTTTTTTTTTCTTATCAATCTCAATAAATATTTGTACAACATTCAGCGATATGCTAGCGTTATAATTGCCCAATAATCTATGCACTATTTTAATGATATATCTTCGTGAATCATTGCTAAATGTTTGCTGCAACCCATTTCAGAGCTGGCGGTCTTTGGCACGGGTCAGCGTGGACGCACCGTGCTGCTGCACGACGAGCAGAAGTTTGTCAGGAATCGCAGCTCCGCCAAGCGCACCTACTGGATATGCTCACGCAAGGTGCGTACTAACTATATTAACCATAAATATAATCATTTTTAAGCTATCTAATCTATTTCCATGCCGCAGGATGTGACGGTTTGCCGGGCACGCGTTGTCACCGCCTTGGATAGTGCGGGTAATGCGAGGATTATTAAGCGTAACTTTGAGCACAATCACAAGCCAAAGTTTTTGCATCGGGGCGTCAGCATATCCCATCAGCTGGCCATCATTAAGAACGAGGAGACGACGACGACGGCCAATGCGGCACTGGCGAAAAGAGGGAAACCCAAATCCAATCTTTTGCCGGTTGCCCTCAAATAAGCTTAGGCTTAAGCGCAAAACACCTTGTTTAGTTAATTGACCCCAAATAAATTACAATTACAGCGGACTTCTTACTTATTATCTGCACTGACTATTCGATTATAATTAGCACCTATTTTGTGTGTATATCTATTATAATATGTCACTAATCGTGCTTCTCTCTTTTGGCCACTTGCAGCATTTCACATTGATTTTGCGGACTCGAAGAAAAACGGCGGCAAGCTGCTGGTCATCAATGGTTTTCGTTTCTTTAGGAATAAGAAACGGGGACATTTGCAGTATTGGAAGTGTCGCAACTATTACAAGGAACGCTGTCCGGCCATTGCCATACACGATGAGTCGACGCTGATCCTTAGATTGTGCCACCAGCATCAGCACATGGAGAGCAATGACATCGAAATCAAACCGTTTCTGACCGCCGGCAAGGAACATTCGGTTGGCGGCGAGCAAAGGAATGAGGAGGAGAACCGTGAGCAGCAGCTGCTAGAGATGGACAACCGGGAGCAGCAGTTGCTGGAAGTGGAGAGTCGTCAGCAGCAGCTGCTGGCGGTGGAAAGCTGTGAGCAGCGTTTGGTTAAAGTGAAAGCGCTTGAGCAGCAGCCGCTGGAGCTCTGCCCCGCCGCCAGCAGTGAACATAGCATCGATCAGGAGGTCATCCTACTGTCGCCTTCCCCGCAAAAGTCGCAACCATCGCCATCCCTAACGCCGCCACCGTTGCGCGGCTTCAAGTCCAAGCACAGCTTCAACTTTTAGTTACATGTATTTCAAATGCTAGCTCTTAAGGGTGTTAATCTCTGTGTGTGTGTGTGTGTGTGTGTGTGCGTGTGCGTGTGTGCGTGTCTATTAAAGCAAAGAAATGTCCAAGTGGTTTTTCAATGTAAGCAACTGCAATTGAATCGCTTAATCTTTGCAGCCAGCGCAGCTTAAACTAATCCTAGAAATGTATTCTCTTTTACTTTTCCGATCTCATTTTACAGTTTCGACACACGGCCAGTACAGCGGCAGCAAGCCGAGGATTGAGTTCTCGGTGTCGAAGCGAGGAGGTCAACTGCTTTGGCTGGATGGCCTCAAGTTCTTCCGGAACAACGAGAACCGAACGAACTTCTTCTGGCGCTGTCACTGGTATTATCGCCATGTCCGCTGCCCGGTTCTCATCTGCATGAATAAGTTTGACTACAGCGACTTTCGTCAGATCCATCAGCATTGCCACGTCAAGCCGGATCGCAAGGAGAAGCAACAGCAGCAGCAGCAGCAGCAGAGAACGTTGCCGGCTGCAAGAGTTGGCCGTGTGCCAACTCTGTTGCCGGCTGTTGTTGGGCTCGATGTCGACGCGGAGATCTTCAATATCGATTAAGTGACTTTCAAACATACGTTTTGTGCGCTTGTAAATAAAATGAAAATCCAAAAAGAAAAACTAAACAACTTAAAGTCAACTACGAACATGTCCCACTTGACCACACTGCTAATCCTCAACTAAACTCAATACTATTTTTACACTTTTACTTATACGCTTTGTTTGTTGTGTGTGCATTTCCATTTGCAGTTGTGCTGGCCAACGAGGAGGTGCCCAATCCGGAGGATGTGCTCGTCTTTTTCACCCAATCGCTGCGCGGACGACCGGCCATCATGGCCAACGGCATCCGATTCCTGATCATGAGCGAGAACAAGAAGAAGATACTGTGGCGCTGCAGCTCGATGGCCACCAAGAAATTAAAGTGCCCGGCACGGATCACCATGCTCAAGGGGAATCCACCGAAGTTCATCATCAACAAGGCGGAGCACATGCATGCCGAGCTCAAGCGCAACAAATACAGCTCGAGCAAGGTGCACGTGATGACCCATGCCCAGGCACAGGCGCAGGATGCGGCCCAAATAAAGCTCGAGCGCGAAATGGAGGAGGGCGCCGTCAGCTTCGAGCTGCACCAGGAGGAGGTGCACGAGCTGCACGAGCTGACAGACGATGCCCTCTAGATCCTCTGATTACGAATTCTAATTTGTATAGTTGAGATCGCTAGAAACAAAAACTTTATAACTATGTCTAAGAATAAACTGTAAATTGTACCAATGTGGCAAAAGAAAAAGAAAGAAGCAGAATTGTGCAGATATTGCTAAGCGTATAATTATTCTTTATAGATACGAGTATATTATATAATTGCAATGATATTAATATGCCAATAATATTGTTTCAGAGCTGGAGAACTTGAGCTATGTGATGAGCCAAAAGGGTCGGATCATCTTGCAGCACGACGGCTTCTTCTATGTGCGGGAGAAGCGCATCAATAAGAAGACCTATTGGAGATGCTGTCTTTATACGACGGCCAGGAAGTGTCACGGCCGGATTCATTCGCTCAACGGGCAAATTGTGCAGACGAGCAAACATAATCACAGCAGCGATGAAAATGGACGCATCAAGAGAAGATCCTTAAACGCCAACTGGAGTTGACCAAAGATGGCAACTAGAAATATGACATAAGCAGCAGTATTTTTAGATACACCTAATATTATATAGCAATAAATCAATTTAAAATGTAATCACAACTGGTGCTCAATAGATAATTATCATAATTGGTTATTGTATTATTCGCACTAATTGTATTTCTCATTCTCAATTGCAGATTGCATGCTGTTCGCGAGTTTTACGAGCACACGGAAAAAGAAGCGAAAACTGCTGATTGATGAGCATGAATTTGTCATGGATCGCAAATTGAAGAGCAGCATCAACTGGCGATGTGCGCGCTATCGCAGTGCCAACTGCAAGGTGCGAGCAACGACGCATCAACTGAAGAGTGGCATGGAAGTGTATCGACTTAAATACGCCAAGCATTCGCATCAATGAGACACATGGAATCCACATCACACCAAATTCAACTATCATTTACGTTCCACAACAACTGTTTCCAGTTGGATTTGAGTTTAGCTTTTTTCTAGCCATAACGACAGCTCCATTCATAATAAATGCTGTTGTTGCCAATCAAAGAAAATCGAAGAAAATCTCTTATGCATACTTTAGTTAACACTTTAAATCATGCCCCCCTCCCATTCGATTGCCTGGCTAATTGTGCTTTTATTTGCGTATTTATATTCTTGCAGAACTGGTTCGCAAACAGGGCATAATGATTGTTAAGGGCACCAAAGGCAAACCGAAACTGTTAATGGCCGGCTTTGAATATTTTCGCAACAACAGTCGTGGAACGAAAACGTATTGGCTCTGCGCCCGCAACCGTTATCTGCGCTGCGCTGCCCGCATCATAACATGTTCCAGCACCGGCGAATTGGTCGTCAAAAATCAACAGCATAATCACGGTCCACAGATGGCAATGCAGCCCAGCAGGAAACAATCGCTGGAATTGGGCACTTCCATTTCGTCGCAGTAGCCGCAAACCAAAGTTTTCGCTTCTTCTTTAGTTAATAAAAAGTATTTCTTACAGGTTGAGCATTTGCTTGGATTTTTTTTAAGCGGGCAGCAGTTGTTAATCTGACAGTGTATGTTTATTATTTGATAGCTTCAGATTGCATCAGCTGAACTTATCGGTTGCAAAATAATATTTATTTGTAGAGCTGTTTTATGGAAGGTGACACGCTCAAAACCGGGTTCAAGTTTCTAAAAATAATAATTTTCGACAAAGCAAACGATTTTAATGCGCAGTTGCAATTTAAATGACTTGGCTGAAATGATAAATAGAAGAATTCCAATTGAAGTAAGTCAGTCGCTGGTAGTGGATCCCAGTGTGGGTTTGTAATACGAAGCATATCTCTTATTACAGTTATTTGTGTTGCTGTCGTAAAGTGATATTTACACTTCACTTTGCTAATTTCTTCTGTAAACGTTGTGCGTGTTTTTTTTTTGTTTACAGAAAAGCTTCGCAGGCAAGGAATGACGGAGACAACAAGAAAAGTAATTCACGATTTCAGTCTCACAAATCCCTATCGATGTGTGTGTGATATTCCACGATACACACACACATATGTATATATATACACACACATGCACATTCATGTCAAAGCTGAACAAATAGGGATGAGTAACTGCATAACGGTAAACAGCGTTAAGTGACTGCGGTTAAGACTAAAGCAGCGCGCAAAAACTTATAATTAACTTGATTGACATTTTAATATTTATTTTATTTAATAAGCAGAACAGTTCTCATATCTTTCGACAGTTTGATATTCAAAAACATAAATAGTAGCTGTTGTTAACGATTGTGACAAAGTGAGCAGTCTCAATAGATTTACGCAACTCTATTCATAAAAACATTTTCATATTGATCAAATATAATATAATAAGTAATCAAACAAAAATGTCCCTGCAGCTCAAATGAATTTTCGGTCTTTTTTTAGTCGATCCGTGGAACCAGTTCATAGTTATCGATAGTATCGCGCAATGTATCAATAAATTTGGTACATATCTAGACACCGTTACCTGACTCGCTCATTCTTTTTCATAGAATCGTAGCGTACGGACGTCTCGCGCGTCGCGTAGACAGTTTATTATTTTCTCAGCTACTGGCAGAGCAGTTGCTGCGCGCAGCCAGCAGCAGCAGCAAATAAGAAAGACAGAATTTGTGTATTGCAGCAGAAGTTTTCGCTGCGCACAGGCTGTGCCGCTGCTAGCGAGACACTGTCAAAAGAAAAGTGAGAAAAATTCTGTGTGTGTGTGGAATAAACTGCAACAAATACCCCTGCTACGAGTAAGAAAAACATTAAGTTCAAGGTTTAATTCCAAACCGAAGTTCAAATCGAGTAAAAAGAAAAAACTGTGTGCAGATTTTTTGTATACACTGTCGCGTGCGTGTGTGTGCTTGCAACTGTGTGCGAGTGTGTGTTTATGTTAGTGCGTGAGACTGCTGCATTTTATAAAATACAAATTCAACTCGCTCAATTAACAAATTATCAAAAAATGATGTGAAAGAAATTTAACATTGTCTCGTCGATAACACTCTCTCTCTCGGTGTGTGTGGAAAAATATCTAAACCCAATTACTCAGTTTGCTCTCAGTTTAATTCGATTGACACAGAGGCAGCAGCAGTCGGCAGCAGAGAAGCAGCAGCAGCAGCCCCAACAAAATATACACAAGGCGACAGACTTAACTTTGCCCACTGCGCCGCTGCTGTTGGTGGTGGTGGGAGATGCACACACACACACACTACTACAACAACAAGAGACGACCAAGCGCTGCTCTCAGCTCTGCTTTTGCGCAGTCAACCGACGCTCTGAATTCGCCGCATCGCTGTTTGGAAACACCTTGCTCCAATATATTATTTTGCCTCGCCTCCCTCCCCGCCCCTCGCAAATCGACAACACTTTGTGAGCACAAAGAGCAGCGCACGATTCTGTTGCCGTCACCGTCTCAGTCTCAGTAGCAGTCGCGGCGTATTGCGATTCTTCTTTGGCTGCAGCGCAAAAATTCGTCTGACATCGTCGCAGCAGCGCAGCAACAAAGAAAAGATAAAAATTTTCTTTATTTTATTTTTTTTGTTGGGTTGTACATTTTTGCCAATGCTGCATGCGATATTCTTTCAATTTGCAAACGGCTGAAGCTGAAGCTGCTGCAACAACAATAACTACAAGCAGAACAACAAAGCAGCAGCAGCTTCAACATTGTCGCCGCGTCGCAGCATCAGCATCGCCAGCCCATTTTACTCGACATGTACAACAACAACAACAATAACAATAGTGACTACAAGCAGACCAACAACAACTGCTACAACATCCACAACAACAACAACAACAACAACACCACTAGCGACGCCAACATAGAACAGGTTTGTCTTGCAGCTTTAGCATTATTTCTCTTCTTTAATTCTTTTGCCTTTGCTATTAAGATTTGCTGTAAATTGCTATACATTTTAAGGGAGAAGAAAAGGTTTATTAACTAAACAAAAAAAAAAAATACTTTGCCGTTTCCGCAGTCGCTGCCTCAGTCGTTGTCGCTGGCGCTGCCTCTTACTCTTGCTCAGTTTCGCTTCGTTTTCGTTTCGTTCGCTTATTCATAACTTTTTTTTTGGTTATAGATTTTTGTCATCCTCTCCCACTGCCCCTCCTCCCCCACACCCACTTTGACTTGGCTGGCAACCTATGCTTTGGCATATCCACCCCTCCCCTGCACTCACATGCTGCTCAACTGTTTCAGTTTTTCAATTATTAATGGTGGCCATTAGAGCGCCCGCTTGCGCCGCCACGCCCCCGCCGCGTACCCTCGTCCCTCGTGTATCGTGTTTGGCGTGTAGACTATTATTTTTTCTCTCTCTTTTCCCTTTTTTCTGTTCTTTTCTTTTTTGCTTATCGGACAAATTGTGTGTTGTCTGAAAAGTTCAATGAGGTGCGCGCACTGCAATTGCACTTCGCTCCTGTCACATTTATGTTATCGACATATCGTTATATATACAAATGTATATATATATATCTATATATGTATATATATGTGTTCATATATGATAGATAAAAATCATGTTGCTTTGCATTGGGGTTTTTGTGTTGTTCAGATAACGATAGCATTTCCGAACCCGCAGCACAACGGAAATGCGTTGCATTAAGTGAATTACACTCGCTTGGGTGTCTCTACTTTATACCCAACCCACTCTCCCTCCTGCTCGACAGTTGTTTCTGAGTGTTGACTAATTTACGTCTGTGTGTGGGTGTTGGGAACGAAAAGCTGTGACTACAATACTTGGATTACTTCATTGCGATAAGCTCAATGGACAGAAAGTAGACTCCGCAATTTCCAAGAAAAAATGAGTTTTTTTTTTCTGTGTTGTGCAAATTTTGATGTGCATATATCATCATTATAGTTGGTTGGGCATAACAGTCATACAATACAATCTTGAGATAACAGATCAAGTATTTTAGTCAACGCAGTGAGAAATGATATCACTATATACAAGCTAATTTAATTAAATATCATGCAAAAAATCAACAATTAAGATTGCGTTAGTGCAAATGACTACCTCTAATTTTGGGCATTTTTTTTAAACGTACGACGTGTGTTCAAAAAGTATCGCGAATTTTGTGTTTTTTCAGATATTATTTATTTATTCATGAATATCTATTTTGTCCCCTTCAAAGTAATCCCCATGAGATATTATACACTTGTGCCAACGGTTTTTCCAATCTTCGAAGCACTTCAAAAAATCTTTTTTTTTTATCTTGTTCAGCTCCTCCTTCGATCCCGTCTTTATCTCGTCAAGCGTAGCGTAACGTCGTCGTTTCATGGGCCTCTTCAGTTTAGGGAACAAGAAAAAGTCACAGGGGGCCAGATCTGGGGAATACGGTTGCTGCGGCATCATTAGTGTGTTGTTTTTGGCCAAAAAGTCGCGCACAAGCAACGATGTGTGAGCAGGGGCGTTATCGTGGTGCAAAAGCCAATTTTTGTTCTTCCACAAATCCGGGCTTTCTGGCGGATTGCTTCGCGCAAATTGCGCATAACTTGCAGGTAATATTCCTTATTGACCGTTCTACCCTGTGGCAAGAACTCATGATGCACCACGCCCCTGCAATCGAAGAAAACTGTCAGCAAAACTTTCACATTCGACCGAACTTGGCGCGCTTTTTTCGGTCTTGGTTCGTGCGGCAGCTTCCATTGAGATGATTGAGCTTTGGTTTCCACGTCGTAACCATAAACCCACGATTCGTCACCAGTTATGACCCTCTGGATCGAAGACGATCCAAAACACGTGCAAGCAAAGCAGCTGTCAACAATTAAGTGAACATTCAAAATGGCCGAGCTTGTCGGCATAAATGAGAGACATGAGTACCAACATAACGCTACAAAAAAATCGAAATTCGATTATACGTAACCCGCGAAAATTCAAAATTCGCGATACTTTTTGAACAAACTTCGTATTTAGAGGCTAAGTAAATGTAATTTTGATTACTCGCATATCTCTAGGAAAACTCTGCGTTGAGTGTTTAACTGTGGTAATTTCATGTTGTTTTACTTGCATCTTTGATTTGTCTATCTCTTCTTTATTTTCGCATTCAATCTTTAACTCTCTTGCGTCCTTAATGTTTGACATTAGTTATTTTTCCTTATTGTTACTAACGTTTAAAAATTTGTTGGTCTGATTGTGTTTTTTTCTGGCTTTCCCAAATTCTTGCAATAAATATTGCAGCATTTTATAGATTTATTGTGTCCTTTACTTTTGTTTATCGTTTTAAATTGTAGTTCAATTATTCACTTTTAATTTCATTGAATTTGCATTTTTAATTTCGATTTTAAATATTGCCCCAATCCTGGCAGTAAATGATGGAGCATTTTAAACGTTTAATACATTATTTTTTTTAGTTAAATTATGCACTTTTGATTGAATATAATTTAATTTGCATATTTAAGTTCAATTTTAAATATTTTCAGAATCATAGTAAAAAAAACAACTATTATTTCATAATTACTTTTGATTTTAAATTTTCATAAAATTTTGTATTTTAAATAGTTGAATTTTAATTTGTATTCTTCAGTAAATAAATAAATGTACATAATAAAACAAACCAATATATAAATATTTCTACTTACTACTTTGTCCAGTAGAATACTATCCCATTGAGTCATACTTTTATCTTACCTGTCCAGAAAATGTCGTGCTCCTTGTACAATTTATGCGACACTTACTGTTTGTCGAAAACTTTATTATCCCAGCTTAACCTTGCGTAACCCAGGCTCTTTGTCTTCTACAGGACACATATGCACACACACACATGTGTGTGAGTGTCTTTTGCTACCCTCAGTAAAGTGTTATGCCCACAAAAACAACCAACCCAACAATTTGCCACAAAACCAATAAAGTTATTTCACAGTCAAAATGATAGCTAACCCCGCATTCAAGCCAAAATGTACCGGCTGAGTCCATTTGATAATTGCTTAAAGCTGGACGTCGGCGCATCTTTCAACGTGGCCCCTCGCAACACTTTGTCATGGTGCATATGCGAAAACACATGCGAGACTCGTGTGGCATTGGGCCGCATATGTTGCTCAAAGAGTGATTATTTTCACTAAAAATAAACGAAATTAATGATTGATGAAGTGTGACAAGGGAGCGAAATGATGCCTTTCCCCACGCCCCGCACCCCGCTCCCCCTTGTCGATTGTCTGGCATGTGGCAACACAGCATCGGGAGGAGTAGTGCCAACCCCAGACCCAGCTCCAGAACGATGCCAAGAGTTCCGTTCGCATTTGAGATGGGCAAACAAAGAGCAAACAACACACAGCAACGAAACATTTCAATAGTAATGAGAAATAAGCCGCTGCGCATGAAGAAGGGAGAAAGTGTCGTTTAATTGTAACCAGGTGGAAAGGAGGTGTTTTTTTCCATTCGAGCATCGAAGCCCGTTGATGGAAGCTGCTGTTTATTGTTGCCAGTTGCTTCTTAGCGGGTTCACGGGTCCAGCGCAGCGCAGCATTTTGTCGCAGTCCGCTGCCAGACGGAAATCATAAAAATGTTGCATAAAAATATTTTTATGTGTCTTCGCCGTTGTCGTTTGTCGTCTGCATCTTCAGGCCGGGCAAAAATAATAATAAAATGGGAATAAAATAAAACAAGTGACATAAGACGCCAGGACGCAAAGCGTAACGGGTTGGGACGGGACAGTGGATGGGATGGGGCACAGCGTGTGCAATGTGGTATGGGTGACCGTGCCACATTCATTTCGTTTACATTTACTTGACAAGTTTTGCAGTGCGACAACGAGGAGTCGCTCGAATACCCTGCAACTAATAGAAAACGGCCAAAAGCGGTTTAGACAGGCAACTAGGCATTGAGTTTATATATTCTAGATCGGGATGATAAACTAAACAAGTGCATGAGTAGCTCGGCCGTAGCTGGAGCAGTTTAACAGTACTTTCTGAAAAAAATAACGCTGTATTTTAGAAACTTCTACAATTCTACAAATTAGAAAGGTTTCTCTTATTTTTCAGAAATTTACTTCTCAATAATCGAAAATAGTGCCAAAATGTAGAAATGTAAACCTGAAACTCAGAAACAAGTAATGAAATGAACTGGATTTTCTTTTATATTAAGTTTTATGAATAAATAAACTAACTAAAATGTTTCTATAGTAATTTATTAGTAATATAAGGAACAAGAAAGCGAATTTTAGAAAAATGCCTGGAAAAACATATTTTCGGAAAAATGTACGCTGGAAAGAGAAATTGTGATTTTTAGAAATAAACTTTCTGAATAATAATTTCTAAAATGCAGGGTGATATTTTCCTGAACTGATATCCATAATCAGTGAATAGGTTATGGCTTAGTCGAGCACTCTCGACTGAAGCACTTTTACTTATTGTGTTTTCCTCGGTTTTGGTGTGGTGCGATGTGGTGCGGTGTGGTGTGGTGTGGTGTGGTGTCTGTTTGCCATTTCGGTGCAGGCCACGGCGCTGTGCATGTCATCAACAACATCATCAGCGACTCCGAGTCTGTCTGTTAGACTCCGCCAAGACACGGCTAACTGCTGGAGTCGGGCTATGCTATATGCGGCTGTCGCTCTTCTACTGTTTTATAGTTCAAACGTGATGGAAAATTGTGGCCTGTGTGCATATTTTTGTTGCCTTGAGAGCGTCTCTTCTTGGGCTTTGCCCATTGCCTGCTGTGCGGCGTTTTCTGCATTTTCGTGCAGCTGGGTTAGGGGATTGGGCTCTGACATTTTGCTGCAAAGACGCGGGCTCGTTTGCCCCGCCGCTCGGAAAAATAAATTAATGTGAAACATGCAAACATAAATTCCTTTTCTATTTTCTTTTTGTCTGCTTTTATTTGCTGGCTGTCAGGTGTTTCACATTTTAAACGTAAATTATGAATAAAGCGAAACACACACACACAGAGAGACAGACAGACAGACAGACAGATGGAGAAAATTATAATTCCGCCTAAATGTTTTATTGGCCACCGCCTGCTGCTGTCCGCCTCATTTCCCATTTTCGACTTCCCCATTTTGGCCTATTGAGCGACGTTTCTTTTGTGGCCAATTTAATTTTATTTAAATTAATGATGAAGCTTATAATTGGCCTCGTTTCTTGGTCGCTTCCACATTTTTCTTCTTGCTTCTCTTTTATTATATTTTTTTTTGAAGTTCTGGGTTTTTTTCATGTAGACACTTGAGAGTGTGAATGGCAGCGACATCTCTAGCTTCATCTACAGCTCCATCTCCATTACAATCTCCAACTCCATATCACATATTCGACTCCGTATATTCATTCTGTACATGCACAAAGGCATCTGCTGCAGGAGCAGGAGGAGTATGAGAAGGAGGAGCATCATCCGCATCAGGTTTTCTTTTTGGCTTTTTAAGAGCATTTGACATGACTTGGGCTTCCATGCGATATGCGCTTCAACTTTGATTATGACGTGAAGTTGGCCAAGTGCAAATACTTTGCTGGTACTTTTTAATTAACTTAATTAGCATAGATGATGGGCTAAGAGCAGCGCTTACACAACATGAAAATTGCATTATGTCTTCACCTCCAACTCGCATGCGAAACTTGGCCGAATGTCAGGCAGTTGCTGGGGGAGGGGTGTGTGTGTGTGTGTGTGTGTGTGTGTGTGTGTGCGTTTCTGGCCTTTTGATTTTGGATGTGTCAGCCACATATACAATGCTTAGGGTTGGGGGTTGGCTTTCATTCGCAAACTCATTAGTGTGCATAATGTGCTCAAAGATATTCGAAGCAATTGCTCTTTTACGTACACTCCATCACATACTTTTATGTGGGTGTGCGTGTGTATTTTGTGTGTGTGTGTGTGTGTATTTTGTGTGTGTGTGTGTGTGTGTGTGTGTGTGTGTAGAAGTGCTACCCCTGACGAACCCCAGCTGATTTATAATTCTTCTGCTGCTAATCACAAAATCTAGCACTAATTAGACATACATTTGAGAAGGGCATAAAATCGATTTCAGCTCTAGCGAGTCATAAATATGCCAAACATTTCTTACTTCACATTGATCACATTTTCCATTATGAGTGTCTGTTAATTGTGATTGATATTCCTATATTCCAATAATAATTGTCCATATAAGAAATGTTCATAATGCATTTGGCTGGGTCTCAAATCCAAACGAATTTAGGTGCCAATTCCAAACCTGGTACGTAAGTATTAACGCATTTTTTTTAATGTGCTACGGTATCCGGTTACGTATCATATAACTCTGTCTGTATTTTAAATAGTTAATGAAATTTATAATAAAAATTAAATAAAAATAAATGAGAACGTTTCAGACGGACGCAACTCACTGCGAAATACTCAGATATCAGAGGAATACCAGTTGATAAAGGTTTCCATTTTGCATCTTGCATTTCAAATTCTTCTTACGGTATCCGGTTACGGATTATAACTAAATTTGATAACTGACTGCGAATAACTCAGATACCAGAATAACACCAGCTGATAACGGGCTGCACGGAGCCTTCTTGCATTTGAACACAAAAATTACCAGTATTTTTAATTTATAATGAATTCCAAACACACTTGTAGCAGAGAAAATGGATTAATCATAATTGCGATACGTACAAAAAATATTTCAATTTTTTCTTTAATAGAATAATGTATATTTTATCTTTTGTAGTATTTTGTTGCTAATAATGAAATAGTAAATAATAAGTCGTTAACGCTCAGATCATTATAACCTGTAGTACCCATGAATTCAAATAGAATAAATCACTGAAAAAAATAACATATTTCAAGGTTTGGTGTAAAAGAAACTTTTTAGCACAATTCAGGCTAATAGCTTACTGAATTTAATAGTTGTATGCCTTGAAATAGCTGCTCTTCTTCTCCTATCCAAAAGTAATGCTTATTATGAACATGGCTACTTTTTGCTGTGTTGTGGAAGTAACTTCCAGAAATTATGTTTTTGGGTCTTTGCGACTTGAATTATGTGCCTGATGTTGTCAGCTTTTCTTTTGCCTACATCATTTTTAGCTTTTTCAAATAGTTTCAATGCGCGACGTCTTAAAAAAAAATAAATAAATCTCTCAAGTGGTTTTTGTTGCTTTTGTTGTTGGTTGTTTGTAGATATTGTTTGATTGTTGCCCCAAATGCCCAGAGGCGCTAAATGCAGGAAAGAAAAAGTAGCGGAAGAGGCAACGCGCAATGCCACAGACACAAGAAATTTGTATACGGAATCTATAAATTTTGTCTTAATTTGTTGTTGTTTTTTTTCTTTTCTTTTTCTCATTTATAGCGCGTGAGTTTTGATTTACGCGCCATTGGACATTTTATTTGGATTGGAGTGTTTGGTTTCCTCCCCAAGCACATATTTATTTTTATTTTTATTGCTTTTTAATGCGCCGCTGAGGAAGTTTTCTTCTTTTTTTTCTTTTTTTTTTCTTGTGGCAACTGCATTTGGGTATTTCCCAAAACCAATCTCTCCGCCAACCCCAACCCCTCTGCGTCGCTGTGCTTAGGCAGTGCGTGTGGATTGTTGAACAATGAATTTTGTGGGATTATACGAGTATATGCATATATACAGATATGTATCTATTTATTCATACATACACTCGAAAAAATTGATTTCATTAAATGAGGAAGTATTTCGGAATAAAAGAAAAGTGTGGAACAGTTTTTATAATTTTTTTTGGGCGTAGTTGATTAACAGCAAGCGGCCCAACTTTTTAAGAAATTAAGAAATAAACATATTTATTATTTCTTGTCATATATGTATATATGTGTGCATAAATGCACTCAAAAAAATTAATATCTCAAAATGAGAAAGTAATTCAGAATAAAAGAAAAGCGTTTTCTAAAAATGGGTAGAAACGGAATTCTTTTTGGGGTTGTTGATGAAGAGTAAGCATTTTTTAATTTTTTTTCTTCTTGCTTATAAAAAGTTGCCGTCATTAGCATTGCACGCATAAATCGCTTGAATGACGTGTTCTTTAAGATATTAATTTCCTAAACATGTAAATTCTTCTTGTCATGTTTGCGTTTTTCTGAGTGTATTATGTAAATGCATGAGTTGGGGGCGCAACAATGGCGCTGCGGTGGCGCTTTATTTTAAATTCAAATGCGGCAATCGCCAGAGTGATTGCCACCTTATATCTTATATTTACTTGCCATCAGACTGTGTCTGTGTCTGTCTGACTGTGTATGTGTGATGGCTTTATGCCTTATAATACTGCTCGTATTTATAATAATCATCAAATATTCCACTCTTGTCTTTTGTCACCCCACACACAGAACACACAGCAACAGCCGCAAATGCAGCAGGCAACAAGCGCAGACAGAGCGAAGGACGACAAGAGCAGCACGGGCAACAGGACTCTAGCAGCAGACGGAGCTACGTCCAAGGCGAGAGCCAGAGCCACGTCGTTAATCTATTTGCCGCCTTTCTGCTATACAGACGGACATGTGCCTGCGGCCAGCAGCAGCGAGCTAAGCCGGAGTCAGCACAGCAGCTGCTGTTGGCAGCGGCGGGAATACCGGGAGTACGGCCAGCATAAGAATTATGATAAACATGCCACAGCGACAACGACGTTGATAGCAGCAAAAGTAGCAGCAGCAGCAGAAGTACAAGCAGCAGCAGGAGCAGCAGCAGCAGAAGTAGCAGCAGCAACAATGTTCTCATCCTTAATAAGAAATGCGTCGGTGGCGCGTAAATTCCTGCAGCGTGATATTCAGTTAGCCGCAATGGACGACGATGACGATGACGACGAGTGCTGCATCGATCTCAGGCAGGCGTCGCAATTAGTTATGCCAATTGTTGTAGGTGGTTGCTGCAACAACGTCTTGGAATGTCTGGCGGTTGTGCGGCGCCAGCGACGTGAGCGAATGCGACGCGAACGACAAAGTCATGCGTCGACTGCCGCACTCGTCGTTCCCTCGCTGGCCACAACAACAAATTCAATCAGCAGCAACAGTGCAGCAGCAACAGCAACAACAACAACAACAGCAGCAGCAGCAAGAGCAGCAACAAAAAACAGTTCGCAAACAACGACAACGGCATTGGCCACAAATGGCGCAACGCTGCCGCAAAATGTGGATGTAGCCGCAGTTGAGATGCTGGATAACGATGATGATGAAGATGAATGTAGGTGCTTTAACTATAACGGTGATATTAGTGCGCTGGAACGTCTAGAGCAGGAGCAGGAGCAAGAGCAACAGCAAATGGAGCGGCTTGAGTGGCAACAACTTCCTAGCATTACGTGGCTGAAATTCTGGCAGCAGCTGGCCAACAACGCCTGCAACTCCGACACCAATGCGACAACGAAAACAACGACGACGACGACCACGACGACAACAACAAGGAGTGCTGGGAGTACGCAGCCAATCACAAGGATGCCAGCGAGATGTGGCAGCAACAACAGCATCAGCAGCAGCAGCAACAGCAGCATGACGTCGACAAAAAGTTGGCTGGGACCGCTGATGCTGACGCTGCTGCTGGCCACGTCCGTAAGCGGCTGGGGCGGCCGTCAAGATGGTAAGTGAAGCGACCAAGTCGAGGGGAGACTGCGCGTAACGCATGCCAATAAGTAGCGCTATGATACGAATTTATAATTTGAATCGCGAACCCCCTACAAACCCCCAAAAACCTCACACTGTGGGTAAAATGCACAATTTTTGTTGCGTGAATTAGTAACTACAAAGGAAAGTTCAAGTTTAGTTTAGTTTATCTAAGCATTTGCTTGGCCGCTTTCAACAATCTTAAAGGTGAATTCTTGTTATCTGGTTGATAATCAAAACTTTCAACAATGGATCAAAATTTAATTGAATCTTTGTGTACTTAAAACTTGTTCACGAACTAATTTCCAATTGGTTTTGTTGACCCTTGTAGAAGGTATTAGAATTTACCAGTGAAGTGAAAAACGCATTAAAGGAGTTGTCAGCGAACCAATAAAGTATATATAGACATATATACATATATATATATATATAGATTAGCATCGATAGTCGAGGCTTCTGCGTAAACTGTTGCCTCAGTTTTTAAGCAATTTTAATAAAACTTGGCATTTATCCAACTTTTTGCTAAAGATAACAAATATGTCGGAGCCTACCGGATCAAATGACTATATTATACAGCGGTTTTTTTTTTCATTTTTAGTATAATTTAGTTGACGTCAATTTGGCATTGGTCTACAAGATACCCATTTTTTCTAATTATTATTATTATCTTTCTTTTAATCACTCAATTACATTACAACATTTCCGTTTGAAATTATGTACACGAAACTCTTTAAATGTTGAGACAGAGTTAAGAGCATATTAATTTACTCCGGCAACCAGCTTAATTATGTTATCTTAACTGCTGCTGTTGATTGTATTCATGTGTTTTTTGTATTTTGGTGCACAACATTTCAGTTTAGTGCGCAAGCATTTAAAATTGTATTAATTGTAAAACATTCTGTCAGATAAACTAGCCTATTGCTCGATGGTGCAGGGCCCGTTGCAGGGCAATCCGCCCTCCCACGCAACACCCTCCCATCAAACGCCCCACTCCAAGTGTTGTTTGAACGACAAATAAGATTTCATTTAATTTTGAGCATAATTTTTAGTGGGCAACAAAAAAAAACGAAAGAGCAGAAAGCGTCAGCTGCCACAGCTTGTGTCTTGTGTCTGTCTGTGTCCCATCCCCCATCTCCCTGTCTCCCTATCTCTCTATCAGCGCCAACCCCTCCGCCTTCCACAATTCCATCTGCGCCTCGGTCATGCTCAATTGAATCCATAAGTAGTTTTGTGACCACAGATCTGCGTGCTCGTATAATGCGTTTCAACTGTTTCAACATGAGCGAATTTACCCAGAAATCAACAAAAAAAAAAAGACAAAAACAATTTTTTTTTTATTCGAAAACAATAAGAAAACAGCAGCAACAGCCGCTACAGCAACAAACAACAAACGACAACAACAACAACAAATGGCAAATTGTACGGAAATTGCCCGAAACAAACCGAAACAGTCAGCAACCGCTGGTCGACCACCGACCGCTGACCATAATTCACTCAAGTTAGACAAAAGCATTTCGGGGCGCTCTGGCTCAAAACCGCCAACCCCCATCCCCCTCTACCCGCCACCCCCGCTTACCAGGCTGCCCTTATGCTCTACTTGCTAACCCAAAACCGAAACGAAAGTCCAAATTCCAAATGCAAACGCAAATGAGTCTAAAACGAAGCGTCATGCTCTTTGAGCTGCTCTTGTCAGTGTGTGTGTGTGTGTGTGTATCTGTGTGTGTATAGCCATTGTCCCGTCATCAATAAGGGTGGTCCAGCTTTGCGCCCTCCGCTAGAACTCTCGCCATAAGCACTTAATGTGTCCACACCCACCATACACATACACACACATAGGCAAGGTGTGGTGCGGGGTGCCGAGAGGAAGCAGGGGCGTTTTAATTGGGTTAAGGAGCTGTTAGCGCGTTAAAGCTGTCATTACACATCCAGAGAGATCGAGAGATACAACTTGACCAGATAAGTGCACACATGTTGCAACAACAACAACAACTAGAACAACAATCGCTTCTCGAACTGGTAAAAGTGACTGTCATAAAAGTTGTGAGTAGTAGGTAAAACAATTATGTTCTTTTTTATTGCTCTTAAGCAAGGGTGGCAAACCGGAGCATATTTCTGTTCCGTTTCCGGTTCGGGCGTGTAAAATGTAGATCTATGAATTGGTTCGAAAATTATTGTTTACGCATTAATAATATCGGTTTCTGCAACTTCATCGTTAGAAAAATTAAATTTATGAGTATTCATTGTTAGAAAAATTAAATTAAAGTAAATAATTATTTTTGCTAATAAAATCTATCAAAAACAATCATGTATTTTTAAACAATTTTTGTGGCTGTTAAACCGAATCGAATTCTGGTTCCGGTACGGAAACGTTAAGTGTATAGTTTCTGGCCAACTATTAAAATTTGGTTCTCATTTTTGTTACGTATTCGATTTTGTTCTGTTTACATTATATAAACAATTAATATAGTTTTATGTAACTTGTTGCAAAAATGGTTCAATTTCGGTTCCAGTTGTGAATTTCAGTCGATAAAATTGCTGTTACGCATCTGATTTGATGCCCTGGTTAATGTCAAATAATTAAACTTAATTGCTTGCATATTATGCGATATACTTGAATGTACTCTTTGTACATCACTTTTACTGTTTTTGAGCTTTGAAAAATTATTTGTACATGTGTACTTTTAAAATAGATACAACAAGACTCAAGACTTCTGAGTGTTAAGAAAGGAAAAGGAAGCATTGACTCCATAAAATACAATCACTGAGTTGTCTAGTTGAGTCATGCCCGTTCTTCTATATATATATATATACATATGATTGACTGTAAAAACGATCAGTTGTTCGTTCTATTTTTAATCGATTAAATAGTTTTAATAGCTGGTATCAGAGTATCTCTTAGTCGAACACTCTCGACTAGAATGTTCTTAGTTGTTAATATATATTCATAAATATGGGAACCTCATAGAGTCTTGTGAAGCTATTATTTGTATAGGATGTTGGCACACCACTGATTTTGAAGCTCTTTAAGCCTGTAGTTGAAAAGTGTAAAGTTCTTTAAATGAAAATTCGCAAAAAAGGCTTATTCTGTGGCAATATATCCGATGAGGCTTTAGGCTACGATACGATGTTAATGCCCTCGATTACTGTCAGTTCTCGATGAGAGCGAAATACCAAATGCAACTCTTTGAGTTACTTAAATATTTTCTTTTCCCATTTTCTCGTTTTCCGGTTTTCTTTTGTGCCCACTCCACTCCTTGCGAGAGCCCCTCAACGTATTTGAGCCACTCTAATCCACACGAAACAAGCAAAAAAATAAAATACATATATATATATATATCTGTATGTATATATATATCCTTAAACATCTATGTTGGTATGTGCGTGTGTGTGTTTGTGTAAAGCCCGTTATTTCAACTGTCCATACGTATTTGCACGCTTGTCTGTCCGTCTATCTGCCTGTCTGGCGGTCTGTCTGTCGGTCTGTCTGTGTGTCTGTCTGTCGTTCTGTCTGTCGTTCTGTCTGCTTGCTTGCGTTGCGTATATTTTTGTTATATTTGCTTTTAGCGTGTAGTTTTATTCGGGTTCTTGTGTCCTGCAGCTAAAATTCAGGGGTAGCTGCCGCTGTCGTTGCTGCTGCTGCTGCTGCGGCTGCTGCTGTGTTGTGGTTGCTGCTGTTGCTGCTTCTGCTGCTGTGGCAGGCACTCAGGCAAATGTATTGAATCATGTTGGAGGAATTATGCACGCCACTTGAAATTGGCGAAACAATTACAACGCGCGGCTCGCTTCGGTTTTGGGCTGGACCTGTAAAGTATGCTACACTTTATGCACAAACACACACTCACACACACACATGCGTGTGTAGGCGTTCGGACGTTGCCGTTGGAGGACGGGAAGGGATTGCCAATGGGGCCGCGCATTATGACAGCTACAGAAACAACAGCAGCAACAACAACAACAATAACAGCAGCAACACCAACAAACTCGCTCGCTGAACAAATGTACAAGTCATTGGACAATGGAACAGCGGGCGCAGGGCAGACTTCGGTTAGCCGAGGGGCTTGGGAGCAGAAATATTGAGGGGGGCTCAGAGTTCACAGCGTTTCGCTGATCCTGCGCAGGAGCACCTTTTGTTTGCCACAAATGTGGAAAACAACAAAACGTAAATGAAAAAAACAACAAAAAAAACGGAACAAAAGCAACACAAAAATAAAAAGTAAAAAGTAAAACAAAATAAAGTAAAGTAAAATAAAAGGCAAGGAATAATAAAATAAAATGTGTATCGCTGTATATATATATATATATATATATATATATATATATATATATGTGTGTATATGTATGAGTGTGTGTGACTCTGCACGAATCGACACACACACACACACTTGTGCTTGGCGACTTTTGTATATTTGAATGCGTAGCGCTCGCCTTCGGTTTTTGGTTTCGGTTGCCGTTGCCGTTTCGGTCTCTAGTCCCGGCTGGCTAGTCCCTCCACCCCCCCCCCCCCCCCCCCCCCCACACACACACACACACACACACACACACTACCCTCTCTACGACCCGTTCAGCGCACCACCCTTAAGCCCAATGCTGCCTGGCAATTGTGCACACAGAAACACAACACAGGCATAAAGCTACAATCGCCTGGCCAACATCGAGGGTGGTTTTACCATTTCGTGTGTATGTTTGTATGTATTGCATTGGATATACTTATTGTTTTCGCTTTGTATGTATGTATGTATGTATGTGTGTGTGTCTCGGTGTGTGTATGTGTTCAGCCCTGTTGTTGCCTGCTCTTAGCTTGGGCTGTGCTTGTGCCGCATGCCTTTAGCCTAATGATTCGTTTTCTTTTGCCATTCTTCTATGCATTGGCTTCTCTACTCGCTGTTTCTCTCTCTCTCTTTATGCTTGATTCTACTTCTTTTTTTTTAATATTCACAATTGCCATTTCGGTAGTTTTTATGCCATCGAGCATGAGTGTGCGTGTATTTGTGTATAGATGTGTGTGTGTGTGTGTGTGTGTGTGCAACATTATTATTATTACGAGCCGTTTCTGGTTGTGTGTTGCTGCCGCCTTGTTCAACTTATTTATGCGCCCTTGCGCTGGCAGAGGGTCGTAAATTGTTGGTCTCTTAGAGGCAAATATATATACACATATATTTTTATATATATATTTATATATATACACAAACACACACACGCAGGCACTTATAAACTGACACTTATGCGCACGCACTTAAATACAATCATAATAATAATAATTGAAACAATTTATAAATTAAAAAGCCACAAATCTTGGCATAAAAATTGACATTACAATTATTAGAAAAGAGCAAAGCGAAGAAAGTGAACAACGGCATTTATTTTATTTATTACTTTTTTGGGTAGCCTCGGCCAGATTGCTGATTATTGAAACATTTTCGGAAACTGCTCTTTTATGTGTGTGTCTTCTTGTTGCCGATGCTGATGCCGATGCTGGTTAGTGTCGTTAAATGAACAATGGACCGCAATTGAGGTCACATTGAGGAGCACAGCACACACAATTGTTGTGCAATTCAAAGATCGTTCACTTATTTGGCTACTAAAACGTTTATATATATATATACATATATTTATAATTTAATAGGCTTGCCGTTATTTGTTTATTAATAAATATGTATTTCGCTTGCAGCGCCCACAAATTGCACATTTCCGGCCAGATGGGAGGGCTCCTGGTTCCTATCGGGCTATCAGCAATCCATACACATCAAGGGATCACAGTTCAGCTATCGCGGCAGGTGTGCGGCCTCCGATGGTAACAAATATCTGATTGTTGATGAGTAAGTACAACCCCAAAACAACAACAACAATAATAACAACTACAAAAACAACAACAAATAATCCTACTATAGTCTCCTGTATATGTATGTATGTATTTTATATATATGCTAAATCAACATTGGCTGGCAAAAAAAAAAAGAAGAAAGAAAAAAATTAGATTGAGTGCAAGATAAATCATGTTAATCAACAAGATGAAGATGTTAAAGAGAACCAGATAAAGAAGAAGAAGAACAAGAACAGGCGTCAGAAGTGTACTTGTGCTTGTACTTTGTGCTTGTACTTTGTGCTTGTACTTGGCTGCTCCCCCCTTTTATTTTTGTAGGTTATACATACACATCTATGTTTTGTACCAATTTTGAACCATTTGACTTTTGAGTGTGTGCTGCGCCAAGTGCCTGTAATTGAATAAGTTTTCGTTTTGTCAACTGAAGAAGCAAGTGGCTGTTGCTTGCTGCTGTAAACTGTGCGAAGGTAAGAGCCAAGCTAAATGCAGGCAGTCAGCAGTAAGCAGTCAACAGTCAGCAGTAGCAGGGCAGCTGTAGCAGGGCAGCAGACTAACCCCATTAAGAAGGAACGTCAAATGTTGCTGCTGCAACGTTGGCCAATAACTGGGCGCCATTTGGCTCTCACACACACGCACACAGTCTCACTCACTAACTCACACAGAGAGCAGAGGCATTGACATGGAGACATACATGTGAACATATATACATACACATATATACTCGCACATATATGTATATGTAGTTAGATACACTAGGCGGCACTGCCTCGAAAAACCTGTCGTCAGAGCATTCTCGTCTCGACATCTGCTTCTAACTTTGCCTATGAAACGAGTTTGTTTTTCCCTCCGTTCCGTGTTCCCCCTTCCCCCCTTCTCCTTGTAGCCTCTCGTCTCTGTGTGAGTTTCGTTTCAATGCCCGAGTCAAGCCAAAGTACCAAAGTCTGAAACTAGCCAATCTAGCCTTCTACCTTCCTCTATATATATATATTTTTTTCGTGTACTTTTGTAAATGCTCTAAAGTAAAACTAAATCATGCAACTTTTTTATAGGTTTAAAGGTGCCACCGCGCAAAATTTTTAAACCTCCTATGCATCTTTTGTTTAGTACCATAAATATATATGATATATATATATATATTTATATATAACAACTTTGCTTTTTGTACATTCATTCGAAAGAATTTGGTTTAGTTTTGAATGTTTTTTTGTTTTTTTTTATGGTAAAACAAACGTAACAAAAGTTATCATAACTCTTGGCTGCTATAATTCTTAAGTTTTTATTTTTATTTCTGTTTTTGCCATGTTTCCAATTACATAATATCTGTAACTATACATCTATATATATAAATAAGAAATAATCCTATACCTAAGCAACAAGGTCATGCGATTTTTGAGTTGTAGCTGAAATGTGTATATATTTCTGTTAATATTCTGATTTTTAACCATTTTGTGGAAAGAAAACCAAATGGATGTTCTTTGACATCCGCTTGTGTTCTTCTTTTTTGTGTAAACATTTTTTATAATATAAACGGAAATTTGTCTAATTTTTTGTAAGAATTTTTGTCGTGTACTCCATTTATTTTCATATAAATAATACTAATTGTAACATATTGAAAGCAAATCCAGTTTAAGTATCGTACTACATATGATCGTATGTGCCATTTACCAATTTACCAACTAGGAAACTAACAAAAGCCCCAAACATATTGCCTAACCTCTCAAAAAAAAAAAAAACCAAAAAAAAAATACATCAATTTTGATTTTGAAATATTCAATTGAATTATTACAAATTGTTTAACATCACTTTTGAAGAACATATATTTTGTTAACTCTTCAGTTATTAAGTGTACGTCCTTTCAGTTCGTTGTTATAATCATTTTCAGTTTCAACAATCTAACGAAAAATATATAGCTTCAATTGACCAAAAGTAGCTAATTTGGAACTGGGCTGGCATCAAAACAAAAACAAAAACAAATACATATACACAACTACATACAAGTGTATCTAAATATACATATATATATATATATATATATATATATATATGTATATATCCAACCAGCTTCCATTTTGGTTCACACACATATAGAATATCCTATATACTATATACTACATGTTGCTTCAGTTTTTTGGGATCAAGTAACTCTATAAATCACTGGGTTTACAATGTAGTCGGGTGTCGTCTCCTGCTTCATTTGCACTACTACTACTACTACTACTACGACTACTACATAAATATGTATTTTAAATATCGAAATATCGAAAACATTTCATTCATCCCATATATATACCAAACAATATATGAACTTGAATTTCCAACTAAAGTTAAGCAGCCTCGATATAAGTACACTTTACTAAACGCTTATTGTTTTTACATTCAAGTATCTACCGAAAAAACTTGTTTGCCAAAACCGATAACAAGCCAACAACATAAACCATACAGTCGAACACAGTACAGTCCAGATAAAAGAAAAGAAGAAAAAAAAAACAACATACATATGCCAACGCCCATACCAATACCAATTACCACAAAACAAAATAAATCTTACTAATATATACAAAAAACAAAAAAAAAAAAAAACAAATACAAAATACAAAATACAAAACTTTTCCGTTGCAACCCAAAAACTTTTTTAGGAAAGGATGTCATCGTTGCCTGGTTATCTATGAGAAGCATAAGAATGTGCTCCAGTATAAAGAAAGTGAGTGCGAAGGTGATAGTATGTATATGCATCAGTCGAATCCATCTGCACTGGCGATGCGTAGCTCTATAAAACAAAGTGATCATAGGGGGGGAGCTCATCCCAATACGAACGGGCATTCAAGACTATCATCATCGGATCAGTACATAATGAGATCCAATGACGATATGAATGATTGTAAGCATTAACTTTATATTTTTTATTACTTATAAACTTAAGCAAAATACCAAATAATACAAAGACTCTATCTCTTTTAACTCGCTATCTAAAAATACCAGTTTTCTTTTCTTTTAGTTTTTTTTTTCGTTCATTTCTTCACCTCTTAAACATTTCGATCTACTCCTCAGTTAAACCAACATGACTAACATAACCTTATCATTGAATCGCATTTATTAACTATTTTCGTTTTATTTATACCCCTATATTATTATTATAATTATTAATTTTTTTTGTTTAACAAAAACAAAAACAAAAATACAAAAGTTTTTTGCATTCGAAAGGCTGACAAAAGAAGAAAAAGAAGAAGAAAAAGAACACATAAACTGAAGGATTCTCTAATTTTGTATTTTGAAAAGTATAGTTGATTTTGTAACTTTAAATATAATTTATTCAATTATTATAAATATATATATTTTTTTTCGTATTTATTTAACGTATTTATTTCTTACGTTGGCCTTAAAGCAACAAATTTATTTTGTTTCGTTTTTGAAAAAATAAATATCAAACCAAACCAAACCAAACTTGTAAATAGTCTCAAAACAAACATACTCTGCATACGAAAATGATATATATCAAAATTCTCCCCGTTTACGTTTGTCATGGCAAAAGGAGGGTCCTCTCTTTCTCTCTCTCTCTCTTAAACTCGAACTCACTTTAATCAATCAATCAAGCAAACAAAAAAAAAATATAAAAATAAAAAAGTAAAAATAAATTAATATATGTATATATATATAAAACAAAGAAAACATCAATACGAACTGTATATTTTTCTCAACATATCACACGTTGCAATTTATCCAAACGATACAATTTACAAATTAAACAACAACAGCTATCCATATATCAACTATTTATCGTTAGTGTCAATCCAATTAAGCTACTTAGTTGCGATTCTCAAACGTATTAGCGGATTAGCAGATTAACCCGTCCCAACAGAACCAAAAAAAGAAGAAGAAAAAAAACAACAACAAAAAAACAAACTAAACGCAATAAAGCCTAAAACATTTGACATAAACGAAAAAGCCGATAAAGGAAATTAAATAAAAAAGAGAATACGCGAATCCGAACTTACCCGAAAAGAATTTAAGAAAACAATAACCGACTTAAGTTAAACAAATCTTGTGTTTTGTCTTAATTTCTGCTTGGTTTCCGTTTTTATTTCGTTTTCGTTTTCAAGTTATCTGTAAATAATTAAAAATTTAAAGAAAACCAAAAAAAAAAAAATACAAATAAATTGTGTAAATATATTAACAACATTTTCTTAACGAATTGAATTGTTTGTTCTGAATATATTTTTTACGAAAAACATTTACATATACATATATATTATATATATATTTGCAAACTCTATTCAATATTTATATGATATGTATATTTTTTACTTTTACTTCAATATTTTTAAACAATTCCCAACTACAACAGCAATAACTAAACAACTACAGCAAACATCCAACAACAACAACAACCAGAACAAGAACAACAACCACGAATACAAATCGATTTCGATTCAGCATATATTCAAATATGTACAAAATATATTCGATATATATTTTGATTTTACTCTTTTCCGTTTCTGTTTCAATCTGTATGCGTGTGTGTGTGTGTGTGTTTGTATGCTGTATAAAAATTGGAAATGTGAAAAGCTAGCGAAAATATATATATACATATATAAAAAAAGTGCACACGCATAGAAAATCTCCCGATTGGATTGGGCTTATGGAAATTTGCATTTGAAAATGGTTGTAATCAAAAGTTTGGAAAGACCGCCATGCAATTTGTATAGTTATTGTACATATAACAGAACATTAAACGCACCTAAAAACTACTCTTAATACTATTAATAATAATACATATATGTGTATATATATATATATTTGGTATTTACTCGTACTCGTACATAGAGCTTTATACGTAAAACCTTTAAGCAAACTTGTATTTTGTTGGCCCAAATGCCACATTGCATTGGGCCGTGCCGTTTTTCGATTCATTTGTAAATAAAAACTCATCTAAATTCATGCAAATTCAAAATACAAAAATAAAAAAACAACAACACACAGCACCCGGTTCCCATAGCTTATCCAATTATGGATAGTCGAGCAAAATGAGAGCACCTTTACAATATTTACTGTGCTTCAATGCCTAGGCATTATTATCATCTGGCGCAGCAGCGGTTCTTCCTAGAACTTGGAACTAGTCTTAAAAAACACACTACAGTTTATCACTCTCGTCTAAAACACACACGGAGACACACACACACACACACACCATGTTTCTCACAGATATGTCACTGTAAATTCCATTCCATCAATCTCACAGAACGCTACTCAGAAACTTTTTGTCAAAAATATATATATTGTCTCGCAAATATATATTGAAAATATAAATATGTATTTACTTACTCCATACATAATAATCCTATACAAAATAATGGTCCAAAGGAATCTTTTTTCTTCAGTTGTTCTGCAAAGTTCACCAAATTATTTGCACGTTCAGCGAGTTTTCAGTTGGTCGTCGCTAACCGATTTGCGCATTTCATTTGTTTTTTTTTGTTTTCAATTGTCGCTCGAACATGATTTATTTATAAGTCTTCACGCAATGGCACCAACCAAAATACCGAATTCCGTAAAACCAGCAGCAGAAACCGAAACTGAAACTGAAACAGAACCCCACACTCTGAATCATGTTATGTGTACGTCTCCACCATTCAAGTATGTATATATATATGTATGTATGTACGAATGTATGTATGTATGTATGTATGTATGTATGTACGCTTTTCATTTTATTTCGGGAAAAATCGTAGCTTTAATTTTTTAACGAAAAATCTCCAAACTAAAAGCCGGTTCTACGTGTATTAAGCACTTGACGTTAACGTCGATACCGTGCAACAAAAAGCGGTAAATTTATTAAAAAGGGTAGCATCATTTATATTGCATATATAAACGAGTATCAAAATGCCTCGAAGCTTTATTGTAATATCCTTTTCTTCAGATATCTTAAGAAAAAAGTTTTTGGATATGATTACTTTGAAAATATCTACTGAATATTGTTAAGATTTAAATATAAATTAAAAATCATTTTCATATCTCCATTTAAGGAATTATTAACAATAGCTGTTTCCTTGCATTCGTTCAGATTGTTAAAAGTTAAAATTTCGTTCGACTGACTAAAGTCATTTTGTGATATTTCTGGATACATATTTAAAGTAGTTGTGAACATTGTTCTCGATTTGCATTCGATCAACATAAAATCATTTCACAGATTTGCTTAAATATCTTCTGAAAATTCTTCTAGTTAAATTATAAAAGCTCAAAAGTCATTCAGTACCCCAGATATTTAGCAATGTGGAAACGCAGTTCGAATGCAATTATATAGGACAACTTTTAGTCGTGCCCTGTGATTCATTGTTCACTCTTTGGATGTATGTGCGTGTGTATCTTACCCTCTAGCTCTCGCGCGCTCTCTCTCTCTCTCTCTCTCTCGCTCTCTCTCTCTCTCTCTCTCTCTCTATCTGTCTGTCTGTCTATTAAATTTATGTGTGAATAGTTTTAGCTATCCAATCCCTTTGAGTGCTACAGAAATAGTACAAATATACATAAGTATGCTGGCAGACCTGCGCCATTGGTCGGTCTCCTTTGCCAGTGCCTCTTGCTTGTCCTGTTCTGGCTTCTAGCTGATATTTATGTAAAGCCCAACTAGTTCAGTTGTTAATTGCTGTAATCCGCTTACTAGTCATGTCAAGTGTGCTGAAGTTTTCGCTTGTCTCCACGTCACCCACTATACACACTAGATGCAATTATAGCCAACTAATTGTATGGCTTAGACCATAATTGTATGCGAATATATTGCACTGCCACATAATGCAACTGCAATAGCAGCTGTAGATGCTACAGTGCCAGTGCCCGTTCTGGCCAAGTGTAGTATGTGCTTGACTTGGCTTAAACAACGTGGGAAGAGGAGGGCGGGTAACTACGACGACGATGACGACGACGACGACGAAGACGAGACAAGCACGCATGGAAATGTAAATTCATTATTTATTATTTGTTTGCCTCAATAGAAATCAAATTAGTTTAAGTGGCGCCCCAGAAGTACCAACACCAGACCCTCGTGTCAGACCCTGCTCCGTTTCCACTCAACTTGTGACTCGATTTGAAAGCGCCAACTCATGAAGCCGCCAGCCCACTTATACGCCCACCGCCCCCACAAGATTTTGCTCCAATTTAATAGATACATTTATGTATATATAACTTGGGCCAACCTAACTGAATAACTAACTCACTGACTGAATGACTGCCTCGACAGTCAGTTTGTTTTTTTGTTTTTTTTCATTTGATTTTGTTTAAATATTAAACAAGAGTTTTAGATCTCATTTATAATTCAAAGGACAGGCAGCGTGCAAGGGTCGGGGCGGGGGCGGGGTGTGGCTGTTTATTTTGATTAGCAGTCCGTAAAACAATCGCTTCAATAGCACAATGGCATTATTAGGTTTATGTCATTATTTGCTCGCTGACTATTACATACGCAGGCGTGTGTGTGTGTGTGTGTATGTATGTATGTGTGCGTGTATGTGTGTGTGTATATGTGTGTGTGTATATGTGTGTGTGTGCATATGCCTACGGGCATGAGTGCGTTTTGATTAAAAGAGCAGCTTACAATATTCAAAACTCTGTGCCAGCACACTCCACAAAACCAAACACACCACTGCGCATACATACATACACACACACACACACACAGAAACACACACACACACTTTAAATTGCTTTACTCGAACATTAAATTTGCAATTATTGAATTTGGTTTTAGGCAGATTTCCGCAATTTGGCCAAGACAAAGGTTAATTGCACAGGCAATAGTTTCAATTACTGTCAGAGGCGGCTTGCCAATCGGATTTTCAAACAATTTCCAACTATTATTTTACGCGCAGTAAACACAAAAATATGCAACTCACATTTAACCAGAACCAGACTTGGTAGTTGTCCAACTAAATAGCTCCATTCAGTTTGTGCTGAAATTTAACACTCAATTGTTTGCACTGGCACCCATTCCACAGTCGTTGACATGTCATATCAAAGGATTCGTAATTATATATTTAATCTATTATTGACTATCGCAATAGCACTGAGTGTGTAACCATAGAGAACAATGCTTTGTCAAGGGTCTTTTACGAGGTTAAAGTAAAAGCTTAATTGTGTATTTAGGTGATATATTTCGAATTTAGTAGCAATATGGGAGTATGAAAGTAAATCACACTTGACCTGTAACCAGCTAAATGTATATTTAAATGATAAAAAGAGGCCAGCAAACATAAAACAAGTAAATACTTTAATTAACTTGAACCAGTCAAAAAGTATCGCAAACTCTTGTTAAGTATTGCTGCATGAATAAATATTTCAAGACTAACATAAAGAATTATTGATTGTAAGCAATACTGTGGAATACATTATTAAGAAGATGATAGGGTAAATGTAAAGTCAAAGCAAGGCTTAAAATTATGCATCCTTCATTTAAATGAGACAGAAAGTGTCACAGACTCAATTCAAGCATAATTTCCCTGCATTAATAAAACATTATTAGAATTTTGCTTATTTTTCGAAGAGAAAAATTGATTAAGACAAACTAACGCATCTTTAATTCGTACGTAAGATGGACTCATAACAATAAGGAGGTGATCCGTAGAGAGCCCATCCTAATTAGCAGAGCAATCCAAAACGATTGCTCAATTCAACATGGCTTACTTGTCCAGCTGTAGGCGTGTTCATCATTAACTGTAGTTAACTACTTAGTAGTTATAGGTATTCCTCTGGCACTGCCACAAACTACTTGACACCATGCCCCAAGCAGCCGCTTCGCAAACAACCCCTACTCCACTATTACTTATGTTTGTTTCTCTGTGTGTGTTTGTGTGTGTGTTCTTGGCCTTTTTGCTGGGCTTCTCGCGTAATTTTGGTGGTTTTTCATATTTTGCGTGGAACCCATTTAGCCAGCATCTTGCGTGGCAGCAGATTGCGAGACGATTGGGTTGAGTTTTTACTGTTTGCATAGCAGCAATTCCATGATAATACCACTCACAGTTGAAAATGCCAGCAGGCTCTGCGGGCATTCATTGAAGGACATTCTAGAGGGATGGGGTGGGGGGTAGAAGTGGGCCGACGCGGCCACATTTTAATTGCTATGCTGCAGCGCTCTCAGCGTCTGAACGAGATGGAAGGAGAGATGAGTGCAGAACTGTAGGCAGCATACAAAAATAATTAAAATAATTAAGCACAAAACTGCGCCATCGTACTGCGAAACCCCATCCACCCGCCCGCCCCCGGCCTCTTCAGGCTCCTCCCCCTCCATTTAAACTCGCTGTCTACCTGAGCGTTTTATGTGTGTATTTGAATTTTTGAGTATTTTCTTTTTTTTTTTGCTTTTGCGTTCATCGTTAGCAATTCGTTCACTTTATTTTCAATGCAATTTTTTGACGTTAATATTTCACTTGTTTTGTTCGTTTTTGTGTTTTTTTTCAATTTAATTTCTTTGTTTCTTGCATTTATTTGTATTCCTGTCTGATTTTGGGTTTGTTTTTCGATTGGAACACGCAACAAAAGCAGCCTTAGCCGATTTTCGTGCAAGGATATTTAAATTTAATCAAATGTCTGTAAAAGTGTTTACCATGCCTCTTATGCCACAACAACACTTTACGCACATAAGAGTGGGTGTGTTTGTGTGTGTGTGTGTGTGTGTGTGTGTGAATGGAGGTGTCTGTATGTGTGTGTGTGTGTGTGTGGCACAACCTGCTTTTGGTACGTTGACTGGGTAATTTGTTGGCCGCACTAAAGCGAACAGGTCAGGGCAACAACAGGGAAACAGCCAATTTTATTTTATTATATATAGTTTCTGGCATTTTCATTGGGGGGGCTGAGCTGAACTCTGCGCTCTGCGTGTGTTGGTACAGTTTTCGCATACCATATACATGTAATATATATATATATATATATATAAATATATATGGTATATGAGAATAAAAAAATAACCGTATTTACCTAGGGAAAGCCTGGAGTCGAGTTGGAGCCGTGAGTCGCGTGTTGTTTGCGCCCGAGGTGTCAACCAATTTCGCGTGTCTCTCTTACCCCACTTTCTCGCTCGCTCGCTCCTTTGTTCCCTCGCTGTCTCTCTCTCTCTCTCTCTCGCTCTCGCTCTCTCCCCTCTCGCCATCTCACTCTGTCCCTCTGTTTGTTAGCAAAAGTTGTTTTTGTTGGCGCTGTTGTATTTATATACTATATTTTCACATTGCCATTTCGATTCAATTCATTTCATTTATTTATGCAATATTTTATGTGTTCATTCATTCATTTTATTTTCGTCTTTTTTTTATTTAGGTTTTTTCATTAATTTGATGTCGCTCGGTTCCGTTGTCAATTTTTTGTTAATGTAAATACATACAATTGTATATATTATATACGTTTATATATATATATTGTATATATAGACAAGTCGTGCCATAAACCCCATTCATCTTAATTTGTTTTACGTTACGTTTTCGTGCTTTTGGTTGGATTTTTATTATGATTTTTGTTGTTGGGTCTAATCGAAGGAAGAAACAGAAAAAACGCATAAATCAATTGTGTATTATAATGAAAATCAACTATCCAAGGATATTACAACTACTTACAACCACTTACAAGCCACAAGAACAATAACAATAAAAATAAGAATAATAACTACAACAACAACAACAACACACGCTGTAAATAAAGACTCCTTCCTCCATCTCTTGTACAGATATATTTATTGTGTTCGTTTGTTTGTTCGTTTGTTGATACTTCTTTCTTGATTTCGAATCATTTTTGAAAACTGTTGTTTGTTGTCACCAATTGAAAGCGCTTCGATTGACTCTTTTGTTTTTGGATAATACCTAAATAACTCTTTGTACATGATTATTATAATTATTAATGTTTATAAATTAATCCACTGCTAACAAAAAACAAACAAAAAAAATCATCATTACGTGAAATCATCGCCTCAATTTTGTACAGTTCTCCTTCAATCATGAGCGAGTGAAGTTTCCTCAGTTTCGGATCCGATCGAAGCTTAAATATGATTTCCGGAATGGGTCCATTTGCATGATCTTAGTACGAATTCTAATTTTTCATTAACAAATCTAGTGGTTATCCGATCTGATCAATCTGATCTGTTGCCCTCAATTTAAATTCATTGTAAATACGTAGTTGTATCTTTCATTTCACAACAATATATGTATATTTATATATATATATATATTTTTTTTTTATTTAATCTGACTGCCTCGGTCCGCTTCTTTGGAAATCATATTGCAAATGCATAAACAATTTTTCAAAACACGGTTTCGTTTTCGGGTTTCTTCATCCATTATTCATTTTGTCCGCTCCCAAACTATCCCTCACATATTTCCCGAGTTTTTTCATTTGTCACTTAAGAACTTTTTGTTTTAAGTTTAAAATCTGAAATCTCGAAACACATTTTGTATAATAAAACGCAAATACTCTCATAAATTTAATTTTAGTTATTCTCTGTCAACACTTTGTTTTTGTCGATTTGGAAGAACAAAATTTAGAGGATTTCAGCTAAATACAAAAAAAAAAACATATTTTTCTATCTCGTGCTGTGCGTCTCTTTGCACTTGCCAAATAAAATTAAAAAAAAAAAAAATACCAACAAAAAGAATACGAAAAAAATGACAAAGAAAAAGAAAATAAATAGATGCAAATTATATACTTATACATATTGTACATGATGATAAAATGTTGGGATGGGCTGCCCGGTGACCGCTAGTATAATTGTCTCTCATTTATCAATTACATGTTGTACTTTCTTCTTACTACATTCTACCTAACCTAACAACCTACTACTATTTAACTACTACCCTACTACTATTTGTACTACTACTACTACTACTACTCTATTCGCTCTATGAGTTCACACCTTATCCCAAAACCACCAAACCCCCCACTCCAACCCCAACCCCAACCCCAGAACCCTCCGTGTTGTTGTTTCCTTTTTAATAAACATATGTGTGTGTCCGTGTTTGTACCTTTTAGTTAGTCTGATACTGTTCTTACGTACTTTTCATTTTCATTTATTATGTTTCTTTTGTTTCTGTTTTTTTCTTTTTGTTTTTTTTGTTTTTTTTTTTCTTGTACATAATACTAAATGTGTGTGTTAAATTTAATTAATGTAATCTCAACATGAAACTCAACAATTTCTGCTCTCGGTTCTTCATAATTTACATTGTCCTTTTTCGGTGTGTACTACTCCTAATAACTACATACAACTAGATGTGTGTGTCTCATTTTTCATTCCGTTCGTTCTAAGTGTTGTTTGTGCGTGTGTTTGTGTTTGTGTTTGGGCTACAACTGTATTATAGTCCAGCTATAAATATTACACATACATTTACCAATTTACATACGTGTGCGCCACACACACTCCAAATACAAATACAAAAAAAAAGAAAGAAATTAATTTCAACTACATACAAAATTATTATACATAGTTTATCTTTTATGTCTGTGCTGTCGTATTTTTGCCTTGTCATGATATACTACGCTTCTCGGTAGTAGCTGTAGCCACACCAACATTAACCAGTATAAACATACCACACACACACACACACACACACACACCTGAAACACCACCACCACGCTCTAAACAGCGCCTTGTTATACCATTAGCTTTTCATCAAGTGTAGTTGCTACTTAATTACAATCGTTACTCAAGAGCCGGTCCCAGACACACTCACAAACACACACAACCACAAAAATAGACACACACACACACATATATATATAGACACACACACATATGTCCTGCATTAATTCTGGCTTATAAAACTTTTGTACGATATTTTGTTGATTTCTTGAGTTTATCCAATTTTCGTGTATTTTCCAACACTACTCTGCGTGTGCTTGTTTTTATTTTTAGTTATCGCTGTAGTCAAATTCAAAACGCTCCAAATTGTTTGTTGTGCCTATTTAGCTGTAAACATTTTGTAATACCTATTTACGACTATGCCTGTATGTTGGTTTTCAACCATATCTATATTATTATATAACTGAAACGGATATAAGTTACCACCAAAAAAAAAAAAAAAAAAAAAACGAAAAAAAACAAAACTCCAAAATTGCTAAAAAGAGAGGACCCTTTACCAAAAATATCAAATATCAACGACTGTATTTGCCAATTGCAAATCGAAGTACTATTTAATTATTTTTAGCATACGAGTATAAATACTTTTTTTTTTAATTACAATTACAATTTTTAAACTTATGTTTGTTTTTATGTTCATGCTTGCCCTAGCAACAAAAAAAAAAAAAACAAAAAAATATAACTACTTTTATGGCCACAGAGTTAACCAACAAAATTTTCCTTTGCCTTGTTGTTCTTACTTTCCTTTAGGTTTGGTTTGGTTTGTCTTCTCGAAGAGAGCCAGAAAGACCATGTGTTCTTTTTTTTTTACTCTCCATATTTTTAAACGTGTTGTGCTTTTCAGTTTATATATATATATATATATACACACACAACAGTAAAGCAATGCAACCCAGCAAAAAAAAAAAAAGAAAAAGATAAAAAATATTGGGCATTGTCTGAGCTGAAAGAAAAAAGAAAAATAAAGCAGAAAATACTCTTGTCTTTTTGATTTGAGTTTGTGTAAACGTTATGCGCCTCATTTCTTACTTACTTTAAACACATTTCAACAGAAATTGTTGTTGTTTCTCATTTGTGCCGCACTCGAAACTGCTCTGTGCAGCTTCACAGCAATAGCACCCAAGCGACATTTCTGCTGAAGCTGAATGTTGATGCTGATGATGCTGATTTCAAGTATCCATTTTGCCATTCATTTTGCGCAATTTTCTCAGCAACATCAACGAGCGGCCACTTAATTAAACAAATATCTGTGCAATTTAAATGGCATTCTTGACGACGTTGCAGCGCAGCGCAGACTCAGAGACGTCGCTTGGGGAGGCCCAGCGCAGCTTCCAGTGCGGTGCTCAAAAATAATTTTAACAAAAACAAAAAGAAACAAAAAACCTTTAGACCTTTGTAGAATTGTCTTTTCATTTAATCCTAAAAAGAAAACAAAAAAATACATAAAAACTCACCTAAATGTGTTGCTTCTATCTAATTAACTAAACTAAACTAAACTATCTACTGACTATTCTGTACTATTTATCCCAACTATTTACAACTCCCTAATTTTCCAATTTCAAGTACTACTTTCCTATTTTAATGTGTGTGTTTCGTTTTTTGTTTTATGTGTGCGACAACCTGTTTTAGCGATTTGCATTAATTGTATTTTTATGTGTGCTTTTAAAATAATCATGTCCCCCAGACTTTTGCAAGGGCCGTGAGACTTTACAGAATCTCTGCGATCAAATACCGGGCGATGCTCTGCTCTATTCGCTGTTCCGTGAGAGCGCCGAACCGGTCAAGTGTCCGCTGAAGGGTAAGTTTTTTTACTATCCGTAATTCCGACAACTCATTCCACAATTGCAATTAACTGAATGCTGCAATCTGCCATCTATGCCAGGTCCCTTCATCTTCACATATAATCGCGGACATGGCGAATGCAAGTCACCAGTCTCAAATATCGAGAGCTGCACCGAGGAGAGTCGCCTGCTATTAAGTTTTCAGGCCTGCCCCGATGTACAGGGCACCGAGAGTACGGGTAAGTCACCAAAATTAGATTGCTTAGTCTACGAAGTTATTGAATTTGAATAGCAGTCCATCCTGATGCTGATTCTCAGTTCTACTAAAAAAGAGTATTTTGTTCAATTCACATCCGCAGTTGAGGAATTGACCTGTTTGGCAACCTGGAAGGATGGCAATTCACGCTATTTGGTGGGACTAGTGTCGCATCATCATGCCATTTCGAATGAGGAGCGTTATCGTTGCTTTGTTTACGAGAAAATCTCCTCGCTGATGGGTAAGCAATCTGCCAGTCAAACAACAGCTGAAACATTGTCTGAGCCCCTTATAACCCTTGCAGGTGGCCCCAGCATGCTCAGCTCCAAGGATGCCGAGTATAAGCTGGCACAATCCGGCGACGCCACTTGCAACGGCTTAGACAGCGCCGAGGTAAGGCAACCAAACACTCAACACTCACCCAACCCAACCCCTACCACCCATCCACAAAGCAGCCCCATTACAAGAGCTTTTCACTTAACTGCTCCCTTTTTTCTTTTCTCATTTTGTTTGTGGTTTTTGTTTTTTTTTTTTTGTTTTTCTGCTTTTTTCTGCTCAGGTTGGTTCGCGTATAATGTCGTTGCGGAAACCGCCAGCGGCTGAGCGCTGCGATTTTCCCGCCTGGTTCAAGGGTCCGCGACACTGGCATGCACTTATGGGCAATGCCGTCTACAATTATCATTCCAAGTGAGTGGCGACACAGTCAGTGTGCCGATGGCGTCAGTTGAAATACTGACGTCTCTCTGGCAGCCAATAAAAACGGTTCCAATTTTCTTTTACAGCGATGGCTCTGTGCACATTATTAAGCCCAACGGCTATATGGAGACACGTGCTCTCTGCGAACAGATAAACAAACAGACCTCAACCGAAATGATGGCTGTGGTGCACTACACCACCGGCTGGTAAGTAAACAGAATAAGAAATCAAACCGTAACCGAATAACCATGACTCTTACTCTTGCCTTGCCTTGCCTGGCCGTTTGCAGCCAATCTGGTTTTATGTGCATGATGTTTTACCGTCGGGACACGCACGTCATTGAGATACAAACAGGCAAGCCGGCGATTCGTCTAGAGGATGCCTGTGCCTCGGATCACTTTGACTTCAATAAGATGGCCTATATAACGCTGCTCGGTAAGCCACGCACCGCATCTGTTCACAGCCAACAGTAGTATGTATCTGGTTTTTACAATTCTGTCCTTGTCCTGGTCTCTCTTTCAATAATAGCAAGTAATCCGGAACCGCATATTTGCCCAATGGAGGGCCTGTACAATCTGCGAGGCGCAATTGGGCCGCCCTACCTTGTCACGCGCCACAAGCGCAATCACAATGGCAAATCGCATCTTGGACATGGCCATCATCATCACAGCGACTCGGTTGGCTCAGATTCCGGCTCATTTGGCCACAAGGGGTATAGTTTGAACTTTTTGAAACAAACACACAAACACACGTACACACACAGTCCTTCTACAGTTGTACTCTTTGTATATGTTACAGTCACAGCACACTAAGCTTTCGCAATGCCGAGCGAATGGAGCGCAGCTCCTGGCATGCCAACACACGCGGCCTGCCCGTCCGCAGTCGACGCAATGCACCTCCAGCACAACAGCAGCAAGATCAACATCATCAGGAAGCATTGGTTCTGGGCGGTCCCAGTAGCAACGATACTAGCGTGGGATTTATTGCCACACGAAGTCGTCGCGACGTTCCCGGTTGTGTGACCAATTACAATTCACAACGACAGCTTTGGGTTGGCTGCAGTGCACCGAATGTTATCGATGTGAGCCCACTGTGCACCGTCGATGGTGAGGAAGGTAAGTGCAGCAAGTGGCGACTCTGGCGACAAATGCAGCTACGACTAATGTTTCTATTGTTCTTTGCAGAATATTCGTGTCACGGGTCGTGGAACGAGAACAGCACCGTCTATATTATAGCACGGCACAAGGGCACCAAGCACGGTGTCTGCATTAGCTACAGACCAACGGAAGGCAACGCAGCCAAGCTGGTTGTGGGCGATGCCTGCTATCGCGGCACACAGAAGCCCCCAGATCACCATCTGGTGGCTAATCTGTCTGTTTTTGGTGCGAACATAAATTTTGCAAATCTTTAGCAAACATTTTGTATATAACAATTTCTCTTTCTTCAGGTAAATGCGGCGAAACGGGCTCGAGTGCCAGCACAGCTCACTTGGCCAACTGGCTTGTATTGTTGGCCATGTTGACGTGGCTGACGTTGCAGAGTTGAGTTTCTGAGCAACATAATATTTTGGGAGTGCACAAATTATACAATTTCACACTATATGCAACACTAATCCCAAAACCACAACCAAAACTCCCAATATGATGATGAACATGTATACAAGACACACACTTAAGACTTATTGTACATTTGAATATTGTATATGTAGGGCGTTAACGGTTCAAATATGTTTTGCTGTATATAACTAATTTGTTTATCATTTATATTTAAATGAGCACACTTTTGTTTTGTTTAGTTTTAAGTGCTTATATTAAACTCGACATATTATATTCAAATGGAAAACAATATTCAATGGAAAAGAAACAAAAAATGGTTTGCAATAAAGCCTTAGAGCAAGCGCTGTTTGTATTAGGCATAGTAAAACGCGCCTATTTGCTAAATATAGCGCTGAAATTTAAATAAATATAAACATACGCAACAAAAAATGCTATTTATTTATATGTAATACAATTATGCAGCAAAGAAAATATTGAAAAAAAAAATAAAATAAACAAAAGGAACAAAAGTAAAAAGCGCAGCAAGAAAAATTATTAAGCAAAAGACAAACAACAAATAACAACTACATATACGAATAGGAGCTAAAAGCTTATTATTCTGTATGCTAAATAGTGTTCGATGCATTTATTTTTCTATATCATTTCCAAAATGTTTCCTACAACAAAAGTACACACACAAACAAAACAAGAAAAAACAAAATACTTAATTAATAAGATGAGAAGAAAACAACCACTTTCTAGCAACTACGTATGTGTATGTGAAAGATTTAATTAGTTTTCGTATTGTTTTCAAATTGTACAAAAGCAAATGAATAATCCACATGGCGTACACATGTATTTAGATGTACAGTGCAAAATAGTACAGAATAAGCATACTTATACATACTACATACACATATATATAAATATATATATAAACATAATAATAATAATAACATTTTGCATAGGATCACATTGGTTTCATAATACATAATTAATACCTTGCAAAAGATACATAAATACATGCATACATATAGACTATATATATATATATATATATACATATATATATATATATATATTGTATGATTCATTATAGCTACAGACATAGCGCGAGAATAAGATAAAGTAAACTGAAGAATTCGATCTTCAAAACTTTAATAAGTAGCAGCACTCACGTTCATAATCAATCAACTAATTTCTAAAGACACACGACAACCAACCAAACAAACAAAGACAACAATGAATCAGCAAGAAATGCTAAAATAATTAGAGTGTTTAAGGCAATTAAGCGGTGATATAGGTCTAGAATAAACAAAACAACTGTATAAAGCTCTTATGAAAGTGCAACAACAGCAACAACAAGAACCGGCAGGCAGGCATTGAAGATAAAAGATAACGATAGAAGATTGTATCCAAAGGATTTCAGAAACTAGCATTTTCCCTCGATTACATAGCGATTAACACAAAAAATTTTTGTCCTAATTGAAAAAAAAAAACAAAACGAAACAAACAAACAAATAAAGCAACCTTAAACGAAAATGAAAAACCAATACGGTTTATAAAGTAACTAACGATTCCGAAGCCTCTTCAAGGTGCATACATAAATAACTAGTCAAAATTTATAAGGCGTTCCCAACAAAAAAAAAATTAAATAAACAAAACAAAAAAAAAAAAATTAAAAAAAAAAATGAATTAAGAATAATGAAAATAACAAAATCCATGTAAATAGCGAAATGTTATGCGAATTGATTCACAAATTTCAAATTGTACGCGGTGTATACATATGTAACTAATTGCTAGTTAGCTAAAAGTATTGAGCAAGTGAAAAATAACTACATACTATACATTAGGCGAAACGCTGGAAGAGCATACAAAGTGGGCAAACTGAATATAAGTTACTTTATAAGTACTACGTATATATATTTCAAATATATAAACTTCAACTGAAGAACAGCGAAACATACATAAGTAGTTAGTGGAGAGTGCGTTACACTAAATCGCAACACGAGATACATAGAGGGCAACAACAACTCGAACCATTCAATTTCCTTTACCACCCACACCACCCACACCCCACAACCCCTCCATCCTCCCGCATTCACGTAATATCAAAGAAGAGGCACACAATTGAGCTCCACAAACCCGGACAAGACAAATCAATAAATAGCATAACATTGACATAATATGGATGGTTATATGTGGCACGAGCAGTCGGAGGGCAACAATTAATATGCATACATATTTTTGAGTGGTACCTATCAATAAGTATTTCAATTTGTTGTCAGCTTTCACTAAGTAACGATATGTAAAACCAAGAAGCAAACGACACACTAACAATTAAAGCGAGAATGCATTTTAAGAATATAAGACAAAACCATACGGAAAATCAATTGACACTCGAAATAATATTGAAATTGTCGAATGGACAAGTTTTAAGCGCATCCCGTCAAAAATAAAAAGAAATTAATCTGTATTATATTTTTTATCGCTTAACTGTTTTTGTTTTGCAATTGTTAAGCTAAAACACTTTACGAGTCGATGTTCCCATTTACAATTGTGGTCCAACTAATTCCAGCCACTTTTCCATCTTTTTGTTGTTTCTATCTATTTTATTTGATTTTTTTTTTGTTCTTTTACTTATCGCAGTGTAAACGTGTTATCGATGTTCCAAAAAAAAAGGTCTCCACAAATGTATTCGATGTTTCTCAAAACTACATAAAAATAAAAATGAAAATATAATAATGCAAAACATACATACATATTTTTGTAAATAGTTCAAATGCAATGCTTGAATTTTTATCCAATTTTTGTGTATTATGGCCTGTAACTGCAAAATCTTGTGCAAGAGGCCACGCCCACTCAAACTGCAGGCGTGGACTCCAATTTGAATGTGAACGCTAAGCATTTAGAGATAAGTGATTTTTATATTCAAAAAGAAAACGATTTTATAAATCATTTTAATTGTCTATTTTAAAGCAAAAGTGCAAGATGTAAAACAGAAACAGAAATTAGTAACGCAATTAATTTAGTTGATGTGTGTGAAAACCTTCTGCAATTTTTGTCAATAATTAAATGTTTTCGAGTCCTATGTTCATAAATTAATTGTTTCAGTTTTTTAAGCAAATATAAATAAAACTACAAACTAATTACAAATATAATTACAAATCGTTTGACTTACCTCTTGATATAAAAGCAACAATAAAGAAAACTCATTTTAATTCCATTGTGGGATTACAAAGTTTATTTAAAAATCATTTTATATCTTTATTTAAATGAAAATGTACTAATTGGCATCTTGGGATGATGTTAATTTCCTGGGCCAGATCTTCATACAGCAAAACAGGTCACAGCAAGCCGTCCAAGAATTCTTGTTGCTCTTCAGCCATCAGGCAGCAGCAGTTGAAGGGCCATCAGCTCCAGACTTCATCGGGTTCGTTGGTATATTGAATATTTAATCTCTTTGGTCATATATTTGGTGGGTGAGGTTTTTCTTTTTTGGTAGTTTGAATTAAAAAAGGGGTGTTCTATTTTCTGGGGGAAACACATCTAAAACCTCACCCGAAAATTAGATGCATTTCATTAATCGTACGACATTATTGAGTTGGGAAAGAAGCTAGTTATAGATAGACTTACATATTGAAAAACATGTATGCTTGTCTATATGCCAATCGATTAAATAAGTCGACTGTGATTTGATGATATAAAAAAAATATTAATTAATAATAATTGTGTATTTTATATAGTTAAATTATTTTAACATTTATGAATAGTATTTTTTATTTTTAATGCATATAGTGTTCATAAAATATTTATCAACGGATATATATAAATAAAATAAAATGAAAGTGGAATTTAGTAGTTAGTGTTAAATAATTTGTTCAACTTACATTTGTAAAGGAAATGAAAGAAATTGATATTGTATCAGTGTTGGAGTTACAAAAGTGTGAGCAATAATTTTTTTTTTAATCTTAATGATTTCTTGGTATTTATGAAAGATACAATGTGAGACAGCGCTTAAAATTTTTGAGAAACGCATCAATAAAACAAACCGTAAAAAATTGTCAATCATATTTGTGAACAAAGGTTAGGTGAACTAAGTAAAGGAAAGGAAGAAAAATAAATATAATAGTCATACATAACTTTCAAACTATTGTTTTATATTTATATATTTTAAATAAAATCAGATAACGAAAGGAAGCTTTCATATTTTTTGTTGCGAACCAACGCTGTAGAGATAAGTTGTCAACTTTAAAGTTTCTGCTTATTATTTCAATTAGCAGTAATTTTCATTCATTTTGTTCATATATTTTTAGTTGTATTTGTCACAAATTATACTTCATTAACTTAATTGTTGACTTGAGCATGTCGTCTTTTACTTGTATTTACTACTGAATATTTGAGACTTCCATATAAGCATAGAGATTAGTTGAGAATTCAATAGTCATGCATAGAAATCAGCTGTATTTAGGAACCAAGCAGAACGAAAAAAAGTATAACTGAATTAAGCCGAAAATATGATTGAACAAATAATTGGGATTGAGGAACCATGTTAAGTGAAATTTTGTTTTTTTTGATAAGGGTAAAATGTGACTGTAAAGGTGTAAGAGGGCCATATTTCCATGGTGCTAATTGAAGAGCAAACCAAAATTATATATTTGTTATCGTAACTCGAAAATGAAAAGATTTTATTTTAACAACTAACAACCTATATTGAGATAATAAAAGTGAAACAGAGCAGCAACTCTGATATTGTATATATAAGGGTTATAGATGGTTTCTGTATAAAGCCTGTCAATATAAAATATCTAAATTGTATATTCTATGATTCTAAATTTAAACTAACTTTCCAAATAACTATCTTTTCACGGAAGATTTCTCTCGTTAGTTTTATATAAAACCATAATCAATTGCATTTAAGCCGATTCATATCGTTACACTCAGTACATTCAATTAACTGTTTTCGGATTTTCAAAAAGTTGTTATACCCATTATTTTTATCACATAAAAAAAGTAATAACCAAAATCATATTTTCACACACATACCTATGAAAATGAATACAGTTTCTGTTTACTACCTTTCCTAGAGATAATCTTATAGGATTCATAATATGGTATAACGCAGTTTTAATAAACACAGATTTTCTTTATTTTCATAATACCGTTACCGTTTTCGCAGTTTAAGAGAGTTGTCATAGACAATTTGTAATTTTCATATTAGCCTATTTCAAATTTGATGTTTGAGTATAATCCCTACCTAGCTTTCATAATATAATCTTTCAATATAACGCATTTTTCATACACACAATATTCGATATTATAGCAGAGATTCAGAGAGTTGTCATCGAAATTCATATTGTAAGATAAACATTTCATAGCTCAACATCATAGTTTCATCAGTTATTTAAAAAATGAAAGTGATGTTGCATATCACCTATCCCATAGGGAAATTTCGTAGGTTTATTTCTGTAGTTTTTGAACAGTAGGTTTATTAAACTCAAATACAATTTTCATTATTTTACTCAACCTTAAACGCCGACGATACAACATATTTTCACATTATGTTTTTAAATTTAACGGAGTTTTCGTTTGAAACCTACCATAGACACTTCTTTGTATTCTTCGCATTGCCTGCTTAGTGGTATAAGGCATTTTCAATTATTATTCAACCAGTATTTGGAATTTGACCATACGCTAACCGTTTTCGGAGTTTAAGAGGGTTGTCATTGATATTCACATTGCAAAATATAATTGTGCAATTATTTCATTACCCAACATAATATTTTCATATTAGTTATTTTCTTCAAAATTACCACAGTTTTCGTATAATCCCTATTGTAGATTCTACCTTTCATATTATATTCTTTGAATATAACGCATTCTTAATAAACTCATACACAATATTCCTAACCGCTTTCATAATTTCAGAAAGTTCTCATACAGTCTTTGAATATAATTCAGTTTTAATAAACACATACACAATACTTGTGGATTTACCAATATCTAAACGTTTTTGAAGTTTTATATTATCAGATATATTAAAGCAATTATTTCATATTCCAAAATCACACTTATCGCTGTTTTTGTAGGATAGGTCATAGCATAGAGACACACGTTAGTTTCAATAAATATAACAAAACGCTGTTTTCATAAATATCTACCAATATTCATCTTATGTGATTTACTGACCATAACCATATACATTGTGCAGCCAAAAATACTATTTCAGATTTGTTTTTCTTTTTTTTTTAAATAAAAAATAAAATAAATAGGAAAAATAAAAATGTTTGGATGGGTTTCGTATATTAAATAATCAAAAATTAACGAACACAAGAGTCAAGTATTAAAAAGAGAATAGTTTCTTCACCGGAGTTGCTTTCTTGTTGTATGTTTATGACAAGTGGCATATAAATTAGGGGTGGGTTACGTCGTAGAAATAAACGAAATAAAAATAATGTATAACTTGTGGGTATAATCAGTGTTTATATTTTCCAACTGTGAACAAAAAGGGGGCAGGAACAAATATGAGTCTAAGTAACTAACTTTTATATTCGATGTAAGAGAGAGCTTAAAAAAATTAAGTAGGAAACTGAAAACGTATCGAATATTAAACATATGCAAAGATGGCAGCGGTTTAACACAATATTTTGGATGCGTGGAGAATGTTTCTGGTTTTCGTGTTAACTGTACACAAACATATTATGCTTTAAGTTTACCTAGGTATGCTCAACATATATCATAATAGAATAAAGTTTAAAATCGGGGTTAGGAAACCAAAAATATAAAATTAATTAATTAAACGAGAGACATTTGATTTTTGTTCTGATATGAGGGGTAAGAGTAAGTCAGTGTCATGTTTCCATATGTGTATCGAATACATAAGTTAGTTAGAAAAGCGAAAAAATTGCGATTTATTCTCGTGACTTGTTTAAAACATAGTTTCCTATTATTTTGAAAGAAAAATTATAAGTTTTGTAAACAATTAAACTAAGCCCCCAATCCCAGACACTTTAATCTACCTTCCATATATAGTCCTTAGATATAAGGGAGTTTCAGAAAGCACATGCACAAGTTTCACTGATTTACCAGTCCCTAAACATTTCAGTATTTTGGAAAGTTGTCACAGATTTTGAAAGATTTTATTTTTCTTATTATTTCATAGAAACAAATCCAATTTTTAAACCAAATTTAAAGCGGAATTTATTTTTCATCTATATTAAAGAGAAGTTTTGGAAGTTTTATTAGATAATTATTTAACAGAAAACAGGTTTAAACATAAACAAACATAGAAAACAAAATTCATACCGATTTAACAATCGTTTTAAGATTCTCTTATAGGATTAATAATATAGTATAACGCAGTTTTAATAGACACATAGAAGACTTTCTTTACCGTAACCGTTTTCGGACTTTCAGAGAGTTGTCATAGACATTCAATTTGTAATTTTCATTTTTGATGTTTGAGTATAATCCCTACCTAGCTTTCAGAATATAATTTTTCAATATAACGCTTTATTCATACACGCAATATTCGATGTTATACCATACCCTAAGGGTTTTCAGAGTTTCAGAGAGTTGTCATAGACATTCAATTTGTAATTTTCATTTTTGATGTTTGAGTATAATCCCTACCTAGCTTTCAGAATATAATCTTTCAATATAACGCTTTATTCATACACACAATATTCGATACTATACCATACCCTAAGGGTTTCCGGAGTTTCAGAGAGTTGTCATAGACATTCAATTTGTAATTTTCATTTTTGATGTTTGAGTATAATCCCTACCTAGCTTTCAGAATATAATTTTTCAATATAACCGTTTTCAGAGTTTCAGAGAGTTGTCATAGACATTCAATTTGTAATTTTCGTTTTTGATGTTTGAGTATAATCCCTACCTAGCTTTCAGAATATAATCTTCCAATATAACGCTTTGTTCATACACAATATTCGATATTATACCATACCCTAACTGTTTTCAGAGTTTCAGAGAGTTGTCATAGACATTCAATTTGTAATTTTCATTTTTGATGTTTGAGTATAATCCCTACCTAGCTTTCAGAATATAATTTTTCAATATAACCGTTTTCAGAGTTTCAGAGAGTTGTCATAGACATTCAATTTGTAATTTTCATTTTTGATGTTTGAGTATAATCCCTACCTAGCTTTCAGAATATAATTTTTCAATATAACGCTTTATTCATACACACAATATTCGATATTATACCATACCCTAACCGTTTTTCAGAGTTTCAGAGAGTTGTCATAGACATTCAATTTGTAATTTTCATTTTTGATGTTTGAGTATAATCCCTACCTAGCTTTCAGAATATAATCTTCCAATATAACGCTTTATTCATACACAATATTCGATGTTATAACATACCCTAACCGTTTTCAGAGTTTCAGAGAGTTGTCATAGACATTCAATTTGTAATTTTCATTTTTGATGTTTGAGTATAATCCCTACCTAGCTTTCAGAATATAATCTTCCAATATAACGCTTTATTCATACACAATATTCGATATTATACCATACCCTAAGGGTTTCCGGAGTTTCAGAGAGTTGTCATAGACATTCAATTTGTAATTTTCATTTTTGATGTTTGAGTATAATCCCTACCTAGCTTTCAGAATATAATTTTTCAATATAACCGTTTTCAGAGTTTCAGAGAGTTGTCATAGACATTCAATTTGTAATTTTCATTTTTGATGTTTGAGTATAATCCCTACCTAGCTTTCAGAATATAATCTTCCAATATAACGCTTTATTCATACACACAATATTCGATGTTATAACATACCCTAACCGTTTTCAGAGTTTCAGAGAGTTGTCATAGACATTCAATTTGTAATTTTCATTTTTGATGTTTGAGTATAATCCCTACCTAGCTTTCAGAATATAATCTTCCAATATAACGCTTTATTCATACACAATATTCGATATTATACCATACCCTAAGGGTTTTTCAGAGTTTCAGAGAGTTGTAATAGACATTCAATTTGTAATTTTCATTTTTGATGTTTGAGTATAATCCCTACCTAGCTTTCATAATGTAATCTTTCAATATAACGCTTTATTCATACACAATATTCGATATTATACCATACCCTAACCGTTTTCAGAGTTTCAGAGAGTTGTCATAGACATTCAATTTGTAATTTTCATTTTTGATGTTTGAGTATAATCCCTACCTAGCTTTCAGAATATAATCTTCCAATATAACGCTTTATTCATACACACAATATTCGATGTTATAACATACCCTAACCGTTTTCAGAGTTTCAGAGAGTTGTCATAGACATTCAATTTGTAATTTTCATTTTTGATGTTTGAGTATAATCCCTACCTAGCTTTCAGAATATAATCTTCCAATATAACGCTTTATTCATACACACAATATTCGATGTTATAACATACCCTAACCGTTTTCAGAGTTTCAGAGAGTTGTCATAGACATTCAATTTGTAATTTTCATTTTTGATGTTTGAGTATAATCCCTACCTAGCTTTCAGAATATAATCTTCCAATATAACGCTTTATTCATACACACAATATTCGATGTTATAACATACCCTAACCGTTTTCAGAGTTTCAGAGAGTTGTCATAGACATTCAATTTGTAATTTTCATTTTTGATGTTTGAGTATAATCCCTACCTAGCTTTCAGAATATAATCTTCCAATATAACGCTTTATTCATACACACAATATTCGATGTTATAACATACCCTAACCGTTTTCAGAGTTTCAGAGAGTTGCCAGACATTCAATTTGTAATTTTCATTTTTGATGTTTGAGTATAATCCCTACCTAGCTTTCAGAATATAATCTTCCAATATAACGCTTTATTCATACACAATATTCGATATTATACCATACCCTAAGGGTTTCCGGAGTTTCAGAGAGTTGTCATAGACATTCAATTTGTAATTTTCATTTTTGATGTTTGAGTATAATCCCTACCTAGCTTTCAGAATATAATTTTTCAATATAACCGTTTTCAGAGTTTCAGAGAGTTGTCATAGACATTCAATTTGTAATTTTCATTTTTGATGTTTGAGTATAATCCCTACCTAGCTTTCAGAATATAATCTTCCAATATAACGCTTTATTCATACACACAATATTCGATGTTATAACATACCCTAACCGTTTTCAGAGTTTCAGAGAGTTGTCATAGACATTCAATTTGTAATTTTCATTTTTGATGTTTGAGTATAATCCCTACCTAGCTTTCAGAATATAATCTTCCAATATAACGCTTTATTCATACACACAATATTCGATGTTATAACATACCCTAACCGTTTTCAGAGTTTCAGAGAGTTGTCATAGACATTCAATTTGTAATTTTCATTTTTGATGTTTGAGTATAATCCCTACCTAGCTTTCAGAATATAATCTTCCAATATAACGCTTTATTCATACACACAATATTCGATGTTATAACATACCCTAACCGTTTTCAGAGTTTCAGAGAGTTGTCATAGACATTCAATTTGTAATTTTCATTTTTGATGTTTGAGTATAATCCCTACCTAGCTTTCAGAATATAATCTTCCAATATAACGCTTTATTCATACACACAATATTCGATGTTATAACATACCCTAACCGTTTTCAGAGTTTCAGAGAGTTGTCATAGACATTCAATTTGTAATTTTCATTTTTGATGTTTGAGTATAATCCCTACCTAGCTTTCAGAATATAATCTTCCAATATAACGCTTTATTCATACACACAATATTCGATGTTATAACATACCCTAACCGTTTTCAGAGTTTCAGAGAGTTGTCATAGACATTCAATTTGTAATTTTCATTTTTGATGTTTGAGTATAATCCCTACCTAGCTTTCAGAATATAATCTTCCAATATAACGCTTTATTCATACACACAATATTCGATGTTATAACATACCCTAACCGTTTTCAGAGTTTCAGAGAGTTGTAATAGACATTCAATTTGTAATTTTCATTTTTGATGTTTGAGTATAATCCCTACCTAGCTTTCAGAATATAATCTTTCAATATAACGCTTTATTCATACACACAATATTCGATACTATACCATACCCTAAGGGTTTCCGGAGTTTCAGAGAGTTGTCATAGACATTCAATTTGTAATTTTCATTTTTGATGTTTGAGTATAATCCCTACCTAGCTTTCAGAATATAATCTTCCAATATAACGCTTTATTCATACACAATATTCGATAATATACCATACCCTAAGGGTTTCCGGAGTTTCAGAGAGTTGTTATAGACATTCAATTTGTAATTTTCATTTTTGATGTTTGAGTATAATCCCTACCTAGCTTTCAGAATATAATTTTTCAATATAACGCTTTATTCATACACACAATATTCGATGTTATACCATACCCTAAGGGTTTCCGGAGTTTCAGAGAGTTGTCATAGACATTCAATTTGTAATTTTCATTTTTGATGTTTGAGTATAATCCCTACCTAGCTTTCAAAATATAATTTTTCAATATAACGCTTTATTCATACACACAATATTTGATGTTATACCATACACTAACCGTTTTCAGAGTTTCAGAGAGTTGTCATAGACATTCAATTTGTAATTTTCATTTTTGATGTTTGAGTATAATCCCTACCTAGCTTTCAGAATATAATCTTCCAATATAACGCTTTCAGAATATAATCTTCCAATATAACGCTTTATTCATACACACAACATTTGAAATTGAATCATACCGTAATCGTTCTCGAGATTCAGAGTTGTCATAGAAATTCATATTGTAATATAAATAAATCATATTTTCAAACATCCTTTTCAAATTTAATATACTTTTAGTTTTCGGTATTTTCATAATACCGTAACCGTTTTCGAAGTTTTCGAGAGTTGTCATAGATAATTTGTAATTTTCATCTTAGCCTATTGCATAACCTATAATTTTCATAATATAATTTTTTGATAAAACGTAGTTCTAATAAGTACACACAGGAGTTCCAGAGGGTTGTCATTGACATATTGTAAGATATGCGAACGCAAATATTTCATTAGCCAACTTAATATTTTCAGATTGGTTTTTCCCAAATTTATCACATTGTTGTGTAGCATTTACCCTTATCAATATAACACAGTTTTGTTAAACATAAAAACCTTTTCTAGATTTACCATACCCTAACCGTTTGAGTATATATGGTGAAATTATGTCATAACCAATTTCCTATTTCAATTACTTTTTTAAACTTGACGATTTTGATTATCACCTATCACCACTTTTGTAGATTTAATAAAATATTTTGAGAAAGAACATAGTTTTCGTAAACAAATACACCATTTCCGTTTTCTCATACCATACCCTTTTACGGAATTTCAGAGACCTGCCATTCATATTTATATTATAAGATTCTTTGAAGCAATTATTTCATTACCAAAATCCTATATTCACATTAATTTTGTATTTTTTTTGCAAAAGCTGTCGATGAAGGAGTTTTTCGTATTTATAATGAGATTGGTTGAGAACACAAAAGAAAACCTAGGACAAATATGAGGATCACAAATGTGTTGTTTTGCTTTTGTTTTTGATGTTATAAGTTAAAAATTAATTAATTATTAAAAATTTTGTATGTTTTCGTATAATGTCTGACTTTGTGAAAGTATTTATTATTATTAGCCAATTGAGGCGGTTGTAATTGTTTGGGCCTTGGTATGTGTTGAATTTAATTGCGTATGTAACGATTTCTTATATTTTGGCTTGTTATTGAAATTTTCAAGTAAGAAATTATTGTTTTGATTTGTGTGAAGAGTTTTAAAGCTCGACATATTTTAATAATTGATATTAAAGACCGATGTGTTGTAATTTTGTTCTTCAGGAGTGTGCTATCTGGAATTTGTCTTAAATCAATTTGCTGTCATTTATAATGTTTATAGTAATTTTGTAGTTAATATGTGTGAAAGTTTCAGCACATTTTTATTATTTTTAAAAAGTTAGATTGTTACTCAAAAAGAGGTCGTTGATTATTATCAATTATTTGCACTGTTTTCCAGATATTAAGCACTTGACCTGTATAATTATTAAGACCTTGAGTTTAATTATCCTCGACACGTGGACGACATTTCTCATTCTTCAGCCTTAGATACACAATATTCAAATGAAATATGAGACTTGATTCTTGTGGATTTCGGTTGTAGATCGTTTCTAAAAATCGTTATATATATGTATACCTTTATTGTACCCTTCATGTTTCGTGGATGGAATTTGTACAATCTCATTATATTTTCATACTTAGTTCACGAAAGCAATTGTCTATCGGTTATTGAGATCAGTGGCCCTGGCTCCATTTGTATGCCGAAAATGATGACTGAAATTTGTTTAGAATTTTAGCTTAAAATAAAAATATGGCGAACAATTGTTTCGAAATTTATTGTAACTTTAAGATTTCTTTTATTCTTTTTTGTTTGTAGCTTTTTTTCTTTTCTCTTGGTGAGCTCATTCTCAGCTTCTATTATTGGTATGTATAAACTGGAGAAGTATATAATATTTACAACAATAATGGACACAAGTTTTCTTAAATTTTTGACGTGTACAAAAAAAACAGAAAAATCATTTAAACAGTTTCTGGTAATTAAAAGCTTAAGAATCACACATTACGCGTAATTTCAATAAGTTTATGTTTACAACAAAAAGAATATATAACAAGAAAAAAGTATATTTGACTTGGTGATTTTTGGTGTATAGCGAACTAGGAATCGGCTCGTTCACTTGCTAATCCAGATACGATTATTTATCGATCGATGTCAGAGTACTGTGATTTATTTCTGTTTCTGATCGGTATTGATATCGGTACGATGATAATAGGTGAACACAATAGAAGGCCGTATAGATATGTAATTTGTGCGCCATTTTTGAATAAGTCTTAGTAGAGCAGAGAAGTCGATACAGGTTCCTATAATTCATTCCACGATCAATCATTCAGATAGAAACGATAGTAGATAGTACCCCTTTTGTTGGCCGCGACACAATCGCAGATCAGTTAAAACTCGGCTAATCGGGCCCAACAGCATTTAACGGCTATTGTAATTGCCCATATTCGCCCGCAAAGGGCACGAGTTCAACCATCGATCGATTCGCGTATCAACTTTTCACGCCCAACTATAAAGTTTAGAGAAAGAAATACATATTGCTTGGTTAACTTGTAAAAAGAATGATCAAAATGGCATAAATAAATGAAATAAATATGATTAACAACTAGTTTCTATAAGTAGATAGTAGCAGAGAAATTGCCAATATAAGCAACACGGATACAGTATAAAACGTTTGGGTTCTGGAATTTTCCAAAGAAAATGCGTATTCAACAAAGATGGAAACACCCAGGTAGAGAAGAATGAATATAACAAAGGAGGGTTCAAATGCACTGCGCAGCCGCTGCAGCTGCTTAACCACAGCAGTCGTTGGTGCGAGTGAGATGGAATATGTGTGTATATATACGAATAAGTACAATTTACTTGCAAAACAATATTGCGAGGTATTTAAGAGCAGGACAGCTGCTCACATGCGGAGGTCAAACAGAGACAGAGGTATAGTGAGAGACAAAAGTCAAGACCAAAGTTGGTGACACATTGCATTTTGCGCCGGGGTTGAATATATATAGATATATAATCGAAATGCATCCACTGATGCGGTATTACGCAATATTACAAAAGTTAATTATACAATATTCGGAAATTTTGAAAGTAGAATCGATTTACTTGAAAAAGCAAAAAAAAAAAAAAAAAACAATTCGCTGACACTACGTTTGAAAACGTTTTGAATATGAGTCATTCGACAAAGTATTAAAAACTACACCTTATGCATATTAATATTGCTTACGTATAAGAAGAGAGAGAACAAGCCTGGCTTGCTATGCAAACTCCTTAAATCCTGGACAACCTTTGAGTTTTCGCTATTCCTCGCCTGCCTTAGCCTTAAGCCTCGCAATGGAATCTGGCATCTGCATCTGATTCAGCTTCTGCTTCAGCTTCAGTTTGAGTTTCAGCCTGCCTAAGAGAGCAACTTTCTAGCCAAAGGTGGAACACAACTCGATCTTCGCCATTTCCTCATTTGTGAAATTTGCCTGACGTGCCCACATTGATGTTGCTGATGACGACGACGACGGGGCGTTTTCTTTTTCTTTGTTCAAAGCTAAAAATGCTTGCAACACTAGCAATTATTTTAGTCTTCGTGCCATGATGTAACTCCTCAGCTTCGACTTTCCAACAGCTGTTCTACACTTTTCCATTGCCAATATGGCAATATCTAAGATCTAAAAATATAGATATATACAGCAGCACTAATATCTGGGACAATTTATATTATATGCCCCAACAAATTTTTAATTTCACGGTAGAACTTCACTTCAACACTTTTATTTTACGAATGAATGCATTGCGAGCTGTGGCCTCTATTTATATGCTGGCCATGTGGCCTGTTCGATGCTTCCAGAAATACATTTGTCTCCCTTATTTGCTATGGAAGTGTCTCGACATTGCGAGCGAATAAACTGCTGTTGTGCTGCATACGTGACGCATTGCTGGTAAACGTTTATCGCCACTACAATGGCTTTGTCATGGGATTTGTTACGCTCCATAAATTTTCCACTAAATGTTTAGCAAATGTGTCATCATTCTTAAGCTTGGAAAAGTTATCATTAAGCATTCCTGTAAAAAAATAAAATATTCGCCTCAATAACATATTAAAGAGCATATTTAGTAGATAATATAGCTTCGACAGTCTAAAGAGTCTGTGGCGAAACGCAACAACTTTTGTTTCGCTTGATATTAATAAAAAGGGGTTGACAGATAGCTTTTGTGCGAGCGTGACAGATATATGGGGCTGACTCAACTCACAGACTTGCCAGATCGCTATTGTGCGGGCGAGACAGACACATGTGGATGAATTGACGCACAGACTTGCCAGATGTCTGCAACTAGAAATTTCCACAACATTTGAAAAAGTATTTTGTGTTAAATTCTGTTATACTGTTATATTGTGTAGCAACAGTTGAAAATCAATTGAAAGTTGGCATTTGATAGGTATTAATGGCCATTAATGGTATTTTTAGAGAAAACTGTTTACCAAATTTGTTTGGAAGAATATTAATTAATGGTAAATCGTAGCTTGATTTTAAAATTGTAAAGACATAATTTTGTATTCAGTATCAGGAGCTATAGGTGTTGCAGTTTTGGAAGAAAGTTCCTGCCTAACTTTTTTGGAGAATATTAGACTTAGAATCATATTTGTAAGTACCTTGCAATGAAATATTACACAAAAAATGAAGAAAAAAATGAATAAATAAATCTATATGCACAAATGAACAAATTAATGTGTAGTTATTTCTTATTAAAGGGAATATAGTAAAGATATTAATAGTATAATCATATGGGAGTGAATAACGAGCACACGATTTTCAAGTCATATACCGAATTTAAAAAGTTCTGCTAATAATTGTGATATAAATTATTATTAAAGTTATTATTCCGCATATGTATAAAAAGTCGTCGTAAAATATGACTTACATAATACAAATGATTTAGATTTTTTAATTTGAGAACTTTACCTCAGTCTGTAAATTGAAGCACTTGTAATTTTGGGCAGTGTAGAAATCAACATCGTATTGTTTGTGTGTATTTAACCAAGCACAAGGTTTTTGAACCTTTGCGTGCCACAGCAGGAAAGCCAGCTGTTTTGACAGCGCGCGCGCATCCTGTGCTCAACGTGTCCTGCGGGGTGGGTGTTTGCGTACTCACTCTCACTCTCTCATTGAGTGAGTTGGTGGGAAGCACTCAGTTGTATTGCGAGTTCTGGATGAGAGTGAGTGCTTACGAATGCTAACGAGCTTAATAATAAACAGAACTGAATGTAAACTGAAAACTTGGCAAACTGCCGTTAAACTTTAAAGAAGAAGTATACTAAACACAATTGGGGTCAAGCCTGGGCTTACATTGGGGAGTTGCAAGTTGGGAGGTGGCGTCCCAAATTGGCTGACCCAGCTTAACAGTTCCCTAAGCCATGTTCAAAACGGGAGGCCCCTCAAAAACGGTATACCCCGATTTCTAAAGAGAAGGAATCAAGCAACAATAACGCTGGGGAAGCCATCAGAGGAAAACGCATAAACTGGCGGCAATTGTCAACGCAAACAATAACAATAGCAAAAAGGAACGAGAGACAGCAACAACCACGAAAACAACAGCAAAAATAATGGGGCAACTTTAACGGAAATTGCGTATACGCTGTGGGCGCCCACGTGTATCCTGCAATAACGATAGACAAGAGCAAATGCTTGTTGCTTTTCTTTCGTTTCCTGCGGCAGTGCAACAGCACGACAGCACACAATAAAAGTGCGAACCAAAAAAGGAAGAAAAAAAGGTAGAGGGGGGAAACAGTCAAATGGCTTAATAAACGTATTGCCCAAAGAATGGGACTCTTAGCATCAACATGCTTTATTGTAACACAAAATGAGGCCCGAGAGGGCAATGGATGGAGAAGGGCAGGCAATAATCAGCGATGGTAAATGATGGGCAGCGCAGCGCAGGGCAGCGCAGGGCAGAGAAGGGCAGAGAAGGGCAGAGAAGGGCAGAGAAGGGTAAGCATAGGCTCTTGTTAAGCCTGATTAAGTAAAGTGTTTTTCCACACATCAGGCGCAGCAAAAGCAGCAGCAGCAGCAGCAGCAGCTTCTCTCAGGGTCTGGCCAGGACGTTCCCTGACATTTTCTGACATTCAACCTTGTATATTGCCAAATGTGGTCCTTCAATTTTTGAGCCTACAATGTTGAGCCTGTGAAAATAACAAAATCAAAAAAAAAAAAAAAAAAAAGAGCTGAAAAACGCAGAGAAAATAACAGCCACAAAAACAACTGTTTGTAGCATAACTCTGTCAATGCATTTGAGGGCCGTTTGGTTTGAGTTCAGGCACCAGCCATTCCCAATTTACTCAGCTCAGTGTACACAGGCCGCAAGGACGAGTGAACCACCCACCCAACCGCCAACCACTCGTCCACTCACCCACTCTCTCGGGCGCGTTTGAGCGGATACGAAGCCAAGTGCTGGCAGCTGGCGGCGGGCGCGGTTTGGCAACAAGGACCTACATTCAGTCGTTTTGTATTCGTCGCTGGCAACTGTTCGTTCGCTCGGCTTCTGTTATCGTGTGTGTGTGTGTGTGTTTGTGTGTGTGAGTGTGTGTGCCAGTTAGCGCGAGCCGTTTACCTCAAAAGCAAACTGGCTGTGCAGCATTTGCAGCAGTGCTCCTTCAGACACGCAACCGTTCACAGCTCGCGGTCTCCAACAAACCAAAAACAAAACAAAAGAAAAACCATGGAACCGCACCACGGAAGCGACAACGCGTAGTGTTAAAATTTGTGATTGTGTAGGTGTTAGTCGAACTCTATCTCTATGTGTGTTGGTGTGTTCGTGTGTGTGTGTGGGAGTTGTATGAAGTTGCACTTTCAATTAGTTTGCACTTTTAACCCAAATGCAGCAAGCAAACTAATTAGTTTGTCTTGGCCTCATTGCCTTTAAGCGATTTGTTAAACAAAGTTTGTGGCCCCAGTTGTTGCTGTTGTCGTTGTTGCTGTGACCCAATGGACCATTGAATGTGCGGCCAGGCACAGGATGTCAGCGCCACACAAGCACAATTAAATTCGTAGCGTTTTTACGCTTCATTTTCTGAGCTGTCTGCTTCCCATTCTGGCACATTGAATTTCGGTTAATGGGTCTGTTGTCGCCAGTTCGTCTGTCAGGGCCAACAGTTGTCACACACACCCCCAAAAATAAATGGAAAATAAAACGGAAAAAGCATTCTTATAAATGGTTGTTCGGCTCAGTTTGATCTGATTGTCGAAGTATGTTTTGTGCTTTTGGCACTTTTCTGCCTAATGGAATTTGTATTATTTTCGAGCATAGCCGAATCCACTTCGTACTTTGTGGCACTCCTCTTTTGAGTTCAACGTGCACTTGCAACAAAAAAAAAGAAGAAGAAAAACAAAAAGAAAAATGAAAATGAAAAGTAAACGCACACACCCACAAAAAAAAAAAAACAATTGGAAGAATAATGGAAATTCAATTAGTTAATAACAGATGTCGCCTGCGCATGTGTGAATGTTTGGCCATGTCCCTGTCCCTGAGCCAGCTGAACAGCGACGGTTTCTCAGCCTCCACATCTGCCTCTTGTTTTCGGCGTTAGCGTTCAATGCTACCGCCACCAACGGTACGCCTGTCCGTGCTGTCCAGGGCACCCAACATTTGGCCTTATCTAAAATATGCACACGAGTCCTTGAGGGACTCGCAGAGTTTTCGTAATGCCATCCCAAGGCAACAGTAAGCGCCGAACAACCGAACCAAACTGGCGAACAGCCGACAACAACAACAGCAGCAGCAGCAGCAGCAGCAGCAAAAACCACAACAACAACTACAATTATAACAACAACTATAACAGGTATATACTCGTATATGTATACAGCTACAAATATTTTGCGAACTGCATATCAACCTTGGGAAGCGCTAAACTTGCCACTATTGTGCAACAACAAACTACCCCAAACACACACAAACACACACATTGTTGTGCACACAAGTTAATTGAATGTTGCTTAATTCAGCACAGCCACGAAAAAATCAACATATCCTCGAACCCCAACTAACAACAAGAACAAGAACAACAACAACAACCAAACCACAAACTTAAACTCCGAAAACGCAAAAAAAAAATACAAATAGGAATTATTTTTAATGTCGGCATTTTGCCAAGTGACGCCAATTTTATAGACTTTTTGTAAGAATGACCCCAATATAAGCAGCAAAAGAAACAGCAATCAAAGCTAGCATCAAAATTGCCCAGACACCGAAGTCGAGACGCCATTAAAAGCAGCCAGATTTGTTCTCTGATATATGATGGCTTCCAGTGGCAAGATTCGCAAACGCAAACATCGAAATTATACAGCTGGCGACATGGTGACGAGCACAGCAAGAACTACATTGACAACAACTACAGCAAGATTAACCACCAACAGCAGCAGCAGCAGCAGCAGCAGCAATGCCACAGTTAGAGAAACAATATCAACAGTAGATCCTGGCGAGGCTTGGCCCATGTCGGAGCAAAATGAAATAATGGAGGATGTTGCCAACCGCGCAGATAATTTCACGCATAATGTCGTCGACTTGCAGAAACTCTTGAATTTTAATGAGAGCAGCAGCAGCAGCAGCAGCAGCAATAACTTTTCGAGCACATCCAGTGCTATTAAATTGAGTAACGGTCCCATTACGGACACACTTTTGGGTACCATTTTGACCACGGCAACAGCGACTGTGGCACCCGCCGCCAGCTCCTTGTTGTCAAGCATCGCTGCATCAACAACATCGGCGACATCTTCCCAGTTGGCTTTAGTCTCCACGCAGCAGGCACTTGCAATGGGGCACGGTGGCATTGCACTGGCGGATGCCACCTCATCCACCTACTATGCCAGCTTGTTGAGCATGTCGCCGGCAACGACCAGCCTGATCTCATCCGTGTCCACGACCAAATCCTACAATGATAGCAATTTACGCTGGGAACAACTGGATGGCAACGTTGACTTTGGCTTCGATCCGATCTATCGTCATTCGCTGGCCATGTCCATTGTCTACTGTGTGGCCTATATTGCGGTGTTCCTCATCGGTCTCATCGGGAACAGCTTTGTGATTGCCGTCGTTCTGCGTGCTCCTCGTATGCGCACCGTGACCAACTATTTTATCGTCAACCTTGCCATTGCCGACATTCTGGTGATTGTCTTCTGTCTGCCAGCCACGCTCATCGGAAACATATTTGTCCGTAAGTAGACCCCGATTTTGAATTTATTTTATTACGGCAATTTAAAGAATTACCCTGAAGCCAACTCTCAATATACAATAAACATTTTTTACTACATCTCTTCAAAATTGTTGTTCTTACTAAGAAATATACAGCATCATCTGCATTTTATTGACTTTTAGAATTTGACTTGGACCAACTAAATACATATTTAAATAAGAAAGAGGCCATCAAAGATAAAACAAACTTATAACATAAAACAAACTTCTGCATTCATTTTGAATTTTGATTCGTCAAAGTTCTGTATATAAAATTGAAGAACAATCCTTAACTGAAAATGAATTTCAAAATGTTCTCAATTATTCAGAGAAAATATTCTCCTAATAAGATAATTTTATTACGATAATTAATTCAATGTTTTTCATTTTTCTACTCAGTAGAAAAATAAAAAAAATGTATTCTTAATTTGATTCGTCGACATTATTAAAATGCTTTGTGCTTTATCCATCGTAATTTTAATGTAATGTAATTAATAAATGTGTGCTTAAGACCAAAGTTGTACTGAAAACAAGCGATTGATAAATGAAGAAAGCGAAGTCTTAACTGCTGTTCCATTATCTGAAGCCATACTCACATTTATTCACACGATTTGTGTGGCTCAACAGTATTTGTCAGCAGATTTATGGACTGCTCATTAGCACTCCTGTCGTGCAAGTCTCGCGTTTAGTTCTCCTTTTCTTCGCTTCGGTTCGTGATGTTCGCATCTTGGGTGGATTTATGTTTCGCAATTAATCGACACTTGGATTAGGCCTGGCCAACGAAACGTTGTATATGGCACGCAATTTGTCGAGTTGGAATATCGAGCTTAATGCTAATATCTGCATTAATACTGGCCGTGCTACAATGCTGGAATCAACTAAATGCTCTGAAATATTATCGTGCATTATCATCAGTTTTATGCGGCGCTTGTGAAACACTCGGTCCGCTTCTCATGTTGAATTTTCCAGTGTCATTAGCATTGCTTTTATAGCCTTGGTATATATTACATATATCAATGGGGCACAACAGGAAGGAAGTCGCTACGACTATGATGAGTTCATCTAACCATATCCGTTTGAGTGCCATCTAACTAAAAACTTTTCCGTGTCGCATGTCAAAGGAACGAAATTTATTACATTATATAAGTAATACAAATACTTGCTTTTATAATGGGTTTGTTTGGGTTCTTTTTTTTTTTTTGTTGATGAAAGCTTTGGTGAAAAACATCAACCAATGTGAAAGGAAAATAGCGGATGATATTGTTAAAATACGACAATATTAATGATTGTGGATTAATATAATAAAAATAATATCATTTCTTTTTTTATTATTTATTACTCTGATATATTTCGAATCCCGTCGGATTCATCCTCAGGAAGTGATTCATACTTAGCTATTTATAAAATAAATCCAAAAAATAAAAATGGTAGATTTTTTTGTCGACGCAATAATCAATCAATACGCAACACATTTTGTGTTCTATTTAGGTATTCTGGGAAATTAAATAAATATAGAAATAAACATAATGACCAATAATCAATATCAATGAAATAACTTACATTTCACGAATCCTTTTGATATTAAATAAAGCGTGTTAATAAACCGATTTAATAGTCTCAATGACAGCAATCCAAGTAAATGTCCAAGTATTACATGATACTCGCATTTAATGAAAGGCCACTTTTTATAATCTTGGCCACTTTGGCTTTTGGCCCCAATAAACGAGGTTACGCATAATTGTGAGGGTTTAATTTTAATAAATTTACATCACCTTGGTAAGTATCTGTCTTACAACCTGCCGTGTGTATGTCAGTGCCTGTGTGTGTGTGTGTGTGTGTGTGAGTATCTGTGTGTGTGTGTGTGTATGAGTTTGTGTATGTGTGTGTGTGAACTGTCAACTGGGTAAATCGACTGTCACAGGGCCTGCTCCTGTCTGAGAAATTGCATGCAAATCCAAATCGGGCGCCCAGCGTCGACATGAAAAAATGATCAAAATCCTTCAGAAATCAAACGCTGATTGCAATGCATGACATGTCAGGGCAGGTCAGACCCAGTTCTAGACCCACGCCCCTACCATGCCCTCGTAGTAGCCACCCCAACATACAGCTGAATACAGCTGGCCGCATTTAGGCTCGCTGGTGGCGCCAACGTTTGCCAATTAAATGCGCTGTGCCTTAGAAATGTTCTTGTATTATTTCTTCTTTTATTGTTGTTGTTGTTGTTGTTGTTGCCATACAAAGAGCAAACATAAGACACATACAGTATAAAGAATTGCGCTGAAGTGTTGCTTGGGCTGCACAGAGGGGTTCTCAGGTCGCTGGGGGTTGGGGCTCTGTTTCTTGTAGTAAGCGAAATGAACCGAATGGCAAAAAAAAAAACAAGAAAAACGAATCAAGCGTCCAGGTGGAAAACTGAATGAGCAGACTGCAGTGTGTGTGTGTGTGTGTGTGTGTTGGAGTGTGTGAGTTTTTTGTTGGAGTGGTATATCAGTGCGCACTCGCGCTGTCTCTGAGGCGCTCTCTCTCTCTCTCTCTCCTTCTCACTCTCTCTCTCCCTTTCTCCCTCTCTCTGTTGCATTGTTGCTGCTGCTTTAAGGGTGGCCTGAAGGATCATCGACACAGAACTGACCTAATTTCACAAATTCAACATAGGCGCAGGGTGCGACGGGCAAAGCCAGCCCTTAGTGGGTCACTATACGAGTGTTTGCCTGTGTGAAAGAGTATGTCTCTGTGTGTATTTGTGTGTGTGTGTGTGTGTGTCTCTGTGTGCATGCAAGTGAGTGTGTGTGTGTGTGTGTTGGCTTAGGTTGGGGTAAGCAATTCAGACCCAGACCCAGACCCAGAACCAGGCGCAGCTGCATAGGCCCAGAAGAAACAGCAACAAGACCAATAATAAATAGCGACAGCCCTTGGGCCATTATTGAATGCTGGCATTTTGACTTGTGGGCGACAACATGCTGCGTGTGCTTCTACCCAAGTTAACGAAAATGGCCCAAAGGTCTTTTAAGCCAAATGCCTGTAGCTATCGCCAAAGCGGCATACATTTAAGTCGAGTCAAGTTATGAGCTGGAGGTTTGCTTTGAGATATTTGCACGTCCGGCTATAGATAGATATAGATATAGTTATGTACTTAGTCCATATACAGTTAGTTGCTGCTGTTTTAGGTGCTGTCATTATCTAAGCACACACCTTCGGAGCCTTAGAAATTGCAATGGAAAGTTGTTTTGCATTCAAGGACCTTTCTCTTTGCGGCTGGATGAATTGACCTAAATATTTTGCTCGACAACCTAATAGTCAGGGTTACACACACACACACACCCACACGGACAACGAGTCAATATGTGTGTGTGTGTGTGTGTGTGCTTGATGTGTTTGTTTTTACCTGGGCTGGGCCTGTGGCTCCTCGACTGCGACTTCAGCCTTTATTTATGTGTGTGTTTGGAAAACCAATAAAATGCGAAATGAATTGATTTGCCGAGCAAAGCGGGCGAACAATGCCACCTTGAGACACGGCGTTACATGTCCTTACTTGCCTGTTTTTCCTGCCTGCCCCTCCCCCTCCCCCACAGACAGCTTTTCATTGTGCGGTACTTTCTAATTGGATTTTTATGGCATTTTACAGCTCCGCAGCCGTTCTTGTTATCAATGCCAAATCCTTATCATTAAGATCATCGGCTGCATTCGCATTGTGAAATCGTGTCACGTATTTTAAAGCCACTTTTCTCGATTTCTTCATTAAACGGCGATGTGATTTACGCTCGTCAAATACACTCAGAGAAAAAGCTAAAGCTGGCCAAAAATGGCATATGCTTTTGCTTCTTAAAATCTCAAATACAATTGCTTTTTAAATTTTTTTTTTTTATCAAATTATGCAATTTGTGGCGTCGAGACAAAAATAATCATTACAAACATTTTGAAATGTAAACTAAAAGTTTCGTTCTTAATTTAAAAACATACAATCATAATTAGCTTGTTCCGTTTCACAGAGCAATTGTCGTGATTGCAAAAAACGTACTTGAAATACAAATTTGGTATTCTGAAACAGCATAGCCAGATTTGCACAAATTCTTAAGTAAAATATTGATTTGAGTACAAAATTCCCCAATTGGTTTTTATATTTATTTATTTAAAATTTTTTGTTTTTCTGAACAGTATGCGTAGCACGAAATCGGCCATTCCTGCAGCTGCTGCTGTTTTTCTGATGAAGTCATTTTTCTTCACTTGGCGATTTACCGTTGGTATTTTAATTTTGCTGCTACGTGCCTCTAGCAGCATTTAACTTCTATCTCCCAGCCTCTAGTTAGGATCCGCCTGATTGCTCTGTGTTGCGGTTGAGGCTGCTTCAATTCAATTTAGCAGACAGCCACGCAACGTGAACGTGACGCAGCAGAGATGATAAACATAACAATAAAGCATTTTCCAGAAGTGTTATACTCTATGTAATATCCATAGCTATTTACGCCCATTTCAATCGAACCCTCGTCCAAACACACCGACAGCGCCAGATTTGTTCCACCCGATTATTTCATTAAGTTTATGACCTTACCCAATGGGTTCCTCATGCCACATGCCACACGCTGCTATCTTTTCTTTGCCAAAGAAACGCAAACAATGCAAAAACCAAATCCCATCAACTTCGCCTACGAGGCGAGAAAAAGTTAGCGCGAAGTTTGCCTCGACTTGGCCTGAAATGTATGCAAAAATGTCTATTGACGTGATGGCAAATATGAAATACTCTTGTTTTGCTGCTTTCGAACCAAAATACAAAACTTATATAAAATGGTAATCAATTTAAAATTTATAAAAATAATCATTTTGTAGGCTGGCAATATATTTCTGTTTAATATATATTAATTAGATTTGATTTAATTTTATTGAGTGATATTCTTAAAAGTGTATTTTAAAACAATAATGTCGCCTAACTGTTAGGGAAGGATTGCTTTCAACAATTTTGCAAATAATTTTAATCTTAAGAAATTGATTTCGCTTATATCAAAATGAAACGCTTCTCCGACATTTCTTGTTTTATGATGATGCTATTTCGTCTATGGTTTTTTACTAGCTGAGTACAATGTTTATGCTCGGAGTTGCCTTAATCCGCAATGGGTTCCACATTTCTGCACATAATTGAAATGCCCCCAGTGAGAGCATATAAAATTGAGAAGAGAATCGTAAAGACTTCAGCTGAGCTGTTTGACATTTTACAGCGAGGTTGAAGGCCATAAGGAAAGGCCATGCTGATAAGTGGAAAATATCGATTGTTATTATCTGCAGTGTTCTATCAATATTGTGCGTAAGTTAATTTATATAGATATCCATAAATCTAAAGGCATGTTTGGCTCTCAAGTAAGCGGCTATATCAATATTTTTAATGTTTCTTCTACTCTCTACTCGGCTCAATTTGATTGGGTTCAACTCGAAACTTTGGCAGAGACTAACTTCTTGTTAAGAAAGTTGCCCACTGACAAAAAAAAAAACAACAAACTTAATATTAATAGCCTGTAACATGTAATTTATGTGATATCTGTTGCACTGGCTGTTGCAGCCTGAAAAAAACATGTATCTAAAATCTATTTAAGTTACTGTCCAGCTCTGCCAACTGTGTCCAGATGTGTCCCCACGTGGGTTTCCCGAGTGTGTTGCCCCAAAAAAGTTCAGTTACGGTCTATCTACGCACAAGGCACCAAATATAAAATAATAATATTTGTATGTTTATTTGCCGAATCGCATTAAATGTAGTTATTATTGGCAAACTCGCTCGCATTGCACTACATATGCATAATAAAAAGCGACAGCCAAATCGAGATAAGACAGGCGAACGAGACAGGAAATTAGCCATGGGGGGAGTCACAGCCACAACCACAGCCACATCTGTTGTAAGGATAAATGCACTGGATGCGTCTCTGACCCTGTCATATGATTCAGTGGAAGTCGTTTAGTGCATTGAACTCTTTGCGCGGTGTTAACGCTATAATTTGTCATTGGCTGTTGCTGTTACTGTAATTATAGTTATTAATACCTTTTAATTGCCATTCGATCTGCCAAGCCATCAAATTTGGTTTGTACTGTCATCAACCTTGATGACAGCGTGTGCTAAGGAGTCAAAATTTAAGGGCCACGGCCCCGCCCCTGTCTCTGTATCCTTTGACTCTGATGTGCTTTTACAGCCTTTTGTGTCTGACTAAGTTATCTGCTGGTAGCAGAGAATTCGTAGCGCAGCAATGGAGCTGCAACTGAGCACTGAGAAAAAACGTATAGTTTTTAAACAACTAGCCTGAAATTCGATGACGCGTTTAGCTGTCTACATTTGTAGTTTTCTTTGCTATTTAAAGTATTTCTTCTAAGGAGCAGCTACGATTTTTAAGTTGAGTTTTCTGATTAAACTATTAACTTACAATTAAACTATTGAATTACAATTATACGAATGATTATTGTACCTGAAGGTAAATGTGGTTAGGTATATATATGTATTTTATATTATTATAATTTGCTGTTGAAGTACTTTTTGTGCCCTTTGTTTTGCAAAAACCTTTAAAAACACATATTCGGATCGCTTCGGGCTCAAGATGTACGTGTTTCCCCTTTTATTTGTTCAGTGTAGCTGAAGCAATGTTGATAGTTAAGAATGTGAGTATATATATGTACATATAGACAGCAAATCATGCTTTCCATCTTCAATCAAATATAATAAAGAGAATACAAATTAACTTGGGTAAGCTGCGGGCGGGCAAACAATGACTCAAAACCACCACCCGGCTCCACGATGGTGCTTCTTCTGACTGGTGGCAATCTGAGACTTGTCACCAAATTATGAATGATATGCAGCACATAAATCTCAGTCAGCAAACAACGATGTCGACGACATAAATGTGGACGTGGACAAAAAGCATTGAACGCTAACCAGGTCCGACCGCCAACAGGCCAAAAACCGACAACGACTAGTCGACAATTCAGTCTAGTCGTAGACTATAAACATGACCAAGAGTTACTCAGCATAATTTTTGCAGTGCTTATGCACTATATTAACATACTCTTTGTATATTGTTATTTTTAGCCTGGATGCTTGGCTGGCTGATGTGCAAGTTTGTGCCCTATATACAGGGTGTGTCCGTGGCAGCATCGGTTTACAGCTTAATTGCTGTCTCCCTAGACAGGTAAGTGCAACGAAAATGAGCGTATTCGTTTTGTGTTTTTACGTGGCTTTGAACTTTTATTGTGGGCTCGGATACAGGATTGGGTTGGGATTGGATGGGACTTGGGTAAAGGGTGCCAGGTGCTGTTTCTAATGATGCACGACAACTGCGGGAGCAGCATGATGCACAGGGACCAGTGGCACGATGGGCTTCACAGCATGCACAGCAACCACAGGCTTGGCGACAACTGGATGAATGACCTTCACGGGTGCAGGATGATGCACCACATGGCTAGGGGAAACAAGATTATTAATGTGCAATTCACTTGAGTGGGTAACAGGCCTCTTACGAATGCACCGCGTGGGCGCCATGATGAATGACGGGTGTGTGCACCACAGCTGGATGGGCAGCAACCACGGGGGCACTGTGGACGACGGGAACAGCTACGACGCCGGGATAGGCATAGGCCTGGGCAGCGGCAAAGGCGGCGAGCACAAACAGCTGGCGGATGGAGTTGTTTGACTATTAGCTGAAACTGCAGATGGCATCCACGGAGAAATACTCACAACTTTGAACATTTTGTTGTTGATTTTTGTTTCTGGTGCGATTGCAAGCTTATTTGTTTAGTGCTGAGCAAATGATTTGCAACTGTTGTCAAATGTCGCGTCGAGTGGGGCTTTTATAGGAGTTGGCTCGCAAAAACTGGCTGACCGCTGGGATGCAGTTGGTTGCAAAAGTGAACGCAGTGAAGCTCAATGCAAGCCGGCTAGTGGAAAACTGGTAACTGACTGACTGACTTACTGACTTACAGCTGGCAGTCGGCGATGAGTCGGCGTTTCAGACTCAGCCAGTCTCAAGATCAAGTTCATAGCTCGCCTTGTCCGTATTTGGCATTAGGCGGCGCATTTTTGTTGTTCTAGAATGTCCATTGACCTTGAGTTGCTTTGCGAAGCTAATCCAAAGGTTCGCCTTGTGTTTCCTGTTCCATAAACAAACAAAAAAATATACATAAAATAAAAAAGTCACGAGTGTGTTTCAGATTTCTTGGCAACTCAAATCTCCATGCCCATAAAATCAGAAATCCTGCGTCCAGTTGATTTATCAAGTGGTTGTAAAACGTTTTGACAAGCATGACGTGTGTGTGTGTGTGTGTGTGTGTGTGTGTGCGGAATCCACGCGTGACACACTGGACAACAGCAGTTACGGTAATAGCAAGAGTCGCCGCTTTATGTTCGGCGCTTTCATTTATATCAATTTCTTAGAGACAGCAGTCACCAGTGGCTGTAGCCGCTGCTCCTGTCATTATTCAGCGCCAAAGGCAACAGTAGCAGGATGAAGTGCGTCGAGGGGTGAATGCGTGCGGGTGTGTCACGGAGCTGTGCGCAAGATACTCCATCATTTGACATTTGGTCACCAGCATAAAAAGCCTCAAACTGTCACAAGCCCATGTACATATCCATGTTGTACTCTTGAAGTTCATGCAATTTAACGAGCACTCGTAAAGTGATTCCAAATTTAAGATTTATTATCCGAACATGAACTTAAATCAGCACGCACTGCGCTGCTCGCTGCTTATCACTTGCTTAACCAACGCCATTTAATTAGGGCTCTTAGTTTTATGCATATATACATCAAACAGCTCCCAGTCTCCCACTCCCTCCCTCCATTCGCCCTTATAAATATTATCGCAAGAGCCACAGATAAACCACCCGGATGGCGGAGAATGTGGAGTGTGTGTGTGTGTGTGTGTGTGTGCCTCTAAAGCCACTTACTTGTGGTCTTAATGCCAATGACTATGCGTCTTCTGTGTCTGTCATTTTCGACGGAAATATCTCTGCGTACCAAAGTTGCCCAAATGTCAACAGTGCGTATGAGTAACCGCACCACATTTAAGCTACTCTTGCTTCTTCTTTGCTTGTTTATTTGCTGGATGAACAGGCCATTAAAAGCAGCGGCGAACTGAAAGCAGAGCCTGGCATTGTGTGTGGCCAATTATTAAACTGTTGCCATTTCTTTATGTAAATGACTGCGCAAATATATTTTCGGGGGACGAAAAGTTTGCCTTCAGATGGCGCTCACGAACGATCAGTGTCAGCTTCCGTTGGCCATTAGTCAGGCCATATCAACTGAGGCTTAGCCTCCTATTCTTTGACCATAAAGAGAAAAACATAATTGAGGGAGTCGTCAGAGTTATGAGTTGACCTTCAAACTAAATCCTGTAGACAAATTGTGTAAATGCAATTTATTGCTATTGCCTACCTATTTGTACGAGTATACTCAACAATGCCAATAATAAAGAGCTCTAACTTAAAATTGCTTGCACGCACTTGGCAAAAGATTTGCATTTTCGTTATTTTACAAAAAAATTAACCGAGTTTTGATTACCAGATTTAAATTTGCATATACAAATTGATGTAAATATTCATTTCAGAAATGTATCATGTATTTTAGGATAAAATAATGGTTTCTGTTACTCAACAATTAAGGAAAAAAATATTAATGCCAACTATAAGTTGATATTTTTCTAAAATTTAACAAAAAAAATTAAATTTCGATAGTAGAGAAATTTTAAAAGTTCTCTTTTTTTTGAGTGTGCAGTCAGTACATATCTTTAAATATAAATTTGGACTGTTTGATAGCTTTGGCTTTCAGCTGCTATTTGAAAACTTTGTAGCCAACCCCTAACGAAATAACCGTTGTGTCTTGTTATCAGCTAAACTCTCGCCATACAGACGACACAAAGTGGCTAAGAATGTTGGCTCCAAACAGCAACAGGAGCAGTAGGAGGAGCAGGATTATGAACTGGAGCTGATGCTTTAAGCATAATTATATGTTTTTTTTCCTTTCTATTTCTGTTAGTCCAGACCGAATCTTGTATTTTGTTTGTGTTTAGTCTATTGAGCGGAGAGCCCCAATAAGTCACCAATACTAAGCCAAAATGAAAACTTGGCAAACGTCTCCATATCGTCTCCCTCTTTCCCCTTGTTTACTTGTAGTTGTTGGGTAGTTGATGCTGCTCTTATTCAAATTTCGCCTCATTATGGCTGGGTCATGCAAACAATTGCCCCCTTTGGGCGATGGAGAGTTAAAGACGCACATGGTTAGCGTTGAGAGAAGTTCAATAGACTGGCTCGTGTGGGAGATTGAAAAGCGAGCAGTCAGCAGAAAAAGGCTTAATGATGCCGGGCATCCTGCGTGTGCGAATTAATCAGCTGAGATATTTGCATGGCTTGACTTTTTAAAACGGTGTCGTCATCGTCGTGATTGCCATTATCCTCAGTTGACGAGGCGGCGACATCTCAGCAGCAGCAGTAGCTGTTCAAAAATTCTTTGTTGCCACTTCTTACAGGTTCATTGCCATCTGGTGGCCATTGAAGCAGATGACGAAGCGACGTGCACGCATCATGATAATTGGCATATGGGTAATCGCATTGGTCACCACCATACCCTGGCTGCTCTTCTTCGATCTGGTTCCAGCCGAGGAGGTCTTCTCCGATGCCCTCATATCCACCTATACCCAGCCGCAGTATTTGTGCCAGGAGGTCTGGCCACCGGGCACCGATGGCAACTTGTATTTCCTGCTGGCCAATTTGGTTGCCTGCTATTTGCTGCCCATGTCGTTGATAACGTTATGCTATGTGCTCATCTGGATTAAGGTCTCCACACGCAGCATTCCCGGTGAGATGTCCAAGGATGCGCAAATGGACCGTATGCAGCAGAAGAGCAAGGTGAAGGTCATCAAAATGCTGGTGGCAGTTGTCATTTTGTTTGTCGTCTCCTGGCTGCCGCTCTACGTGATCTTTGCCCGTATCAAGTTCGGCTCGGACATATCGCAGGAGGAGTTCGAGATACTCAAGAAAGTGATGCCAGTGGCCCAATGGCTCGGCTCCTCCAACAGCTGCATCAATCCCATTCTCTACTCGGTCAACAAGAAATATCGACGAGGCTTTTCGGCCATCATCCAATCGCGCAGCTGCTGCGGACGTCTCAGGTGAGTGTCCAGTGATTAATTTGAACTTTTCCTTTTACACGTCTTAGTTTACTATTTTCGTCTACAAAAGCTAATATTTCTTTGTAATATTTTGGAATTAAAGAAATTATAGATTTTGTTCAAAGTACTCTAAATGAGCTAGGTTCTCAATTATTTAAAAATATAGATTCAGTAACATATTTATGCATCTGATACATTTTTGTGTCTGGTCAAATGCGTTAACCTATTAATTGTGGTCAGCATCTCGAATAGTTAAACATTTACGGTTTATCACTTCTTCTTTTCGTGCTGCAGGTACTATGACAACGTGGCCATTGCTTCGTCGACCACCAGCACTAGGAAGTCATCGCACTATCATCCAAATAGCTCACGCAAGAGTCCAAGCAGCCCGGGACTACGCAAGACCAATGCCGTCTCCTACATTTACGAGCACAACTCGTTGCGTCGCCCCAATATGATGATGAAGCAGGATAGCAATCTGTCGCAGCACATGCTGCTCAAGCAGGACTCGCATGGATCGCGTCAGTTTCTCATTAAGCAGGAGAGCTCCTGCAGCGACGCTTCAGGCACACGACGTCTGCTGTGCCAGCAGGACAGCAATGGCAGCAAGGTTTCGTTATCGAAGCAGGACTCGATTGTCTCCTACATGGAAGCGCGCCGAGTGGCCGCATTGAGTGCTCAGGATCGCTCCGTAGACTCCATAGTTACCCAGCAGGATACCATTTCCATTGAGTCGCGACGAGGTGCACCAACAGCAACGCCTGCATCATTGCTCGACAAGCGACAGAAGTTTGTCAAACAGGATTCGGTGATCTCGTTTGTGGATCAGAGACCCGAGCCGCGACGCCATCAGCTGGTGAAACAGGACTCCGTCATCTCGTTTGCCGATCAGCGGCGTGGCCTGCTCCACAAGCAGGACTCGCTGATCAACAATCGATCCAGCGATGCGCCCACTCATCATGTATCCATACTAAAGAAAACCGATTCCCAGCTGAGCTATGTCAGCTCCTCGCCCCGCCGCAATGCGGAGCTGTACGATTAATCCGAGCTAAAGTGAAAATGTGCATAAGTATATACAAACTAATCACAAGTAAACAAACAATAAATACATACGACACCAAAAATCTAAGCAGATCTAAGTAGTTAGTTCTAATAACACTGGAGGGGGAGCACCTGGAAGAGGGGGCCTGTGCGAGCAGTCGGCAATGCTGAAAGTTCAGAGCTTCGCTGGACCGTGCCGCATATCCGCCGTAATTTGAGGAGAGCTTAGGCGGGCGTATGACCAACTTGTTATCGACTGGCGGGCAGGACAAGTTAATATAAAATACAAGAAAGAACAGTTTAATTCGGCGTGCCGAAGACTAAATATGCTTGCAGACAAAGAAAATTTGTTGACATATTTCTGAATCTTTGGGACAAATGGCAAATGTTTTATTTATTTCGGAGTATCTCGGAGTTATATGATACAATAGTCCGAAAATATTAAAATAATGGATGAGTTTGATTAAGAAATCATAAAAACGAATCCAGAGTTTCAAAAACATACGATATGTAAGTAGATATTTTGAGTTTGATTAAAAAGTTGTAATTCTTACAATACAACGATGATTAATACGTATTTCAAAACTATTATATTAGTACGAAATTGACTTGACATTTCAAGGGCAATCGCATCGGAATCTTACCTGGAAGAGCTGGATTATGAAATATCGCTGTTAGCGTTTAATGTTTGTTTCTGGGAACAAGTTGTACTTTTTGAGATCAGAAATGTCGCTGGATAGACATAATACATATCTTGACAATATTTAAATATCGTCTGCAAGAGTATATTAACTAGATTTGCTTAGTTAGGCACAAAAATACTCCAGATGACAACACGTAATGCACGGAAATCAAGACGAGTCATGGAACGATTTACACGTGTTATAATAATACTACATATATACACACTCACACACACTATACACACATACATAAAAACACAGCAGTACAATAGTGAACAACTAAATCTAACCTTGACTATACTATGGTATAATCACACCGTAATGTAATGCAATTTTTAAGATTGTTTGTACTCATCATTTGCTATAATATATAAAAATAAAAAAATATGTATATAAATATAGATATATATATACATATATATTCACAGCTTGCTATGGAAAACTAAATTGAGTGTTGAGCAAGGCAGAGCAACTTTTTACAAGCAACAGCAGCCCGAAATAAATGGGCCAAGCTGAAGCATTTTCTACGAAAGCGAAAAGAGTGAAACGCGTCCTTAAAACAAAAAAAAAAAAATAATAATAAAAAAATAAATAAACGCGCAGGAATGTCCAGTATCAAAGAAAACAAATTTGAGAAACACCGAGGTCTAAAGTAACGTACCTACTAAATTTTTGTATGAACAATTCTTACAATTTATATATACATATATATATAATATATATTTGTATTGATTTTGGAATAAGCAATATATGTAATACACAATGTCTGTATAACATCTATCAAACAAACAATAATCAATTTTATTAGGGTTTTACACAAAATAACAAATGAAACCAAAAATCCAAAACGAAGGAACACAAATCGAATTGAGGCCATGACACATTAGAGATATAGGGTTTAATAGTTATGGGAAACTGTTAAGTAAACATTGCAAAGCGCACAAAGCATTAACAGTCGACCATGGAAATGTTTACGGGGAAGCAGATGAAATGATAAATATGTATTTTTTTGTTTGTTTTTAATTTGTTGGTTAAGATAAGTACACTTAAGTCTATAGAAAAAATAAAACTGCAATGAACAAGGCGATTAGAGATTGAAGGTGGAACAAGCTGTCCCAGCATTCGCACTAAAACGTATCACTAATAAAAACAATAATCGAAACATTATTCAACACCAACTTTAAAGGATAACAATTTAAATAACAAATAAGCTATATATATATATATATATAAATATATATATAAATATACATAATTATAATATGAATAACTATGGAACTACAACATATACATATAACGAAAACTATGCAATTTTATTGTTAGCCAAAATTTTATAAATGTCAAGTAATAAATGTAAACGAGTCGAACATTTGTATGTATACAAGAGCAAATATACAAATTATACTATATATACTTATATATATGCATATATATATACTTATATATATGTAAATTCGTATCAAGTTTAAAACGAGCGGGCATTAGGCGCTGTTTTATGGCACGCTTTTACAAAGCTACATTTTAAACAAGGATTTAGTTTAAGCTATAAGATTTGATTCCATCTCAAGTTGGCCAGCTTCAAGCTTCAATAAAACCAAGATTCAACCAAATTAAAACAAATCCCCAGCGCCTAGTGCATGGCTAAATCTAAAAAAAAAAAAAACAAAGAAAATATCAATATCAATAATATATTATAAATATATATATTATATACTTGCAGTATATACATAGATATATTAACATATATACTAATTCAGACAAGAGCAGCAAATGCAATAACAACCAAATATTTTAGTAACTTATGGAATACCTTTTAATATTATTATTTATTTGTATTATTATTTGTTGTATTGTTGTAATTATTAATATTTGTATTATTTTATTCTATTATTATTGACGGCTTCTCCAAGTGTAGATCAGATCATATATATTAGTATATACCATATATGATGGAATGAGCCTAATAGAAATAGTTTAATTTCAAGGACACCAACAAAGGCGTTTTAAAACACTTTGATAAATTAGAAACATACATACTGCAACGATTTAAAAAGATATATTAAGTAATATTTATCCAATAAATCGAATTGAATTTTAAGTTTTAAAATTGAATTTATATTTAAAAATATAAAAAAATAAAAGCGAAAAAAAAACAATAAGTTATAAAGCTATACAATAAGCATATATAACGAACATCAATAGAATACATTTATATATAAATATATATAAATTTATATGAAATACAACTAACACCAAAGATACACGCATATTAGCAGAAATAAATGTAATAAATAATTGAATTAAAAGAGAAAAATACCATTTAAATTTCTTTCTTGATTCACTTGCAGAATACTGATTTCACTCGAAGTGATTACCTACAAGTAGGTCGTCATCAACTTTCTAATTCCGATTTTTCGAAATGTAGGATATATTAATATAATCTAACTTATTGCAAAAGCTATTAAGATACACAACTTGAGACATTGGATTATAAAAAATTAATCAAGCAATTGATGCAACAGACACCGATTTAGTTAAAAATGAATCGCTGGATTAATCGTGTTGCTGTTGTAACTGGCGCAAGTTCAGGGATTGGGTCAGCATGTACAGATTTCGTGGCCAAGAGCATGACGGTCGTGGGCCTAGCACGTCGACAACATCGACTTGAAGAACTAAAGGCATCATTACCTTCCGATCAGGCTGAGCGATTCCATTGGCGTCAGTGTGACGTAGGTGATGAGCAACAACTAATTGATTCCTTTGCCTGGATTGACGATCACAGTATGTTTTCATGAATGTTATCTCCAATTAAATTTGAAGCAAACCCTTCCATAGAGCATCAGTCCAGCATTGAAATACGAAAGGCGATAGCTGTAAACATTGAAACATTACAGTACTTATCGATAGACGAAATATACTAACATCGATATCTAATTCAATTCGTATGTAAAATCGACTTTTGAATTATAGAAAGTATATAATTTATTAATAAGTTTTCTCTGTCCGCTTTCAAACCACACAAATGAGCTAGATTTAAAATTTTTTAGAAATGTAGATTCAGCGTAATATTTATGTGCTTCGATTGCATTCGATACTAATTTTTTGATCATTTTAGTTTATGTAGAAAAACTAACTTAACCCACGAATGCTAGCACGATATGCTTCTAACTCGTAAGTATGGGAGCAACTCGAATAGTTAAACATTTATTATTTATTATTTCTTCTTTTCGTGCTGCAGATACTATGACAGCATGTCCATTGCTTCGTCGACCACCAGCACTAGAAGCCCTCGAATTATCATCTAAATAGCGCCTGCAAAGAATCCAAGCAGCCCGGGACTGCACCATATCAATGCCGTCTCCTACATTTACGAGCACAACTCGTTGCGTCACCCCAATATGGTGATGAAGCAGGACACCAATCTGTCGCATCACATGTTGCCCCAATTCGGCATGCCGAAGACTAAATATGCTTGCAGACAAAGAAAATTTGTTGATATATTTCTGAGTCTTTGGGGCAAATGGCAAATGTTTTATTTATTTCGGAGTATCTCGTAGTTATATGATACAATAGTCCGAAAATATTAAAATAATGGATGAGTTTGATTAAGAAATCATAAAAACGAATCCAGAGTTTCAAAAACATATGTAAGTAGATATTTTGAGTTTGATTAAAAAGTTGTAATTCTTACAATACAACGATGATTAATGCGTATTTCAAAACTATTATATATCTACGAAATTAACTTGATATTTCAAGGGTAATCGCATCGGAATCTTACCCGGAAGTGCTCGATTGTGAAAAGCGATTTTCAGCGAAATTTTATAAATGTCAAGTAGTAAATGTGAATGCATCGAAAATGTGTATGTATACAAAAACAAAAATACAAATTATATAATTTGTATACAAATAATATATAATATTTTCATTTCAAGGACATCCACAAACGCTCCTTAATACACATATACACATAAAACGATCTGAAAAGAGTTAGATATAAGATATAAGTAATATTTATCAAATAAATTGAATTGAATTTTAAGTTTTAAAATTAAATTTATATAAATAAATGTAATAAATAATCGAATTAAAAGAGAAAAATACCATGTCAATTTCTTTCTTGACTAACTTGAGGAATAGTGTTTACTCTTGTAGGCCGTCATCATTTCTTAGATTCAGATTTTGATTTGTCAAGTGTAAGATTAATTAATGTAATCTAAATTATTGCAAAAGCTATTAAGATACCTTAATGTAGATTGCAAAAATCAAAACACAGTTTGAGAGATTAGATTATAAGAAAGTACTTAAGCGATTGATGCAACAGACTCCGGCTTAGTTAAAAATGAATCGCTGGGTGAATCGTGTTGCTGTTGTTACTGGCGCAAGTTCAGGGATTGGGGCAGCATGTTGTAAAGATCTCGTGGCCAAGAGCATGACGGTCGTGGGCCTAGCACGTCGACAACATCGACTTGAAGAACTAAAGGCATCACTACCTTCCGATCAGGCGGAACGTTTCCATTGGCGTAAATGTGACGTAGGTGATGAGCAACAAGTAGTTGATTCCTTTGCCTGGATTGATGAGACTCTCGGTGGTGCAGATGTTCTAGTTAACAATGCGGGAATCGGTCGAAATACCAATTTAGTTGACGTGGGGAACTCTAAATTTCTACGCGAAATAATTGATATTAACGTTTTGGGTATTTGCTGGTGTACTCGAGAGGCTTTCCTTTCCATGCAGCGACGCCAGGTAAACGATGGGCACCTGATTATTATGAATAGCGTATGCGGTCACGTCATGCCTAAAATTGGATTTAACTTGAATATGTATGCAGCAACCAAGCATGCTTGCACTGCGCTAACCGAAGTGTTTCGCCAGGAATTCCTAATCAAAAATACTAAGATTAAAATCACAGTGAGTATTTATAATCTATATACTGAAGGTTTCAAGTTGATATTTTTGTTTTAGAGCATCAGTCCAGGGCTCGTCGACACTGAGATATTTGAGGCGAGTGGATTTCCTAAACCGATTGGAATGCCTTTTCTAAGTGCTGAGGAGGTCGCCGATGCGGTGACCTACTGTATTCAGGCACCACCCAACGTGCAAATTCATGAACTGATTATGAAGCCGCTTGGTGAAGTTATTTAGTCCAGTTGTATCCAAGCAATTAAATTAAAGAAAATACACATACATACAAGCCATATCAATATGTGTACATATCAATTTGATTTCTTTTCTAAAAAGTTATTTGTGTTAAATTGTTGATAAATTTGCATGAAATACTATTTCGATTTTATTAGTGGAATATTTTAATCGAGGCATTTTACTGTAGCTCCGCTCGAATCCGGTGAATCTTTAAAATTCAAATGGAAGTCTTGTATTCTGCGAGATATAAATTATGTGCCAAGATACGTTAAAAGCGAGTGTAACTAATTGAAAAACAGCTCCGATTCGGCTACTCTAGACGGATTTTTGGAAGGACGACCGACATTAATCAACAATTTGTGTGCTTTAGTTTTAACTTAGGTCATCTGAATATAATTAACTATGAATCGCCAGCTTTTACTTTGATTAAGTTAAACTTGAGAAAAGCAGGCGATGAGCAACAAGTAATTCATTCCTTTGCCTGGATTGATAAGAACCTCGGTGGTGCAGATGTTCTGGTAAATAATGCTGGCATTACTCGTCGCATCTGCATAACTGATGAAGGAAATTGTGCCAATCTGCGCAATATTCTCAATACCAATGAATTGGGTGTCTCCTGGTGCACCCGAGAAGCTTTTTGCTCTATGCAGCGACGCCGGGTACACGATGGACATGTGATAATTATTAATAGCATTTGCCGGACATCATGTGACCGTTGTGTCTGGCTTCAGCAGATTGCAGATTCACGAGCTGACCATTAAGCCGGTGGGGGAGAAGTTTTAGATCTAAGCATTATTGTGACTTTGCAGTTATAAACCCTGATCGACGAAAGAACGTCGAAATACCAAACGCGATAGTTGAAAATATAGAAAGTTTGCCAGTATTTGCGGGCAATAATCGATAGACGAAATATATCGATGTTGTTGAATTACTAATATCGATATCTCATTGCCAGCAGTCGTAGTTCGTGTCGGGTATTGTTTTTATTTTTAATAATTTGTAACGTTCCATCTGTTAATTATTTAATTGATCATTGTTTAATATATATATTGCAACGAAAAGCACAAGTTATTCTTCGCGGCTCTCGCAACCGTTGTGGTTCGTTTGTCTAACGCAAGCCTAATTAAATTACACAAAGACAAAGCATCTTCTCTCTGTCGACGTCATTGCTATTTTCGTGCACACATTTCTTTTATGCACACACACTCACACGTACAAACAATGGAACAACAAAAACAAGGAGCGCCTGTTGTTGTGGCCGCAACATCTCCCACAGCTCTCGTCGGTGAGGAGGAGGTGGAGGAGCAACTGGACATTGATGACAACATGAAGCATTGCTTTGAGAACCTCATTGTCATCGATGTCGGCGCAAATTTGACCAACAAAAAGTATAGCCGTGATCTGGATTCCGTTGTCCAAAGGGCAAGAGACGCAGGTTTGTTCATTTTCCAAAACAAAAAACAAAAGCAACAAGAATAGAAGAGAACAAGTGCGATCAGACTAATAATAAGACATGACAGCTGTCTTGGGCGCGGCAAGTGTGGTCAGCAAGTGTGCAGAGAGAGACGGACGCACACACACACGCACATTAAGAAGGTCAAGCAACACGGGCGATAAGCATGCAACATGTGTGCGACAGCCTCAACTAGGGTGTGTGTGTGCGTGTGTGTGTCTGGTATTTGTCGCATCAATGCAACATTTAGAGCTGCAATGTGCATTCTTTGGAATACCCTGTACAAATTAAAATGTCTTAAAGAGTAGAATATTAAAAAAAATACAAATAATAATAGTGAGTAGAACAAATAAATTTTAAATAAAGAAAAATTTAATTGATTGAATTTAATTAAGGGGCGTCTACCGTATTGCAGTATTTCCAAAGCTTCATCACACAGCATCAAATAAGAATTTAATTATGGAGCGTTTCGAAAACTTCTCCAACTCCATTAATGTCGATTTACAATAAACCATTTTTAAATGGATCTAAAAGACCATACATTAAAAAATGTAAATTTGAATCTCATCCCTAATGAATAGAACATTAGCCGATTCATAAGCACATCAGCCAGGGAATTATTTTGTAGGGAAAATTATTAATCGATTTTGGAATCATGGAAATATTTTCTTTGGCGAAATTATAAACCGATTACGCGGTACTTTATAGTCGGTCACTCTCGCCTAGAAGACTAACTTTTTTTTTATATTTTCTATGCTCACTTTCATTTGGCGATCTCTGGTTCTCATCTCATCTTCTCGTGCCTTTGTTTTAGGTGTTCAGAAATTAATGGTGCACGGCACTTCGGTCAAATCGAGTAAGGAGGCGCTGCGCCTTTCGCGCATTTATCCCGACATTATCTATTCGACTGCTGGCATACATCCGCACGACTCAAAGTCCATTGTGGAGGAGCCGTCCACATGGTTCGACTTCGAGCATATTGCACAGGCGCCGGAGTGCGTTGCCGTTGGTCCATGCGGCCTGGACTATCAGCGCGACTTCTCCGAGCCGGATGTGCAAAAACAGATATTTGTCAAGCAATTGCATTTGGCAATTCATCTGAACAAACCTCTGCTGATCCACGAGCGATCGGCTCAAAATGATGTACTCGAAATACTCGACAAGTAAGTGTTGAATCGTACGTATATTGCAACTATAATGAATGGTATTAATATCAGATTGGTCTTCCAGATTCGAGAATCTACCGCCTGTGATCATCAGAGGTTTTATGGGCACAGCCGAGGAGGCGCTTAAGTACTTGGATCGCAGATTTTACATCAGCTTGACGGGTTACTTATGCAAGGACAAATCAGATACTGGCGTTCGCAGGCTGCTGGATAATGGCACCCTGCCACTGGACAGACTGCTGGTCGAAACCGATGCGCCGTTCATGTATCCTAACACGCGAGCTTCCAAGCTGCCGCAGCATGTGAAAAGTGGCATTACGGAACGATCTTTACTCTACTTACACAGGTTGCATTTAGAATCGATTCCTTTTATTGCAGAGACTTATGTATCTTTAATTTGCAGATATTGCACCTTTCAACGCAACGAACCGTGCAGCCTGCCAGCAATTGTGGAAATGATTGCTGCATTCATGAAGAAAACGCCCGACGAGGTCGCCTTGGCCACGGCCTTCAACGCCCTAAAGCTATTTGGCTTGTCCTAAATGTGGTGCTTAACACCAAAAAAAAAAAAAAATTGAAACGAGCCTGAGATTCACGATAGACTCACACCATGTGCCTTAACTACTACTAATCGAATTCAGGATGTGCTAACCTTGACCTAAACATATACACACATACACCTACACACACGCATGCATACATTGCGAACACACACTCACACACACCTAACTTCGACGCATTCGTGCAAGAAATACGTATACATTATATACTACAAATGCTCTTACCACATCTACGTATTAGTTGTGCGAAAAATTTTGCAAATCTAGTTTTTAAGTTGTGTTGGTATTTTGTAAACAGAAAACCTTTGTTTACTGGTACTTCCCCCCCGGAACCGGTGCCAAGGTGGTGCCAAGTGGAATGGTGACGCCGGGAACGTGAAATCAATTTGCGCTTTGTTCGCCGTTTCACACATCGAAGTGCGCGCTTCGAGACTGTTAAATGCTGCAGCTATATATTTAATGTGTGTGTCTCTTATTTTTTCCTCTATATTTTTTTCAATTGTCATAAAGATGTTTTCTGTCTTTAGGTTAAGGGTTATTTTATAGTTACGGCCGTTTTTTATATTTGTTGTATACCAACCAACCTATTAAGTCTCTCGTTTAGTTTATAGTACATATTTTTGTAAATATTTATTTTTGTTGTTCCGAGGAGATTGATGATAATGATGATTATGGTAAACGTGATGTGATCATTTAACGAGCTACATATATTTATATATATATGAAACACATATTTAGTTTGTGCTATGAATAATAACGCATACCCACTACATACATACACTATTTATATATATTTTGTTATATCTACATATTAATCAACATACATACAAAAACATATGTGATGCTGTTGTATACGTTGTACTGAACTGATTCAACTATAAACGGAGGTGCATGAAAAACTCTGCTTTGTGCACTTTGTCCGCACACCACACCTAACACACACACACACACCTACTATTTTCCATTTGAGTATAGATAAAGCGAATTTAAATAAAAATGAAAAGCGAAAACAATAAACTGAGGTTCCACAGATATTTTTTGTTATTTGGTCTGATTTGGGGTTTTGTTGCTAGGCGCGTAGCACAATGCTTATTGTGTTTGGCTTTCAAAACCGTTGAATGTTTTGTAAGTCTTCGAACTGCTGGAGTCTATGTAAATTGTCCCACCATTGTTTGAGTCGATGACGCAGTATGAGTGCAAACCACGGTGTCAACGGTGCACTAAATTTCGATATGGCATCGTCGATCTCCTCACGCTTCAAATACCTCACCTCGCTAACCTCATTCGCATTCGGCTTGAGAGTCACATCCTTTTGTAGGAAGAGTATATAATCAATTTCATGCTCGCCCCACACACCGTCCCCAGTATTGGCGTAATGGATGCGCGTTAGATAGTTAAAATTGTCGGGTTCTATCTCATCCGTTGGTATTCCCAATTCGTAGTTGAGGCGACGCTGGGCCGCTAAACGAATGCCCAGTGCATTGGGCTCCTGTCGTTCCTGCTCAATGTCGTGCAGGGGATGGCTGCAGCAGGCGTTTGTATACGTATCTGGAAATGTTATCTGAAAAAGCGAATTTCTTTGTCAATGAATCTCATTGGGATTCCACAATTCAATCACACCTTGTGCACGGAGCGCCGTTGAACGAGCATTTCGCCCTTGGTATTGAATAGAAAAACACTGAATGCTCGATGTAGCTTGACGGCACCCGTCTCCGGATGCACCCGATGACAGTCCGCCTTGGTAGCAGCTCCAATAGCCTTGTCGTTCTCGTCCACCAAAATGCATTGCTCCTTGAGAGCGTGAGCCTGCAGGGGATCGTGTATCGTATCGTATGCAGTTGCCTCTTTTCGTTGGCCCATTGATGTTGTGGAGCAGCTGCGCAGCAACTGAAGGCGCGGCCAGAGATTCAAGCGCGACGTCAACATTTTTGGTAATTCAGTTGAGGTGTTAATGACTAGCTTCAAATAATGTCTAAACAAATATAAAAAAAAGTGAAAACGTCGTAATCGGAGATTCAAGTGTGGCGTTGCCAACTGACTTGAAGATGCGACAATGTGCAACACTGGTCGTTTGAACAGCTGTTCGCTAAACGCAGCCAGCCCTGGCCAAAGTGATACACATTTGTTCATAATCAGTTTTTTCGCTGCGTCCATAGCTGAAAATTGTAAATAGTCGAGTAGTTACTCAAGTAATTACCCACACACATACCGTAAAATGGTAAGCTAGCCGCTTAGCATATGACCAAAGAGAGAGATTGAATTTTTGCAAAACTTCCGCAGATACGATTCATACTCATACAAAATCGGGCAGGCAAAACTCGCCTGGCCAAATGGTATATGAATTTTGATGACGATGAAAAACAGAAACTAATCGAAGAAGTTCACGCCGTGGTCACAGTGCGCGATGCCAAGCACACTAACTTTGTGGAGGTAACTAACGGTACTTAAAAACATCCCAAAACAGTTATAAACTAATAGTTTCCTCTCCTTTCTCACTCCAGTTTCGAAATTTCAAAATTGTATATAGACGCTATGCGGGCCTCTACTTCTGCATCTGCGTGGATGTCAATGACAATAACTTGTGCTATCTGGAAGCCATTCATAATTTCGTGGAGGTGCTGAACGAGTACTTCCATAATGTGTGCGAGCTGGATCTCGTTTTTAATTTCTACAAAGTCTATAGTGTTGTCGATGAGATGTTCTTGGCTGGCGAGATACGTGAGACATCACAGACGAAAGTGCTCAAACAGTTGCTAACATTGAATTCGTTGGAATAAAGTGAGAGGGGAGATAAGAGACAGTTTCAAGTTTTCCCTCAACATCTAAACGATGCATTCCCATTGCCCGCTTATCGAATCTTTCACATTTTATATTATTACTATTATTTACTATTTATATTCATATATGCATATGCAAGCGGAAACTCTTAAAATGTTATTAATGATGTGTTTAGAATCAAATAATTATAAATGTATAATAAGAGATTATATTCAGATGCAAGTATTAAATTGATATTCCAATAAGCTGCGCTGACTGCTGATATGAACTTTTGTCCATGCATATGTATGTGTATTTGTAGGTGGGTTACCGCCCACCAAAAACAGCGGATGCAGATAGCAGGGCATTGATATTGGAATTGCAGCCCTGATTGTTGCCTTGTACAACACTGCTCATAACTGACGACACTCTACTACACTAATGCCACTTCGTCATTTTTTCAGTCGCCATTGTTCTCGTTCTCGGCTGTCGAATTTGTGGAAATTATCGAATTTCCCTCAAGATCATTGCAATAAATACAATATAAGATAGAGAAACAAAACTTTTTGGAAATATAAACATTAATCAGTGCGCGATATTTGTGCTAAAAGTGAAGTAACAAGAGGCAATTAAATACCCCAGCCAGCGAAATCGACTATTTGTTCGTGGCAAAAAAAAACAACTTCGAACAAAAGCAAAAGCCTAAAGAAAAATGTCATCTATGAATCCAGAATAGTAAGTCGTCACATGCATTAATTGCGCGTAATTGAGAAACGCAAAATAAAAATAATAAAAAAAAACTTGCACCCTTCGCGTTCCATAACCAGCACTGCTAAATTTTTTCTTTTCTGCGACGTCATTTTTGCGACGTCCACGACGACTAAACTCGCCAGCCCCACACTCCCTTTAAACAAGTATTTTGTGTATTTCACTGTGACTAGAGCACACTGGCATTGACCAACAAAAGAAAAACATACGATTTTAATGAGAGCATCGCGCTAGAAATACAAACCAAAACTATATAATAATATATAGTATACATATATAATAATTGCTCGAGACTTTATACATAAGAATTGGTTAAATTGGAGAAATCATTCATGACTGATTGTTTAGTTATTGTTTGCATAAATTCCACTCAGTCAGCCCTTGCCTTTGGCCTCAGTCGCAGTCTCAGTTTGAGTTTCGGTTTCAGTTCCGTTGCGCTGGGCGGATGACTCACCTGCTGCCCAGCGTCTCCTACCCCCTCTGGCGTGTACATTTTGTTGTTGTTTGACTGCTTTACGTATATGTAGTCGTTGTTCTGTGTTGATGTTCTCTGCTGCTGCTTCTGCTACGTAATCAAATTCCCATATATGTTGAGTGTTATGTTTTTATTTCATTCCACATTGAATTGAACTTTAAATTCGAGACGTGTCCCGCTCAGCCTGCATGTAATTAAATTTCATATTAATTTAAGGAGGTATTCAAAACATTAAATATTTGAGCCAGGAATTTTATTTTTTATGCATTTTTAAAAAATGTTTTTGAAAATGTTCTACTAATCGAGGTATCACTGTATATGCGTGGTGTTAAGTTGATTACACTTATGCATTAAACTTCGAAATTGTACCTCAAATGACTGTTGCCACAAATTTGTATGCGATAAGACAAGCTAATATGACGCGTATTTAAACACCCCTGATATATTGTAAGGCCTTCAGTAACGCTCTCTCTCGCTTTTCTCTCGTTTGTAGCGATTATCTTTTCAAACTGCTGTTGATCGGCGACTCTGGCGTTGGAAAGTCATGTTTGCTGCTCCGATTTGCCGATGACACATATACAGAGAGCTATATCAGCACAATTGGCGTGGACTTTGTAAGTAATATGCATATTATAGCCATAAAACTGAGACTCAACAAATCTTATTTTTTCTTCTATTGCAGAAAATTAGAACCATAGAATTGGATGGCAAAACGATTAAATTGCAAATTGTAAGTTTTATCAACCAAGTCATAGATTTCATATTTGCTAATTGCATTCGCCTATTTGAATTTGGTTTAGTGGGATACTGCTGGCCAGGAGCGTTTCCGTACCATCACCTCATCATACTATCGTGGCGCGCATGGCATCATTGTCGTTTACGATTGCACGGACCAGGAGTCCTTCAACAATGTTAAGCAATGGCTCGAGGAAATCGAGCGATATGCATGCGAAAATGTCAACAAGTTGCTGGTGGGCAACAAGAGCGATTTGACCACCAAGAAGGTTGTCGATCATACAATAGCTGCGGTGCGTAAAGCAAAAATATAAACACAAATCCTATGAAAGTACAATTTATTGAATTTAATTTAAACACTCTTCTTTGATTGCAGGAGTACGCAAATCAGTTAGGCATTCCATTCCTTGAAACTTCGGCGAAGAGTGCCACCAATGTGGAACAGGCATTCATGACGATGGCGGCGGAGATCAAGAATCGTGTTGGGCCGCCGTCGAGCGCCACCGATAACGCTAGCAAAGTGAAAATCGATCAGGGACGCCCAGTGGAAAACAACAGATCTGGTTGCTGCTAAATAATTCTGATTGTGAATCATTATTTTATTATACAATTAAACAAAATTTAAATATAATAAATTAAAACGAAACAACAAGAAGAAAGGCAACAAACAAATCCACACACACACACACACAACAGTAATAAATCCAGAAATGCATAATTATAAAAAAAAAACAAACAAACAAACAGAAATACAATTATATAATAACAATAATGATGCGTATTGAAGAGTATGAGAGAAGAAACAACCCATTTGTATGTTGCGACAGATCGCAAAATCAGTTCAAGTTTATATATGAACACACACACCCACACACACACAATTTAATCATAATACATTCATACACACACACACACAGAAAAGCAGAACACACAGGATACTGATATGTAATACTTACCTAACCTACCCTCTGGCTATCCATCAGTTTTCAATAGTTCTGTTCATATAAGTAGTGCAAAGCAAAACAATGGTGTAGTAATTAACTTAATCTAAATCTAATCTAATATTAAGAGTTACTTACCACGGCAGCGCGAAACGATACCGATACCGATAGGGATACAGAAACCGATACCGATTACTATTAATACTTATACGCATAAAACATAAAACAAAAATCAAAAACACAAATAAAAACCAAACAAAAACTGTGTTTCTTATAGCCTGGCATTGAACCAAATCCGAACCGTTCCGAATTCTACAAGTAGCTGTGTCTGTCGCTATCTATACTATATATATATGTATATATAGTATATATCTATATATTTCAAATCATATTAACTTTCTTCAAAGACAATGCTCGCCACTTGTAATTATTATGTAAATCCAAAAAAAGAAAACATATTGTAGATTTAACAACAAAAAGAAAACATTTTGTGTGTTTTTGCATTCAGCGTCAGTGATTGATGAGGATTTGTTTTAGGCACATAAATAGTGTAATTTTGATGGAAATTGATGAGACGTTTAATAAAAATTTAATGAACATATTTTGTTTTTTGCCCAGAACAATTAACGATTAATTTTCCAACAAATTAATGATGACAGTTTGATAAAGAATAACTTTGGTTTCAAAAACGAATTTTTCTAGCGTTTATTGACTTCTTCTGAGGTACTTCAGTCTTAACAACAAAATTTCATCTATAAACTATGACTATGGACTAATACATGCATAAGCTTGAATCAAACTCAATATTTGTGCTGTTAGAATTCAACTAAATACCATTATTGTTTTTGGTTTTCTTTGTTTGTTTATGATTAATATTTTTTGGATGTGGTTTAGATTCTGCTCGAGCGTCGCTCCTGCAGACAGGCAGTGGTCACAGTTGCTGCCGTGGTTCCAATTATGGCAGCGCCCAGCACGCCGCGCTCCCGCTCGCCCAGTCCAATGGATGTGGAGAGACTGTTGCTGCGCCAGTTGGAGGAGGAGGTGTTGCGCTCGGTGCCCGACGATGTGGATATGGAGTTGATTAGAAAAGTGGCCTCGCGGCGCAGAGTGCGACGTGCCCGCTGCGTATTCCCTGTGCCCAGCACAGTTACACCCTCATCCGGATCGGTGTCCTGCCGGCGAATTGCCTGCCGCATACTCCGTTCAGCCACATTAGGATAGCGGAGATGATGATGATGGCGATGATGCGGATGCTGGCCAAAGCAGCTGAGCAGCAGACGCCAAAAACCGCTACGAAACTTCGACGACATCAGGTTGTAGAGTATCGGATTCATGGCCGAGTTGAGGTACAACATGAAACGCGAAAAATATAACAGATTGTAATAGCCTGCAATGCCCAAGCGTTCCACATCCTCAGCGCTGGCAGTGATGACCCACAGTGTGAAGGCGCGAAAGGGTAGCAGGCAGACGAAAAAGCTGGAGACAACCGCCACAAGCATGAAAATCACCTGCTTGCGATGCTTTCGCATTCCATTGCTCTGCTGATGACTGTTGCCTTTGGTGCTACCTGTTGTTGTGGTTGTTGCAGCTGCTGCTGATGTTGCTGCAGTTGTTGTTGTTGTTGTTGCCGTCTGTTGTGGCTGCGGCGATGTGGGTCTATGGAATGCACTATTGGGACGCAGCAGCTTGTAGGCAATGGCCGCATACAGGAGCACCAGTATGCCAAAGGGCACGAAAAAGAAGAGCGTTATGGTGCCCACAAAATAGAAGATGGGCCAGAAGCCATCGGCTGCCGTGGTGCAACTGGGGGCATCTGTTCCATCGCCATAGGGCTCCACGCTATAGCTGGATATGGCAATGATGGGACTGCAAGAGTTTTAGGTATAAGTTTAGAAATGAGTGAATTATACTTATTATTGCTTTTGTTGCTGTTCGTCTGTAAACTTTGAGCCATAAATATAAAAAACAAATAAAAGAAGAGCAATTTTTAAAAACTATTCAGCAGCTACAATACATCCATAAATAAGTTGCCAATTTGAAGTGCCACTCAACTTAATCAAAGGGCCACAACGGAAACGGAAATGGCAACGACTGTTACTACACTACATATATATATATATATATTCGTATATATATATATATATATACATACATACAATTGATGCTTTTCAGAAAAAAATGGGAAAAACAGACAATAACTTCTTTAACAAATGATTAAAGCTTTTACTATACATATGTACAATTGTTTACGAAAATCAGATAACGATTATGCGCTTTTGCTCAAGTCACGTCTTCAATTGTAATACAAAAATGTTTATTTACTTACAAATTCGGAGCCTCTAAAGATATACAAGATAAGTACGTATATGCGTGTAGGAGTATATAGTATATATATTAGATATATATATATATGTAAGTATAAATGTTTATATAAATATGTATGCATGTGTGTGTGTGTGTGTTTGTTTACATGCGGCTTGTGCATTGTTTATTTTATTTGCGCCGCCACAAAGTAGGCAACACTTTTTGCTTCGAATGGTTGCCTCGTGTAATGGCAGCCATTTTGGAATGGACCCCTAAAATGGCCGACAAACTGCAAGGGAAAGAGTAAAACGAACTAAAACTATGTATTTCAATACACCTAAATCATGTTTATCCGCCGTCTTGATGGCCTCCCAAATCGGTTGCCCAAACGCATATTAAGCCATTCCCATTTTAGCCTTGCTTTACATGCGCCAACCGTTTAATGGCCACCCGTAACCCCTCCTCCATCCCGCCTGCCCCACCGCCCCTCACTATTTTGTTAGTGTTGCTGTAGCTGTTGCTTTAGTTGTAGTTGTAGTTCTAGTGGTAGTCATAGTTGTTGTCGTGCTTTGGCTGTCGTTGCTGTTATTTATCTTTGGCACATTCATTCGAGTTTAATAGCCCGAAAAATTGATTGTTTTTTTGTGCGGAAATGTCCAAGGAGCTGCTGCTGGAGCAGGAGCAGGAACAGAAGCAGGAGCAGAAGCTGGCGCTGTCAATGACTGTCAACGGGTGAATGGAATCGATTATGCTCACAAAAAAGCGCTCAAAACGCAATTTGTACCAAGGATCAGCTGCCAGTCAACGACACATTTCACATTCCAAACCAACTGAAGCGAAAGTGTAAACGGGTTACAGGCGATTTTTCATGATTGCTCATTCTCTTCCCCATAGGACTCCACTTTCGCCTGGCATTTTACTCAATGGAGAAACCCGTCTCCTCTTCCGGCTTTCGATTGCTTCAGGCAAGATTTACAGCTTCCTTGCGGTTTCCGCCCAATGCTGCCTCATCGAAACTGATTTGTTGCTTGGGCCGGCGCAGATTCTTGCTGGCGAGCAGCTTGCTGTCGCTCTCACGCCTCTGTTTGTTCCTCAACGTGGAGTTGTGCAGCATGGCCATTGCCTCCAGATCGCTGCCACACGGCAGATGCAGCTCAATCTTCAAGCGTGTGTGGCTAATCTCCTCGCTGCTACGTCGATTGGAGCAGCGTGACAGAATGCTCGAATTGGTGCCAGCTGTCGTCGCATTGGATGAGTTCGTGTTGGTACCGATGCCCGTGGAGCCAGTTCCGCTGCGTCCGCGTGAGTCACTTGCTCCCGTTGCTGCGTTACGGCTGCAGCGACCTAGCGTCAGCAGCTTCAGCAGCCACCGGCCTGCATCGTGGCAGAGTCGAGCGAAACCCTTGCGAAACTTGGTAGACATCAGATTGTAGAGTATGGGATTCATGGCCGAGTTGAGGTACAGCATGATGCGACAGAAGTAGAGCAGACTATAATATCGCACCAGGCCGATGTCGTGCAACGTCTGCTCGGTGCTCAATATGATCCAGAGCGTGAGCACCCGAAAGGGCAAGAGGCAGACGAAGAAGGAGAGCACAACGGCTCCTAACATGAGGACCACCTGCTTTCGAGCCTTCAGACTCAGCTCCGGCTTGGTGGGACGGGCGCGCAGCATGGGACCCTCGTTGGAGATGAGGTTCCGTGCAATGATGCCATAGAGGACGACCAGCATTAGAAAGGGTAGCGCGAAGAATACGGAGATGGTCATCAGAAAGAAACCAACGGTGGATACGCCAATCGCCTGCGTCAGGCAAACTGGCACCGATGATCCATCAATATACTCAACCAGTTTGTACTCTGCCACCCACAGTATGGGGCTATAAGAGAGCGGGAGAGAGAGAAAGAGAGAGAGAGAGAGAGAGAGCATGTTTTGAGGGAAAGAGAGAAAGAGCAAACAAGAAACATAATCATGTTGGAGACTGTTTCTGACGTGGACTAATATTCTATTGATGAATATGCAAAAGGCGAGCTTAGAGGCAGAGAAAAAGACATAGACAGAGAGAGAGAGATAGAGTGAGAGAGAGAGAGAGAGAGAGAGAGAGACACATATGGAGGCGGAGAGACAGATAGAGTGACAAAGCAAGCATATTTGCAAAGAAGATTGTAAAACTATTATTGTGAGATGACCAAAGTATGAATGCAAAATGTTAGCATTACAACAGATTAAAAGTTGCATCAAATTGCAATATTACGTTTTTAATAAGATCGAAATTATAGTATTTCCAATTAGAAGTTTTTTCATTGTGCTTAATATTTTGTATAGCTTTTCAAGTTAAAGTCTTTTGATTTATATGAAACGAAAATGTATTGCTTTAAAGTGTGTCTTTTTTACTTTTATTTTCAAAACGTAACTTAACAAGACAACATTTTCTTGGTTGCATACACGAGTAGCAGATGGGCGCGTGGCCGCAGATCAAGGCAACAGTCAACGGCCAACAGGGACTCAGTGTGTTGCCACTTGGATGAGCCTGAATTATGTGCAACTGCCTCTCAACTGGCCGGAGGCCGTTTGCATGCGGCCTTGCGGCAGCTTCTTGGGTAGCGTAATTAATAGCCAAACGGCGCCGAAAGAAAAACGCCTACCAGCCACCTACCCAACATCTCCACATAACCCCCGCAGTGGTTAGAATGTTCTGTTTATTTCATTGTTATGGGCACACCAAGATTTACAAAATTAAAAAGGGTCGCTGACCGTCCTAAGGGCGCACAATAAGAAAGTGTCAATGAAATGAAAATGCCCAATGATAGCGGACATTGCTGCTTATTAAAGATGACAGTGCGCTGATAATGACAGCTGGACAAAAGTTGAGGCAGGCTGCTGGACAACCGTCAGCCGACAATCCACAAACGACAACCGACAAAATACACCATGAAGAAGAAATCAAATACCGTGCTTAGTGGATGCTGAGTGAATGTGGGGAGAGAGAGAGAGAGAGAATGTGTGCGATATTGAGATAGAGATAGGTTGTGGGGTAGTCGTAACATTAACTGCCAATGTTTAGCATGTAAATGGAGAAGTCGATTCCAAACAAAGGTCAAAAACAAACACCAAAATAAAAGAATATAAAAAATTTTCTTCGGCATGCCGAAGCTGAAATACACTTGCAGAAACACTTGTGCATTGAGCGATATATTTAAAATGTCAGATCTCCTATTTTCAGTGCAGATAAGAAATTCGAAAATTAAATTTGTATCTTTCTAGGACAGCTGCGCATACAACACATAAATTCAATGTTAATAAATAATAGGTCAACTATTATGAGCATATTTATACGAGTAGAGGTAACACTTCATATAATGATGACTAAATATTTAGCGACTACAGAACTTTACAAGCGATAGACAAAATAAAAAAAAAATTATTCATTTTCATTTTTGGTTTTTAATATTTGGAGTATTGTCTCATTTTTTTTTATTTATAATTTGTGAATTAATATAAGCTCGCCATCCTGATGAATGCCTCCTTCCATAAGATGTTTATTTTGTGGCGAAATTATAATACTTCTGCAGGGGTATGAGAAAAGGACAGGGGAAATGTGAAAATGGAAAACAAAATACAAATCATTAAAAATAGCCGCGATTGACACTTATAATTAATGAGAAACGAACTTAATGCTTGACTGCATAAATACAAGCCAAAAATGTAAAAGGAATTAGAATAATGTCGTATCGTCCATGTATAATAATAATAGTACGAGAAAGAGACAGAATGGGAGAGAGAGAGAGAGATGGAGATGGAAAGAGAGAGAGCGAAAGTTTATACCATAACCAAAGCATGCACAAGAGAATAATAAATAAATGTAGCCACCAAATCAAAATTCTCGAACAATAATGCTAATATATTAATTAAATTTACGAGCGCTTCAAGTACAAAGACAGACAAAAGACGGGCAAGTTCAATGCACTGCCCGAACAAAGAAAGAGATAGACAGATAGAGAGACAGATAGATAGATAGAGAGGGGGTTAGACTTACCTCGTAAAGAGCGCAGCAATGCCCCAGGCCAGTACACAGATGAGAATCGCACGAGCCTTGGTGCAGACATAGCCAGCCTTTAATGGCTCGCAGATGGCATAGTAGCGCTCGAATGAGATGGCCAAGATGGTTAAAACACTGGCATGAGCCACAGTCAGCTCGACAAATGGCACAGCTTTGCCTGCAGAAAGGAGCAAACGGGAAATGTTAATTAAGTTGGCCAAAAAACAAACAAACAGCTGTCTGATTGAAACTCACACATCTCATGGCCAAGCACCCAGGTCTCTGGACGTGTGTTGACCTCGACGAGAACGGTGGGCGTGCAGACGAGCAGCACCAGCAAGTCGGCAATGCTGAGATTGGTAAGGAAAATGTTTGTGGAATTGCGCATATCTTTCGTTTTAACTATTACAATGGGCACCTGAGAATTAAATAGTTAAGAGCAATAAGGAACACTTTTCAATTTGTTGTTTAAGTGATATTTGTATGTTTGATCTTAGCTCAGCTGTTTGAGAGTCGGATTTTAAATCACTCTGACTAAAATAATAAAGGATTGCTTACAAAAGCGATGCCTGTATAATCATGGCTTAGTCTCTAGATTAGGTTAGAGAAACAATTTACAAAACGACTCCCTTGAGCCATGCTTCGATACTATTCTCGTTAGATATATTATTCCAACAACTGTATCCACCCTGTGGATGGGATGAACATGTTTCATTTCCTTGGTTGGGTATTGGAGAGTTCCAAAATGTCTTGAAGGAAAGAGAAAGACTGGGCAGTGGCAGAAGAAGTGGTGAATCGATTCCTTTTCTACTTCAACAAGGCAAATTTACAGTAGTTATTATGTGGGATGGATAATCTAGTCTGTAGATTAAAGCTGCACTTTATACATTTTAGTCACAACTTATGTAAATTTAGAATGGAAGTTTCTGAGCGACGGCTTTTTGAAAGAGATAACGCTCAATGACTTACCATCACATTGCCGATGACGCCCAGCAGCATGATGATTATGCAGAAGAACATGGCGGTTGTGCGTATATACGATGGAATCTGTGGAAGCATCTGCTCCACATCCTCATCGTCGTGGGCGACGACGCTGACGCTCGCATTGGAAAAGCTGGAGTTGTTGTTGCTGTTGAAATCAATGTTGTAGTTGTTGTTGCTGCTGCTGTTGTTGTTGTCGCCGTTGTCGTAGGCATGAATACTATTAGTTGTGTTGTACGCGCCATGGCTGCTACTAGCAGCGCCACGGGATAACCCAGCGTGCTGCGTCGACGACTCTGTTGCATCAACCTCATCTTGAGGTGTTGTCGGAGTTTCTAATGTTGCCGTTGTTGTTGTTGTTGTTGGGAGCAGCAGCAGCGGCAGCAGCAGCAGCAAAAGTTGTAGCAGCCGCGGCTGCTGCCCGCGCCTGGCCACAGCTTGTGACGCACCAGCGACGCCGAGGCTGCCGCTCAACAATGTCGTCGTCCTGCGTCAAGGGTCGTCAACCGGATTGTTAGGAATTATATTCGCAACATTTGGCACATTATCGCCCGGGGAATCTCGATGGCGATTAAGTGCGAGCGGAAGCGATTCACCGTTTTTCGGGCCACCCGCTGTTTGGTGGCTGGTTCGGGAGCGGGAGCGGGTGTGGGTGCGGGGGGTTAACGTGCCGCTGTCGTAATTGCCCGGCCCTTAAATATGCGCTAATGAAATTAAGTTGCCTAACGGCTTCTTGAAATTTACGATGTCGCTAACAGCTCCCGTTCCAGTTACTCCTCAGCCAGGTCCTGTATTTGCCCGCAGCGACATTAAACAAATCAATCAGTGGGGCTTTGTGGTTGTCCTCCGTATTATTGCTGTTGTCGTTGGTGTCCGTCGCCAGCAGCAGCAGCAGCCAATTGGATTACGCCCTGTCTGAAGTAGCAAAAGTGTCTGGGATTAGCATTTAAGTAGCAGCAGCATCCGACTGTGGCCGGATCTAACCGGACATTGACCAAGACCAGACATGAGCGAGCACGAGGGAGAGGGAGGACAGTCAACTGGCTAACTAACTAACTAACTAACGATAATGAATGGAAAGTTCATTAGGCCCTGTCATTTACATAACATTAAAACATCCGACCAATGCGATTAACAACAACCACCCCCCGCCAAGTAAAAATAAACATACTCCAACCACACACACACTCGACATCGTTTGTCGCAACTCTGGCGGAGATTTTAATTACTTGCAGGGTTGTCATGTCTTACTGACAATTAGAACTGATGTTAAGTCTTACATAGACCTTAAAATGCGGTAGTTTTTTGCACTTAAAAGTGTTCAAATACTCTTGCTAAATACGGAAAATTCTACATTTTTAAAGATGTATATTTTGAAAAACAAACAACATTTTTTGATTACTTTTGAGCATTTTAAAAACTTTAACTTTCAATAGTTTTAGAAGTAAAATATTATTATTAAATTCTTAATAGATTATATCTATTAAAAATTGGGTTTTTAAGTGTTGCGAATTAGAGAACAATTCTACATTTTTGGTCAATTATTTTCAGACATTGAATAATGCTAAGTTGTGGACAATTTTATTTTAGCATTAGTATATTTTTGGGGCAAAAGTATTATTTTAAATTGCACACTCACATTTTATTTTTCAATTCCGTATACGTGACAGCCCTGGTCTCGATTTTTGCCTAACTGGCGATTATCACTGGAGACTGACCATCAGCCAAATGGCTTTATTAAATCTCCATTTTCGCACAAGTCCTGTGATGCTTAATTGGATTATGCACACAGACCGGCAAACATAAATAAGTGAATACAAACACACACAGAGAGTGAGAGAACCTGACAGTAACAAGGACATCCGTTTGTTGGGATGCTCTCTTTGCAGCGTCATTTTGATTAATTTGATAAATTCATTATGTGCACACCATATTGGTTATGTTCAGCTATTGCCACTTCCGTTTGTCTTGGGTTCTGGACGAGCTGCGGCACTGGGTCTGTTGGCCATCAACTGTTGTCCGCAGTTTGGGTTCAATGTACCCAAAATGACATAACAAGGCAGTTTGTGCCACATTTGGCTTTAAAATGCGACTTTAATGATGTTGACGATGTTGACAATGGCCATCAGATGGATGGTCAGCCTGACTCAGGGCCCAAAGAGTGTAGCACAATAAAGCCAAATTGGCCAGCGTGGCTATTGGCCATTTTGTTTTCGCATAATTGTTTAAAAACTTTGTCGACCAGAAAGACTAATGAAGCGCTCAAAGTTTGAAGTGAGTTTGCAGAAGTTGTTGAGAAGAATGCGGGGGGGGGCAAATAGTTATCAATATGGACATCTATAACTACTCAAACACAAAACACATGCCGTAGCTCAGACTCAGTTACAGTTTAAGTTTCATAGACAGCACAGCTGCCACCAAAGTTGCCACACAGCGAGAAAAAGTATCCCATTCAAAATGCAATTTTCTTAGATTGAAATTATAAAAGTCGAGTTAAGCTGAAATTATTTCAAGTGCGCTCCAAATATGAAGTATTTGCAAATGCAATTTAAGTGGTAATTAAACTATCTCCAATATAATTCTCTCAGTATATAGTCAGAACAGTTTCGACCACAAAAACAGGCATTGAGGCCGGCTGCATGTAAATCTCAAACGGTTTATGGTTACGAGCAAATCCCAACTGCTTACATGGCGAGCGTGTTGATGTCGAGTGTGTCTAGTGGCACTTTGATGGATAACTTGTGGCCTGCCCATATCACGAGGGGGTTTGGTGGTGGCTCTAACGCACCCACACATAGAGACTCTGGCCTGCCAAAGTATTTGGGTGTAATTTAGCTGAGATTTGAATAAGGTTCAAAGCTGTTGATGATAATGGAAATTGAGCGCTTTTGGCCTTCTTGTGAAAATACATATACATATATCGTATATACGGATGTACATATGGGTGAGTGTTTTTGTGTGTGTGTGTGTTAGTGAGTGTAACGTTTTTTATGGTATTTAAGATTGAAGGCAATTTATAGCTGACACCCTAATAAAATTAACATTGAAATGGCAATTTGAGGCAGCAATAAGAATCAGCAAAAGCAGCAGCCAACTGGGGAAAGTTGTCACACACACAGCAATAGACATTTATACAAATATATATTATATATACTAAGCACACACGCATATATAATCAATTTATCGTTCAATAATGGTTCAAGTTACTGGGATTTCATAGCACTTTGACAAATCGCAGAGCTGGCTAAAAAGAAAAACAAAAAAAAAAAGAAAAAGTAAAACACAAAAACAAAATAAAGCATATAAAAATAAATATAACAATATATTAAAGGCATACATCTGCAAATTGATTTTAAGCCAAGACTTTAATGAGCAGAGTGTTATCTTTGCTTCTCCCTTATTTTTATTACACTTATTCGATTGCAGCTATTTTTTTTTTGCTTGGGGTGCCATACGCTAAATAAATTGAAATGACTTGGTAATTGTATTTGCGACTCTGGCTAAATTAATCTAACTACTTCGCATGCCAGGACAGCGCTCGTGTGGAACCACAACAACAGCAACAACAACAAAGCGCCATAAAACCAAAAGCTTGTTTTTCAATCGTTGCCACCAAAGTGGTGGTGCTGCTCTTGGCTGATGGGGTAGAAAATTGCTTTTATAAAAACCTCAAATTGACATATCTCACGGCCAGAGCTCATGGCCAACGTCCTGGTAATTGCCCGATGAATGGCAATTAGTTAGCTAGCTGCCTGAGGAACTATTTTGGGCTTTGCCAGGCTTTTGCCTGCGGCACTGTCTGTCCACTGATTTGTTGTCTATTGATTGAGCTTGTAGCTTTATAGCTTTGACATTGATTGTAATTCATGAACTCAACAAAAATATGCGTCCTCATATTGTGGATAGCCATTTTCCGTATGCTCTGCTATTTTCAATTACATTTTCATGCCTCAAATTCCAGCAGTGAGCGCTTAGCGCAGCATCCTTTGATGACGATGCCCGGATATACATTCACAAGTCAAGGATATTTGCTCGCAGCTGCGACGGCGGCTCCTGCTGCCACTTGCGTTTATTTATGTGAATTCTCTGTCCAGCCCGCTGCAACCTTCTCATTCTCTGACCAGTACCAGGAGTGGGTGCGACCACCTCCCAACTCTGTGTCTCTGTTTGCCGTTAGAGTTACATTAACTGCCGCTGTTTGGCTGTTTGTTCAACTCTCAACCAATGCTATTGTTATTGTGGCAAGCGAGGTGTATTCGAGCAGTAGCTAAACTCCAGCCTTGCTTTAGGACGTATTTTATTGTTTGTTCTTTTGGTTTTTGCATACTTTCTTATGTTTCCCAAAATCAGCAACACTTTTGACTACGAGCTTAATCTGATTACTGGATAAACGTAATAGTTCGCATTACTTTGTGAAATCATCTCGTGTACCTATTCATACACCCATAAAGACATATGTATATATGTATATATGTGTATATATATATATATGTATACAAACACAGATCTTCATACATGTGCACAGTTTGTGGTTGGTCGTTCAACTAATGTGCTTGGCCCTCTCGCTTTATCAGTCAGCGACAATTCGACCCGCCTTTGCGCTTTTCAACGCGTAAGTTCACTTAAAGTTGCGCATCCGCAGCGTTTGCCGCTAAGAGAGATGAATGAAATGAAATGTAATGTAATGGTGTATCCTTTCGCTTGTGGCCATGTCGCATTGTAAGTATTTAGCGTGGCTTGGCATTGATAAGGCATTGGCCCTCTCTCTCTCTGTATATGTATGTGTGTGTGTGTGTGTGATTGCCCCCGCAGGCAGGCATTTTATCGCTGCTGTCCGCGGCAGGAATGCGGGGAGTGGGCATTGTTGAAAGATGCGACCATCGCTGCGGGCTGGGCCGGGAAACTCGGCAGCTGGTGTCGCTGTCTGCTAGCTAGCTAGCTGGCAACATATATGTTTGTTTATTTGTTTGCTATGAGAATTCAAACACACAGACACACACACACACACATAGACAGATAGACGACCATATAGTCGAGATAGCATTCGCTATTGTTTTACGATTGCGTGGAAATTGAAAACAGACAAAAAAAAAATCCAAATACTCTGCTTGTGGAGAGAAAAAAGTCAACATCAGTTAAGGGGGCGGTTGGCTCGTGTTGTACGAGCTAAACGCTAAAGACACTTTAATTGCTTCGATATGAAAATCCGAAAATACGTGTTGGCCACACATGCACCCACACTTACACACTTACACACATACATAAGTAATGTGTAGATTTGTCCATGTTCGCATCTGTGTGTATGTGCATAACTAATGTGCCTTTCACATTTGCCTGACCTTCAAAGTTATCAAATATCCCACACAAACAGATTCGCAATCTATACATCTACATACATCCTGATCCGCAATTCATGTGGGAAATGCAATAAGCTTCGACTTGTCAACACACATAACCACGCCGCCATCCACCATCCCCATTTAACACGCATATTTATGTTGGGGATATGCGAATGCATTTGAAGGGCTGTGGCCCTTGACTTCTTTGTCATTTCCGGCGCGCACAAATTGAAAAATGGCGCTCGCCGCACTTCCGTTCGCATTATTGAGCAGCGAATCGTTAAGTTGACAACCGCAAACCCAAGTGGCAGCAGTTAACAGTAATCTTGGAGGGGACATTCCTGGAGGGAAGCTAAGGTTGCACTTCGCCTGTCATTTCATTTAATTTGTCACCGCGACAAAGGCGGGCAGGGGGGTGGGGGGGACACAAGTGCACGCCCATTAAGCGCTGATGGGGCGTGGTCAAGTGCGTGTTGCTGACGTCAGCGCCACTGCCACTTGCTGCTGCCACTGCTGCTGCTGCTGATAATTTACACGACAGCAACAACAAAAAGAAAGAAAAATGTACCAAATAAGTGTTCTCAAGTGAAGAGTGCATGTTGAGCAGATACCCTGTACCAAAGACTACACAGATAAGATAACTTTCTAATCTTGGCCTTTTTACCTATACTCGTATCAATCTTTAGAATACCAAAACCATTGTTTTCATTGTTCTCCCAACGTGGAGTGAGGGGTAAAATGAATTACAAGAGTTTTGAGGTCGAAGACGGACAGTCAGATGCCATACAATATGTAGATATTTATTTTGCAGTCTAAGATGGCTGCACAACTAGAAGATATTTCTCGAACAGGGTATTAAAACTGACTTCAGTTAAAGTTAAGGACTGACACTTATGGCTTACTTACAACTTGGCCCCCAACTTTGGCTAGCGCCACTCTTGACTCTGCGTTGAAAGAGTGTGAATTTGAGTGCAATTGGAGATTGAAAATTGAACGGTAAGTTGAGCTACAGTCTCGGGCAAAAAGTCAAAGACAACTTGAAGATGGACAGCAGCATGGACATAGTGAACATGTTGGACACTTTGGAACACATCCAAATTGATCGTCATTTTTGCCTTTTATTAGCTGCAATTTAATTGCATTGGCATACTAGTTGGCCACTTTCACTTTTGGAGCATGCCAAATATGGTTTTATGAGTTCAGTGAACCGCCACCCGCACCACCATGCACCGCTGTGGTAATATGCAAAATCAACATTGTAATGACCGCAGGACTCAAGTGAACATGGTGGAGAACGTGAATGTGAACATTTTGGCCACATTTTTTATGGCCTTTTGTCGGCCACGCACAGTTTCCAAGTACCTCATGAAAATGCTATTATTTATTATGGAATAAAAATATTTATCAGTTAATTAAACACTTTGTGTTTCCCACGAAATATTTGACAAGTTCACGTCTGAGTCAAGCGCATTACGGACGCCTCTGCCAGATTACATCATAAAACTTTAAGATGCGCCCAAGTCACTAATACCACAGGCGGCCGCTGTTTTTGCTGCTATATTTAAACACCCATCCCAATGGCAATATCAAGATGAGCAAGTCCATTGACGTCCCGTCCTAGTCCAGTCCAAGTCCAAGTCCAGTTCAATCACTTTCACTCTACACTCTACACGCTTTTATAAGCCCTGACTTAATCATGCTACTTGTCATGCATAAATCCGATAAGATCCAAAACTCAAAGTGTTCTTTCGTTGAACCCATAAATATAAATATAAATGTAAATATAAATATAAATAAAAATATATGTATGTATTTAATAAAAACGAAATAAAATCCCCTTCTTATCTTACGCAGATGCACAATGCACGGACTTATTGTTGTGTGGGGACAAAGTGTATGAATGCTTCGGCTTAATCGAATAAGAAAATATGACAAAATTATATTTGGGTGTTCTTCCTGCTTTTGTTACCAATGCAAAAATAAAAACCAGAAAAACGCGTTAATATGCCCAAAAAGGAAATGGCAAACGGCATTTCACAAAAATATTACGAGCTGTCGCAAGGGCAGGGGGATCATTGAATTTTGGTGGTGCGAGGGGAGGTTTGCTGTTTTATAAATTAAACGGGCATCTGTTGGCAATTAGAATTGCAAATGCTTTGGCAGTTCGACGCGGGCCAGGACGGAGCGGGGCGAAAGGAGGCAAGCAAACAAAGGCAAACCAGAACGTGTTTCGAAAATAGCTTCAGTTTAAATTTCGTAAAAGGCTGGCAAACAAAAGCCGCCTCTCGCTGGGGGCGTGGCCGTTAGCTGGCATCGGAGTGCGACACAAGTGGCTGCGAAGCGGCTCGCTCAAGGATTGCGTAGGCTGCACATATTTTTTCTTCTTATTTTTCTCTTCCAGAAACAATTTGAACGTAATGACGAAGAAAGTTGTTACTTAGCTTGTGGCTCATTTGTCAGCGATTGCTCAAAAGCAGGACAAGCAGACCTTGTCGGCTCTGTCGTGGATTATAATCCAAAAGTGCCTCATACAAATAACCATGCATAAATTTTACAAGCATGGCATGAAAAACTGTTTGAGTGTTTACTTTTAGATATTTGCTTGTGCATTTGTTTATTGTTCATTCTCCTTTAAGTCCCATGAAGCCTATAAAATGTGTTCCTTTTTGGCAAAATTGAGCAAAGAATATCTAGAACTTTGTTGGAATACCAAATTCGTATAGTTTACAATTCAACTCTGTGAAAGATTCATATAAATATGTGCACGTATTTAAAATCGATACTAAGTGGTTTGACCTCCTTTCCTTATTGATTATAGCCTATCTAACATTTATTAGAATGGAGACTCATCAATTTGAACCTTTCAAAGTTGATTATGAGCCACCCACCTGCTGAGTAAATGAAATTTCCTACGTTTGATGTCCAGAACAGGAAATGATTAAAAATTTTTGTGTTTATTCTGGTATCACACTCAAAAAGTTTGCAGAGCCCCTTCTTTGTCTTATTGCTGATTGACTTTTGATTGCTAAGGCAGACGCAACACTTAAGAGCCTAAATCAATAAACTTAAGGAAATATGCTCCACATATAGTATGCCTGATTATACACATCGAGAGCTATACACATTTGTATATATACATTTATATATACACATTTAAGTATAGCAGGTACAATGGCAGCTAATTACGGCATTTGCTGCTAACAAAATTGGATAAAAGAGAAATTTCTAGCACATAATTGCTTAGGCAGTTCTCGATATGCATAATTAGATGTAAATGGATACCTTAATTAGTTGAACTGACGAATTGAAATGAATTCTGAAGAGTTGAATCTTAATTAGCTAAGATTAGATTAGGCAACAGTTTGTCCAATCGCAGGCAGATGTCAAAAGCCTCTACCCCCATCTGACTGTCGCAAAAAGCAGTTACAAATCATACAGATTTCACTTGATAAATAGCAGTCATATTTCCAACAGACTGAACATCGCCGGAGTCAGACTTTATCCCGGTCTAGATGCCCTCACATTTCCAGCTGTCATTCATCAGTTGGGAGATGTGAGAGTTGCGAAGCGAATTGCGAGTCTGGGCACAAACTTAATAACTCATTTGTTAACGCTCATCTAGCTGCAGTCAAATGGCCAATAAGATCTATCATAAAAACCACACACACACACACACATATATATTTACTACTACAAACACAGAAACATATTCCGCACTGCGTAAAAAACAGTTGGAACGGCCTTGCCCGGCAGCAAACATTTGACTTCTAATTAAGAGCCAAAAGGCCAAAAACAACAAGAACAAGAACAACAACAGCAACAACAACGAGAAGAAGCACAAGAAAAGCATAAGCTCAAGTGGCAAACACTGAAATACCTTCACACACGCACACGCCCCAAAACGATGGAGCGCGGCGATGATTAAGTGCCCACGTCGCTTTGCCCACCGGAGCATCGAAAGAATCCAAGCACACCTCCTCTGCCACTGTGTGCACTCAGGGAAAAAATGTGACATATCATTTAGATTCTTGGGCACAATAGATCGAGTAGGTCGCAGTGCAGGTATCCCAATAATAATAATAATAATAATTTACATTCTTTTCTTCTTTGACAGACAAATTGCTTTTGTCTTTCAGAAAGCTGAATTTGAAGACTCGATTTCAATTTAGAAATCAAACTTATAAATTGCTGATGTTTTATGCATAAGCTAAAAGTTTTCGTAGTCAGCCGATTGTATTCGGCTTTGCCGTTGCTTTTGCTTCGTAAATGTATTTATTCATTCATTTATTTAATGTGACGAAAAAAAACACTTGACTTGGAGCCAGCAAAACATCGTATTTTATTCTAAGATGCAGTCAACATACAATAAAATTAAAAGTAAACAATTATATTTCAATTACAATTTTAAAGAATTAAATAAGGGAAATATTTGTTGGTCTTAATCTGAAAAATGATCTGATCTGAGATCTGAGAATATTTTTTTCTTTCCAACTTAATCTGACGAACACAATTTCCAAGAAATTAGAGATTTAAATATATTGCATTTTTCCGGTTGAAAATGTTAAATTTTTTCTTTCTTAATGTTTTTCTTAGAAGATATTGTGTCATTTTAATTGGGTATATCCAGCGTACATTTTTTCTGAGTGTGTGAACTAATAAAGATGCGATGTTCTGTGGGTGCGGGTGCGGATTGTAGTTGTAGGTGTAAGTGGTGGAAGACCGCCCTGCGACTTGGCCTTCATTCGCTATGCGCGTGCTAATCAAATTGGGTCTAGTCCGTGTCTGCGCCTTTGTCTATTCCCACAGTGTGCCCCCGGGTGTGGGTTTGGTAGTGGGCTTGTTTATCAGTCGTCTGCGCCTAATGTGTAAGTATGCCAAAAGTGATTGCATAATTATGCAAATTCCCGCCCCCAACCAAGCCAGGCAGCCCCCCTTTCAGCACAATATACTTCTAATGAATTACTCAGACAGAGGCCTGAATGGCGGCACTGTCGGAGATATTGGAGCACACAGATGTGATAGTCACAAGAGGAGAACTCCTTCGTTGAGTCAGACGGCGTCTCTGCCGATTCGAGTGTAAACAAATGCCAAGTGGCATCTACCAAAAGTTGATTATATAATAATTTGTTATTGCCTGCGGGGTCAATCGATGCGTATTAGGCTCAATCGAATTGGAAACGAATCCCAAAATAAGTCAAAACAGTTGTGCCGAACAATTAACACCCTCTAACAGCGAATTCTCAACCCTCCCATCAAAGATCGATAATTCTGCTGACAGTAAATTAGGCGCTCGCTGGCTGGGAAAATTTGAAAGTACCTCCAATGCCTTTCAACAGCTCGTATCGTCATCAGGCACTCATAAAAAAAACATATATATATATATATATATAGGTGATCAATTTATTGTTGTTTGTTTAGCCTGCTATAAAGAACGCATAACGCGAAAAGTTCTATCGAAAACTGAGCCATAAAAATTATTTAGCACGTCGAAAAAAAGTCGAGCTAAATGTAAGGTAAATAAATATATAATATGAAAAACAAAAGTTTAACGAGTGCTGGCGTTATTTCTTTTTGGGGTTAAGCAAACGAATGCAATGGAACTATATATTGCCACGCCCCATGCCGCCCCTAATGGGACCATAAGAAAACCCACGGCGCGCCTTTTATTTGCATAACTCGGTGACAGTTGAGTTTAATTGTTGTTAAAAGAAATTCACAATGAAAATGTTGTGACTTATTGTTTCAACTTTTGCTTTCGTGACTCACATGAAACAACAGCAATAACAATAATACAAAACAAAAACAATGATACGATAAATTTCTTATTCAGGCGACGTCCAAGCGATCGGCCCCAAAAATAAAAAAAAAAACCAACCAAAAAAATCACAAAACAGAAACACAGAAATTCGAAAGGTCTCACACATGTCTGGCAATTCAAATGGACAACTGGCTAAACGGATCCCCCTCCTTTTGTCCAAGTCCCTATGTTTGTTGTCTTTTGCCATCTTTCTTTCTTGTTTTTTTTTTCCAGCGCGTAATTAGGCAAATCGCTAGGCACAAAAAATGAGACGTGGCAAAAAAAAAAAACTAAACAGAAAAAGCGAGACAGAGATAAATTCGCAACATGAAAGAGCAACGCATAAATCAGCATTTATATAAATGAAGACATTTGATGTGGAACTGGGACTCATGTCTATATCTCTGGCAGACATCACATACTACAGTCCAAAGAAAAAACCCCAATCAACTGGCAGTGCATGCAGAACCAATTGACCAAAAAAAAAAAAAAGGCCTGCGCGGCGTATACGCAATAAATTTTCATATTTGATATGCCGTACGCCTTTCCTTTTCGTTTTATTCCGCTTGCATATTCAGGAGTGACGTCGCAAAAGTATTTTGGCCTGGCCCAAAATAAAAGACTCATAAACAATAAATTACCACGTTTTTGTGTTTGTTGTAAACAAAGGCCTGAAAAGCGTTAACAGATGTGGCATTTAAGCACTGCCTTTTAATAAGCACGTTGCGCGAATGCCGTTAACGATGACGATCTGTTCTTAAGCAAACAAAACTGCTGGGTTATAAATACACGTGCTTAGTAATATTTAGTAGATAATACACATTTTTTGGTTGTCAACAAGTCAATGCCAAGGTTGACATAACGACGCCACTGAGCCCATATGCTCGAAATACTCGACTGGTAGAGAACTAATTGGAAGTTCGTAAAAATTCATTTTATTACAAAAACTTCTGAGCTAAATGTTGAAATGCATTTGAATGCATTTACTTGGAAAACAAATGCCAAAGAAATAAGTAAATAAAATAAATACATTTTATAACAACTTCTGAGCTGAAGATTGAAATGCATCAAACCCGAAATACTCGATTGAATTTAAAAGCAGCGAAATGAATTTGGAAACCAGAAGGAAACGATTAAATGTTAAGTACCTTTGCCTTTTTTTTATTATACAAATTAGTTGAATGAAAGTTCGTATAAATAAATTTGATTATGAAAACTTCTGAGCTAAAGTTTGGAATTCATTTTGATATTGTTTCAACTCCGAAACACTCGATTGAACTTAAGCCGCCAAATTAATTTGGAAATCAGTTGGAATCGATTACATATTAAATTTCAATTTTATTATAAAAACGTCTCAGCTAAGGTTGAAAAGCGTATTAAATTGGCTTTAAGTTATCATATGTATATGAAAATGGCTTCAAATTAATTGATTCATTTATTGGCTTCTAGCAATACAATTTTTAAGAAATTGGAATACGAGTAAGTTGACTGAAAGTGATGTAAACTTTAATTAAAATGCGATTTCGACAAGTAATGGATAATTAATGGTTAATTTTCCTTATACACAATACATATGTATGACAAAGCAGCATGCACACATCATGATTGATCGAAATTAGATAAATATTCTCAATATGCCACATAGTACATGTTAACGTTAAAGCACTCACTGAGGAGGGTGTTAAAAGTGTGAAGTGCGTGACAAGGTCTGATAAGGTGGTCGAGGAGAGGCAGATTTTGAAAAACTGGCTGCCACAGATTTCAAGTGCAGCAAATGGCAACGAAAACAACAACTACTTCAAGCTGCGAGTCGAGAGAGGATGATGACTGAGCGATTCGCGAATGGGAATGGGAATCGCACTCAGAGCCGCATTCAACATTAATTTGTCAATGTTTATATTTATATCTTGAAATCAATATTATCAACAGAATCAAGGCACAGCATTAATAATAATGCTTAAGCATTCTAGCATTAAAACGCGTTAGCCACGAATCCCAGCAATAGATATATATACACACATATATATATATATATATATAGAGGGCATGAGGAGGGCAGGGAAAAGTGATTAAAACACGTATATATGCAAATGCCGTGTTGAGCCGTGAGTTTAATGAGTTGTGTATCAACAAATGTGACAGCCTCCGAGAGAGGTGCGCTTGAATAATACTTAGCTAAAGGCTATCAAATCGAGCACTTAGCGTTATATATATTTTTTTTACATTTCTTGGATATTTGTTTGTACTTCATATCTATGCTTCTTTGTTATTGAAGTTATTTGGCTTATCAGTTTAAAAGGCTGGTTTATCAGTGAAAATGCAAACAAAATTGAAAGAAAAACTTACCTTAAGTTTTGCTGGAATGCGTTGCTTATTGAAATGTTTAAGATTTCTTTGCTTTTTAGTTTTTTTTTTTTGTCACGTGTGGTTTTTTTTAGACTGCATGTGACATGTGCATTTATTTCTCATGTCAAACTACACGGCAACACTTAACGAAATGATGTGGAATATTTTATGTATGCTCTGCGTGTAATTAAGAAACATTAAAACGACAACAACAACTAAGTGCAACAGCAGCTGCAGTAGCAGCAGCAACGGCGACAACGACGTTGGAATTGATGCAAGCCACAAAGTGCAATGAGATAAAAACAATCATACAAACAGACACGCACTCACACACACACATACACACACACACGCACACGCACGCACGCACACACAGGCACACATGCACTTGCTTAAGACAAAGCCAAGTGGCCCGAAAGAAAGGCGGCAATGCAGCTGTCACAGCCACTAACCGTTGTCAGTTGTCTATTGTCTGCTGTCTGTAATCTGCTTGCAACTGTCAATCATACGCCGATGTACCGTTCAACTAAAAACTGCACGAAATGCCGCCGAGAGCGCGCCAATGTTTCAATTACAAATTGTACTTGTCTTCCAAGTGATCCAGTCAACCGCTCGACGGCAAGTTTTCCAAAAGACTAAAAACACGAACAATTTCCTAGCAAACAATTTTCACACGCGCCGCAAAATTTGCCGGCTAGCGGCCAACTGTGCGTTCGGTTAAAAACAATAAGCTTACGGCCAAAAGCTTTCATTGCGCTAGCCAGCGTCTGTGAGCTTTCGGCTATTCATGACAATTTGGCGCGTAAAGCACTCGTCGTCGTCGTCGTAGTCGTCGTCGTCGGGGCTTTTGTGAATGGCGGACAACAAAAACGTTGCGCTAATTGAGCGTGACAAGTGCGGCAGGTTGAGGCGGCTGCGGGGTGTGACAACTGGGCTTGAACAAAACGTGCGTAAAAGCTGATTTGGCTCGCTTACAATACAGGGTGATGATGATGACTATTGCGCACGTTGAGTTTTTCGCTGTTGTTTGGCATTTGTGACATGTAATCAATCAATACCTTTTCAAGTTGCAGTTATGTTCATATACATATGTATATAACTATAAATATTCATCAATAACCAACTGTCTTCACTTGCTGTACTATTTTTTGGGACTTCAGCAGTATTGTGGTAATCGCGGAAATAATATAAAGCTTCCATTTTAAAACTTGTTAGGATCAAAGGACATGAGCATTTATAATTTTGACTATTAACGATATATTAAAACGAAACGCAAACATTTCTAATTTTAAGAGGTGAGTATTTTAAGCCATGTATTTTATAAACAAATCGATTAATTTACATTTTTGTGAATTTCTTACGTACAGTCTGATTTATAGATATGGAAATTAAATGTGTTAATTGTGGGAAGGAAAGTTGTTTTAAATGTATACATGGCTACAAACTTAATTTATCTTAATTCAATGCGGCCATAAAGCGAGTGCCAATACAGACAATTTAAATTACTTGATTTACATTTTCAGACAGTTTGCATTCAGTTTAGTGCACTAAGCAACCACATATATGTGTATATACATGCATATATAAACACCTGCAGATGAAGATTACTCAAATCAGCTCAATTAAAGTTGAGTTAGAACATTTCAATTCAAATAACGATTATTTGCCGATCAACAATATAATTATTTTTTCACTGCACCAGCCAGTTTTTCAATCACATGAATCAGAACATATAGCATAAGCTGACGACAACTTCACTTCCGCAATGGGCGCCAAAAAAATAAAAAAAAAACAAAAAAAATGGATACCATATATATATGTACATACGGATCACATATATTTATGTACATACATACATCAATATTCCTATGGATTCTTGCAAGTAATCTGAGCAAGTGCGAAGCAAATGCTGACGGTCATGGCGCCAATATTTCTGTGCTACACAACAAAGCTAATACCCGAATCCCATATTGATAGCGTGCCTATAAAAAATATACAGTTGTCATTGTCATTGTCATTGTTCAACATGACGTATGCGCGATATATGGAACTAATCAACAATGTGAATTTGGCGCGGATTAAGCGCGCACAGCTGCAAAACAATAATCAGCTAATCTAGCGTACAATTAACACCTTCAAAATGTGTGAACAAAAACAAAAAAAAGGAAAAAAAATTAATTAAATAAGTAAATAATTACTTCATTACCTGAATTCGAATTTGTTGTATTTTATAGTTTGCATTATTTGTAGAGTGTTTGTTCAAGGAAGCACGGAAGCAGAGCAATCCACACCAATTTTTAAATGCCTCATCATAACAGGCTACTACGTCACCAATGAAAACACAAAAGAAATCACATTAAATCGAGTTGGTTTCGTAAAACAGCAGGAAATTTAAGCCTAAACAAATTCGTCACACTTTCTTTGGAAAACTTGATTTGGACAAACACACACACACACACACTCACACAAAGTCTAGAAACGTGACCAGGCCACGCGTGTGCCAAGAGATTCCGATCTGACTTAGAGTGGGATACGTATTTTTTATGGTCATTGAGCGAACACGTTTTTTTTTGGGTTATATGTATTGGTTGAGATGGCTTCTGAGTGATATTGGTTAGTAGCGTTTTGCTTGGCTAACTGAATAACAACTAATTGATTGACAAAATTGGTATCTGGAATTTAAGTTCTATTGGAATTCGATTGGAATTTGATTAAATTATACATTTATTTACAAATTTATGTAGTAATTCATTGTATTTCCACTTTATTAGTCTTAACAGGTATTTTAATCATAAATTGTGATATATTTGCACAATTGAATGAAGCGAACAGTTTAATGAAAAACTTTTGTTGAAAATTTGCGCAATTTTATTGACTAATAAACTGAACTTCAAATGATTAATTTCCAGCAATTGCAAAAATGATTAATTTTATTAGTATTTTTATTCAGTGCAATTAAGTTTACGAGTGTTACAGTAATAACTAATAGCTGGAACGTTGCTTTCTTGACCCAATCAACAATTCAATAAATTAACAACTCATACACTGACACTTATGTAAATTTGAATTATAATTTGTCTTGATCTAAAAGCATATTGATATTCAAATCATTTAGTTCAACCACTCATCAGAATAGATTTGATCAAATCGGCTTAGAATCTATCCAACATTTAAAGCGCTTATTTATGATGATAGATAAAGATATCGATTTCATTATTAGGTTAATTTAGGAAACTACTGCATATATGTATATATAGAAGTGTGATCCGTGCATTATTTATAGATAACGCAGTTAGCCGTACATATGTATATGTCTTTAGCTAAGATTGATTGTGACAAGAATTGAATCAACGATTCATCAATACTAAATCGATTTATATAAGGTCAACTAGTGTAGAAATATAATTTTGTGATTTTGTTTTTCATTTTTTTTTTGTATTTTGTAAGCATACGCTCTCTCATACATATGTATATGAATGGAAGTGAATGACAAGCCCATATGTATGTATACAAATACGATCTACAAATTGTGGGTAGCATTAAATATAATTCCCCCAGATGAGATACGCTTGCGCGAAATTCCAGTCCATAGTGATATGTTTTCATTCAACGTTCGATTGCACGTCAACGATTTTGTGATTGGATATGAGTAATTCCTTTGAAGAGAGAGCTAAGACTTCTGTTTGAGCGCCGCTTTGCAACTGTGTTCTTTTTTTTGTTTTCTTTGTGGTGCAGGTGCGTCATAAAACAGTCTGCCGAGGGAATTCCACACCAGCCAACTAACAACAGCTAGTCATCCAAACTTGCGTGTGTTTGTGTGTGTGTTGTGTGTGTTTACAGTGATGCGTTTGGCATTGCCAATTAGCGATTGTCATTGCCAGGAATTTCATTTTATTTCCTACGTCACTGAACTCGGCAAAGCTAACTAACTAACTAGTCCCAAAAACGCTATTGAAAAGCATAAAAAACAGTTTATGATAAACACGATCTGCGAAAGGCAATTGCAGGTGCTTTAAGAGCAGGAACTGGTTTTAGTTTTTTTCGAGCTGCGCCAACTGCGACGAACAAGAGCGACGACGTCGACGCGAACGATTAACGCTGGCGTAGCTGCCCGCGTCGCTGCCAATGAACGTCCCATTCTGTGGTATATAAATGTTAGTCGTATGCTGGGATTCTGATTAGTCTGTGAACGGCGCTTACGAGTTCCATAGTACATTTTTTCGGGTTGCCTTTGAACGCACAGTGAATCGCAAGTGAAGTGAGCCAAGTGCTGGAAAGCCCAAAAACAAAAAAATAAAAAAATTAAAGAGAAAGAAATACAAGAAAACGTAATTCAAGTACAAGCAAACGAGTATTTAAATTTCTCGAAAGGATTAACTAAGCTGGAAAATAGAAAGCGCGCTGACAATTTAAAGTAATAAAAGTAAAGAAGAACGGACAACACATTCAAAAATCTATATTACAAACCTACAATTATTCAACAATTAAAAGTACGTATACATAATTTTTTAAATTGAAATGAAATTTGAAATAAAAAACCAACAATTTCTCAACTAAACTTAAACCTATCACAATCTTAAAGCAACCTTTATGGAAAAGGCGCATTTTCCCGAATATTTGAGCAAAGTTTCAGAACGAATCTTTTTAGTTACCTAAACAAAGCTAGAAACTTTTTATGATATATAGTGCAAAGTATTTTAGTTTAATATTCATAATTTATAAAGAGTCTTATAGTTTATTGCATCTGACAAGAATTCACATAGTAAAAATTAATATCAATTTTCCCACGCGTGATTTCTAGATATTAATTTCGATCATTTCGATATTTATAGGCCCTGTTGTGCAATATTATCACATATGATTATTTTCAGAACCCATAACTTACCTACACCAAACTTGTTTGTTGCAAATGCCAAAAAAAGCGACAACATTCAAATTCAACAAAAATCAAGGAAATGCTTTGTAATATACGAAAATGAAATGAAAGTCGATTGACAACAGGCAGTTTTGTTTTTAAAGAATTTACGTCAAATACAAAAGGCAAATAAAATTCAAGGCGCTGCCTAAGGATAAACTTGATTAACGATTTTCTCAATGCTGGCAACACTTTAAGTTTAAAGCGACAAAACCCATTCGTCATAAAAGTGAATACCAAGCAAAACCATAAAAATTAATAAAAGCCAAAGAGACGTAAAGTTGCAAAACATTAGTGCATAAATTGAAAGCCGAAACAAGTTGTTGTTGCGGGTTGTTGCTTGTTGCAACACCTCTTGGCATAAGCTCCTAAGTTCTGCATAGAAAACAGTCATCGTTAAGCATATAGAATAACATCAAGATTAATGTTATGACACCTAGTTTGTGACAAGTGATCGTTTAACTACTTAACAAATGAAATCTCGCTAACACAGTAATTAGATTAGAATTGAGTCGTTTGTCATTTGCAGTTAAGAGAAACATGTTTCACTTGTAGATTAATTACATCTAAATTTGGTGTATGGATATAGCATGCATACATCTAACGAGCATTGACGTCAACTTGTCAGTTCAATCTATCAGCTATCAGCTATTTTTATGCAGAAATACACAGTAGCTGTGTGTTTTTGTAATTCACACACATCTCCCTCTCTCTCGCTCTCGCTCTCTGAGTTGTCATTCAATTTGACTCACAATCGGAAATTCTGAAAGCCTGTGTTTATTGTGTAGATCCCCCCAAGCAGACCTAGGTCATGAGTTGCACCCTGCCAGGCCTTCAATTGGACACTTTTTACTCAATTAAGCAAATCAACAGTAGCAACAACAAAAACATAAATCACAACGATATGATTTTGATTATGATTGTGCATCGAGTCTCACGTTGATTCGACAGTCCAGCAGCAGATACCAGCTGATATTTTTTGAAAATTGCGAATTTAATTAGACACACCATAAACAACGGAAACAGATTCCAGACTCAGAGATTTAACAATTGCTGCCCAACTGGCCTTAATCAATGTTGTTGATCTACAAATAGTTGCTTGGTCATTGGCAGCAGACACTTAACACGGCAAGACCACAACAATACAAAAAAGAAAAAAACAAAACAAAAAAAACAGTTAACAATTATGTAAATTACAAATTACATGCCGCACTGATAATTATGGAACGATTTTCCAAAAGCGTCAAAAATCACTGCAACACAATCTAACTCTAATGCAACCTTGACGTGGAAAATTATAAGCAGCACAACAAAAGCTACACAATAAGCGATTTGATTTTGTAAATGCTTTTCGATTGAGCCAGCCAGTAGCCAGTAGCAGCCGCCTTGATTGCTGGACACTGCACAGCACAGCACAGCACAGCACAGAAGAGAACTGCACAGAACAGTACCTAGCAGAGTTGAGTGGAACAGAGTCGAGCTTTAATAGTTAATAGTCTTATGGCTTAGATTTCACCTCATCAACAGAAGCAGCGATGCGATGCGGTACATTAAATCGATGATGTGAAAAACCATGTGCAACAAACTAATACAAAAAGGTTAAGAACAAGTCTGCTACGGTAACAATAACAATGGACACAGATGCCACCACAAAGATACACTCGACTCTTTGATTCGATGCAATGTATGCGCATTGTATGCAGATGTATATAATGCACACACACAAAAACACATAAGTACGTATGTACGTATGTGTATGTGAGTGTGTGTGTGTATTTAACATTATTCATTTAATTTGCTCAAGTGTGTGCCAGCGTGCCCAGCTAATTGGGCCCACACGGCGCATACGTAACGCGCGCGCTTGGGAAAATCTCGGCGCATTGAATTGGCTTGTTGCCTTTTTGCCACATTACGTATACATACGAATGATCCATACATACAAGGTAGACTTTAACCGCTGTACTGGCATAAACTAACGAAAATGTGTGCCAAGCCAGTAATAGATTACAGACGTTGGCCAAAACCGATTATAAAGTTATGCCAAATATTTCTTAGCTGAATAAAAAGAAACAAAACAAAAATCAATACAAATTGTGCAATTTCGTTGACGAACTTGTTTTGCCACCCGGAACGCTAATTAATTGGCGGTGTTTTCTTCGCACATCGGATATTAATAACTTATGTTTAATTCATAGAACGCTTGTGCAAACCAGAAAGCCTCCACAAGTTAAGGTTTTTTCTTCCTGAAGGCGGAATTCAGAATTGGCAAGGCTTTAATGAAATTCAGCGACATATTTAATTGTAATAAAAATAATCAACAAGACTACCGGTAGTTAATTCAAGCATATTTAATGAGATGTACATGAACATAGTTTTTAATTTAAATTTGAAATGAAGCAAGACAGAGGACAATTAGCCGACAAGTAATTACCTTTGTGGCCCACTCTGCTAACGGATGTCTTTTTGCTATTTGATTTGAACGGCGACGCGTTCGTTGTCGGTTGACATTGGAGCCAATGCGACAGAGGTAGAGACCGAGAGAGAGACAGAGAGAGAGAGAGAGTTAAAGAGAGGGACAGCAATTGAGTTGGTTAACCTGAGAGTTGGAGAACCAGAAGTTGTATGCTCAACGACATTCAGTTGGATTTTTAATTGAATTAAAGCACTTATGTGCAAATAAATAAATAACCTCCAACATGCCAGCAACTTAGTCTTACAGCTGACCAACGCTTGAATAATAAAAACTAGTATCAACATACTTTCCTGATATGACATATAATTGTAGCTATTGTTTATTTATTTAACATTCACACTTGTAAACGCCTAATTAGTGCTGAAAGACAAATTGCATATTGCATAATAATATAATAATAATATTTAACTTTATAAGTGATTTGCCCACTAAAATGAAGTCATTCGTGAATTTTCAAGCACATTTATTAAAAAAAAAAAATTGATAAAAAAAATATCCAAATAAAATAGCATAGAACGGTTTTTTACCATTCCCCGAGCATGCGGTTCCTCTGCGCAATTTCAACTTTCAATCTTTAATAGCTTCAATTGTTATTTTGTCCAAATGAGATAACATTTTCTTGTCTATGTAATAATTATCAATTGATTATTTTATAGTCTTACAAATGTATTTTCGCAAATAAAAGGCGCCATAAATAACAACGTTCCGATATAGCATGATAAAGTGTTCTACTTTACTAGCACTTCCTGATATCTAATATCGCTCTAAGTTATGAGGCATAATCACCCATTAAAATTAGCAGCTTACTTTTGCTGGAATAATTTGAGATCAGCGGCTACTGCATAATGGATTTAGTATTCATTTTATGAGTAGTGAATGGAATCAATAATTTGTTGAAATAATAACATTTTTATGCAGCTATCTAGCGAAATAATGGCTAATCAATTTGTAAATATATTAGTTTAATCTTATGATTTACATATTTGCTCTCAAATTTAGAATTTTTTCTCAAGTGCATGCTCTCACTTCATTTGAATCAAAAATGTTTTTTTTTTTCATTTGCATAATTGATCACAAGTAGAACTTGTTTACTTTGAAATACGAGTATGCTTCCAAATACGCGATTAACCTTTGGGATTTTTGTTTTTTGTATGTTTGCTTCAAGATGGGTTCGATGCCACAGCTATCAATTGTCAAGGGCCAGCAGCAAGATTATGTGCCGCGTGCGCTGCATCGCATCTTCGAGGAGCAGCAGCTGAGAAATGCCGACAAAGTGGCGCTCATCTATCAGGGACAGGGCTTGGCACCCAGCCAGAGCAGCTATCGCCAGATGAATGAGCGTGCAAATCGTGCGGCACGTCTCCTCGTGGAGGAGACACATGGACGCTTCTTGCAGCCAAACAGCGATGGTGACTTTATTGTGGCCGTTAGCATGCAACCTTCGGAGGCGCTGGTAACCACATTGCTGGCAATTTGGAAAGCGGGCGGCGCCTATTTGCCCATTGATCCCAGTTTCCCAGCGAATCGTGTGCATCACATTCTGCTCGAGGCACGACCGATTCTGGTGTTGCGCGATGACGATATCGATGCCCAGAAATTCCAGGGCACACCAACACTATCGCTAACCGAACTTTATGCCAAGTCGCTGCAGTTGAGCGGCGCCAATTTGCTTTCCGAGGAGATGCTGCGTGGTGGCAACGATCACATCGCCATCGTTCTTTATACCTCGGGCAGCACTGGTGTCCCCAAGGGTGTGCGTCTCCCCCACGAGAATATCCTGAATCGCCTACAGTGGCAATGGTCGACATTCCCATACACAACCAGCGAACGGGTGGGTGTGTTCAAGACAGCGCTCACCTTTGTGGACTCGATTGCCGAGCTGTGGGGTCCGCTGATGTGCGGTTTGGCCATTCTGGTGGTGCCCAAGGCCGTCACCAAGGATCCGCAGCGCCTTGTCGCGCTGCTCGAAAAGTACAAGATCAGGCGCCTGGTGCTCGTGCCCACCCTGCTCCGTTCCCTGCTCATGTATCTGAAGATGGAGGGTGGCGGTGCGGCCCAGAAGTTGCTCTACAATCTACAGATTTGGGTCTGTTCAGGTGAGCCACTGGCCGTGCCGCTAGCCAGCAGCTTCTTCGACTACTTTGATGAGGGGGTGCACCATCTCTACAATTTCTACGGCTCCACAGAGGTCATGGGGGATGTCACCTACTTCGCCTGCGAGAGCAAGAAACAGCTCAGCATGTACGACAATGTGCCCATAGGTGAGTCCAAAAACGCATTATCTTCAAGATAAGATCAATCTAGATTTGGGAATAGTCTGTTGATGTGATTAATATTGAATATATATATGTATACGAGTATACTTTAATAAATATAATTAAGTATTACTTATTTACATAAATGGATAGAGTTTTCAAATAAATATATCAGAGCTCAAGAGCAGTTTGATATTTAATATAATTGATTGTTAATAACAATTTAAACAATAATCAAAAATGACAAAATTTTTGTTTTGTTGAATTTTGAAGATATATTCAAATGACAACGGATTACTTTTAAAATGTTGCTTCTATTAAGGTTTTGGCCAGTGGCGTTTTTTTTTTATATAGTAAAGCATAGAATAAAATTTAAATATATTTCATAGGCATACCTGTCTCCAATACTGTCATCTATCTATTGGATGCCGATTATCGTCCCGTCAAGAACGGTGAGATTGGCGAAGTATTCGCCTCGGGCTTGAATCTCGCAGCCGGCTATGTTAATGGACGTGATCCCGAACGCTTTTTGGAGAATCCACTTGCTGTGGAGAAGAGTAAGCTGCCGCATAATTAAAAGACTCCTCCAATTCTCAACCCTGATGCATTCACAGAATATGCGCGTCTCTATCGCACTGGCGACTATGGTTCCTTGAAGAATGGCAACATCATGTACGAGGGTCGCACGGACTCTCAGGTAAAGATTCGCGGACATCGTGTGGATCTGTCCGAGGTGGAGAAGAATGTCGCCGAGTTGCCGCTGGTAGAGAAGGCCATTGTGCTGTGCTATCGTGCTGGGCACGTGGATCAGGCCATTCTTGCCTTTGTCAAGCTGCGCGACGATGCTCCGATGGTGACGGAACTGCAGATGGAGGGCCGGCTCAAGGATAAGTTGGCTGACTACATGACGCCGCAGGTCATCATATTGGAGCAGGTGCCGCTGCTGGTCAACGGCAAGGTCGATCGCCAGGCGCTGCTCAAGACCTACGAAACGGCCAACAACAACGAAGGTGATTCCAGCATTGTGCTCGACTTTGACTACACCCAGGTGCCAGAGGAGCTCAAGCTGACGGCCCGTGATCTCTTCGAGACAGTGGGCGGTGTCATTGGTCGCTCCACACGCGCCTGCCTGGCGCCACACAGCAACTTTTATGAGTTGGGCGGCAATTCGCTGAACTCCATCTTCACCGTCACTCTGTTGCGCGAGAAAGGCTACAACATTGGCATCTCCGAGTTCATAGCGGCCAAGAATCTCGGCGAGATCATCGAAAGGATGGCGGCCAATCATGATTCAGTGCAGCTGGAGGAGGAGACTCTGAATGCGTGCCCGCATCTCAAAATGGAGGCGGAGCCACTGCGACTGGAGCATCGTCAGGATGTGATTGAGTAAGTACATCGTGGGGAGAACAAGCAAGTTAATAAATCAGTGCATTTAGTCTTTATCTAAAAAATTATAATCTTCTCAACAAAGCACATATTTTTTTCCAAAGTTTTCACTTTGCCTAATTCAAGATTTTTGTATTTTCAGCATCATTGTGTCCAGTTTCTACAATAAGGCCGACTTGGAGCAGTGGCTGAAGCCGGGTGTCCTTCGCAGCGATTACAGCGATATACTCAATGTAAGTACCCAAATCCTACCCAGGCCATGTGGCACACCTATGCTTATCATCACTTATCCTGCCACAGGACATTTGGGACGTTTTGGTGGAGCGTGAATTGAGCTTTGTGATATACGATCGTAATACGGAGCGTATTATTGGCACCGCTCTGAACTTTGATGCGCTCAACGAGCCCGAAGTGGACATAAAATCCAAGCTGCTGATCGTCTTTGAATTTCTCGAGTTTTGCGAGGGTCCCATACGGTAAGAATGCCCCGTCCAAGATATGAAGACCATTTGATTGATCTAACTAACACCGTGTGTGAATTTACAGTGATAACTATTTGCCGAAGGGTCTGAATCAAATACTCCACTCATTCATGATGGGCACCGCCGAGAAGCTGAATCCGCGCGAGAATATTGCCTGCATGCACTACATGGAGCACGAAGTGCTCCGAGTGGCACGTGAGAAGAAATTCGCCGGCATCTTTACCACCAACACCAGCCCACTGACCCAGCAGCTGGCCGATGTCTACCACTACAAGACGCTGCTCAACTACCAGGTTAACGAGTATGTCGGTTCCGATGGCAGCCGACCCTTCCGGGATGCGCCCGATGAGCAGCGCGCCATCGTTCACTGGAAGGAGGTGGGATGCAAATAAAACTGCACGAGAACTGCTCTCAAACCTGAATCTATCCGTAACGAATTTAATGAATAGCATGTAGAATATAGATTTAACCTCTAGTATTATACCGTAGGCATTGTCTAATGAAATTTCATCAGTTTATGTTGATTAGTTGTAAGCATTCAATGCAATTAAACAAAAACCACCAAAAGGACGATTCAATTTAATGAAAACAATTTGTCATTTGACTTGGTTCAGCAAAACGAGCTTACATGACTAAGTAATACCCTGTGCCCTGATCTAAGTCGATCAAGTATACGTAAATGGGAATACGATTCAAAACTGGATGCAATCAAACTCTTTGATAGATTTTCTATTATTCGAATAGTTTTCTTCATTTCAGAATCGATAGTTAACTAAAGTTTATAAAAATGTTTCATCACTTCAAAAAGCGCTTTTGGAAATCGATAATTATCGCTTTTAGTAGTTATAAAAATTCGCAAATCAAAACTAGACCGCCGACTGGTTAACAATATTGGTCTAGAAGTAGTATACATCTTATAAGACTCACTCCTGCCCACATTTTCCCATTCTTCCCCCACTATGGATGCAGTGCATATGAAATCATTATTGTTGATAAATTGTGCACTAAACAGCAGCTGACTTTTCCATTGAGTTAAACGATGTAAAAATTAAAGCCATATATATGGTTGGTTTATTCTAGAGTCTATTACACATTACTCAAGATTAAATTAACTTTTTTCTGCAGTTGCTTTTGCCAATGGGTTTTTGTTGTTTTTTAAATGTTTTTTGTTTTTTTTTTTTTACATACATTCATAATATTCATAAAAGGTATTTTTTTATTTTTTATTGTTTTTGCTTGTTTTCTGATTTTTCTTTGTAATATAAGTAGTGAGCGTTAATAGTGGCTCCAAATAAGTGTTATTATGTTTCTTTCTAAATTAATTATACATTTTTTTACTTGAAAGCTAATTACATAACGCTAAGTATGCATAGATATAAATGTATCTATCTGCATATAAATGTGCACATACATATATGTGTGTGTGTGAGTGTGTGAATGTCTCTGTGATCATTTGCAATTGCCATTCTCTGGGTGCCTCTCCATAATATCATCGATGGGTCTCCAGTCAAGCGTGCTTCTAACCATGCTGGCATGTGTCTGTGTGTGGATAATGTGGTTGTGTGTGTGTGTTGTGTGGCATGATTACTAAACGTTTTAAGCTCTAGCATATATACTACATTCATATATATATATTCTAAAAACTGTACAGCTACTAATTAATGTTAATTGTTTTATAGTTGATTTATTTCAAGCATTTGCATGTTGAAAGCGGGAAATTGGGGTTGGGGTGGAGGGGTAAGGGGTAACGGGATTTCGTAGCCTAATTAGCGGATAGCAATTGCAGTCCATGCAGAACCAGACGACGACGCTGACGATGACGACAATGAACAAACAAGCCCAAAAGCCCAGAAGCCACACATATGCGGGATACGCAGAGAACACAACGCAGGTCGCTGCTCATGGACCCAACTATTTGCGTACAATGCGTATGACCCTTGTGGACTATGAGGCGGCGCTCTGATCCATCAGCCTGTAGTTCTGGAATGTCTTCCATTCGCCGGTGTTGTAGTCCAGGCGGATGTACGACTCCACCAGGCACAGCGCCGTATTGCCATCCTCCTGTTGCACTTTTTCCTGTTGACAATAGATAAACAACAAAGTTAACAACTCGAAACTCTGCGTTCGTCCTCCTCTGAACAACTCACCTCTGTTTCGCCCAGTTTGATGACCAGTACGTTTTCTGTATTGGGTCGGGGATTCTCGCGCAGACCCGCCATAAAGCCTAGTATGAGTGCCTTGTCGGGTCGTGACACACGGTTCGCCTTGCGGAACATCTCATGCGCCTTGTGTACGTGCTCGTTCTGGAGATGAGGTTGTTGATTAGTATCTAGTATCTGCAGCACATAGTAACCAGCACCATCCTTACCGAAAGCGATAGTCCTCGACGTTGCGGCGCGTGTTGCGTCTGCTGTTGCTGTTGTGCCGCCGGCGTATTCGTCTGTTGCTGCTGCTGGGTGACCTGCACCTGGACGGTGCGTGAAATGGCGGCGGCATTATTCGTCTGCAACAGCTGCTGGCCGGCGGCGCTTGTCGAGGTGCCCAAACGCTGTTGCAGTGCCTGCTTATGCTGCACCAGTATCTGCTGTTGTTGCTGCTGCTGGCGCGGCTGCTGTTGCGACGCCGCCGCAGCCGACTGTGTTATGATCGTCCGTTGCGTGCTGTTCGGCGCCGCCTGCACCTGCACCAGCTGCGGCTGCTGACCAGGACGCTGTATCAACGTCAGGCCCTGCGGCAGCGAGGTCAATCCACCGGTTACGTTCGCTATCACGGGCCGTATTATCGTTTGCTGTGTGGACTACAAAAAAAAAAAAACCAAAAAAAAAGGTTAATTAATTTAATCAACTTATTTCAATTAAAGGTCGAACTTAAGGCATCCCACATCCTTGACACTATTGAAGTGAGCAGTTTGCAGATAGCTAAAATCATTGCCAATCTCTAAACGACTGAATTCACTAAGTGACTGATTTGTTATTTTTATACAATGCCAAAACTCACGGCTGGCTGCCTTTGGGATGCTTCAAGTATTTTACCGATTTTATGGCCTGATATGCACTCAACTCAAATCGATTGACATGTCTGGTTTAAGGAGCTATGAAAGACGCACAACTTATTTGATGAGGGCTACACTAACAATACAAGGGACAGGGTACATTAGTGTGATCAGCAACGACGATGATATAAAATAAGACAACAAAGTAGAACACAGTTTACAAACTGTGTAAAAAAATGTGGAACTTTTTCAACTTATTGAGATTTTGTTAGAAACAATAGCTAACAGCTATAATTATGATAAATAGAAATAAGTAACGATTTCTATAAACAATGCGTTAATAAGAGCTGCTATTATTTTGATCTCTACTTTTTGCTACTTTTCACTTTAAATGGAAAAAAATATATATATACATATATATTGAAAAGAATTTCAGTGGTTATTTTAATTTATCGGTATATAATATATTGCAAAGAATTCCACAAGCAGCAGTTATTTTAATTTATGGGTTGACTACTAAATAGCAAAATATTAAAAACCAATTAATGTTTTGTTCTTTGATTGATTTGCTATTATTTTTTTTTGCCACTGCATATCTTATTTAAAAAAGCAATAATTCAAAAGATATGTTTTCAATGCAATGTTGTTGACATTTAGACATGTGTCGCATTTCTGCAAGGGTATTTAATATATGCATTGGTCTGCCATTCAATCTTGTCATAGTTATATAGCAACGCCACAAAGTCTACTTACATTTCCGATGACACTCGTTGGGGTCTGTTGCTGCACGATGACATGCTGTCCGCCAATGGGATTGGTTGGTATCAGCGTGGGCATCATCTGCTTGACACCACCCTGGGCACCCTGCTGATGCTGTTGCTGTGGCTGTTGCAGCTGTATGGTGTGGGGTTGAATACTCGTCGCCGGCGTCGTCTTTACCAGGCTGGGCGGACCGGCCGCCGTTGTGGTCATGAGCGTAGCACCTGTGGTGAGCGCCGGCAAGCCGCCCACATTGCTGATGGGTATCTGGTACATCTCGCCGCCAATGTTACGCAATATGACGCCCTTCTGGGTGAGTATGATAGTCTTGTTTTTGCCCGTCGACGGCGACACATTCAATGTGCCGCCCGCAATGGTGCCACCCGGTTGCATCAATACCTGCGACAACTTTGGCTGCTGCGTTGCCGTCGTATTCGCAACGATCGTATGCTGCGGATGCTGTTGCTGCAACTGTGCCTGCATATGCTGCTGCTGGGCCGCCTGTGAGGCGGGCTGAATGGTCACCGGCCGATTGGGCAACTGCACATTTTGTATGTTGAGCGTCTGATGGCCGGCAGCAGCGACAGCTGCTGTTGTCGCCACCAATGGCGGTGGATTTGTGGACACTACTGTGTTGGCCTGTGGATGTTGGCGCAGCGGCGTCATCACCACACCCGATGTGCCCGTCGTCTTTAGCAGAATCTTGGTGGGCGTCTGAACGCTATTGACGCCACCCCCAGCGGCTGTCTGGTAAAGCGTTGTGGTTGTTTGCGGCGCCGGACGAGTTTGTGAAAGGGAGGTCAGCGTTGGCAAAGTGGCCTGCTGTTGTTGCTGTTGCGGCTGTGGTGCAGCCAGAATGTACTGCGTGGTTTGTGGCTGTGACGGGGATGCAATCAACTGTTGCTGCTGCAATTGCTGCTGCTGCTGTTGTTGTTGTTGTTGTTGTTGCTGCTGCTGCTGTTGTTGCTGTTGCTGGGCTGCTGCAGCCGCTGCGCTGGATGTGGCTGCTCCTGGCTGTGACTGCTGCTGTTGGGCTCGCTTCGCTGGCTGTATAATGGTCTGCGAGATGATAACCGGACCACTGTTGGTGGCCGTCTTCAACTGACTAAGCGGCATCGATTTAATTGCCTGCGACGGTATTGTGGTCGTCGTTGTGCTGGCCGTGCTGCTGCAACTCGCTGCGACGAGCGCTCTCTGTAAACGATACAATAGAATTAATGTCCAGCAAAACAAGGCTCTAGTCGAGAATGTCCGACTAGCAAATACTCTGTAAGCAATTTTGAATATGAAGCGTAATAAGTACTTCCGATCATCTTACACTTCTCCAAGCTATACAGATTATAATAATAAGAAGAATAAGAATAAGAATAGGTGTGTTCAAAAAGTATCGCGAATTTTGACTTTTCGCGGGTTATGTACGGTGTGTTCAAAAAGTATCGCGAATTTTGGATTTTCGCGGGTTACGTATAATCGAATTTCGATTTTTTTGTAGCGTTATGTTGGTACTCATGTCTCTCACTTATGCCGACAAGCTCGGCCATTTTGAATGTTCACTTAATTGTTGACAGCTGCTTTGCTTGCACGTGTTTTGGATCGTCTTCGATTTTTACCTATTCAAAAAAATGGATCAAAGAACCTGTATCAAATTTTGTGTGAAAAACGAAATTAAGTGCGCGGATGCATTCCGAATGTTGATTGTGGCATACCTTGGACCGAAGCAACGTTTATCGGTGGTACAAAATGTTCTCAGAAGGCCGAGAAGATGTGAACGACGAAGAGCGTGCCGGACGCCCGAGCACTTCAACAACAGACGAAAAAATTAATGGAGTGGAGAAAATGGTATTGGCCAATCGTCGAATCACCGTTAGAGAAGTTGCTGAGGAGCTAGACATATCGATTGGCTCATGCCATTCGATTTTTATCAATGATTTGGGCATGAGACGGGTCGCCGCGAAATTCGTACCAAAATTGCTCAATTGCGACCAAAAACAGCATCGCATGAACATTGCTAATGAGATGTTGGACTCTGTCCGCGACGACCCAAATTTGCTCCAGAGGGTCATAACTGGTGACGAATCGTAGGTTTATGGTTACGACGTGGAAACCAAAGCTCAATCATCTCAATGGAAGCTGCCGCACGAACCAAGACCGAAAAAAGCGCGCCAAGTTCGGTCGAATGTGAAAGTTTTGCTGACAGTTTTCTTCGATTGCAGGGGCGTGGTGCATCATGAGTTCTTGCCACAGGGTAGAACGGTCAAGTTATGCGCAATTTGGGCGAAGCAATCCGCCAGAAACGCCCGGATTTGTGGAAGAACAAAAATTGGCTTTTGCACCACGATAACGCCCCTGCTCACACATCGTTGCTTGTGCGCGACTTTTTGGCCAAAAACAACACACTAATGATGCCGCAGCCACCGTATTCCCCAGATCTGGCCCCCTGTGACTTTTTCTTGTTCCCTAAACTGAAGAGGCCCATGAAAGGACGACGTTACGCTACGCTTGACGAGATAAAGACGGGATCGAAGGAGGAGCTGAACAAGATAAAAAAAAATGATTTTTTGAAGTGCTTCAAAGATTGGAAAAACCGTTGGCACAAGTGTATAATATCTCATGGGGATTACTTTGAAGGGGACAAAATAGATATTCATGAATAAATAAATAATATCTGAAAAACACAAAATTCGCGATACTTTTTGAACACATCTCGTATACTTGGTTCTACTTACTGCGCGCTGCGTGCTGGGCGACGAGGCCAGTATGACTGGTGTGGAGCTGTTTATCAATATGGGTTGCTGCTGCTGTTGTTGGTGTTGTTGTTGCTGCTGTGCTGCTGCTCCTGCTGCTGCCTGACTGCTGCAGCTGGTGACCGCTGCTGCTGCCGCCGCCGCCTTTGCCTTGGCCGACGTAATCTTAACGGATATGTTGTTGGGCAGATTGGCCAACGGATTGGCCGCATTTCGCAGCTGTTGCGGTGTCAATAGGGTGGTTGTGGTTGTCGTGTTGTTGCTGGTGCTGGAACTGCTGGTGCTTGCGCCACTGGAAGCAGCTGCTACACGCAGCAAGGGTTTAATGTCCAGCTTCTCCATTTTGATGGTAGTGTTGCCCACAGTTGTTGTGGCCGTTGCCGTCGTTGTGGATGTTGTGGCCATAACTGCATTGTTAGTCGCTGCATTGCTGTTGTTGACGAGACGCTTCTGCTGCTGCGGTGCGGTACGGATTAGTAAATGCGGTGCACGCTGTGCCGGCTGCTGTTGGATGATGATGCGCTGCTGTGGCGTGGATGTGGCCTGCTGATGTGTTCCTGCTGACTGGGCGATGCGGATGGGCGTCGTCTGCGATGTGGGCTCAATCTTCTCCAGCTTTATGTTCGCCGGCACAATGATCTCCTCGCTCTTGATCTCAATCTCCTGCTTTATGCGTTTTGGCGTCTGATGATAACTGTTGTTGTTATTGTTATTGGTGTTGTTATTATTGTTGTTGTTATTCATCTTGGCCACCGATTTGGTTGTCTTCGCCTTAGTCTCCGCCTTGATGACCACCTGACGTGTGGGCGTGGCAGCAGCCGTTGCAGCCGTAGCAGTGGTAAACTGTAGCGTGGCTGCGGCATATTCTGGCGTCTCTGGCGTTTCGGGCTGCAACGATTTGCTGGCCAATTCGTCGGGGGTCTTAAAGTCGTCGTCGGGTTGCTCGTCTAAGCTGCCGCTGCTTTGGTTCAGCTGTGGCTCCAATTTAATCTCAAAACTATTGTTTGCCGATGATGTGGGCGTGGTCGGCGTCTCTCCACCACCACCAGCAGTATTGGCCACCGCCGCATCTGCGGTCGGACTGTCGCCACTGCTGTTGTTGTTGCTGTTGTTGGTGGTGGAGGCAGCTGCCGCTGCAGCAGCCGCTGCTGCTGCCTGTTGCTTTTGTTCCTGCTTCTTTTGCTGTTCCTCCAGCTGCTGTTCGCGTTTGCGCTTCTTCGCTGCCGCATAGCCCAGCGGCTGTTCTGTGAATTCGAGTATCTTGATGCCGCCATCCTTGCGGCCGGCGGGCGTACGACTGAGATTGGGACGCTGCGCATTGCCGGGCACATTGGGTGAGCGAAAGCCCGTGGTGGGCATACGGGAGGGGATGCCCTTAAGCGGCGTGGTGTCCGTCATTTTGCGTGGCATGCCACGCGAACGCAAAGGTATTGTTGGTGCCGATGTCTTCTTCAGCGAGGATTGCGCATCAGCTGACTTGTGGAGGAGCTCGGTGCGCAGCTGGGCGCTCTTCGGTTTGCGCTTTAGCGTGAAATGCTTCACTGCCGCCGGCTGCTGGCCAACCTGTTGCACAAAGTGGGAAACTATGAAGTGTCTGGCTTTGAATTTTGTGGCAGGGTTGCGGGATGTATACTTACTACCGAGATCAATGCGTTTTTATTTAGATACTGACACTCGAGAGGCAACATGCCCAGATCCGAATGTTTGGTGACCAATTTGCGCAAATCGTTGACCATATCGGTGAAAATGGGCCGAGTGTCCTCATAATCGGAGATTTCTGTATTCAGCGAACTGGTTGCCGGAAATGTTTTCATTGTCTCCGCCAGCATGGACACCCATAGTTCTGAGTCCAAACCAGCCACCTCGATGACTTCCTCCAATTCGCTTTTCCACTGCAAAATCAAAATCAAATTCAGTTTTAACATTAACAAATTCAATTGTATGAGGTGTGTTCAAAAAGTATCGCGAATTTTGAATTTTCGCGGGTTACGTATAATCGAATTTCGATTTTTTTTGTAGCGTTATGTTGGTACTCATGTCTCTCACTTATGCCGACAAGCTCAGCCATTTTGAATGTTCACTTAATTGTTGACAGCTGCTTTGCTTGCACGTGTTTTGGATCGTCTTCGATTTTTACCTATTCAAAAAAATGGATCAAAGAACCTGTATCAAATTTTGTGTGAAAAACGAAATTAAGTGCGCGGATGCATTCCGAATGTTGATTGTGACGGCATAAGTGAGAGACATGAGTACCAACATAACGTTACAAAAAAAAAATCGAAATTCGATTATACGTAACCCGCGAAAATCCAAAATTCGCGATACTTTTTGAACACACCTCGTATCTGTAAATTGTAAGCATTTAACAGTTAGTTAACAGTTGGCATTACAGCAATGTTTTGATTGTGGCATGCCCAATTGTAATTGTAATTTTTCAAAACATTCCTGTACGCAGTAAAAACTTGTTTTTCGTCTATTGTTGACATCATGTGGCGCATTAACAGCGCACTATTAACATTTAACAGTGTTCACGCGCAAACACACAAACATACAATGTAATTCCCGTTTTTTTTTTTATTTTTGTGTTTGCGTTTATTAATGACGACACATGTCTGTATGCGTGTATTCAACAGATTTGTGTTGACCACCCGCTTAACGCCCACAAGCTCCGTACACATACACACACACACACATGCACAAAAAACACCAGCACTAAACTCACACACACATGCACACAAGTCGTTCGCGCAGAAGTGGCGGGAAATATTTCTTATTTCTTCACGCGAGCACAAAAAACAAAGTCAGTTTAACACTTGTTTGCATACCATCAATTTGTAATTTTGTTTAATAGAATACACATTTTGACATTTTGCATTAAACGCTTATTAAACGATTTGTTACCATTCCCAATGGTTATTATTAAAGAAAACCTGGCGTTTGTTCACCAACGTAGCATGAAATGCATGTGTGTATGCGCGTGTGTGTGTCTGTATCCGTGTACGTTTACGTATGCGCGTGTTTGTGCATGTGCGTGTTGGTGTGAGTGTATGTGTGTACATCTAGTGTACTTTTTTTCTTTCATGTTGTATTTTACACCAACAAGATTTGTAGATTTACCTCTTCGACCATACGTCGGGGTATGTGCAGAAAACTAAGCAGCAATTTCAGTTTGACCTGTGTCTGCAAATCGGGAAAACACTCTTTGATGTTGCGCAAAACCTCTTTGTTCAATTGCGAGCATATTGAGCCGTTTATCCACGAATCGTTTGAGGTGCCCAGTTTATTATGCAGCCACAATGATGTGTCGCTGTCCCTTACGTTCGCCATTTTTACGCTTGCACCCACTCACACACACGGTGCACATATAACTTAACACGTCTAACGTTTAACCACTTTAGTGCAGCACGAAATTCACTTAAAATCCGATTAAATTTTATTTTCGTCGACAAAACACACACGAAAAACCCGTGGAAAATTGTAATAGGAAGCTACGACTGAAAAAAGTGTTGCCACATATCCAATATAAGTGTATACTCCGATCCGCTGCAATAAATGTGAATAGTGCAACACTGGTCGATACTTTACGTCGAACTGACGATGTATTGATTTATTTGCCAGCCCTGCACTGCAGGCATGTAATTTTTTAAATCGACCGCAGGCGATTGAAATTTATTTACTTTGAATATTAGTTATTAATTATAATTAATTATACTTTGTTTTCAAAGGCGATCGATCACTGCTGATAATATATTTCAACTCGCATAATCAAATAATATAAAGCAATTAAGCGTTTGCTAATAATGTGCCGTAATCCTATGTTGTGAAGATCAGCTGTGTTTTGTTGATATCAAAATATTTTTGAATTATTGAATTTGCAATGGAAATTCTAAATGAAAGTGCTCAAAAATCAGTGAAGAAATCGGGCATGTCAACCGGTGGCAAACTGTTGATCGGTGTGACTGGCGGCATTGGTATTGGCCTGCCAATTGTTTGTGCCTCGTTTGTGGCGCCAGGATTTCGGAAATTCTGCCTTCCTTTTGTTCCGGCAACAACGGAACAGATACAAAACGTGCTCCATTTCCTGCCCCGTAATGCCAGCGGCAAGCTACTGGACATTGGCTCCGGCGACGGACGCATCGTTGTGGGTAAGTTCAATTTATGCCCATTCGAAGTCACATTTTCAACTTATGTAATCTTGTCTAGCCGCGGCCCAGCATGTGAAAGAATTAAAGACAGACGGCGTGGAGTTGAATCCATGGCTGGTTTACTACTCCCGACTGGCTGCACTGCGTCATGGCGTCAGCAAGCAATCAAGCTTCTTTCACCGTGATCTCTGGAAATTCAACATCAGGGATTACAATTATGTTGTTATATTTGGTGTGGAGCAAATGATGCAGGATCTGGAGCACAAGCTGATTGCCGAGTGTCCGCACAATGCCAAAATCATAGCGTGCCGCTTCCCACTGCCGCAGTTGCAGCACGAACGCATCATTGAGGATGGCGTTAACACAGTTTGGTTCTACGATCTCAGGAAACAAAGCAATAGTTAATAAAATCGATTTTATTATTGTTAATAAGTCGAGTTTCTAAATTTTTTTATTTACTTCAGTGCTTGTGGGGCAAAGAGAAACTATGCACGTATAATTAAGTTAAATGCTAGGTAATGGGGCACAGTCGACATACATTAATTGGGTGTACACAGGACTGAGATTGGTCGCAACTAAGGACAAGTCGTAAAAAAGATCTTCACAATAATACATACAATAAAAAAATATTTTAAAAAAACGCCCGATATGAAGAACGAATAATGCGCATTGAGACGAATATACACGAATAGGAAACCAGATGTCGAAGCAAGGAAAAAACAGCCCAGGCAGTGATCAATTCTGTGTCAGCCATTTCAAAGGAACTGCAGCAATTGTTCTGCCTGCTAGAAGCGTCGACCCAAATAAATGCACTTACTACCCTCATCGCGATAGATGTCAACGAAGCCAACCTTTGTGTAGAAATTCACTTGCTCCCGATCCTCTTGCGGCACACAGGCGTGCACCCCGAAACAGCCACAGGCGCGCAATGCGGCCAGCAGTACGGTCAGGAGTCGCTTGGCTATGCCATTATCATGCTGTTCCGCCTCCCGCAACGTGGCGGCGCTTATCACAGCCGGAAAGGTGCCGTATACCTCGTTGGGGCAGACGAGCTCGTCGACATGCATGTGGAAACGCTCCACAAAACTTGAGATAAGCTTGTGCGACTTTGCGGTGTCATCCAGCAGAGTCTTGGGATATTTCTCGCGCAGCTCAGTTAGCCAGCACAATTCCATATTGCGCTTAAACAAATTAATATCCAACGCGGCGCAGGCATAGCCAACAATCGAGTCACTCTTGTCATAGGCCACCAAACAGAGTTCCGGATGCAGAGTCAAGTGACCACCAACCATAGCGTCCGACACAATGTCGGCGAATTGGGCGGGCAGTAGGATTTCATCGCCATCCGGTTCACTCTGCCATTGCATGTAGGTGCGTGTGCAGATTGCGTTGATTTGTTGCTCATCCTGATGCTGATATGGCCTCAGTAGATAATAGTTTGCGGTCGGCTGTTCGGGCAACTTGTAAACGAACAAATCATTGGCCGAGTCAACAGGCATCAGGCGCTGCAAATCCGCAGTAAGGCCACCGCGAAACACCCATGGCTCCTGCTCGCCGGACATGAAAGCCTCTTTCCAGCCTTTGCTAAACCCTGCAATGGACAACAACACCATTAAATCGAGTCAATCAATGTGAGCAACGCATCAATCTGAGACATACATGTGTAGCTGCCCTCAGTAAATGAGGATGTATTCTGCGGAAATTTTGCCATCGACAGCCACTTAATGTAGCAATTGAGCAGCGACAGTGCACCCGATATGTCCCACACATACGAATACAAGTTGTGGCATATCTCCTTGTTCTCACAGTAGGCGATCTTTACCAGCAACTTCTGCACACAGCCACAAAGCTCGGAGAAGATTTCGCTGCGCTGCATCCACTCACTCACTTCCGGCTTAATGGACTTGCTGGCGACGTTGTTACTGCCACTGCTGTGCTCCTGGAGCAGCACATTCGCATTGACTTTCAGCCATTGGAACTCGCTGAGCAGTTTCAGGCCACGACTGCCATGTTCAAAGGGTAAATAGAATAAATCACATAGCAGGTTCAAATCATCCGACGTTATCTTATTGCAACTCGCAGTGGATCTAAAAAAAAAAGAAGATAACATCACCGATGAGTTGTTGGTTAAGTTGGATGCAATGCTTACTTGGCGCCCAACTGGTCATCATCGACTTCGTCGTGCATTTCCGCAGTGGATTCCGGTGACGCTGATGAACTTTCCACATGCATACTCTGAAATTGAAATTTATTTTTTATTATTTATTGGTTTTACTGGGTTTTAAATAGATTACATTCGCATCGTTTCCCGATTCCTCCATAACAACATCGTCGGCAACCAATTTGACGGCCTCCTTGGGCGAAATCTGCGAGTTAATGCTGCTGCACTCCATGGGCTCATTGATGCCGGCACCACTCAATGGACTGAGACTCAAGTTTTCATCCAACATCGTGTCCACGTTTAAATTAGCCACCTGCTCGCGCTTCTCATCAATGAGAATGTCATCGGATGTGGGCGTGAGATCGCTTTTGGAGGGTTCGTTGAGAGGCTCGGCCTTGTTGGCCGGTTCGAATATCTCGCAGCTCAGCTTAATGGTTTCCTCAACGCTCTTAGTCTCCATGACGGGCACTGGCATTATGGAAATGGGTATCTTCTTTGGCAACTCAATATTGGATGCAACAGTTGTGCGTATGGGATTTATAATGTCATCGTTTGTCACAACTTTCGTCGGTGAAACCAAAGAGTTCATCACTGGATTGGAAATGGGCGCCATTGTGGAGCTAACTGTGCTGCACACATCGGCCAATGCCTGCAACTGGGTGGTGTTCACCTCGGGCACAGTGCGCGTATTCGTCGACGTTGTTGTCGTCGTCGTCAGACTCATGCACGTGTTGAGCGACGGTATTATCGGAATAATCGGCATAACCATTTCAACTTGCGGCTGCGGCTTTGTAATCGGTCCCCACGCCTCCTTCTCCACAAAGAACTCCGGCAGCCACTCGGAAATTGCATTTCTATGGGCAAAGATTTACATTAATTTCAAAGTTGAGGATGCTGAAAATGATTCATACTTGAGAGCTAGACGTGGGTGATAGACGTTCTTGGACAGACACTCTGCAGGCAGATCGTCTTCGTTTTCAGTCTCCAGTTTGATATCGGCGCTCAACGAGCTGTTCATCTTCGAGTCCAGGTTGCAGCGTGACCAGAAGGCGAGCGTGTGCACAGCAATGAAATTGCCATAGAACTCACAGTTCGGATTGGTCATAACACCACGCAGATGGGGTATCAGTTCCGGCGAACGACCTGAATACGGTCCAAGGAATACACGCTTCTGATCGTAATCATTCGCGTGCAGATTATCCCAAATGACAGGAGGACGACGCAGTATCTCCGTGATTTCCCTTATTGAGTCAATGGTTATCGTCTTCGAGATGACTTTGTCGCCCGTCCAGAGAATATCAATCACATTGTTCAGCTTGGAGCCCAATGTGTTCAAGTACTCCGAATCCACGACAGTTGGGACGGCACGTGTCCCGCAATACTGCGTCGGGCAGAAGAGGAACTTGGGACAGCCCAAGTGAGTGAAAATCTCATTGGTTACCGAGACATGCGCATTGGCGAAGGTCTGGAACACCTCTTTGTCGGCCTTGGACAACTCCGATTCGATGTCGTCGAAGAGCAGCGCATATGCCTCGCAGCCAAACTGTGACACTTGATCCAGTTTACGTTTCAGCGTTGCAATCTCCTTCTGGCTGCTGTACGTCATATCCAGACCCGGCGACAGAGCATAGTAGAAAACAATGCCAGCCTCCTTAGCAGATGAAATCAGACCTGCAATATGTTCAATTTTACAAGGTGAGCCGAAAGAGAATTGTAATCCGAATTGAAATACTTGATAGATGATCGGCCTCTTCGACTGTATAGAGCTCGCGCCAGTATGCCCGGTGCTTGTAGTCATCTTTAGGTGCATACATATACGAGTCCATGCCCATTTTTTTCAGTTTGCGAAACAAATCTTTTCGCTGCTCGGTTGTCCAAGGCCGGCCGTAGAAGCCCTCAATGACACCGCAAATAAAATTACGTTGCTGATCTTGGCTTGCATGCTCCAAAGTTGTACATTTTTCCCCCATGTGGCCGTCTTCCATTTTCACAGGAATCAGGATAAATGCGAGTTAAATGATTATAATTCCCGAATGCAAACGCTAATGCGGCTAAATGCACAAGTCGCCTCTTGTCAGAGTGACCAAATTTTCGCACATGCAAAATTTAACAAAAAAAAAAAACAATGCACAAGTGCGGCATCGATAAGTATCGATGAATGTAATATTTGTAACGGCGGGCTTATTTGTAATGCAATTTCGAGGGTATATACAGAGTCTCACAGCACATCAGGTCCAGTGTCTAGCAAAAAATTTAAAGTGCTATAAGGTGTAAACAAAGAAACAAACGCAAAATGCTTAAATGCCAATTTATTTCATGTTATATCACGGTTGAAAAAGAAACTTTAGTTTTTATTAAAATATGAAATAATTAACTAAAATTAGCCAAAAACTGAGAAAAGTAACATACGAGGTGTGTTCAAAAAGTATCGCGAATTTTGGATTTTCGCGGGTTACGTATAATCGAATTTCGATTTTTTTGTAGCGTTATGTTGGTACTCATGTCTCTCACTTATGCCGGCAAGCTCGGCCATTTTGAATGTTCACTTAATTGTTGACAGCTGCTTTGCTTGCACGTGTTTTGGATCGTCTTCGATTTTTACCTATTCAAAAAAGTGGATCAAAGAACCTGTATCGCGATACTTTTTGAACACACCTCGTATTAGGCGTATCAAAACTAAAATAAGGATGTTAATACTTAGTATGATATCCTTTAGCCTTAATAACTTCCCATAACCTATTATTCATGGAAGATACCAGCTTCCAGGTAGTTTCTGGACTGATTTTGCTCCACTCATCCAGCAGAGCATTTTTGATGTCGGATCTGTGATTCCGGAAGTTATTTTCCAGCAGAGCCCCGCAAATTGTAAATAACCGGCTTCCGAGGTAGATGCCCATACCATGACACTTCAGCCACCGTGCTTAACTGTTGCCTTTAGGATTTTGGGATTCAGCTCAGTATTGGACTGTCGCCACACATAATTCCGTCCGTCTGAGCCAAAAATGTTGAATTTGTAATTTCTGTAATACACAGTATATTAGATGGTATATATAATAAGTACATATACATAAATTGTATATATATTTGACAGCATGGCGTACATGAATTCAAACTTTATTCAATTTCTATTAAATAACATTAAATTGCAATATTCAAATTTCAGAATATGTGTCAAAAGCGATTTATGTTTACACCGCTCTTCATTTTAAATAGTATAAAACGTACCACATAGAATATTTAAATAACAGCAATTATATGTTTGTGGGTACATATGTATGTATGTACATTTATACAAACTCTATTAAATTGATATCAAATTACATTAACTTCTATTCTTCAAAAAGAAAGCGTTTCTCTCAAAAGCAATGTATGTTTACACTGCCATTAATTATAAATATTAAAAGAAAAGTTAAATACTCGTACAGCGTAATATCAGCAAAAGATATTTCAGCATATTCACTATGCATTTTCTGCTTACTGATTACAGTAAATATTCGGTATTCCTAAAAAAAACAACCAGGTGATTGTAACGATGAACTTTCACAAATGTTGCAGTGCAAAATGAAATCACGATAAGCAGCGATAATAATACCCAAAAAAGTGCTTATCAGTTTTGTACACGCGTATATAAATCTTTGCTTTTTGGTGGACAATTATAGTTAACGTTTACCTTTCAGTCGAAACACTTGAAATCAACTATGGATTTATATTACTCGCCTCTCACAGCGGACTGCCGTTCGGTATTAATGATCGGCAAGGCTTTGAATATTCAGTTTAACAAAAATATATTAAATGTTACTGAAAAGGAGCACCATAAATCCGAATTCACAAAGATTAATCCACAAGGTGAGATTCCAACGATCGTGGACAATGGCTTCACTCTATGCGAATCTCGTGCCATTTTAATATATTTGGTTGAGAAGTATGCCAAGGACGATGCCTTATATCCCAAGGATCCGAAAGGACGTGCGGTTGTGAATCAACGTTTATTCTTTGATGTGGCTACGCTGTATAAGTCCTTTGCAGACTATTTCTATCCCCAGTTCACAAAGAAGGAGCCAGCAGATCCAGAGCGCCTTAAGAAATTGCAGGAGGCTGTGGGTTTCCTTAACGCATTCCTCGAGGGACAGCAGTATGTTGCGGGCGATAGACTGACAATCGCAGATATTTCTATTTTGGCCACATTCTCCAGTATTGCGATGGCCAACATTGATCTTGGCAAATACACGAACGTTACTAGGTGGTACGAGAATGCTAAGAAGGTGACACCAGGCTGGGATGAGAACGAAAAGGGTCTGATTGAAGGGAAGGCTCTGCTGGAAAAATTGAAACAATGAACAAGCAATATACCCAATGCAATGTTATAAATTCAATTCATAAACAATCAATTACTATTTTGTTTCATTTCAAGTGAAAATTTTAATTTGAAATAAAATCGATGCCTGCGTGTATCGATTGACAGCCTTTAAGTATCGAGCAGCATCGATACGTATTCAAAGTGTATATTAGTATTTAATATTATTTTTACATGCTGGTCGCACTGCTTCCTACTGTTTTTATTTTGTTTTAATTTCGGCTTAGGATTTTAAGGTTTTTAATTGAAGTGAAACCAAATGCAACCATTTATCGTCATACGCAATTACCGTGAAGATGACGAACTCAAATGCCAGGAACTGATGCGGGACTACATCATGTCATTCTCTTCCAGGTCGTTCTTTGCGGTCTGCTTTCGAGAGGTAAGCAAGCCAAAAATCTAAGCCCGACGTCTGCGTGACTTATCTATTTACGAGCGTGGGTGCATCTGTAAAATTAGAAAGAAAGCCTCGCCCTTCGGCCTGATCAAGTGTATTGTGTGCATCTGCATTACAGATAACGCTGCAGTTTATTGTCATCACTTGGGCCATATTCTTCATATTTCTGGGTGTGCCGCTGCTCTTCTGCGTCCTCACAATACCTGGCTGTCTGTTTTTCCTCTTTACCAGCACATACTTCTCCTTCTATGCCAAGGCAACGGAGCTAATGAGGGTAAATAACTAGCACAATTGTTGCCCAGAACTTACACCATCATGATATGTATTTCTTTCGTTCAAATAGTTGAAGCCTTCCCAATCCTTGGTTGCCGAATGCTATGAGCCGTTCATCTTTCGTTGTGCACCAAACGAGGCTAGTTATCAGATCTTTATGGAGAATGCGCCGTTCGATGAGACCTATAAGAATAAGTTTCGTCGTCGAATTGTAGCCACTATAAGCGCGAAGAATCATCATGCTGTCTACAATGCAGCCTGGATCTATCGCTTTGCCATTGCCAAGAACTATCCGTTTCAGAAGATTATGGAGCCAATGATTGGTTTAGTCTCGAAGAATTGCGTCAATGCCGGCTATGCCTCGCTGGAGTGCACCATATCCGAGTGGCAGGAGAACGAGCGTGACTTCTACGATGATATCGGCTTTGTCACACGCCAAATCTATCACAAGCAAATCATTGGTAGCAGTCTGACGGTGATGAAGACCCAATTAACATACGCTCTACGCACAGATGACACGCTCCAAAAGCAAAACTAGCCCATTCCAATAATCAACACACTCCTCCGCATAGAGAATCTCGGGAAAACACACAAGAAAAAAAAAGATATCTGTGAAACTTAGCGCAATATTTATATATGTTTATTTGTTTGTTTGTCTTCGGTACATCTCAGTCACGCGATGTCTACTGTGAATACGAAATTATATATATATATATTTATATTATATATTATATTATAAGGTAAATCAAGAGGCATTTTGTATTTAAAAAAAGAAAGTTTGGATATTGCTTCGGTTTGTCCTGCTTTATTATATCTTGTTTATTCTTTGACATATTCTATTTAAATAAATAAAATATATATATTAATAAATAAAACTTGCAGTGTTTAGCGCGTATGTATATATTGAATGCAACACACGCACACACACACATACACACACATAGACACACAAACAGACCTAATTCTGTTGCTTGTTGAATTTGTTGTAAGTAGGTACATTCATTTCTCATTCTTTGATGCATTTCTCATTGGATTAGCCGCTGTAGTTTTATAAAAAGCTTTCATGCAAGATAATACCTTGACTGGCCAAAGTGTTTTAACTAATTGCAATTTGTATACATTTTTATTCCCTCACCCATGCAGAGTCACATTATCATAGACTGGCTCATCAGTTGGGATTAATTAGTTAATTAGTTTAAAGTCGAGTCGAACAATATCCGGACTTCAATAGCAGACTTATTAAATGCTTAGGTCTAGTAGCTCTCTCTGCCAGGGTATTTAAGCTTCGGCATGCCGAGGCTTAGTTTGTAGCTTGTTTGTTGTTTTTTTTTTTTTGGTTTTCTTAAAGAATTTAAATAGTTATCAGCGCAACTAATGCTTAAAAAAATAAACTGGAACTGCCAGTGGCGCGGACCATACTTCAAATGTAACTATATCGTTCCTTTTCTTTTCTTGTTTTGTTTTTAGTTATTATTTTTTTTTTTTTGTTTTTGTTTCAACTATATATTTAAAGCGTGTTTCAAAAAAACTGGCTGTGAAATTAGCATAGTTTTTCTTCTGTGTTTTTTTCTTTTGTTTTCTGTTTTGTTATTATTGCTGCCATTGTTTAATAGTGAAGAACCTTCAAAAGTATAGGTATTTGTTTTCAATTTGGTTTCGTCGCAAGCAGCCGCTGTGGATAAGAGCGGTGCACCATTTAAAAGAGCTTCACGCGTCGCTTCAGCTCGTTGCGTCTCCACTGGGGCAGCCGATAGAATTCCGATCGGACGCACTGCAAAATGTGCTCGAACTCGATGTCTGACAAATGACGCTGCACAAAAGAAGAACATACAAATATTAATTTATATATTTTGGGAACGAAGATATATCAGCACTTACCTCCAGGTTGCAGCGATCAACGTCCGATGGTAGACGATAGTTCGTTATAAGCAATATGTGATACGGATAGATTTTGGCCGGTTCGTGCACCAGCATCGAGTGCGCCATATTTGGCAGGCTGCGTCGTATGAGTCCAGCCTGCGGATAATGATACGACAAAGCGCCCGAATATGTGCTCGAGGCCGGCAAATCACCGCCCATCAAAGCGCGTCGATCGCCCTCAGTAATTGAGTCAACCGAAGCTGAGAAAAGACGAAACAAAAGTATATATGTAGAGAAGCCGGAGTATGGGCAAAAAGTATTTAAATCTTACCCTCTGATTTGCCGCAGCTCAGATCTGTGCTGTGCGTTTTATCGCCCAGGCCTCCATAAGAAAAATCCTGTTTAGGATGTGAAAATGCAAATCAAATTAGTTAAGAATTGCAGGCAGTGGAAAGCATGCCAAAAACAAAAAAATAACAAAAAAAAAAAAAACAATAAACTACGTGCTTGACTAATAAAGAACAAGTGGTTAAGCTTAGGCATTCCAGAAATGGAAAACAAAAGAAGAAGAATGACAACAACAACCAAAGCATTTCTTACAGTGGCACCATGCATCGTGGCGGCGGCTGATGTTGTGGAACTGAATGTGTGAGAGCGTGGGGCCAAGCCGTATCCGGGTTTGGGTACATGACGCAATGCGCTCACCACTGAGCCGACAGTTGTATGATGTGTGTAGTATGTATGTTGGATGTATGTTGGATGACGTATGATTTTGATTGTTAAAAGTAGAGTTGTTAGTGTGGATGCGTGTGTTATTAGGGTGAGTGTTGTGTGTGTGTGTGTGGCAACAAACAGCATAGGCAAACACACATATAAATAAGTACGTAGTTGGGATAGCAAATAGAATCAGCAGACCAACCAGTTGAGATGTTAACAAATATGTTAGACCCAAGAAAAACCCAACAGCCATCAGCCGGAGCAGCATTAGTAGCAGCAGCAGCATCAGCAGCAGCAGAACAATGGATAAGAGAAAGAAACAAATATGTTTTTTTTGGGAGTGAGCAACAGATGGGAAGACAAGTGTTAGGTACTTAATGAGATATAGCTAATAGGAATTGTAGTATTTAGTATTAGCAACAAGACAAGTGACCACCAAACAGGCACCGGGAGGCAACAGAGTCAACAGAGTTTGTGTCAGTCAGCACTTACTGAGCTGTAGCCGTTGCGTATGTAAGGCGGCAAGGTGGTCGTTTTGAATCCGTATCCAGGCTTGGGCGGCGAGCGATAGGAATGTATGGCTATAAACGTAATTGGTCTAGATATAATACAAATTGACGTAACGCAATAATCGTGACGCGCTCCTGCGAGTAGGTTTCTATAAACTAACTCAAGCACATTAATTAATGATTACCATTGTAGCTGGGCGCATTGCCCAGCGATTTGCCTAGGGAGCCGCGATAGCTGGTGGATCGATCAAACATCTCATCCTCATAGAAGGGCTTCTGGTGATCCAAATGTCGAGATGGCGATGCGCCAATGGGCGATTCGTATCTGTTGACCAAGATTGGAATATCAGCTTTAGCAAATGGTGATTTATTGGCAATTTGCAAAGAATTAGATAGTACCTCAACTTGTAGAGCGGCTCCTTTGAGGCTGAAGGCGTGCGCGATGCATTGCGTGGATCTAGATTGTTTTGCTTCCATTTTCTGTACTTGGCATGCTCCTTGAGGTCCTTGGCAATCACCGAACCAATGCCTGAATTGAGCTTCTCCAGCTGCTCAGCCTCACGATGCAGGCGTCTGTTTAAGTAGAGTTTCAGTTAGAAATACATAAGAAAATCGACAAGGAACATACGAGGTGTGTTCAAAAAGTATCGCGAATTTTGTGTTTTTTCAGATATTATTTATTTATTCATGAATATCTATTTTGTCCCCTTCAAAGTAATCCCCATGAGATATTATACACTTGTGCCAACGGTTTTTCCAATCTTCGAAGCACTTCAAAAAATCTTTTTTTTTTATCTTGTTCAGCTCCTCCTTCGATCCCGTCTCTATCTCGTCAAGCGTAGCGTAACGTCGTCCTTTCATGGGCCTCTTCAGTTTAGGGAAGAAGAAAAAGTCACAGGGGGCCAGATCTGGGGAATACGGTGGCTGCGGCATCATTAGTGTGTTGTTTTTGGCCAAAAAGTCGCGCACAAGCAACGATGTGTGAGCAGGGGCGTTATCGTGGTGCAAAAGCCAATTTTTGTTCTTCCACAAATACGGGCGTTTCTGGCGGATTGCTTCGCGCAAATTGCGCATAACTTGCAGGTAATATTCCTTATTGACCGTTCTATCCTGTGGCAAGAACTCATGATGCACCACGCCCCTGCAATCGAAGAAAACTGTCAGCAAAACTTTCACATTCGACCGAACTTGGCGCGCTTTTTTCGGTCTTGGTTCGTCGCGGACAGAGTCCAACATCTCATTAGCAATGTTCATGCGATGCTGTTTTTGGTCGCAATTGAGCAATTTTGGTACGCATTTCGCGGCGACCCGTCTCATGCCCAAATCATTGATAAAAATCGAATGGCATGAGCCAATCGATATGTCTAGCTCCTCAGCAACTTCTCTAACGGTGATTCGACGATTGGCCAATACCATTTTCTCCACTCCATTAATTTTTTCGTCTGTTGTTGAAGTGCTCGGGCGTCCGGCACGCTCTTCGTCGTTCACATCTTCTCGGCCTTCTGAGAACATTTTGTACCACCGATAAACGTTGCTTCGGTCCAAGGTAGCTTCTCCGTATGCCACAATCAGCATTCGGAATGCATCCGCGCACTTAATTTCGTTTTTCACACAAAATTTGATACAGGTTCTTTGATCGATTTTTTTGAATAGGTAAAAATCGAAGACGATCCAAAACACGTGCAAGCAAAGCAGCTGTCAACAATTAAGTGAACATTCAAAATGGCCGAGCTTGTCGGCATAAGTGAGAGACATGAGTACCAACATAACGCTACAAAAAAATCGAAATTCGATTATACGTAACCCGCGAAAATTCAAAATTCGCGATACTTTTTGAACACACCTCGTACACTGTAACATAAATTTTTTACAGGGCATAATGATAATAATTGTGAACTTACGTTTGCTCCTCGCCATTCTTGACCTTTCCGTTGGTTCGCTTGCCATTTTCGATGTCCTCGTCATCATCGGAGACTGGGACACCCTTGTAGGTGTCGCTGTAGCGTCGCCGGCGCTCGGGATCCGTGTAGGGATAGGGCGGTGCTGGGAAATCATCTCTTTCGATCTTGGGCTGTTCGCCTGGTGGCGGCTTCTTGGCCGCCGGATAATGCGACAGCTCAATGGGTTCCTCGTTGTTCATGCCCGGACTCTTGGGACGTGGCGTCTCCGATCGTATGGCATCCACCAGCACCTTCATGGCACTGCGCGTACGCGAATGTGGCCGTGATGACGGACGACTTCCAGCGACGGAGCCCGCATTGCTCGTTGTCGCATAGGAGGCAGGCCGATGGAAATGCGGCGACAATGGCGTCTTGTCATAGGGATCGATCGGCTTGCGCAGATAGTGGGGCGCGTCTGTTAGATAGCTATAGGTATAGATGCGCGATATGTCCTCGCCAATCGGTCTGCCATATTCGCGCAATATCAGTCCCGGACTGACCGTGCGATAGTGCTGTGGAATATATCCAGAATGTTGTATTCCAAATGTAATTAATTGCTTATTGATTACGGCATGCGGTGCATTTGGGTTTAGTTTAAGCATTCGTTTAAATCATAAATAAATCAAAAATAATAATACAGTGATCGCTCAACTATTCGAATGCTTCCTTATTAGATACAAAGTGCCAGGTTACTTAAAACAAATTAAAATGATAAACAGAGTACAAAGATTATTGTAAATGAATGAATTGAAAAGAGAGGAAATAGATAGGGAATTAAACTTAAACTACAATTTTAACTTATAATCCATAGGATAAATAATGCAACTCAACATTTTATCAAGTTCCTAATTTTACCCATTTTCAAAAATACCTAAAAATTGCATATTTCTAAATTGTTAAAACCAAAAGAGTAAAAACAAAAACGTTTCTAACTTAAGCATGTTTCTCATTTCTGATCACTTGTTATTTGTAGCTATTCCAATTAGCGAGCGACCACTGTACTTGAAATTATAAAACAAACCTTGCGGCTAGAGGAATAAAGTGAACCATTTAAACTCGGTGTTCTGGAACGGATGTACTGCAAAACGAACGAAATAAAAATTCAAAGGGCAAGCTCAAAATAAGTTGTACAAAAGAAAGAAAAAAAAAACACGACAAACTTAAAACAAATCATAATTAAAATCAAAATAAATTGCGCAATGTGCAAAGAGGCAGGTCAAGTTGTGTGTGTAGAGTGTGTGTGGATGTGTGTGTGTGTAGTGTGTGTGTGTGTAGTGTGTGTATTTGTTTGCTGAGCATTCAGATTAGTAGCAGGAGCAGTTGTAAGTCTGCCCGGCCTGATCTGGGCCACATACCATGTCGCTGAGCGCACTAGAGCTCATGCGGTCGCATTCGGTGTCTGTGAAATTGCCATTGGAGGCGCCACCGGTGACCGAAGTGGTGGTGCCTGGTCTGCCACCAACACCACCGCCGCCATTGAGTATAATGCCAGACTCGGATGGACCGGGACCGCAGCGTGGATGCCAAATGGCGCTGCCCTGCAGGTACATTTCCTCGCCATCACCAAACGGATCGCCGCACTTGGTGCAGCGTGCGCACGTCGGATGGAAGTGATGGTTGTCGCCTGCCTGCAGCACCTTGCCACTGATGAAGCGATTGCAGTAGGCGCACTTAACGCCAAAGCTCTTCTGGTAGCACTTCTCGCAATACGGTACGGCATCCTTGCCCATATACTCGCCATTGAGCACCGCATTGCAAGCCTTGCAACGGAAACACCACACGTGCCATTGCCGATCCAGGGCGACCAGCGCCTGGCCCTCCTTCAGCAACTCACCACAGCCGGCGCAATCGTTCGGATCGTAATCCTCCTTCAGGTGCGCCTTATGCGACAGCACCCCGGTCGTCACATTCTGATGCGCCGTCGCCCGTGTGGGACTCTCCGCTGGCGGTGCGGGCGACGTGACGGCCGATTGGCGTGCCGGTGAGGCGGGCGCTGTGCCGCCGGAGACACAATGCTCGCAGAGCACCTCCTTGCCGGTGTTGGTCACCTTGCTGCCGGACTTGAAGGGCTGCTGGCATTTGCTGCACGTGAAACATTTCTGATGGTACGTCTTGCCCATGGTGCTGACCACCTCGCCCTCCACATACTGCTGGCAGGTGGCGCACTTGGTGCCATACAGACGCTGATAGTCCGGTATGCAATAGTAGGAGCCATCCTTTGTAAAGAAACCGCCTTGGGCCAGCGACTTCTTGCACTGACAGCACTGGAAGCACGCCTTGTGGAAATGATTGTCGGCCACGCGCAGCACTTCGCCGGAGCATTTCTTTGTGCATTTCGCACAATAGATTTTTTGTTTACCTGCCAACAGACGAAGCAAAACAAAAGAAATTCCAAGTTAGTTAAATATGTGTTGAGTGTTGGTTAATCGATCAAATTCATTTCTTTTTCAAAAGGACAGTTTATTTTGCACAGTAGATTTATTGATATAAAAGAGTGACGAAATTAGTTAAATGTTGAATGTTGGGAAAAAATCAAATACGGCTTATTGATGCGCAACATTAAGGAATAAAATGGCGCTAAATGAATTGTTTTTGTTTTTGAAAAGATGGTTTGTTTTCCAGTTTAGTAGTAGCACTCATTAATTCATTCATTCTTTCATTCAAACGCAGCAAAGCTTACGTATACGCCACAATGGCGGCTGCTGATGTCATATGCATGTGATGCGATAATGTTAATAATACTTAAACCTTGTGCCATTTTGCTAGTAAGTAATCGTCTGAGCGCGGTTTAAATACCCAGCTCAATAATCCAGTTGTGTGGTGTGCTATTTTATTCAGATTTCTCAGCAGTATTATGGTCATGTATCTAAGCTTGTGTACTTGTATCTAATGTGACAGTCAGTAAATGTATTATATATATATATTATATGTGTTCATGTATATGCCTAATAAGTCTAGGCACACTCTGGTATCTCAGCATGATTCATGCGTGACAGGCAAGCAATTAATCTTATCATTGATAAGGCCAAGGGCGGAACACATTTGCCAAAAATATATATATTGTTGTATCAAGAATATGTGCACAACTGTGCAACTGCGGGCAGAAAAAGGTGAACTTGGTTCGCTCTAAATGTAATTATATATTTGTCTCATTATTTGACTTGCTCAGCAGTTGTCTTATATATTATATATATAGAAGCACTTTTACAGGTATATAAAAAGATAAAAAGTCAACAGTGTGGCACAGACGTAAGTAAAGGGTGTAAAGATAAGAGCTAAAAAAGGTAATAAGGTAAGGCAAACAGAATAATCGATAAGTGATAAGAAAGAGAAAGAGAGAGAAAGAGAGAGAGAGAGAGAGAGAGAGAGAGAAGAGAGAGAGAGAGAGAGGTATTGCAAGGATTCCTTCGCTATCAAAATTTAGGGAATAAAATATGAAAATAATCTAGAAAGTAGCCAGACTATATAATGTTCTATGTAATAAAAATTTCTAAAACAATCTCATCGAATAATAAAAGTTAAGAGTTGCTTAAGAGAGTGTGCAAAACAGAGGTGGATTTTGACACAGAAAGAGTCTATCTGTTTTTAGTTTTAATAATACTTCCGATATTTCAATAAAGCTTAATAAGATGCGTATAAAACAGTAAAGAGGAATGAAAAATTATTTCAAGGTTCTAAAGCATATTGAATTGTCAAAATTAAGTAAATGAAAAACGTTATAAACTGAAAAGCAGTCATAACCAACCAACAGAGTGTCCAGATAAGAGAGATAAAATGTTTGTTTATGCTATTTGTTGTTGATAATGATCTGTATATTTATTTTTAAAGCGTACAAAACGATTAGAAGTGGTACGTATTTTATTTTAAGTCCAATTATCGATGCAAGAACCGCGCCCAATTTTTATGGTGGCTTGAAATCTTAGTTTGATGTTTGCTTTCGCAACGCTTTCACCTGCCCGAAAAATAATCAAGCATAATAAATAGAATGGCATTATGACAAAATTACAAAATGCACAATAAAAAACTTTTTTTATAGAACTATTCAAATAAAATAGGGGACTCTGCAGAGGAAGCTCAGGGGTCATAGGGGGGACTATGACAAACAGGTCGACATCATGTTGTCGAATGAAACGAAACAAATTGCCGGCCATGACGGATGCGTTGATCTTTTCAAAAGGCCGCTTTATGCCGGGCCCAAAAAAGTAGCCCCCGGTCTCGACGAGTCCGATTGTTTTAAGAGATAAAAACAAAAACAACAATAGCAGAGCGAATAATATCTATATGTATATATATATACAGTTATATAAGTGTATATAGCAGAACTTTCAGGTGAACAAATAATATGAAACTTTTTTCAATGCATAATTTCCCTGGAAATACATAATCAGATATTATGAGATATGCTCATTATTTTTAATTTTTTGCAATTCTTTTTCGTTTTTGGTTGTTGACTTTTATTCAATGCCTTTTTTTTTCTTTTCTTATTGCTTTTGTGCAGCTGTTTCGGATTTTTGTATTTTTTCATTTTGCCTCCAAAATAGAATTTATTGATAAGCAAGAGAAGAGAAACAGCAACAAAACCGTTAACTACACTCGCATTAGAATGGTGACGTATGTCCAATGAATGAGGCCCGAAGTTATCACACACACACACACACACACACGCACGCACACACATGTGTGTGTGTGTGTATTACGTATACGTGTGTGTTTCGTTTTCGTTTCAATTAATGTTTTTTTATTCATGCTGCCCCGTTGTTTATTATGCAATCACAGACATTTTTCAACGTTTCGCTTATTGAATTTAGCATTTTGTTTATTATTGACTTGTGCCCCTCCCCTCGGTTTGCACCCCTCCCGTATGTATTAGCGTTTTTGTGCTAATTACAGGGCTGCAACTCTAAACAGTTTGCATTTCCATGCGAAGGATCATCACAGATGGGGCCTCGACTCTAGACACAGACACAGACGCAGACCCAGACCCGGTTCTAGTTAGCAATTGTATATGTATAATAATAAGAGAAGAAAAAAAGTTTGAGCGCACATTTTTATTATAATTACGGCACCGATTTTAGTGGCACCACGTCGGATGATGTCATCCTCGTCGTCGTCATCGTCGTTGGCAGAGAGTCGAAGAGCAACCTCGAAAACCGAGTAGTCTGCGACTTCAAGTAAATTGGAGTTGAGGCAAACACGAAATAAAACAAAAAAAACATCACAAACTGGTTTCGTACGCAAAAGAATAACATTCAAAATACGTATTCGAATTTGGATTTGCATTTGAGCAAACACACAAACAAAAGCAATACAAAAACTCGTTCCATGGAGCGGGAAAAGGGGGGCAAGTCCAAGGTTAAATATGCTGAGTAGTTCTTTTCTCTCACTCTTTGTCTCTGGCGAGAGGTCAACTGCAGGCCAAATATTTAATTAATTTCAACCGCGCCCCACAAAACGTCAACATTCCTAACCTCCAAAAGGCAAAGTCAATCGGAAAATCGAATCGGAAAATGTGTGTGTGTGTGAAAAACAGAAAAAGAAAAACTATTCGCTGACACTGAAGAGGCCAATGTCAACCGCAACAGAGGGAAACCATTTTTGTTGCTTCCCCTGACAGTTGAATGTGCGTCAAATCCTTGACAGTCTGCGACTGCGGCAGGATAATGTCGAGGATAATGCAGGTCAAGGCAGTAGAGACAGCATCCAAATAATCTTGCCATATATATGATGTGTATGCATGGTCTGAAGATGTTGCAGACAAACAAACAAAATGATGAAAACATTCATCGCTCACTCAAAACCCACACACACACTTCAACTGGCTCTGCTTATGTCTGTTCGTATTTATATTTATGGTGTGGTTAAGAGCGCTAACATAATCAAATACATACATATATACATTTATGCCACATACGAATACATATGCATATCTATATTTCCCGAAATTACTCATCAAATTCAAATTGCTTTGCAAGTGTTTTTATGCTATATATGCACGACCTGGCGTATACGTAATGTGTTTTTTTAGGGTTAACGATGTACCCTGTAATCAACATGCGTACTTTGAGGTATGCTAAAACTATCATAAGCTTGAATAAAACAAAAAGAAAGCCTTAATTGATAATCATTTTCTGAATACTGCAAAAAACTGAACATCTACAAATAGAATTAGAATAGAATCGAATTACGAAGTGAACATTTTTTTTTGCAAAAGATTTCCAAACTGATAGAAGTGCTTCGTTATTATCTAAGCAATTTTACAAATGCGTATATAAGCTTCATCTAGCTCAAGGAATTTAAATTGTTATCTACACAATATAGAATTATTCAAGCACAGAAAATATATACGTAAAAATACATTTTACAAACAAACACATACAAAATTTGTGCAATTTATTTATTTGCTTGAATTTGAAATTTTCTATTTATAGACAAATACGAAAGTGTTTTGGGTTCAGAGTACCCTGTAGTCGTTAACATTAGACAAAAGAGCTAATAAGCTGATTAGCTTAAAAAGATGTTTCACTCTTTGTGAATTTTGCTCATCTAATTTTTATGATTTGTGCTCCATGTAAACATTAATCATTTTGGTATGTTGGGGTTCAGAGTACTTTTTAGTCATGAACTCTTCACAACTGGCATTTTGTTATGCGCTGCGTCCAATGTTGAAAGTGTTTCCTGTATGCTTATTAGACGAAAAGTGAAAAGAAAAGCGCAACGAAGTACGTGAATACGAGTGGATGACGCTGATGACGCTGCTGTCTACAAAAAAAGCATATTCAATTAGTCGAACGGACGTCGTCTCTTCCCAGTCTCAGTGCCAGTCCCAGAGCCGGAGCCGGAGCCGCTTTCTTTCTTTCTACTAGGCGGCAAGTGCTCTGACCTATATAACCCGTACTCGTACTCATACCCATACCCGTATCAGTATCTCCCTTATCCCCCGTATCCCAGGGATTGGCCAGGGAGGAAATGAAATGCAGGCGAATGCACGACAAGCGACGAGCGAGCGAGCAAAATGCGACATGAACAAATCAACGACGACGACCAAATAAATGAGAAAAGTGCCCCCCAAGTGGGTGTGTGTGTGTGGGGCGGTGGGGGCTGCCCCTTTCGTTTTCATTTGTGTGTGCAATGCAAACGAAAAAGGAAACTAAGTAAAAAACCACAACTAGTAAAAACGAAAACTAAAACCAAAAAAAATAAAATAAAAATAAAAACCGAAAACTAAAAACTAAAAACCACAACCAAAAACGAGGCCCAAATGGAAGTCAATGCGCTCGTCATGAATTCAAGTTGTTCAGCAGATGTATTTGTTGTTTATGTTGCTGTTGTGGTTGTCGCTGTTTTTGTTGTTGTTGTTGCTATGGCTATTGTTAAGCCTTTTGCGTAGAGATCGTTGAACGAACAATGAGCAGCACTGCACATTATTATTATTATGGACTTGTCTCCATTTAAGGTGCGGTGGGCTGCGCAGAGGGGAATGGGAATGGGAATATGTTGAAGAGGGTGCCCCCAGTCAATTAGGCATTTTGAGCACGCTCACACAACTACAAGTGTTTTGCTGTGCTCAATGGAAGAGTGAGGAGCACACATGCATGAACTTAATTACGGCCACAGAGAACAACCGGACGAAGAGCCATGTGTAATTAATCATTGACAATTGCTGAAGAAATCAAGAAGCCAAGCAGCAGCAGCAGCAACAGCAGCAACAGCAGCAACAGCAGCAGCAACAGCAGCAGCAGCAACAGAAGCAGCAGCAAGTAGAAAGGGCAATGCAACTAAAGTGTTAACTCGATATAAATAATGCTCTCTGGTGCCAAACAAATAATGATTGTAATAAATCAACTTTTTATGAATGATTACACAAGTATGTATTTCTTAACAATTTCTTAATTTTTTATTTTATTTTAATATACATTTTGATTAATTTAATATTTAGATGTGCAATTTCATTAAAGAGGTGCAAGCACTCGTATAACCCAAAGGAAATGAATTAATATATTTTTCTTTAACATTTTTTATTTTTATTAAAATTGCACGTATTTTCTCCATCTCTTTTTTTACATAATCTATTTGCAATATTCTACTACAGGCGAATATCTAAATTGCTGTATTCCAGTCGCAAATCGATTAGCGCTTCCCATATTTTCAATGAGCGAGGAGTCACTGTAAGGGCAAGCGGCTAGAATTACTTATAGGAATGCTCAGCTGCTGCTGCTGATGATGCATTTGGTTCCCAGCCCAACCGCGAACGGTAAATTTACAGGTCTAATGAATGCCGACGCCCTAACGGTAACGTGTGTAATTGCAGAGTTGCTCATGCATTTTTGAGTTTGGCATTTAAAGGCGGTCAGCTAATCTCCGATTCGTCGATTCTTTCTTTCCGATACTGGCTCATTTTTTTGGGGCGCTGTCATCGAAAGGTAAAAAAAAAAACTTGTTCTTACAACAACACTGACGTCATCGCAGCTGAGAACCAAAATGGGGAGTGGACGACGACGACCGCCAATCATATGTGTGCGTGTTCGAGTGTGTGTGCATGCGTGTGTTTGTGTGTGTGACAGAGTTGCCCCCTCAGATGACAAGCAGCTGGTCAATATTGATTAGCGAATGCATATATATGCAGATAGGGACACACTGACGACTACACTTACGGCAACAACAACAAATGCAGGCACTGGTTTTTTGCTTATGGCGGTGCCATAATACGCTACTAATGCAATAATACCATCAAAACTAATACTATATATATATATATATATATATATATACACACACACACACACAGACACATATATACATACACACTCAAACGAACACTTAGCTAAATGTGAGAGCACACACAACACGCATACAGGAGTGACGGGCAGAGATAGTTAAAAAGAGAGCCAACCAGAGAGAGCGCAAGAGAGAGAGAAAGAGAGAGCCCGGGGACACCCTCTTTCACTTGGCGCTCGTCGTGGCCTTTTGCCTTTGCGCAATTTCGTGCGCTCACCGCACACAAAAATACACACGCACACACGATACACAAGCACACGCACACAGTGTCGGCATAGTGTACAACACAACTACAATCAGACTTACCCATAGCTTGAGATACTGCTATGCTCTTCACACAAACGCCTGCAAAATGGGGGAGGGTAACACACACGGATGGAAAAGACAACAACTACAGGCGCACAGGTCACCACTACTTATTCTGCCTTCCTCTTCACTTCACCTCACTTCACTTCACTTTACTAACACACACACTTCTTCACTAACAATTCTTTTTCTTCTGCTTAGATTTTTTTCTATTTGTATCTTTCTTGTATGCATTCGCAATTCACGTGTATTTTGGGTATATCAATTGTAGGTGGCAGAATTAAAATATTGTGTGTTTTTTATGTATGTATGTGTTTGACGCGAACTCGATGCGTATTCGGCTTTTCTGCATTCACAAATGGTAAAATGTGGTCGAAAAATTAGCGACAGATAAGAGTGAAATCTTTGTGGGTATTTTTGAAATTCTTGCAACGGCTGCTTAACAAATTTGTATTCCAATTTGAAGCTAGCACAAAATAAAAAACCCCGCGCACCAACAAACAGCACCGACAAGCGACGACGATGGCAGCAACAAAACGACTACCTTTAAAAATGAGCCGCACTGAGAGAATATCTCAGATACAAATAGCGATGTACTAACCAAACTATCGATTACAGTGACGTATCTATCGATATGAAAGGCGGGCATTCTGAATAAAAACTTGTTTTCTCATAAGTTTTATTTTGTTTTTAATGCGTTTTGCGTGTACATTTGCACAATAAGCTTTCCTTAGACATTAGAATAATAATAATAATAACATTACTAACAAAACTATTACAATTAGAATAAAATTCATAATTCATATTCCACCCACATTGGTGCATTTCACAAGTTTAAAATTTAATAGTACATCGAGATTTTGCATAGTTTAAAAGTACATACATACTTAGTTAATTATAAGAATCATATACATGTATAATTTACTGCGTTTTTTTTTTTGTTTACTCTGTTTTTGTTTTTTGTATTTTGTTTCTTCAATTTCCATTCGCACTACGGCAATGAATTGACTTAAAAGATTCTTGTTTTTTTTTTAGTTTTCTTTTTTTTAAGAATTTAATCTACTACTGTATAATATTGAATTATGATTTCCATAATGTTGACAATGCCGCGCTGCCTGCCCCAAACGGCATGCGAATAAATTTGACTAAAATCCACTAGCGCTAATGTGGAAATGGATATGAAATATGTATGCATGTATATATGTATTTATAACTATTATCAATTTATGTATTTTAGTATCCTGCTGCATAACCTTTAGTTTTGCCTGCAACTACAACTTATTAACTGCTATGTGTATACTATGCGTACATACATAAATATCTCTTTATATATATGAATATATATATATATTGATTTTTGTTTTTCTCAATATTTTCCAATTAGCTAACCGCATGTGCATAGGAGCTGCTATTGCATTCAAATCAACCGTTTTCAACTGTTGCCTGCTACCATATTAAAATATATATATATATAAATATGTTTTAACCAATCAATCCATTTCCAATTCATTAACCAAAGCGAATTTGCATTGAGAAGACCTTTGACCTGCCCTATTGTGTTCCCCACTACTCCTCATCCGAGTCGCCGTCGCTCGAATAATGAGTAATTTGCGGTCGACGCACAAACGGCGCTGTTATCACTTGTCTGAAATGGTAAATCAATAATTCAAATGAAATAAATATATGAATTGCATAAGGTGGGTCTTATATATCAATCAATTGAGTTGCAGCACTTACGCAATACGTCTGTAATGATTCAGCCACTCTTCTAGCATTTGCGCAACAAGCAACGGACGTTTGGATAACTTTTGCTGAGCCACCAGCAGCCCACCTTCGGTGACACACACGTCCAACCATTGACGCATCATGGTCTCCTCATTGCCCACCTGGAAGTGAAGTGAAATACTCAGTTAGTTCGATTTTGAATTGGGAATTGTTGTTTAAGCTGACCTCCGACTGCGATAGAAAGTGTATGGGTAGGAGCTTAAGCTCGCAGTCCATTAGCGGCAGATAGGTAACATCCTCGGCATCGTCGCGACGCCCATCGATGCGAGAGAATGGTTCCATAGGCACCAGAGCGCTAAAGTGTCCACGAGTGTAACCCAGCGCAATGGGTGATTTTGTACAAAAGTTTTGTTCCCAGAATAATGGTAAATAGACGCCTATAAAACGTAAACAATTTTAGAATACAAAATCTGAATCGGAACAGATCAAAAGATCAGAAACCCACCTTCAAAACGGGCATAGCCAATGTCTTCGCCACGAAAGCTCTTAACGTATTTGACGCCATAGACAATGATTGGCCGTCGTAGGATGTGGGCTAGGGCAAAGATGTGCAGCTGCTCCAGCGAAGAGCCCGGCTGACTGGCCAACGATAGCAGCGTGCTCCAGTCCTCCTCCCACTGTGATTCCTCCAGTGTAAAGTGTAGCATGGACGCCTGCAGCATTTCATACTCCTTCCAGCGCGTAAAGAAACTAACGAAAATAACAACGATTGAGAAATGACAAATCGATGGAGATTATAATGATTCCACTTACACATGACCGCACTGGTGCAGGCTGTCAGCTAAAGCGCGCCTTAGTATGTTGTCGCGATCGAAAACACCCCAGGTGGCCTGCATGGCCGAGTCGAGCAGGCAATCCCCGGCACTGCGATTCCACAGCACCAACAGACGCGAGCTGAGACGTGCGGTTATTTCCAGCGACCAGTTCAGAGCCGGTGGCGGCATCTCAAGCTGTTTCTGAGCATCGCGATCGAGCAGCTCATCGTACAGCTGTTCCTGTATGGGTATGGGCAGCTCCTCAATTTCCGAGGGCAGCGCAAAGGTAGCATGTTTCTGCACATAGTGACAGGGCAGGCCGGATTTACGGATGCGTAGCGTATTGGAAAAATGACGACGGATATCCGCTGCTAAATCGGGCGCCACATAAGACGGCACACGCTTAATGCCCGGCCCAGAGCCAGAGATCTGTGCCAAGAGCATGGGCAACATTTCCTCGCGATGAAAACGTATTGCCAAATGGATCAGCGTATGCCCAACATCGAAGGCCGAGTTACGATTCAGCGCTGCAATTTCATTGCTGGTCAACGAACGTGCCGGATTGCCGCCGCATGACAAATACGCCTCGACGGCACTGTAATTGTTCTCGACGACGCCCAGGCAGGCGTTCAGCCATTGCCAGTCGACCTGCCGCCTGATCTGACGCTGACGACGCTCCTGGCGCTCCTGTAGCGTATCACAGTTGTTGATGGTTTCCGAAGAACCTGTTTGTAATAAGTATAATTATTTATATTATTACCAAAATGCTAACTTGGCTTTGAGCTTTGAGGTCTACCTAGTTGGTAAATATGCTTCTTGTTGAACGAGTTGTTGACACTGACAGTGTCAGTGTTCTGCTGCTGCTGCTGTTGCTGCTGCTGCTGCTGCTCCTCCTGCAGGTTCAACTGTTTGTTGCTGCCTGAGATACTTGCACAGGCATGCAAATCGCCCTGCGATCCTGAACCGCTAATTTCGCGCGTCTTGCCACACATGGAGCACTTGAGGCTCTTGGGCCAGTTCTCGTAGGTGCACGACTGTGAAGATAAGAAAAGAAAATAAACACATTAGTTCTACAAATAAAAATAAAAGTATAAATATACAAAATATTTCTGATTTCAGCCACAACACGATCGGTTGATAAGAGTTTGTTAATTTGCCATTAGTAAAATTAGTCTTTTAATTAGTAAGTTCAACTACATATACTAACAACAAAATGCATACAATATACGAGGTGTGTTCAAAAAGTATCGCGAATTTTGAATTTTCGCGGGTTACGTATAATCGAATTTCGATTTTTTTTTAGCGTTATGTTGGTACTCATGTCTCTCACTTATGCCGACAAGCTCGGCCATTTTGAATGTTCACTTAATTGTTGACAGCTGCTTTGCTTGCACGTGTTTTGGATCGTCTTCGATTTTTACCTATTCAAAAAAATGGATCAAAGAACCTGTATCAAATTTTGTGTGAAAAACGAAATTAAGTGCGCGGATGCATTCCGAATGTTGATTGTGACGGCATAAGTGAGAGACATGAGTACCCACATAACGCTACAAAAAAATCGAAATTCGATTATACGTAACCCGCGAAAATCCAAAATTCGCGATACTTTTTGAACACACCTCGTACTAACAACAAAATGCATACAATATACTCGTATATTAGACTGGTTACTTTCTGCCATTGACTCTCTCTGATTTTTGCTCTATGCCAAATCAATATTCGACCAGTCATATATAGTATACATAGTATAGTGAGTGACTCAATGAAGAGATTAGTTCTTCAAATATACAGACATAGCTGCATGGACTTTGTTATTATAAATACTATATAGTTTACGGATTGTTTTCTGAACTCTTTTTACAATTGAAATAGGTATTTAGCTGGCTGCAGGTGTCTTTAAGTGACTCATTACATTAAGTGACTCTAAGTTCTCTTCTTCAATACCCTATCAATTAGAATATTCCCTGCAAAGAGTAGGTACACTCACATTGCAAGCCCATTTGGCCACATAGCAGTGTTTTTGCTGCGAGTTTTGCTGTTGCTGTTGATGCTGCAGCTGCTGCTGCTGGTTGGTGTGCTGCTGATGTTGTTGTTGTTGCTGCTGCTGCAGCTGCTGTTGCGGCTGTTGGCTATGGGACGTGTTGGCCAAGTTATTGAGATGCGTGGAATTGCTACAGATCTGCTGATCCATGCTCGGACTGAGGTTACGTCTATTCGAATTTGAGGCACCTGCGCCTATCAGTTGCCTGCCGCTGCTAATGTTCTCGGCCCCCGCATCAATGATGGAGCCACCACGTGCATTTAACTCCGTGTCGGAGCCACTGATTCGCAACGCTTGCAGTGCGTCACCAGCACGATCCACACAATCGGTGGTATCTCTGTCCGCAGCTGTGGCTGACGACTCTGTTGCCGCACCGCCACGTTTCGTGCAGCACTGAACGCAGCGCAGGCTGCGTGGCCAATTGAGATAGGTGCACACCTTACATGGCCATTTCTCGCTGTCAGCTACATTGCTTTGCCTGGCCTGTTGCTGCTGCGGATGCGGATGCTGCTGCTGTGGTTGTGGTTGGTGCTGCTGCTGCTGTGGTTGTGGTTGATGCTGCTGCTGCTGCTGGCGTGCAAAACACGTGGATGTTGGCTCGCAGATGGGCAAACCAGCTGCCGCTCCCTCCGCAGTATAGTTTTCGTGTGTGGTCTGCGCTGGACTGAGACTGCAAATGGGTATAGAGATGAATGTGGTAAGCTGTGTGAGAAATTAAATTTGTTTGTTCGCTTACCGAAATATATCCTCGTTCAGCAGCGGCTTGGACGCCTGGCACATTGTGCATTTTAGGGAGGATGGATAGTTTTCATAGGTGCATGTTTCACATTTCCATTTCTGCGCCTTGCCGCTGGTATCGCACATCTTTTGCGCGACAACAAAGGTGCCTCTAGTTCGGACTACACTCGGACAGCTTTTGATTTGGCTCAGCTTTCCTTTCCCTTCCGTTGCTCCTGTTTCTGCCTTTTGCCACAGAACGTTCCACTTGAACTGTATATATTTATGATTTTTTTTTTTTAATGTCAGTAAATAAAAAAAAAGACGAAAACAGAAACAACTAAATTAGATTTGTATATCAGTAAGTTATCAAAAGCATTTGCAATGCGATTTAATTGAGCTTAAATTGTGGCCTTGACCCCAAACGGCATGTGGAGAGACTTGCTTTATGTGAGTATATTAACATTTTCGCTAAAATGCGCTTTAATGTGCCTACCCTACGCAAAAGCGTCTTTCAATTTCAACTCAAAATGTGTAACTACCAAAATTAGAATATTTAAAACTTAAAACTGGTCGCAAAATAAGTTATTGTATGAAAAAAATGATTTAATAAAGAAAAACACCGTTATTTGGCTCCGATTGGAAATATGTGTATAGCGTGTCGCGTGCTAAATGACAGCGAGGGTATTTTATCTTCGGCCCGGACCGAAGATAACTGTGCTTTCTTCTTTTCCACTGTCGTCACAGGCAGCCTTCGGGCGCTGCGCTGCCTGGCTGCAATTGTTTGTAGCACGAGTGTTGGCGAGAGGAGGGTGATGGCTATGAGGGTTGGGGTTGCGATGTAAATAGTTTCGCGCTAGTTTTTTTTTTCTTTCTTTTTTCATGCTATCTCTTCTTCTGCCTTATTGATGGTACCTGGCGCAAATAATACAAGGCCAATTCAGGGGGACGACTCGATTTATATCTATATATTTATGTATATATATATATAACGCGAGAAAATAAGTTGAGCGAAAATTGTTGTTAGCCACGAGTGGCGCTCATACCGTGGGAATATAGACTCAAAAAATGGATTGAAATGTGGTCGCAAAGAAAAAAACAATTACAATTACAAAACAAAGGCGAGAAAAACTTTCACTCGTAGTTGGGGCTTTTTTTTTTTTTTGGTTTTTGAGGAAGCAAAACAAAATATGGGTGCACTTGCCCTTGCTGGACGGTGGCAGAGAGCACTGTCGTTTGATTTGCACGCACGAACACTGCACAATTTGGAAATTTTTTAATTTTAATTAAACGTCGTAGCGTAGCTGTTATGTTACATATTAATTAAACGTCGAATTTTTTTTTTATTTATCGTCACATCACCTATCAGCTGCTGCTTGCAAAATGTACTACGACTTATCGATAACGCGATGATTAATAATCAGCTGCAACCCTATGATACAGCACAACTAAAATGGCGGGAGAGTTATTTCTGCTGCGTATTTCTTGTATATTTGTTCATTCGTGTAAATAAATCAAACGTTTCAATCTGAATTAATAAGCAAAATGTTGAAAACAACTAGAGGCAAAGCACGCGGAGTGTCACAAATTTCAACAAATCCCAAACGCAACGCTTTACGCATTGCGAACAAACGAAGCGACGACGTCAACTGCGCAAATGCAGAGGCAAAAACAAAAACACTCACAAAAATTCCGCTCAATTCGCAATCGAGATATCGCATCAGAAAGTTTGTTGTGCGCATTAAACGCATCAAACAACAAGAAATTATTGTTGCACCAAAGGTGCACAATCAACAAAATCATGTTGCAAACAGGCAATCATTAAAAATTGATCCAAACCCAACCGCAGGCAGCAATGTTAGCGATAAAGAATCTCAAACATTTCGCAATAGAAAGTTCAACAGAAAGAAATTAAATAATATTGTTGCGCCAAAGGTGCAAAATATACAAAATCATTCTGTAAACATTACACGCTCAAGCAGGCTAGCATTGAGAGATGCTCCAAGCCCAGCCACAAACCGTAATGTTGGCGACAAGGAATTGCAAACATTTCGCAACAGAAAATTCGTTGTGCGCATTAAACGCATTAAACAACAAGAAAATATGGTTGCTGCAAATGTGGAAAATCAACAAAATCATTCTGTAAACAGAACAACTACAAAACGCCAAACACCGAGAGCTGCTGCAAGTGGTTCTGCGGCAAGCATTGCCAGCGATAATGTTGGCGATGTTAGCTCATTTGAGCCCACTTGCAATTCCACACTGTGCACTGTGTCCAAACATGCTAAAGGTATGATCATTTTACGAGGTGTGTTCAAAAAGTATCGCGAATTTTGAATTTTCGCGGGTTACGTATAATCGAATTTCGATTTTTTTGTAGCGTTATGTTGGTACTCATGTCTCTCAATTATGCCGACAAGCTCGGCCAGATCTGGCCCCCTGTGACTTTTTCTTGTTCCCTAAACTGAAGAGGCCCGTTTTTTTGAATAGGTAAAAATCGAAGACGATCCAAAACACGTGCAAGCAAAGCAGCTGTCAACAATTAAGTGAACATTCGTGAGAGACATGAGTACCAACATAACGCTACAAAAAAATCGAAATTCGATTATACGTAACCCGCGAAAATTCAAAATTCGCGATACTTTTTGAACACACCTCGTATATAAACTAAGTGTATTTATAAAAATGTATTTGTTTTTTAGTTCGAGGTGGTGTTCCGGTGAACGTTACTGCTGGCGACCAGGCGACTGTTGTAGCATCAAAGTCACGTGCACCACGTTTTTTTCACCGAGATCAGCCGCCGTCTCGAACTCGTTCCTCGGTCACGCGTAATGTGTATGATTTTCTGTCTCAGTCCCAAATCGAAGACAACGAGGTCAAGGATCCCGCTGCCGATATCATCAAACAAATGGTTAAGGATGGCAAAGCCTGTGTAATGAAGCGTTGGAAGGGCAAGATGCGTGCGCGTCCCGTCAGAAAAAAAGTGCGCCCCGTGGGCCGAAGAAGGCAATGTTCGTTGCGGAGCATAGGGGAAAAACAACAGGAAAACGTTTACAATGTCGAAGCAGATGTGCCGCCCATCATCGAGCAGTCCATGTCGCCCATCTACGAGCTACAAATTGATTCCAGTGATGACGATGGGAATGAGCCCAACAATCCCGTACATCTTGAGATGCCAGCACAACTGCATGCCGCCCAACCACCAAAGCGAGCTCTGCCCGAGGGCGCCTACAGCCCTTTGGCGCGATCAATGCTGCTAAATCAAACAAAGAACAAGCAAAACACACACGAGTCCCTCGACAGACGTCGAGATCTGCTGGACATGGCCAAGAAGTTCATCAGCACGCCAATGAATCGAAAAAGTCTTACGCAATCAACATCAACATTTTCACAAAACGATTTAGATAAGTCAGGGGTAGCAGGGGTAGCAGCTCATAATAGTCCCAGTGCTGGCTCTCCTTCGCCATGGCGTGTATCCGACGAGTTGCGCTTGCCAAATACATTTGTATTTGGTTTGAACACATCCCAGCTGCCATCGTATTCCAGTGACTTTATAAGGAGCCGCCCGCATGTCTATGTGCCAGATGCGCTAGAGCCTGAGCCCGAAAACGAGCCGATTGAGGAGGGGACTATTTTACCGGATGCGAGCGAGCAAAGTGTCAATTTAGCTTCCAATGATTCCAATGGTGAAAATGTGCCGCCAGCAAAGGAGACAATCGTTGAACTTCCCGAGACATCAATTGTACCAAGCGAGGGCCAAGAGAATGAAAATTTGGAGAACTTTTCGCAATTGCCGAATCCTCGACGTGCGCTTCAACATCGCAGTCCCTTAAAGGAAATCAATATACTGGAAGTGGTTATGCTGCCTTCATTGAAGCAAAATGTGCCAGATCCCAAGACTCCGACAAGAGAATCGATGGTCAGAAATCAAGTTCATTTCGAGCACTCCATCGAGAATAGCAGTCCAGGAAATTTGAGCTCGCGACCGGCGCTGTTGCAACGACAAAAATATGTCAATCTCTTTGGTTTCGAGGAATTCCTTGACGATGGTAATGAGCAACCCACCAGCAGCCATAGTCAGAATGAAGATATCACGCTGTACGAGAAGTTGCAGCGGCTAAATTGTCTGCGCCCAGCCGACAAAGAATTGCCACAAGTCTCCGAGGCACCCATGCGCTACGACTACGATGATCTGGAGGCACATCAGCCCAAGCAGCGCAACATTAAAGATATGTTTTGCTCCACCATGATTGGTATGCCGGCGCCATCTCGTCCCAGTACAGATGAGTCAGTGACGTTATTCAAAGACATAGACGAACCAGAAACAAAATTTGACGAAAAGGTGAGTTCCAAGTGAAGTTCCAGATGACTGCTTCCCATTTTGCGCTGGACAAACACTGACGTTCTTTTACCCAGTTGACACGTCATAGTTTAACCATTGCGCCAGATTAAGTGTAAATCGAAAAAGTTATTGCTTTCGATTGAGCCAACAGGGCCGTAAAGATTCAAGCTCATCTTTGTACGGTAGTAAGCAGCTCGCACAAGTCACAAATCACAATTATCTCTGTCCGATCTACCGTAACAAACCCTCATTTAATTCTCTTCCAGAAACCACGACGCACGTATGTTCAGGAACGGGTGAAGCGAAAGCGAAAACAACGCGTTCACGTCCTATTCATCGAGAGCGGCGAATCAGATAGCGAGGACAACGAGCAGGACTCTAAGGAGAAGAATTCACCGGCGAAGGCGATGCCTCTACAGAAACGACCACGCAAGGATGCGGTGCATGAGGCTAAGCTGAATCAGTTCATCACCAGCTTTAACCAGGAATGTGCAGAGGTGGAGAAGTTTCCACTGATAGTTGAATAACCACGCATCCAAACGCTGGCGTTTATTCCATTTGTTTTCCGTTTCTCTATTTTTTTTTTTTGGTTATCGTTAAGACTTGAGCATTAGCTTAAGCTTAAGCTTAGATTTAAAACAGAATTTCGAATATGAATTTAAGTTTCGGTTCAATTCTGTCTTTACATTTTTCACATTATCATACATAAGGTGTGGTGTGAATATAGAGATTTTAATATAAATATTATGCACACAATCATTCGATTACAACGACATTTGATTCGCTCCCAGTTAATAAAAATTTGATTGAAATCAGAAATAGAAATAATATTTTTCTGAGAAGATGCATCTATAAATTTATAATTCGTTTAGCTATAACTTCAGATTTCACAAATTCTGGTAAATAATAAATTTTGTTTTAAGCTGGGTGTATGTAACTCCAACAATATGCAACTTGCAGCTTTTAGACTATTTTACAATAATAGTAAATCGTTTGATAATTATTATTCCCCATTTTTTACAGGGTATAAAGTTTAATTCTTGGCTTGTGCATTATTCGCCATTATAAATAGGTGGCAGCACTGGCCAATCAGCTGTAGCAGACATAGTGGCAACACCGCGGCACAAGCGAACAATCTAAATACTAATTTTAAATCAACATTTTGCAATGGAGCCGTCTTATGCGCCCTTAAGTGAATCCTGTGCCAAGGCGCTGGGCGATAAAGCCTACGACAAGCGTAAAATCGCCTCCCAGGAGATTGAAAAGTGAATGCGCCCATCTTTGGCTCCTCTGAAAGTTGCTGACAATTTTGTTTTATACATTTTCTTGCAGAATGGTCATTGAGTTTAATAATAAAAATAATACTGTGCAAATCCGAAAGCTAATCGAGGTACTCTCCACTGACTATGCCACATCCCGTGACCCAAATCGCCGAAAGGGTGCGCTCATCGGCCTCGCTGCAACGGGATTAGGGTTGGGCAAGGTAGGCAAAAAAAAAAAAAAACTATAAATTCCATTAGTCATAGAAACACGTAAACTGATAATTGTGGGAGTTTTCCGATTTTTTACTTTTGCTTAGGACTCGGATAAATATGTGAGTGAGCTGATAACGCCCATTATGAACTGCCTGTCAGATCAGGGTTTCAACGTCCGTTACTTCGCCTGCGAATCTTTGTACAATGTGGTCAAGGTGGCGAGATCGGCGATCATACCATACTTTCCCGAATTGTTTGCTGCTCTTTCGCGCCTGGTTACCGACTCCGATCAAATGGTGAAAGATGGCAGCGAGCTACTGGATCGTCTGCTAAAGGTTTGCCCCGTCCCCTTCCTATCCCTGTTCTATATTTGTATAAACAATTTATATTTGTGTAATGCAGGACATTGTCACTGAATCTTGTGAGACATTCAATCTGGAGGCATTTATACCATTACTACGCGAGCGAGTGTACGTTAAGGACCCATTTGCTCGACAATATGTCATCTCGTGGATATCGATACTGAACGCGGTGCCGGACATCAATATGGTCAACTATCTGACCGAAATTCTGGACGGCCTATTTGTGATGCTCGAAGATAAAACGGTGGAGATACAGCGCATGTGCGAGAATACAATCAGTCAGTTTCTAAAGTCCATACGCAACGATTCGTCGTCGGTGCGAATGGAGGACACCATCAACATATTGATCACACACGCCCAGTCACTAAACGAACTGATCAAATCGATTGCTATCTCCTGGATACGAGAGTTTGTTCAAATCTTTGGCCCCGATGTCCTGCCACATGCGAGTGGCATTTTCACAGCCATTCTGCCATGCCTCGAGTACAACGTGGAGTCCAAGCGCAGTGAGTGCTTCATTATATAGTATTAGTGGCTTAACTTCATTTCCATATCAACCAGACATTAAGGAGTGTGCTGTGTTCGTAAATAACTCGATGATGCAGCTTGTCTCATCCAAGGAACTCAAATCACAGAATATGTCAAAAAATGATTTGCGTTCCATAATGGAAGTGCTGTCCCAGTATCTCACGCACAACTCGATGCACACAAAGATTGCCGTGCTCAAATGGATCCATCATCTATTCATCAATTTCCCTAACGAGATGTCTGTCCACGCCAGCAGTCTGAACAACAATCTGCTATCAACACTCGCCGATAATTCCGATGAGGTGGTCCTAAAAAGTCTATGTGTGCTCGCAGAGATTTTAAGTTCGCAGGATAAAAAAGGTTGGAATTAAATTGCTAATAATTATAATTTTGGATGTTTAATTTTTATGTACAAAAGTAAATGTAAGATTTAAATACTTTAAAATCGATTATAAGAAAGTGCTTAAAGTAGTCTCTCTATCAGAAAAGTCATGAAGCATAATAAGATTGATGTCGTCTAATAATAACTCTTAATTTCTAAATATTTTATCTGCTTTTACCTATTTTATACTTTTTTGAATCCTGCAGATCTCGATGACTTTAACAAGACGCATTATCGTAAATTTTTGTTGAGCTTGCTGAATCTGTTCAGTGAGGAAAAGCTTATTTTAGAGAATAGAGCTAGTCTCATTATAAGGTAATGTTCGCATAGCATTTATTTGAAATCATATTTAATTACTAAATTCAAATTCTTTTGTTCGTTAGAAAACTTTGTGTTCTGCTAAATGCTGAGTACATCTATCGCACCTTTGCTGAGATCATTGCGGAGGAGGTGCCCAATTTGAAATTCGCCTCGACTCTTGTTCGCCTCCTAAATATTATACTGGTTACCTCGACGGAACTTGTTGAGCTGCGCACTAGCTTGCGTGATATATCCAATGAGAAGTCCGCTGATCTATTCCAATGTCTCTACAAGAGTTGGGTGCACTGTCCGGTGTCCACACTAACGCTCTGCTTGCTGACCCAGTGCTATCAGCATGTCTCCGAATTGGTCATCCTATTGTAAGTGCTGCAGTTTTATCTTTTACTTAATACATAGTAATGCATTTCTCGCTTTCGCCTCTAGCGCTGATGTGGAAATCACGCTTGAATTACTTGGCGAATTGGATAAGTTGGTGCAGCTCATTGAATCGCCTATATTTGCTGCACTGCGTCTGACCCTAGTGTCCAAATCAAATAATTGCGCTGATGCACAGTATTTGGCACATGCCCTGTTTGGAATTCTCATGTTGTTGCCGCAAACGGAGGCATTTAATACGCTGCGAAATCGCCTGCAATGTGTGCCCAACTATTGGGGCCAGTTACCCACGTAAGACAACTGCAACTCTGCAAACTTAGACTTCTGATTGATTTTCCTATTTTCTTTTTTAGAGATGAGCGCAATTCCCTGGAGTACAAGAGCGGCATTGATTTTGCAGCGCTGCGAGCACATTTTATTGAGCGGCAAAAGGCTCATCGAGTTCAGCGCGTAATGCAGCGCAAACGCACCGTTATCACGCCGGATAGTATATAATGATTTTGTATTCAAATTCCAGTATGTTATGTCTGTGATTAGGCAAATTATTTTTAGGCATAAAGTGTAATTTCCAATGTTAAATATAACTGTAAATGTGAGTGTGTATCTCAGATATTTGTAAATATATATTACCTTAAAAGAGGATATGTTGAGTTCGTCATAAAATGCTTAAAGCATTGATCCGATTTAGTATTTGTACTTTCTTTTTATCAGCTATCTTAGCATATATCAATTTGTTCAGTGCAGCTAATACTTACACAACTCGAAGTCAGTTGGGTCGAATCGCTATAACATATAGGAATCATCAATTACATTTCTATATTTATATAATTTGGACTGATTGATTCCTTCTTTCTTGTTTTTCTGTTCGATTTGATTTTATTAAAATTGTATTGATTTGTTGTTTAGAATAGATCGCTTTTGCCATTGCTTGTCTGCACTTACATATATAAATATATAGAAAATTGTACAATATATTAGCGATTTTAGATATATGTGCTTGTTTTTCTACATATCACATATTTTCATCTAAATATTTCATTTTTTTAGTGCACCCATGCGACTGGCATCCTGGCTGGGATACGCCATTTGACCGGGTGGCGGTGGAATCACATCGAGATTCACACCAGAGGTAGTGGCACCATTTGGGACCGAGCTCGTTGGAGCAGCGCCCAGGCCGCTGTAGGGTGCTGCATAGGTCGGTTGGGCGTACATTTGATAGGCGGACGCTGGCACCATATTGGTGGGCAACTGATGCAGTTTCATTCCCGCTGGCATCACATTGATTTGCTCCTGTCGCAGATTGAAATAATCATTCGGCTTGGCGCTGGGCGGCGGGATCCCAGCTACATCAAAGCGTCGATCCGTTTTGGCGGCGGTTCCCTGCTTCGCCTGCGAATGCGCCCATTTAATGCTGACCTTGCGGCCATGGATGACCAGTTTGTTGAAGGTGCGCTCGGCGGCCAATTCGGCAGCGCTGCGTTTTGTGTACTGAACAAAGGAGCATTGCTGGCGCGGCACCAGCGCAATCGAACGTATCTCGCCGTATTGATAGAATTGATCCCGTATCTCTGGCTCGGTGATCTCTTCGGGCAGATTGCCCACATATAGTGTGGTGATATTGCGATCCTCGGGCGGTTCCAACGTCGGCAACGAGGCAGCCCGCTTCATGATCTTCTCAGCCACCGGATCGTTGCGTCCATAGTAGCGATCCTTGATATTCTGCTCGCACAGCGGATCATCTGGCTCGTTGGGCTTGTCGTGGCGATATGGACACTCCTCGCCACGCTTGCACTCACCCTTCACCCAGAAGGAGCAGATGTGGGGACGATTCCGTTTGTAATACGGTGCTGTGCGCGCCAATTTCGATAGCATCTCGTTGGCCGCCAGCGAGCGACCAACGGCGCCGGCTGCCTCAGTGCCATCGCCATCGGCAAGCTGGGCATCAATGTTCTGGATGTAGTACTCCTTGTTAACATCACTTTGGGGCATATTGTCGGCCACTTTGAGGGCGGCGTCGCGCACTTGGATGGGCAGACCGAACTCCAGGTCGAGCAGGCACGTTTGACACACGTTCTTGAGGCGAGCGCATGTCTGACACACTTCCGTCTTTTTGAAACGCATCCTTGCGCCAGGACACCAGCGGAATATTGTAAATGGTCGTGTGCAAATTTTGCATTCCTTGCCGAAACGCTCCTTAATCATACGCACATACGGATTGTCGCCCAGGCACGTCTGGCAGAGTATCGGAAATTCGGCATCCTCCCAATTCTGGCGATTGTACGTGTTTGTCGTCTTTGACATTGACATCGCTTCGACAAAGAAAATGTATTATTTACGGCAGTAGAAGAAAAACACAACACAATGCACAATGTAAAAAAGTTGTGTCGACTGATTCGGAATAAGTTCAATTGAATGACTGAGTCGAAATATTGTTTGAGCTAGTGATGGCTGAACGACTGAATCGATATATTGTTAGAGATGATTGTAAAGCGATACATTATCTAGATGGTATCGATAGTAACGCGAACAACGAACGCGATAGTCGGTTGGTCGATATATCGGAATTGGTAACCGGCTCCTTTCCTATCGATTTCAACCAAGTGGCAACGCTTAATGGGCGAAAACGTTTGGTTACAGAGTAGACATAAACAATAGCAATAAGCATTATTAACAAAATACAATAACAATGGCAACAAATGTTAAGCGCTACAGACGCGCATCCAAGTCCTCCGATGACGAGGACAAGGAGGATAGCTATGTGCCCTATGTGCCGGTCAAGGAGCGCAAGAAGCAGCACATGATGAAATTGGGCCGCATTGTTCAGTTAGCAACGGAACAAACCCAGCCAAAATCCTCCAGTGAGAATGAAAACGATGACGACACACAAGGCGCCCAGGATGCCGAGACCTGGGGCCGCAAATACAACATTAGTCTGCTCGACCAGCATACGGAGCTGAAGAAAATTGCCGAAGCCAAAAAGCTGAGCGCCGTGGAGAAACAGCTGCGCGAGGAAGAGAAGATCATGGAGAGCATAGCACAGCAAAAGGCGCTGATGGGCGTCGCCGAGTTGGCCAAGGGTATACAGTACGAGGAGCCGATTAAGACCTCGTGGCGGCCGCCACGCCACATTCTGGCCATGTCGGAGGAAGAACGCCAGGAGATATGCAAAGAGCTGAGAATTCTGGTTGAGGGCGAGAATCCCAGTCCGCCCATCCAAAGTTTCCGTGAAATGAAATTCCACAAAGCCATAATGAATGGACTCGCTGCCAAGGGCATTAAAAAGCCAACGCCGATTCAGGTGCAAGGATTGCCCACAGTGCTATCGGGTCGAGATCTGATTGGCATTGCCTTCACCGGTTCCGGCAAGACGTTGGTCTTTGTGCTGCCCATTGTGATGTTTGCACTGGAGCAGGAATTCCGTTTGCCCTTCGAGCGCAACGAGGGACCATATGGACTCATCGTTTGCCCCTCGCGGGAGCTGGCCAAGCAGACGTACGACATCATCCAGCACTACAGCAAGCATCTGCAGATGTGCGGCATGCCCGAGATACGCTCCTGCCTGGCCATGGGCGGACTGCCCGTCAGCGAGGCCCTCGATGTCATCTCACGTGGCGTGCACATTGTTGTGGCCACTCCCGGTCGTCTTATGGATATGCTCGATAAGAAGATCTTGACATTGGATATGTGTCGATATTTGTGCATGGACGAGGCGGATCGCATGATTGACATGGGCTTCGAGGAGGATGTGCGCACCATATTCTCATTCTTCAAGGGTCAGCGACAGACGCTTCTTTTCTCCGCCACAATGCCCAAGAAGATTCAAAATTTTGCTCGCTCGGCGCTTGTTAAACCGGTTACGATCAATGTGGGACGTGCCGGTGCAGCCTCCATGAACGTCATCCAGCAGGTGGAGTATGTGAAGCAAGAGGCAAAGGTTGTCTATCTGCTCGATTGTCTGCAGAAGACTGCGCCGCCTGTGCTAATTTTTGCCGAGAAGAAACAGGATGTGGACTGCATACACGAGTATCTACTGCTCAAAGGTGTCGAAGCGGTGGCCATACACGGTGGCAAAGATCAGGAGGAACGTTCTCGGGCCGTCGAGGCGTATCGCATGGGCAAAAAGGATGTACTGGTAGCCACAGATGTGGCATCCAAGGGTCTCGATTTTCCCAATGTGCAGCATGTGATTAACTATGATATGCCCGATGATATTGAGAACTATGTGCATCGTATTGGTCGCACGGGTCGATCCAACACCAAGGGACTGGCCACCACAATGATCAACAAGATAACGGAGCAATCTGTGCTGCTCGATCTCAAGCATCTGCTGCTCGAGGCGAAACAGGAGGTGCCCGATTTCCTTGATGAACTGGCGCCCGAAGCAGAGCATCAGCATCTGGATCTGGGCGATTCACATGGCTGCAGTTATTGTGGTGGATTGGGCCATCGGATCACCGAATGCCCCAAGCTCGAGGCGGTGCAGAGCAAACAGGCATCCAACATTGGCAGACGCGACTATCTGTCCAACACGGCTGCCGATTACTAGATTTACTTGTACGCTTAACTTAGACCAAGTACTTAGACAATATTTAAAAGCTTCAACGAAAGCTGGGCATTTTATATAAAGTGATCGCTCGACAATGTTTCAGCGGTATTTCTACTTTGTGAACAATTTAAACTTTAAACTTTAATTGTAAGTGTAAACAATTGTGTAATAAAAAGGCATATTACTCATAAACCTTAAGGTTCCTGATTGTAATTTATAAAATTGCAAATTTATTCACTTTTAATCATTTTTTTATATAAGCTTCTTATTAAATAAAAGTGTTACCATCTTAAATGAAATATCTATTAGTGTATCTAACACTATATTAAAGAATTCCCTTTAAATTGAAAAATTAAACTTTCTTCAAGTGCCAATTTCCTAGCATTCACTGTACATCATAAACAACAATAAAAGCTGGAAATTCCATGTTTAATGTAAATCGATGACTTTTGCACTTCCTTTCTGAAATTCGTTATTCATTTGTTTACCGTTCTATTTACCGTTTTGTATGCAAAGGTACTTTTTGTTGCTTATCAGTCGAACTGACTCTTATCATTCATCTGTGTGGAGCATCTCAGTCGAGTAGAGCGAGGGAGAGAGAGAGAGAGGGGCAGAGAGAGTGAGAGAGTGATATTGAATCGAGTTTGAGCGGGCTTTTATAAAGGCGGCGACAATCGTCGAGTTTCATTCAGTGTCTCAAGCTGCGTTGTCGCGATCAGTAGCCAACAGCTACCTGGAATTCAACTTGTCTCAGTCACTCCCAAAGCCTGGAAGTGGTCAGTTCATAGCTATTCACATAAGCGTAAGTGTTTATATAATTTGCATACTCTTCTCACTCTGTGTGTATGTGTGTGTGTGTGTGTGTTTTTGTGTGTAAATAGTGCAGCTGTAAATGACGCACATTCATATGCCAAAAGTGTTCTCTGTTTACAAGTGAAACGAATTTAGTTTAAAGCAATTGTAAATAACGATACCAATTGAACACCTAATAAACCCACTAATAACCTTTTATAAAGCTCGCAATTGCATCTTGTCAAATCATTAAATTGCTCAATTGTATAATTTGTTGGCATATATACATATGTATATTATATACGTAGTATTATCGATAGTGTGCCAGTCCATTCAATTGAATCTGCTTATCAGTTTATTTTGAACTTGGCTTATCTTGGGTTAAGACCTTCAGGCAAATGTACTTAAGATTGTTAAATTTATGTAGAAACAATAATATATATAAATAATATATGTATGTTATTAGGTCTGTCTGAACATAAGGTCGACGAAAAGTATTGTCACTAGTATACAATTTTAAAATATATATACGGCCTAACCTTGACTTTGTCACAAAGAACAACTGTAATGAATCTGAAAGTTACAAATAGAGTATGTTAATGATTTAAGTCACTTATTTATTTTTTTTAAGAGTATTGTTCGTGTTTTTTGCATTTGTATAAATCTTTTAAAATACATTGTGAAAATGTTTCCTTCGTTTGTAGAATTTTTATACATTTCTTGCTGCTTTTCTGCATGAACTTCTAATATATAAAATAAAATTATATTTTATAAATTATAAAATATGCAAAAATGGAACTAAAATACTACTCTTTATAATAAAAAAATTAATTCATTTAATGAGAAATTAAACCCACTTCATTTACACACAAACAAACTCCAGTAAAAGGAAGTGATATTGCTTACTAATATGGTTGATCTTATGTTAACACATTTATAATTAGATATTTAAAACAAAATAGTTCTTATCTCGTTAGATAAACATATTTGAGTTAATATTTATTTATGCATTAACAAGTTTTTCATCACTATTCTTAATGGGTTTTTAAACGAGTATTCTTCAATTCCTCTCTTATATGTGTGTGTCTGTCTTCATAGCAGCTAATAATTAAGATGAATGATCTACGTACATAGGTGACGTATGTATTGTCGAGTGTTATGCGTAGGCTATTGTACTATATGGTCGGTCGATTGAAAGATATTTGAAATTCAAAGCACATTGCTTGGCGTGTGTACATCGAGACTTGGAGCTAAATAACAAGTCGAACTTGAAAATGGCACACAAACGAAACTGAACGAAAAATGGCATATTAACAATCTGAATGTTGTCGTTTATCATAAATCATAAATATGTAGCTTATTTTTAAATAATTTTTGCGACCTAGTTGAAGAAGAAAAAAACGATGGAAAAAAACCCATAAAGAAAAGGGCTTGCCTTCGCCGTTATTTCTTTAATCGTGATATCATATCAGACGCGTCATGTCGTCATGCTCCACAACTAATTACTTAAAAAATTTAAAAATAAATTATAGCAATAATAAAAAGTAAAACAACGTGCGTGACGCACTTTAATTTACAGCTTCAATGACTGTTATAAAATAAAACCTATATGGTGTTTGTTCCTATCTCAATAACATCAAACCTTTTTTTTTTTTATCGTAAATTAAAGTTTCACGTTTAGTTGTGGTTGATTTACTTCAGTTTAGTCGGACATATTTTCAAATTTCATGTATATAGTTTTTAATTTAATTAAGAAAGACCAAAGAGTAAGCATAGTGAGGAAACATGTACAGAAAACTGATGAGTTATTGTAGACAATACACACATATTAGTATATTTACTCCAGTTTACTCTAGGTCGATAAAGTTTATACTTTGCCAGAGCGAAATTATACTAATTAGCGTTTTGTTCTTTATATTTAAGGAAGTACTTTTAATTGTTATCGCGAGAGCGAAAGTCGACAATGGAAAGAAGTTTGTAAATTTAGTCGATATACTCGTACATGCACATAAATATATATAAAAAGATATTGAAAACATATTCAATTCCCTCTAACTATTATATATTAGCCACATACAATATATATAAAATGATTTATACACTAATGTCCTGCTAACTTGTTGATTCATTCTCTCTTTCTCTGTGTTTGTTTTTTCTTTCTCTTTGGCAGTTGCGCTCTCTCAGCGGGCAACCATCTCAGTTTGAGTTGCAAAGATAAAAACAAAGGCGAATAATACATAATAATAATAATAATAGAAACAATTCACCCGTTCACAAGCTGTTCACACGCACAAAAAGTGGTCTATCACAACAATAAACAAAAGCGACGCTGTGTGGCTCAGTTCCAGAAACACTCGAAATCCCCCGTCACTTCTCCGCCGCTGCCGTCGTTGACGTCGCGCCGCAAAATGGCAAGGCGAGGAGCCGCCAGTCATCTGGCAGTCATCTGCAGGTAATGCAAGCGAGCAGTTCGCACAGCTAACAACAGCTAACGACAGAAGTCGAAATAAAATACGCTAAGTAGTGCAAAAAGAATACACAAATTACTCATACGCCGCATTCTCATTAAATAAAACAATTAATCATCGTATAACTTGTAAGTATATATATCAGATATCTGCGCATTATTCGTTTTCCGGGCTGCGAAAGCTCTCATCATAATTAAACATGTGCTCAATTTGGGCTGTCGCCTATATTTTTGGTGGCCTTTTATGGGCATGACTCATGACGCATGTCATAAAGGTCGAGCACAGAGACAGTTCAGTTTAGTCTGTAGTCTGTGGACTGTAAAAGGCTTGAATTTTCATTGTCGCACTTCCAGTTAACGAAGCTACTTGAAAACACAAACAAGCAAGCAAAGCAAACGCGGCACATTTATTGAAACTCATTATTTGGTTTGCAGCTTGCTGGTGTTTATCGCAATCTCGACAAGTTTGTGTTCGGCCGCCACATTTCAGAGTCGTCCCGCGTTTCCTGCCCAAACCGGTCCAGTTCAGCCCTCCATTGGTGGTAACAGCAAGCAGCCAGCCAGACGTGTCATGCATCCAGCTTTTGCAAATGCCGGCCGCTCTCCCGGCCTAGAGATTTGGCGCATCGAGGTAAGTGTAGAATTATATTCTGTATGCTTCCGCAAAAGACTACACTTGAAATATCGCTTTGCCCTAATTGCCTGTCAACTGTACACTCAGAGAATACAGAAATACTAACTTTGTATTGAGTCTTAAGAGAAGAATATTTTGATTGTAAAAAACTGGTTTTTGGCAACGCTTTCTTCAATGATAGACTGATTTGGGTTAAGATTTGTTCGATTATTTGCATTTCAAAACAGCTGACCTCTTTTAACATATCCACATAATTCTTAAATCCAGAACTTGATTTCTTGGTTTTCGATATTATTGCTCTTATTTTCAGTATCTAACTTGACTTATACCACCATATGAAAAACAAAAAACCAGCTTAAATCAAGAACACTTAAGAACGTATCGCACTTGAAAATGTACGCAAAGAACGAATACCAATTATATTCGGAATGTATCTAAAACGTACATCGATTTTCTCTCAGTGTACTGTTGTACCTCATGTGTATAAGTAGCTGCATGTTTACATAGTTTGGGGGAAAGTTCGACACCCACGCACGACTGCGTTGCTCATCCAGTGGCGCCCAATGCGGCACTCGCTGGTGGCATTTGGCATGCAAAGTTATCAATTGTATTGAGAAACACTCACACTCAGTATCCACATATGTATGTACGTATTTACTCGACTATGTATGCTAAAAAGGAATTATTTTCGTGTGCCTGATGATATTTTCTAGTCGCTGAACTCACGCAATATGTACACCAGATGTTTTGTTACTCTAGCGAATCACTACTGTAGTTGTGTACGTTTGTGGCACTGTAAACAGAGGCATGTTCCCAGCTAGCGCTAATTAGCTCGGAAACATCAACTTAATTTATAGACTTCCAACGACTGATGCAAAGCATTTTTCTATTTGTTTAGTTTTTTGTTTTTGACTCTGTTTATCGAGAACTGCTTTTGTGCCTCCATCAATAAATATTTTGACTTTGCGTGGCTCCCAAAATAGAATATTAAAAAATATTTATACTTATACTTTTTGTTCATTTCTAGAATTTCGAGCCGGTTCCATATCCCCAAAATAATTATGGCAAGTTCTACACGGGCGATTCCTTTATTATTTTGAATGTAAGCAATAAATAATAATATTTATATAATTATATTCTTGCAGTTTTTGTTGAATGTATACTGATATCCATAATGTTTATTATTTCTTGATTAATATTTATAAAAAGTAAATATGGTTTTTTATTAACCTTGATTTAAATACACATATTTATTTTTTATGTAAACATTATTTTATTACTTATCTTTTTAGCATTTCAAAAGAAACTGGATGAGTAAAATGTTTTTGCACTTCAGAATGCATAACTGATATGATTCTCCAACTTCAAATGCATTTCTTTTGAACTGCTAAAAATATCGAGCAATAAAATGATCTTTAAAAGCAGCTTGAATCAAAGCTAGACTTTATCGGAAATTGAAAACCTGAAACACTAAATTTTGTGTGTGTTGAAGAATATTTGGATACAAAATTGAAGAATATAATAATATATATATGAAATACTCATTATATTCTATATATACTGCACACATATATTTACACTCAAATTCTATTAACAGACCAGAGAGAACCAGAAGAGCAAAGAACTCTCGTGGGATGTCCATTTTTGGCTGGGATCCGAAACTTCCACGGATGAGGCTGGCGCTGCAGCCATTTTGACTGTGCAATTGGATGATATCCTGAACGGCGGTCCCGTCCAGCATCGTGAGGTGCAGGATCACGAGTCCCAGCTGTTCCTGGGCTACTTCAAGAATGGTAAATAAAATAAGCCCGAAGCGAAACATGTGTGTAATCCTGCATTTCCAACGTTTCAGGCGTGCGTTATGAGCAGGGAGGAGTCGGCAGTGGTTTCAAGCATGTGCAGACGAATGCACAGGGCGAGAAGCGTCTGTTCCAGGTCAAGGGAAAGCGCAATGTGCGCGTCCGCCAGGTGAATCTCTCCGTTTCATCGATGAACAAGGGTGACTGCTTCATTCTGGATGCTGGCAACGATATCTACGTCTATGTGGGCTCCCAGGCTAAGCGTGTGGAGAAACTGAAGGCGATTAGTGCCGCCAACCAGATTAGGGATCAGGATCACAATGGACGTGCTCGTGTGCAGATCATCGATGAGTTCAGCACTGAAATGGATAAGCAGCAGTTCTTCGACGTGCTCGGCTCTGGATCACCCGATCAGGTGCCCGAAGAGTCGACGGCCGATGAGGATGGTGCCTTTGAGCGCACCGATGCCGCCGCCGTCACTCTCTACAAAGTATCCGATGCCAGTGGCAAAGTCCAAGTGGACACCATTGCACAGAAGCCACTGCGTCAGGCAATGCTCGATACTCACGATTGCTTCATCCTGGACACCGGCTCCGGCATCTTTGTGTGGGTGGGTCGTGGTGCCACACAAAAGGAGAAATCCGATGCTATGGCCAAGGCGCAGGAGTTCCTGCGCATCAAGAAATACCCAGCCTGGACGCAGATCCATCGCATTGTCGAGGGTGCCGAATCTGCGCCCTTCAAACAGTACTTCGACACCTGGCGCGATGTTGGCATGTCTCACACTCGTCTCGTCCGCTCCGCCTTGAACATCGGCTCCGATGAGTCTCTCGATATGGATGAGATTGATGCCGTCGTTCAGAAATTGAAGAAGAGCGGCGGTCGCGCCATTGGCTTCATGCCCGATCATGGCCAGAACAGCATTGCCGAGATTACCCAATATGTTAACTTGGCCGGCACTAATGAGGTCCTGCACAACACCGTTCCCTTCGACGAGCATCTGCCGCTGCTGGGCTTTGGCTCGTATGTGCTTAGTTATAACTATGAGGCCAATAATGGTGATAAGGGCGTCATTGTCTATGTTTGGCAGGGAGCCAAGGCCAACGCTGCCGTCAAGGAGCGCGCCTTCGAGGAGGGCATGGCTCTCGCCGAGGAGCACAATGCGATCCTAGTGCGCACCATGCAGGGACACGAACCGCGTCACTTCTATAAGATGTTCAAGGGTAACCTCTTGACATCGTACACACCACTCCCGATCTCTGCCCAACTATTCCGCATTCGTGGCACAGTCGAGAGTGATGTCCATGCCAGCGAAGTGCTCGCAGATAGCTCCTCATTGGCCTCCGGCGATGCCTTTGCCTTGGCAATGACCAAAACCCACAAGGTGTACATCTGGCATGGTCTGGGTGCCTCCGCCTTCGAGAAGGAGGCGGCCAAGGAACGCTTTGCCCACTACTGGGAGGACGCCGAAATGGAGATTGTGGATGAGGGTGCCGAGCCCGATGATTTCTGGGAGGAGCTGAACGGTGAGGGTCAGTACGATCGCAGTCTCGATGATCAGACAGCACCACTGCTTGAGCCACGTCTCTTCCACTGCCGTCTGACCAGTGCTGGACGCGCCAAGGTCGAGGAGGTCGCCGAATACCAGCAGGAAGATCTCGATACGGATGATGTGATGCTTCTCGATGCTGGCGATGAGCTCTACATGTGGGTTGGCTCCGGCGCCACTGCCGATGAGAATGGCAAGATTCTGAATATGGCCAAGGTGAGATAAAAGATTATTAGCTGATTGGTATTAACCGGCAATTCTATCATTATTTCTTTGTAAAATCTAAAGTTTTTCACCCATTTCTCTTCGGTCGAATTTTCTTACATTTTTGTACTCAACGAGCTTCAGTTACCGGCTCAGCCGATCACTATTTATATATGCAATTTTATGCATAGAATTAATAACAATTATACATTTTTCATTCACAGCGCTATATTAAATCAGAGCCCACTGCTCGCACGATGGATACTCTGAACATTGTGCGTGTGTCTCAGGGCAACGAACCAAGGGCCTTCAAGCGCATGTTCCCCAGCTGGGAGGACAACTACTGGCAGGTTAGTAGATCGTATTTTACATTCAATAATCGTTCCATACTAAATAATCATCACCTGGCTAATTAATCTGGCTCCCGCTGGCTGATTCAATGCATGACCTCAAAACACTTAAACACTGCTTATGTGAGTGAGTATTTCAGCACCTAGTAAATATTCACATTATTCACCACTCAATTAACTTGCAACACACATCATTGATTTACTTTGTAAATTGAAACTATTTTAATTAATTATTTTAATTGCATTCTTAGAATCTGCCTTCATATGAGGACATCAAACGCCAGGTTCTGGATGCTAACAACGAGGTCTAAGCCCTCAGTTGGAATACTCAGCAAAATTGACCAAAAATTTACGTTCGCTTTTGCCTTAAAGAAATACAAAAGAAATTAATAATTAAATGTAATGTAATTTTGTATTAAATGGAAAAGTTTTTCTTAACTCAAATAGTAACAATAACACTTGTGTGTGATAAATTTCAAATTAGAGGACTAAATACTTTAATTTTGATTTTGAAGAATGAGGCCAAACGAATTAAAATAAATGATTTTTTAATTTCAATATATAATTTTTGATAAACAGTGCAACATTTTTTAATATTAATAGTTTTTTTTTGAGATAATCTAAGTGGCGAAAGCTGATCTCAGCTTGAATACATAATTAATTAACTTAAAGTAAGGTTCAGCTACTTGGCATGCTCCACGTGATTTCCTCGATCCAATCCAAATACGACAAAACACGTGTATAGACACTTGGATAACTGCTGCGACAGAAGACGCCGAAGGAGGTAATTCCAATAAGATGATAATGAACATGACGACGTCGACGACCCAGCAAATTCAACTGAAGCGGACCACCCGAGTCGCCCTGGCAGGTGTCGCGACTCTGAATGAAATCCTGTGCGCATATCTGACTCGCTATAATTCCATTTGGGGTCTCTTCGAAGTCGGGCAGATCCTCATTGCACTCAATGTTGGGCACCAAAGTTGCATTCAAATGGGTCAAGCGATATGTCATACTCTTGCCAAAGCTTGTCGATCCATAGCCCATGGCGAAGGCAATCGATGTGGGTATCTCCTCACTGGACCACAGGCGAATGGGTCTAACAAATTCTGTTAGACTGCAACGAATTTTATTACAACGTATTAAATTCAAAAATTATAATGCATACGAAAATTATTACTAGAAACCAGAACATTTTTCTAGTGATTTTTAACATTTCAGGATCATTTTGATTGCTCGATAGAATTTCAATCTATGTCTTCAAATAGTACAATTTTTATTTATTTGTACTTCATTTATATGCAACTTTAATGGTTGCTCCAAAATTATAACTGCGTTGTGCGAAACTTTAAATTGCCCAAAGATTAGGCTCGTCATTTTTATTATCAGAATACAATAATAATGTGATTTTTTTGTTGAGACAAATATTTTTTTATTATTCTGATTTTCAACAGTGACAAACTAATTAAGTTCAATCGAGTAAAATTTGTAGTTCCTAATGTCATAAAATTGTTTAATACTCACATTACATTTCGGTCTAGTTTTAAAAGTGCTATATCATTATAGTATAAATCATTTTTGTAGTCCGGATGCTCGATTATACTTTCGATCCCAAAATTCTGTGGCCTAACCGTTATCTCATCGATCATTAGATTCAGTCCACCGATGCGCACCCATTTTGGCACTTCACTAAAAATATATGTCAAAGGGGTCACAGGAACAATCAGAGAACCCCCGACCTGGTACACTCGCCTCCTTGTCTGGGGTAATCAAGAAACTCACCCCTCCACATCGGTGCAATGAGCCGCAGTTATTATAAAATTCTCACTTATGAGACTGCCGCCACATTTGTAGTTGATTATCTGTGAATTCGTCTGAAAGCCGAGCGCTGCCTATCAAAAATTAAATGTCTAATAAATGCTGTCTTTTTGTTTATCAGCTTTCAAAGTGTGTGTACCATGTGGGGGTATTCACCAGGTCGGGCGAGAACGCGTCCATCGAAATCGACGTCATTGGCATCTGCTCTTACGGCCGTATCGTTGGCAAATATGCGTTCAACATACTCTGAGTACTCTATGGGTGTGTGTATATGTGTATTCAAAAATTGTATTACAGATTAATTAAAGACAGAGAGGGAGAGCGAGAGAGAGAGAGAGAAACTCACTGCGCTCACAGAGACGTTGCTTTTGCCTTGGCTGGTTTTTGAGCTTCTTGTTGTAATGACGACCATTTAAGGGTGGGGGAAATGGTTGACCTGGTCTATAAGCACTCATTGAGTGCCGTGGCCTTGGCCTTGGTTTTGGCAGCTGACCAGTACTGTTCCAGGAAAAGCTGCGTATCTTAAACTTTTTGGAGTCCGGAAAATAGATATCTTGATCCCTCTCTGTTCCTGGAAAATAGATATCTTGATCCCTCTCTGATCTTGGAAAATGGATTTCCTGATCCGTGGGAAATGTCACTGCCTGATCTTTGGGTTCTCTATTTGCATATGCCAAGCAGAACAGCGTAGTTGATAGCAGTACCAAAAAGTAGCGCATTTTTTTTTGTGTATACTCGGTGAGTATCAAAATGGGACTGAAGCATTTCGCATCTCTAAGTCTATCGAACTAAGTCGACCTTTTCGCCTTATCATTTAATTGTCACAGCAGAAATTCAAAACAAAATTTGTTATTTATTATTATTTTGTTTGCTTATATGTGTATTCCCAGGGTTTGAGGATTGACGAGCGTCGCGGTGCGTGGAGCATGAATCTGCGTGGTGCCCCCATATTGACCCTCATATTGAGCAATAATTGCACGCTGAATGGATTCTAGTTCTTGGTCATTGCTGTACTTTAGCACGGATACAGTGGGATCATTGCCAGGTGCTGGAGCCGGAGCAGGAGCAGAATAAACAAGGGCCATCAAAGCAAACAGCAAAATCAACTGGGTATGAACAAATATGATTCTTTTTATATACATTTAGTAACTATAAAAGTTTTTTAACTTACGCAAGCAGTCTTCATTCTGGCAGATTCTTTCAGCAAAACTAAAACACGAGCGCAAATGGACGACGGCTTTTATAGCCAGCAAAAGTTATCATTGTCATCATAATGAAATTATAATTTGCAACTGTGAACTTGAACAACTTGAAAACGAAACGAGTTAACAAATTCATTTGTTTAACATAATCCCAGAGACCAGACATAAAATCAAGCGCTGATTATTACAGTAATCTAAAATTGGCTTTTCATATTTGAATATTGTTTTTTTTTTTAAGAAAACGTTTCACGTGTATTAATGCTTAAAACAATAAAATCTATAACTTGGCAAGTTTTTTTCTATTAAAACTTATTTAAATCAACATATTACTACTCTTTGTGTGAAAGCGAAAACTTTGAACTTTGTTTTTAATATGTTAATTAACGTAGTATGTGGGCTACTAGTCGCTAAATTAAAAAAAGGTTTAAATTGCTGCCATAAAAAATACATCAATCACAAATCCCTTTCATTTGTCTCTCATATTTTTCCTTTGCTTTGTTTCCTTTCCAAACAAACTCGTTATGTTACCCTGAACCCATTTAAAATGGGTGAAAGGGTACGATGAAGTTATGGAAAAGTATGTCCCATGTAGAAGGAAGCATCTCCGTGAATAACGATACATATCGCATCATTTCAAATAGCAATAAATACCACAAACTAAAAGTTATAGGCTTTCAATATAGCTGATCAACGGTATCAATTTCATTAGGATCGAATTAAAAACAATAATTTCCTCCATATTTATTGAAGCGCGTGTAAATATCTGTGGGTATAATTCCCGGATATATCTACATATATAGACAGATCTCTTCAGTTCAAGCAAGATAAATTCAACAATAGAAGTGAAAGCTGTGATAGATTTATAATATATTTTTAAGCTAAATTCAGGGTATTCTCGAAGTCGACTAGAGCAATCTTGCTTGTCAAATTTTGCAGATCAGGGTAATTAAAGTCGGCGACTCAAAACGAGTTATAAGATCTGATTATGATATGATGTCAGTAATTGGCCCACAAATTTATTTTGAATTCGAATAGCCGCCGATCTGCTTCTCGTTTATGAAATGATGTCTTCTTTTAAAACCTTTACATATATCTTGTATATGGTTAGAAAAAAACTACAAGTAAACTTTCGTGAGACTTTTATTACATTTTGGCATAGTTTGATTAAATGTGGAATCGAGTAACCATTAATAAATGTAATTAATTGTATTTATTAACTTCAGTAATCAATTCATATGTTGAAGTCCTGGTACACTCAGTACTTTTCTTGTGTGCCCCATTTGGGATACGGCCTTAAAAACCTTGCCGCACAAAAAATGTTGCATAATCTTAGGCACAACTTGAATATAGTTTGAGCTACTGGGCAAAATATAATTAATATTAGATATTAATTACAATACTTAAAAAGTTCAAAATATATTTGTAAATATGACTATGAAACTCCACAAATTTTCCATTTCGCTTTATGAAACTTTATATATAATACACACATTTAGCGTCAAATAAATCAAGAAGTCAGCGCAATAATGTGGGCTATATATTGAGGATTTAGTAATATATCGTTAAATTCCCAAAATGCAAATCAAAGCTGTGGTTGTCGGCAGCATTTCTTAGTTGCATCCAGAAAATGTCCAATGCAGACACAACTTGGCATTCCAACAGAGGCCAAGTTGCGACAAACTCACATATTTGGTGACTAAATTGTAATTTGAATACATTTACACATTTTCCAGCTTACCAAATCAGTTGCAGTCGTAAGTTTTATTTTTATTTTTTTTTGCTTTTTCAAAAGTGTAAAGCTGCATATGTATGTGATCCAATTAAAAAACGATTGGTATTTTAATTGAAACATGGAGGCAGATAGCATCAAGTTGCCCAACACAGATAATGATAATGAAATGTAGGCGCATTTGCATGCGCTGCATCGTTGAGATGCATCTCGAACTCGACTTGTATCTCAATCTTCAATATAAATATCGGGCAACGTTGTAATTGGAAGACACAGAAACAGTTCAGCAGCTGCACAGCACACACAACTCAAAAACCTAAAAGCCTTTCGGTGTGGAAACCACAAAACCCAAACACAAAATGCGCGCTTTTCTGGTAAGTACCAAAAAACTTAATCCTTTCCAGAAATATAATAATCTTCTTTTCAGATGATTTGCTTGCTTGCCGTTGTCCGTGGACAGTATGATTATACGCCCCATACTATCGGTGGTCTTGGCGAAACCGAGCAGATTGGCTCTGCTCAGTTGTCGGAGCCCATAGTCGCCCACAACGAGTTCAACAAAGAATTCTACTCGTACAGCGCCCCGGAGCAGGAGTTCAACAATGGCCCGGTCAACGATCAGCTCTCGAATAGCTTGAGAAAAAATTTGCGCGTGCTGTTCATCAAGGGTCCGGAGAACACCGGTCTGGAGCAGGCCGCTCTACAGTTGGCCTCATCTGCGTCCGACGATCGCACAGCCATTTATGTGCTCAATAAACAGGCGGATGTGAGTGACTTGACCAACAAATTGAACCAAATGAAGCTGCAGACGAACAACAAGCCCGAGGTGCACTTCGTCAAATATCGCACTCCCAGTGATGCGGAGAATGCACAGCGTGTCATCCAAGCTCAATATGATTCACTGCCCGGTCGCTCCACCAACCACAATGCCGGCTCCTCGGCTCCAGTTTTGGACTTTGCCTCAAAAAGCGGAGGATCTGCCACAAGCGAGTTACCATCGTCTAGCGCGTACTTGCCACCCAACCGAAGGTTTTAGTTATAACAAAACTGCATACACTAACTGTAAATAGTGTTAACAAATAAAATTAGTTTCTACAAAAATAGCCCGAGTTTATATTGGTAGCCAAAAGTATGCAAGAAAGTTGATTGGTTTTTGAATTGCTGGAGCTGCGACAACTATTTTGGACAAGATTGTAGCAAGTGTTAATCGTTGATAATTAAATATTAATTTGATTAAATCGAATTAGTTGAGTTTTTATGAGGTGTTTATTGAGGATATTAAAAGGATTGCTGCAAAATCGTACTATACTTAAATGTATTATTAAAATAATAATAATAATAATAATGCATTGTTTACACAAAAATCATGTTATTAGGTGTCAAAACATTGGAAAATTCTTGAAATGTTTATTAATCCGCACATTTAGTGGCTATTTTAAATTTGATTTTATAACCGCTTAAATTGTATATCCATCAAAAAACTCCATTCAACATCACTCCGCCCACATGCCGTATGCGTTATATTTAACTAGTGCTATAATTGAACAGACAAATTTGTATCATGTAAATATTATTTGCGTTTTATCTTGGCAAAGACACTGACAATGACAGCTCGCGAGATCTCCGGCTTATGCTATGATTTATATTTCGAAAGCGAACGACACTAAAGATTGTGTAAAACTAAAAGTAAAACAAACCCAGCAGAAATGCCAGACATAAGGCAAAAGCAACATGGATCCATAAACTTCTTTCTTTGGATAACCAACATTTGTTTGCATATTGCCTTTTTAAAATCACTGCGTTAACTCATTAAGTTTAACTAATTTATGCGCATTGAGATTTGGGAATACGCAACCGGTTAAAGGGCTGCTCCGGACTAATCAACGAGCTACTAATTTGGCGGCCAGAAAACGTTTTGAGTGGGGGGAATCGGGTTTTTGGTTTTCGGTCTGTTACGAACTCATCGAAATGCATAAGAAATGACTTTCTTTTGGAACTGAGGGAGCATTTGATCGAACGATATGTCACATTAAAAAATTATATTTTGCATTAATGCCGTAGCGGCGTTGCGATTATAACAAAATTTGAATATTAAGCTGACCAAGTTATATAACAGTCAACGAACGAGATGCATCTCTAATGCGATCGCTGGTATACTCGTATACATAAATGTTTACGAATATGGTTCCGTGATTTGGCAACAACAGACACTGTTAGGCCGATACCTGGCGACAATAGATTCGATAATTTAATACTGGCGCCCAGTTTCTTGAGATGAAATGCGATTCCCAAAGAGCCGGACTATCTTATAAAAACATTGTTAACCAGCGGTTAGGGCATCAGTTGAGTTCAAACTGCGAGAGAAGTCAAAAGCGCTTTACTAAAATGAAACAATTTGCAATTCTTGTGGTAAGACTGAAGGCTGCATCGGGCCTGAAGCTTTAATAAAACGAATTTTTCTTTCCACTTGCAGTTCTTGTCGAGCGCTCTGCTCGCCGCAGCTGCTCCACAGGGGTACAAGTATCAGCAGAATCAGCCAATCATCCAAGGTGGAAATCTGCGCCCCCAGATACCGCTCTCGACCAGTGGAATATACAATGCGCCGCAGCAGGGCTACTCGCAACCCATTCAGAATGCAGGCCTTGGGGCACCGGTTGCCTACCAACAGCCACTGCAGCAGCAGTTTGTTCCTCCGCCTCAGCAGCAATTTGTGCAGACTTATCAGCAGCAACAGCGTCCCTCGATTGTTACCAAGGATATCTACATTCACTCCGCACCCGAAGAGACCGAGGAAATTAACGCCTCACCTCAATTGGATAACACCCCCATTCGCAAGAATTATCGCATTGTGTTCATCAAGGCACCCACACAGAATCTGAGACACACCGCTGCTGCTTTGAAGCGCGCCCAGGCTACCAACGAGGAGAAGACCGTCATCTATGTGCTGTCCAAGAAGCCCGACATCAACGAAATCCATCAGCATCTGCAACTCACCCAGACCGAGCCCAAAGTCCACAAGCCCGAGGTCTATTTCATCAAGTATAAGACGACCGAAGAGGCTCAGCGTGCTCAGCAGGAGATTCAGGCGCAGTATGATGCCTTGGGCGGTGCCACTCACATCTCGGATGAGGGTGTTGCTCCCATTACCAGTTTCTCGGGTGGCTCCCTCAGCAACATTGGCAACATTGTACCACAGCATATTCAGCAGCAGGGTCAGTCCCACGGTATCAGTCAGAATGTAGGATCCTTTGGCCAGGTTAACTCCTTTGGATCACAGAACGGAGGCTTCCAGGGTGGTCTGAGTGGAGGAGGTTTGAGTGGAGGAGTTCTGAATGGAGGAGGTCTGAGTGGAGGAGGTCTGAGTGGAGGAGGTCTGAGTGGAGGAAGTCTGGGTGGCGGTCTGGGCGGCGGTCTGGGTGGCGGTCTGGGCGGCGGTCTGGGCGGCGGTCTGGGCGGCGGTCTGGGCGGAGGTCTGGGCGGAGGTCTCGGCCGAAGTATCCAAACTTCATCGGTATCATCAGGTTCAAACTTTGGTGTCGTTGTGCCATCGAAGAGTTACGTGCCAGCCAAGACTAAATAAGCGATCTACAGTACATTATGCAGTTGCATATCTTCCATTGAGTTCCAAGAATCGGCCCATAATATAGTATATTTTAATTTATTGTAAAAGACATAATTATTTCAAAATAATTAAATATCTTATCCTCAAAAAACTCGCATCTATTTTGGCTGAACATATTAAACATTTTTAATATATATGTGTGAAAAATGCTGATAGTATGTATGTAATTACTTTGACTATCTTTCGGTATATCTATATACAGCATATAGCACATATAGCATATCTATTTATAACCTTTTTTATTAACACTAATTCCTGCAACTTAAAAACAAATCCCTTTGATACCGAACAAATATCGAATTGAAGCTAAAAACGTTAAGCGCAGACTTTACTCACTTTTAAATCAATATTGGATACCCTTCTTAAACATAACTCATCTTAGATTTTAAATACTTATTAGTAGTCAAAAGCTAATAAATATTATTATAGCTTTTATACTTCCAACAAATGATATTGGACATCTTCATATTTATCATTGCAACTGGCTTGCAACATTTGACAAGCAGGGGCCGTGATTACCAGTTACATCTTATCTGTTAATTAACTTACTAATTTTATGTTAAATTCTTCAAATTTATTAGACATGCAAAGATGAACTTTACAAATTGCTCAATTAGATGCGTGCCAGCCAAGACTAAATAACAACTTCAGCTTAAGAAACTATTAAAAACTTGGCCTTGCTAAAGTTGCTGAATCAAACAATGCGTCAAACCAAATTTTCCTTTACGGACTTTTATAAACATATAGTAGAAGTGTTTTTTTTTTTTTTTAAATATACTAAATCACAAGCAGAGTAATACCTATATAGTTATAGCGTTTATATAAATTGATCTATTCTGTTTGCTCGTTGTTAAATTTACTTATACTCGTAAGAGCCAATTGTGGCCGATATGAGTTGGCACTTGATGGTCTTTCCCCATTTTCTGCCCTTATATGATATGTGCGTACTAAGATCTAATATTAAAAAAAAAAACCGTTACATTTATTAGTCCGTCTCACATAAATAATATTTATTAACACCTGTTTCTTTTATAATATTTTATGGCGAAGCCTATAAAAACTGATCAAGCCACTTATTTACTGCATCCATAATCATACTTCACCACAATAGTATTATGCATAATATTATGCAAGACGAATCAATTGCTAATCGATGTGCCCGGTTTGCCTCATGTGGCTAACCGATGTGGCAATTCACAGGCACGATATTTTTTTTTTGTCTTTCTTCTTTTTTTTTTGTTTTTTGTTTTTTTTTTTCGTTTTGGTGATCGCCTTTGTGAAATTAATGTGTTAATTGGAAAAGTTGTGAAAGATCCGTTGGAAGGTCGTAGAAAGGCTGATCGTGCGGGAGGGTTAGGAAACAACATGTTTATTTAGCTATATATTATATTTACAACATTTGAGTTACTTATGCCTAAAAAACAAACAACAATGATTCTTGTGATTTCAGTCAGTATATTCTATTCACGCACGCAAATTGGCGGGCAAATATTTGCTGGAAATGGCGCTCGTGAGGCTTCCAAGACCACCAATAGCACCTATACCCCCATTGGCATTGCCTCCATTCAAACCAGCGCCAATTCCACGCTGATTGTCCAACGAGCCAATCACCGATGTGACCGGAGCGACACCTTCATCGGAGACCTGTGTGGTGCCACCAAGCTGATCGTATTGAGCTAAAAGTTGAGTTAATTTGAATAGAAATAAAATATAAAATTTAAAATTAAAAAAAACATAATTATATAACTTAATCAAAAAGCTTAACATTGCTATAGAAATATAAACATTGATATATAAATATTTAAAACAGTTCTCTATTGCAGATCTGTTGGGGCAGCTAAAGAACGAGGATGTCTGAGCTGAGTGCAATTTATAGTAGCCAGTACTGTTTAAAAGTTAGGCTAATAGTTTTAAAGTGTTATTATAATAATTATAATATCAGCAGTTGACAAGACTAGAAGAATAAATATTTGAGTATGTAGCTAGCTAATTTTGTAGACATGTGTGATGATTTTGTGTTATACAAACCAAATTCTAACTTTTTTTTTTGCTGCCTCAGTGAAATCATTCGGATGAAGAGTTGTTAAATAGAAAACCCAAAGGTTAACTGGTGATTGAATGATTAAGCCAGACAGGTTGGCCTTTACCACTGAAATGCTGGGCAAAATCTCCAATTCAAGTGGTCATAAACGTGTTGACAAATACGCAAAGCCAAGGTCTTGGCCATAACTAAGCATATTAATCGTTCCGTGATGGGCTCTTACCTTGTATTGTGCGCTGCGCATGAGCTGCTTCCTCCTGCGTCTTGTACTTGATGAAGAAGACCTCCGGCTTGCTGATGGGCTTGGGTGCCTCCTCAATAGCCGTTTGCAGATCGAGTGGATCTGGCTTTTTGGTCAGCACATAGATGATGGTCTTCTCCTCAATGGGCGCCTGTTTGACACGTAGCGTTGCCTTGCTAACACTGGGAGTGGGCGCCTTAATGAACACAATGCGATAATGTTTGCGTGGTGGCCCAACTGGCACAGCGGGCTGTGGATGACGATCCTCTGGCTCATCTGCTGGCGGCACATGCACATATATATCCTTGGAGACAACTGGAGCTTGACCATGATTATATGTTTGCTGTTGATTGTAGGCATAATTGGAGGACTGCTGTTGCTGTTGCTGTTGCGGCTGCTGGAAGATTTGCTGTTGTGGTTGTTGGTTGAAAATCTGCTGCAGCTTGGGCGCCTGCAGAGCCTGCTGGACAATTCGCTGCTCATCGCTGCTGGCCGGCTGCTGCTGGAACCTGGATGTACCAGAAGATATGAGTGGAATGCCCGGCAGCTGTAGATTGCCACCGTTCTGGTAATTATATCCTTGTGGCATCGCCAACGTCAAGCCAAACAGGCACGTAACCTAACAAGAAATGACATGGTATAAATTACACAACTGGCTGGGAGAGAAAAGTATCAACAATTGTCAGCTTACAATAAACGCACGCATTTCCGTTTAATTAATACGAAATTTGACTAGTAAAATACACAAGATACAAGCAGCACCGGTGCGCTTGGCAAACAGAAACCAACTAAATGCTAATCAGTGCCCGGGCGAGACTTATAAGGCACGGACTTGAATATGTCGATCACGAAAAAGCAGAAATGATGCCGCTGATGCCGCAAAAGAAGAAGATGACGATGATGATGATGAGGAGACACACAGAGTTCAAATGAAACTGAAACTGAAAACAAAAACATCAAACGCACGAAGAGTGAGGGCCAAAAGCAATGCTTACAAGCGCCGGCAAACCCGATCTGTTTGTATACCCTTTGCAAGTAGGTAAACATAAGCTATTTTGATTGTGCATATTTTGTTTTTATTTTATTTTTATTAGTATCAAACACCCATAGTTGAAGATCCATCCATAAAAATCCATAGTCCAAAGAGCAAGAAATTGAATGTTGATTGTTAGATATGCATTAAACAACTAACTTTGTTGAACGCAAATATCGATAAATACCGATAAAGATTCGCATATAAAGAGAATTTAAAGAATGTTCAAATCTTAAAAATTGTGCTCACAAATTTAAAGTTAATCAGGGAATCGATAGCTCGACTCAAGACGTTTTTTCTATTGGAATGGTATATGGCTTAAAGTATTGTTACATAAATATATATTATACGATAAAGTTTTCGGGCAAAGCTTTGGGCATCTTCTCGCCGGTCACATTCGCCTCAATCACTTGGGCTTGTATTTCTTTTTGAACAACCTTGAGATGATGTCTGTAGTGGTTGGACACTCACACTCTCCACACACGCAAACTTCCATTCAAACACTCAGGTAGAAAATGCCTGCGTCATATGCGCAGACAATTATTTGGGGCTTAACGTTAGTTGCCACCAGTTTGCCGGAAGTCATATGTGAATTAACATATCTATTGTTTTGGGGCAACAATTTCACTGAGGAGATATGTATTGGGGATCTGCGAGTTATGTTGCGTTGCGACCCGCATCATGGTGGTATTCATAATTGACTTGCGTTTTTCAATAATTAAACATAACTTGCACAAATCTGCGCAAAATTGTCATTAGTGACGCGCCAAATTGCACAGCCTTTGGCCATTTTGATAAATCGCTTTTGATGGTCATAATAGCCTGACCCAGTTATAGAAGCCACTAGTTCAGTTTTGCAGATCTCTTGCAATTTTAATTGGACTATACACGGCTCTCCTATATTGTCAGCTTACATAATGCACCGGGGGCCATGTGCTGTGCTGTGTGTGTGTGCTGTGTGTGTGTGTGTGTGTGTGTGTGTGTGTGTGTGTGTGTGTGTGTGTGTGTGTGTGATGTTATCATTATTCGTTTGCTTTTCAAAATAGCCAACGAATACATCCGTTTTTTATGTAATTTTCTGGTGAATCGACAAAAAAAAATAAACATTAAAGGGGGGAGAGACCTACTAAAAAAATACTTGAAGTACTCGCACAGCCAAAAGTATAATTTCACAGTCGCAATTTAACCTTTTTCAGTCTCCTATAAATTAGTTTAATGAAAGCTTGCTTTATTACTCCATTATTTATTTAACTGCTCGGAGATAACAATTAACCCTGATTTGTACATAAGAAAATAATAATTATTTATTTATTCAGTTTTTATTATATTCATTAAAGTTTTCAATTTATATACTGTTTACCCTTAGATAATGTGTTTTTATCTTCCCTACAAAAATTAAGACTGTTTACGATTTTTGAATAAAATCATTAATTTTAAAAAACTATGTCCGAATTTGAAATGTGAACATATAATTTCAAATAAATTCAATGTTATACAAAGCTAATATTGGTAATTTGAGAAACCCCTTTGCGCTGAGCACTTATTCTTAACATTTGTTTAGTATGTTTTTAATAACCGTCAATAAATTAATTTAGATATTTTCTGTTGTATGAAAATCAATCAACGTCCATCAGTGACTATGAAAATTTGGGTCATACGTTTTGCGCGGAGATAGCCAAATGAATGATGACGATGATATTTTGATATTTTGATATACGAGTGAAGATTAATCAAAATCCAACAAATGCTAACCAACTCAACTCGAATTTATTGTAAATTATATTTTTATATTATTTTTATATATTTTTAATTTCACGCAACGCTGATTGTTATATAAGCAATGCAAAGGGTAGGCGTTACAATAGCGCCTCATTCTTTTGTATATTGTAATCTCTGTGTGTTTTGTCTATAGTGTTGTGCAATGCCATTAACGGTATTTTAGCGTATTATTGTTTCATAAAATATAAATTTGAATGCATACACCCACCGAGTCATAAGTGCGATGAAATTGCTTTATTTTCACATCTGCAAAACTCATCATTTTCACTTTTGAGACGATGGCGTGTATAGGAAATTAGCATGGTCAAGGCTATTGGCGCCAATACTAAACAATTACCAACAAAAAGCTTAATATAAAAGACAAATTAAATCATTAAAATATTATGCATGAAATTAATGGATATATATATATATATATATATATATATAATATCAGAAGAAAATGTCGACGAAAGGTGTTTAAAAAAGATGACTAATTAAATAGCCTTATTTAGCTTATAAACATTTATAAGTATTTCATTATGTGATATAAATATGAAAAATTGAATTGCATTCAAATTAATCAAAGGTCAAAAACGGTTTTCTCCATTTATATTAGATTATTTACCAGCCGGTTATAAATGAATACATGAGCTTAAAGTTATCATTGTCAACGTTTTGGTTTCGATATCGAATAACGGGAGCTGACTAAGCTTTTAGACAAGCCGAAAAGCTTTGCAAGAGATTAAATGGTTTCAATGCTTTCCAGTTAAATGGCACTGAAATGCATGTTGTTATTTCATATTTTATATTTTATATTTGTATTTAATTAGTTTATTTATTATTTTTAAAATTATTTGAAGCCACTCAAAAACTGATGATTTTCCCAGAAGTTGAGCATGTCAAGAGCAATGATATTGCGCAATAGCAACCATTTCAACTTCAACTTGTGGTATTGGCCCCGACCCTTGGGTTTTGGAGCCCGTTAATGAATAGCGTATAGCATTGCATGTTCATTATCTTGGGTTACCACAAGCCCTACCCCTGCCCCTAGCCTTACCACAACCACTCCTAGCACGAGCTCGTCTCAAGTAAACGGCTCATTACACCGACCGCAAATAGCTGAATGGGCGTCACGTTTAAGCCAAACAATTGCCGTAGAGTCTCGTACACAATATGTATTGACAAAGGTCTTTGTCGAAATAATCAAAAGTAAATTAATCTTAGGCAGCTTGGACAAACCGTTGCTGTACAGCCATTGTAGATATTGGCCCCTCAATGATAAATGGGCATCATTGCAGTTGGTAGTGAAGAAGCGATCTGCTCTCACCGCACACGGACAACACATGCAAATTTTCGGACACTCGATGGGTCATTAATTAAGCCAGAAAATACATGTGACTAGAGCTTAAGAGATTGGTCTTAGCATGGTAAATGTGAAGGCAATTTCTTAGTTGTAACTCATACTAAAATTGATTAGGTGTTTATGTAATTCTTCTTTTAATAACATTTAATCGACGTGTGTTGATGCATGCCCCAAAGGGCCAAACAACCGCATAATGGCAGCTGATCGGGGGAGATCTTGGCTCAGTTTGCTTCTGAAGCTTGGACTGTTGTAAACAATTAAGCGTTACACTTTAAAAAAATGTTAAAAATTGTAATTTTTTTTAATCCTATTAACAAACTTTTTCTTTTGGAACAAGAGTTTTTACTATTATGAAATGTATTCGGAAACTTGAATAATAATATCATTAAGGACGACTGTAGAATTCGCGAAAAAATCCGAAGATGGAAGATTATTTATTAATAGAAGTTTATATGTAGCAAATAATGTATTATTTTGATATGGAGTTAAATAAAATAAACTAGGGCATATTTTTCTGCTGAGTGTACAACAAAGTAGCCAAAAAGACCGAAAGCCAAAAAAGCTTTGCCAGCTAGGGGGAATCACGCTAATTGGCCATGTATTTCCAGCAACTACAAGCAAGTCGCCGCATTTAATGAGAGTTTTTGAAAAGCAAAAATGATGACGAAGGCGATGATGATTTTGTTGGACAACTGGACGACTCACTGACTGACTGACAAATCGCAGACCCGCAGCATGGAAGATATGAGACGAAAGCAGAGTGAAACAGAAATAATGAACATGCAACAACAACAATAACCAAAGAAACAAAAAAAATTTTAAAAATGAAAATTATTTTGTTTGGCTATGTGGCGTCTCTCTCTATGTGTGGATCATTGCTGAACTTCACTTATTAATTTGTCGAATGCTGCCAGTATAAAAGCCTGACGAAGATCACCAAAGTCATACAGTTCACAGCGAACAGCCAAGTAACCCAAACCAACTAGTCTCCAGTCAAGCTCAACCAAGTTCAGAAATGCGTGGTTTCATTGTAAGGATGAGGAGAGAAGCTATCAATACTGACTCTAACGCTAAATAATAATCCTCCACTCTCCCATTGTAGGTTTTGTGTTTGGCCGCCGTGGCGTTAGCTGCTCCTCAGGGCTACAACTACAACAATCCTGGCTCAGCGGTTGCTGGTGGATTTAGCACAGCCAGCGGTAGTAGCTCTACCTTCTTCCAGGGTGGTCAGCAGCAGCATGCGGTGGCACAGCAGCAGTTCCAGCAGCAGCCGGCCTTCGTCCAGCAACAGGTCGGCGGCCACAGCTATCAGCAGCATGGCCATGTGGAACAGCACCAACAGCAGCAGGCCATTGTCTCCAAGCGTTTCTTCATTCACTCCGCACCCGAGGAAGCTGATGACCAGTTCAGTGAGCGACACATCACTGTCGGTGTGCCCAAGCGCAATTACAATGTGGTGTTCATCAAGTCGCCGCAGCGCTCCAACAAGAAGACCTCCATCAAGATCAGCCCTGCTGTCAACGAGGATAAGACCGTCATCTATGTGCTGAGCAAGAAGACCGATAGCTCCGATGTACATGCCGAGGTTGTTGAACAGGCCAGCTCCACCAGCAAGCCCGAGGTCTTCTTCATCAAGTACAAGACCAACGAGGAGGCCCAGCATGCCCAGCAACAGATCCAGGCACAATACGACTCCCTGGGCGGCACTAGCCAGGTCACCGATGAGGGTGTCGCTCCCGTTACCTCTGTCATTGGTGCTCTTGGTGGCGGTGATGCTGGCTCTGCAGTCGGCGGCACTGGCTTTGGATCCTCTGGCAGTTATTCCAGCTCCCACCAGGGCAGTGGTATCTCTGGCGCCGGTATCTCTGGCGGCGGTATCTCTGGACATGGTGGCTCTGGACACACAGGCAATGCTTACCTGCCACCCAGTTTCTAAGCAGTTGAGCTAAACTGTATCGATCAGAATACCTCAATTCTCAATAATTGTTTGTTAATAAATTTGATTTGTTGTTAAAAATAACTTTAGCTTTCTTTACTCAAATTAGGAATCATCCTCAGCTTAATACATCAACGAATATTTAATAATAAGATTAATCGCATTTTTGCGTATTCCATTTTTTATTATTAATGCATTTCGGAGATTATCCGCATCTCCAGCTCCGGTATATTAATTAAGTCTTCAAGTTGCTGTTTGAGGTCATGGATAGATCATCCCAAATGAAATCTTAAAACCTTCGGTGAACGTTAGCAAAAGGCATACAAAAAATTGTTTTACTTTCTCAGTCAGCAAAAAAATATATTTATACAAAGAAGACGGAAAGAAGATTAAATGGCTGTCTTTTGGTATGATGAAGATAGAATACACTATCCAAAAATAGAAAAAATCACGCAAAGTGCCTTTAATCGAAAGTTATCATTTCACTCAAAATAGGATATTTTGATATTAAATGTAAATTTCAATAAATAATCATGTTCCGAATCAGTTTCTCCGTGATTGTAAGATTTTCCTAAAATATTTCAAAATTGTATATTATATTCGTAGAAAAAGGACAACAAGAGAAACCAATTGCTATTGCCTTTTCAGCTTCAGCCTGATTCACTTATTCAATATATTTAATTTATGGTAGTTTTACCTTCAGATCTTGACAAAATCCATGACAAAATTGCAGTACCTGCCTTAAAGGTATATCCACAAAAGTGGGTGCGTAAAAATAACAAAATATAATTGAAAGATAAAGAAAAGTTTTTGCGTGATTATTCCGCCTTTTTTTTGTGGTATGGCGAGAGAGACGAGTACATTGATTAGGGTTTGATTGCGCACAGTGCGAAGCATTTATGAAAAACTTATATAAGAAGTGAATTTGTATTTAACCGCTTTCGCAGACAATACGATTTGAAAGCTTTCGCTTTAAAGCAATTGGAATGGTGGTGCCCGGGGTGGGGCGAAGTGGCCGCTGTCGGCCAATTAGTGTCAGCCATGATAATTTATGATGTCAACATTTCAACGAGAGCGTCCTGGCAATCACAGTTATTAGCTGTAAATAAGTCAAGAGCTACCGCAAACAATGTACAATTAATTACAAACAAGCGCCAATTAAAATGCGAGCCGATATTAATATAAGGCCGCAACTGCAGAACCAATCCCCACAGAGTACTTCATCAATCGGCTGGTCAAGTCATGTCACGTCTATTCCAATTGCAAGAGAACTGTCTGCGCCTGATGGGCCACAACATCGAGAGTTCCGGCGATGGATTTAAACATCTGAGCCTGAAGCATATTGCGTCTCTGCTCTTTGTGATATCGGCTGTGTATCCGCTACTTTATTATGTCATTTATAATCGGGATGACATGGAGCTGATTACGGCCGGTCTGAGTGTCGTGTTCACCAACTTGCTGACTGTCATCAAGATTTCGACGTTTCTTGTCTACAAGCAAAACTTTTGGCAAATGCTGCACAGCTTCAGGCAACTCTATTTGAAATGTAAATCCCGATTAATTTATGCGCTATCACTTTGGCCAACGCATTTAATCAAGAAAATAAATAATAATAAAAAAAAAAAAAACGTCCAACTCTTGACAGCCCATCAAAAGGTGGCAGCAGAAGATGGAGATGATGACGCCTACTTGGTGCGGGCCAATAAATTGGCCACAAATCTCGGCCGGGCTTATTGCATTTCCTGCGGCTTCACCGGTCTCTACTTTATGCTCGGACCCATCGTCAAGATTATCAGCAGCAATTGGCGTGGAGTGGTCTACGCCAGAGAGCTGCCAATGCCCATGAAGTAAGCATACTTTTGCCAGCTATTTTATTTATTTTATTTATCTAGCCTTAAAGAGCAGAAACAGCGTGTCGAATCTCTATCTGAAACTGTGTAGGCAATTGGGTCAATAGTTCTAGAAACTGCTCCACTCTAGTGTTAACTACACAGTTGACAAATTATGATTTAGTCTTATAATCAACAATAAAAAATACGCGTTATAAATTTCACATTAGCTGATTTTTCTGGTTCGCTGGGCTTATACAGACGCTATTTTGAGATGACATCAGAATTCATTTGGTTACTTGAGTTGAGCAGAAATACCTTTTTTTTGACCTAACATATTTAGCAATAATCAGAAATCAGCTGTTGACGGGCCACATGGCAAGTAGCCTTCACAGCCGGACTTCTGATGAGAAGGCGACAGACAGTCTTCCCATATATCCTTGTCTATCAATTCTCAGCAGGAGTCGATGTTTTTCTCGGCAAAATAGTCATTAAATAAATCGGTGAAATTTGTCACATGGGGAAACCCAGAGTTAAATTCTTCGCGTCTCTCAGTGCTCATACCAACTTTATAGAAATGCTTAATTTATCTTCCGCATTTTCTTTACCGTCTTTTCGACCTTTTTTTGCCTTTCAGATTTCCCTTCAATGATGTGAACACTCCCGGCTATGAGGTTGGCTTTATTTATACGATTTTTGTAACGATTGTTGTGGTCCTCTACGCCTCGGCAGTTGACGGTCTCTTTATATCTTTTGCCATTAATCTGCGAGCGCATTTCCAGACGCTGCAGCAGGAAATCCGTGAGTTGACCTTTGACCAGGCTGGACATCAACAACTGCTCAAAGCGGTGGATTACCATGTGCACATTCTCAGCTTGTCCAAGCGGCTAAGAGTCATCTACACTCCAATTGTATTTGGACAGTTCTTCATTACCTCACTGCAGGTGGGCGTTATCATCTATCAGATTGTAACGGTGTGTATTTGAAGACTTTATGTATTTGTTGGTTATGGTTAGTATCTTTTTTATTATCTAATTGCAGCACATGAACTCAATTATGGATTTGCTCGTTTACTTATCATTTTTGTTTTCCATAATGTTGCAACTGTTTATGTACTGCTATGGAGGCGAAATCATCAAAGTTGAGGCAAGCTAAAGCCTTGCTCTTATTTACACTTTACTAATCCATTTATATGCTTTGCATATTTCTTAGAGTCTGCAGGTTGGCATTGCTGTCCAAACATGCAACTGGCATTTGGCTGCACCCAAGCATCGGCGTTCTCTGGTTTTCATTATGCGTCGTTCCCAGCGGGAGATGCTCATCAAGGCTGGCTTCTATGAAGCTTCATTGGCCAATTTTCTATCGGTAATTAATTGATTGATTGATTGACTGATTGAACTGTTGGCGTGTCGACAAATTCAACTTTGAATTCATTTTTTTTTCAGATCTGTCGTGCTGCAATGTCGCTTATAACACTTATTCAGTCTATTGAGTAAAATGACCTTCCAACTAGAAACAAGAGTAGCGTCATAAGTAATTTCAATTTTCAGTAGGAATATAGTTTGTGGCTTAGTGTTAAGTAATCGATTTATTAACCATGAGTTAGTTCTGTCATATAGCATGCCTATTTACTGCTATACTCTGCTGGGAATACAATTTGTGGTTTTGTCATGACTAATCGAGTTGCATATGTAGTTTATATATATACATCAATATATTTTATTAGATAATACGAGTAGAGCTATTTTTCAAAGCACTGCATTAAAATATCACATTTCATTATAGAAGGTTTTACTATTCTAGAAACTTTGAAATTATTATACCCTGAACCCATTAAAAATGGGTAAAAAGGGTATAATGAAGGAAGCATCTACGATTCCATAAAGCATGTACGAGTATATTCTTGATCAGGATCAACAGCCGAGTCGATCTAGTCATGTCTGATTGTGATTTTATGTATATAACAACAAATACTTTGAATCTTCGAGTGGATCTCTCTTTTTTTTGTTGAAATATGTTTGAATATCACAGCAACGATTAATACTTAAGTATCGCTATACCGATTAATATCGAATGTCTTGTCACAAATGTATTGGGTTCTCTTGTTGAATTGATTTCTCCTAAATTAAGTTGCTTCAATTCTTCAACATAATAAAGATATTCCATATTAGAAATCCATAATTAAAAAACTTTTAAAATAATTTATTTTAGAGTAATAATGTCACTTCTAACAAATATTCAAGGCCACTAAATTATTTCAAGTGCAAGTGTATGTTGGACCGCATATAACAATTATCTCTGGGGAAGTCTGAGTATATTTTCATATATCGATTACGTATTTATTTATACTGATAACATGGGGCATTGAATTGCATCAAATAATAATAAACAAAATCGTTAAATTGAAAAATAATAATAAACCGCAAGGGAATTGATTCGCTGATTGGCCGTTGGATGCTCTGGAAAATTGAGCTATAAAATTGAAAAACGCCCGAGCAAAGCTGTCAGTTGCTAATAAGCTTAAGATGCGACTGCAATCTCCGATCTTTCTCTCTGTCTTTATCTGGGGTACAAAATGAGCAACAAGGTAAGTTGAACATTATCCGCTGAACAATATCCGTTGTACCGTTAATTAACCCCTTTTCGGCATTTGTGCAGAGTTGACGGTGGGTCTGCTGCAGCTGCCCGTGGGCGGAGATGTGGCAGAGAATGTGCGGCAAGCGGTGCTGGGCATTACACGGCTGAAGGCTGCAAATCCGCAACTGCAGTTGGCCATTTTGCCGGAGAGCTTCAACGGGCCGTATGGCATCGAGCACTTTGGCCAGCACGCAGAGCGTGTACCGGACGGGCCCACATGCCAGGAGCTTTCAAGACTAGCCCGACAGCTGGACATCTACATCATTGGGGGCAGCATAATTGAGCGGGATCCGGGAGATAAGCTTTACAATACTTGCACAGTATGGTCGCCCAGTGGCCAGCTAATTGGCAGACATCGCAAGGTAAGTGCCTCGAATATAATTAAGTAGCTCGTCGCATGACCCCGCCGCTGGTCGAGCAGATCCATCTTTTCAGCGTCGACATTGAGCCCGCACAAGGCGGTGGTGTGCAATTTGACGAGGGAGCTGCTTTGACGGCGGGCAGTGAGCTGACAGTGGTGCAAATTGGCCCACACAAAGTCGGCATTGGTATCTGCCACGACAAGCGATTCGAGGAGCTGGCGCGCATCTATCGCAACATGGGTAAGTGACATGGGTAAGTCGCCCCTAGTCCCAGTTGCTCAAGCTCTTAATACCCTCTGAGGGAGGGGACAAAGTATGTCTCTGATATAGAAACCTTGACCCGAACGATGGACTGCTTTAATATTCCTTGTTCGCCCATCTTTGTTTTTCAATGAAGCAAATCTTTTAGTTGTGAAAAAAGTGGTGCATTATTTGTAGTTTCGCTGTAAGTAGTACCAGATATGTATATCACATAGGTTCAAAGATGACTTCTTGCATGATTCCTCAGCTATTGTATTGGTCATTATGGTAAAGTTTTGTTTGCACGTGGCGATTTCTAAGTAAAGGGTATGTTTAGTTTACCCACTGTCAACTAGCCAGCTTACAGCTTATTTATTTTCTGCTACGTCTTAGGCTGCTCCATGTTGGTGTATCCGTCGGCCTTCTGCATCTGCCAGGGTCCCATGCACTGGGAGCTGCTGCAACGAGCCCGTGCGACGGACAATCAGCTGTTTGTGGTCACCTGTGCACCTGCCCGTAATAACATGTCCGGCTATGTGGCCTACGGGCACTCGATGATTGTCGATCCCTGGGCACGTGTACAGCGGGAGGCGAGCGAAGGATGTGAGCTCATAGTGGAGCAGATTGGTAAGTTGGCTTGTGTTGAGTAAATATTCAACAGCTGCCCATTTAACTTTGCTCTGCTCACTGACAGACTTCAACATGGTGGACGAAGTTCGCCGCCAGATTCCCATCTATAATCAGCGACGCACCGACGTCTATGAGCTGGCCAAAGCGAACACTTCAGATTGAAAACTGGGCTGCGGCTACAAAACGAAAAACAACTCTTAATTAAAATGCAACAAGTGGCAATGCTTGACTAGCTGATGCCCTGTTCAATCAGTTCTAAAGTTGTTTTGTAGTAATGTTTTTCTAGCACATTTTGATATCGATTCTCGCAGCTTAAATAAACTAATCCAGAAGAAAGAACATAATAAAGTGACTCCAATTTGTACAATCCAACAAGCCTATACAGACAATTACATAATTACAGGGTAATATTAAGTTAAATGAGCAGCGGGAGAGCAATTCACTGATACGACTTGAGTATTCTTATCGGCCCAAGTCGAAAGCTTGAGCAACGGCGGATGCCATTCGATAGAGCGGCGACTGAGGCTGCCTTTGCTTAGTGTATTCCAGTGTTCGATCGAAGCGCATCAAAAGATACGGCTAAAAATTTAAATTAAGTAAGAATTGTAGTCAACAAGTATGTTGACTGCTCTACTAGCTGGAGTGCTGTGTCTCTGGGCTGTGCCTGGACTCGAGGCACAAATTCCGTACGAGCGAAACTTGTCAAAGCTGCGGATCAATGAGCTTGGTAATCTGGCCATGCAAATGGAGCATTCCATCAATGCTGAGAAATATGCCTGCGAAAGCTACTTTGATCATGTCTGCAGTCGAAATCGTCCGCTCTTCTCCGTAATGGGTAGGTATTACAAAGAATACGCTCGGAAAAATATGTTTCATTAAATTCAAGTACAATTTTAAATACAATTTATTCTTCTTCTTATGATTTATGTTTTTTTTTTTTGTTGAGGTAGTATCTGAAACTATAGTCTACATACTCCACAGGTCACATGCCACAAACCAGCGATCTCATCCAGCTGCTGACCAAGCTACAAAACGATCCTGATCAGTTTGAGGCGAAACAGAAGCTCATCGATTTCTTTATCTCATGCAATACACGTAAATCTCTGATGGATTGCTATCGCGAGACATTTGAGTATTTCAAGCCGCTGTTTGGCTACATCATCACCAAGGATCTGGTGGAGGCCAGCTTGCATGAGCTGCAAGATTTTCGCGATCTGATTCAAAGTTTCTTGGTGCGAACTGAATTGGTGTTTGGCAGCGATGTGCATCCGATGCTCAACAAATTGAAGACATACAGGGAGAAGTTCGCCTCACCAGGTATATATTTCTATGCGGGTGATCTGAATCGTGAGTATGCCGCCCTAAGGATCTATCGAGAGAGCTATGACCATAATTTGCGCAATTTGGAGCAGCATCGGAAGCGAAACTCCACATATGAGCTCGGAGTGCAGCGCACCATGCTCGATTGGAGCTTGTATCTGTTTCAGAGCCGGCACAAGCCCATGTCTTATTACTATGCCACCTTTACTGTCCATCTCTACATGACAATGTTCAACATCACCGAGCGTCAGCGAGATTTTACCCGGTTTCGGGAGGATGTCGAGTGTCTCAAGTTGCCTCAGTATGTCAATGTGCTGAGTGAGGCCAGAATGCTGGCGGTGATCTATTTAAAGAGCTTCCGACATACATGGCAGGAGTATAGCGACTGGATACTATCATCCGTCAAGCATCGCGAGATCTATGACCAAGAGAACGAGATTCTTCGACAACATCATTTGAGCAACAAGCGGCTCTTCTTTACACTCTATGCCCAGAACTTTTGTGAATTTGGCAAGGAACTGGCTGAACATGTTTTCTATGTGGGCCTCAAGGAGAATGCGGACTTTTTCAATACGTACTCGTGCGGCTTTCAAACGGACATTGCCAGAACTTGTGTTTGAATCGAGTACGTCTATCTGTTAATCTATCTAGTATCTAGTATAAAATACTGATTATCAGTCATACTTCAATTAATTCTGTGTTCATTATCTGAGTGCTTTGGAATTAAGATTGCTGTGAATGTTGACGAGAGCCGGAGCTAACGAGATACATCCGAAGGATTGATAAAACTAGCCTTTGAGATTCTGCCTTGAATAGATGACAGAAATTTATATAAAGCTTGCTGCCATAAAATGAATATGTGTGAATTCTCATATCTCATTCTTACTTCGAAAGATACGATTATTCATCATGCAAGGATACTCAAATTATCCTTACAGTTTTTTAGCTATAAAGCTATTTAGCTTTTAGCCCACTGCTATTCATTTTTTGAATAAAATTGTCAACGTGTTTGGTTCCCTTTTAACTTTACGTGCCAAACAATAGAGTTGGTCCTTGCTATCCCAACGAACTATGTCTTTAAGAGATGTGCAAGCATATGGCCGAGTTACAGTTATATTGTTTAATAAATTTGAATTTTCAAAGATGCGTTTATGGTAAAGGTTTTACTGTTCGCCCTATTAATATGCTTTAAGATTTTTAATTTGCGCAGAGTTTCTTAAGTGCATTTTTTAAACCCAAAAGTATGCTTTTTATTGAAGCATGCCGAAAAATGTACTCGTATTTCTAATTTCGATTTATTTTTAATAATTTTACTTATCATTTTACATGGCTACAGGTACAATTAAATATATAACTATACCAATTTTTAAAATAAAATTTAAAAAAAAACCCTTTTTCGAAATCTGTGTACGTTCTTAAAAATATATAATTTGTAATTAAATAATATTTTATTTGTTTTGTAAATGCATACGACATCTATCAATATAAAATTTCAGAATACTAAGGTCTGTTAAAGTTAACTGGTTACAAACAAATTTTAAGAACCTGGAAAACTGCTTGTAACTTGGAAATAAAAGCCATATCGTAGTAAATATTAAAAGAGCTGGTATTATTAGACGACTTCCTCGAGCCATCCACCTGCTTTGAGAAGACCGCATGACAAATCTTTTGTTTAAAGAAATTGCAACACAAAAACTCAGATACGATATACAATTAAGATAAGTCAAGTGTTTATCTTGTGCAGATCAGAAAATTGGCAATAAAAGTGTTAGCTTAACAGTTCACTATTTTTAATTACTTGATTAAAAAATACGAAAAAAAAATTAGACACCTAAAAAAAATTGTTATTCTTGGCTAGAAATAGTATCTTCAACTTGTTGGCAATAGGGTAAGCAGTAAGTGCCTAGCTTACAGAGGCTCACTCACTAATGGAGAAATTCTATCTTATTAGGCGACTCGGTGCATTTAATCCTTTTGGCGGCTGGCTTGTGGTTGTTTTTGCACTTCGTTTGCCAAAGTTTCTACGGTTTTTGTTGTTGCTTCTCCTGCTTCTTTTGTTGCTGCTGCTGCTGCCGCTGCCGCCTTTTCTTGTCGAAACGTGTGCACCTTGTGAAAATAATCCCCGGCCTGCTGTCGGCGATAAAGTTTGGCTAAATCGCTGCAGCTTTTGCCAAGGCCATCCAAAGCCGACAAGTCGGCGCCGTGTGTAACCAGAAGCTTGATAAGCTCCAGGCTGGCATCCATGACCACTGAAATTATATGTTTGTTATGAGTGACAAGCAGCTGGTTTGGGCTGTTTTTTTTTAAGGTTCACCTGCTCGCATCAGCAGCGTCCACTCGCAGGCATCTCTCGCCTCCACATTGGCGCCCGATTCGAGGGCAAACTTCACCATTTCCAGTTGATTGGCATCCACGGCACAGTGCGCGGGAGTCATCCCATTACAATCCCTAGCCTCCAGCAGCGCCTTCTTGTTCAGCAGAATTCGAGCCGAGGGCAGATGGCCACAATAAAAGGCCAGCTGCAATTTCATCGTTGATGGTTTCAGCGTGATTCCATGTAATTCAATCCCAATACAAGCCCAATCCACCCATTGTACGCGATTTCTACTCACATGCAGTGGTGTTTTTCCATTCTGTGGATTGCCCTGATGGACACTGCAGCCGGCGGAGAGTAGCACATCGATTATGCACATCTCGCCCTGAATAATTGCATTGGCCAACGGTAAATAGCCATTAGGACCGGGATAGTCGACCAGACTGGGACGACGACGCAACATGCGCTTCACCAGAAATTGCTGTGATTTGCGAATGGCGCGATGCAAACAGTTTGTCGACGGCAGCGCGGCCTCGGTGCATGCCTGAGGGAATACAAGTTATAAATCTGATTCTTGCCTGCCACAAGCATTATTGGGAAGCTATCAAAATAAATAAAACTTAAATTCAATTTACAAATTTAAATGTGTTCGAGTTTTTCGTTATGACAAATCCACGAAAAAAAACTTTTTGAATCTCATAGATGGAAATGATAATTATTTGTCGGTCTTCCATTTTAGTAATTTCCCTAAGCATAAAAATAATATTTTCTTAAAAATCAGCATTTCGTCTCAAAATGTAAAAAGTACTAATGAATCTTGCATTAGCCGCTTAGAAATTACTTCTACTTTTAATTAAAGTCTAACTTCTAATGTACGAATTTCGACTCTATCCGATACCGGTTAGAATATTTCCCTTAACATAAAACTTTTTTTTATTTATATGTTTTCATTGTAGAAATCAACGTTTTACAATGATATCCTTTGAGATGGCCAACGTCTCGTAGTGGGTGGCATCCTTATGTTGCTGCAACGCTTTGATGCGTAGTCGATGGCCAAAGTTTTCCTCCAGCTGGCTAATGACTTGGGGACTGCTGCTGCTCCAGAGCACCTGCTGCCAGCCATGACGTCTGTGATACTTTTCAATGCTGTAGACGGTCGCATCATCCAACGGAGTCCAGTCCAAGCAGACGCTATTTACCGTCTGCTTCAAAATGCGCCCCTCAAAATTTGGCCAGGGTAGCAGCTGAGAGCTCGTTGAATCCGATGGAATCGCTGGCGATTGGTTTGCAATTTTACTGTCCAAGTGTTGTTCCTGTTGCTGCTTCTGCTGCCGCTGCTGCTGATTGTTGTTTATATTTTCGGACATGCTGTTAACCGTATATACACATTTGGCCAATTTCCCAGCTTTATTGGTTTTGGCCACATGCCGACTGAGCCGATTGAGCCGGCTGAGCTTTGATTCCTATTCCCAATCCTATTTCCCCCAGCAACGTTGCTAACAACAACAACAACAACCACAACAAAAACAACAATAATATTGCAAATGGATTTGTCGATGCTCCCCTCCCCTAACGCCTCTCCACTCTTTGCCTATCCTCGGTCTTTTTTGTTAAATCAATAAATTGTTGCAACATTGCTGCCTGCTGCTTGCTGCCTGTTGGCTTTTGATTGCCTTGTCGCTGTCCATTGCAGGATGACTCTTTTGTGTAGCCAGGCTGTATTTTCTGTAGCAGCCGCAGTAGCAGCAACAGGGAGCAGCAGGGAATAGCAGCAGTGCCACGATGTATTTTTTTTCATGTACTCAAACTGAAACTGAAACTTTTCTGTGTATTATATCTATATATATCTCTTTCTTCCTGCCCCTTCCCTCTCTCTCTCTCTCTCTCTCTCTCTCTCCCGCTCTCTCTATTTGTATGTGTGTGTGTGTGTGTCAGCTTACTTACTTAACGACCCTTTGACACACTCTGCAAGTTTGTGGCTCGGCTTGTGTGGAGTGGGAAGTTTTGAGATCTACACGGTAACAAAAAGGTCAAACTAAAATTAATTTTAAATGATATCAAATCAACACCTTCAATGGAATGAGATTGATTTTCTCAAAACGGGCACAACAATCTTGAACAACAGGTTACTTGAGCTAAGTGCAAAATATATGATAAAAGTTTGATTTGCGAGTTTTGAACTCCACTGATGATATTTCAATGAGTTTCTTTCTAGTGACTGTTGCATGATTTATTGATTGATAGCACACGAAGGTACTCATATATTTAGTCAATAATTAAATGTTTGTTGACAAATCTTCTATTTCGCTGAATGATAAGCATTTATTTCTTATTGTTCTTCTTTCATACATTAAATTGCCTAATAAATCAAATTATTGAAAAGTAGAAATATTAGTAGATATATAGAAATGTATGTGAAACTTTTTAATATTTGTTGAATGCAGTTTGTAGATTAGTTCTAAGTTCGCATTGCTATAATAGTTTAATTATCGATATTATACCGAATATATTCGCCTTTTCTTGATCACTATATGACTATATGAGTTATATTAAAATTTGGAATATACATTTATTTCAGTTTATCGATAATTATCCTCATTTTGCGTATAGCATTACCAAAGGATGTGCGACAGAAGGAAATGTTACAATTTGAAAGGCAGATACTTAAAAAGTGATATATACTATTGATCAACTGTAAAATTATAGATCGATGGGTGAGCAAGGAAAGGCATATGTGTTTCGTTTAGCGCTTGTAAATAAATAAAAACATGCGCTGCATTCTTGCATATTTTATTCTCGCCATCTAGGGATACTGGGTTCTTTGGGTGCTCTGTGACGCTTATCTGTCGCGCGCATTGTGCCAACTCATCGACCACTACAAAATTACAGACTCGAAGCGAGATGGAGTTGGGGCAGTTATCGTACTTGTAGCTGCGATGACATGCCAAATACAAAAGCTATCACAGAGAGCCTGACAGGCACACACACATCCCCCCCCCCCCCCCCCACACACACACACACAACAGAGACCAGCACACGCATGGTAAAAAAAAATTATCATTTGTCAAAATCACAACATGAAACCATTTTAAATTAAGCCACTCCACCGTGTAGAACACACTCGCACCCTTATAGCACCATTACTTCCAAGCCAACCCCCCAAGCCCGCTTACACCCCCGGCCGCAAGCTCTAGTTTAGCTTGTGCTTTTGCCTGAAAAGCGACATTGTCTGTGGGTGAAGTGAAGTTTAGTTGTCATCTTCGGTGGCGTCGGCTGCTCTTGAATTCACTTTGATTGACGACTGCACTCTCTCTCTCTCTCTGTCTCTGTCTCTGTCTCCGTCTCTGATCTGAGATGTGAGCGGACAGTGTGTATTAAATATCATCTCATGGCTGTCACAACTGACAGTGGAGTGAGGGTAAATTAACTTTATCATTCAGCGTGCTCATTGCTATAGCAATCAACGAAATCAATTTGCGCCCTAAGTGAGATTGCTCCATTGCTTTCGCCATTGGATTGCTAGCGTAGATTTCAAAGCCAACAATTCTCCACATCCAAAACAATAAAAATGTTTGCAAGCAGAAAATGGGCATATAATAATCGTGATGAAAGCAAATCAAAACCAGTCACGCTGAATGATAAGGCGAATACAATAGTATTTCATGTTTTCAATTTCCACTAAGCACCCTGTGGCAGTATACACTGAGAGTCTATGTGCTTAATTAAAGTATCCTGGCTTCCCCTCCACAACTTGATGCCCAATATAAAATGTAGCATACTTTTGGGATTAAGATTTACAGCACAGTTTCTGTTAGTCTTAAGTATATGTAAAAAACAAAAAAGTTAATGTTTGTATTCAACTCTTGAACTTAATTATTATAGCACGAGCAGAATTGAAAAAATGAAATGAGTAAGCGATTTAGAATTTTTAAATCCAATTAAAATTTCCATTTTATTACCATAGTCTTCATAATTATCCATACGTTGATTGAATAAAACAAAAAACGTATATAATTCCTATTTGACTTGATTATGTATAAATCATCATTGCAATCGATTTAGGAATTTTGTTGAGAGCATTACAGCATCGGTGATTAAGTTGAGTATATTTATGTATTTATATTCCGCTGAGTACCTGGGGGAGAGCATCCTTAGTGTATGCCGCTTGCCGCATGCCGCATCAGCATCAGAATCAGCAGAGGAGTCGAAACAAGTCAGCAGCAAGTCCCCAGCAGTCATTAAAGCAACCAACAAAGCCGAAAACGGCTGGCACGCGCCAAATGTGGCCAATTTGCTTGACGGCCCGCAATGAGAAGAGGGCGGACAAAGGCAATGCCAAAAACAATCATAACAAAACCAATAGACGCGAAAACGGCCTAAGCAAATTCCAGCAGATCGACGGAGGAGATGTGTGGGTCGGGGGGTGTAGGGCACAGCAAAGACGGAAGGATAAGGAAAAAAGTGAAGAAAAACCCACAAGACAGGTGGCATAAAACGTAATGGGTTTGATTTTAATCTAAATAATGGGTTCTGCGCCGCGTGCTGACGTACATGGCTTAATTAAATAATTTATATAAATTACCTATACGCCTCTTACACGCCCACACACACACACACACACACACATGAGCTGCTATAAACGGTGTAGGCGCAAAGCGCGCGCGCGCTCTTGCCAAAATTACACCAGTGTGTGCAAGTGTGTGTGTGTGCGTGTGTGTGTGTGAGGCAGGTGTTGCCACATTGTGTTAAAGTTTTCTTACATTTCTACTTTTTTTTTGGGGCAGACAGTCAGTCTGCTTTATCAGCGCTCTGTGTACGCGCCAAAACTTCCTGTTCAAGTGTACGAAATTTACAAGCGGAACATAAGCATAAAAAAATATATAAAATCTACAACAACAACAACAACAAGAGGAAGAGGATGAGGAAGAGACAGGCACACACATATAGGGGCATATAAAAATTATCAAGCGCCGGTTCGTGTTTCCGAGCCGCATAAGGCCATTTGTTAATCAGTCAACAACTTCCAGCTGATAGTCTGGCAGTTGACACACACGCGCACAGCTTACACATGTGTATCTCAGATTACAGTCATACAGCTACAGCTACAACTACAGTTTAACATTTATCTTATTGAATAGTCGCACATCGCATCGCTGCACTATCAGCTTTCTTTTTTTTTGGGCTAACACATGCAAAGCTTTCGAGCTTTCTGCTTTGTTGGGGTCAACTGTCAAAACTGACAAACTGAAATTGAGAGCCACTCGACTGGGCTCGCTCTCTCTCTCTCTCTCTCTTTCTCGCACTCTCGCTCGCTCCTTTGTTTGGGTCGGCTAGCTAGCTTTGTCGCTCACCCATTCCACTCACTCCCACCCATCACGCGCTCGCTCTCTCTCGCTCTCACTCTCTCTCTCTCTCTCTCTCTCTCTCTCGCTGGCTGGCTGACTTGTGCTCTTTGCATGTTTTCGGTACAAATTGTAGACAGGATAACAGTTTTTGGTTGTTGTTTTGTTGTTGTTGTAATTGTAGTTTCGCAACACGCTTTTATTTTTCGGTATGTATACATTGTGAATGCCAGTGGCAAGTACGCCGAATTCGTGTGTTGTTGTTGCGCCGCGAGCATTTCCCAGCATAAGTGACCAAAGTTGAAAGTATATATTTGCATATATACATATAAATACCTAAGCGTACATATATATAAAATAAGCTTGTTGTCTGTAGTGCTTACGGTGCCTTCAACGGTTGTAGGTAAGCAGCTAAAGCTAAAGCCCGTATTCCGTATTCCGTATTCCGCAAGCCGTATTCCGTAAGCCGTAATCCGTAGCCCGTAGCCCGTAGCCCGTAGCTCGTAACTCCGTAGCGACCCATCAATAATCAAGTGCACAATTTTTCTCAAACATCTCAAACGTGTCCATGAAATGCGAGGCATTAAAAACAATGTAACAATTCCGATAGATGCCACACTCTACGCGACCCCCCTCCCCTCCCCTCCGCTCACATCCACACCGCACTCCGGCCGCCCACTCATTACCCAGCGGAGGCAATTCACTTGTGGCCAAGTACGTGACATTCATCTCAAGCAGAAATAGACCAGGTACTGGGCGCAGGGTGGGGCGAGGCGGTAGAAAAGGGCTGTCTGTGGATGTAATAAGCAATTTGTGGCACAACAACAAAAACAGCAACAAATAAAAGAAATAAGTAGAAACGCGCAGTAAGAAAGTATAATTGATTGGTATATAAAGCAGAGCTCAACACACACACACACACACTCACATACCAACAGCCAAGTACAGTGGTCACTCGCTGCTTAGAAATTTCTCAAATAAGAATTGATATTTGTACTTTTGTACTTTCATTTCGAAATAAGAATTGTTTGTTTTTTTTTTTGTATTTTTCTTTTGTTTTATTTTCTTTTTAGTGAAATTTACGTAATCTAATTTTTTAATTTTCAATAACTACTATTTGTATATTAATTATAATACTTATGCTTATAGAATAGAATGATATTCCCATATCAACAATTGATGCACGTTAAGTAGAGTATTGTAATCATAAAAATTAAGTTAGTTGCAGAAGAACGAATATATTTGGTAAATTTGTGACTCTTTCCATATAGTGAGTAAACACTGTACAGCGGAAAGCCATCCATTTGAGCTAGTGGCGAAATGTTAAGAAACTATAATTGATGGAGTGCAAAACAATAAAGTCCGACATTTGTTGGAATTATATCACACTAATTAGAATTCTTCTTGTTAGCCAAAGCCAAAGAGACAGCTTCGAATTTAAGTTCGCTGCTGATGCTTCTCCTTCTACTCAACGTTCGATGCCCCTGAAGGCAATTGATGCACTTGTCTATGGCTAAATGCTGACCACAGAGGCACACAGAGGCTCAATGTTGAAAGGAGCAGCCAGCTTGCCATGGCAAGAACTTTGCAATTTCCTACTTTCAAGCTGTGCGCTTCCGTTTGTGCCACAAAAGTTGTGGCTGCCGCTTTGTCTACCACTCTGCCACTATGTGTGTGTGTGCTTGTGAGTGCGTGTGTGTGTGTGTGTGTGTGAGTTAATGGCAAGTGACAGCCGAACAATGGAAAAAGGCAAAAGCCTCGCATCACATAACTCGTTAACAGATAAATGCCATATGTTTTCGGGCCTTATCAGTGGTGTTTTTTTTGTTATTTTTTTTGTTTTTTTTTTGTTTTTTTCTTTTTGGGGCGTACTAGAATCACAACAACAAATCAATAACGCATAATGCGGCCATATGTAGTACTTAGTAACAAAGAACTGACTCTCATTTTGGGGCGCAGGCGCGCTGCGCCGCTAAGTAGGCAACGCTTTTTCAATTTCAAAGTCAAAAAGTCAAGCAAACGTGCAAAACGACAGAGAGAGCGAGAGAGACAGAGAAAGAGAGAGAGAGAGTGTGAAAAGAGAGAGAGAGAGAGAGAGAGAGCGAACGGAAACCCGAGAGCGACAGAGAGCCGCATGTATACAAATTATGTAATAGACATAGAATAGTAGACGAACAGCGACAGCCAGCTAAATATATTATTAGTTAAAAAGCCAAAAGCTATTATGTACACACGCACACACACACACGCACACACACATATGCTCGCATTTCTACATATACATATATATATATACACATATATACATAAGCATGCGTGTGTATTTGTATAGCAGCCAGCGGCTGTTATCTGTGCGCCTTGAGCGCTTTTGCCTTGCTCAATGTGCTCTCTTTATTCTTTTTGTTTTTTTTTGCGAAATGTTGGCAGTGTGTTAGAGCGGCACAGCTAGCGGCACATTCACTCAAAACATTGAGCGGGGAAACATTTTTTTTTTTTGCACGAGACAGACGAAAGCTTTGGCAAGCATTGAGCGTTGAGCTGAGCGCTTTCATTGTGTTATTGTTGTAATTTAGGCGCCGTTGTGGCTGCGACGCCGCTGTTGGCGCCTACGCTGGCGCCGCAGCCGCATACAGCTGCTACGGCGGGCGACAGCGGCGGCGCCGCAACGGCCCGACTTTTCCATGTAGGGAACTCGGCAGTGCGACACAGAAGAGTGCGAACATAGCATGAAGTAAGAAGCGCCGAATAAAATACTATATCGAAAGCAAAGTGCACCCGCAAAGCAAAAGTATTAAATAAAATACCAGCACATACGCCTATACATACATGTGTGTGTGTGCTTGTGTGTCTATGTGTGTGTGTGTGTGAGTGCGTATATATATTATATACATGGGATTCACACTCTAATCAAATAAAATAAAATATGAAGAAAAAAAACAAAAGGCGCACACAAACACACACACACACACACACACACACACATAGAGAGCACCACTCACAGACAGTATTTGCAATGCACTGCAAGAGAACTAGAGGCAGCAGTGGCAGAACCACAATCAAAAACAAAACTAATTGAATTATAAACAATTAAATTTGTTGCGAGGGGCAAACGAGTTAAATTCAACGTTGCCAATGGCAAAAGGCAACGGCGGCTTTATGTAATCGGTGGCCCAAAAAGTGTCAAAGTTCTTAAAAATCTGATTAAATCAGTTAGCAGCTTGTGTGTGTTACGTAAAAATGTTGTTAGCTGTTAGCTGTACGCACGAATGTGTGCCTGCGTGTGTGTATTGCCCACTGCCCCCTCCGTCAATCCCTCCCTCGATCCACAAAAATCGAAATGGGCACTTACGTGCACGCTCACATAAAAGAAACCCTAATAAAGAAATATCGATAAAAACAACAAAACACGAAACACACAACAACAAAAAAAGAAGGAAATATAAAAATAAAAGAAAACACAACACAACACAACACACACACACAGACACACGCGGCAGTCAATGGGTATGTGTGTGTGTGTGTGTGTTTGCGCTTGTGACTATGTTTAAATTAGTTGCAATGTCAATAGGTTCTTATGTTATCGACGGGGTCAATGGTTATTGAGCTAACCCAACTAAGCAAACTCATTAAAATCAATTTGCTATCTTTGTCGCTTGCCGTTCTTTATCTATCTTTATACAGTGGTCGTTGGGAAGTTGAAACCACAGTTGATTTTAATTTGCTAATGGGCTTCTAAGCAAACAATGAGTTACGAATGATTTTAATCAATTTTCATTTCACATTTATTGAGTTCTCTTTAAGTTTTAGTAGCGTTTGGAAGATTGTCATTGTGAATTTATGAAGACCATTCATTTATTTAATAAGTAGGTGACGATTATAGTCTTAGGTTTTTTTAGTTTCTTAAGATCATTCATCTCTTTATAAATTCAGTTTGTAATGCAAAAAGATATTGTTATAAATTTGTTGACACTTACATTGCAAAGTTTTGCATTCAAATTACAAATTGTAATATCTGTAAATTTTATTAAATGTGAAAATGTAATCATTGTCATTTATATGTAATGATGTTTGTCGACAATTTTCCAGAAAGTTTTAAAAGATACGGAAGATGTGACTTAAGCGCAAAAGTTTTGCATTCGAAAAAACGATGATTTTTATTTCTGCTAATTAAACACACTTTTCCAACTCTCTCCCACTGTTTTTTCTGCACTTATATAAGCAATTTAATTGTTTGTATTGTCTATATTTACATTGCAGAAACTCTATCTATCTGATGCTCGCTCTTCTTAGTGGATTTCTTTAAAAAAAACAAAATTAAAAACACAAACAACTTTCAAAACTTTGCTTCTTCTACAACAACAACAGCAACTACAGCAAAAACGAATACAAGCGCAGCACGAACAACAACTGTTAGCAGTCCCAACAAAAATACACACATACACACACAGAACACACTCACACATACATACAATAATACACACATACACACACACAACCAGACAAATATCCGCACTCCAGCATATTCGCAGCTGAAAATCTCAACGGAATATTTACTGAAGAACCAGGTAAGTTTCATGCCCAGCTGGGCAGGCTATGCGCAAGTATGCGAAAGTATCTTAAAGTATCAAAAAGTATCTGCAAGTATACGACAAGTATGCTCCAAACTCTCGCTAACTCGCAACTCGGCAATTCACGTCAAATGCTTGCATAAACTTTGCGCATTTTCACGCGTGAAGTAGCCAGACAAACCCTGCCACGACCCCGTCCACCAGCCTTTGCATACACCAATCTTCTCCAGAGGGAATGCAGATTCATATAATGAAATGCTTTGATTTTGATTTGCATCGAATTGCAAATAGTGCGTAGCCCACAAAGGTTTCTACTTCACAGTTTGACTTTGTGTGAAAGGATTACGCATCGTATACTTGATATTTACTGTGCTGACCCCACGTCCCCCCACACCAGCCCCAACTATGATCCCTAGAGGTGCTACCATAGAAACGACCCCGGCTCGTCAAATGGAGCACTACTCAACTTGGCTTATTTGCGTGTTTATTGGCTTTAGCTTTAGCTTTTCACTTTTTTTCTTCCATTTTTTGTATTTTTTTTTGTTTGATATCACAAAAACAACTTCAAACGCAATTGGATAGCCCCAGCGACGGCAAACGGTAAAAGGAATGTGAATTCCTTTTGGTTTTGCTGGCTGTGCCCGTTGTGGGGCACACCTTGAGCGGCAATGGCTGAAACAGCAGCTGGCCCATCAAATTCTAAACACGAAACCCATAAATTTGCGTCTTTTATTTACATACATTATAGGGTCCTGCTCGGAAGCACTTTTAGCCAGGTGTATCAAAGAAAACCCTTTCTATGCCAAAGTTTCAACAATGTTGGCAGCATTTTTGTTCAAGGAATTAAACTGTATTTTCCAAGCACTAAACTTTCAAAGTCTTTTTGTAGAGAGTCCTCGACTTGCAAATTTCCTTTTGACTGCATAGTGTCTTTTTTTTCTTTAAATAAATGTTCCTTTAAGCTTTGCCATATAAAAGTTGTTTTTAAATATTTAGTTTAGCAACTTTTTATTACAAAAGAAGCGGCGTAGTTTCTTACATAACTTTTCTCTTTTTTTTCTAAATCGATTGTAAAAATGTTTAGCAGAATATATGAAAAACTTTTCACAAATATACATAAACCATTATATAGTTTGATAACTTTTTGTGACAAAAGAAGCGTAGTTTATTATATAACTTTGCTGTTCATCTAAATCGATTGTTAATAAGTCGTTAGATTATGGAAAAAACAGTACAAAAAATATGTCTAATGACTTTTTATTAAAAGAGAGGCGGGTTAGTTTCTTTGATAACTTTTCCATTCCAAAATTAACTTAGAAAATGGATACACTATTCAAATATATACATGCACTAAATTACAAGATTGTATCTTTTACAATGTATCTGTTTGAATTTACACAGAAATAACAGATGCGATTATTGAAAATAGTTTGTTGAATAGTTTGTTTATCTATCAGACGATCCTACTGAAATTAGAAAATTAGATTAAAAAGAAGGCACAGAAAACTATGTCTATAGCCAACTTAAGATGGAATGTTTAAAATTGGTGTGAAATTGGTTATTAACTTGTATGACAAAAAATGTACAATTATTTTGTGCCATTGGCTTTATGACTCGCAGCTAGATTCAGGCTTTTTTCGATACTGATAACGGATAAACATATTAAATGAAAAAATAATTAATTAATTAAATAACCTTAATTATCTTTCAATATCTAATTGAAGTCTTGTTCAATCAATTATCTACCTCTTTGGCAAACCTTTCAAGTACAGGGTATGTTGAAAGTGAATTTCGTAAACGAAAAATGTGTTATTCTCTTTGGTTTGAGTAGGGGAGTTTGAGGGGTGAAAATTTAGGGGGAGTTCGCCCAATAAACAATTCTGCTGACGCGTGGCCGCATGGCATATGAAAAGCTGAAAATTCTTTGCAGCGCCAACTTAATTCATTAGCCTGGCCCAAGCACAAACACAGGAAACGCTGGACGGAGAGAGAGAGAGAGAGAGGAGGATATCGTCCTGACTGCTGACTGTTGTACGTCCTGTACATCCTGCCTGATCTGTCAGTCTGTCAGTCCGTCTATCTGTATATCCGACTGTCTATCTGCCTGGCAGGCGTATACTTTTTATGTCAAACTAATTTGGCTGCTCGTTTAGCTGGTGTTGTTTTAATTTGTTGCAGCTTTTCGCCCAGTTCCTGTGCCCCGTGCCTAGCCCAGTGTCTCTGCGCCACGCCCCTCTGTGCCTGTGCCTGTGCCACGCCCCGGCTTAAGTTCGTTAGCCCAATTTGGGCAAATATTAATACATGGTTATAAAGCCGCTGGTACTAGATGATGAAAATGCAAATGGGAATGGAAATAAGCCCAAGGACTGCGTCCCGCTGAGCACTGCTCGCTAAATTCACTAAATTGAAAATTTTCTACTTCTTTATTTTTATTTTTTATTCGTTCGCTTTGCCCACATTCATTAGGACATTATTGTGCCTGCGCCTTAGATAATATTAGATTATGTGTAGCACAGCAGCTGCGTGGTAATTTCAGAAATGTTTCCCCACACAGAACGCACACACTTCTTTATATGTATGTACGTACACTCTGAGAAAAGCTGAGCAGTCTATCATATCGATTCTGTAATCATTTCAAACTAAAACTGAATTAGTTTAAATGCTGCAAACAAATTCTTACCTTATCAATACTCTTAAAGCAAGAACTTGATAACTTTAAATATAAAATATTTATAGATTAAAGTAAATTGTTTGAGTGATGCATTAAAGTTCTTCTCTTATCAATTCTGTCAAAGCAAAAGCTTGATTACTTCAAGCCGAATCAATTCTGTTATCTTTTCGAAATAAAACTAATTTCGTTTGAGTGACACAAAAAAGCTCTGAAACGTTTTACACTTGCTTTAAGTATGCTTTAAGTATGCTTCTGTTAATGAGTATTTTGTACTTAATCCAATTATCTTTGCTCTTATTTATAAAGTAAACCATAGTAAAGTGGTCAAGAACTCATTTTACTACTAATTTAATCAATCCCAGTTAAACTCCCATTTTGCTCAGGGTTTTTTCTTCAAGTGCATAGACAGTTAGAGTACATTGCGAACTGTAAACTGCGACCTGTCAAGAACTTCGCTGCTTCTTTGGGCAGTCGCCGAGGCGGCCAAGCAGCAGCGGCATTTAAGCTAATCGGCTTAAAGTATCAGACCCCGACACAGGTGACAGGCCATCTTGGCCAACAGGCGCTCACTATGCGTATTGCAAAGAAACGACTGGTGGGAAGGGGACACGATGGGGATCCTCCTCTCCTGGGCATTGTCCTGTTTGAGCACAATTTAATTTGCTGTCTTTTTTGTTTTGCCTTTGCTATTTATATACATATATTTTTATATGTGGATTTTCTTCATTGCAGAGAGTTGGGAGAGCCACCGCAAGTGCATTTTGCTAGCCAGTGTTGCCACACCCACACACACACACACAGAAAGCCAGTGCCGAAAAAACAAAAAGGGGAAAAAATAGTAAAACAAAATGGCGGCGTTCATAGCGAAACAGATGGTTGGAAACCAATTAAGTGCCGTTAAAGGTAAGTAAAAGTCACTCAAGATACATTTACCCTTGCAAAGTATCTTATGATTATGCTCATGCATATATGTATATATACATATATACTAGATATACCCATAAGTAGATATACGGTATTTTTGGTATAAGCGATCGATAAACATACATAATTCATTTTCAAGCTGATGCACAGCCAACCAAGAAAACGTCCACACATGAAAGTGGCTAACGCTTTTAGCCACCATCTCCATCACCATTTCCACAACCATAAACCAGTATCCCACCTCCCTGCTTCTAGTAGTTGCTGTTGTTGTTGTTATTGTTTAATCGCAGGCTGTGCAATCGCTTGGAAAATCATTGAATGCTTTCAAAAAAACGTGGCTACGTACGCTGGAATATTTTATTTAAAACGCTTATCAACTGGCAGCATGCGACATGCCACACAACGAGTCTCCCTCCACATAGCCTACGACATTATGTATCTATGTATCTAGGCGTCTGTATATAAGAGTATCCATGTATATAGGCAGCACTCAGTCAATTTGCAAGCGCTGAACACCAGAAGCGACGTCTCCCTTTTTGGTTAGATTCACTGAAATTGAAGCTGGCGCTGAAGTCTTTCTTATCAAGCGCTAAAATTCTGCACGAATGCGTCGGGAAGTGGTTCTCAACAAATTGGTACAGTTAATTGCGTAGATTGATGCTAAATTTACAGCACTCGGCATTGAGTTGAACCACTTACCAGAAAGAGAATCAACGGCCAGCTCAATCATTAGGCAAAAAGCCCAACCCACTCACCCACCTGCCACCTGCCACAGTCACTTGCCACAGAGCTTGTCACTGCTGTCGACTGCCGCTTGGTTTGGGCGCGGGCTTGGCATTAGGCCGTAGGCCGTCAAAATCTGTGGCATTGATAGACTGACCGAAAACATGAAAATGCCATTAGCATTTGGACCATAAAAATCGAGAAACCACATCGAAATACTATATATATTTATATGCCACTTATAATACACACACAAAGCATACACACGCATATATCGTACCTATGTCAATTACCTCGAATACGAAACTGCAAATACTTCACATCCACAACAGCCAATCAAAGTTTGACATAAAAATGCGACAAAAAAGTAAAAAAAAATGGGATAGAAATAAAAATAAAAAGCGAATGGTAAAGTCGTAAAAAGTACTATATAAGAAATATCGAACTATGTAAAACACATTCGAAACATTGTTTAGGAATTTAATTTTACATTTGCACAACTGTGACACGATTTCAACTCAGTTAAACACGAGTTGTGGAAGGGTGGCAAGAAAACACATTTCTTGCATCTTATGTGTGCGTCTTGGGAGAACATATGGGCGGTTGGGGGTGGTGGGGAACATTGGTATTAGATTTGGGGTTGGGGTTGGGGTTGGGTAAGTTAGCTAATGCGTTTCCATTGTCGTGAGCTGTGAGCTCACAATCGTTGAATTTATTTGAGCTGCTGTCGTGTTAGCCTTTATTACTATTGCCTGTCTTATGCGGGAATAAGTTATATGGATTTGCCGCACTTGTCGGGGGTCGAGTAATAAATGTTCCAAACGTGCAGACAGTCGGCACAGAGTAAAAGCCATAAATTATCATTTCGACTTTGGCAATTATCCTTAGATATTTATTGTTGAACTATTCCAAACTTGATAACGGGCAAAACTTAACCTAAATTTAATATTTATAAAGCCATAAATTATAATTTGGCAAGTAATGTTTAATTTCGACCATTCAAATATTGTTTAAATTAAACGCTTATTTATTTTATTCCAAAGTTGAACGCTAAATTGGGCATTTATAAAGCAATAAATTATAATTTCAACCAGTCAAATATCCTTAATTATTTATCGTTGAATTTTGACAATAAGAACTTGAATTAAGCTAAAACTTTCTTTGGGAGTAAATTATCATTTCGATTTGTGAATTGAAAAATATTTCAAATATTCAATATACTCGTATGTATTCTTAAAGTAGATAAATATTATTACATCTCATTACAACTTGTTCTTAACTTTTATAAATTGACATTTTGTTCCATTTATAATTATATAACATATAATATTGAGCTGGAAGTATCTATATCAACTTGAACAATTAATTTATAATTTTAAAAGTGATTCAATATTTCAATATTTAAAGCAAACAAAATATATATTTTTACACTAATAAGGGGAAACTATCCTAACTAATATTAAACTTCGTACTTGTTTCTTCTTTTTCAGGTAAGCGTTTTGTTTGTGAAACTAAGCTGCATTTCCATTAAGTGCGTAAGTTGCATTTACATCTCAAACGAATTTCACGCAATGAGCTAACAATTTTTGAAAATAAGTTTACTTATCGACCTGCATACATGCAAATATATGTATACAACTTATATAACGAACATTATTATATATCTGGCACAAATTCCGTTTAGTTATCATTTTAGCGCTTGTGTTTCAGTTTTGAATGGAGATACCGAAATTATGTTGATTGGCCTAAAAGAAAAAGCATGTATAATGAAAGAATTTACAAATAATTAGAAATTTTTACAAGATTGCATAAAATAGACTCGTTCAAAATTGAAATTGAATATTCGAATTCAACAAAACCAAAACCAAATATTATTTAATTTACTCGTAAGCCTAGCGTTGCACTAACAAAACACTTTATTTTTTCAAACAACTTCTAATACACACTCACATACACATACACACACACACACTTATACACGCACAATACACACACATGCATACACAAAAGATCGTTTAGTTATGGCTCGAAGCAGATCCATGCGACCCACTCGAATTCCCATTAGCTAGTATCCCATCCATATTCCATTTAATAAATACGTATTCTTATGTAACATATACTACTTGTATTGTATTCTCTTTAAGCTTAAGTGCACACACAAATCATATAAAGCCCCTATTACAAAAAATAAATAAAAAAAAAACAGTAAAGAAAATAAAAAATAAAAATAAAAATGTACATATTTGTACGCTCCTCCTACTCGACAACCTTCTCAGCCGAACTTTACCTCATTGTAAAACACACACTAAACACACAAGAGTTTGACAAACACACAAAAAAATAAAAAATAAAAAAAAATAGCAAGAATACAAAACCCAAAAAAAAAATATATATAACAAAAAAAAAAACAAAAAAATAACAAAAAACTGCTCTTAATACACAGCAAACACCTCGAAACGATACCCAAGTGCACAGCAATCCTTAGAATTTTCATGCACTTCACGACCACGACACCCACACACACACACAGATACCCACACACACACACACACACACATATTCAAACAACAATGCCCACAATTTTCACGCCCCCAACGCCCAACAACAATGAGAACACAGCTGGCATTGCCTTTATAAGATATCCTTATATAAAGAACGAAAGAAAAAACACAATTCAATTTCTTCTATTACAATTTCTTACTGCCTACCCTCAAATAAGGTTCTTTTTTTTCTCATTTTCATTTTACTTTTTTCCTTTTTTTTTAACGATTCTTCTTACTTTGTAACCGTATGAATGCCACGCCTAGTCACGCCACCGGTTCCCACGCCCACATTGTAAGACACACGAAAAAAAATGAATGAAATTTGAGCTACGTACAGAGAGTTATCCATGCATATATATAGATACAAATATATTTGTAAACATGGGCTTCAACAATTTACATTCGAAAAACACGACTTAATGTCCCTTTTCAAACAAAACTCAAAAACACACACACACTAACACAGTAATACACACAAATAACTATTTACTAACTACTTTCTTTCTACTTACTAAAATACATTTTCAACTTATTCAATTTCTCTCTCTCTCTCTCTGATATATATTTACTTCACTGCCAAGCTATCCACTTATATAATCGCATTCTCACCCGAATCGTCTAACGCATTATCCATAAAGCGTATCAACTAACTAACTAAAACTACTTTCTATATAATACCGTTAAGAGTGGAGTATTAATGGAAAACTTTACCTTTATTCTCCCCCCCTCCCAACCGACCACACACGCTAAACAGATGCTGCAGGCGGCGGTAATTTCTAAAAAAAAAAAAAACAAATTTACTTAATTACAATATATTTATATATATATATATAATCTCGTTTCTTTGCATTTCAAATCGTACTCCTAATCTTTTGTATGAACACACAAAATGCATTTTTGATTCGATTCTTGCGAAATTCCAAATTAGAGCCACCCCACATATGATATCAGCATCCCCACGATCCCCAATCGTGTACAGATTGTACTCAATATATTTTATGATATAAATACATAAAATTGGGCTTTATTGCCTTTTAGTTCTTACTTCAAATACAACAACGAATTCATAATTATTTACTATTAACTATTTTACTTGCTGCACCACCCCCCTCTCCAAAATAAAAATATAATTCAAGAGTCTGCAATAGTTGCACACAGAAAAATGCGCTTTCACTTAATTATGCATACACGAAGTTTTGCGAACAAAACTTTTGCTGCCATCCAAAATCAATTTGAATATGATTAAACTGAAAAAAAGCAACTAAGAGATAAATTTCACTTTTTGGTTCAACATGAAGTTGATGATGAAGTTGCGCGAACGAACTATTTTAATTTTATTTTTAGTTTTCAGTTGAATAATATCTGTTGCAGCGAGAAAATCCCTTTTGCATCTTTCAGTTAATTGGAAGAACTTTTTCATTACTATGTTTGATTTTTTCATCCTCATCAAAATCTGTTATAGTATATAGATACTAAAATATAATTAAAAATTTGGAGAACTGTGAAAAGTTTGCATTGAGTTTTTGTTTTATCTACTAACCATTACAAAAAGAAAAAAAAAAAAGAATCTACTAACCACAATTTCCAATTCATTTTGCATTAGAAATTTTGTTTCGTATTTTTGAGCGTTACTTATTTCGATCTATTGGTTTTCTGTTTGTTATAAAAATGCTTCTCTATATCAATTTTTACTTCTACTTCTACTTCTTCTCTAACTACTACTAACTACTTCTACTACTATTACTACTACTAATACTACTACTACAACTATTACTACAACAACAACAATAACAACAATTTAAAAAAAACTACAACAATTTTCGTACTCTACTCTACCAACAACCATATATGGAACCATACTAACTACAATAAAAACAACTTACATCTTCTACTACCTATTCTACTATAACTACTCTCTAACTACAACTACAACAACAAATTCTACAACTATATATACAACGTATTTACAATGAGGTAAAGTATAAGTAAATATTATTGCTATGTATATAAACACAACTACCTATCTATCTATCTATCTTTCTATATATATATCCAACTACCTATTTACTATATGTATACTATATACTAAGCTATTCTACTCTACAAAATCCTCAAATTGAACCCTTTAGACCCGACACTTAAGTTTAGCTAAGCCTGTCAATAACACAAATGCTGAATGTGCTTTCAATGACAAAAAAAAACCGAGTGCAGGTCCTTTTACATATATCTGCCCCCATCTATATTCTCCAAACTATTCTACATACTCTCAATACTCGATTCTCTTGTATTTTGTAAGCTCGATTCCCCTTTTGATGAGCAAACAGATTCTGACATATGCGACACATGCCACAAACAGTCAAGACAACGCGCCATATACAAGACAGATACAAATGCAAAAATATAGATACAGATACAGATACAGATACAAAAACAGCAAATACAACTACAGTCACAGCTGTCCACAATATGTTTACAATTGATGTATGTACTTATCCCCCAATGCAGATGCCGCATACTTTAGCCAATTCTCAATTGCTTGTCACATTTGCGTCAAAGAAAATTTGTTCCGGTTAACGTAAAAATTCAATTATCCAGGTCGGATACATTGTCATGCTCCAATTTGCAAAACAAATTGGTTCTCAATCGATACTTAAAGATTCCAAAACTGTTCAAATAACACTTGAGCAGATTCTTAAAGCAAAACTCGCCCACTTTGCGTGATTAGACAAATTGCTTCTAATGATGGTTGAGAAAGAGTTTCGCAAGAGAAATTCGTAACTATTAAACTATAGATTAATCAAATTCTTAAAGTATAAAGTTGTATACTGCTGCGGGAATAATAGTCTTAAGAAAAGTAGAGCAAAAAATAAATACGTAATTTTTGTTGGCAACTTTGAGCTAAAGTGCAGCCCAGAGAATTTGACTTAGGTCACACCTCTTACTGCACAAAATTTTAGATGTAATTAAAATTGCTGAGAGCGCACCTTCAAGTCTTACATTGCCCTCAATGGTTCTAAGGACCTAACAAGCGCAAAACGCACTAATTAATTCTATGATTTTTGGCAGCTTGAATCTCATTTGTAGGGAATGCAAACAAATAATGAAGTGGCAACTGTATAATTAATTGAAACTCTTTGAAATTTACACAATTTCTGTGCTGTTCACAGCTCAAAGACGTAATCCTTTAAAGTCTGATGTAGTCTGTCAGCTGAAGTCTTTGTGTAATTGGATTTGTAGAATGATATTATTATAACTTGGGGTTTATATTTATTCAGAGCTTTGTATTTAATACAGAATACATATATGTCCGCTTCATGCGAATATATGTCCGCTTCTACGCGATTCAAGCGACCAAAAGCGACTGACTCATATTTCATGAAAGTAGCTTAAACATACCATCGAAGAATGTCTTGATCATATATAACAGACTAAAATAGAAAGCAGATTTGGGGAAGCATCAATATTATCATAAAAAATTTATTTTTCACTAAATTAGAAGAAGGAATAGAGAGGCTTATGCTTAAGCCTCCGTAAGATTTAAGTTAGGTTTACAACTGAAATATTCAGTTGAAAAAATATGTACACAAATTTAAATTAAAGATGGAATTATTATTTATAAATTTAATATTGAAATTTGTTGATATTTTTCTATCCCTGTGCTGCAAGCTAAATCATAATTTTTAAGGCACTAGTCACATTTGTCTATTTTGAATTCGAAAATGAAGTACAGAAAATGTTCTCAATTTTTTCAAAGAGATTAAAGACCTTCACATCGCTCTTAAACTAAAAACCTACTTTGATTTAGAAACCACTGTTATTAAGAGGAATGTATTCAGCCGTATCTTTGCGTTTCATCACGTCCTAAGTGCCGCGTGGCATAACTAATTCTGTGGGCACCAAAGACCACAAAACTATACGCAAAATGACGCATTAAATTCTGAGAGTGTTTGTGTGTGTATGGGATGCTATGGACTGGGTTATGCGGATCTGTGGTGGGGGTAGGTGGTAGTTCCACATAAATGGTGCATATTAAAAATTCTTTAAATATTTGTCCTCCGTAGCGACCGAAAATATTTGCATGCAGTTTATCAGCTGTCAGAGGCAAAGGGAACGCGAGACTTGGCAGCATTTTTGTCAAATTTCCAGCGTTTGCTGACATGAAGGCACATTCCTCACATTGACATGAACAGCTGTGGAAGCGGCTGCTGTGGGGTTGGAGGTGGGGCCAGGATGTTGTAGGTAGGTAGGGACTACTGCTGCTGCGAGGTGTGAGTGTAGTTGTATGAGTGTGCTGTCGGCTAACAACTAATTGCTGGTGCTAGAGAAAAGAATTGAGTGCAGCCTGCCAGCGAAATGGCAATGAGATTTACTTGCGTCATTATGTAGACGAGCCCAGAAGCCAAACTGAGCAACTGAGCCACTGAGCAACTGAGCAACTGAACAACTGAACAACTGAACAGCTCAGCAACTGAGGAAGCTCAGTAAAAGGAATGAGCATTATCTGAGGCATACTTTGCCACAAGTACAACACACAATGCCGACAACAGCTTAACACTTGGGCATGCCCATTTCTATATATACCCTATGCAGATGGTATTTTTATTTTCTTTGCGAGGCTGGTAACGCATTGAGGAAGACATGTCCATAAAGTATACTATATATATTATACTTAAGTATTAGTACTCGTTATAAGAATTATCGGAATTTGTGATATTTTGATGCCACTATTTTGACATCTATACTAATGCTGTATGCAGAATTTATCGGATCATACTATCATATCATTAAGCTACCATAAAGACTATCGGTCGAGAGATGAGAATCGGTATTAAGGACCTTTACATATGCCAAGAACCTTTATATATTCCAATGTATCCCAATTAAGTTTAGAGTACTTTTATGCTCCTAACATTTACATACGTTTAAATATTCGAAAATTGGGCTCTTCTCTGAATAATTTATACCTGTAAATATAAATGTGAAGAGCTTAAAAGCACTCTGGATTTGTTATGTATATTTGACTGAAGCTTTAAGGCTGTTATCTGTTTAGGAAAAAAATTATGGATTCTGATATCCTATAGATATCAGATAGAATTAAATTAATATGTGAGCAAGTGGCAAGTGTAACTCATTCTCGGCAAGTGTATCTCATCTTCGGCAAGTGTTTCTCAATTTCGGCAAGTGTACCTCATCCTCGACGTGCCAACAAAAATTGCTTTTCTTTTCTCGTTCTGCTTACTTATGCACACTCTCACGCAGCTACAGTTACAGTTAAAGATACAGATACAGATACAAGTACAGCTACACGAGTTAAAGATACACGTCGAAAAGTGTCAAGAGGGTCGGTGTGTGTGTGTGTGTGTGTGTGTGTGTGTGAGGGGGCCATAAGTAAATATTCCGGGCTCTTTGAGGCTGTCAAAATGTAATTACGCCGGGAATATGGTAGTTGCTATTAGCGACTATGACAATGAAATCATTTGCAACGCGCGAGGGGCGACTGATGATGAACTGCCAGCTGAAAAGTTGGGCGGAGTGGGTCTGTGACAGCAAGTGGCGGCAAGGCAGCGCGCATTTTCAGCTGCTTAAGCCAAGCATCTCTACTTACGCACAAGGATTGCCCTCGCTCGACCGGGTCGACCGGGCGACCGGGCGACCAAAGCGACCGCCCACTTCCTGTCATTTGTAGCGTCGTCGTCGGCGTCGTTGTCGTCTCCAGCTCTGACCCAGATGCGGATGCAGCCGCTGCCGAGTTACGAAAAGAGATGGCGGAGTGGGAGGAGCTGTAACAAAGCTCAGCGGTCTTGAACCGGATTAAGCAAGAAAATAATTTGACGTTCGTGCCTTTTTACCAACTCCACGCAACAACAACAACAACAACAGCAGTAACAGCAAAAAAAAAAAAAAAAGTATTAAGAAGAAAAAAACGAGCAAGCTGAAAAAATTACGCACATAAAGAGCGAAAAGGATGATGGGCAACTGAGGCGCTCTGTGGCACTCGCACAAATGGCAGACGCTTCCTTGCCATTTTATATACATATGCTCACAAGGATGTGTGTGTGTGTGTGTGTGTGTGCAAGTGTGTGTGTGAGCGCGCGTGTGTGTGTTGGTGTATGTGTATGTGACCATACAAATGGAAATGGAACTCTAATGTAGTATTCCCTCAGCGTCCGCGTATTAAGTCGCATAAATGTCACCAGCCCAGTCATTCAGTCATCCACATTCAGATCCATATCCCAGTCAGCCTATGACAATTACGGCAGAGGTCACCACCCAACCGCCCATCTCCATCCCCTCCATAAACCTCCAACTGCCAACGCCTGACGTGTTGGTATTCAAAATAGCAGTCGAAGCAATAAAACGCAGCATGCGACTTACTTATCCGGTCTTTAGATCGTATATCAGACTTATGACTGGGGCCCAGCACTTAGCCAAGAACTTCTTGCCACACACAGATGATATATAGCTAACACATAAGCACACACATATACACATATACATCTAAACATCTACAACTATATAACATGGGCCAGCCGCAGGGCTAGGTATTAAGTACCCTCATTATGGCCAAGACACGCAACACAAAAAAGTAAAGCTTTTAACGCAAAATAAGAAAAATAAAAGAGGAAAAAAAAGAAAAATAAAAAAGAAGAGTCCTTAGAACAACCAATTTGTATACTCAGGATAGATTCAAAGTGATTTCGTTTTTTCATTTGCCAAGCGTGGGCAAAGAATGGGGTAGGTGCAGGGGTTGGAGAAAGGGGAAGCGGAAGTGGAAGGAGTCGAGCTGTCAAGAAAATGCTGCATGCAAATTGACGGCTTCCGAGGAGTCTTGAAGGTCCATCGATGGCCAACGGGTTGTCCATTAGAAAATAAATGAAATATGCAAAATAGCCGGCAAAAATTTAGTAGAGAGCACAGAATAGATGAAGAAAATGGAGAAAAGATGCTGATAAGGGTGCAAAAGAGAGGGTGTGTGTGGGCAGTGGAGAAGGGTGCATGCACAAGAGGTGTTAATTATGCTGTCATGATAATTATATTACAATAGGCTTGATTAGTTTTTAATTGAGTTGCGCAGAGTTCGGCTCCAAGGCAAACTCCAAACTGACTTTGCCAATATATACATAGATAAATACATACATACATACATACATACATACATACATACATCCAAATGTATGTAAAGGTGCTCCAGAGTCAGTTGCAGCCACAAATATAGAAAAGCTAAAAAGTCAAAGGAAGAACAACGGAAAACGGCAAATGGCATAAAAGGAAGTTCATAAAGTTCATAAAGCAAATTACAAAACTCTCATAAAAGCGCAACATTCGCTTGACTGGCCTCCAAGTGCGAGTGGGCGTGTGGTTCGGGGGGTTGACTTGTGCTTTGCCGCTCGTTGCGTATGCATGGAGGGGTGGGGGAGCGGAGAGCCGCTTTTAGGCTCTTTGGCAAAATACAATTTGGCACCATTTCTTTTTGTGTTGAGTGAAATCAATTTTTATTATAAAATACTTTGGGACTGATTTAAGAAAAACAATAAATGGTCGTCGACACAAATCAAAGTGATGAACGAAACCCCTAAAAAAAATAAGTTAATTCACGCTGCTATTCAGCAAATTGATGACTATAAATTCAATTTAATGTGCGTCGCCTTTAGCACCATGCAGCAAAAGCGGCAGTAGCAGAATGTGGTCAGCAGCAGCCCCGCTAACTACCCTTACCACCCCCAAATCCCGTTCGGCAGATGGTTGAGTAAAAGCGCTCAAGAGCAGCGCGTGGGAATTTTTCTTGCAGTGCGTTTGCGCCGTTGGGAAGCTGCGTTGACGTCGACAGCGCTGCCCGAGTGCGACAACAAATAATTAGAGCGAGACTGCTAAAGCGGCTGCTGTTGTTATCAGCACGCTGAAGTTTTGAACTGCGCAGACTCCCTCACAGTTAACAGTTAAAAGAGTCAACCCCTGCGCTTAGGTCATCCAAAATCACAAGGCGGTCCAGCAACTGTGACTGCGACTGTGACAGCAGCAGCGACTGAGGCTGCGACAGCGACAGCGACTGCAGCGAGTTGGGCATAAAAAGGCTGGCGACTGCTGGCAATACTCCTACTCCAAGCTTGCACTCCAGCGACTGAAGTTCGCTCACTCATCAAACAAAGTAGCGACGAGAGATAGCATTCGCAGCGTCTCCGCCTGAAAGTAGACAACAGTTCTGTTCAGTTTCAGTTCAGTTTCAGTTTCAGTTGTGTGCTGTGCTCAGTTCGTGTGCGCTCGTGGACGCGTTCGCACTTCGTTTTTTACTGTTAGTGCTGGCAATCGATTACAGTTTAGGCGTCATGGCAACCAAAGCATGGCACACCAACACACGAAACGACAGCCGAAGACAGTGCAGCTGGCGACGAAGACGAACCAAAAGCCGAACCAGAAATCGCAGTAGCAATAGCAGTAGCAGCAGCAACAACAGTACCGTTCACTGTGTCAGTTAGTTGCAGCAGAAGCGACGACTCTGGACTCAAACTCGGAATCGCAATCGGAATCGGCACGATTCGCCAACGTCAGCTTTATCGTCAGCGTCAGCGTCAGTGTGTGTGTGAGGTGTCAGCGGTGCGGTGGTCAGTCGTATCGACATCGTCGCAACAGCAGTGCCTGCATTTTAGCGTGTGCGTGTTTTCAACAAAAGCCACAACTACGGACAGATAGCATTGGCCTAAAAGCGCCACGAAATTATGAATTTCATTGGTATGGCCTTAGTTAACAACAAAATCGTATTTTCGTACTTTCGTACTTTTCGATGTTGTGTGCCTTTTATCATTTTCCTTTTTGATTTCATTTCAATATATATTTACATATATATTTGTCTATATATTTCTCTCTCGCTCTCTGTCTATTTCTACAACTGTAACTGATACACTCTCTGCTAAATGTAAGTCACAATAACAAAATAACTAAACTAAACTTCTCCCTTTATTTTACTATCCTCTCAATACAATACTCAATACATACATGCAAATCAGAAAAAAAAAAAACTCAAGCATATGCTGCGGAAAAGCGTAAAAGAAAAACAAACTAAGCAAAAATCAATCAAAACCCGTTACAGCCCCCCATTTTCCGTACAGGGCACGTGATTGCAGGGCATGAGGCGTAAAATTATCGATTTTTAACCAAGCAACAAAAAACACACACAGGCAGCGAAAGGAAAGAGTAATTCGTAAAAAGTTCAAGGTCTGCGCCAAATACAAAAGTTATTGTCTGCTTTACAATTTATTATGCATTAAAGCAGCGCACAAAGTTTTCTTTCTCTTCACAATTCTTAGGCAACTTTTTCAAGTAGTGTTTTCCCCCTCTGGTAATTCAATGTGTGTTTGCTGTGTGGTGGTGTGTGTCTGTATTTTTTGTCACGCAATCTTGCAGAGCGGCTGCTGCGAGTAGAGAGCATCGCCTGGTCGACAATTAAATGCCTCACTGAATGCGTTCGAGTTACGCAAGAGTGTGTGCTGCAATTGCCGCTTGCGCTCCAGCTGGACGCCCCCCGCAATCTGCAACTCACGACAATCCACCAGCAGGCTACCAATAAAGTACAGACGCTCCAGAGATAACTGCAACTGTTGTCCGCTGGCAGACGTCAGTTGTCGCCTAAGTGCAGCAGCTGACTGCTGGCCAAGCCATTGTCTGTAGCAATTGCCCGTCTGACGCTGCCCAAGGATTGCGAGCACCAGCGCATTGGGATTCGATGAGTTACTGCACTGCTGGAACTGGGCAAATTGTCGATCCGAGTCGACGCTGCGCCAGGCGCCCGGCGTCAGGGTACTGCTGCCAGCGGAGATGAGGTTGCGTGCAAAACGCTCCCCAACCAGCACATAGTTCAGCGGCATGCTCAGATTCAAATTGGGCAACAGGCCATTTACTGTCTCAAAGATGTGCGCAAACTGACGCATCTTCAGCTTATCTGGAGTGGGCGACGTTCGTTTGTGTTGAAAGCGACGTAACTTTTCCATATTGCGATAGAAATTCCTTCTGCCCAGGTCCAGTTCGCGGTAGGCAGAATCCAGACGCTCGTCTCCATTTACGGTCACATGCATGATGTGGTTGAGAAAACGCTGCGAGGCCTGCTCGGAGATCTCGTCAATCCAAATGCTGCCCGACAGCTGGTCCTTGTAGGCTCTGCCTATCGCCGCATACATTTCCGTCATCCTCTCCCGATCGACGCTCAGGCGCAGCAGCAGATGCGCATAGACATCGCCAGCATAGGTCTCCGCCAGCTGCTGGCAGTCAGTGGCAACGATATCTGCAATGAACAATGGGGCGTATGAGTAATTTTCGTGAATATTACACAGAAAACTGTCTTTGAAATGGCAATAATCTTCTTGAAGTTCTAGTTTAGGTCGCTTCTATATTATAATAGAATTTAACAGCTTGAACCTAAAAGCCTTACTCTATTCAGTAATATTTATCAAAATCGTGCTCAATTTATATAAACAACAAAATCTTCCGAAAACACAATATTCTTCTTCTTCAGCACAATAGTTGCCGACTCTAGATCTGAGTTGATTTATGAGTGAAAACTTCTTTAAGTATACACATTTACTATTATGTACAACATTATCTTCCCTTACAAAAAAAGCAGACGAGTTTGAAACTAGAAAACTTAGACGCTGTAACAAAAGCTTTAACTATTCGTATAAATATAAGATGACAATTCTAAACCGTGACTCTAAAACAGATTTTGACTTTTATTGAATGTTGCTCATAGCAACTTTTCAATCTCTAGCTCAAAAAAAAAAATCCCTTCGCGCGTACTTTGTACAATTAACTCATTTTCTGCCAGGGATAAAAAGCAATTTTTACCTTTGGGAACAGGCCATAAAAACCATAATATGTAAAACCAATTATTAAGTATACGAACCCATTAAATAGTCTATCCAAATCCAATTGAGCAGACGGTGCATGTTGGTATTCTGCAACAGCTGCATATACTCGACCAGTCGTGGCAACTGCTTCACAATAATCACGTCCGTTGGCCGAAGGCTCTTACCCCCAAGGATTTGCTTGAAGTAGCCATCCCAGTCCAGGTGAGCCAAGGAGACATTGCCAAACGAGCTGCTCTTGAAGTTCGCATAGCTGTACTGCACCTGATCGTCGCTGCGTTCCGTCTTGAGAATCTCGCGCCGATTGCGCTCTAAGCTGAGCACCTCCAACGAGGCAACATGCGCCCGACTCTGCTCCACACCGAAGCTTGTCAGGAGATCGGCCATGCGTTGCTCAAATTTGTTCACCGTGTGACGTCGTGTCGTGTCCGGCTGGAGTGTGACCAGTCGCTTGTTCGACTGCATACTAATGGTGCAATCAAAGAAATATGGAGCACCCATCTCATGAAAGTAACTCAGCAATTCCAGCCAGTTGAGCGTCCGATTGGAGCTCCGTGTCTCGAGAGCTGGCCAACCGCCAGTGCTCTTATACAGCTGAGATATGCGTAGCGCTTGCACGCCACGACTGCTTCGGCAGGACTTGTAGAAGTTCAACAGCTGCTGCTCCATGGCTAGCAGCTGGCCGGGATTAGCAGAGCGGAGCATTTTCTCAAAACGCTGCTGATCTCGCTGGCGTCGCAACGTTTGGTCCGCATTTGAGCTGCGTGCGCAAACATAGCCGTAAAAGTCCTGGCATGGCGAACGCGTATTGTCTAGCAACTGTTCCAGCTCCTGGCCAAATCGAGTTGTGTCATCGAGCGCGGTGCCACATGCGGCACATGCAACCGATAACAACAAGACAAACACTTGCCGATACATCTAGCCTCTTTGAGCTCTGAAATCTGAATGTTTTTGCAGCTAGCTGTTAGGCGTTCACTTTCTGTGTGACTGTCCCTGTCCTTGGTCAGTTAAAGGTCAGCTTTGTTGCAAAAGGTCACATCAAATGCAAATCGCCGGAAATTGCCACAATGCCACTTCCGCAAACACTTTTCGATACTGCCGACTTTGCCAACTAAACCGATGCGTCGCGTCGCTTTCAATGCTACCCTGCAACTAATCGCGTTGCCACGAACCCAACATGATAAGCCCTACATTTCGACTCTCAGTCCCAGCCCCAGTCCCACTCTCAGTCCCAATACCAACCTCAAGCTTAGTCTCCGCTTCAGACTCAGACACAGCCATTGGCGTTGTCTATTTTTTTTTTGCTGTATAATCTATGCCGCCTGTGTGTCAAAATGTCAAACTAAAATTGGTCATGACCGATTTTGTTGTGAATACTACAGTGATCGCTCGGTAACTGGAACGTCTTTTAGAAATTTGCCTTGTTGCATATATTATATTGATGAAGAATATTCAAAATATATATTTAACTCGAATTAGCTTAATATTGCCATTTATAAAAATGGCATTTGAAGTGAAAAGAGTTTTAAAGTAATATAATATAACACAGCGATTATTAATACATTGTCTAATATAATATTTATTATTGTGTTGATTATTTAAAAATAATCACCATTTAAATAATTCTCATTTTTCAAGTAAACTTTTTAGATAAGATATTATTGCATTTAAAAATAACGACTGGCAGTTTTAGACAAGTACTTTGGCACTTTCCGAGCGAGCACTGTGAATAATCTTTAGCAATTAAGTGACACAAACTAATGTATACTGTACAGTAAATACTCGCGGTATTCAAGCAAAGATAAGTCTATTCAAAAATAATACGCACATGATAAGAGTATTTGTGTCCATTGTTAAGCTTTCAATCCTTTGAATCTTCTATACACAGGCGCTGTAGGAGGTGATGGCGGCGATGATGGCGACGATAAGGAAAAGGCAGAGGAGGAGGAGAGAGAGCGCCAGGAGGCCATACGTGAGGCCGAAGACCGGCGCAAGGAGAAGCACCGGAAAATGGAGGAGGAGCGCGAAAAGATGAGACAGGATATACGCGATAAGGTAAGCGGCAATCTGTTTTGTTCAGCTCTTCTGCTGTTTTGTTGTGTCCTCAAACAATGTGCGGTGTTATTTGAAATGTGCTCCCGAACTTCCTGCTGCAGTTCAAATTGACTCTAGTAGGGAGTCCTTTTAACGAGCGACTCCCTAACGGAGTCAGATTGAGTTACAAAGGACCTAGTCAACAATGCCCCAGTGATTCAAGTGTTAAAAAATAATGATAAATGCCAAGTGATGATGAGTGAGCAGCATACGGTTTTCAATCTAAAAATATATAACATAAATCCATGTCTCTGTGGCTCTCTTGTCCTGTGGCACTCTTACAGTACAACATCAAGAAAAAGGAGGAAATTGTCGAGGCAATGCCACAGGAGGAGCCCAATCCACTGATGCGAAAAAAGAAGACGCCCGAGGAGCTCGCCGCCGAGGCCGAGCAGGAGGAGCTCGACGATTTTACAAGTGAGTTCGAGATCAAATTTGCACCATTCTGTATGTATGTGTATGTTGCTCATACTCATATATACATTATCTATCTATCTATCTATCTATATGTATGTATATGTATAAACTATCTTCAACTGGTCTTTAATCTATGCTATTATCTGTTTCACCAAGTCGGACGCGACTGTCCATATGTCTAGTGCTATATATATATATATATATGTGTGTGTAACTGTATGAGCTCTTTGGTTATATATTTACTTATGTATTTTTTAAGTTTTGATCAAGCGGCTGTCAACAACAAATACAACAACTACAAAACAAATAGCAACTGCAAATAAAAACAATCTATAAGAAAATAAATACTCAAATACACACAACGACGCTTGAACGTAGTACTCGTAAAAATCTCTCTCTCTCTCTCTCTGTGTGTGTGCGTATGTGTGCGTATGTGTGTGTATTTGTGTCGTAATCTTCTTGTGCTAGTGTCTATAACTATGAACTATGAACTATGAACTACTAACTAAAGCTATCACCTATCTCTCTACAACTACTACTACTTCCATATATCTGTACTATGTTTCCTGTGCGTAATTACTGTAAGCTCTAACTAATCGTGCCTAGTACTATCACGTATATAAGCTAACTCTATATAACTAACTCTGAAATCAAGTTAAAGCAACGAATGAAACAACTTTTAACGCCTATCAAGTGTGCACTCCATTTTCTCATATACTTTTCCTCATTTAACTCATCTTTTAGTTAGATATTTTCATTGGTTTTTCTTATTTCAATGGTATTTACTATACGAATTATGTGTTGTATTCAAAACTGGGTTGCAAATTGAAATGATTGATTGATGTTAGTGGACGATTGAAAGATTGTCACAATGTATTTAGGTTAAATTATGTATTAGACTAAGGTAAGTGCTACAATTCGTATAATCTACTCATTTTGTGTGTGGTAATCTAATTGCAATCTCTTTGAATATGTATTCATCTATTCCACCATTGTCTCCCTAACTCTCTCTCTCTCTCTCTCTCTGTATCTCTATCTTTCTCTCCTTCTTACTTATCTCTATCCCTCTCCTTATCTCTCTCTCTGTTACTCTGTCGATCTCTCTTTCAAACTATCTCTCTATCTATCTGTAAAGAATCGAATTTATTGTCGTTTAGCCAGATTGAATACAATACTAAATGTTCCCGTAACACCCACAACAAAAACAGCTCTCACACGAGACCAGAAAACCCAGACAAAATGCATAATTAAATAGTTAGGGCGATGCCCGAAATGTTCAGACTTCGATTTTAGCTTGGGGTTGCATATATCAGGTGTAGGTGTAGCTAGCTAGCTAATAGTCATAATAATTATTCAATTATACTTACATTATTTAACAAAAATTAAAAAATTTATGTTTTTCGTTTTACAACATCAAACTCACCAACTGCACTAACTAACTAATTAATATATAGAACTTTGTATGATTTCGTTAAAAACTAAATATAAACTAAACTAAAAAAAAAAAAAAAAACTTTATTTTCAATGGCTTGTGTGCTCAATTACATATGAAAACTAAACACGCATAACAAAATAATATTTTCTATATAAACTTGCCGAAGAACTTCCCTAACTGTGTTTGCCAACTACATATGTAATAACAAAAATAAACATAGAAAAATTATCTAAACAACTCTCGTACATATACACAAAACTTTTTCCCTCTTGCAAACTGTTTACTCTCTGTTTTCTCTTCAATCCATGTGTAGTATATGTATTTTACATAATGCTTGAAGGAATATGTAAAATATATATATTGCATATGCTGTCTATGTATGTGTATTTCACCTCGACTTTAACACACACACTCAATTACTCTTTATATCACATGCTCAACTATCGCTATCTAATTTTCCATTCACGACTTACAATGACTCTAAATCTACTTTATCTACTCTTGTCTATCTGTTAATTACTTTCTAACTTCACATGTACTTTCTGTTAACTACTACTATTTACACGGGTACCCCAAAAACGTTAACATTACATTACAGACATTGATTGATTGAACATTTATTATTGTAACATTTGATATTATGATTTTGGCAAGAAGAGAACGAATTTATTTATTACATTTCCCCCGCTCCACCTGCTGTATTGCATTTTGAGTGATGTCCCTTTGATTCCACGCATCAAAAGCAAAAAATAAAAAATAAATAATACTTACATATACTTTATTTTAATTTAGAACAAATATATATGGCTAACGTACAGTTAACAGTTGCACTCAAATACTTTACGTTACGTTGCGTTGCGTGACGTGACAAACTCGTTGCGTAGCGTTATGTTAGTTAACATGAGCATCCATTAAAATACATATACATACCAGTTGAACATACATAACATTTGTAGTCTACTCTACAAAATATGCTTATTTATTGCTGTTTCCATACTCAATTTCTTTTTACAGAACTGAAAAATCAAATAGAAACGCAAGTAAATGAGCTAAAAACTCAAATAGAGGGAAAATGTGTCATGCAGTGATATGTCAGTCATCATAAAAAAAAAATATATATATATATAAATAATAAAATGTAATTCGAAAAATAATAAGAACACGAACAGAGAAATTCCACAAAAAAAAAAAAATGAAGAAAAAAACATATAACGAAACATTTATAAAATGCAATTGATTTAAATCACTTCGACTTAAATTCGTTGATATATACAAAGTTACAAAAAAATATTATGTTCAAATCGTTCTACATAATATTGGAAAAGCATAAACAAATAATAATCTATTTACCATACATATAAACCAAACTCATAATTCGGCAGCAATAAATCGAGCAAAACTATAAATCGCCGCAGATTGAGATTTTCTGAAGCATATTAAGGATTATATTATGTCATAATAATAATAATAATTATAATAATAATAATAACAATAATAATAATAATAATAACTATAATAATACTAATAATAACACTAATAGTATAATTGTAATAATAACTACCAATCGATAATGAATGATGCAATTTAAAATGAAAATAAACAAGAAATCAATATATATATACATATATATGTATATATATATATATACATATATGTATGAAACCAGGACGGTGAAATCCTATTGAATTTTAAAGTAGTTAAAACATAAACCAAATTATGTATAAACGAAATATAGTAAACGCCTTTAATAATATTCAAATCACTTTTGCTTCGATGATAATGTAATATACTCAATGCCCCAAATATACAATACATAACCGTTGTTTAGTTGATAGCATTACGAAATTACGATATCGATTCGAATACGAAAGCGAATTCAAATTCGAGTTTGAAGTCAAAATCGAAACTAAACAAAACCAAATAAAATGCGAATGGTGCGACAGAGACAGAGTCAGAAACAAAAACAAAAAACAAAATGGAGGTTGCTGAATCATGTCGAACCGTCGAAATACGTTGCTGAAAATCTTTTTTGGACTTTAATAACATACATAACAAGCATACATACCTACAAATATACACGAGTATAAAATGAAAGGAATGGATTTACTCGAACTTCTTTTGTTGATATACTTCCAAAACAATTCAAATCAATTTTCCATGAAAATTCGCTAAAGCAAAAATTGACTGCAGAAAATGTTAAAATCGTCGTTGGTACTCGAAATGAATATTCCAAAAATACCAAAAAAAAAATATGAAAACCAAAAAAGTATTCATGATCGTTTATTTCTTAAACTCAAGAGAACTCTTCTTTAACAGCTGTAACATTTTGTTTCTTTCCTATACAAAAAAAAAAAAAAAAAAAAAAAAACATACTACACACAACAATTGAGACATTCTAAGCTATTTGAGATACTTACTGAACATACTGATTGATGCTTCTGAAATGTAAGTAAACCACCTACTATATACCTACCTAAACTAAAATCTATATACATTAAACATTACAAAACTTGCGTTTGAGTTTCTATTGCTTAAGTTGACAAACAAACTATTATCCAGTATTGTATGACAAAAATCAAAATACAAAACAAAACAAAAAGAAACAAAAAAAAAACCAATCTTAGATATATATCATATATATTCACATATGTATATGTAGCCATTTAGCAAAGGACAATAGTTCATAAGCAAAGCTAGGCAGTTCGAGAGCATAATGCTGTGATACATTTAGCATACATTTTTGTCACCGAGAAGCGCACACAATTGCAAGCCAACCCTCCAACCCACCCCCCCAAAAAAAGCATCCCTGCCCCAAAGAACATGACACTTCAAATATAGTCGCATGCAGAATTAAAAAAATATATACTTACATACAAAAAATACGTAATGCCATAAATACATACAATGCCAAGGATTTAAAGACGGAACCTTTAATCAAACAATATATAAATAAATACCACAATACATTCTATATATATACACATATATATAATTACATATCTCTATCTGTTGTCTGCTCCACTATGTAAAAGGGTAGGTATATATAAATATATATATACTGCCTACAAAACATATATACATATACAGTACCAGTGCCACTCCAGATTGTATATATAAAATACGATGTTTCACCAAATTAATAAATACAAAAAAACCCCAATTACTCTGGTACAGAATGCAACATTGTATGCATGAATGTACATATACAATACAAAAATACCTTTATTCATACACACATACATATGCGAGCCGTTAAGTAATGAAAAAAGCAATATATATATATATATTTAATATATCATTTAATTGTACACGGGTTCGTGCTTAATAGCACTAAAATCGATGATATTTCGTTTGTTTTGCTTATCGATTAAAAATACGGCTCGCATTTAGTATTCGTATGTATTGTGCTATCAATATTTCTATATCACTCTTTTCTGTGTACCACTGTACTACCACGGCATGCCCTTTCCAAAGATGTAAAAAAAAAATAAAGAAAAAGAAAAAAACCAAAAGCAAAAAAATCCGTCTTTACATCCGCCTGTAGTATGCCTTATAGAGATAACCAATTATAAATCATATCAATATCAAATACTATTTATAAATATATTTAAGCATAGAATGGACATTTGGAAAGGACATTTTTGTGCCTCGGCTCGTCCGAAGTTCGAATTCTTCTCGTTTGTTATTATTTTTCATTTAAATATTAACTACTAATCAATATACTATATATAAATATATATATTTATATATATATATATATATACAAATACATATGAATAAATGTTTTAATCACACTGCATTCTCTATATCTCTCTCTCTTTCTCTGGTGTCTCTCTCTCTCTCTCTCTCTTTCTTCTTTTGATTTGAAACACTCTTTTGAATCTTTAATCTGCGCCACTACTACTACTACTACTCTGCCTAAAAAATAAAAATATCTGAAAATAATAATACAACAACATCAACATTGCAACAACACGAAAAAAACAACAACAACATCAACATCAACAACAACAACTCTACAATATCTTCACCACAACTACGACTCGCTGGTCTCTTTCAGACATATGTACTCTCGGTGTTTTATATGATATACCACTCGTATCATCATCAACAACAACAACAACAACAACTACAACAGCACAAGAAAAACAACAACAACCAGAACAAGTACAAGAACCACATCAACCTACATCTACTACAGAAGTAACCTTATATGTACTATATATATATATGATAAAGAATACTTTTTTCTAAATATACAACAGAGCCAAGACAAAAAAAAAATAATGAAATAACCATACACAACATTTCTATAATACACCATTATTTCTTAACGTTGTGAACAATTTTCCTCTTCTTTTGTAAATGATCAACTATAAGTTAACAGTCAATATATATATATATATCTATAAACACAAGCGTACACATACATTTACTCATATATAGATTCACATGCATTTAAATAGCCAAACAAATATGGTGTTGTAAATGTTTAAAGTGTTATGTACAGATCTAACAAATACCAAAGAAATTAATGTACAATCTACATAGCATACCATAAATAGAGAATATACACAAAAGAAAAAAAAGCAACAAAAAAAACAAAAGAAAAGAAAGAAAGTACTCAATAGCTTATATGATATAATATACTACATCAACAGTATCATAATGAACAATCAACATACTAAACATACAATATTAAACAGAAAACAAAAGAAATACCGAGAAACTTATTTATGTCTTTTTCAATCAGCACTGAACCAATCTTGAACTGTTTCTTCTTGTATCAGCAACAACTATGTAACTTAGTTTCGGGCTATCGCAGCCCCTCTCTCTCTGTCAATCTAAGAAAGCAATCCAATCCTATAGTGCCCCTCGCTCCATACAAAGTTAGGAACGATTGAACGATTGAATGCCTTAAAGTGGCTCCTATGAAAAGCGCATAGATTCTATTTGAAGAACGCTTAAATCCTTTCATTACAAAACTTCAAAATGCTACAACTAGAGCCTAGCATTACACTATATACTACTATTACTATTCTATTATTACAACTACTCTTTCCCCAAAAACAGATTTTACTAGTTTTACCGAACCCAGGTCTTATGCTCTATCCAATTCTCAGCTCTTAGATCTAATGAGTAAAACGCTTTCTACTTACTACATACTACATATAGCGAATGTTTGACTAGATTCTATATAGAAAATATCTCTATTGCGTTCTTTCAAATACATATATATGATATTGAAGTTCACTTGAATTGTTTAAACAAAATACAAATACAAAAAAAAAAAAAACATTTAAAACAACAACAAAATACATATACAAAATTATACAAAAAACAAAAAAAAAATACAAAACACATATTATTCAATCATAACGAAGATTTTAACGTAATCATAAATGTTGAAAATGTTAAATGGTTCAGATGATTTTTTGTTTTGATGTTTAATATTACATACAGTTATGATAATGTATGTATATGTATATCGGAAAGTTTATAGCAAAACAGATTATTATTGAATATTATTAAAAATATATATACATACCTACACATATACACATGTATATATATCACTATATATATATATATATGTATATGTGTAACAAAATAGGGAAATGAATTTAAACCAACATCAAAAAAAAAACCCAAACGAAATACGAGAATAATGTTGAAAATTATACCATTCAAGTCATTATTAGATGTGAAAGCAGTTCTATACACAACAAAAACAACAAAGAAACAAAAAAAGAATACCAAAACAAAACAAAAAAAAATGCAAGAAACATAAGGAAATCGTTAATAGTTGATTAATTATATTGTTACTTTGAACATTTAATTAAATGAAAAAAAAGAATAATAAAAACATGATATATATGTATAAATATATACTTATATGAGAAAACACAAATAATACAATGGGTTTTTCTTCCATTCCTGGGCAAAGCAAGACAATCACCAGGCGTTACGGTTATGATCTCCTTCTCTATCTATCTCTCTCTCTCTTTCTCCATATATGTACTACATCTACAACAACAACTGCCAATACACTGCGACTCTATCTCTCTCTCTGTCTCTCTCTCTCTCTCTCTGATACTACGTATAGCGAACTTGATTTGGCATGACTGTTAGTCTAAATGTTTTTCCTAACTTCCATAACTTCCGTATATGTGTGTGTCTGTGTCTCTCTATCTCTCTCTCACTCACTCACTCTCTCTATCTCTCTCTATCTGTCTATCTGTCTATATCTCTAACTGGCTCTCCTTCCCGTTACTTTCCTTTTTCCTACCTAACATACCTACTACCTATTTACTCTACTTATCTCAATACTAAGCGCAGGTGCTGCTGTCTATCGTCTATGTTAACTATTCTACCGCTAAGTATAATACTACTACTACTACTACTACTACTACTACTACTCTTAAACATTGTGTAATGGAATGTGCTGCGTTTTCTACTAAGTATTACTAAGCACATACTCTCGTATACCAATGCAAAACGCATCCGTATTCGCATCTTTGCATCTGAGATACTCAGATCAAAGATACTCAGGTATTCGCAAAGGTGAGTCATGCGTAGCAAATTGGGGTCTCTTTCCAGACAGATGATAATGAATGGTACGTAAGTATACTCAGGTGTTTAAATTTCCTTTCGATATGCATTTTTCTGTTGTGTTGTTAGAAGTCACGTCATAAGTATATTTCTCCTGGGACCAGGTAGGTAGTCTATGTCGTGACCATACCTCATATCACACCACTAAAACACAGCCAGACGACAAAGTTGCAAAAGCCACAGCAAAATTGACAACAAAAAAAGTAAAAAAAAATATATATATACATAAAAAACAAACTCCCTTAGGGAAAATTTGTCCTGTCCTCCTAGTGAAGGGTGAAGTCAAAACAAAAGCAATCAAAAACTCGAAACAAATTTTACTCTTTCATTTTTCCTTTTTTTCCCTATGTTTTTACATGTCACTTTTGTAGGCAATTTTACTAAGTTGTAAAAAGTTTTCTGCTTGGATTGTGTGCGAATAAACTGATTTATTCTTGTTTTATACTTTCAGCGAAATTGAAAAAACGCCTCAGTGATGCTTTTAAGAGTTGCCCATTGAGAAACTTGTTTTGAACCAAGCGAAACGCAAACCCAAAACCAAAAGCAAATCCAAATTCAACGATTAAACCAAAAAGAAGGGGATCCCACATTGATAGTTTCGGTTTCAAAATGCATGCAAGCATACTAAACATATACCAAATGCGAGTATATGTTAAGAAGAGTATGTCTGTATGCACAGTATACATACAAATATACATAGATGAGCGCATATGTTTAAGAACAACCAAGTAAAGTGCTTCGAATAGCTTTATTCCCGAAGCTTTCGTTTGCAATTTTCAGAACTTTAACGTGCATTATCAGACTTCCTATGGTGACTATAACTTTTTGTCTGAACTAGGTTTACATGCGAAACATACACAAGAAGCGATTATACTTACATACATATATGAAATTAGTACAACCCTACGATGTGCCCTTTGAACGCATTAGCAGCTGCACTAAATTTTAATTAGAGCTCCTCTCCTTGAGATGGTATTAAGAAACGTTATAGAATTTTACATGCTATAATTTCATAATTTGTTCAATGGCGTTTTTATTCGTTAGACGGTGTTCAAGTATTTAAATAGTTATATAGACGCATTTTGTTATAAAACCAAAAAAAAAAAAAAAAAAACATAACTATTTGTTATATATATATTCGATCAAAAGCGCAAAAAAAAACTTTGGTTTAATTACTAAGTACAACGATGAAGGAATATAGCAACTATAGATTATAGCGACTAGAGAATTGAAATAAACAACGACATTAGTTTAAAGCAATTTAGAGTAGACGAAACTCACCGCATACCAAGACGTCTTTCAATATACAATGTGTGCCAATGAGCGCTGTTCTTTTCGATTTTTCGATTTAGATTGTAGAAGATTTAAAGTGTTTTCATTACTTGCCAAAATTATTCATAAGATTTTCAAAGTACCTGAAATTCCAATATGACCCTAGTGGAAGTCTAAAATTAGGTTAAGGTTCCTCGAATGTTACAAACAACAACTGAGTTTCCATCATACATAAATAATAAATAAACAGTTAAACAAAAACTGCTCAACACACTTCCTAACTATGTACTTTGAACATCTTTAATACTTTCAAGCATATCCACCTATTTCGACTAGCTTATACCTTACTTTATATAGAATCATTATCATTGAAATGCATTTCAAATTGCTTTAGACCAGATTCTTTCCACTATTGTTTGACACTTTTAAGCGAGAATTCGGCACTTCGGCCCTCCGAAGTAGATATATCCTTTTCAAAAGCTATAACTGCAAAAAACTATGGCAATCTTTTTTTTAACAGTTTCGTCGAGCTTACGATGCTGCAGTCGACAAATTCCGTAGAACATAGAGTATTTTCTTAGTTCAAAACGCAAATCTGTTAAACCATCGCCCAAGTTTTTGAGGGGGATAAAACCTGAAATTTTACATCAATCATTTGAATAACAACAATCATATCTAAACCTAAACGATTTCGTGTCTTAATTTAAAAAAAATATATATTAAATGATTTTACAAGTAAATGAAAATAATGATAATGAAAACGAAAACGAACACGAAAAACATACATAAAAGCAAAGCAAAAGTTTCGAAAATGCAAACGTAGTTTTTATCGAAAGCAGCAAAGTAATTTTAGTCTAAGTATATATAATTTACATACCAAAATGACCGACTGAAATTATTGTTAAAAGTTTTATGAACTATACTTGCATATATACATATATTGATATGATCAAGTAAATGAATGAAAGAATAAAGAAAAATATATATACAACAAATTCATATGCGAAGAAAAAATCAACAAAAAAACCAAAAAAAAAAAATTGTAATGGAAAAGGAAATATATTAAAGTTTCTATACCTTAATCAATCATAAATTTGCGATTCAATATATACATACAATATACATACATATACATATTACGATAGTTGATCGAAATCTAATTTTAAATGACGGCAAGACCCCAAGAAGAAGAATTAGTTATATAGGGCCATTTACAATTACATTTAAATAAACAAATAAATCGAACAAAAGTTTTGACATAAGCAGATCGACAACAAATAAAATTTAAAGCAAACGAATTATAAAAAAGTGTTATTTACTTTTATAAAATAGCAAACGAGATTTTTGGCAGTTAAATCCTGATCAGAACAGATCTATCCTGATGGTCGTGAATGTCAAGAATAAGATGCAACCCAAGACTAGTTCCAAAAAGAATTCTAAATAAAAACCATATATTATAAAAACGAAATAAGAACTTCAGCGTTATTAAAACAAAAAGAAACAAATGATAAAAACTAAAAAACAAAAAAAAACCAAAAGAATAATACAATTAAAAAACTATCCTAGCGATTATTATACTTAAAAAAAAAGATAAATATTCAGGCATTTCAAAGATGATGCGATTATCATCATTACTTAAGACCCTCGTTCTTAACTACTTATAGGCACATACATACATACATACATGTATGTATGTCAACTGCGTTGTATTGCATTGCATTGCATTGGATTATATTGTATGGTATTGTATTGTATTGCATTTTAATATGTTGTATTGTATTTACTGTTGGATTGTATTTTAATATATAGAAAGAGTTAATTTCCAATAAAGAGTTTTTAAATGCAACTTTGGCAATTTTTCATTCTTATTCTTTAATGGCAACCGCTCCTTTTATATAAGCCAAGTAAGTATTTGAGATCAATCAAAAGGAAAAATGCAAAACAACAAGACGGAAAGAAAATAAAAGAAAAACAGAGTGCTTAAGAGTTTTTCCCACACACACACACACAGAGAATAAATATTCATTGCAGTGAAGTTGTGCGCTTTTATTGGTATTTGGTATTTGGTAAAACTCATCGTTGGCATTTCATGTTGCCTGTCATTATGCGGAGGCCGCATTGTTTAGAGATCAAATACCAAAGTGTTTGGAATTTAAGGAACTGCCTGGCTGCCAGCCTGGCTGCCTGTCGTCTTCTTCCATTTTTGCTGCAATGTTCCGAAGTGGGCAAACATAAGAATTCGATTGTGGGGGTTGCCAAGCATACTTGTCGGAAAAAAAGGGGAGCGTCGGGCTGGGTAGGGGTAGGAGTAGGGGTGTCACACGTACCACAAATCAATAACAGAAAGTGCGCAACTCTCAATTCCTTACGCTGCCAATCTCCCCCTCAGGCAGCCCCGCTCTGGCATATTTCGTTTAATTAAAAAAGTTCAGCAATGTTTCTGAACAATTGATTCCTAAATTGACATCGTTGACATTTTAATGCGTTTAGTTCCGCTTGTCACTTAATGTGAGTTTTATCTTCGGCTACCCATTAACATACATATTGGCAGGGCAGCCTGGCTAAACAACAACGATTTGACCTTAAATGGTTAACCATTTGTCACGAATCCCTAACTAAATACGAACTCTGTATCTGGGTGCCAGTAAGCCCTGCTGCTTATAAATAATGCAGCGAAACGCTTTTAATTATACAAACCGAACAGGTACACCCCATAAATGAAGCCAACGTACACCCACAACACTTGGGCACACTCTGCTGTCAGCCAAGTGTAAAGAGTCGTGTTTATTAGACAAAAACAAACCCCATCTGTATGTGGTCTGGCTAAAGTTCCACTTTAATGTAATAGGAATTACCCCTAATGAAATGCATTGTCAAATGAAATGGTAAAATTGACGACGTCCACTCTTTCCTGAAGTGGCGAACCGCATTAAATCAGCAAACTAACCGCCACTAAATAAACACACACTCACACAAATGTACACACACACACCCACCACACACTCAAATAGCAGACATGCTCACACATGCGAGAGTACAAGATGGTGCGGACGTGGCTGCCTTCTGACCAGGATCTAAAGTTAAAAGCACTTGTAACAAATTGAAATCATTCATCTTACTTTTCGCATTCATTTGCACTCACATGGGAACACTCACACACCCGCACACTCAGTTACGCACACACTTACATATATACACCATATATGTATGCATACCCCTGTCTGCCATTCAAACCGATAATGTGGGCATTTGAAATTCGGCTGGTCAGCCAATAGCATTAAGTAGTTGGGTTTTTTGGCTTTCGTCTGTGCACACAGGTAATCCCCGCCTGGCCCGGGAAACCATCACTGTCGGACAGTCGGACTGTCGCACAGCCGTTAACTGCTTTAAGCGACGCTCTCTATTAGCTAATCTGTACCAGTTTATTATTCATGCCTATCAGTAAATGTGAATTTCCATTTAAGCAATGCATGTTGAGTAGCCTTCACAAGAGGCTATGCAATTATATTGTGGAAACTATTTCTAAAAACCGGAAAATTGTTGGTGTTTCAGAGTGAATCATTTGGTTAATGCGATTTTTCGGTGTGGTTTCGATAAATGTTTGTTTTTTAATTTTGTGCTTTTGATGGAGCATAGTAAACAAAGAAGGCAATGAATTATTGAGCAACATTTTAGTTAGTAATACCGTCTTGACATCAAAAAGGGCATAATACATACGATATACAAAGTAAGTTCGAATAGTGCATTGAATTTGAAAGATGAAAGATGTACAACGTACAATTAGTGATGTTAAGCAGCCCACTCCCGAGACTTACCTAGGTAGACTGAAATTCAAGATACTGGAGTTTATCTTTCCACCGTATGCCAAGAAAACAATTGTAACTTACAAAGTCCAAAATCCTGAACTGAACTTTGGGTATATTACTTTATCATTTTTCATTGCGTTCATTTGGATCTTTCTGGCATTTTACGGTTACAGAAAATTCATAAATGTAAGTCACCATTGTAATTTCTTATTTTATATATATAATCATTAGCAATTCTAATTTAGAATAAACGTAATATAAGGCCATGTCGCTAACAGATAACAGAAGCAGATGAATGCAATGACGGGAGACATGCAAGATGTACAATTTTATGTTATTCCAATAAAAATAGGAATATATACAAAAATGACAGCACCCTCATCAAATTTGACGTACAGCAAAATAATTGTTCGTCTCAATTATCCAAACTGAAACAGCCACTGTCAAATACATTGAATATTATTTAAAAATTGGCAACAGCACAAAGCCGAAATAAAAAAAAAATTGATAATGAACAGGATGCAATATTACTAGTATGCAATATTACTATGTATGAAATTCTCATTCAAGTATAAAATTTATTAAAAGTTATTAAATCGCAAATCTTCTTAAATAAATAACCTTTATACGTCTCTTTTTGTAGAGCACATTCGGTACTTAAAGTAGTTTAGCTAAAGTTATTCTTAAATAATGAATAGCATAGGTATATACTTAGATTAAGACCGTTTTTCATCGAATAAATGTCTTTGAATTAGGCTTTCAGCTTCTTTCGTCTCGTTTCGAAGAACACTTTCAGGATTTGATATTGTCGATCTTAAGGCGACGTTAAAATTTATTATTGTTGACAAATTCTTGTATCAAGATTCACCACATAAAAAAATGCCATTAAATTCGAACCTATTAAAAAATAATATTCCCGCACTTTGTCAATTAAAAATTGTTAAAAAAAAGAAAATAATTAAAAAATAATGACCATAAGCTTATCATAACTGAAGCGAACAAGGTTAGAGCTCTAGAATAATTTGGCATTTTTATTTGGAAACACGATTATTCGCTTAACATTTATTTCATTTAATTTTAACAATATTTGCAATGCTGAAAAAATTCTAAACCTCGACATTTATTAAGTATATGGACACTTAATTAACACATCGATATTTATATGCATTGTATACATTTGCTTGCAAGTAAATGGGTATTGTGCGTATATGTTTGTGTATAGACAGAAAATAAGAAGAAATAAAGAATAAACAAGAAATGAACTTCAATTTTGCGCTCAATCGACTTGTCGGCTGCAGCAGCATGCGGCAAGCACTTTCGAGTGGATGGCTATTAAAACGGGCCAAAACCTGTCAAACTCAAGTAGAAGAGAAATCATTGCTCCATTGAAGCGAAAATTGCATTGATGAGGCCAACGGCAATGACGGGGTGCCAAAGCAAACGTGAAGAAGCTTACATATCCTATCCTATTATACACATTTCTTGCTTATCGCACATATATATATACATATATACATCCACAGGCATACACACACACACACACACACGCACACATATTTATATATAAATAGCATACATACATATAGCATTAATCAGTGGCAGAGAGCAGCTTCTCGCACTTCTCGCCCCACTGCCTGATAAGTCCCTGTCTCTGTCTCTCAAACTGATTCACCACAGCTTGACGGCCGCTCGTAAGCAGAATCGAGTTGATCTTTTTTGAAGACGCTCTCAGTGTAATTCAACTGCCATAGGAGCGCGCACGTCGGAGCGCTTCATTTCAAACAGTACGAAATATTAAAGTCTGTGTAGATATCAATTGTAAATTCGGCATGAATCTCCTGCTGGGTGTGATATTGCTGCAATGCATATTTCAGAGCTACGCACAAGGTGAGTTCACAAATAAGATCGGGACCATCTTTGGGGTCAAAGCCCGACTAATGTTTGGAAAAATAAAAATAATAAACAAATAAAAATAAAAAAATCCCAAAAGCAATAACAGAACAACTGGTTATCAGCAGTGAACTCGACCCAGCGAAATCCGTCTAGAATTTTATTGCTTGAACATAACGGTGGGGCTTTTATTTCTGAGAATGACGATGGCTGTCTTTGTTGGATTTTTATTGATATTGATTTTATTATTTTTGTTGCAGAAATATTTGGACGTTGTCGGACGCCAGCGGAACAATCTGGCACCTGCATCAGGCTCGTGGAATGCGATTATCTCTACCAAATGGTTCAGAAGCGCTCAATTTCCCCAGCTGAACGCAATCTACTGCAGAACAGTCAATGCGGCTATCGCAGTGGCCAGGTGCTGGTAAGTATCTAGGACATAAGCATGAATCTATTTATAGATACCATTGAAGAGAGACGCGTTTGCTTCTTGCAGATTTGCTGTGCCAACAGTCGCAGCATACCCCAGCAGCCAGTTTGGGGAAATTCAGGAAATCTACCGCAACCGCAACCGCAACCTCAACCGCAACCGCAACCACAACCTGAACCTCAACCCACGAAATATACCAATTTGTTACCCAAAATACCCGATTGTGGTGATAACTTTGGAGATCGCATCGTAGGTGGTGTGAATACCGGCAAAAAGGAGTTCCCCTGGCTGGCACTCCTCGGATACGCCAAACGTAAACAAAAATCCACTCGCATCTTGTTTGCTGTGAAATTATATATATATTTTCGTTTTTCTTTTTGTTAGCTAACAATGTCATTGGGCACCACTGTGGCGGTTCTTTGATCAACAATCGATATGTGCTGACTGCAGCACATTGCGCTGTTGCGATTCCCAGAACTTGGCGCTTGATATCCGTGCGTCTTGGCGAGTGGGACACGTCCAGCAATCCGGACTGCACCCGGGAGAGAAATGGTCGTTTAGATTGCAATGACCCCTATGTGGACATGCCAGTCTCTGAGATTATTACGCATCCCCAATACCCTATAACTGAGAAGGATCAGCATCACGACATTGCACTGCTGCGTCTCCAAAATGCAGTGACGTTCACTGCATTTATATCGCCGGTTTGCCTTCCCCTACTTCCAGAGCATCATAATAATTTATTCCTGGGCCGACAAATGATTGTCGCCGGCTGGGGTCGCACCGAGACAAATGCAACATCCAATATCAAGCAGAAGGCCGAAATCGAATCTGTGACTGCGTCTGCATGTGCCCGCCGTTATAGCCCCCGACGCACACTTGCCTACAATCAGCTCTGCGCTGGTGGAGTCGAGGGAGTAGATTCGTGCAGCGGCGATTCTGGCGGACCTTTAGGTAATTGTTCAATTGATCTGTTCGATTGTCTATCGCTTATCATTATTATTTTTGCTTTCGTTTTAGTTTTGGAGGAAATCACTGAAGGCTATGGCAACTATTTTCTGACCGGCATCGTGTCTTTTGGCCCCACACCCTGTGGCCTTTCTGGCTGGCCGGGAGTTTACACTCTCGTCTCCGCATATATTGAATGGATTGAAACCAATATTAGACCATAAGAACTTGAACTTACTCGCATGTGCAAAAGACATTTTAACCTAATGATTATTAAATCACTCGTAATACAATTGATTTTGGTGTTTAATTACTATATATTTTGATAACTTGCTTACTTCTTATCTCGTTGGGAAAGTTTGCTAGAGCGCGAACATATTTATCGATAGTGAATTAGTAAGTTTCTTATCGATGTCAGGAGTAAGCATTTCACATTAACACAGCGTTAACTCTGTCTTCTAATAACAGTCGATTGATTTTCGGTGTCGATACTTTAATGTTACGTACATTTTGCCGAGATATGTTAACTAAAATATTGAAAATCTTCTGCATTGCAAATTCCCAATCACGACAAGTGAGTCTTTGTTTATCTGTCTGGTTATTACCAGTTCTAGCTTTAATTTCAACCCCTATTGTAGGTGAAGTGAGATTTACGTTGAAATTTTCGAGCCGCTCAGTGTGATTTCAACTGGCAGCGAGAGACGCTTGTCTGCGCAATTGACAATAATCCGAGAACATATTTAAATTTATAAATCGGAATGAAATTTCTGCTGATCGTTGTATTGCTGCAAAGCATATTCCAAAACTACGCACAAGGTGTGAGGTTGACGGGGGGAAAGACAACAGAAGCTTATAGTTGATTCAGAGAAATGTATTTAAAGCTAAACAACATTAAGAATACAACTGGTTATCAGCGGTGAACTTGAATAAACAATAATTATTGATTAAATATGAATAAACAATAATTATTGATTAATGTATTTAAATCTGTTGGAATTCCCCGTTGTCTTTGTTGCAGTAACATTTGGCAGTTGTACGACGCCAGGGGAGCAAAGTGGAATATGCATCCCGCTCCGAGAATGCGACTATCTGTTTGAGCTGCTCCAAAGGTCACCCGGAGCTGCTGAGCGTAACCTACTGCAGAGGAGCCAATGCGGCAATAGAGATGGCCAGGTTCAGGTAAGTTGGATATATGCGACGTATGTGTAGATAAAAATAATATTATTTTTGTAGATTTGCTGTGCCATCAATCGAAGTGGAAATAATCGCCAGTCTCAGCCCCCATCCGTAATAGATGAGCAGAGCCAACCACAGCAGACTTTGCTCTCGCAACACTCCAGCCTGCTGCCCCAAGCTCCTAACTGTGGTGACAACTTTGCAGATCGAATTTTTGGCGGTGTTAACGCCGGCAAAAAGGAGTTTCCCTGGATGGCACTCGTCAAGTACACGAGATGTAAGTGTCAAAGGACGGTCACAACTGCCACATGACTCACTCTAAGTTCATCTGTTCTAGCTGACGGTATCACCAGCCACCGTTGTGCCGGCACCCTGATCAACAATCAATATGTTTTGACTGCGGCACATTGCGTCTCTGCAATTCCTCTCAATTTTCGGCTAACCGGCGTGCGTCTGGGTGAATGGGATACGAATACGAATCCGGATTGCATAACGGAGAGAAATGGCAGACTTGACTGCAATGATCCGCATGTGGATGTGCCTGTTTCAGAGATTATTCCGCATCCCCAATATCACGGCAGCGACAATGATCAATTGCACGACATTGCCCTGCTGAGACTAAAGTCTCCGGTCAACTTTACTCAGATCATTTCGCCGATTTGCCTGCCCCTGCGACAGGAACAACACAATAATATATTCCTTGGCCATCAATTGGTTATCTCTGGCTGGGGTCACACTGAAAACAACATCACACCCAATATCAAACAGAAGGCGATAGTTGAATCTGTGCCGACAGCAGAATGCCATAATCGTTTCTTTAGTGAACTACATCGAACTGTTACCGCGAACCAAATCTGTGCCGGCGGAGTGAATGGCATCGATTCGTGCCGCGGTGACTCTGGTGGCCCATTAGGTAATATCACGCTAAGCAGTAAAATCTATAATTTATGTTCAATTGTAATTTTTTTTAAAACTAGTTACGCTCGATATATATGATCGCAGCAGCAATTATTATCTTGTCGGCATCGTGTCTAATGGGATAAATCCCTGTGGCCTTGATGGCTGGCCGGGAGTTTACACACTTGTCTCTGCATATGTTGAATGGATTGAAGCCACGATTAGAGCTTAGGAGTGCGTACATATTTATACCAACTGATTATTAAAGCACATAAATTTTTTGAACTTGTTTTAAGCGCGCACATATTTATCGACAGTACATCGATCGTGTTATCTTTATCGATATTTGCAGCATTTTGTTGGCGAACGCATTTTGCGCTAACAGGAGTCAATTAATGTGTCAATGTTATTATTGACTCGATAACACAATCGATTGACACGCGGTAACGATAGCTTGTTATACTGAAATAGCCAGGAGACATTAACCAACATGTTGAAAAACATTTGCGTTACACAGTTAAATTTGCTGAGAAGCGCAACCAGCCTGCAGCAGCAAGTGCGAGTAAGTATTGCCTGCATAGCGAAGCACATATAAAATTAGCTAACACCAGTTGTTGCCAACAGACCACGTTCGTCTTGAAGCGCAAATATGAACCGTTGTTACACAAGACCAATGAGAAACCCCGACGAATGCGTGCAAAGCATTTCATCTACGAGCTGGTGGAGGATACGTTGGTTAAGAAGCGCCCCAACATGGAGGTGGTGCTCAAGACTTTTGTCGAGGGCGTTGGCGACAAAGGCGATATCGTCTCCATGAAGCCCAATTTTGTGTACAACAAATTGTTGCTGCCCGGATTAGCGACCTACAAAACACGCGAATCCATTGCCAAGTATTCCAAGACGGAAGCCGAAAAGTCGGCAGTGCAACACAGTTCAGCGTATGCGCAACGGACGGTGAATATGCTGGGGTCCATCGTGTTGGCGGTTGTTATGAACAAGGACGAACCTTGGGTGCTGGAGCCGTGGCACATTAAGGCATCGCTGCGCAAGGCGGGCTTCCACTGCAAGGAGGAGTGCATTCGCTTGCCCAAGGAGCGCATCGAGGGACCCGACCTAAAAAAGGAGAGCAAGGAATTCTGTTGCACGATAACAATCAACAAGTTGGAACAGGCAACGCTCAGGTGTCGCATCCATCACTGGAGCACAGATCCCAGCGAGCGTTTACCCTACGTCCTCGAGCACTGGAAGCTGCCAGCGGAACCACTGCTCAATGTGGGCCAGCCGGAAACAGAATCAACTCAGAAGAATGCTTAAGTGAACGTTGTAGTTAATAAAAACTGTTTGTATTTTATAAATTCATTTTATTTTTTAAATCAACGTTCAATATGCTGACAAGAAAAAATATTTAAACCTAAATGATGCAACTTCTGTTTTTTTTTTTTTGTTATGCTTAAGTTATGTAATTATTGTGGATAGAAAGATAAAAAAGGAATTAGTGCACCGCCTTCAGTTCGACGTCAAAGACGAGTGTCGAGTTGGGGGGAATTGTGGGCGGCTGGCCGCGTGCCCCATATGCCATGTGCGGGGGGCAAGTGATGCGCCGCTTGCCGCCCACCTTCATGCCAACAACGCCCACATCCCAGCCCTTGATCACCTCGCCGGCACCCAATGCGAACTTGAAGCCGTTGCCCTTCTGCATACTGTCGAACGTCTTGTTGTTCGACTTCAACCGTCCAATATAATAGACGGAGACGCGTTTGCCCTGTTTGGCCTCCGGGCCACTGCCAGCACTCACGTCCTGGACTCTCACGCCACCAGTTATGGCACGCTCGCCGCCAGATTGCTGCTGCTGCTTGGCATCTTTTCCCTTGGGCTGCTCTTTCTTGATCTCAGGTGCGGCGGCACCTTTTTTATCCTTCTTCGACTTTTGCTGTTGCTGCTGCTTGTCCTCTTTCTTGGCCACACCATTCTGTTCCTTGGCAGGCTTCTTGTTGTTTTCATTTAGTTTGGCTTTTTTTGGTTGAGGTGACGCATCTTCTGCCTCAGAGTCACCTTCCTCATCATCGTCATCATCATCGTCATCCTCTTCGTCATCATCGTCTTCGTCATCATCGTCTTCCTCACCCTCCTCGTCGCCAGATTCCTCCTCATTGAGGAATGAAGAGTATTCAGCAGCCAGCTTGTTGTCGTCTTCGTCCTCCTCACTGCCCTCCTCAGATTCCGAGTCATTTGTGGTGGCCACCTTGCCGCCGCCAGTCTTTTGCTGCTTCTGCAATGCCTTGGCGACTGCCTCATATTCTTCATCCTCGTAATCCTCATCCTCAGCATCGTGCATGTAGCCAATCAACGAAACTGCTGCATCGCCTAAACAAAAAAATGAAAAGGTTTTTGTGTGAGTAAATTGAAATCGCAAATTATGTTTTACAAAATTCGTTCTACCAGTTGTTTGGAATGCAATCTTATCGCCGATGCAGAAGTTCAAATCGAGCGGCACTTGATGAATATTTTTACTTGTGTCCAATGTGGCCAAAATGTACTTGTTTTGGTTGGCCGTCAGATAGAGTTTGGCAGATCCGCCCTCATAGATAGCGGCGCCCGAGAGATGGAAGGACTGCACAATGGTTTGTGTGTATTTTCGGTTTGGTTTCATATTCAATCCTACAATAATCAAAAGCAATACATTAAGCACTTTTACATTGCACATATCTAAAATAAAAAATTTCCTTGTACGCCAAGTTTGGCGCAAACACGTGGTTAAATTGGAAGTACTGCTGAATGGACGCTTGCCATAGGCAATTCATGTGCTTATTAAATGCACACCTAACCATTTAAATGTGAGCAATTTATTACATACCCCACCACATCGACATCTTGAGGTTTTTATATTGATTTCGCACAGCAAGGAAAGAAAAACGTGGATAACAGAAATTGTCTGCAAGACACGACTGACGCCGGCTACTCGCAGTGCTGGAAAAGATGTAATGGCATTCCGGCGCGAACGTTTAGCCAGAGTTGTTGCAAATGCATAGATATATCGATAAATCGATGCTTCACGATAGTTGCCGATATTGATTTAAGACTCACTATTCGCACACAGTCGCCGACATTGTTCATGCAACACTGCATGTATGCGTCGCTTTTTGACTGGCCAAAAAAAAAGAACTGTGTTTGTGTATTTGTGACGGAGAAAATCTTGGTTTTTGAGAAACGGTGCTCCGAGCCCCGCCTTTCAGTGCAAATTTTATCTGCACTTCCGTTGTCAAAGTTTTAGAGTGATGACAAATATAGCAACATGACCGAGAAGATAACGCTAGCCGACGCCCTCTCCAATGTGGAAGTGCTCGACGAGATTCCGCTGCCCGACGAGCAGCCCTGCATTGAGGCCCAGCCCTGTTCAATTATCTACAAGGCGAATTTCGATACGAACTTTGAGGATCGCAATGGTTTCGTTACGGGCATTGCAAAATACATCGAAGAAGCGACTACCCATGCAAATCTGGTATGCAAAACACTTAACAATTATTATTATTATTATCTATTATTGGTGTTTAGGAAATGCAGAGAAAATCAAGTATATTTTATATGCAACTTTCGCGAAAGAAATTTGTTAGCAAATGATAATTAGCTTATCAGAATGAATATATCCCAATTGGAAAAATGTCATTTATGTATTCTCCTCTTAACTCGCAGAACGTTTTGCTGGATGAAGGTCAGAAGCATGCTGTTATGCTTTACACCTGGCGCTGCTGTTCGCGTGCCATTCCACAGCCCAAGTCGAATGAGCAGCCCAATCGTGTCGAGATCTATGAGAAAACTGTGGAAGTATTGGCGCCCGAGGTGAATAAGCTGCTCAACTTTATGTACTTCCAGCGCAAAGCAATTGAGGCATTCTCGGGCGAAGTGAAACGATTGTGTCATGCAGAGAAACGCAAGGATTTCGTATCGGAGGCGTATCTCTTGACGCTGGGCAAGTTCATCAACATGTTTGCCGTGCTTGACGAGCTGAAGAACATGAAGTCTAGCGTGAAAAACGATTATTCGACGTATCGGCGGGCGGCACAGTTCCTCAAAGTGATGTCCGATTCACATACGCTGCAGGAGTCACAGAATCTGTCGATGTTCTTGGCCACACAGAACAAGATTCGTGACACCGTCAAGGATACGCTGGAGAAGATCGTTGGCTATGAGGATCTGCTGTCGGATGTGGTCAACATCTGTGTCCATATGTTCGAGACCAAGATGTATTTAACGCCCGAGGAGAAGCATATGCTCGTCAAAGTCATGGGCTTTGGTCTATTTCTGATGGACAGCGATGGTTGCAACATTAACAAACTGGACCAGAAGAAGAAGATCCGTCTGGATCGCATTGATCGCATCTTCAAGAATCTGGAGGTGGTGCCGCTCTTTGGGGATATGCAAATCGCACCATTTAATTACATAAAGCGCAGCAAGCACTTCGATTCGAGCAAATGGCCGTTGTCCAGCTCGAATGCGATCAGTCCACAAGCGGATCTAATGGTGCATTTGCCGCAGATACGCGAGGATCATGTCAAATACATATCCGAGCTGGCGCGCTACACCAACGAGGTGACCACCACCGTCAAGGAGAATCCGTCGGATGCCGAAAACCGCATTACGGCTGATTTGGCACTGCGCGGCCTCCAGCTGCTGTCCGAGTGGACCAGTGTCGTAACGGAGCTCTATTCATGGAAGCTGCTGCATCCCACGGATCATCATCAGAACAAGGATTGCCCCGTTGAGGCCGAGGAATACGAGCGCGCCACTCGTTACAATTATACGTCGGAGGAGAAGTTCGCTCTGATCGAGGTCATAGCGATGATCAAGGGTCTCCAGGTGCTCATGGCACGAATTGAGACGGTCTTGTGCGAGGCCATTCGACGCAACATATACTCGGAACTGCAGGATTTTGTGCAGCTTACGCTTCGCGAACCGCTGCGCAAGGCGTTCAAGAACAAGAAGGATCTTATCCGGAGCATCATTATGTCGGTGCGTGAAACATCCGCTGATTGGCAGAAGGGTTATGAGCCCACCGATGATCCCGTGTCCAAGGGCAAAAAGGATACAGAAGGCGGATTTCGCATCCATGTGCCACGCCTAAATGTTGGCCCCTCGTCCACCCAGCTATATATGGTGCGCACCATGCTGGAGTCTCTGATTGCAGACAAGAGTGGTGGCAAGCGTACTCTGCGCAAGGACATCGACGGCAACTGTCTCATGCAGATTGACACCTTCCACAAGACCTCATTTTATTGGAGCTACCTACTCAACTTGAGCGACACCCTGCAGAAGTGCTGCGATCTCTCCCAGCTGTGGTATCGCGAATTCTATCTGGAAATGACCATGGGTCGTAAGGTGAACAAGTGTTTGGTGCGTCATACGCATAACGAGGAGTGCAAGGATCTGATCACCATGGAGAAGCGCATACAGTTCCCCATTGAAATGTCAATGCCCTGGATTCTCACCGATCACATACTCCAAACCAAGGAGCCCTCCATGATGGAGTAAGTTCTTACTATATATACGAGGTGTGTTCAAAAAGTATCGCGAATTTTGTGTTTTTTCAGATATTATTTATTTATTCATGAATATCTATTTTGTCCCCTTCAAAGTAATCCCCATGAGATATTATACACTTGTGCCAAGGGTTTTTCCAATCTTCGAAGCACTTCAAAAAATCATTTTTTTTTATCTTGTTCAGCTCCTCCTTCGATCCCGTCTTTATCTCGTCAAGCGTAGCGTAACGTCGTCGTTTCATGGGCCTCTTCAGTTTAGGGAACAAGAAAAAGTCACAGGGGGCCAGATCTGGGGAATACGGTGGCTGCGGCATCATTAGTGTGTTGTTTTTGGCCAAAAAGTCGCGCACAAGCAACGATGTGTGAGCAGGGGCGTTATCGTGGTGCAAAAGCCAATTTTTGTTCTTCCAGAAATCCGGGCGTTTCTGGCGGATTGCTTCGCGCAAATTGCGCATAACTTGCAGGTAATATTCCTTATTGACCGTTCTACCCTGTGGCAAGAACTCATGATGCACCACGCCCCTGCAATCGAAGAAAACTGTCAGCAAAACTTTCACATTCGACCGAACTTGGCGCGCTTTTTTCGGTCTTGGTTCGTGCGGCAGCTTCCATTGAGATGATTGAGCTTTGGTTTCCACGTCGTAACCATAAACCCACGATTCGTCACCAGTTATGACCCTCTGGAGCAAATTTGGGTCGTCGCGGACAGAGTCCAACATCTCATTAGCAATGTTCATGCGATGCTGTTTGATTCGACGATTGGCCAATACCATTTTCTCCACTCCATTAATTTTTTCGTCTGTTGTTGAAGTGCTCGGGCGTCCGGCACGCTCTTCGTCGTTCACATCTTCTCGGCCTTCTGAGAACATTTTGTACCACCGATAAACGTTGCTTCCGTCCAAGGTAGCTTCTCCGTATGCCACAATCAACATTCGGAATGCATCCGCGCACTTAATTTCGTTTTTCACACAAAATTTGATACAGGTTCTTTGATCCATATTTTTGAATAGGTAAAAATCGAAGACGATCCAAGCAAGCAAAGCAGCTGTCAACAATTAAGTGAACATTCAAAATGGCCGAGCTTGTCGGCATAAGTGAGAGACATGAGTACCAACATAACGCTACAAAAAAATCGAAATTCGATTATACGTAACCCACGAAAATTCAAAATTCGCGATACTTTTTGAACACACCTCTTACGTAACCCGCGAAAATTCAAAATTCGCGATACTTTTTGAACACACCTCGTACTCTTATCGATTACGAATTCTAATTTGTTTCTTTATCGTGTAGATTTGTGTTGTATCCATTGGACTTGTACAACGATTCAGCGCATTATGCGCTCACTGTCTTCCGCAAGCAATTCCTCTACGACGAGGTCGAGGCAGAGGTCAATTTATGCTTTGACCAATTTGTCTACAAACTCAGTGAACAGATTTTTGCCCACTACAAACAGCTGGCGGGAAGGTGAGCTCAACCATTTATCGAAATAAAAATATCAACTAAAGATGCTTTCCTTTGGTCTTTTTAAACAGCATTTTCTTGGACAAACGTTTTCGTCTGGAGTGTGAAGTTCTCGGCTTTAATTTTCAATCATATCCACGCAATAATCGCTATGAGACACTGCTGAAACAACGACATGTTCAGTTATTGGGTAAGAAATTACAATTCCTATCTAATTGTAAAAAAAAACTTCTAATGTAATATTCAATTCTGCATTTCAGGTCGTTCCATTGATCTGAACAAACTGATTACGCAACGCATCAATGCAAATATGCACAAAAGCATCGAATTGGCCATCAGTCGCTTTGAGGGCAACGACATCACTGGCATTGTGGTAAGCAACGATAATAGAAAAACCACAAAAACCCAACCGCAAGTTGAGCTACATCATTTGCCACATAATAATAATTGCAGGAACTTGAGGGTCTTTTGGAGGCTAATCGCATTTGTCACAAAATGCTCACCAAGTATCTGGCTTTGGATAATTTTGATGGCATGGTTAAGGAAGCTAATCACAATGTACTCGCGCCCTATGGTCGCATCACATTGCACGTCTTTGTCGAATTGAATTACGATTTTCTTGTTAATTACTGCTATAATGCTGCCACAAATCGGTAAGCCATCCTATCAATTCTTTTTGTCCAAGTATTCATGTGACATCTCTTGCAGCTTTATACGCACCAAGGTCAATTTATCATCAACGCAGCCCATACAGAGAGAGAAGCCGCCTCAGATGTCCCACTACTATCTGTGGGGCTCAAAGCAGCTGAATGCCGCTTACACCACCCAGTATGGGCAGTATACGGGCTTTGTGGGATCACCACATTTCCATGCCATGTGCCGGCTGCTGGGATATCAGGGCATCGCTGTTGTCATGGATATAATACTCAAGGATATTGTAAAGCCTCTGATACAGGGCTCACTGCTGCAGTTCACCAAAACGCTTATGATTGCCATGCCCAAATCTTGCAAACTTCCACGCTGCGAATACGGTTCGCCCGGCGTGCTCAGCTACTATCAGGCGCATCTCACGGACATTGTGCAATATCCGGACACAAAAACGGAACTATTTCAATCGTTCAGAGAGTTTGGCAACTGTATTATCTTTTGCCTGTTGATCGAGCAGGCTCTGTCGCAGGAGGAGGTCTGCGACCTGCTACACGCAGCGCTCTTCCAAAACATATTTCCTCGACCATTCTGCAAAGGTGCGTCTGAATTGATCTACAATCAAATTTTATTTTAATTTTATATTTCTCTTGCAGAGAATGAAAAGCCGGAGGCTAAGCAGAAGCGCCTTGAGGCTCAGTTTGCCAACTTGCAAATAGTGTCGAATGTGGAGAAAATTGGCACTGCTAAGGTAAACAGCTGCTTATGTTCGATCACTTGATATTCTATATATAATATATCATATCTATTGTATATCTACAGCAAGCAATGATAGCACGCGAGGGAGATCTGTTGACACGCGAGCGCCTCTGCTGCGGCCTGAGCATCTTTGAGGTAATCTTGAATCGCGTCAAGAGCTATTTGGACGATCCCGTGTGGTGTGGTCCACCACCAGCCAATGGCATCATTCATGTGGATGAATGCTCCGAATTTCATCGGTTATGGTCCGCCCTACAGTTTGTCTACTGTATTCCCGTGCGCGGTACAGAGTACACCATCGAAGAGCTCTTCGGCGAGGGTCTTAACTGGGCCGGTTGTGTCATGATTGTGCTGCTTGGCCAGCAGCGTCGCTTCGAAGCCCTCGACTTTTGCTATCACATTCTGCGAGTGCAGCGCGTCGATGGCAAGGATGAGGATGTAAAGGGCATTGTAAGTAATCAAGTAAAATGGAATGGTATGAAAAAAACCTTTCTAAAATTATATCCATTGCAGCAATTGAAACGCATGGTGGACCGCATTAGACGCTTTCAAGTATTAAATTCACAAATTTTCTCAATACTTAACAAATATTTAAAGGGCGGCGATGGTGAGGGCTCAAATGTGGAGCATGTGCGTTGTTTTCCGCCGCCACAGCATCCATCGGTAATATCCTCATCGTCACACTATCAGGATCCACAAAAGCTGCGGCAAAGCATGAACAATTGATTTGCATTCATGTTGCATTTAAGCTAATCGTAGTAGACACTCAAGTTAATATTTAACCAGAATTACAATTTCTATTTACACACACACAATATGCGGGCATTTACGGCAGGATTTAGAAAAAAACAATACAAAAAACAATGTATGTGTCCTGCCTGAGAATACATTCGATTTTATTACAATTGTTTTTTTTTTGTTTGTTGTGAGGTATATATCCTTTACACTATGTATATTCTATTATGCAATTACATAGACATATATATTGCTATATATATTTATAGATTTACCACTAAATTCCATGCTACAATCTATTGCATTCTCTTTATAAACTATTTCAAATATTGTATGTGCAGTGCTGAGTGAAAAAAAAACAAACAAAACTATTAATTTTGCTTAATAATGCGAGAATCAAATTAGCCAAAGAATTGACACGACGATGGGCAAAAATGAAAAAAAACGAAAAGTATTAATAATAAAAGAGAAACAGCCAATTACCCAGCGCGCATATAAAGAAAACTAAATAAATATGCATGTGAAACCGAATTGACAACACATACGCCATTAAATACGTATGTAAACAGATACAAGATACATAAACACACATACACCTACACACACACACACATATATACACAAACTTAATACAATGAACTTTATCGAATAAAATTTTCATACGTATTTCTAACAAACCCTTAAATTTAGAAAATGGGCTTCTTTCTGGCAAGTGTTATATTTATATTTTTACTATTGGATATGTATAAATGTTTGATCTTTATGCATTATAAATTCTGGAATGCCCGAGTTTTAGATGAAATTGGTTTCCTAGCAGCCAGAGGACTTCTTTGAGACACCATTGTTTGCCGGACAGCTGACCGGATGGGTATGGAGGATCGTGAAGTTATCGGCATAGTTGCGTGGCAAATTGAATTTGGCACTGTCGGCACCCAAATAACAGGCACCATAGGCGCTACTCTTGGTGATGCACACCAGCTTGAGATTGTAATCGATGCTCATCTTCGAGATCTCCGTGGTGAAAGCGTCCTTCATCAGATTCCAACTGCTCCACACGGAGCCAACGCAGACGACGTTCAGATCACCGGACTTGACCAAATCCTTGTGCACCTTGGGCAAGAGCGCCTTAATCATGCGTGCCAAAAGGACAGCAGCCTCCTCGAAAAGCGACAGCGATAGCTTGTCCCCGTTTTCGGCACTCAGAGCCAGTTTCTTACAAAGATTGGCAAAGAAGGGCTTATCGAACTTGGCATAGCAATGTGGAAGCATATCGTAGCGTGTCTCTATGTTAAAGTGCTCCTTGATGAGAGCCCAGGTCTTCTCGATGGGCACCGGTGACTTCTCAAGGTTGTCCATGTCATCGAAGACCACCTTGATGGCACGATAGGATATGTACCAAGCTGAGAGATAAGAAATAACAAACGATTAATCATGGGGAGTGTCGGAGAATAACAATAGAGATTAGTTGTTCATCAAGCGCTATCAGCGAATCCTAATCGCAAATCCCAAGGCATTTGCATTGAATTCACAAATTCTAGTCATGAGCTGATAAAGGCCTGATGGCTAGTTAACATTAAATGGGAACATACCGCTGCCCTCGTCCCCCAGAAAATTGCCCCAACCACCGCAAGTGGCTGTGGTCCCATCCGGATTGCGCAGCAGGCAATTGGAGCCAGTGCCCGAGATTAACACCATGCCGCCAATGGATGAAGCGGTGAACATGCTGCCCATTGTATCGCTGGAGACGACATAGCTATCAGCCAGGTTTGGGAATGTGTTGCGCAACTCCTGCTCCAACTCGCGATTGGTTGCCTCCTATTTGTGGTGGGAGTTTTGGGAATATTGCAAATGTATATGTGCCTCAATCAAGTCAGCTGAATCCCGCTTACCTGCTCACAGCCGCTCAGGCTGAGACCCAAACTAGCCAATTTTGTGTCCTTGGCTATGTTGGCCTCATCCTTGCAACGCTCGACCATATCAACAATGCGGCGTGCACATTCTGGTATGCCGATACCCCAGTGATTTGTGCCCAAGCCACTGGTGGTGCCAACAGATTCGCCGCTCTCATCGCAGATAACCAATCGGGAGTGTGTTGCTCCGCTGCAATATGCATGAAAATACTCGGTGAATGCCCAAAATCTATAAGGGTCATTAACTTATTAATATGCATCCGGTTGACATTTATTGTTGAACTAAGGCCAACGAACAATGAAGAATACAATAGAAATATGTGTGTCAGCTCTATCAATAGTAATTCAATTAAATCGACTCAATTGTGCCCAATTGAAATTGAAGACCTGCAGGCATATTCTGTATTTGGTGACGTTCATTTAAAATAATCAACTTTAAAAAAAGGTACAATGAATGGCGCCTCTTATCAGATTCTGGCTATTTTTATACTACATATGGCTAAATTTGTTAAAGCTAAATTTGTATACAATACAATCTGGTATTAGCTCGCTTTCCCCGGTTCAAACTTTAGAAGGAGGCTTGCATTTATTTTGTCACCCAATTGAAAATTTGATAGCATAAAAAGCAATAAATTGGCGCCTGCCATTTTAACCTGGAGGAGCCATCAAATTGTTGTCACATGCTAATCAAAATCAAACAAATTTCTTGCTCTTATGACAAAGATCATATGCCATAAATTAACTTTTAAATTTCCGATTTTATTAATATATGATGAATTTTAATTCGCTGTTTCTATTTGGTTAATGAACTGTTTGGCGCTTGGCAGAATTCAAATATAACACGTGTGTGACGTCAGCACAAACAGCTCGAAGCTGGCAACACTGTGTCTGTGTCTGTAGGAGAAATGCGGCGTTGCCATATCGCCGCACACAACCAATATTGCACAATATAATTTTTTAATTGTTGGTAATTGACGTTGAAAAGTGCGTGTCGATTTGTGGGCGGAGCAAGTCCGAGTGTCATCTCAAACTAATTAAAACAATAGAAAAACATAAACTTAATTGAAATGAAGCTGCTGACAAATGTACGCAAACTGCTGCTGCTACAACAGAGCCCCAAACAGCGACTAATCACAACAGCAAGAACAATAACAAAAATAAATCAGCCACATGACGAGGCTGAACCGGCTTTGACCAGTTCGGAACTAGACGAGCTGGAGCGGAACTGTGAGATGCGCCATCACAAGAACAATGTGCCGCTTATCCGGCAACTGGTTCAAGCGTTGCACAGCACTCGTCAAACAGGGCAGGAGCAGGAGCAGACACGCCGGCAACTGGAGGAGCAACTGGAACTGCTGCCTAATGCAACACATCCACGTCTGCTTGGCTATGACAATCAGCCACTGGAGCTGGCAAACTACAAGCATCGAGTGCTGCCCGAGCAGGGCGTCGCCAAAGAGTTCTCGGATCTGGCGCGTGCTCTCAATCTATATCGCATGGATCATCTGGGCAACTATACGGGACACAAGAGCTACTATCTGACGGGTCAACTGGCCATGATGGAACAGGCCATCATACAGTATGCACTGCAATCAATAACCAGGCAAGGCTTCAAGCTGATCTCCGTGCCGGATATACTGCCCCGGGAGATCATCGAGGCCTGTGGCATGCGCACCGAGGGGGAACGCACCCAGGTCTATAAACTGGACACGGGCGAATGTTTGTCGGGCACATCGGAAATGGCGCTAGCTGGTTTCTTTGCCCAGCGGCAGCTGGCGGAGCAGGAACTCCCAGTGAAGGTGGCCGCCGTGAGTCGTTGCTATCGGGCGGAGACCTCGGGACTGCACGAGGAGAAGGGAATCTACCGAGTGCATCAGTTCACCAAGGTAGAAATGTTTGCGATTGCCACACCAGAGCAATCTGAGCAAATCCTCGAGCAATTCAAGAACACAGAAATTGCGCTCTTCAAGCGATTGGGCATCAATTTCCGACTGCTCGACATGCCGCCCTGCGAGCTGGGAGCCCCGGCATACCAGAAATATGACATTGAGGCCTGGATGCCCGGTCGCCAGATGTGGGGCGAAATCTCCAGTTGCAGCAACTGCACAGACTACCAGGCCAAGCGACTCCAGATTCAATATAGACGCGACAGCGATGGAAGTCTGGCATATGCCCATACCATCAATGGCACCGCAACCGCGATTCCTCGCCTGCTCATCGCTCTGATTGAGTCGTATCAGGGCGCTGGGAATGGGAACGACTTCATACAGATACCGGAAGTACTGGTGCCATTCATGAATGGCCAGCGAACCATTACGAAAAACAAGAAAGTTCCCGAAATAAAGCTGGTGAAGTTTATCAAGTCAACTTAGTTAGGTTTAGAGATTAATAAAAATAAAATAAAAAAGCAAAATCATATATTAAACGAAAAACAAACAAAAACTTGTCATTTGGGAAGAAGATTAAATACGCTTGCCATAATTTTGACAGATCTAATCAAGCCAAGTGAAGTTTATCAGCTTAATGTTAGGTTTAGAGAGTATTAAAAACTCAAATGCCACAAAATTATATATTAAACGAAAGGTAAAGAATGGAAGAATATTAAATACTCTTTGAAAGTTTTGGCAGATCAAATCTACCAACATACTCGTATATAAAAAAGCTGAAATGAACTCAAATAATTGTTTCTATCCATTAAGCTAATGTTGCATATACCACAATAAAATCGCAATACTCTCTGTAAGAGTATATAAATATGACAGTTTTATCTGCTAAATAGCCCGGCTTCAGTTGATCCCACTGGCAGGTGATTGTCGAGTGCGAATAATATTGACAACAATAATCTGTCGCGTTGTTAATCAATTGCGCACTTGATATGTGTATAATATTATTTATGTGTGTATAGAATCGGGGTTCATGTATCAAGAGCAACTATCGACCTTACTTACCCTTCAATGCCACCAAAATATCTCATCTTAATTGCTCCAACTTTTTGTCGCAGCTTTATTAGTTGATGGAAAATTCGCAACAAAAAAACCTATAAAAAAAATATAAATGAATTAATGAATCACAAAGCATTCCAACAGGTTGCCAGCCGAAACTACTTGTTGAATAATAGTATCTACCCCTGCCCGAATTACCCCCAAATAAAGTCATATCGAGTTTGCTGAACTCCCGCAAAATCCAGCTGAGCTAAGCAGAAAAATTAAAGTATAGCCAAGAATTGCATGTGATCAAAGAATGTACAAAAGATTTTTTTTTTAATATGTAAACAAACCGCAGACTAGCCACATAAATATTTATAATAATTTCTTGCAGCACAAGCACAAAACAGGCGAACGGGTGAAAGTGATGACAAAAACAAATAATAATAATAATTAAAGTAAAAACAAAACTATTTGTGCGCGCTTGAAACGAGTTTGTAACACAAATTCCATTCACTTTTTACACGTCGTCTTTCTCCCACTTAGAATTCAGATAAATTGTTTGCAACGTTTCATTTGATTTTAACATTAAATTTCGTACTATCACCGCCCACCACCACCCACACACTTAAGCATAAATATATCCGTTAGATTTCTACTATTCTGTTGCACACACCCACAAATTATTGGTGTGTTAGTGGCAACGCAAACCAACCCAATTGGAACTCTCAAAATATTCGCATTTGCAATTCGTCATTTGTCAGTTGATTCTTACCCGCTGACGGTGCTGTGGCTGTTGATGCAGCTCACGTCCAACTGCTTTGAGGCCCGCGCACAAAATATTTGTTTTGAGACGGCTGCATTGTTATTTAAAGATTGGCTTGCGCCACAGCGGCCAGATGGTGCAGCTACATGAGCAGTGTTGTAAAAGCACAACCACACAGTTTCGATTGCCGATAAATTACTTTTGATTAAATAAATTAGTAAACAATATGGTATAAAATAATATTTAAAATAAATGTATATCAGCATTTTTGCAATATTTATTAATAATAAAATAAATTCTTTTAAGTGGCAGTTGCAATTACAATTTCAAACTTCGATTAATTTTTTTTATTTGTAAAAAATCGACATAAGTGGAAAACAATTACTTTTTGCTCTTGTCCTTATCCTTATCCTTGATTGTGTATTTGTCGTAGGACTTTGTGGGATCATATGGCTCCCATCGGCTGGCGGGGAATATGTGCTTGTTGCGTTCATACCAGGAGCGAAGGAGAACTTTGCCCGCGTGCGATTCCTCCTTCTCAACGGATGCATCGCTAATCATCCGCACATCATCGTGGACATCAAATTGGAAGAGTGGACCCGATTTGCCGCGTGCCTTGGTCACGATGAAGTCGTAGAAGGAGTAGTGATGCGGCAGTATCAGATCCTCCTTCACGTACATTAGCTGATCGGCCATAACGGTCTTCAGTTCGATGAACTCCTTGCGCAGCAGTTCCAGGCACTTCTGGAGGAACTGATAGATGGAGTTGCCTTTTTTCATGAGCACATTTCGCCGGTGACCGGAGCCATCCCAGTAACTGAATGTGATTGAGATATCCTCGTCCTTGAGCTCTGCCTGCTGCATAACCCATTCCTGACGCAGTTGCTCGCGCAGACGATTCTCTTGCTCCTCGCGTTCTCGATCGGGTAGAAAGGATGTGTCCACATCGGGATTTTTGCATATTTTCTTCTTCTTTAGGGGTACTTCATCTGTTCGCAATTCGGTCCATTTGACTGGTTGCGGTTTGTGGAACTTGTTCTCCTCCTCCTTGTCTTTATCGGAATCTCCATTGTCCTGATCCTCATCTTCTTCGTCATCTAAATTGAATGACAATGCCTGAATCTGTCGCTTCTGTTTGTTCTTTTCCGCCTGTATGGCTTCCAGGGCGCGTTGTTTCTCCCGATCCTTCTCGTCCTTTTTTTGGGCCAGCTTCTTTTCACGTTCTCGTACGATGTCCTCCTGCTTGGCCTTCATCTCATCCAGGGTGACCAAGCCAATGGTCGACGATTTGAGCTGCTGCTCGACGGCATCGTAGTGTGTCGCAAACTTATTCTCAATCTTGTCCAGCTTCAGCTCTTCCTCAATTTTCTTTTTGCGGAACTCGATTTCTTGTTGTTGGATTTCACGCTTTTTCATCAGCTGTGCTGCTCGCCCAGCCTCGCTGGCGGCACCCTTGTAGTGGGCCATGGCTTGTGCAGGAAGAAGAGTGTTTTAATACCACAAAATAGTGTTCTTATTTTATATCTTTAATCACGCTTTCGTTTTAATCAACTCCAACAATTTGTATTTATTTTGTTTTCTTCTTCTTTTCACACAACAGCTGGTTCTCATTGAACATACTGTTATTTAACACTGAGGTAACATGCCACTAAATTACAAAGAAGTGTAAGGTAATTGCAAATTTAATGCACAATTAGTAAAGCAACAAAGTATAAATAATAAGTAATTATTATATTGAGGAATACATTTAATATTCAAATAATTGATTTATTACACTTTTGAGCTAGTTCCCGTGAACAGAATATCGGCTTTCATAGCAATCAGCTTTTGCGACGGAGCATTATTGGCGGACTCTTCGAATTTGAAATGTGTGCGAGCTTCAACGTCCTTTTAAAGTCCTTTAACGAGCTTTTGTGCGATGTCCAACATAAATAAATTTTGCTTGGTGCCGTTAACTGATTCAGTTACAGCGAAACTTTCGAACCCATTGGACGCGCGCGGCAAACAAGAAAGCAAGCGTAAGCAAATGCTGCGAATAGTTTTGAAATCGAATTACACTTGATTTAAATCAGTTGGAAGTGAAATGTGAAGTTTAATAGGCAACGAATTAAGAATTAAGCAATTGTATAAATTATTCAGTTTTGTAAATGTAAACGCAATCTCGAGTCTCGTGTCCTTTCTGGCTGAGTATGTGAGTGTGTGTGTGTGTGAGGAGGACATGTATGCTTGTTGTGATTGTGTGCGTGTTGTAATGCAGAAGTGTTCAACGATGAGCAAGGACATTACGGACAAAGAGTACCACCATTCGGTGGGTGGGTGGTGCTTAGCCAAAGCGGAAACGGAAGTCCCCAAATCGAAATGGCATTTAAGATGAGCGAAAAAACATTAAAAAAATATATATATATAAACGATTTGTGATGCTAGTCAACACAAGCATTTGATTTGCTTTTACAGATTTTAGCAGCTTTGACTCTGAGAATGGGGATCATTGCTTTCCCCCTCCCCACTCCACTCCACAGCCACCATCTAACATCTGTTCCCGACTACTGTTCTTGACATTGACATTATTCATGAGACTGACTCATAAATTCTCGCTCGTCGCTTGGCTAATGGATGGTTGTAGTCGGAGTCGGAGGAGGGGAGTAGCTGCTGCTGCCAAGTCAAGTGCCAATAAAATCATTAACTGTTGCAACACATTAAATTCATGGCCCAGACTCAGACCTAGTCGTTATTCAGGCAACAAATATTGTCATAAAACTAGACATCAAATCCAACTAGAGCCATTCCTGCGTCAATCCGCGACCTAGTCCCCAGTGGCTGGCGTTGCAGCTAATTACCGTGCAGAAGGGGCAGTGTAGGCAGTGTGTGTGTGGGGGGTGGGGGGATCAACAAAAGGAAACTATTAAAGTAACGTTCAGCTACGTCGTCTCGTGTGAAGTAATTAATGGCGACAATGGCTTTATCGAGCATTAATTAATTTATCGCTTATTATACACATTGACATATATAAGTAAAAAGATGTGTGTGTGTGTGTGTGTGGGTGTGTGTGTGTGTGGGCAGACACGTATGTCAGATCAATTGTCACTGGGAATGTGCTTAAAGCGTTGACTGAAACCTTTTGGTTATTGCTTTTAATTCAGGCCGTCGGTGGTTGGAGGCAGACTATGTGCCTGGGCCAAAAAAACAAAAAACACTAAATTAAACAAACGACCAACTTTTATTTTGGGTCAACTTTAGTTCTTAGTTGTTAGTTTGAGCTGTTCTGCCTGCCTTCTCCTTCTCCCCCTGGTGTCAGTTCAGCAAGTCCAATTGACAGACGCACTTCACTTTAGCTTTTGCGTACAAAGTTTTATGTTAGCTTCTTGGGCAATGGATTTGCCGTGGGATTATCCTACAAGTTTTATTTTACTCATGCCTGCTGTTCTTGTTTATGGCTTACGATTGATGTGTAAATAGTTGAGCATGAAAGGGTTTTGAGTTGTGAGCTCTCTCTCTCTCTCTCTCTCTCTCTCTCTCGCAAAGTGGCTCATAAAACTTTCAATAATGTTTAAGTTGAGGCACTTGAAAACTGTCACTCTTTTCCGCTCCGGCTACCAATCGATAAGCCATGTTTATTATTTGTGTTTTGGTTGGTGGCCAAGGTTAAATACTCTGTAATTAAAGAGACGCACATTATGAGTTCCATTTGGAAATCTAATTTCCCAGCTCATTTGTTAAATTAAGCTTGTTGAGTCAAGTCATTAACTGAAGCCAAATTAAAAAGAAAACATTGATTTTTAATTAAAACACGATTTTCATCGCTACCCATGCCATAAATCAGTTTCTATGACAAAATAAATCAGCATAATTTAATTAAATTTGTAGTCAAATTGTGTATATTGCTTCTGCGACAGCTTTATTCAACAGTCGAGCTTCACTTTGAGGAATTATGTATAATGTTTTATATTTAAATTCATATTTCTGAGAGGATTGTTGTGAAACAGCTTCTCAACAACTATCATAGTATTTCACAGCCTAATTTTAATATTTATTCCAAGTTTTCTGTCATCTTGTATTAATTGATATTTATTCAATCCGCATTTTATGATAGCTACAAAAAAAGTGCATCATTTCCAACCTTTTTTAAATGGACATCATTTAAATTAATTTAAATAAAAGAGTAATTTTGGTTTTTTCGTTTAAAAATTTTAATAAAGTTTCTTCTTTAAAACACAATAAATGACTTTTTGAATGTTAAATATGCAATTGAAGTCTTCTGGATTATATTTATTTGAATCAGTCTTCAATAGTAGTTAATTGAATAGCGAATAATTAAAATCATCTTCTTTAATTATTTATTAGAAAAAAAAAACAGATATTTTACCACACAATTACACCATAGAAAGTTAGTTTTAACTTCATAAAAACCTTTGTGATAATTTACAATTCATTGTGATTTTTGTATTATATAAGACTTTGCTGTTATTGCCTTCCAGCAAAATGCAATAAATTGTTTGTCGAGTTTAATATAAATGAGTTTTACTTTTTGGGCACTTTTTGTCATCACATTGAACCACAATAGAAAAATTCTTAAAAAGAGACAAACAAATTTTTTGGCAGGCGGTCAAAAAGCGCTGCGGGAATATTTAATAAAAATGGACACATCGTGCCCTGAGTGTATGTGGCTGTTATCGCAAATATAAGGACTATCTCAGTTACTTAATTAAAATACAATATAGCCCGCGGCAGAGCCATCGATTAAGTACCTTTTTTTATGAGTAATGCGATTAGGTCGCAGTCCCAATGCTTTTCGGGTGGGAGTGGATTACATTGGACTAGTCGTGTATCCAGCAAGTCCAGGCAACTGTCAAACAGTTTCCTTAGCTGCACAAACCGCAAAAGTCACAACAACAACAAAACCAAAAAAAAAAAAAAACAAGAATGATACTGTCGTAAAATGTATGGTTTTTGCTTTATCTTTCCTCATTCTGTCTTGTCCTAATTTCGTCGATTGCCCCCTGTTTATTTTTTGTCTTCGCTTTTTGCAGTTTTTCTCTCGCACCGAAAAAAGTTTTTGCATTTGGCGGCATAAAGACAAAACTTGACACAATTTAAACTTTTCTATAAACAACATAAAAATAAACATAAAAAATGAGCTATTTGCTGTAGCAGCTATTTACTTTCACTCGTCTGTTGAATTTGCGGGTTCTCACTTAGCGGCAGAGTGCTTTGCTATACCTTGCCTGATGCGCAAGGTTTTTCGATTTTGTTGTGAAGTGTGTAATGCATTGAAGGAAATGTTTTAGACACTACAAAGTATGTATATATTCATGATCAGCGTCAATTGTCTGTAATCAGTCGGATTAGACTCCCATTGAAAATGGTTCCCATAGGAACATTTTGTCGGAATAGCTTAATTCATAGGCAAGTAAGGGTATTTGTAAGGGTATATAAGCTTCAGCTTGCCTAAGCGGGTTTGGCCACCATTTATATTTTGGTCTTCCAGCGCCATTTTATTATGCACAGAAAAAGATTGCTTCGGCTGTGAAATTTGTCAATAGCTGCGAAAACAAAAACGAAACCAAAAACACTTTTCACGTTCTGCGCTGGCACTTTTCAATTTCACACAAATTGCTCACATTTGAAACAATTTTCACACACACACACACACACACACACATACACACACACACACACACACACACACACACATAAACACAGATGTCAGCATTAACACTCGGTTGCACTTTTGCAACGGAAGATTTATGCAGAAATGTCATAAAGCTGACAAGATGACGTATGATTAATTTGTTAGCTGCCATTTCGCTGGATGTATATAAATGTGTATAAATATATATGGATGTTGGCTGCTATTTCATATTTTTTTTTGCTGTTGTTGGTGTGGCTACTGTTATGCATTTAATTAAATTGGTAAACCCGAGACAAAACGGAAAACGTTGTCTCTTTACGGGTCCAAGCGTTAATTTTTGTGTCGAGGCAATGGGGCGCTGCCACGCCCACCAGTTGGCAAACTTAGCAACCACGGCTAGCGAGTGCTTGTTTGGTTGATAAATATATTTTTAGTGACGCTCTTCCTGTCAGCTCTCTAGGAAACAAAAGGGACAAAAACAACACCAGCCACAACAAAAGCATTTTTAAAGTGCAACTAAAAATATTCTGTGGCAAGAATTTATCATTGACTCACTCAAAATGCCACAGACGCACTATGGCAAGCAAAATAAACAACAAAAACAACAATAATAACATCATTAATATCAACAAAGAGTCGATTGTGCTAGATGTGCTAAGGTTGCTTGGTTGTCAGGCGATTTGCTGCAGATGCTTATGCGTAATATTACGTATACGACATGTGCTCAATAAATTTGTGCATTTCATGGCAATGCGAACAACTAGAATAACAACAACGTCAACAACAACATCGACAACGCTGACGACACCAACGCAAATTCATTTAGTAATCCATATTAGTGTGTAATGCCGTTGAATGCTCTTGCCAGAGCAATATCCTTGCATTTTTTTGTCATATGTCACACAAGCCAACAACTCGCATCGCATTGTCCCGTAAAACGAATTTAACTTGCCTTAACTTTCTGCCCTTCACACATATGCAAATATGCTACTCATAGTTGTATATCAACTAGTCGGCTTTCGCACTTACAAATACTATTGCTGCTTACCTCTCTGGGGATCATTTTTAGCGTTTTTTCAAGTACGGAATACATATTTTTAATATTTAAATTTGATATGTCTGAGCTGGAAAGTTTATTTGTTATGCTAGAAATTTGATATTTTCCCAACTGCATCGGCTCAGATTGCTTTTTTCACGGATCAATTCAATTCAATCAATTATATTAAAATATTAAATATCACAAAATCCCAAAATAAACATTAAATATTTAGATAGCACTAGAATATACTGAGTTCGGCAATAAAATACCAAATAAAAAAATATATAATTATTTATATATATTATATCAAAAGGTTTTTGGCTTACATTACTGGATAAAGGTTGTTTGAAAGTTTGGCTAAAAAGTCCCGCGGCAGAATATATTTTGTTTGCATGTCTGAAGTCAAAAAATATATTTAAGGCCTCTTTTGAGGCTTATCTGTTTGACTACTAATTAATTGATCACACTGATATTTAGATAAACTAATATTGTACGATTTCTGAAGCAGTTTAATAACTGCAGCATTGGGTATGGAATGAGAATGTTAAGATTTCCGATTACCTGACGCAATAAAATACAAACTGAAAAATCATGTATAATTTAAGAAGAATTTTTGCTTAAAGCTTGGTGATAAGGGCTCCAAACAGGGCTTTTCACTTCGTTTACTACAAATGTAATACACTGATCTATAAATAACATAAGTATCGTGACTTTTCTCAAGCAGATTTAATGACTGTAGGATTCGCAGAAAAATGGCAATATGTAGGAGTCGTTTATTGTACGCAACAATGTAATTTGTTTGATTTTTGCACTGCTCTTTATTTCTCTTTTATTGACGAACTCCCTCCCTGGCAAATAAAATTATCAACACCATAAAAATATATATATATCAATAAGTTAGCCAAACCCAACCAGTTGGAAGCAGTAAAACTTCGTAATTATAAAGCTTTGGCGTATGTCATAAAGTTAGTTAGTTAGTTCTGAACAATAAACAACAATTTACAATTTCTTGTAAATTTGTATATATTTTATGAAAGACAGAAGAACAGAAATTCTAGATAAGTGAGTTTTTCTCCTATCTACTTTGAAATCCAACTTGAAATCTTTTCCAAAGTTAATATTTGGTACATTTGCTGTTGCTTTAAAATGCAAACACACAGTTCTTAATTATAATTATATTTATAATATAATATATCTGCACAAGCTGACATAAAATATTTCAATTACGAGTGCTTGTGAGCCAGTTGCCAGTTGCCAGTTGCCAATTGGCTAAAATATTTGTAAATATACTTATTTATGTGGTGTGTTCGTTTTTATGCTTCAATTTGAGGCATGCATTCGTAATTAATGTGATATTTTATTGGCCAGATTACCAAATATTTATTATATTTTGATTTATTTTAATTGCATGTTTGTGATTCGACTTCGTCTGTTAATTACAATACAATACATAAGGGCGTCTAGTTATTGACGCTACTTTCGTTTCCAGCCAGTACTTGGAGATAACAACTGAAATTATTTGCTTTGAATTGAGAGTAGATTGCCATTTGGTATTTGGGTCAGTTGCTCATTGGAGCGCACCACTCAATTAGTATAATATCCTCTGGGCTTATCGGAGTGCTGTTAGCATTGTCTGTGTCGTTGTCTGTTTCTGTATCTGTTTCAGTTTCAGTTTCAGTTTGACTCGAGTTCTTGATGTAACTTTTTCATTTACGCTTGATTGATGCATTCTAGGCAACCTTACCAGCTGCCAGAACAACCGAACCGAACCAAACCACCAAACGCAAACGCAAACGCAAACGCAAACTTGAATTGCTTTCGTTCGTGCTGCTGTGGGAGTTTATTGTAGCTTGCAACTTAGCTCGGATCGTAAATCATGAATGTAAAAGTAGCGTTACACATACACCAGCACTTTCTGATAGACACCTATACTCACAGTTACAAATCGAAGAAGGTGGCGGATAGCATTTGATGGCATAATTTTTCTTGTTCCGCATCGGAAAGTTTTCCACCTGGCGCCGACATTTTTTTAATATTTTTTGCAGCAACTTTCATTTGACTGCCTGTCACAAGCAAATCATAAAAGTTCCGACTGCGTTCAATGCTATTTCTTTTTCTTTAACTATACGTTTTTTATATCACGCGAGTCATTATTTATACATAACGGAAATATTCATTGGGGTTAACTAATGAAGTGTCAAAAAGGTTGCCCCCAAACGTGTGCTACGATTTCTTGGCGCCTTCGCGTGCGTTTACGTGTGACCTTGAACAACTGTATGCCACCCATGTGTGTGTGTGTGTGTATTTGCGAAAGTTTGTGTGTGTGTGTGTGTGTGTGTGTTTTAAAATAGCTTAATAAGCAACGGCAAACGTGGCTTGTTGTCGAGGTCCTGCAAAATGTTTGCATTCGCAAGCGCAGCCCCCGCCAAACAAACAACAGCAAAAATGTCTGTCAAAGTGTGAGTATGTGGATCTGTGTGTGTGTGTGTGTGTGTGTGTGTGTTCTGCTGATGACTATATGAATGATACTCGAATAGCAGCCCAACCAAACAGTCAAGTGTCTCTGCAGCGGCCAAGTGCCAGGCGACTGGCAATCCACAGTTCCCACTACTACACTCAGCAAAAATATTTATCATTTTGGCACTCAAATTTGGCCAAGGTTGAGGAATGAAATTCAAATGACATTTTCTTTGGATGTATGCCGAAATTGCCAAATATCAAACTATTTTAAGATAAACTCTTTAAATCAGCTTAAATATTTCCAAAACAAGCATCATTATTTGAACAAAGATTTTTTGTTTTAATTTCATGTACTTTTCATCATCTTCAAATAAAAATAAATCTGGTTGAGTCGTATAAACTAAACTAAAGTCTCTGTTTTAAGTACAACAATGCTTGTATTTGGGCCTTTTGTACTTGATGATGAACTGATTAACTTTTATGCTTGGTGTTCAATTCAAAAATGATTCTTAACTTTGTAAAAATTTATACTTTAAATTTCAAGCACTAAACCGACTGAATTCTTTTGCAGTAATACTTAGCACAATTTAGTACAGCCCCTCCCACCCTCCATCGAACCGTCTCAACAAACAACCTTCATCATTTGCCCGCATGCGGCAAAGTTCCATTTCATCACTTGCGTTGGGTAATTTAATGCCGAATGCTATATCGATCTCATCGCAGACTGCATCTAAATTACAATTAGACCCAATTTTGTTGTCCGCGTCGGTGTGTAAGTATGTGTGTGTGTGTGTGTGCGTGTCAGTGTATTTTCCTTGTATTTGCAGTTTTGCGGCGACGGCTTTGTTCAGTGAAACAAAGGACAATAGTCCTTGTAATGAAATTCGTCGTAATTGTTTTGTTGCGCTCGCCATCTCTTTCACTCACTCTATCTCCCTCTCTCTCTCTTTCTCGCTATCTATTTCTGTGAGTTCCACTCCTTTGCCCTCCATCGGAGGCGCCCCATTTTCGCCAGTCTCGGTTATTTCTGTGTATGCCCATTTCTGGACTCTGATTTGTTCATGTTGTTGTTTTTTGGATTCGCCGGCCTGTCTGCTTTCTACTTTATGTTGTTTTCGTTTTCATATTATTTTTATTCATCTTCCAGCATTTTGCGTCTCTGATTTGTTTCGCACTGTTTTGTTTTTGGGCAATCTGAAGCCATTTTCGACTCTGCAAATGAGCTGCCAGACACATATATCATATTTCTTACATATACATATAAATATCTAACGCGCTCCTTGGCAGTGGATGGAAATTGGAAGTTGAAATGGTGGCCGTAGGCGGTCTTACCTGTGAAGTCAGTGATTTAGTTTGGTTGCCAAGGTCCTGAAAGGACCCTTGTAGGATTTCTACATTGTTTGCCTTCGGTTTGGCCTATTTGACTTCAAATAGCTTAATGTCAAGTCTGTTTTATTATTTTCACTAAACATGGCCCAACAGACGTGCGAGAACGCCAAACAACTTTTTGGCCAGGATTTGTTTATTCAAGCGTATTTGGTTTGTGTTCCAATATATGTTTACGGCGCCGCTTCCTCAATCTTACCTCCCCCAATTTCTATCTTCTGCTGTAGCTGTTACACGTCGAATTCGGGGGATTTCCTCATTCACTGCTATACCCTGCACAAGGGTATATCGCGTATGAGATGAACAGGCAGATACTCTTCTGATATATACTAAGTCTGAGCGGAACTGGACTTGTGTATATTCCTTTAATGCTATCGAAAACTTGTTGAGACGAAAAAAAACAGTGTCTCCAGCTACCATATCGTGAAATAAACTGTTTAAGAAGACATAAACAGTCTTTAGTGCTAAAAACAGCCTGTTAGTGCTCTTACTTGTGTTACTCGTATTAATTGTTATATTTGTTGTATGTACATATATCTGTATTATAGTTAATATTAATAAATAAATGTAGTAGCCGAATATATTTATGAGAAGCAAAAAAGTTTCAGATAACAACTGCCATAAAGTTCGTCCACTTGGACATAAAATTTCCAAGCCAAGTCGCACTTGCAAGTCAGATAAAAACTTTAGTTGAAACTTTGACCGAAGGACCAAAGGAAATCATTAATCGAAGCGGTTTAAGTATGCTTTGGACCCGCCTTTTGGTTTAGCGTATTAAATTGATATCCGGCGAATAATATGCAATATAATATAATAAATTGTTGTCTTGCAGCACATTAAACTTTTTTCTTTTTTTTATAGCATTAGAAATTTATGATAGGGTATTCCAGCATCGAACAGTCTCAATTTGATTTGTTGCCTGCTGGATTTGTATCTGTTGTGTACTTTGTCAATTTGTGTATTGCGTGCTTTGAGGCGCGTTTCAAAAACCATTCGAATCGCAACGCAGACCAAGTGGTGTGTGTGTCTGTGTATCTCTGTGTTTGTGCTACACGGCATAGGGCAAAGTGCCAATCAACACGCATACGCCGAGTGTTGCCGTGATGTATTTACGAGTATGTGGCGTTCCGGTGCTCGTAAAGCTCGCACACGCGAAGCGATTTGCAGCCATTTAGGACATATGTACATATCCGCGATATATATTAATATAAATACTCAGATATATATATATATATATATATATATAGACTAAAGGGTGGCCTGATACTAAACGGGTATTTAACATGACAATTTACGAGTCTGCCCGGGCCTGACAACAACTGACAAATGTCAAAGTCCACTAGAGTGAAACTTAGTTACTTAGCATAAATATACATTAACTTGATGCTGGGCTTGGCCATCTACTAAATTAATTTATTTGTTAGCCAAGTTTTTGCCATTTACTCAAGCTACGGCCCAATATCTATTGATTGCTCAATTTTGAGATATGCAATTGATCAAGCAATCAAAACATATATGGAAATTTGACTGACTGAAAAATATATTGGCAATTATTATGCTGACGCAAATGGCAGGATTTTGAGCGGGTTGCGAGCGGTTGTGGCTAATGCCAACCACAGACAAGACCAAGTCTACCGCAAACCCACAATTGTTGATTTTGTCTGTTTGCACAATATTTGGCATTTCATAATATTAGATTTATGAAAATTTTAATTGTGTTTACTCTTAAATTTTCACTCTACAAATTCTCTGTCGGCTGGCGAGTGTCGACAGTTGAGTGATGATCCAATTAGTTTTCAATTAACAAAATTCGTTGCTTTCTGTGTGACTTTCACAATATTGATTAAGCCAACGTTTCACAATATTTACACATACATATATTTTATATCTGTGAGGCATTGTGGGAACTTAATCAAAAAAGGATTAGATCCAACTAATTGATGAGATTTCCATATCTGTTTTCACTTCCAACTTACACAAGTTTTCCCAAATATTTCTAACGAGTAAAATGAATTCAAAATTCTAAAAGCATTTGCCATTTTTCGTGTTTAATTATTTATAAACTTTTGCACATTTCAACAGATTGAAGAGTTAATTATTTGTAAACACCTTCAAATGTGTTTGATTTGATTTCTCAAAGTTTTAACCAATAAATAAATAATAACAAGAACTAATTCAAGTTTTTCCTCAGGAATCTCGTTGTGTCCAATGCAATTCGGTATTTTATTATTCTATTTTATTTGTGTTTCCAATAACTTGCCAGAAATGCAAATAGAACACAAATATCAATGGCCGATGCTTGTTAAAAGCTGACTTCAGCGAAAGCGATCAAAAATTGCCGATTATTTTCACGTAGAGTCCCGAAAAATGTAGATATCTTTTCTCGAAATATGTCAAGTGGCGGTACATTTTCGCAACGAACATCCATGTGAAAATTCATTGGAAATTCGCTTTTGCTTTTTTTGGGAAAAATTCGAGAAATTCAATTTATTACGGCTTCAAAAATATTTCTTTGGAAATTCAACTGGCTGGAATGTCTGTGCAATTTATTCTACTTGAAACTGTCAGCAGGATATGCCTCGTCAGAAAAGCTCGTACATCTAACTTCCTGCGGTAATTTAGTACAATCCCTAATTTACACACCATTCAGCATGTGGAAAAGTGTATTATTTCAATTGTGAGAGCCACACACACTGAAATCCAATGAGTTATGGAATTTCATAGTTGATTAGCAGCGCTCTCTGCAAATTTCAGTGAGCGAAAATACAAATAAAGCCCTTGGCGCCGCAGCAAATACAGCAATGAGAGCCAATAAAAAAAAATAATGAAAAATGAAATGAAAAACTAAAATAAAATAAATAAACAAGAAGCGCAACTGGAATTGTTGATTGTTATTTGTTGTTGTTGTTGTTGTTGCTGTTGCTGTTGCTATTTGTTGTTTGGTTGCACTTCCGAAATTTGAAATTGAGGAGAGCTAGAAAATTGTTCAAGGATAACATAAACTAGTGCAGCTTTGCCATTTGCTCTGATAGCTGCCTGTCGCAATTTTATTGGTCCATTTCATCATAATGCTGCGAGTGTCTGTGTCTGTATGTATGTGTGTGTGTGTGTGTGTGACGTGTTCATGTGTGTGTGTGAGTGTTTGTTGTTTGCTGTGGCGCTTTGTAAGCTGAAAGCTGCTGCTATGCATTGGGGCATGAAATCTCAGTAACCTTTTTTTTGTGTCCCTCGGCTAACGCTTAGTTGAATAACACACTGCCTGCCCTTGTCACAGATAGCGTTATGTATGAATGTGTGTATGTGTGTGTGTGTGCCTCAATTGTCTTGTGCCCAAAAGCTATTTGGCATTAGACAAACGGCCAAGGAAGAATCAGCCAGCCAAAAACAAACGGCCAACTAGCAAAACAAACTTTAACACACATAGTTGACTACACTTGTCAGTGTGCTTATCTGTGTGTGTGTGCGTGCGTGTGTGTGTGGCTATGTGTGTGGGTGTTGGTGTGGCTGTTTTCTGTGCCAGTCAATGGCGGCATAGAATTTCCAGTGCGACGCTCACTCTGCACAAAAAAGGGCGACGCTAAGAAAACAAAACTTGGCAGCTTAAACTTTAACAAATGTTGCGAACCAGACTGAAAAAGAATCTCATAATACCTCAGTCTGTGTGTGTAAGTGTGTGTGTGTGTGTGGCTATGTGTGTGTGTGTGTGTGAGCCTATAGCTGACATACGTTTCTCTGATTTACTTGAATGACCAGCAACTTATGAACAAAAGGAAACTGCTCATTTAGATTTATATATGGAAAGACAAACAAGGATTCGCTAAATAATTAATTCAATTAACAAAGAACGAAATTCATTTATTTTATTTTTAATGTAACTGAAAAAAAAAATCGACAAAAAGAAAATAGCGAAACACATAAATTTTTAACTAATAAATAAATAAAAAGTATTTCAAATTCTTGTGATAAATATTGTATAGGGTATCTTCTATCAGAGCAGAACAAAACTTGTTCTTTTTTGTTGTTGCTGTTTAGTTAGTTTCGCTATTTGGTTATTGTTACATTTTCGTCTGGCTGCTTTCGTACAATGCTTAATGCTCAGTTGCCGTTAAGTTTATAAGTACACGGCATTGTAAAGAGAGAGGGAGAGGCGAAGACATAGAGAGAAAGAGAGAGATAAATAGATTGGAATCACCCAGCGAGGAAGGATCCCGTTGTGTCTCGAGGCGTTGTTAACACGTCGCATATTCACGCATTGTTTATGCCACACGATGCTAGGCTGGTGGTTGCTTCTGGTACGTTGGTTGGTGGTGCCTCATTTTGCATGCTTTGTTTTTAGTTATATATATATTTTTTGCCTTTTCTAATTTTGTTGTTATTGCCTGTGGGGCTATTTATACTTGAAAATGGTCGCCATTGTGTGCTAGGTACACCGACTAGGACCCTACACTTGGCATTATATGTAGTCAAGTCGGTCATGAGGAGATAAGGCTATCCATTTTACTTACCAGTAGCTTGAAACTGCCCCGGGCATCTAATCGACGTGGAATGTGCTGGTGTCTGGTGACGACCAAGTAGCAACTGCTAACTGGCAACTAGCAACTGTCAACTGGCATGATATGGCCAGACACAGCCAGCAGGCAACAACGGCAACACCATTAAGTGGCAAGAGGACACTTGGCCTGGTCTTCGAATCTGTTGTCTGAGCCAGCCCAGATAAAGGTCACTTTGTTCAAAGCGATGAGCTGCGTGTTAATTGTGCATGCCACAATTCCAGACACACAAAAGGCCAAACAATAGAGATACCACCAAATAGTGATCAAGTTAAATAAATTAGTTGAAAACCGTACACGCACAGAATGGTTGCAATGCAGATAATCCCAATCCTTATGATTTATTATTTTTTATGGCCAACGATTAAAAAATACCGCACAAAGAAGTAATGTGGTCAAAGGTCCCAAAGAAAAAAAGAAAAAATATTTGGAATTTGACAAACACTTTAAATTAGTAAGTTACTTAAAAAAAATATTTATTCATTAATTCCATATCAAAAATAAATAAATTACTTGTTTCTTTCTTAATATTTTCAATAGTTACATTTTAGACTAATCTTCAGCAAACTCAACAGTTCACTGAACCAATTGTTTACGCTAGCTATGTTAAAACATAAAACTAAAATAGTTTCTTGATCTGGCGTAGCCCTCACGAACTTGTGTATATAATTTATAAGCCAAGTATTTACCTCGTCCTGTTGATTTTACTGGCAACTTAAGCTGGCAAGCCACGCCCATTGCGTTTAACAAGTGCCCAGAGGCCGCATGTTGACAATTAGTCTTGAAATTAAGTGGGTGGCCAGTACAGTTACCGCTACCGAACCAGCCCCTTCCCCGACCTCATTTTGCACGTAAAGCCCTGAGGCGTGTTATTGGTTGCAGTTTGTTTGTTTTTTGTTTTTGTTTTTGGTATTCGTTGTATGCTTTTAAGCCCGAGCAGAGCAGGCTGGGCGTATTAAAGCCATAAAAGTGTTTGTGCTTTTTGGAGCTGGCAAGTAAATGCGAATAGCTGTCGGATTTGGATGAGGCTGAGAATGAAGATTGGGTTAGTTAAGCTTGATGTCTATTCTGTTTGGATATGCAAGCAAGCCGTCTAGCAGAATAAGAGCTGAGTAATTATGGCGTGGAGCAAGAGCGAAAAACTGGTAAAATCATTGAGCAGCATATCTTGGGGCCAAATGTCAAAGGGTGTTGTTGGTGACTGTGCAGCTTTTATGTTGCAACTTCATTAAAATAGCTTTTTATGGGAGCCACAAATCGTAATAGGGCATCTAAATGGGCGGACAACGCCCCCTTCGTTTGTGAAATGCCGGCAGGCTTGCAAAACAAGAGTGCCAAACGTGACTAGCAGCTGGTCAAACAAGGTGGAAAGGGCACTCACCGAACAGCCGAGTGGATAAAGGTACTTTTAATTACTTTCTGCATAAATTTGCACTCATTTCGGGTTTTTTTTTTTGTGGCGCCGGGCAATATGGCAGGATGCCACCACCTGCAGCAGATTTTTTTCTTATCTGCTGTTCAAGTTGTTGTTGGAAATGACAAAAAAAAAAGTATTTTGTTAAGCGCGAGCTGGCCAGGTAAAATTATGCTAAACATCGCCTAAAAAGTTACCTGACCACGCCGGAAAAAAAAAACAAAAAGATAAACCAAAAACTGAACAGCACGCGTTTGGGCTTTAAAGTAGTCCATAAAGATATGTGAGAGTCCTTGATCCTTAATAAAAGCACGTATTTTCATGCCTCGGCGCATTTCAAGTTGTTCCCCAGCTAAAAGACAAACCGTCAAAACGATTCACTTTATTCGCTTGTGTGACTTTTGAGCGGTCCTTTGTTAGCTGGGTGAACTAACTCACCCTCTCTCCTTCATTCTCTCTCTCTCCTTCTCTTCTTCTCTAATTGCACAAAGAGAAATTCGTAGCTTAATACACTAGAAATTAATCTGGTCGATTAGTTTAATGTGTTGTTTTTTCAAACAAACTTGAAGTTTTTTATTCATGAATTTAGTATTTGTGGAAAACCTCCATTTTTTTAAGGTTTACTAAAAACGGTGCACATTTTCCTAAAAGAGCTTAAAATTATATTTAAATTAAAGTTGCGAAGTAAATTATATAAAATCAAAAGGAAGAAATTATATTAAAAATTAAGGCTGAAAGTAAACAATACAATAAAGGACATAATACTTTTGAGGGTATTCAATTGTAATATGGTCCAAAATTTTTTGCAAGGATTGCTGAAAACACATTCAGATCAAGCCTACTTCAAGTTATGATTCTACTAAATTTTCACCTTTTTTGTTTTGTTTGCTTCTATTGTTAAAGTATAAAAGAAAAGGTGTTTTACATTTTTTATGTTTCGGCTTCCATTTTTTGCTCTCACTTTTAGTAGATTGTTCGTTTACCAAGTATGTACTAGAACAGGGTTTAAATTCTGGAAGTACAACACTTTTCTGGCTGTGTTTGTGTGCTGAAAATTATTGTTTAATTGTGGCATACTTTCTGTGTTTGTTGCCCACCACAGACTTCGGCCTAATGGCAAATAAATCAACTGCGGCGGCACCAAACAATTCCTGCCCTGTGCGGTCTGATTGTGAGCCCAAAATGATTGACTTTAATATCATTTTGCGCAATTTATATGACTGCCTGCCCGCCAGCCTGGGCTTGTGCTACCGTTGGGCGTGACTGCTGGAAATGACTAACAAGCGTGAGAGAGGCAGTCAGACATAGAGAGAGAAAGAGAGAACTGCAGTGAACTGTAAACGACAGGCAAGCGGCCAGCGGCTGTATGACTTGCTATGGGTGGGCAGATCCTGGCAGAGCCTGGCCTGGCATGACATTCAATTAACTCAATACGCTTTCATCTACATAAGGCAAATGTCAATTACACATAGCGATGCCTTTGTGCAAGGTGCCAGCCGTATAGTTAATGGGAAAATATCAAAGAATACGATTCAATTCGGCTTGACTCGACCAAAAACCCACCAATTAGCCAGACACTCAACAGTTCAGCCATTTCAGTGGAATTAACACGACTCACTAAAATTCGGTTGTAAAATAATGTTAATGTTGCACTTAAAACGTGTTGGTGTCCTTTATTTAAGGTAGCTGCAATAGTGTGATAATTGTTCAAAATAATTGTATGTACATAAATACTTGCAAATACTCATTGCTGATTTTTATGAAGCCAATTAAGCAAGTAATGAGTAGAAGAAGTTTACTCAAATTAATAGTTCGTCTTAAGTTAAGTTTCCGCTTAGAGTCAGGTGGAGTTTCTCAAGATGAAATGTGAAAATTGCTGCTACTTGTAAAGTACAAATTGTTAAATGTGTATATTAAGTAAATTTGTGGGTTGAAGAGCATTACAGATTTCATATTTTTTCATTTTAAATTTGAAGCTGTTAATTAGGTAACTTCTAAATTTACAAACAACAATTAAAGGTGAAGAGCCTGCAAAATGACGCATATTAAAATATAGGTTTAATAAGATTTCTCAAATCGTATTGCAACCATTTTGCATCAGAGTCCTCAATCAAGTTCATTCCTTGCTTCAACTACTAATTGTAATCCAACAATTCAGTTGCCACTGAGCATCTTGAGTTTTTCAGCTTGGTTAATTCAATTCAATTTTATGTCCTATCATCATCACTCGCACGCTGAGTGATTTACAAAATAAGTTCATTTATCTCGGCTAAGTAGAAGACAGCTGCCAGTGGCAAACAATTATTTCAGTTAACTAGCTCATCAATGTTTACCTTATCAGGCAGCCGTCTGCCCCCCACCCCCTCCGCCCACACTTCCATCCCAAGTTGCCCAACTTGCTTGGGCTTGTATCAAGTGACCCAAATTGAGGCAGTCATTTATCACTAGACTATCTGTTCGTCGCATTGTCAGATAAGAATTAAGTTGGATTTTGTGCTGAGTTCAGAGTTTCTTTGATTTTTGGGATTGTTTTTTGCCTGGCGAGGGAGGGGGAGGGGGGCTGTTTGCTGCTGCAATTCGTGGGGAAGGTGTTAAATTGGTCAAGGCCGTTCATCTTTCGGTGGTCACCTTTAGTGAAAATCGAACCATTGCCTCCCCATTGTTCTGTGGCTGTAAATAGTTTTCAATTGTGTGAAGCAAATGTCCGTAAGTCAATATTAAGTTAACTCGCCAAAAACCGAGAACTAAATCGCCCTTCTTGGCTGTCTGCACTCAGAGAAAAATGCCCTTCGAAACTCTAGTAGAATAGCAAAAAAAAACTTGCGACAGTTTGCTTAAAGTTAAGTTCGTTATTGAATATTTTCAAATAAAATAAATGCTTTTTGAATGTAAATTTTCCAAAAATAAAAAAATTAATTCTACAAATGTAAAATGTTTATTATAACTATTGATTAAATGAAATGAAAATTAAATATCTTCAAGCAATCTTGTTCTTCTTAAAATAACAAGACTCGCCTTCAGTTTGGTATTGACAAGAAAAAACATTGCTTGATTTTTAGACAAGGTTTTAGGTTGATAAATGTGGTTACAATTATCTGCATTTTATCTCAGAGTGTACGGAAGCAAAAGCAGCTTAGTTGGGCAGCAAATGTTTATCTTTTATCAAGGCAACTGCCACTCAGGTGAGAGACAGACCCCAATCATATGAAAGTGTGTGTGCGTGTGCGTGTGTGTGTGTGTGTGTGCGTGTTTATGCGTGTGAAAGTGCTTAAAATGTTCTCAAAATCCACTCCAATGTAAAAAGGACATATGCGGGGTGATTGTGAGGATGTCAGTCAAGGAGGTGGTATTTCAATTTGGCATATAAGCTTGGCATGGATTACTTTTGACACACAAATGAAATTGACAGCTAATCCGTAATTGATCTACTGAGGAAGGCACGACGCGTCTTTGGATTGGTTGCCGGTGGGTTAATACCGAAGCGTCAGTGTGGAGTTGACAGTTGACAGGATGTCTGTCAACTGTTCAACTATTTAACTGTTGAAATTAGAAATACCATAGAAAAAGTTTTGGTCACGTTCTCATATACCTGACAAAATCCACAGTAACAACAACAATATCAACAGCAGCCATAACGAACACAATTCTCAAAGTGTGGATAAAAGGCTATCCATGAATTTGTCAGTAGTAAGTGAGTAGGGAAGCGACTGCATGAATTTCAATTTTTCGTATTTTCCATAATAAAATGCGCCACATGACAAGTGGCCTTAGGTCCCTGCTATGGTGCTCTTCTCTCCTCTGCTCCTGTGCTACTGTGCCACAGAGGCTGACTCCGGCCAACGTTTTTGGTCTCGCTTCATAAAAAAGTTGCTTATGTTAATGCGCAAAATCGTAAATTTGCAAGGAGCTAAGCAGCAATAAGAAATCATAAATAAAACAATATCACATAAACGCATATTAATATGTGCCCATGTGTGCGAAAGAGAGACGGAGACAGAGAGAACGAGAGAGCTAGAGAGAGAAAGAACGATGGAAGCTGTAAGTGCTGTAAGCTGACTGTTAAATAAAAAAAGTGCGGCAGCAGTTCAGGCGTCGCCTGGCGGCCATTAAAGAATAAGAAAGTGAAAGACGTGTTATGCGAACGTCTGTGTGTGTGTGTGTCTGTGTGTGTGTGCATGTGTGTGTGTGTGTGTGTGTGTGAGTGCTTGGGGTTTGTTATTGTTTGTCTCCAACGACGAACAGACAAAATATTATTTGCATAGCAAACACGACAAAGCGAATGGGAAATATGTACATATGGATGTGTGACAAGGGCACGTTCATGTATTTTATGCATATGCACATAAGTATGTGTGTGAGTGTGTGTGTGCTTGTATTCATATTACTTTACGCCAGCCAACGCACAGCGGTATTTGATAATAGTACAAATAATAAAACGAAAGTGTAGCAAATACAATGCTTGCTTAAAAGGAAATAACGACAACAACAGCAACAACAAAAGCACTCACGAAAAGCAAGTTAAAAGTGAATAGCAACAACAACAACAAACGCAGCGAAGACAACGCAAAGCGCATTCAAATGTCGCTGACAGCGCTGCCGGCTGAGGCAGCGACTGTGCTTGTGACGTCAGCGAGCTGCTGGCTGCTGCATAACCTCAACACGCCAGCGTACATTGACATTTCAATTTAAATACACAGCAACATACAAAGGTCAGCAGCAACTGCAACTGCAACAGCAACAGCAAACAACGACGATTTAACGAAACAACAACAAAAGCCACACCATGGATGAAGTTGGCGCTGGCAACGCTGCGGCGTCGGCCACAAAGAAGAGCGGCACCACCCTCTCCGTGGATCGTGCCGCATTCCTCTTGCTGCGCGTGAAAAAGGCATTCAAGAAGAAGCGGCAACAGCGCAAGGAGCGACAGTAAGTTGAAAAATGTTTAAACTACCCTCACCATCCATCAATTCTCTCTGATTTTCACTTACCATCACAGAAGTTTGAGATAAATTTACTGTTACTTTTATGTGTTGCCATCATTGCATTTGCCTTATCGCCTTTTGCTTTTGCCTACTTTCACCGCCATTCGCAACTTGGGACTTTGCAAGGATTTCCCTTATTAAGCCGCTCAATTCAAGTATATTGAGTTTATCGCATTTGCTGTGGCGCCTTTTCAGCTTTTCTCCTTCCTGTCCCTGTGTTGCCATCAAGAATGAAGGATTTGTAGCAATTAAAAAACCATTTAAGTTTAACGAAAGTTTGAGTTTGCCTTTTGCATTACTTGAAAGTTGCACAACGTTGTCCGTTGTTCCATGCTCGGTTGTTGCTGATGTTGTTGTTTGATGCATCCACAATTCTCGTATCTTTTCATGACTTAAATTAAACGCGGACAGAATTAATTGTAGAATGCGCCACGACGATAAAATTACAGAGAAAACTGTTTTTTTATGTGAAACAATATTGATACGATTTGACACCTTGACTTTTAATACCTGAAACCATTAAAAATTGTTTAATGGGCTTGTGCAATTGTATGTAACACGCAGAAGGAAGCATATCCCCACAATTTATATATATATATATTCTTGATCAGAATCACCAGCCATATATCGGTACAAATCGATACTCGTTAGCAATTAAAGCCACACTTTAAAGGCCAATTTCATCAAAATCAGAAATTAAAATATAACAAAAATATTTTGGGTATTTTTATCAATCTCATAATAGAGCTCACTAGACTATATAACATTCGTACTTGTATATTAATGCTTTATATATGTAATTGTCATGAACAGTATAAATCGTTCAATTGGGATTATACACGTCTTAGAGCTTCATCCCACTTACAAGCCAAATGGCATCTCGTCTATTTTAAGGACTCAACAATGGAATTAATGCCAGAGGAATTGCAGACTTCAGCACCACATTAGGGAGCCACTGTCCTTGCATATTTAAAATGCAATATAGATAAAAATAAAAAAAGAAGATGCTACCTACAACTGTGAATAAAAATTATATGCACTTTGAGATAGTCAAAGTATACAAAAAATTGCATTGCCAACATTTTATGCTGTCTTCGGACAGGATTTGTCTATTTTTATGGGTCGCTCTTTAGCCACCCACAATCCTCGATTGCTATTTGGCAGTTTTCTTGCAGATATATGCATCTATATATATATATATATACATATATATATATATATACTTACGGATATTGCTTTGTCAATCGGCTGCAGCACGCATTCTGTGTCTGTGTGTTTGTGGCAGGTGAATTGCGGATGCTGCTTGAGGCAATTTTTAGAAGCCACGGGACACTTGAAGGTAGTTTGCCAAGATTGCTGCAAGTAGCGTCTAAGCTGCTTGTGGCAAATGCAAAAACAAAGCTGCATATAGGAAAGGATCTGTAGCAGATGCAGCAGCTATGTATATGCCGCACAAGCTGTAGCCATTGCTCACCCTTGACTCACATACTCATGTGCAACACGCACACAAAATAAAAAAATCGTTGCTTTAAAATAAGGATGGGAGGAAATTGTTTTATTTTCGACTATTTATATTAAAACTGACTATTGAAGACTTTTCAATAAGTATAAATAATTCTTCACTTCAAAATATGCAGTTGTTGTATTTTTTTACTTAAAACGTTTTATTTTATACTTAAAACGTTTGTGTTAAATTACAAATTCCAATTTCTCATACAAAAGTTTCATGTTTTTGTTTTATTGAATACATATTTTTAATTAATTAATCCAGCTTTGTTTTAAGAAATGTCTGCACATGCTTAGAATTTTCATCTTTGCCCAAATGTTGACAATATGTGCACCTGCTTTTTCTAAGTGTATGTATATAAATATTCTGCCATGCTTGCAAGTGTGTAGAAAAACTTAGAACGCTCCAAAAATCGTCTCTTGAGCAAAGCATTGCTCACTTTCAACCGCCATCCTCAATTTCATTCCCTCACTTTCTCTCTCTCTCTCTGTCTCTCTTACTCTCGCTCTTTCTCTCTCTACACTTAATTCCCAGTATTCATTATACGCGTTGTTGTTGCCGTTTCGCCGCCTGTCTTACGCTGCTTTATATTTGATCCAAATTTTTGAAATGCTTTTGCCTCGCTGCATCGCTCTAATGAAAATGTTTTTTATGCTGCTCAGAGTTGGGGTGTAAAGAGAATAATGTATATAAGTATGTGTATATATATTTATATATAGTAGCAGTAAACTCAATTAGGCGCAACCAAATTGCAGAAAACGGGGATGAAAATGGAGGCAAAAAAAGCAACGCTTGTTAAATTTCTTAAAGTTTTTTGTGCCATTTTTTTGTTGTCAAAATCATTAAGCAGCACTTGTTCTGCCCGTGTGCCGGCTACCCACTTTCAGCCAACCGTCGCGACGCCACTTAATTTCATTATAAAACTTGAGCTAAATACAAGGAATGTGGGAAAGGGGCGTGGTCACAGCATCAAAGCAAAAACAAAAAAAAAAAACTGCCTCCCAAAGAGTTAAAACGAGCGGCAGCCGTTCAGTTTTCGCCTATCCCAACATTTTGTTGATTTGATTATATGAGCAACATTTGCTTCAATTATGCACGCACATGTAAACACAGCTCGAAATGCAATTACACAACCGAGAAACAGACGCACACACATCGGCATGAGATAGATTACAGAGCACAGCACAGCGCGTATACGTAATTTTGGGCAGACATGTTTCGGCTGGCACTTTTTCTTCCGTTTGTGGTCGGTCTGCTCATTAAATATTTGTGTACGTGTGTGATTTCCAGAAGACGAAAAAATTCAACTGCTCGACCCAAACTTTAACCAGACTTTGAAAACGTTTTTCGATGTTTTGTCATTTTGTGGCACCGAATGTTGCTCGCTAGTTCTGATTCCTTGTTTTGAACACAATTCCGAGCCTGACAACTTTTGAGTGACACCTATTAAGTCCTTGACCTTTGCTCAGCACGCATTTGCCAGTTACACATATTAACTTATGTGTGGTCAGAGTATTTTTCATTTTGATAAATGAGTCGCATATTTTCCCAATGTACGTGTCTGGATGATTTTTTTTTGTTTAATGGGGCAAGGCCTTAGCAAACATTTATATTTATTACCACAGACATAATAATGTGTGCATAAAAAAGAGATTTAAGATTATTAAGAAATGGGCAGAGTGCTGAAATGAGTCATAGTAATACATTTTTGAGACTGTTGTGTACATCTAAATGGCATCATAACTAAAAATAGAGAATGCTGGTCTTCATTTTTGCACAAATTTCAATGTTTCAAGATGGACACAAGACTGATTATTCGATGCAGATTTCGTTTTTAATGTGAGCAGGCTTTTCTTGACTTCAAATTGATCTTCTCCAGATCTGCGAACTCTGCCATATGTAATATTTAATCTGTAGTATCTTCATACAGACTGTTAAACTATTCCCGAGTCGTATCTTCTGCCTGTCTGTCTGGAAAGATAAAAAGCATTCCATAATCAAGCATATATATATATATATATATATATATGTATTTTTTTGTATAAACTTTTATGTCACGTCATTCTTAAAGAATTTTACGGTAATTTGAGGGAACTTGTTAACGTTGCTGCTGCAGAGCACAACAAGGTGGCAAGTGCCAAGTGCCAAGTGCCAAGTGCTCGTTATTGTTGTTGTTACTGTTGTTGTTACTGTTGTTGTTACTGTTGTTGGGTAATGTACGGGTTACGGCTGCGAGTCAATTATGTAGATCCGCTTTGAGTTATGCGACTGCCTCAACAGAGGCGACAATGTGGATGTGGGGGTGGTGGTGGTGGGCGCACAAAAATGGGCAACCTGCCAAAAAGTCGAGGCGGACGACGACCTGGCTGCCTAACTTCCTGTCAAATCCGGGGCGCCGCCTGCTGTGCCCAAATAACAGCTTGTCCTTGATCGGAGGGGGCTTGGCGGCTGTTCGCGGATGCCTCTATTTGAGCCGGCCTTATTGAGGGTAATGGGTTGCCTAACGCACTTGAATGCAGAACCCTTTTCGCCGGCGACCTCATCAAAATAATGCGGCTATAAACAAAAGCCAGGCTTGGCGTTAAAGGTATTGTGTAAAGTTCTAGCATTTATTTATTGTGTGTGCGCGTGTGACTGTGTGTGACTGTGTGATGCTGCAGCAGTCATTTGGCATTTTTGTTTCCGTTGCTGCTGCTGCTGCTGCTGCTGCAAGGACGACAAGGACGTACATAAAATGCTTAGCTGACAACAAAAAAAAAGAATGTATATGTATAATGAATGCGACTGTAACTTTTGTGCAGTGTCAAAATAGAATGTCAAGTGGTGGTGGGTGGGGGCAGCACGGGTAGTGCGACTGGGACTGCAATAAAGCTTGATGCCACACTGGGGCGCCACTTTAAGCCGTGCAGTTACCACGAAGCCTGCGGGTGGCAAAAAACGTTTCTTCTCGTCAATAATGCGCTCAATTCGTGTTCGTTACTCTGGGAGATGTTCGCTGCCAATTTTCGATATGGGTTACGTATTAAAAGAGATGTGCATAAATATATATGGAGTTTAGTTTGAGCTCTTTTAAATTTTTGATTGCCTTTGTGAATGTTCAGTTTTTCGAAAGGAAAGAAATCTCCCTGCCATATTCTACTCGCAATCTAGGGACAACTTTTAAATAGGCATTTTAAAAGATTATTGGTTATTTTAAAAGCTGTCAATAATTCAAAATTGATGCCCCATAAAAAGTGAAGAATTGATTTGGCTATAAAAGACATATATATTGTCTGCTTATTGCTATATAATAAGAAAAAATATATACTCGTATCCTGAAAGCTGTGACATCGTTACAAGCAGAATTTTAAATTTCTGAGTATATGCTATAAAATTAATTGGCGCAGAAAAAGTATTAATATTTTTTATGTACATTTTAAAATGATATTTTATTATTTTGTAATCAAATTTCAAAAAGAAATATAAATTACTTTTTTGAAATTTCATTATTTTCTTTTAACTTTTAACTGGCAGTTTAATGAAAAACTATGAACTGCTGCTGCTGGCAGTTTGCAGCGGATGCGTGTAATTGTTCAGAGTGTGGGCGTTGCAGGCGTGCCAGCTCTATATCATACGAGTCAGCTGGTACTTGTCAAACTGCACAGTTGGTAGCAACAGAGGCAGCAGCACCAGCAGCATCGAGTGCCAGAAATTCAATCATACGTCAAGTTGAACAATTTGTGAAAGGAGTGACAACATACAACTGTGGTAGGGGCGCGGAGAGGCGGTAAGGGTTTAAGGAGTGCAGGAGGCCTTGTGTCGCTGACAAGTGCACATTTGGCATGCATATAAATGTGCCAGCTCCAGCTAGTGTGTGTGAGTAAGAAAATCATTTTGCTGGTAACAATCAAATGTACTTCACAGCGCTGACAGATCCAACACATAACCCACAACTCGACCCCCTGAAATATCAAGCAAATTTCACGCAAATGGAAAGGAAAGAGTAACTGGGTTGAGGGGTTAGAGGGGGCTGTTGAGTGTTTAAGCAGTGCAACTATTTACTGCTACACTGAGCAGTAAATCAAGTATAAACGATGTCAATAGTCAGGCATTCTTAATTTAAAAACAATACTTGGAATTGATTCGATGACTGTTCTCATTAAAAAACAGTGGCATAAATAGCCTGAATTAAGTACTATATTTTCTTGTTTAATGATCGATTATTAATAGTTAAGAAAGGCTCTTACATATTCAAAAAACATTAATAAACAACCCTTAGTTAAAATTTCAAGAACAAAACTATTCTCTAAGTGTGTTTGCTAAGTAATTTCATTTGCTTGCTGGAGCCCTCTGTTGACTTCAATAAATAATTGCATTAACTTATTATTTCCCTCTCTCCCTCTCTCTCTCTCTCTCTCTCTCTCTTTCCAATTGCAGAGCACAGCAAAGCGCAGGAGGAGGCGGTGGTTTGGGGAGCAGCGGGACACAATCGCGCAGCGGCAGCCGCAAATTGCCGCCGCCATTGTTGCGTTCCCGAACGCTGCCAGCCATCATTGTCCCAGGACTTCCGCTGGTCTCGCTGCACACGGATAAGCACACATTTCATTTGGGTGCGTAATGAATCTACATCTGCAATATATACATAAATATATATACAATATTTATATATATATATATATATATATATATTTATAACTAAGCCACTGGGCTTGCTACACATACAGTTAACACCGCCAGCTGCGTTTGTTTTTATAACGGAGCTTGCACTTTATTCCAACTATAATTGGATTGCAAGGACATCCGTGTAGTCCTCCACACACATTGTGTAAATTGAACTCTTAAATTGAGGCACATCGTGGCGCACTGCCACGTAAACTACGGTCAACTAAAATGCTTTTTTAAATTTGAGTTAAACTTTCAATAAGCAGTTTTAACTGAACAAAACACATATTCTTTTTTCGTGTGTTCTTTTCTTCAACTTGATTCTATTCAGTTATTTCAATTCCATTTTTTATTTTCTCATTGGGAATTTTGATATTTTCTTATAATTTAACCAATGTTTATATTTAAAACTCCGAACTTAAACAGAGCAATAGCATTTTTAGCCTTCTGCTTCGCGTAAGCAGTAAAAAAGGGAATCGATTTTTAAGCTTTCAGCTATTTTAGTCACTAATAGTTTAATTTATAAATAGATTTGAATCAAAGTAGAACCACTGGCATTTCCAAAGATTTTGCACATTTCATTGATTTGGCTCGATCCGTTTATTTTTTTTTACCGAATGCATATAAGCTAATTGCTGCTAAATTGGTTCCCCAATATTTTTGATATGCATAAGCCTGTGTTATATGTATAGGCTAGAGATTGTTTTTTTGGCACTCGATCATTTTTATAGCATCTGTCTGTCAATATTCGCGTTATCTCACCGGAATGCAAAAAAAACCGCACAGATTGTAAACATTTTTTTAAAACAGCAATCAGCATTCCGTCCGTGCTCTGTCAGTCTGCGGGTCATTCAGCATTTTAACACAAAGGTAAATAGAGAGAAAAATACAAATACAATCAGAGTTCAGAGATACAAATTTGTGTCAGGGAATTCTCCTGCACGTTTAGCTGTCATCAAAAACTGAATAACGCGATTATTATTTATGGATTCTTACACAAACATGCCAAAGCAACAAACACTTGAGTTGTCGTGTCACATTTGCAGCGCTGAAATGTATACTATAGTTATCTTGCTGATTAGAGAGTACAACGTGGCAAAGTAGGCGTGGCCACAGCGCCCGCAAATTGAAGTTAGATGCCAGCATGAGAGACTCAAGATGTTCTGTTGTCATGTGTGACCCAATTAATACCTTTTTGACCATGGCAAACTTAATTAAGGCCATTTCACATGTTTTCAACTTGACTTTAAATTTAATTTAATTGAAAAAGTGCTCTTAAAGTGCAACACGCCACACAAAAACACACACTGACAAATATCTATATGCCATAATGATGGTCACTAACAATAGTCGTTTTATCCCAAAAAATCTTTCTCCCACAGATGAGCGCCTGTTGGGCTGTAAAAGCCGCAGTGGCAGCGCCAGTGGCCATCGGTGGTCCCTGCTGACACGAGGAGGTGGCGGTGGTGGCAGTGGTGCTGGTGCTGGTGTTGGTGGTAGTGGGGCTGGTTCTGGCCATAACAACAACAATAGCAATTTGACAAACAACAACAACAACACATTGATGGTGAAATCATTGAATTTACCCAAAGATGATTCGTCGCTGATTTACCGCCGAAAATCGTCAGGCAGCTCGCCGCACGCACATGCGGCACATGCTGCTGTAATGCAACATCATTATCAGCAACATGTTGCAGATAGCTCACTGTTTCAGCTATCCGACGACTTTGAGTGCCATGCGGATGGCTCACTGCTACTCAGGTAAGCCAGAAAAAAATGTAAAGCTAAGCTAAAGTCGCATGCACTGAGAGAAATTGTGCAGGTTGCTAATGCAGTTGAACTTCACTGATTATTCCTCTGGCAACTATATGGCAATATATCGACACAACTCGAGGGGTTGATCAAGAATATATATGGAATCGGAGCTGTCTGCTTCAATGCGTTACAAATTTCCCAATAAAATACTATAATATTCGTACAACTTTACACTGATTAAAAACCATTCCATTTCAACCATCAATTATTTTAATTTAAATGTCAAATAAAAGCTCAACTCAGTTGGCAGTTGACCAGCAACAAAGCAGTAACTTTTGGTTTTATTGTTAGAGCCTCGCCCAAAACTTCTCTCAGTGCACGCTTGCTCATACGTGACATATAACAGTAAGTTGCGTGTCTGTTATCAAATGTGTTCTACTGTGTGTCATGTGTTATGTGTTGTCTGTTGTGTTGTGTTGTGTTGTGTAATCACTTGACTTTACAATTTGACGCAGGATACCCGCTCCGCACGGGCTCGCCTCCTCGCCGTCGTCGCGTGGCTATCATCCTTGCCGCCTGGCGGCGAAAAAACGTGCCACGCCATGCTCGGAGGCAACGACGCCACTGTCAAGGGAGCATCAGCATCCGCACCAGCATCTGCACGACTTTGCAATGGCCGATGCTGGTGGCAGTGGCAGCGGCAGTGGCAGCAGCAGCAGCGCCTCGGGAGCACAGACGACCTTCACGCGTCTGGCCAAATTGCTGCATCAATCAAGCGCCATTACAGCCAGATCCAATCTGCGACCCAGTGTCTATATGGAGGCGCCTCAGGGCGAAGAGGCGCCTCGCCGTCTGTCCTGGGAAAGGTGCGTATGTAATCTATGTGTGTTTATCTACATTATGCAACAAAAAAAAAAATAAAATAATGAACTCATTTTGTACTCAAAGCAAGTACACAAAGTATTGTCAAAATCAGGATTGAAAATTCTACGCAATCAGAATATTTAAGAGCGTACAGCACTTAAAAATATAAAAGCAAAATGTTGGAAAGCTTTTCTCTGAGTGCATGCGTATGTCACGCCCGACAGTTTGTCAACTCTGCCTCACTCACCCTATCAGCTCGACTGGCAGCCATCGCTTTGGCAATTAGTTAATTTCATTCCTGCCGCAAAAGTTGCAAAGTTGATCTTTGCCACGGCCAACGGCCAACGGCCAGCAGTTGCTTGTGTGTCTACGTAATTGCCGGACACATGCGAGTACGTGAGATTTGCAAGGACGAGTCACAGGCACAGGCTGGCAGGCAGGCAGAATGGTAGGAGCTCCAGAGCCCGATAACATGTGCCAGCGTCTCTTGAGGGCCCGCATTTATCTTCATTTGGCTTTTGCGTTTGGGCAGGACAGGAGCGCCTGTCACGGCAGCTTGCTCCTGCTGTTTGCCAGACTAAAAACATGTCTCCATCATCCCTCCTCTCTTCTCGTAGATTTTGCTAATTAACTGCGCTTCGTGCTGCAGTTTAACGACAAATCTCATTTAACCCATAACTCTGGAAGTGAATAAAAAATTGTACAAAATATGAGTAATAAATCTAACTAATTAACACGAATTCATGGAAATTCAAAAGATTCCTGCTTCAATAGTCAAGAGCTCTTTTAAAGGATTATAACTGCTTAAAATATAAAAACTTGGCCATTCAATCATAAAAAAATCATTATTCACGAAAGTTAAACCGATATGTAAATAGTACTTCAAGTGGCTTATCGACTGATTATTTTTTTTTTAGGAATTTTATTAAAGTTTTCGTTGTGCAAAAATATACTTGATTTGAGTACCACTTCATCGGAATTAAAGCCATTAAAATCATTAATAAATTCCTATTTTCACAAGATGTAAAATCAATCATCATTTTTATTTTGCTCGTAAGCAGGATGTGCGAATATTAACTTATTGCTGTTTTTAATTGCTTCAATTCAGATGAAAGCATTTCTTAAAATGAAATAATGAAAGCCAATAAAATATACTTTTATTTGTTGTTCTTTCAAAATTGGATTGTGGATGGTGGGTTTTTTCTTCTTTATGGTTTTCTGAGACGATAATCTTTAAACTTTTTTTTTATTTTTTTTCGAATTTAAACATTAATGTCATTCTGGCTTGCGCCAGCATTTCATTTCCTCACATCGTAACAAATTGTGTGAAAATAATTTAAGCTTGTCTCAAGCGCTTTTCTCACAGATTTTGGGTTTGTTAGGTTGGCAATATATTACACGCTTTCTGGGCCCTCCTAACTCAATCAGAAAACACGTTGAACTTGAATTCATTCGCTGAATTATTCATCTTTTGTAAGCACCCGAAATTGCATTTTAAAGTTGAAGTAGAAGTGGGGGAGGGGTAGTATCAAGTGTCTAAAATTTTAATTTGTAACTGCCACAAACGCACACACCTCGCAGTCCCAAATCCAAAATGAATGCAAATTGACAAATATATAAGCTGATTGCAAAGCTGAGTTCAGTTTGTTATTAGTTAGCTTATATCGTTTTGTGTGATATTATTTTGCATGCTGACGTCACCAGTTGCAATGCTCCAAGGGACGTTTTATGAATTTCAACTTTGATATTTTCAAACAACGGTCGGAGTGCGATCTTAGTTTAAGGGTGCTTTACCCAATTTGGCTTTAGATTGGACTTTGTTTGTTTTGTCTGCAGTGCTGCATGCGTTCCTAAATATACACAACTTGCTTTCCAAGTTAAACAATCAGTAAAAAATAAATAAAACAAAACAACAGCAGCTACAATTGGCATAACAATAGCAACAACCACAGCAATTTGGTAACTGCAGAAGCTGAGTATTTTCTTTTAGCTTAGCTCGTCCCGTTTGACTTTGCACCGACACTTGACACTGAGAGAAAAAATGAGTAACGCTTACGATTAATAATTAGCTAATTATTTACTGCGGATTGAAGACTAGTTAAACTAACAAAATAAATTATATAATATTAAATGTTAAATGTGTTATTTCTGAATTAAGGAAGTACTTCAATCAACTTGTTTTCAATGGAAATCTCAACTGTAAATCGAACTCAAACAAAGTTCTTCATATTTATTTTCAGTCTATAAATTCAAATAATTGTTTATTTTGTATCATTTTTTGTGCTCATAATCGGCGTCTATTGCTCGAATCGAGGTCAAATCGAATTTAATTTTAGTTTGGCTATTTTTGCGCTGTGTACTTGTACAGCACTCACGAGCGTAATTGTGAATGCATTATTCATGAGCCACGCTGGCAAAAAGTATTTCCAAGCGCCGAAGGACAAACGCAGCCAGCCAATAAAACAGTGTCTTGCCGCAGTCACCGGAGCAACACCCACAGCTCCTTAGCTCCTTAGCGCCTTAGCGCGTTGGCTTGGCTTAACTTGGATTTCTTGTTCTTTCGCTGTGGATCAAGTTTTGTGCGTGTTGAGGGCTGCAGCTAGCTGGCAGACAGCCGAAGACTGACAGTTCAGCAAACGGGAAGCATAAATAAAAATTGCGCATACGTCCTGTGCTACACACACACACACACACACTCTCTGTGTAGAGCAAGCTCATTAGCTAGTCAAAGTGTTGGCGTGGCACCGCCTCTTTTGCCTCTGTCAATGGCAGCTAGAGTTATGTACTGTAAAATTTTATAAATGGCCCTGTGTAGAGCAAAATATAAAAAAAAAACGCAAAAAAGGCAACAGTTCATGTCGTCGATGTCGGTTACAATTTGTTGACGCCATTGCCGCTGACAACGCCGCCATTTTCAAATACTCTATTTTTAAGGCCAGGTGTCAAATGGGTGGCTTACAATTTTCAACATGTGTTGTCGACGTTCCAATAACAACAATCAAAATATTCTGTTTGAGACTACAATAGCTCGAAAATGTAGTAAAGTAAAATAAGCGAAAATATTTTATTATAAAAATTTGTTTTCGTTGAAACACTACACTCCAGACAAATACCTTATAATGGTAATTGTCAATTTGGAATCCTCACTCTTACTCTTCATAAGGTGTGAGATACAAGCTGACTGCAAATCCGTTTAGCTTTTATGATGATCCGAAACAACTTTGTTTGATTTAATCAAACACATTTTCACTCTAATTATTTATCGAATTTCTTTGATGACATTTCGAAATTTTACTATAATCGGAAATATAAAGTTTTTGCGCCGTCGCAAATTGAAGCACACCTGACAATTTTATACGAGCGAACAAAATGTATTCTATTTTTTATATTTTGATATAACCAACAATACCAAATACGTGAAATAAATTTCGGCTGGTTATTTCACCGGGCTGAGTTATAAACCTTATATAATTTCTAAACATATTTGTGTTGTGGTGGCTGCTTTAATTTTTCGTACAAGCACTCAAATAGATGAACTCAAATTAACTATAATTGAATAACAATTAACGAAACTTGAATGCCATGCGCAGGGTATCTCCTGGTCGGGCCCCACACACACCATCAATCTTACTTGGTTTTTGAATCATTTTACGTCAGTTCATGTTGTGTCGTTTGATGTTGCTGCTGTTGCTGCTCTTGATGAGTTGCTGTAGTGAGATGTCTTCACTGAAAATGAAAGAACACAATGGGCAGCACTCACTTCTGGGTTCGACGACTGCTCGAAATGGGCTTCATGTGATTACAAGCGACGAGAGAGCCTATGCGGCTCAACGATGATGCCACATGTTGCCAAAATGGAGAAAATGGATAGAATATGTACGGCTGTGGGATGTGATATAAAATGTGAACAGTTGCCAGGAATTGGGAGTGGGCACATTTTTCAACTGCCATGTAAAATTTGACAAATGAAAAATATACCTTTTCATAACAGCTGATGCTAATGAAACAAACCGACAACAAAAATGTGGTGTAGAATGTAATATATTTAGTTGGTTTATAAGCGTAATTTTTGAAAGACTTTTAAATGATGATTTTTTATAGCTTTATGAACTACATATCGCAAATAGAATTTAACCATATGTTACTTGTTCCTTTCAATTGTTTTCTTTTTTCCCGGTGAACTTTAAATCATTAATGCCACAAAATTAAAGAACAATTCACATACAACTCCCATTCCGAGGACTGAGTCCTTGCTCATTTTATAAGGCATATGCGACAAGCCCCTTTCATTTGCATGGCGTCTATGTGGAGCTTTATTGTTGCCAGCATTAGTCAGCGAAATTCTAACACTAAGTTGACAGCGCCGCCAAAATCGTCTTAAAAGCATCGCAAGGGGTTGACACTGGACTGTGTGAGAGGGTGGGGGATGTGGTAAGAAAGGGCGGGCCAGGAGTCGGATGCCACATACTTCTTGAGAATTTTACGCTCAAGTGTGCTAAGAAAATGTCAGCAATGAGTGTCAATGTGAGTGCGAGTGTGTTTCTGTGTATTTTATAGAGAGTGTGTGGCACAATATGGTAACAATTGAGTACCAGGAAATCAGTTGCAGGTTGTCAGCTCAAATGGGAATTTGCCGAACTTGCAAATGAGGCAACAGCAGTCAGTTGCCTGTCCTGCCTGTCATAGAAAAACTCTACATACTATCACATACTATCACACACACACACACACACACACACATACACACTCACACGCATAGTAAGTCATAGTCACACAAATGTCGAAAGATTTGCCACGTTTACATGCACCTTTGTTGTTGGCAAATGAAGCTAACCTTGTTAACTGAAGTGGCATGTTAATGTTTTTGCCCAATGTCAAGCGAACCAAATGAATTCACAAATACCCTTTAGTAAAACAGTTGATGAGTGGGGAATATAAGTTATGGAATCCATTTAATTTGATTGCAGTTTTTTACAATATTTGATTTATGGTATTTCATTTTTGTGCCACACAAATCTTAAGTGTTGTCACAATCAAGTCTGGCAAGTTAGTTTCACTTAATTATTTAGTTAGTTAACTATTCCATCTGAATCATCAAATGTCACGTAACATTTAAAATTATATATCAAAATATGAACTAACTATTTGCACAGCAAAAACAAAAGTTATTTGACAGGACAAATCAACTGTCGTATAGTCCCTACCAAAATAGTTTTGACTTGTGTTTTGTTGACTGTTACTCGTGTTGATTTATTGCTGGCAGTTGTTAGTTACACACCAGTCAAAGTGCCCTGGCAGAGTAAACTAACACACAACGACAAACACACACCTAAATTAATAACAATGATTACTATTGACATTGCTGCTGCTCAACTTGCTGCCTGCCATAAACTCATCTGCATTGCAGACTTTTCCGCTTGTCACTCATACACACACACACAAACACACACACACACACACACAAGCACACAGCATCAAGTTGGCAACTACAGATGACTGAAAGTCGCTGCCATGCAAGTGGCAAGTGTTGTGTAGCAAGCTCTGTGTGTGGCAAGCGAACTCTCTCGCTCCACTCAACTCAACTAAACTAAAGGAGAAACATGACAATCACAATGATGAGGACAACTTTTTCACACAGTCCCCCTGCCCCACCCCGCCACAGGAGGGTCGCTTGATGATGTGGTTAGGTCGCTAGAGGGGGTGTGGGGAGACGAGGCTTCGTATGCTGCTTGCAAGCGTTGTAATTTCATTGAATTTGCGTTGATTAAGCGTATTTAGCTGTTGGCAAATTATTCCACATGTATGTGTCTAATTGAGAGTTGACTCAATTGTTTTTCGTTTTTTTTTTTTTTTTGCGGCGTGCAGTAAACTAGAGATGGCAGCGTGACAAGAGTGGGAAAAATGTTAATAAGTTGAACTTGATTAGGGTATTAAGTATTAAAGATGAACACAGATGATGAGGCATTTGGGCCAAGTGTGGGTAACTTGAACTTGTGTTGCTTGGTTTTTAAAATGGGTAGCTTGAAATGTATTAGGTTTATGCAAACAAAAAGAAAGACAGCAAATAATAATCAGAGTCAAGGGTCTATTCAGCTTTTAATGGGAGGGCAGACTTTCTTCGAATTGAAATTTTCTCATTAATTAAAATTTGTTTCTTTTTAATTCCACTTTGCGTCTGTGTAAAGTTGAGATTAAAAGCGGGAGGACGCAGTGGCGTCCTCTGCTTCTCTCTGGGTACGCATTTGATAAAACGGGCTGCATTCTAGTCAGAGCTCAACAAACGATATACGAGTACATGTATATTATAATATGAACAGCTTAATACATATATAATTCTTGAACAATTTGCAAATGCATGCTGTCAATTAATCTTCATTAGCATATTTAAAAAAGAATTTTATATAGCAAACACTTATAGAAATCATTAATAAAACTTAGACAAAATATTTAATAGAAACATATTTCGATTGTTTTCGTTAGCAAAAATATTTATTAGCTAAATTTCATTGTGATAAATGTTTAAACGTTTTTTTTTATATATAACTTGATTGACTTCTTGGCAAAACCACTCACCCATCTCTATTGGTAAGTGCCTGCTCCACCTCGATCGTAAGCGTGGCCAGCATCTCCTCCTGCCGAGCAAATTTAATCCTTATGTTTCCCAGAAGCACTCAATTTGACTGTGTTACTGGCTGGATGCGGTTGAGATTTCTGCTTTTATTTACTTTTCAAATTAACGCAATTAGCATGTGTGTGCAAACACCCACTTCATACAGAACCACACATATGCATGTAGAATTAAACTTGATTAATGTGGGTGTGGCACAGGCAGAGGGGTGCAGTGCGCGTGCAGAGGGGGATTACAGCCAGAGTTCTAATTGCAAACAGCATTTTGTGGTTATAATTGAAAATGTTGCGCATACGACATGTGGTGCATGTTTTGAAGGACAATTTCAGTTGAGTGATGTTTTATGGCCGCGAATTTGGCATAAGGTCCCAAAAACTGCAAACCCAAATGCGGCGGCTGCTTTAACGATTATAACTAAATTCCCAGCCAAAATATGTATACGCTGAAATATAATTACTCAATCTGTGCGAGCAAAGTATGTGTTTTACCTGCCATGATGTTTATTGAATTATGCACGATTTCCATAATGTTGAAACAGTTAATACTATTAACTTAATACAAATAATGTGCTGGAATGTCAGAGAGTGCGACATATGACATCGGTTCTCTGCTTGCAACACAAAATTACTCACATATATTTAAGAGCAATTTGAGGCACTTGCATTTGCCTTCAACGCAGAGTTTTCAGTTGCCAATAGGAATATTCTTAATATGATTGATCAGCCAGTTAAATAAATGAGACTGTAAGGGATATACATCTAATAGGAGTTGCTGTGGAGTTTCGAAATAGTGTTGGCCGTCAAAAAACACATTTAAGTCAATCTAGTATAATTAAGTCAAATGACGGATTATTATTGAGCTGATTCTGACAGGTAGAAAGGTGTTCTGGGTAAGAAATTGTATTGTGAATTGTAAATTGACTTAAATTACCGGTCAATTCATTTATCAAAGCCGCGGACTTATTTTTGTCAGTTAGTTATTAAACAATATAAAGAAACTAACTTTTTCTAGCAAAACAAAATATTTGCATACTTCAAATAGCAGCAGTTTCTACAAATAATATAAATCAAAAGCGAATAGAATTTATTTATACTTTTTGATGTAAGAAACTAGAGAAATTATCTGTTCTGAAATTTAAATTTAATATTTATTTATTTATTATCTTTAAAATGTAGTACAAAACTTTCAAATAATATTTTTTTTCAGCATCTTATAATTATTTCTAATAATAATTATATCAAAATGATGTAGTAATAATTATTATCAAAGTCTTGCGTGTCGACATTATTATTATATCCGCAAATAAGCAAGAATTATTTTTGGCACCATTGCTTTTGCTAGACAATTGGGGGCAATGACCAGTTAACCACTTCATCTTCATAATCCGCAGACAAACAGCAGTCAACATTAATCCACTAAGAGCCACTGAATTGCAATTTACGTCTACAAAATTATGTCTCTGCTTTTTGGGACGCACAATTACACTTCGTACGAGTGCAAGTCATAAAGCTGTCCATGTTAGAGGCGTGCAGGGGCAAACGGACTGAAAGAAAGTGTTGGTCAGAATGAACACGTCAATGGATGTGGCAGTAACAGCTAGAACAGCAGCTAGCACCATATTAGCCAAGGCATTAGCACCAGCTGGCAGCCGCAGCAGCAGCAGCAGAAATAGATCCCAAGGCTTTCTCTTTACCAGCGACGAGCCATAAAACAGCGTCCACATTACGGTAATGGCCAAGTTAATGGTAACTAGGCCGGCCAGTGACCGCGACGACGGTGAAGCGGACTGGCGACACTTAATGGTCATTAAAATGTCCAGGGTAGCGTGAAGCTGAAGTAATTGCAATAGTTTATAAGTTTGCAACAAACTTGTTGCAATCAAAGTGACTGCCCCACACTCAAGCCTAGCACGGCCTTTGCGAGCAAGTATTCCTACTACACTAAAAAAATTTTAATTTAGCTAGCACTTTTTTCCATTTAAAGCGAAAACTCAACAATCTACACTATTTTTTTTTTTACAAATTTTTCTGATTTTTGATATTAAAACTCTGAAAATATAGCGTTGAAAGACGTTCGAAAAATTGAAAAAAAATATTCTTAATGCCGTGATCAATTATTGAACACAATATTAAAATGCTGATGTGTGTGATTTTATAAGTATTTTAAATACTTACTTACATATACAAATATTAAAATACTTTGGTCATTTCTATTTTCTGAAAAAAAAACAAAGCCAATGTTTTGCAAAAGATTTCTACAGTTTATATTTAGAATTATGTTCATTTTATCTTTAGGAAAAAATGTTCTTCAAATTGGAGTTATATTTTTGTAATGCCTAAAAGAATATTTCGATATTTTCAGATTGCAAAAAAAGTTATTATTTAATTCATTTCCTCTAAGTTAACCAAATATAATTGAGTGTTTAAAAACTTACAAGTAAAAAAAACATTCGAAAGTAAACAAATTAATGCTTGTTAAGAAAAAATTAACAATTCATTTAAATTTATTTTATTTTAATATTTGAAAAGCACGCCTTTTTCTAAGTGTTCTCTTTGACTCTTGTAATTCCAGGCGCAAGGATAGCAGCGCTCTGCAGCGTTCGGCCAGCATTGACTCCTTCGCGGAGATAGTGTTTAGTGACCTGCCACGCCCCTCGCTGGATATACCACGCACCGCCGCCACAGCAGCGCCGACACCCTTCAGCAAACGTCCCTCGGCGAGCAGCCTGTACTCGACGTGCAGCAGCATCGCAGCAGCAACGGCCGCCTCGGCCCAGGTGCACGCCCAGCTGAATGTCAATTATGGCGACCTAACAACACATTCTCATTCAGGCAGCGGCGGCGGCAGCGGCAATGGGAGCATTAGTGCCGGCAACAGTCGCCGGGAAAGCATGCTGAGTCCGTCGTCAACGCGACGCAACAAGCTGACCAGAATCATTAATAGTAAGTAAAGTTGCCTAGATTGAATGTACTCCCCCTTTAGTTGCACCGGTTGTCTTATTGATAAGGCAAAGATATTATTGCCACCAACGAGAATAGCAGCAGCAGCAGCAACAGCAGCAGCAGCAGCAGCAGCAGCAGCACTTTCATCATCATCATCATAATCATCATCGACACCATCGGTGGCGAATCGTTGGTTTATTTATTTTGCAGCTGCGGCGGCATGTTTTAAATTCAAATGCGCACTTTTGCTTGGACTCCTGATGCCGCATAAAAACGTTTTATTTCCCCAATCAGCTCCACAGTCCCCAGAGGCTTACTGGGGTCGCAGGGTGATAAGGCGGGAAGATGGTGCGTGGGTTGCAATAAATTTAAATTAAATCAGAACGCATAATATAAAGCTGCAACTAAATGCATGATTATAAAAACATTATCACTGCCAATAATAACAATAATAATAATACCGGTAATATTTCGAAACATTTCAACCGAAACGGGGCAACAAAATTACAAATGTATTTTATTTAAAAACGGCTGAAAGCATTTTAGTGACTTAAATAACCTGGAATATTCCACTTCTCGAGTGACCGCGCAAGCGAATTTTAATAAATTAAATAAAGAAGTAGAAAAAATAAATAAATAATAATAAAAAAGTAATTCAAATTGACTTCATTTCCATGTTTTATTGGTTAAATTGCAAATTTTAAAACCCCTCAACCGCATCCAACTCATTTTCATATTGGCAGCTGCGCTCTGCTCAGCTTTATCAGCCACTTCCGCTGGGAAATGATATTTTCGCTTTGCGAAAACTGAAAAGCTTTTAAGGAACGATCATCGGTATTTTTATCGCTGGATAGATTTCTTTGAATTGGCGATAGCGACGTCGCCAGCGCCAGCGTCAACGCCAACGTCAACGTCAACGCTGCTGAGAGCGGCACAGTCTAACTGTGAAGTGCTGACCATTGACGGCCATTACGCTCGCTCGGTCGTCCAAGACGTTGACGCTCTGGCTGAGCCGTCGCCGATGCCGTTGCTATCGCCGTCGCTTTCGTTGCAAGCGCAACAACTTCAATTTCAGTTGACTAGCGACTTTTGTTGAGAGCGCAGTGCGCTGCGCGTCGACTTCGGTAACAGTTACGAAATCAAATAAGAAAACCAAAGTGCGTTCAAATTGTGCAAAGTGTTTATTAAAGTTTATAAAAAGTTATTTATTAAAGTTCAACTGGCTTATGTTAAGCAAATTGCTTCAGAAATTCTGAGTCGATTGGCAAAAAAAAAAAAAAAAGAAAAGAAAAAAAATAAAAAGCAAGCAATAAAAAACGCGACGCCTTGCGTTGTGTTTCTGCTTCGTTGAGTTTGTGTGAGTGTGTTCGACTACCTGTTTGCAGCTGCGCATGTGTGCGTGCGTATCTGTGTGTGTCTCAGAGAGAGACAGAGAGAGCTAAAGAGCAACAACTAAAGTTACCTGCGTCGACGCCGACGCCTGAGAGTTTGCGCAGAGCGTGCGACAAACGGAGAGTGAGCAAAAATGTAACGAAAAATTGGCGTGTTTCTCTGTGTTGCGAACTGTCTCAGTGTCAGAAACTAAACGAGTCGCTTTCGTTTAAAAAAGAAACGTTGAAACAACAACAGCAGCAACAACAATAACAGCAAACAACCGCGAGGCAAAAGAAATTAACTACCGTTGTTGCTGCCTCTGCATCTGCCTCTGCTTGTGCTTCTGCTACTGGCAGTTGCAGATCGTTGCAATTTTAATTAAATATTACGTGCCAGTAAAACAGCAGTTTACAGCAAGCAGAGGCATATCTAACTATAATTGCATTGCGTGTCCAACTTTTGTTATTATTTGCACGAGTACCTTCAAACACAAACTACAACAGCTGCAGTAAATATGCAACTGCAGTAGCGAAAGTGAACTTTTGCTTTTGCTTTTGTCTTTCGTTCAATGTGCGCGAAATCCACTTGACTGCAAATAATTTACTCACGTGTCTATCGTGGCGACTGCGATGGCGACTGAGGCAAAGGCAGAGGCAGTATAATTACAACAAATCGCAGGGCAGACTTTATAGTTGCATCTCCTTCGCACTCACACGCACACAGATATGCCGCCCGCAAGCTGGGTTAAAAAGCTTTGCGCGCTGCTCACTTTGTTTTTACGTTATTCTTCTTTGCTGTTGTTGTTGTCTTCGCAGTTTTGTAGTCGCCGCTTCGCCGTTTTCATCAAAGTTGTTTGTGTTGCAATTTTAAGTGCACCTCACAATGAACAGGTAAGCAAAACCATAACGCACACTCCAACACACACACACAAATACACATATTGAAAATAAGTACATTGTGTGCAACTTTGTGGCTAAAATATGCAACGCCATGAAAAACTTGAACTATTGCAGCATTTTCACCGCAAAGACGTTTTTTAACATGCTTTTTTCTTGTTTGTGTTTTGTTTTGGAAAGTTTATTCACATTTCCAGAAAGTCGCCTAAGAAATGTGTTCCCTTTTAGTTATTTCTTTTTTTGTTGTTGTTTGCGGCTGCAGCTGACAGCTTTAAATTGGCAGCTACGCTCCACGACTAGTTCTGGCTGACCTGTCCGAACATTAATATTACAATGCTGCCCCCGTGGACTTGTTTGCCAAAATACGTCCAAAAACTTCTTAAACGAATTTACAATAATTTATTTATGCCCTGTAAAACAGAAAATGCACTTATTAGGGTATTTATATCTATATGTGTTTATACATATATACATATATATATATATATATATATATATATATATATACGTCCTCAAAAACGTTTAACAGGTTTTTTTTTTCACAAAGCTAATTATTTTTAATACGCATTTAAAACGGTACTAATTATACCATACAATAAAATAAATAAAAAAAATTCAGTGATTAAAAATCGATATCATTGAAATTTCATTCGGTAAGTCGATAATAATTCGCATTAAGAATGAATATAAAATATACCAGATACTGTTTATAGGGTATCTTTGAGTTGAGCGCTCTACCGTTTTCATAACATTCTTATTTTTCATGCTGTTTGTAAGTTTCACGTAGCTTCTAGGAAAAATAAATGAGAGAAAACTTTGGCGTACAGCTTAACGCTTCGACAGACCAACGCACCCCAACCTCCCTCCGCTCCTCGTCTCCCATCCTTTGACCTGCACTTAAATGCACTTAGAACCATCCAATTAAGCCCATACGCAAGCCAAAGTTTTGTTTTGCTACTGTTTCTCTCTTTTAGTTTAATTTTATTTTGTATACTAAAAAACTTTTAAATGTTTGATTAAAAGCGAATTCATCACAAATTTGTTGTGGCACATTACCTGAAAATTGTTTTCAAGTTAGTTTCTTGTTTGTTTTCTTGTTGCTACTGTTTTTTTTTTTTTTGCTTATCGTGGCAAGTGGGACTTTTATACAATTTGAGCAACTTGTTAGTTTCGAATTGATAAGCAAAAGTTTTGCTCAATTTCGATAACGTAACCCAGTTGCCGCATTTATATTTGTATGTACATATTTGTGATTATAATTGTCAATGTTATTATGCAATGCAAGAAAAGTCTCATTAATATTGTTATGTTGAGTTTGCTAATTGAAATATAATTGTGCTTTAACCATTTATGTGTAATTGCTAAATTATAAGAATAACTAAAAATCTCCTTTTAAATTGAAAAGCTTTGCAATCCTTGAATTATTTCAAATCAGTCTTACATCAAGAGCTAAGCGCTTGTTTAAGTTCTCAGTCAATAAGAAAAACTTTCCGGCAAAGTGAATATTGTGCATTGCTCAATATGCAAACACGAATTGTTAAAAAAATTTCATTTGTGCACAGAGAATTTTTCAATAAGAGCTCAACTGAAGATGACCTTTCCCGGCATTTCCACGCTGCACTTTGAGATACATTCCCCAACATTTGGTTGGGAGAATCGAAGATTTTTTCACATACCAAGCAACTCACATACAATTCTCGTAATTTCATGAACTCAACAATGGTAAATAGTAGTCTTTCCTACAGTTTAACGCCTATTAAAGTTGTCGTTTGTCGCAACTGAAATGATGTTCATTTTAGAACGAATTGTGAGCCCACACAGTGTGTATATTTTTGGTAATAATCTGGTTCCAAGAAATGCTCGTTTGTTGTCTGAAATGTCTTAAAGTCGAATGCACAGATTACTTTTACTCTGCTTGTTGTTAAACATCGAGCCATGCAAATCTTGTTAGAGAAAAGCCAACCGCAGCCGCTTTCAGTGTGACCTTTGGCCCCGTCTTTGGTTACCTCATTCGATAGCGGTGTGTAAGCCAAAGGTTGTTTTCAAAGAAATCGGTTTACAAAGCCAAGTCAAAGATAAGCGCGTCGAATCAATCAAAAGTCTTTTAAATTGAACAATGCAAATGAAATGCTTTGTTATACCCTATAACTATACAAATTGTATAAAAAGGGTATATCTAAGTTGGATAAAATAGGTTAAGCTTTCAATAACTTTCCTCATATATGCAGACAACTAGTTAAATTTCTATCTATTAACTGATTGTACTCAGACTGTTTGTAAATAAAAATAAAAATATGTATATCTGATAAATCAGACTTTCTCGCCTGAATCGCCCTATAATCCATTTAAATATATTTTTCAATTTCTCTTTGAGTAGATAGTATTCTCGAAGGTTATAAAAACTTTGTCATTATATATATGTTAATGTAGTATAATATGTGATAATCAGAATGTGCAGGGTATCTATTAACCAAAAACTTACTCAGTTGTTTATTTGTTTCTATTCTTGATGTGATTTTCGGTTTTCTCTGCAATCGTTTCGAGAATTGAAGTTTCGGTTTGTCACGTTTGCCGGGCGGCCTCAAAGTGGGACATTAGCACGTAGCGCCCACATGTCGGGCCATATATCCGGATTTTGAGCTATACACACACACACACACACACACATACACACACACACCTAAACACACATGCATGAAAATGGACAGCAAAATAGTGGTAGATACATATGTCAAATGGCATCGCTGTAAAAAGAAACTTGTGCGACGTTTGAACTTAATGCTCTCAAAGGTCAAAGGGTTTTAATCCGCCACCCCCCTAACCCTCCCACCGTCATGTGCGCATATGTTGCTGCGATTGTGACCCAAATAAGTTGCTTTAATCCAAATAGAGATTTACAAAGAGCATCATGACGTAGTCACGATATTTGTCACTACTTAGTAACTTTTTTAGCTAATTGCGGATTCAATTGTAACTTTTATTATTTTTTACATATATTCATATAGAAAACTAATCAGACAAATCTGCTTACGAATGTGTAAAAGCTGCTAGTTTGCAAATGCCGAAGCAAAGTCGCTAAGACCGACCTATCTGGCTTAGCAAAGTTAATATGTACAATAATACTCTAACAAACAAACACAGAATATATGTAAAACTATATTCTGATCTTTCTTTAGGCCTGCAAATTGAAATCCGGGCGTTTTATAGCCTCATCTGCACGTTTCTTATTCCTAATAGCCAAGTTAATAGTTTGCGACCAAACTCCCCAAACACCCCCACACTGCCCACGCAAACAGACACACACCCTCGAACCTCAACTTTTCAATTAGAGTCAACAACAAAAAACCCACATCCTTTTTTCTTTTTTTTATTTTGACAGTCAGATTTGTGCCTTGACCCAACAGCACTCAGATGTAGAGTAAATCCAAAAAAGCAAAAAGTTACTTTTTGCAAATCGGGCGCGATTTGCATAATTTTTAACGCTGGCTTATTGGTTTTGGGTTTGTTTTCTTTTCTAAAGAAGTTCTAAATGGGGGAGATGGTTGAGGAAGCGAATTTTGGCAATGGCCAAGTGACCCGGTCAAAACGTTTATTGCCATTTCGGCAATCAATTTAGATGCCCTTACAAGGGACATTATAAATATGTCTTGCAGCTTATTACATATCTGTATGTATGTCGATATATGTATATTGAAGTTGGACTCATTATATTGACATATAGACTGGATATAGTAGCGATCTTATTTATGAATATACCTTATTATACTATAACCAGAGAGTTCTTTTAGAGGCTTGTCTATCTATACAAAATCTTCTTTCGCACTCCTCCCTAGCTTTTTACTTTCCTTATTATTAATCTTTTAGAATTGTTTTTTGATCTGATTGGGCTTTTTATGGGTTCTCCCAATCCTTGCATAAAATGCTGTACCATTTTATATTTTACTATTGCCAGCTGTATTATAACTTTGATTTATTTATATTTTCATTTAATCTTTTTATAAAATTATTATTATTTACACTCCATAAATAAGTAATATCCGTTGATAATCGGGTGCTCCTTGGTCTTGAGAGATGTCTCAAGCACATTAGCATACAATATTATATTGAAAAATATAGCAAATCCTTAAGACACCGGCTCATCGATCAAGTTGCCTTAAGTTAACTACAACTGCAAGGGAATTTAATCTTAGGCAATTTACATAAGCCATTTTCGTCTTTAATTTTCTCCAATGTTTTCATTGGTGCACTTCCACTTTGGGTTGGGGTGACGAATCAGTAATTTGCATATCTGATTAATATGAATACATCAGTTCTGTGATTTGGCAGTGTAAACCAATAGAATCGAATAAACCAACAGAAAAGTAAACAGAGTGCCATTAAATACGAGCAAGACGACGCGACTGATTGTGCGGCAAAGGTCAAGCAAAAAGAAAATGATTTATCACTGCATCCCACTCCCCTCTCTCTCTCTCTCTCTCTCTCTCTCTCTGTCTCCCCACCCCAGTTAACTTGCAACGCAATGCTCCACAATATTGAGCTATTCATAATGTCTGGTTACTTAAATTCAATTGGCGTTTCCGCTGGAGTACGCAATGGGTTGGTGAAGGGGTTGAGGGAGGAGGGATGTAGCGAGAGAGGGTGGCTATCCGCAACCGCACTCATAATGCGATTTTATATTTTACAAAAGTCATAAAATATGCTTTTTGCTGGCAGTCGGAGACAGACTGTCCGTAGCCAGTGAACTGAGAGAGAGTGCTTTCAGACTTGTTGCCATTTTGGGTGTGATTTTATTGAGGATGCGACAAATTTATTTAAATGAAGTCGTCGCTCGTCCGTGGGTTTTAATGTGTGGTAGATTTGACAATTATGACAGCTCGAAATGTGAGATAAAATCGGCATAACTTAATGCGACCCGACACCGTCTGATGAGACACCCTCTGACAAAATGTAGGCGTCTCCGTGCGGTGCCCCTTTTTCTATGTGTGTCTGTGTGTGTGTGTGTGTGCGTGTGTGTGTGTGCTTACGCCTGAGTGGCCAGCACAAGGACCTGCAATCGTCGCCAGACTGCGGCTGCCTGTTGTCGCCTCTATTAAGTGGATTAAGTTGTTTTTGTGTGCACCACACCCGCACCACCCCCTCCTGGGTTAGGCACGCCCCCGCCATGAGTTGACCTCTGACTAGCAGACGAGTCGCTGCTCTGATTTATGTAGGGCTCTGGCAATTTAGCGCTGCGTAGCTTCATAAATTTTATTATCGTGCAATTGCAAACTTACCAAGAATACAGAAAAGGGCTTTCTTTCACCATACCCTGTAAGATGACAACAAGAAATGGCATTTGGCAGAACATAAATTAAATAAGGCAAATTGCTCAATGTCCAGCTCAAAATTGATTGAAATGAGTCAAAAATCATTAATATAATAAAATGCGCTTTATATTGTCATTACAAGCATTTTATCTATATTTTGTGAATATTTCACAACAATTCATAAATAATAAAAAGAGGTCATCAAACAATTATCTCTAATACTATAAATAGAAGTTTATATAGGTGATATGTTGTTATATTATATAAATAATTCTATTTTGCCAGTCTGATGGGTATCTAGCTAGTCCAGCGCTCTCTCGACTAGACAAAAACTTGTATCTCTATAACGTTATGGACCAGTAATTTTTATTTATTGACAGCTTTGTGGGGCTTGAGGTTCTTGGTTCTTGCTTCTTGGTGCGGGTCAAGTTGACTGTGATAATATCTGTCGAATGGCTTAGGCTTTATTAGGAACGTGTCAAGACGGCGACACTGAGTTGAGAGTTATGGCCTTTTGTGGAGCGGGCGGCTAAGCTGTAAGCGAGCTTAACTAATTAACTGCCGTTTTTTGCTTGATAACAATATTAATTTTTTACCATATTTCGCGTTAATCCATAAACAACCAACTAAGAGCAAAGCTGATAAAAGCTCTTTTAAACTTCAAAATTACCCTTTAAAATAACTACCATATGGAATATGCATTTGCATTTCCAGGAAACTCCACTTACATCATACCTTTTTTTTCTGCAATGCTTACACAAAATCATATTTCTAATGAAAAAAGTTTCGATTATGAGGTTATTTTGGGTTAGGTATAAATCATTTCAGTTAAGGTCCCCCATTTTTTGTTCTGACTTATTAGCTTCAAGGTCAGCTTGCCTCGTTTCAGATCTTAATTATCGTAAATTATTCATATAGTCAGTTTGTGAACATCTCATGTTCGTTGATTTCTATGCAACTCGTGATTCAGTTGTTGACTCTGCTCCGCTTATTAGATCCAAAACGATCCAAACGAATGCGTCACAGTCACAATTTTCGAGCTCGAATTCACATTCATGCTGATGGCAGCCATCACTGACCTCGGACAAAAACGTATGGATTAAAAAAAAAATGTGCCACATCAATTCATTTTGTGCTAAACATATTATTGCGTAAACATACATTTATTAGTTGTTGGCTGTTTAGTTAGTCATGCATGCTAGACGATGAGACAATGTCCAAAATTAGCAAGTGAATGGACCCATTTGACAAACCCCTGTATTCAGGGCAACCGGTTTGGAAACTGTTAAAAAAGGCACAAAATGATGGGAAATAGACAGCAATGTGTGAATGAGTTGTTGGAAATGTGAATGAGCTTCGGGAATTGTACAAGTAAGAATGCTCTACTCGAGAAAGACTAGAAGATTTAAGCACAGATTCCAGTTAAATTGCCAAATTACATATTTAACATATTTTTGAGTTGAGTGAGTTATTGATAAAATAAAATAAACTTGAACTTAATTCAATATTTCAAGATACAGACGGACATGGCTAGATCGACTTGTCTGTTTATCCTCTTCATGAATATATGCTTCCTATTCTTCTTCAATTTCTATTAGGTTGGGGGTATCAAAAAATATTTATTTTTGCTCAGGGAGGAATAGGAGTTTCTTTTTTTTCCAATATTCGGACACATTCTAAATGAAAGCCTTGGTTCAAATTTCAACCGCGTCGCTTGGAGAGCTTTGACGTTGAATTTGTCATCAATCATTCAGACAGTCCGGACAAACTGTATTATTTATTTAGATTAGATAAACTGATATTGATAAAACAAGCAATCGTCTGTGGTCTGCGGTTCAATGCAATATATAGAAATAAATTGAGCTCGCTAACTACCCGTAAAATGCACGTGCAAAAATAATAGTTACAATTTCAAAGATAACAAAGTAATTGAATTGAAACTACAACAAGCAGAAATGTTATTAATAATGTATCCTTTGTCAACATAGCTTCAAATAAAACAAACAAGCTCTATGTAATCGATATTGCGCCATCTGCAAGGATAACATAAATTTAAATAATTCCAATTAGCCATCGTTTGTGTGCCTTGAGTCTAATTAGGCGGCTGGGAAAAACTCACTTCAAACTTGCACCATCCACCTTAAATGCCAATAACCAAATTGCCATTACAGTGAGTCGAATGTTTCCCAATCCAGTCCGCACAGCTGTTGACAGAGCACGGCACGCTCGATAAATCAACGCACAACTTGAGGACAATAACGACAACGACAACACCAACAACAACAACTCCTACAACAACACCTACAACAAACCCGTACAAGAAGAACAATTTAACAGGCTGGCGGGCAGGCAACTGATTTGTTTGGTTTACGATTTCGGAAATGCCGTCGTAATGGTTTAACGCGTTCGAGACGCAGACAGACGACGTTGCCCAAAACAGGAATTCCTTTGAAAAGGAGCCAACGCAGGTACTCGAGTACTTGATCTGGTCTAAATATAAATTTGAAAATGCGAGAACTTCTGGGCATGCCGAACGAAGATCAAGTCGCTGAAACACATTCCTCAGCGGAAACTCAATTAGGGATGAAAAAAAGAGAAAGAGAGAGCGAGAGACAGAGAGAGAGAGAGAGAGAGAGAGAAATGAGAGAGAGAGAGAGACTGGATTGAGCTACCTAACTGATGTTAACCCTCTGGCTGAAATTTATGTACAGCAGAGTGCATACCTATACTATACACTTGGAGAAGCAACATTCAACATTTGAATATAAGAATTCACCTCAATTTGTGCTTGATTTCTATATTTTACAAAAGTAATGCAAAAGAAGAACTAAATATCTTACTCCAAGTTATCAAACACAGATTCAAATTGTACATCTTTCGAGACTACAAAAACAAACTTGAAATTTAGAATATCGTTCTCTGATCTAAGAATATTTTACATGATTTGAGTACAACATTATCTGTTTTTTCCAAGTGTACAGAGTAAAAGGTTGAGCCAAAAACAGATCGAGATGGAGAGAGAGAGTGAGAGAGACAGGGACAAAGAGAGAGCAGTGTACGACTTCTACGGGTGGTTGGGAATGGAATCACATCACGATGCTGTCTCAGTTTGCATTTTGAAAGAGTGCCGCGCACAACAGAAAATCCTACAACAAACTACTAAATAAAACGTGTGATTTTTGAAAACATGAAATTCATTATATAAAAAATGCAATAAACCAAAAGAGGACAGAAGAACGATAAATGGAGCGACGCCGAGCTTTGAACACTTATGCCAAGCTCAAGGAGCAGAAGCAGCAATCAGAGAACAGCAGAGAGAATGGCCCTCATTTTGTTGATGATGATGATGATGTTGATGAGGAGGATGAGTTGCCGTCTCTCCGTCGCTCGCATTCGGTGCGTGCCTCGCTGCGGCGTCTCAAGAGCAAACTGCACAGCCCCGCGCTGCCACTGCAGTCGCCCTTTAAGCTGCGCGCCCATTTGCATTCGCGCAGTCGCAACATCAAGAGCAGCAGCAGCAGCAGCAACTGCCACAGCAGCTGCAGCAGCAAACGGCTCGACAAATCGAAGGCAGTGAAAGCGTTGCGTTTTTGGCATGAAATCGAAGCCGTTGCCGTCGTTACGACCAAAGTGAAGGGCAAGTTTGTGCCACTGCGCAAGCAGACCATGCAGCAGCAGTCACATTCTGCTGCTGATCAGGTCCTGGGCATTGAGCAGCTGATGTCCTCGCTGCCAGTGGGTGCTACGTTGCCGCGGAAGGCGTGCAAGTTGTTGCAAATACCGGAGAATTTGTGTCAGCGGTCGCAGCTGGCGCCACAAGCCACACTCGACTCGGATCTCGAACGCACCCTGACCAGTGAGTCACCAAATGTGACCAGCTGTGATCCAGTTCTGGCCGATATCACACGCCACGCCCACCAAGGCATCTATGGCACAACACGCATGCGAACGGCAACCATCAGGAAACCGATGCCCTATTTAAACAGTCGTAGGTGTTTGTGAATACCCATTCCAATAATGTGAATACCCATTCTATTCATATTTATGCAGTGCTAAATAAGCGTGGATTTCCCATCGAGTGCTCAATTTTATATGCTGTGAATCTTCAATATTTTGATTTGTTTTTTTTGTTTGTTTTTTTTGCCGCCTTCAGTTTTTTAGTTGTTTTTTTTTTTTATTGTGCTTCTATTTTGTTTTCGCTTGCCCAAAACTGGGTCACTGAACTCTGGGCCGGGCAGTCAGACCAGTTTTCAACCGCTTGAGATTCTGAGAATTAGTTTTTATTCAAGGGCTGTCCTTGGAATTTGATGACATCAAAAGGGGCGCTTATTAACATTTTGCTCTTTCAGATTAACATAATGTATTCACTCGTCTCAAGTCGCCTTATACTGAGAAACGGATTTACAATTAAGATTACACCCTTTTATATCCTTGTGGGGGATTTACACTCAGGTACTCATTGTAGAAGGCATATTTCTATTTTGTCTACTCGCTAAACTCTCAAAATGTATAAAAATAATAACAAAACAATACACACAAAAATAACTCAATTTGTGTATTAGCCCCGATTAAACCGAAACTCAATTAAATAATATAGTTTCTTCAATTAATTGAAATGAATGCTCGTATTTTGATTATGGCCATATATCATGGCTAAGCAAGGACATCAATAACGTCAGCTTGGTCAAATGGCCGAATAATAACCTAAATGGCTAAAATTACAATTACGCTTTCATAATTACAACACATATATCATATATATATATATATATATGTTTATATATATTCGTATTTGGGGAAAGGGAAAGCGATTCAAGTAGTAGTTGTAGTTGTGGCTAGCCTATTTTGAGCTTAAATGCACGAATTGGAAATTATTCGCACGTGTTCATCTGATGTTGCAGATGCTACCACAGCAGCTGCAATGATAGCAACAACAACAGCAACAACAAAAAGAGTCCAGCCGCCTCCATGCCGCAGCAGCAGCAGCAGCAGAAGCTGCAGATGGGCAGCTGCCTGCGCTCCCCGGGGCACTTCATACGCCAGAAATCGTTTCACACGCTCAACGAGCTCACCAAATTCTGCCACCTAAAGACGCCAGCGTCGGCAACGGCGAGGGCAGCGGCAGCGGCTGTGGCAGCGGCAGCAACGACAAAGTTGCAGCCTCGCGGTCATTATGCCATCGATGGTAAGCGGAGTAGCCGAAGCATCCACTCACTCCATCCACCCACCCACATACATGTACATCTACCCGCTGTACTTGTGTACATGTATGTGGGCCAATTAAGACCTGGCCTCCAAAATCGCTCATAGCTAATTAAATGGTTTGTGGGCAGAGGGGCAGTAATTAACAGCTGCGGGTGGGTGCACTCAGAGAAATATATCACGTAGCTGGTATTTAAGAAAAAAATCGTCTAAAATAGGACATCTATTTTTAAAGACTACATTTCTGTGTCTTGTTAATTAATAAGTTATAAAGCAGTATGAAAGAATGAAATTAGAGGTGTTTATAATTTTCAAAATATATTTTTAATTTCAATTATACCTTTCTTAAAATTAAAAATGTTCTTTTTTTGTTCTAATTGAAAGTATAACTAAGGCATTTCAACATTTTTCAAAACGTATCCATCATTTAGAAATCTATTACCCCAGAAAATAGTAATCAATTAAGAAATAATTAATTTATATATGATATTTTGAAAATTTTGAACACCTTTAGTTTTTGGATAAAGTTGAATTTGATGGCGATCCTCCAGATGCTAATACATATATTTTTTCTGAGTGTGGTTGGGTGGATTGTTTAGTTAGTTAGGTGGTTGGCTGATTAGGTTGGGGCAACGCTGCCTGGCTGCGATCTAATCTAGCGATGCTTTAGTGCATGACACGCACACATTACACACGTAACACACTCACACACACATATACACACACACACACATTTACCTATATAACACATCGCTGAATCGTTGTGCATAATTAATTTAATTGGCTTTTGGTCATTCCACATACAAAGCAAAAGGCAACAGGCAAACAATGGCGAATTTAAGCGGATTTGTGAATAATATTTAATTAATTGCAATTGCTTGCAATTATTCAGCATATCCACCACATAAATAACTACAAACAATAAATCTATATATATCTATAAATATAAAGAGTTTACATCGGGCTTTAGTTGGTTAATTACATTTGTAAATATTATTTATGCTTACTTATGCAAACTATCTATTTAACTTTTTATTTGTATTAAAACGCATTTAATTTATCCCTTTTTATTTAATTCGATTTCTATGATTTCTCATTCCCTTTCCTATTCCCCACCACACCCACCCCTCACCGCCCAATACCTACCCCAAACACAGACAATATTTTGCCGTCGCCAACGCGTGAAAGTGAGTTCTTTGAGCCGGTTCAATTGCGCGTTAAGGATCAAGGGAATAACTGCAAGGAGAACAACAATCAGGATAACTATTCCAGTCACTATCCAGCCGCGTTGCTATCGCCGCCAAGCAGCACCTTTCGCTGGTCGGAGCAGCTGACACAGCATGCGGCAGTAGCCAAGCTACGCACTGCCATTTCATGCCACAGCCACGATCTGCGAGAGATGGAATTCCTCTTGCCACAGACGCAGCAGCAACAGCAGCAGAAGCAGCAAGTGCCGCCAAACACCCAACTCAACTCCGGTTCACAATTGCGCATCTCGCGCCACTCACAGCCCAAGAATGCAAAGCTGCGCGACGAGCACGAGGATCACGATTCACCCGACGAGGAGGTTGACCTACGTGGACATTCACCCATCGATGAGAACAGATCGAGCAATGTGCTTTCGGTGCATCGACAGCCGGTGCAGTTGCGCTCCAAGATCGCTGGGAATACACAGCATCCGCGTGTCAGCAAAATGTCCAAGAAGCAGCTGAAGCTGGCCCAGGCCCAGCTAGACAAGCTCACCCAAAGCAATCTCCACTTGCATGGTAGGCACACGTCGTCGTCAACGTTGCGCTGCTCGCTGCTCGCTTTAGCATTGAAAACTCATTCTTAACTATATAAAATTCTGATTATTTGGGTATTAACAATGATTTCCTTTGCTTCTTTCACAGCTCTCTTTTCGGCCGTCGAACAGGGGCATCTGGACAAGGCACGCACCATACTCGAATCCACCGATGTGGACGTCAACAGGTGAGTTGTGTAATGTTAGAAGTTAGGATAGCCGATGCGGACTTTGAGTTTGTAGGGTTTCTAAGGTAGAGTAGAAGAAGGCTGAAGGCTCTATTAAATTTTGTTCCAAGAAATTCCATTAATCTAACCAAGGCTTTCTCAGAGATCAGTCAATCATTGAGCTGGGTCTTTGATCTCAGTCTCTATGAAACATAAAGATTCTTCCTTCATAAGCTATATTTTATGATCGTAGTAGCTTTGAAATGTAATCAATTATTTAAAAGTGCTCCTGTACAACTTCAGAAGGGAAAACACAGTCAGATTTCTTCTTGTTCGTTGTAGTAATCGATATCTATCGATCACTGTAGTAATCTTTATTTATAGCGCTGTTGGTACTAATTCTAACATCTACCAATTTATTCCCAGCATCAATACGGATGGGCTCTCAGCTCTGGATGTGGCCGTGTTGAGCAACAATCGCTCCATGACAAAAATGCTGCTGCAGCATGGCGCCCTGGAGGGATCACAGTGTAAGCGGCAGTTGCATTTTGTACAGCTCTAGATATATACACTAAACTTATACACATATATATATATATATAATTGCTAATCGTTGTCAATTTGTGGTCTGCAGTTTCCGTTGATAGTATTGGCACCAAGCTGAACGGCCTGCTCAAAGATGCCGAGTCACGCATCCACGATCTCAGCGGACAGGAGGGACTATGTGCGCCCGTCTTCACATCGCGACCCTCCATATCCAGCATCATAATTGGTGAGTAGCCACTCACTTTAGTCATAATTGGGGCAAATTCTTAAGTGGTTCGGTTGCAGGCAATACGGGCTCATCGGTGACTGGTTGCACGGGCAACGAGGTGGACAAGCAGATTGGCATCTGGGAGCGTCGTGTCAAGGGGCTGCGACGCATGCTCCTTGGCTGGGATCAGGCGCGACCACCAGATGCGCCCGCCTCCGTTGTGGTCGATGTCACCGGCGACAATTCCATCAGCTTGCAAATACTCGAACCCTTCGAGGGCGCCATTGGCACAAAATTCAAAGGTAAACCACCGGGCCCGGGCGCAGTTTTGTGGTCCCACGAGACTTGTCCACTTACATGTGTAGCTTGTGTTGTGTTGACATGTTCATTTCGTCATTTGCCACAGTTCAATGGTCAACACGCGCGGACTTTAACAATGTGGTCGGCGAGCGGGAGCTGCTCGATTGGATCAGTTTCCATGGCACCATGGGTGCCCAGTGTCACATTGCTGGCCTCACCCAGGGACGACGCTACTTCCTACGCGCCGCCTGTGGCAATGTCAAGGGCTGGGGCGGCTATCGCAATTCAGTGCCCGCCAGCGTTGTGCCCTCAAGTGAGTAACAAAATATTCGCATGAGGAGTGAAAAGGGATTCAAGCAGAAGCCCTAAAATATTATGAAAGCCAGTTGTTTTAGCCCAAGGCTTAAATATTTAATGTTGACTCTTTGACTCACTGAAATCTGCTAGCGATGTGAATACTGAATTATTGTTTGAAGGATGTTGATGCTGAGAAATGAATAGCCATTTAGAGCACTTAATGCAATTGAGGATATTTGTTTACATATTCATAGTCATTGTGAATCGAATCTTATATAAATAACCTGAGCACACAGATTTAATAAAATCTAAATCTAAATGTGGTATTCATTGTCCTCATAAACCGGCTTGTTAGTAATTGAAATATTTATTATAAAAATATGTCTGACCACATTGAGTATGTATTGATAACCGATTTATCTCCGTTTACTATTTATTGCAACGAGAAATTGATTTGAAGTTTTTATGTTTTGAGTATTTAATTGAAGTTAAAAGTTTTTTCTTCTAAGAAATCAATTTAATGCTACTTTTTGGATTTATTTATGTGTACTCAGGTGAACTTTAATGGATAGTCTGCGATTGCAATTATGTCAGCTTATTAGTGTACCCTTAAAAATTAATGAGTATAAATTAAAAATTGTGCAAAAGAATGTAACAAGCAGAGGGAATCATATCTGATCCCATAAAGTATTTACTTGAATAGTAACAACAGCCTAGTCAACTTTGTGAATGGTCCAGAACATATTCTCATACTCAGATCTAATTAATATCAGGAAGCATTTTCAGTATATAGTTTAGGGTATCTCCTAGTCTCTATTAGCACTCTTACTTATTTTCTATAATTTTAAACTCTATAATTAAATTCTCGTATTCTCTGCTTAGCTTGGCGTGACTTGGATAATCGCGAGGATCGTTTCTCTGGCCGGCAATGTATACTGGACAATCTGTTTACCGCTGTGCGTTTGGCTCGACCTGCGGACGTTTCGGAGCTGACGCTGGATCCGGGCAGCGTACAGCGACGCAATCCCAAGAAGAAGACCACCATCAAGCAGCTATTCTCGGTCACCTCCAAGTTCCAGAAGACGCTGCGACGGTGAGACAATATATCCCCATTTAATTCATATACATATATAATATATATATCAATCTGTTGCACAGCGGCATTTACTTCTCGTGCATTGTGCACTGCGATGACAAGGTGCTGGTGACCAGCGAGGACTTTCCGCCCGTCATCGAGATCGATGAATCGTATCCGAGTGCTTTGCACATGGACTACTATTGGCTGATGAAGGTGGCCTGCACGTGGGACGATGTCAAATCGCTGCGCTCGGATATGGAGAGGAATTTAACATCGCCGGTGCACTTTCGTACCAAACTGTTGTCGGCTGTCTGCCAGATGCAATCGGCACTGGGCATCAGTGATCTCGGCCAGCTGTACTATAAACCGTTGCGGGATGCCCAGGGCACTGTGGTGCTGACCTGCATTCAATCGGTGAAGAGCCAGAAGGCTGTCTCCATACTCAACTCACGCTGGCTGCCAGTCAGCAAGCTGCAAAAGAAGCTGGGCACACTGCACGAGGATTGCAACATGAACGAGCTGCTCATCTCGAGCATTGGCGATCAGTTGCATTATCAGCAGGCGGCGCTGCAACGTCTGGAGCCTGGTCTGTATTTGGGCTACCTCAAGATGCAGTGCTCGATGGATCAGATCCAGGTGGTTGTGCCGGTGAAGACGCCCAATGTGCTGCCCCACTGCAAGGTGCGCGAGAATAGCCACATTACCGCCGAGGAGTGGCAGGTGTTGCATCAGGCCCGCTACGCCGCCGATCCACTGCGTCTTCCACTCGATTTTAATACAGCCGGCGATGGCAATGAGAATCGGTCAACGACGGAGGTGCAACGGCTCTTCCTATACGATCTCAGTACGGCGATGCACAAGCTGCTTGCTGCCATGAGCATTAAGTCCACAGATGCGGCCACACATCGCCTCTACGACGTGGAGGTCATCGAGCACAGTCGCGACATTAGCTTCCTCATTGTCTGCCCATCCGTGGAGTCCTCGTGCGCCGTGCCCGGCCAGTCGGAGTTGCTGCTGCAGCGTGACGATCTCGCCAGCCTGAGCATCCAGGCCTTCGAGATGATCCATCTGCGCACCTATCAGCCGGCCATTGTGCACAAGTATGCGCGGCTCTCCTGCATCCTGGAGTTGGACACGGCGCTGGCGACGCACTCGCATCGCGAGGCCTTCTCCAGCAGTGAGCTGCAGGCGGCCAAGGAGCGTCTGGCCACGCTGCACGATCTGACCACGAACCTGACGCTAGTATGGAAGAGCGTCCGCTGGCTGATGGATGTGGTGGCCTATGCCCGCAATAAGAATGCCCAGCCAGCTCTGCCCATGCGCGAAATTCTGGAGTTTGCCCAGCTGCGTCACGAGGAGTCCACTCAGCAGCTGCTGCAGCTGCCGTTGCGCGACAGCAAGTTTAGTAAATCGGGTCGAGGCAGCTGGCCGGGACCAGGTGCCAATGAGGATAAGAGCAGGCACGGCAAACCGGAGCATTCCAAATCCGAAACGAATCTGGGACATGGTGTCGTGACTCCAAGTTCAGCGCAGCCAACGCCGCTGGATGCAGGTGATAAACAACTACCGCAACAACAAGACCAACAGGAGCAACAACAACAACAACAGCAGCTGCAGCAGCAACAACAGTTGCTCCACGTGGCTGGCAGCGAGTATGCCGGCTCCACTTGCTCGGATGTCTCGCTGCGCAAGAATAGTGGCGATTCTGTCAGCTCCGCTTATACCGCACGCAGTTTCTACTCCGTCGCTGATTCGGCTTCCGATGGCAGCAGTAGTGTGTTCGCCCTGCCACCCTCCCGCTCCGATGATACGCTGGCGGATGCACTGCGTCATTCACAGGCGGCGGCGGTGCAGCGTAAGCGCACTGTCTCCCACATTGGCTCGATACCCACGCCGCTGATCACCGTGCATAGCTCCAGCTCTGTACCGTATCTGGCCGGCTCCAGTGTGTCGCTGAGAACGGGCAGCGGTGCCTTTGCCACTGATCTGGAGCACAAGCCACTCAAACCAGCTGCGGAGTATAAGGTGAAGGCGGCATCCAGTGCAAATCTTCGCGAGGGCGGACTCTATCTGAAGAGCTCTCTGTCGGCTCTCCAGCCGGAGCTGAAGCCACTAGGCAGCGAACCGGTCGCGAGCACTTCGAAGGCATCCTCAACGAAGAGTCTGGCGCATCAGAGCAGCGAGGAGGACACCGCCAGCTGTTCCAGCCTCAATGCAGAGCAGAGCGCCACCGGCACCGGCGCCGGCATCATTCAAGTGTATACCGCTTACAACACGGGTTTGGCCAGCGGCACCAGTCTCAAGTTGCACGTAACGCCCAAGACGACGGCGCGCGAGGTGATCAATCTTGTGGTGAAGCAACTGAATATGGCTGCCGTGCTGAAGGGCAGCAAAGGACCCATCTACAGCGCCGACATGCTGGACAACTTTTGCCTCGTCGCCGTCATTGGCGCCCGGGAGCGTTGTCTGCGCGACGACTTCAAGCCGCTCCAACTGCAGAGTCCCTGGAAGAAGGGTCGCCTCTATGTGCGACAGAAGCACGAGCTTCTGGCTGCCATCGAGCACTCCAATCGCAAATCACATCTGATTTAAGCTACAACTTGAGAATAGCCTTGTGTACAGTAGTCGCTCGAAAATGAGAACACTTCATTTCCACAGAACTTCGGAATTCTGAGAAATTCCTCATAAAAGATACGATTTATAATAATTTACTAATGTTATTCTGATTTGATTACAATTCGAATTCCGAAAGAGATTTGGCATTTATAATTACTAGCGACTGCTGTGCATGAAATATTCTTGCAACAAGTTTCTGTTAGTCCCCTACACACACACACACACACACACACAAATATTGTTGGCTTTTTGATTTGGTTCTTGCTTTAGGGGACTCTTCGCGTTCCCAGCCAAGTTTGACGACCAATTCCCCAAATTAGACTGAATTACTTACATATGTATGTTAAAAATATGATGGAAAGATAATGATATGAAATCGCAATGAAATGGTATTATATTTTGATTAGTTTTACTTTATATACAAACACACACACGCACACACACACACACATACATATATATACCCATACATATGTACATAGATGACATAATTGTTGTTAGTTGTTTTAGAAGACGGATAATTAATTATAAGTGCAACAAATTACACCAATATTATAATGCATATATTAAATATACTTTATGTACTTTATTGTACGATATATATATATATATATATTATTGATATATATGTATGTATTTTTGTAGTTTAGCAAACAAAATGTTTTGATTGTATTTTGTGGCATTTTTAGGCGCACGGATTTTTTTACAAACCAATCTTAATGTTGAATCGAACAAAAATTATTATAAATTATGAATTGAACAAATGTCAATATACAAATCTTAATTGTAACTCTCTCGATGTGTGTATGTATGTGTTCTATATTATATATATATATATGTATATATATTACCAATTCCAATCGGACTATACAAATACTATATAGTATATATATATAATATATATATATTTTAGCTGTAACAATTCGCATAGTTTTCTAGACGTAAACTAAAAACTGAATAATAGAATGCAAATATTTTTTAAAAATATATTGGCACAATTAATTGTTGACAACAAAAAATAGACAGAGAACAAAACACAGATAACGAAATTGCATTGTTGTATTTAATTCAATTGTAGTAGAAAATAATGCAAATACGCTGCAATCGAAAGTTGTTTTAAAACTAGTCCACAAATGTTTTGAGCTAAGCATGTGAATGAATTTGGTTCTTGATATACAATTATGTTGCTTGTTCTAGTAAGTTCAAACGTGCCCCTAGTTATACGCATATATCAGCGTTATTCAACCCGATCTGACACACTAAATATCCCAAAAACTACTGATATTTCGGTACTCAACTTTGCTATCCATGTGTGTGCAAAGTGGTAAATGTCTATTACTTATCTATATACATATATACCCTGTAATCGTACACATTGTAAACTGTGTAAACTAGCTGAAATTTTTCGAATCTATGTCTTTACTGTAAGCTAAACGTCAAGTTTCCCCTTTCCCCTTTCAACATGATGTTCTATGTAGCTAGAGGACATAACAGCGATAGACGAGCAAAACTTACATTAGACGGCAAACTTAATTAAAAAGAAAAAAACATAATAGAATTAAATGAAAAAGAGTCCATTAATTAGTTATAATATTAATACTTGAATCACTTATGATGAGACTACGACCAACACAACAACAAAAGGATGTGTAGAAAATTTTGTTTGCTGTTTGTAATTGTAAATATTTATTCAATTTGAAAATGTCAGGAAAATTTTTGATAAACTTTTTATTATGGGTTCTACCGAACAAATTCCCAGAGGCAACGAACATAGCTAGGAAATAGCCTAAGCCACGCCTCCCCCCCCCCCCCCCCCCTCCGCATACCCAAACAATGCTCATTTCAGACCTGACTAAAACAACGAATTAAATAATTATGTTTGTGTATTTAGTTATTGTTGTTATTTAGTGCGAGGCATTAAACAATCGGTAAATTAAATTGTCGAACAAGTCGCCGTCCGTCCCCCCTCCCAAAAAAAGAGTAGATCGTGTTTGGTTTCGTTGAGAGACCAACTTTTACAGAGTATTATTTGATGCATTTCCTATATGATATGGTGAGAAGATATATATATATATATATATATATCTATATATATGTTTATGACGCAATCTAATTGTAACTACTTAATTAAGATGTTAAAGGTCGCATACACGAGCATACTCACACACACACACACACACACACATTCACATACTAATTATAATGTATGATAAATGTTAGTAGTATAGATGAAAATGTCTTTAGACTAAAGAAAAATTCCCACAAAAAAACTCACACTCGTAGTACATTCGCGTATAATGTATAAGATAGAAAAGTTCTTATCAAGTGTAACTCCATATTAACTGCATGTTGTTATACTAATACAATCCTAAACGATTCCGTGTGTATTTTTGGTGTCTGTTAACTATGTACAACAACAAAAAGAAAAAAGAAACAAACAAAAACAACGCAAACAGCCATTAAAATTATATCTGAGCTGCAACAGATGGTAAGATATAATATGGATCGAAATGTGAATACAAAAGGAAACAGAAAAAAACAGACAAGATGAATACTTATTCAATTAATTTAAATAAAGACTTAACAACTGTTATGGTGTCATTCAAAAACAACAATATTTGTTAGTGTGATTACCACCTGGGGAATACATTTTAGCTGAAGGTTAATTTTGTGTCTCGAAATAGTTTGAGAAATGACTCGAGATTCGAGATAAGCATGAGGGATTTGTCAAGATTCTATATCGCAACTCTACACTCAGAAAAAAATTGCTTTCATAAAGGGAAAGAACGTTTATGAAAATTTCGATTAAGAAATAGAAGTAGGAAAAAGATGGAAATGGAATATTTCTGAGCTCAAAAGTATTGTAAAATTAATTATTAGGTAATTATTTAGAAAAAGATTCATTTTATTTATATATTAGGATGATTTTGATTTAGCTGTGAGCTACTACTAGATTCTTGTTCCAGCCCATATTATTTTTGATGAGTGATTTGTGTGTGATTTACATTCATGTATATATAACTTGTGTAACACATAATCACATAATCAATATTAATACTTAGTAAGATTATTCTGAACATCATCAATAATAATAATACTTATTAATAATATGCATACGCTCGTTGAGTTGTCGACATGCTGATTGAAGTGAAATTCACCTTATTCGTTTTCAAATCTCAAATTGTGGGTCATCGTCACACACACAACTGCGAACTGATAGCGTAGTAATTACTTCATATCGCAATTTAGCTGATAACACACACATACATGCATATATATATATATATATATATATATATATATATACCAACTACATATATATATATATATATACACTTCAGGCTCAATACCATATGCATCACGCATGGCATTTTATCTAATAACTTCCTTGGGAACTTTTTCACTTGTCATCGTGCGGCATTGTTTCCATCGAACAGCAGTGACGAAATTGCTTTAAACGTTTTGTAGACCCTTCAAATGGAACACAAATACACCCACACAGAGATGCACAGGAAGATCACTATGTGTTAGTGTGTGCGTGTATGTATTTATGTTGTCTGACTCATTCGCACGCCATATGCCTATCTCGCTCACACCTAATGGCTAGAAACGCAAGTCACGACGACTTCGCAGTCGCTGTTCTGCTGCCGATGATTGTTTTCGATATTCGTTTTGTTTTCAGACACACACATATTTTTCAAGTTTTTTTTTTTTTTTTGCGGGATATTTAATAATAGAGAAATGTTCGTAGGTGGATTTGTATGTGTACTGCTGCATATCTTGTAATTAACTCAATTTCACCACAAGTGGACAATAATAATTTGCATATTTACCAATGCCAATAAAGGCTATTGCTTGATTGGTCAAACGACTTGTCCACTTGTGCCTAATTACAAATTAAATGCCGTACATAAATACACGCATATGTATGTGTATACATACATACATACTTGGGTACATTTCTGGGCAGCTATAACGACAGATAAAATGTGCTGCAATCATGCTTATATATATTGCATGTTCGTAAAGTTCAAGTGCTTGTTACTGATTAAGGTACAAATAAATCATTTGAAAGGTTGTTATTCTTATACGTTACGTATTCATATTCGGAGACACTTGAAATATTCCTGCCGCATCAAGATAGCATCAAGTGGGCAATATATTTAAATTCCTGCACTTGTATGTGCTGTGCTGCATGCCTAATCTGTGCTGTGCCACTGCAATAAACAAATCGCGCGATTACGATTATTAATTTAAATTAATGACAAGCCAGCACTATCAGCTAAGCCACGTGATTCTCTCTGGAGTCGAACTATTCCAGACATATGCATAGACATGGCTCATATCTGACTTTCAAAGAAAGCAGGGAACAAGTGCAGCGATTGATTATACCAAATGACTCACAATTGCTAAAATGTTGTCGTTGTTGTTGCTGTTGTTGTTTTTTATGTACATACATAAATACATGTTTGTTTTTTTTGGTATGCTACAGTGTTCGCTCGATATTTATAGCATTGATTGTTAAAATTTAAATTGCCATTCTTACTTAATCTAAAATTAACATAGTCAACATAAATATTTGAAACACTAATCAAAGAAATTAGAGATTTGTGTTCGTGTCTGGAGACACCCTCCATCCTTCGCTACGAAAAACCGGTTGAAAGCGGTTTACTTGTTATTATCATTTTTTTTTTATTTAAATGCATTAATTATTTTCTACACCGAATTCGCTCTTAGCGAGTATTCATCGTTTTGTATATATATATATATATATATATATATATATATTTTACATGTGGTACATGAACCAACTGACGTATACTTGATTTGCAGGCCGCACACAAACCGGTTACAAAATTCCGCCTCAATTATTTATACTTACCATGTATGCTGACCACAAGCTGAAAATGGTCGATAATGGGAATAGGAATAGGAATGGCCGAATAGTCATTAACAATGTAATTAGTTTGTTTCAGAGACTGTTTATATTCTCTCGAAAAAAATAGTATAGCAGAAAAAAACTGTTCACAATCAAATCGTTTCAAAGAGCGCACATTAAATATATGTAGTATAGTTAATTACGGGTGACTTTCTGTTCTCATCTAGGGTTTTGTATAACAAACAATAAGTACAGTACCACATACATACAGACATATACAGCCACTATACACATATAATGTATATGTGCATAAACTACACACTAGAAAATTCAGCTCAGCTTTTGATGGCCAGCGCGATTGACGTGCTCAATTATTGGCTCGGCTCGGCTTGGAGGCACCAACAATGTAGCCCTTGGCAGTGAGGACACCACGACAACGGACATAGACCTGGTAGCGCAGTGACCAATCGATTGTATACCCGGGCGCCAGGAAGGAGAACCGTTCCTCGGGCAGCAACAGTTCGGGATCACTGTGTGTGTTAAGGACCACCTCATGATCACGACAGAATTCCTGCAATTCCACGGGCACCACACAGCAGGCGGCCAGATTCACTTGTGCGATGGTTGGCACCACCTCCGATGTTTTGTATATCTCGGCGAGCGCTTTGGCATCCAGGTCCGCAATGCCCAGCTGTTTGATTTGCTGTTTGAGCGCATACTGCTCAAGGCCCTTATAGAGTATCTTCAGGTCGGAGATGCCCTGGTCACCGTTACGTGCACTCCAGCTGTTGGCCGAATTGGTGACACTGCTGCTGCTGCTGCTGGGGGGACCTCCACTACCAGCGGCGGCGGCGGCTGCTTCTGCACAGGGGGAACGTGGCGTTGTTGTGGCCAATGGCGTTGCGCTGGCAACGTTCGGATGATAGGCCAACACCACGTTGTCCACATGTGTCACATTGAGTATGTTGAGCAGCGCCTCCAGCGCTTCATTCACACTCTCCGTGGAGTTCTTGTTAAGGAATATCTTTGCACCAATGCTAATCTCATTGCGTCCATTCTCCGCCAGTTTGCTGTTTAGCTCCTGTGTCGCGCACAGCACGCGACCATGCAGCTTGTCAATTTCGACCACAACGCTGTCGGACGTCGATGATTTTGGGTCATCGTGCAGCGTTTTTTGCAGGCCATCGTAGAGCTCCTCGTTCGATTGGCGTTGGCCCAGTTCGTTGTTGATGATGTTGCCCGTACTGATTACCACGTTCTGGTATTTTTTCGTTATTGTTGGTATCATGCTGCTCTTGCTTATATCTCCGCCCGCTTTTCCAGTTGTAATCCAGTAGATAAGTGACGACTTGTGACTTATTAATACGGTCCCGACAATCGCACTCGTCAGCCAATGTTTCTATTTTGCCTCGAACATCGTGAACAGCGGCACTTAAATACGCCTTGCACGAGTGCTGCAACAAAACAATCGATATATCGCATCATCGATGCGTTTCAAAATCAAAAACATCGTCAAATTCTTTGGATGGCAAATCAAATAAATTCATTAAGTTAAGTACATTTTAATCATTAATAATTGAGTTAACTCTTTACCATTTTTGGTACCTCAGCCACAATTCCTAGAATGAATTTTGTTATTAATGAAAGAGCGATTATCAACACTGGAACTAACTCATTTTATCGCAGAACAAACTATCGAAAAATTAAATTGCGCGCCTCTTGCAACGTGACAGTTGGTAAAAAACAAATATATCGAACGTTAATTTCAGCAGAAAGAATGTGTTCCAAACAGGTGCGCGAATGGCTTGTTTTTCTCACCATGGAGAAGTATATGCATTGCTTTCAAGAGCGTGGCTACATTACCATTGAGCAGTGTCAACAAATCATCAACAGTGATCTCATAATGCTGGGCATCGACGATCCAACACATCGCAAACTTTTATTAGCTGGCGTTCAGTTGCTGGTTAATTCGCCTAAACTATTTACTTGCTCTGAGCCTTGCCAGTTGCATTCCACAAATCCGGCGGATATCAACATACCCGCCCAATTCTTGGTTACATGCAAGGTTGACTTGCACATAGATGTGGAGAATACATTGAATTTCTTATCAAGAACACCATCGCCAAACGAACATATCAATGATTCTGAATTTCCCACTTCCCACATGGCTCTGCCCAACTTCGAGAGTGATGAGCTCTTTGCGCTGCAGATGGATGACCTTCTTAACTCAGATTTGCTCCCGGATAACTTATAAAGGGGGCATCATGCATACCTTAGCAGCTAAACTTAAATCCAAAGATAATTTAATAATTCTCATCCATTAAGTGAAGTCAATCTAATTGAATTAAACTGAAGTTTTAACAATTAAACTGTATTTGTATTTGTATTTCTTAAGTAATGTCATTTTGAGGAGCTAGAGACATCTATTTGAATGTAATCAAGGGACTGAGCAGTGCATTTAGGAGATATTTAATGCCTCGCATCAGATCCTGCATGCGTGCATCCACTGGTGACGTCAACACAGTCCGATGAATGCTAACTGTGCCCAAATCGGGCGATTTGCAGTCCACACACTCAATCGTCTTTAGCTCCACTTGAGGTGGCGCACTGGAGCCGAGGACATAGTGCTCCCGCACATTGTTCGCCAGCTGACGGGAATTGTGCAATGTGCCATAGAATAGAACGCGATCGCCTCGATGCAGCAGCTGTGTAAAGTTGCCAAAGTCATGATGGGCACGCACCACCACATCCGAAGCGACAGAGCGACCGAGCAGGCTCCCTGTGGCAGCCACCTGGACGAGCAGCTCGTATTCGTAGCGATTCCAGCGTTGCAGCGTACACTGTCCCATTTGGGCACTGAGCGTTTTAATCACACGCTGCCATTCGACGCAGTGCGTCTCCTGCTGCGGATCACATTTGAAGCGCTGGGCAATGTTTTCGCCGTGCACACAGCGCAACAGTTTGCCCAGCCATGTGGGCAGATAGTTGGCCACGATATCCTCCAGCATATTCGAGACGCGTGCAATCTGCACATGCTTCACCCTGCCCTCCCACGACACATACATGCCATTGAGATGCGAGCAACGCAGTTGGGCTTTAATCGTATTTGGCTGCTCCTGCACGGGATGCGCGCACAGCTCGTAGAAGCGTTCCCATTGCAGCGCATCTGGCATGGAGTGCATGCCCACAGTTGAGCCGGACAGAACGGTGGGCATGGCATTAAAGCGTGGCGTATCCTTAAAACTGGACGTCATGTAGGGCAAGACCAGCACACAGGCCGTTGCCAGGCCAATAAGCAGCTGGAAGGAGGAGTAAATAAATATTTAGTAAACTAAATCCATTAATTATATTTAAATAATCTAAATCGAACTTGCCTAAGTCCAAATATTTGTAACAAGAACGAAATCGCGAATTATAAGTCAATTTTCAAAATACTTAAAATAGTTTTTAAAGCGTATAAACAAAAAAACAAACTAATAATAATCAAAGAATTTTACAGGATTGCGATTAAGTTGTTTAAAAAACAAATAAATATGTTTCATATAAAAATAAATTGCCAAGAGAAAATTATATTATGAAAACAAATCCAATTCGTAGATACAAAAAAATAATAATATTTTGGGTTTGTCTCAAATTATGTGTCTCAGACTATTTCAACTTATAACTTGCGAAAAGAGACTTTTAGAAATGTTTACAAATAACAGCAATTATTGAAATGAAATAACTAAAGATTTCCTGAGTAAGCGGCATAATTTGTAGATGTCAATTTAATCTGTTGAACTTACTTGCAACATGGTGATGTACTTCTGGGTGGCACGGTTGACAGCCATGACGCAGGAGAGGAGCACCACCAGGGCGCAAGCGATGGCAGTGGTGCCCCAGCGTAGATGCGCGCTGGTCAGGCCGATGCTATCGATGGCAACGAACACGGGAACGAGCAGTGCCACAATGCCAAAGAGGGGCAGGAATAGGACGATTCCAGCTAAACCCAAAGCGGCACGCATGGCTCCAAAAACTGTGGCACTCTGCGAGGTGACAATGCACACCTGCAGCCAGCTGAGCGTGACGCAGTGTGGTATCAGGTAGGTGTAGACGCCATGCCAGCTGGAACGCTTGGCCATCAGCACGAGCAGAATGGGTATCAGCAGGTAGAGGGCCGTGCGACAGTTTAGGCAGAATTCGATGCCGTTGCCAATGACAAAGGAAGAGAAGGTGGGCACACGCAAATCGAGGAAACGCCAGTGTGTGGACACAACCTCATCCAGTTCATACGGATACTTGGCGAGCACATTGACGGCAAAGGAGACAACGATCAGCCAATCGGGAAGCAACTGGGATGAGGAGTACATGAAGACGCCGAGGGAAATGAAGGTGCAGGCAGCCGAGATGATTGTCAGCTCCGAGTGAGGCAGCCAGGCATCAGTGACCAGTGGGTAGACAATCAGATTGCAGATGAAGGCACAAAAGTAATACAAATACGGTTTCATATTGTTGCGCAGGAAACGCTGCTCCGAGATCTCCGCTTCGATGTTGTTATCCCCGTATCGGAGAAACAAACCCGACCAGATGCGAAAGTCCACGAACTGTTGCTTGGTCTTCAGCATGCGGCACGTGGCCCACAGCATGACGCTCAAACTCAAATAATAGCCAATAATGGGCAACATATGGCGTTCACTGTCCTCGATGGTGCTCCACCAGGAGAGCAACACCAGCAGGCTACAGCGCACGCTGAGCGGCAGCATGGCGGGCAGGGCGACAACCAAATTGATCAAGCGATGATAGAGCAGCGTGAAGAAGACCAACGGATGAAAGATCAGGCGATAGAAACACGGCACATGATCAAGACTCTGTGGATGTGGCACGGACAGCGTCAGTGTCTCATTAACTTGCGGCATGCATCCGGCACTGTAATTGGAGGCAGCCGAGACGAGATGCGCCTCGGTAATGAAGCGACGTCGCTCCACATTCGCCCGCCCAATGGTCGCAGCATCCTCGAGTGCCTCTCTCTCGCACTCGCTGCTCTCCTCATCTGTGTTGGACGAGGAGTAGGCAGCATCCGCAGCGCTAGCGCCACGACGCCTGCGCTTGCGTTGTAAATTATAAATACGTCGCATCTTTCGCTCCAGCTGCTTGGGCGTAATATGCTCATTGCCATTCGACAGGCAGGCGAAGAGTTCACGGGCCGCTTTGCGGGCTGCCCGCTCGCCGGGCGTCATGGCCAGACAGCTACGCACCTCATCCGCATTCTCGGCCGTAATGCCATTGCCGGCATTGTAGCATTTGCGCAGCAGACGCTGTGCCTCCTCGTGTCCCTGCTGGGCAGCGCTGACCAGCCAATGCACCGCCTTCTGGCTCTCATTGGCTACGTTGGGCTCTGTATGTAGGTTAGAGATGTCAAATGAATTCTTTCTGCTTGACATTTACATACCGATGGCATTCTCCAGCAGCTTCTTGCCCAAATCATACTGCACTTGAGGGCATCCCTCTTCGGCAATGTGTTCCTTCAATTTATTCAGTGAGGCTCGGTCTGCAAAACACGCGACACATACACAAAGAGCCCTATAAATAGCTAAAAACAGCTTGAATTACCTTCGAGATTCCAGCGCCGCCTTTTGCTGACACCTGCCGGTGCGTTTTGTGTCCAGGTGGCCATCGAGAGCAACAAATTGCAAAAGGCTGCTGATTCTGCTGATTGTTTACGCTTTAGAGTGCAATTTAGAGTTGCACCAAATCATTTGGAATACATTCTGTGCAACGACCAAACTCAAAAGGAACGAATGAACGAACAAACGCACGAACTTATTCGTTCAAATGGATTCTACCAGTGTTGGCATTTTGGCTTTGAAATAGCTATATTGGCATATATTTGCAAAAATTATTTATTTTATGGGTGTAACCAGAGCATATTGTTAGTCCAAATCAAGTCTCTCAGAATAAAGCTTTTTATTTACTTTTTTGCGTTCTTGCGAACGCATTTTGCCAACTTACATTTCTTTGGCTTTTAAATTCTGACAGCACTGGCTTAAATTTGCAAGCGCGCTCGACTGTTATCGTTGAGAACTATCGCTTGCTAGTTATCAGTTGCAGTTATCGATAGCTCTCGACTATCGCTACCCGGCGTAATTTGTTCAGTGTACATGTGATTTTTTTGTTTATAATTCCAATTGCTTAACTTATTTAAGTCAAAAATGGATCGAAACATGCAGAAGCAGCTGTTTAATAAAGCGAGGGAGTCACCAAACCTGCGTCGTTTCAGCACGTCGGCAACGGCAGACAGCACACGCAAATCGTTTTTTGGAGGGAACGCTAATCTCGGCGCCTCGCCAGTACCCTTAAAGAAAACCGGGCTGAGTAATAGGTAAGATATGCAATAAATTACTATTTACAATAACAAATGCATATATTTCTGTAGTCGCCTTAGCTTGTCGGGACGCTCCACATCACAGTCCATACCGGGCATCAGATCAGATTACAATGTCGTTGAGATCTTTGGCAATCCTCTGCCAGTTGCCGTAAACGAAGCGTTGACTTTTACTGGAACCATGGGCAACACGGTTTCAGCCAAGATTGCACAAAATGGCTACGCATGGGTAAGCAAAATCAACATATATTCTGTGGTTCACCTAATTGTGTACTCAATTAGTGTACGAGGTATGTTCAAAAAGTATCGCGAATTTTGTGTTTTTTCAGATATTATTTATTTATTCATGAATATCTATTTTGTCCCCTTCAAAGTAATCCCCATGAGATATTATACACTTGTGCCAACGGTTTTTCCAATCTTCGAAGCACTTCAAAAAATCATTTTTTGGCGCGCTTTTTTCGGTCTTGGTTCGTGCGACAGCTTCCATTGAGATGATTGAGCTTTGGTTTCCACGTCGTAACCATAAACCCACGATTCGTCACCAGTTATGACCCTCTGGAGCAAATTTGGGTCGTCGCGGACAGAGTCCAACATCTCATTAGCAATGTTCATGCGATGCTGTTTTTGGTCGCAATTGAGCAATTTTGGTACGAATTTCGCGGCGACCCGTCTCATGCCCAAATCATTGATAAAAATCGAATGGCATGAGCCAATCGATATGTCTAGCTCCTCAGCAACTTCTCTAACGGTGATTCGACGATTGGCCAATACCATTTTCTCCACTCCATTAATTTTTTCGTCTGTTGTTGAAGTGCTCGGGCGTCCGGCACGCTCTTCGTCGTTCACTCTCGGCCTTCTGAGAACATTTTGTACCACCGATAAACGTTGCTTCGGTCCAAGGTAGCTTCTCCGTATGCCACAATCAACATTCGGAATGCATCCGCGCACTTAATTTCGTTTTTCACACAAAATTTGATACAGGTTCTTTGATCCATTTTTTTGAATAGGTAAAAATCGAAGACGATCCAAAACACGTGCAAGCAAAGCAGCTGTCAACAATTAAGTGAACATTCAAAATGGCCGAGCTTGTCGGCATAAGTGAGAGACATGAGTACCAACATAACGCTACAAAAAAATCGAAATTCGATTATACGTAACCCGCGAAAATCCAAAATTCGCGATACTTTTTGAACACACCTCGTTTATGGGTTTATTCAAATGAATGTCTTTGTTGTATATCAGGTTGTTCAAGGTCGTCGCTTACTGATTTGGCAGTACAGAAATAAAAGCGGCGCTGGCCAGGCAAACTCGCCGCCCCGGCTGGGTAAACGAGGAGCGACGTCGGCACAATGTCGCGAGCTGACGCTGCCCCACAGCGATATTGGGCACAAGAGCGAATTGGTTAGCGTTTTCCAGACAGAGGACAGTCAATCGATGGCCTCATGCATTGCAGTCTCTGCGACTGGAGACGTACGCTACTGGGCATCGATAGCGCACGATAACAATTCGGTGGATCTGTCCATACTGACGGGGCAGGAGTTTGTCCAGCTGTTGAGTTTGCCCACGCAGCAAGGTTATCTTGCTGTCACCTCCACCTGTACGTTGGTGTTCCTGCGCGTGGGCCTCACCAAGGGTCGCTATACGCTGCATCACAAGACCATTAAGCCAGCGACTAGTTTACTGGGCGGCTTTGGCAAGCGAGTGGCCTCCATGCTAATCGGCATGAACAATGGTGGCGATAGGGATCAGGTGAGAAACATAAATCTTTTGCATCATCAGCAGCCAATTAATGTTCGTCTGCTCCTCCTGTAGTCATTGGTTGGCATGTGCTGCGAGAGCAACACAAAGAATGGCGAAAGTATTGTCACCGTGCTCTCAGATCGCGGACTCCAGCGTTGGCTTCTCTCCAACAAGGGCAACACCGAGCAGCTAATCTACGAGGAGGTGCAGCTGTTGCGTAAAATGCGTGAGATGCTACTCTTGAATTTCTGGAATGTGCGCACGCCCAACGAGAACGTCGATGTCGAATTGCATTTCATGGACTATCATGTGGCCAATAACTATCACTATATGCTAGTGGGTGCAGTCAATCATGGGCATGCGCCACAGATGAACTACGCCATAAGTAAGCTTACGACTAGAGACAAATTTTCCCTAAACAAAGACTAATTTGTTTTTTTTTTTTCTTTTTGGTAGTGGTGGCCAGCGCTGGTCCAGAACACATGCTGCTGGATTGCTTGACGCCGCTCAAGCTGCAAAAATTCTACAGTGCCAAAACGGTACAAGAATGCCTCAGCGTGCGCATCATGGTTGGTGCCTCGAATTTGTATCTGTATACGCCGAAAGTGGTTTATCCGCTGGGCTTGGTAAATTTATTGCCAACCGGCGAAAATGAAATGGAGAAGGTGGAGTTCCATTTGCATGAGGATCGCATCCTTAGCGCCGCCATGTGCAATCGAATACCGCTTTTCTTTAGCCGTACACATGGCCTCGTCGGCATCACGCCGGGCAACTTTGAACCCTTCGATATGATGAACCTGAGCAACTTGAACCCGAGCGATGTATATTTCCCGTTCGATGCCAGTTTCAATATGACCAATCAAAGTATGTCGCAGGACAACTCCAATTGCTTGCCCATGTATCAGCTGGATCCGGATGAGGTCTATGCGGATTTCAACAATGGTGTCGGCCAACTTAAGGCCGCCTTCTTGTATCGCCTGAAACGCAACAATCAAATGGTCAAAACAGTTCTCGCCGATGTAATGGATAGCATTGCAGAGAGCGATCCAAAGGGTGCTCCCCTGGATGCCTACAAGCTGGACAGGTTAAATATTTATTTACGTTAATCCCAAAGACAATATAGATGTAATAATAATTTTCAGAATTGTCATCACTATTGCCGAAGATTTGGCTGAGGATCTGCCCATCGGGGATCCGCGTTGGCAGTCAGCCATTGAGGAGTACGATGGCGAGCGATATGCACTGGGCAGCTCCCATTCAATGCAGATCATCCATCAGCTGCGCGACAAGGGCATCGCCTTCCAGCACTTTATTGATTTTCTGCACTTTAGTGCACTCTGGGAGAAGGTTTACACTTTGATATATGCTTAATATATATAAATATCTAATATTCTTAATCTTTACAGTTGAATGCCATACCCTGTGGCAGTAATGTGCTCAAGCATACATCCTACATTCTGGCCGATATAAGCGAAAAGATTGTAGCTGCCACAGCTTTGCGGGCGCTGCAATCTAAAATGCCAAAGCTGATTGATGAGGTCATCGATTTCACTGTCGCCCACTGGGATGAGAAGCCATATGAGAGCTTAACCGCCCAGGATATATTCTACGTGAAGCTGTGCAAGTTTCAGTGCATCTATATGGCACTCGCAGACATGGCCGACGATCGGATTGCATCCCAAGATCGCACAACAGCAATGGTGGCCCAATTTATAGCCGACGTCAACACTATTGTGCTCGGCACACTGGGACCAGTGCTGAGACATCGGGAGCAGAATGCTAGTAGCTTTAAGCCGCCCGCCAATTCATGCGAGAATCAGCCCTGGACAGCAACAGTGGGCAGCGCTGGTTGCCACGATTCGCTCGTGCGTCTCATCGACATTACGGTGCATTATGGGGCGCAATGCGTCACCGAGTCGGAGATGAAGCATGTGCTCTATCAGCAGATACTCGAACTAATGGACATGGTGCTGGAGGGACGCAAGAACTATCTGGATAGTGTGCGCGGCACGGAGAAGTTTCAGGTGCTGCAGCAACAGTTCGAATCCCAGCGACGCGAACTAATCTCAGTGCTAAGTAAGTAGTTATGAAACATGAGCCAAAAGCATATCCATTGATTGCTCCCCTTACAGTTAAGGATCAGCAGTACGAGTGCGCATCTCGGCTAGCCGAAAAGTATTTGGACTTTCAGAGTCTGGTGCTTATCTGCGATGAGACGCAGGATAATGAGCGACTGGATGAATTCACACGCAAATATGAGGAGCACGATTTCTCAAAGTTTGCCATCAATTGGCATTTGCGTCAGAATCGACATGGTGAGGTATTTGAACGATTTAAGTCCAACCAGCCGGCATTGACGCAATTCATGCGCGATCATCCATCACTCGGCTGGATTCAGCTCATATTCAACGGCAACCATGAGCGCGCCGCCAAAGTGCTCTTCGATCTGGCCCAAGGCGAATCGGAATTTGTGGCACGCAAAAAATCCATGTTATCGCTCTCAAAATTGTCTGCACTTGCGGCGATTGATGCCGATTTGTCGGCACAAGTCGAGAAAATCAATTCCGAACTGGCAATCATTGAATACCAATCCTATTTGGCTCACAATGTGCTGCAAAGTTTTGGCTTTGATGCCAACGATCAAAAGGTGCTCAAAGTGGAGGAAATCATTAATGTGAGTAATCTCGATTTACATCGATCATAATACACAACTTGTTAAGACTGGTTTTGCGTTACAGTTGTTCATTGCGGAGGAGAACGACTCAGCGACCGAAGTTGAGTTCCGCAAGGCCTTGGAGCTGCTCAACTACGTGGATCACCCATATGACTTGCGACACAAGATCTGGTGTGCAGCCATTCGTCGCGACAACTGGACAGATTATGATGCCAACAATGCGGTTAATTATATACACAAGCTGCTGTTCTTTAAAATCATCGAAATCTCCCAGCTAATTGGCCAAGATACCGACGGCTTCGTGCCGCCCATGGAGGATTTTTTGGAGAGCATGGAACTGGGCGATCTGCCGCAACAGCAGACATTTCAATATTTACTGAAACTCGCCTACGAGTATGTGGGCGATTTGTTCAAACAAACAGAAGACATGGAGCTGTAAAAATGTGGAAAAGTAGTGGAGAATTATTAAAAGACACTCTTAAATTAACAACCAACGACTGAACTTTGTCTTTGTCTTGGATAGTTGTCAGCTCTGTTGCTTGCTGTCGCACGCATTATAAAATATTATAAACTAAGTTGCTTTGTTGCTGTTTGCAGTTGCTGTTTGTAGTTGCTGTTTGTTGTTTGCTGTTTGCTATTTCTGCCAGCGAAAGTATCTCGAGTGTGGCGAGTGGAGCAGAAGCCCGCCAAGTGTTGTCACTGGCTTTAACCAGCTGCTGCACTCCGACCTGCCGTCGCATCAGTTGTGTTTTGATCATGACGGACGAAACAACGCCGCTGACCGCCAGCAGCTCCGGCTACGTTGCTTTGCCGCCCTACCAGGGGCCCAGCTATGTCTTTCCGGGCGGTGTCTCACCGCGAGCCCGTCGCTCCAAAATGAAACAGTTCCAGTGCTGCATCACCATCACATTTATGTGAGTCCAAGGAGAAGCTAATTAAAGAACTGAGTTTCTTTTTGGAATTCGTGTTCGAAGTGCTTTCCCTTTTCCCTTACACACCAATATACACATATATATTTATATGTTTTATAGCCACATCGGATTTACTATATTCAGTTTCTCTCATAAGAAAAAATGTATATGTGTGGCACACAATTAATTTCTGTGGTGGAGTTTGTCATTTGATAGCTGCTTAAATCACTAAGCCACAAATAAATTTCATTTCTTTGATCACAGCGTGATTGTAATTGCCGCCTTGCTCCTGGCGCTGTGGTTAAGTGGCAGTGGCTACATTGGAAGCAGCGGCGATGATGATGGGCCCAGCTACTTTTTTGGCAGAAACGAAACGGAAGCGCCGTCGTTGTGGCAGACACTGGCCGCCATCAAGACACCCATACCCGATGAGCCGGAGACGGATTGGGCGCTGCGCCAAGCGACGCTGGATCCCAACGAAGGTGCCCAGGCGGTGAGTGCGGGCATCAAGGCGCTGGGTGATCGTGAGATACTCGAGGAGGGTCTGCAGCCGAGCGCCTTTGATACGCCTCAATTCCGGCATTATCGTTCGCTGAGCACCAATCCCGAGGCACGCAAGTTGGCGCGTCGTGGCTATGTGGAGAACCATGCGACGCTTAACATTGCCCAGAGATTCAACTATAGCAAGCAGGCGGGACGCAGCAACATTGGACATGGTCCACCCATAGTGCTCTTGGATCCCACCGTGCTCCGTTTGGATTGTGATTTCAATGAGCGTTTCAGGCGGAGCACGGGTGTCTGCAACAACAGGCTGCATCCGCGCACCTATGGCGCCTCCATGGTGCCCTATCGCCGCATGGTGGCACCAGACTATGCCGATGGCATTGCGGCGCCACGGATTAGTCATGTGGGTAAATTGCCGCCGGCGCGTCAAGTCTCGTTGAGCATTCATCGTACCAGCTACGAAACGGATTCGAATTTCACTGTGATGCTGGCGGTTTTTGGACAGTTCCTGGATCATGATATTACGGCCACGTCGCTAACCACCTCGCAGGAGGGTGAATCCATTGATTGCTGTGTGGCCAAGACGCAACAACAGCATCCGGAATGCTTTCCCGTCCGGATACTCGCCGATGATCCCTACTACAAGCAGTACAATCTGAGCTGCATGAATTTTGTGCGCTCGGCTCCAGCTCCAACTGGAAGATTTGGACCACGTGAGCAGTTCAATCAGGCGACGGCTTTCATTGATGGCTCGGTTGTCTATGGCAATTTAGAACAGCGGCAGCGCCAGCTGAGGAGCTACATCAATGGTACGCTGCGCATGTTTCTCACCGATGATGGGAGGGAACTGTTGCCCATTTCCTCGAATCCGGAGGATGGCTGCAATCGTCTCCAGATGACGCGTCAGGGTAAATACTGTTTCGAGTCGGGCGATGATCGGGCCAATGAGAATCTGCTGCTCACCTCCATGCATATGCTGTGGGCAAGGCATCACAATTATCTGGCACGTGGATTGCACGCGATGAATCCAGACTGGGATGATGAGCATGTCTATCAGGAGGCCCGGAAAATACTCGCCGCCCAAATGGCCCATATTACCTACAATGAATTTTTGCCTGTGCTCCTGGGTCGCAATCTGAGCGAGGCGAAGGGTTTGCTGCCTGCCCGTGGACAGCCACACGCAGGGGACACATATGATCCAGAGGTGAATCCCAGCATTGCCAATTGCTTTGCGGCGGCCGCTTTCCGATTTGCCCACACGCTGCTGCCTGGTCTGTTTAATGTGTCCAGGGACCACAGCACACCCGAATCCATTGAACTGCACAAGATGCTCTTCAATCCGTTCTCGCTGTGGTCACGCCATGGCATCGATCACGCCCTGCAGACAGCCTCGAATACGCCGGTGCTCCGTGTGGATCCCTTCTTTTCGCTGGAGATCACCCAGAAGTTGTTCGAGGGCACTGCCGAGGACAGGTTGCCCATTTGTGGCCTGGACTTGGTTTCGCTGAATATTCAACGAGGTCGCGATCAAGGTATTCCCGCATATCCGGTTTTCAGGCGCCATTGTCGTCTGCCACCAGTGGATACCTGGGAGCAGATGGCACGAGCCGTCGACAACTCAACTCTGGAGTCCATCAGACAAATATATGCGTGAGTAATTCCCTTAATGTCTTACACATATATGTATTTATTTCAATTCGTTTTCTCACCTCAGTTCCCCACAGGATGTGGACCTCTATACGGGTGCACTCAGTGAGCCCCCGCTAGAGGGCGCAATCTTTGGGCCGCTGCTTAGCTGTTTGGTCGCTGATCAATTTATACGCCTCAAACTTGGCGATTCCTTTTGGTATGAGCGTAAAATAGGACCACAGAGATTCACAAAAGGTGGGCAAGATAATAAAAATATACCCTGTAGTTTCTACAAATTATATATCACACAGCACAACTGGATGAAATCTACAAGAGCAGCTTGGCTGCCATCATTTGTCGCAATTCCGATAACATTCAACAGGTGCGTCCACATCTTATGGAACGCCAACAAGGAGATGACAATCGCCATGTAAACTGCACGAATTTAGAGGGCTTTCAATTTGACTTTCAGCCCTGGTCGGAGGCGATAATGGAGCCCCAACTGCACAGGGCGGGCTTTAGTCAGGCAATGTCATTGGTGCGGCTGATACATAATAATAATACAAATGCAACGATCAATCATCCAAGACTGTAGCTACATTTATAAATAATAAATACCCCCGAATTCCCATTATTTAGCTGTTATGTAAGATCGATCCACAACTCGCAACCATCAAAATTACTCATATATGATGAGCTTGCATCACATATCCATTTGTGCAATTAAAACCAAGAACAGGGCTGTTTGTTGGCGCGCTACTGACTCTGTCACATATCGATAGTTGCAGCTCTGAGAGGGACGCTGAACTGATTTTTCGATAGGTTGTGCCAGGATTTGGAGCTGATTTTTTGCACAAAAACTCAGAATGTTAATAAAAATGTAAGACATTCGAATCGACTTTCATATCCAAATATGAGGGCAGCCAAAGCGAATATTTTCAAAGACTTGATTAAACTGTACTTTAAATCGTTTCCCTTCTGGTAATTACTTAATTGTCATACACATTTGACTTTGCCCTCATTCTCCTAAACCAACAATTCAGTGGAAAGACAGTTTAATAAATAACGAACTTGCACGAACTTGCTCGAAATTCTATCGATAAGCGAGAAAGTCTTCGTTAATCTGCTTTTCACCATGTTCATTTTCATGAGTTGGCAGCTCTTTAAAATGAGAGTAATTCTGCCTGCTGCATAATTTTATGGGGTGCAATTTACTTATTCTTTGCAAAGAAGCATTCAGGTAGCAATAAACGAAATAGCTCGCACATAGGGTTTTTACCTACTAACAAGTTTCTTATGAACTGGGTTTTGCTACCCTCGAAGTTTGCAGCTGTTCATAAAAGGGATGGACGCAGGTACTACATTCGCTCGCGTCGCGTAGCAATACGTTTCACTGCTGCGAGCGCAGTCATAAATACAGCGTCATTCTCGGCTTTTCCACCATTTGCCTTTGAAAAGTCGCGCCGTGTGGACGTGCTAGTCTAACAATAAGTTCAGTGTCTGGAATTTTACACAACCAGATTGTGTGCGCGCATGCCAACGTTTGAGGAGCAGCAAAGGTGTGTTTGTGTGTGTATACTGAAAAAAGTCATTTAATACAGCGTCATGAAAATGGTTGCTTATTACGATGAGTCTGCTGTTGACGGCATCGATCAGCCCAAAACGTTAACATATTGGGTGCGTAATTTTCGCTTGAAGCGTGTACAAATGCGCCGTAAAATGCGTGGCTCTGGCAGTCTACGTGTCAACGCCATTTTGTCAACGGCACTTTTCCACGCCGAGCACGAATTGCGCAGGAAGCAACAGGAGCGATTCAGTCGTTGGTTTGACATGCGAACAAAATTTACACCACATGGCAGAACCCATTGTGCGAGTGATGCGGATGAAAAATATCAGCATAATAATTGTGATGGCAATGCGGAAAAGACGGCCGAATTTGAGCGACGCAATATTGAAAATAATTTGTGGAGAAGCGAACTGAGTGGCCTCGATAATTTTCTGAGCAGTTTGAGCAGCAGCAAAAGCAACAACAACAACGGAACGAACAACGGGAGCAGCAACAATTACAACAGCAACAAACAAAGCAACTGCGCAATTGCTGTCAATAGTTAGCCTGAAAGAGACAACCGTATTTTGACACTTCAATATTTGAGCATAACTGTTTCTTTCTTCTTTCCTATTTTGATTTGTTTGTTAAATTAGTTTTATTACGCAAGAAATTTCTCATTTGCAGTCGCAAAACGTAATTGTAAAGAAAAATGTGAAGAGGCTGTGATGAAGAGTGTGATATATGATCAGGATGAGCAAATGGCCTTCGTATAAAGCGGGTGGTGTGAGTCAATGGCGCTAACTGCTGTCTCTGTCTATCAACGCTCACCAGAAAAAAGAAGCCTTTGGTCCCGGAAAAAATTCACACTCGGTTTGTAAATTTATCTTTATTAACTAGTTCTAACGCTATAGTTCATTTTTTTAGTTTGTCTTTTTGCTGAAAGTAGACAAATTAAATATTTCATAGTGGAAAAAATTTCACAATCACGAGAAGCACGTACATAGATATGTGTATATATGTATATACGTAAGCGGCGCCATCTTGAATGTGTTGTGTATACATACATGCGCAGATGGTCGCTGGTGCGAGAGTGACAACGCTATTGTCTGTGGCAAGTGATTCACTCTCGCGCATGTACATTCATGTATTTATATATATGCGTGCATTTTGCCTTTGTTTGTTGCTTTTGTACGTGTATGTATATGTGCATGAGCGGAAAAACCTTGGATAAACATGTCTGCTATTTCTATTTTCGTCAGTCTATGAAATATTTAATCAGCAAAGAAACGAGAAATACAATGATTCATATTGAATCGAAAGAGACTCAAGAATTAATAATAGAAGAAATTATTAGATTATCATTAACATCATTAGATTGTAGTCGCGAGCATTGTATATATAAAAAAGAACTCAAAAAACAAAAATACACGGAACTGAAAATTGTATGTTAACAAATAAAACTAAATGTAATTTTTGAATCAGTGTTGCCTTTATTATTTACTCGAATCACCACAGCACACATCCCCTTGTATTTATAAATTTTTCTATAACAGAATTTGTTTTGCAGTTTTCCTGCTCCTCGAAACGTTAATGGCAACGATGAGGAGGAACGAAACATTTGGCAAACCGCAATAACAGCAGCCACAAACAGCATCAAGAACAGAACATCATCATGACGATATTGAAACACAATGAAATGATCGATAATCCTTCTTCACATCATCCAATCGCGACAAATCGATCGTCGCCATCAAAGATTTTATGTTTTTAAATAATATTCACTGAGTGAGTCTTCACGTCTGTCCGTCTTCTGCAACACCACACACAAATAGGCAGCGAGTTTGCAACGCCAGCCGACATATCCTACACAGTTCGCCGAAGCAGCAGTTTAGCAGCGGCAGCAGCAGCAGCAGCAAAAACCACCAAGTCTCAATCAAAAAAAGAAAAAAATGAACAAATAATATGAAATGCCAGATGCAGTGCAGTGCTGACAAATATAAATTTGGGGACAAGGCGGAAATTGCGCGCGGCAGCAGCAGCAGCAGCTTCAGCTCAACAGCAAACGTGTGTGCGCTTTAAAAATGCCTGTGCCAACTACTACTACTACCAACCACCACCACCACAATCACTCTACCTACTCTACTCTACATAAAATGCGGTTAGCAGTTGTTTTGCTGACGGCACCCAACCAACCAACCTATCCATCCATACAGACATCTCTTCTGCATACACGCGGTATTCGTATATCAGCTGCGAACGCAAAAACCAATTACTTTTTCAAAACAGATTTACAGCAACAGAAAAGGAGAATGAAATCAACAAACAATAACAGCAGCAGCAGCAACAATTTCGCAGTTGAATGTGCCTGCGCGACGCTACGGAATTTTTCTAAGCTTAATAATTTGATCAGCAATTTCGTCGTCATCATCTACGTTTACGTCCTTTTGTCGTCTCCACTCTACTTCATTTTATTCAGCGGGTGGCACGTAAGCCGTATTGGAATTTTGTCCTTTAATTAACGCTTGAATTACAGTCACACTACCTACCAAAAAGGAATGCGGACAGGATGCTTTCTTTTTAGAGCTCCAGATTCTCGATATATATTTTTTTTATGTATAAAACACATTTATGTATGATTTTAGCGAAACAGTTGCTGCACACATTTCTAGAGATTGCTAGAAGAAATCTGTTTGGAAGGTCTTTAGGCAATACCTTGGAATTCATCTACTGTCTACTCGCAGCAAGCAAGCACATCCCCGTTTTGAAGGAACAAGCTTACAAGTTTGATATTCTCTTTATTGCATAAATACGTGGGCTTCAATCTTTTTGTAGCGATGCATCACAGTTGAACGGTGCCTGTGAGCGTCTGGCTCATAATCCAAAGGAAGCCCACGAAGCATACATTCTTAATTAACAACACCCTCGCCCAGTCGTGGTGGTGGGAACGCGGATGGGATGATCGATCAACGACACACTGAGAACGAACTACTCACGTAAAGTTATACCCTGTAGCTTAGGACAAAGACAATTTTTTGCTTATATTTTTTAGCGATGCGATGCAGTTGAGCGGTGCCTGCGCGCATCAGCAAGAAAGAGAACAAGAAACAAGCGAGATCGAATCGAGATATCGAATCCAGCATTCTTCTTTTCTCTTCATATTTTTGCAATTTTAGAGAGCTCGACCTATATCAGAACACACGCAAATGGGATACGAGTCAAGATAGAAACTCTACTCAAAACGAAAACGAAAGCGTAACTTAATTTGTTAATACTTAACTTTGGACAATATTGTTTGTTTTCTGTTTCATATTGTCTTTTAGCACTAGCACGTTGCTATTGTGAGCCAAAGAAAGATACTAGAAGCACAAGTAAATGATGCACACAATTGTCGTCTACTCTACTATTGAAAAGAGCTGCAATAATGAAACTATATTCAGAAACATTCACGGAGATCGCGTCACGAAGTAATTCTTTATATCTACCTTCAATCTGGAAATTCTATATTCTTCTAGATACATAAGATATGTCCGTACATACATATGGGTTTAAGACAAAGCATTGATGAGATCTGGCTACTTGCCCAAATAACTAACTCGAATCGACAACGAGAGGTGGATTTATTTTCATGGGCTAATGGCATAATGTTCTCGAGGATCCTAGGAGACTTACGTAAATTATATGAGCTTTGCCATATTTTTTCTTTCTTCGTTTTTCCCCTATTTTTATAGCAATATGACGCAGTTGAGCGGTGCCTGCGCATATTGGAAATTCTTTGATCGGAAAATATTGATAGGCAGCGAGGAAGCGCCATTTAAGAGAGAGGCGTCCCCCCAATCGATAAAATATTCATGTAAATTATTCGATATGCCTGGAACAAAAAACATGTTTCTTTTCGTATCTTGTAGCTATATAAAAATGACCGCAGTTGAATGTGCCTGCCAATAGCTTAACTAGACAACTAGAGAACGTCTCGGCGCAGACATCCAATTCTCCAATACTTGGAACTCCCCTAGGAAGGAAGTTTTCTACTGAATGTTACTCCCACTCTTTCCATTCCCAACCAGTTTACAGTTATTTTTCTCTAAGGATAATATATCTATTACAGTTCACAAGACACTACAAATGACCCCCGAGTAAATGTAGCAAAATTTCTTGAGGCAATGGGAATCAAATGCCAACTTGAAAGCAATAACAACAACAACACGACACTTGTTAACATCGCTCGCAATTGATCTGATCTGATCGCATCGATTTTGTGAGAAATGGTCGAAAACTCGATAAACTTTAAAGGTCAGCCAAACACTGAATACGCCTTGACTTGCTTAAACCTGTTTTACAGCTAAACATAAATGCGAAGACGGTCACATGACATCGTGCGAGACATTTCCTTAGCCCTCTCTGATACATAACTCTGTGCACTGCCTGCGAATCACGTATTCCGGTCCGCTCTGGGCACGGAAACGTTTTTCTTTCCTCCCAGTAAGCAAGCAGCGGCAATCAGCAACAAGCGTGTGTCACACTGCAAAATCGTTAAAGGGAATCAAGAACGATACATCAAGTCCATCCATAACCACTGATCCACAGATAGTGAAATCTCCTACAGTAATGCCACAGCACCACAACAACAACAACACCACCACTACCTGCCAGCCAGCAACAGCTGCTCTGAATTGCAAATGCGCGAGTACAACGAGTGATCATCCGTTGCAAAGTACACTTAACGTTTTTACATTCCAGAAAAACGTTAGCTGCTGTTGCAACATGAATATGGCATGCCACGCTTTTTGCACCACATGAAGAGGTCAGCCCGGCACCACTCGGCGGCGGTCAAAGCACTAACTCACAATCGATCATTGATGATGAGCAGACAGAGACGACCTCGGCTGTTGCTGCTCTCTCTCTATATATATATATGTATATATCTATCAATCAATCAAATCTGTGGCATCACCAAGCCTAGCTCGGCCAGGCCAGGCCAGGCCGCCAGACCAAGCCAAGCCAAGCTGGTTCAGCTCAGTCCAGCACGTAATGCATTGCACCGCATAGAAATATGCGCTCGGTCCGCGCTAAAGGGAAACAAACGCGTTTGGACCGAGACCCGCCACACCACACAAACACCAGCATCCGCACTAAGAGGCGAGCTGATGTGTTGTCGTTGTTATCGGGCAGCTGCCTGCAAGTACGCTACGGGCATCCAAGCGTCGTCGTCGCAAGCTACTACTACTATTACTACTACTCTACTCTGCTCCACTCCACTCCACTCCACTCTACTCTCCTCAACTCTAAGCGTTTTTCTGTGTGTGTGTGCAACCAGAGAATGTATGTTTACACATAGAGCATGCTCGTCGTTTATCGCAAAAGGGAACCAAATGCGATTAGTGTTCAAGCATCCCCGACGACGACCAATCAGGCAGCCAACAGCAGACCAATCAGACAGCCAGACAGCTATCCATCCATCCATCTAGCCAGCCAGCAAGCCAGCTATATATCTTGTGCAACAGTTACACAGATGATGACACAGCGGTGGTATTTCTATCAATGCAATTGATTTAACACATTTCTGTTTGCAAATTATCCACTCAAATCCTCTCACTTCTTAGCCTTGGCACAGATCGAGAACAGTGTGTAATCACGGTGTAATCAAATCAAACCAAATCAAATCCATCGCAAAGGGAATCAAATGCGATTAGTGTTCGATGCCGATATGAAGCAGAAGCTAGCAGTGCCGCTAGTCCAGCGCAACGCTACCTATGCTTCACTTTGCCAGTTGAGCGCTTAACTCCTGGTGCAACGTTCATCATTCCGCAATAGGGAATCAATTGCGAGGTGGTACTGCAGCAACGCACACACACACAACACCACACACACAAACACACACTTGAGACAGGCAAACACACGCACACACACCATGCTCTCCAAGCTCCGTGCTCCGTGCTCTATGCTCTCCATGCATGTGATTAACTTCTGGCATCATAAGATCAGCAAGCAAGACAACTAAAGCGTCCTAAATTCAAATCGTAAAGGGAACCCAATACGATATACAGCAAGAGGCAGCTGACGGCAGACAGACAGCAGGCAGGCAGGGCAAACCATGCCACCAGCGCGCGAGAGATGCAAGAGATCCGATTTCTGACAGCTGATAGCTGATCGATTCCCTCGTTGTCATCGTTATCCAATCCATGTTGTTGTTGTTGGTGTTATGTAACGCTTTTCAGGTAACTTTCGTCACTCACTTTCAGCCTAGCCTAGCCGACCTGGACGGACAGTTACGACACGTATCTGTCGGTTTCTGCACGTCAAGTTGATCTCAAAGGGAATCCATGAGATACGCGCTACTTCTCCTATATGTAAACATTTTATTTTTTTCTGTTTCTGTTTATTTTTCTATCTAAGTTTGTTATGTACAGAAGCGGCAGTCCTTTCTGGCCTTTTGGGCCTTAGACAATCAAGAATGTATATTAGTACCATACACCTACTCTGTAACCCATGTTCCAAATCTACTATGTCAAAATTGTATAAGCGCAAGGCGTGTTATTTTGTAAGATTCGATTGTATTTTTTTTGATTATTGTAAAACCTGTGACATGTACAAATATCAGTATGGCTTAAGACACGTAGCAGGCCAGGCATGGTGACGGACGAACCCCCATTGTGTGATGTCCAACCCTTTGATACGTGAGCGAGAACGGGCGATTTGAATGAGAAATACTCGCATCTTTGAGCCGGGCCATCCATGACCTTTGGGTATCGATCTTCTTCTGGGGCTTTCGCTGCTGGTGGTCCTCTACAGGCAGCGGAAACACAATGATATCCATCGTTAAAATGGCACAACTATCTTCACCTGAGCAAACACTCTGGTTGCCTGGTCAGTGAATCCACCAACTCCCATGTTCGGCGATTTTTCGACTTCTCTGATGTCGGAGCGCTTCCTTGGTGGGATCATCTACTTCAGGCCATATAATCATCCGTAATGGTTTGCGACGCTTCATTATCAAAAACAAAATCTGCACATGAACTGGAAAGAGTCTCTTCGATCGCTTAGAGTAACGTCACAATTCATCACAACCACTTGTTGAGAGCGTTCTTTTGTGGCATTTGTAACCAGTCGGGAAGAATATAGGCAGATCAACCGATCTGCAGAACGACTACTACTACTATTCTACTACTGCAAGGCACAACAACTTTACTACTAACATATTCAAGAAAACATCATTTTCATCAACACGCTCGCACGCACGCACGAACCAATCGACCAGAACCACTTGTTTTGCTCTTCGTACGCTGGCTAGGATCAAACACACACACATTAATGGATTAGTTTGTCGTTCTCGTTGTGGGACACCGCTTCGCATTTGCAGCAATAATTTACAACACACATTTCCTCCCTGCTTTTGATGATGAGATGGGCCTGGTGGCAAAGCGATAGGATAGGATCTCAATCTGCTCGGGTTTAGTTTATCTTCTACTACAACACCTCATTCTCTACTACTACTACTACCTCGCCGATGATGGGGCCATTGATTTCGAACTTTCTACTGAGACGTCTTGACGTGTTTGGCGATTAGAGTTTTCTTCAGGATTCCACAAAGATTTTCTCGAGTTACTTTCGAATATTTGGGCATCGCTTGAATCACTTTTTCTACTGAATTGACGGCTGCGTGGGATTACCAAGAATTGACGGCGGCGTGGGAATACCTAGAGTTGACGGCAGCGATGGACTCTACGCATAGGCGGCATCGTGGGATACCAAATTGGGACGGCGGCGCGGGAGATTCGCATGTTATCAACGTGGGATTCGCTTGTTTTCATCGTGGGATTTGTTAGGGCTTCGGTTAGGCGAGGGCGCTAGGGACATTCCAAGGATTTCAAGCAGGGCAAGGGGCAAAAGCGATGGCGGCGTCGTGGGAGACACTTGACGGCGGCGGGGGAATCGCCTAACTTCGGCGAGGGATCGGACCTCCTGACAGCTGCGTGGGAAACCAAAGCTTCGACGTGGAAGTAGCTGACGGCTGCGTGGGACATCCTGACTGCCGCGGGGGAGTTCCTGACTGCAGCGTGGGAGATCCTGACAGCGGCGTTGGAGTTCCTGACTGCGGCGTGGGAGTTCCTGCCGGCAGCGTGGGATCCTTTGACCGCGGCGAGGGAGCCTCATCGGAAGATTTTGGTTCTCTTAACGATCATCGTCTGTATTCCTAAATGGTGCATAATTTATACAAGTTCATGCGTTCAAGGCTGATATACCTGCATTATTATCTGCCATATCTGTCCAACTGGCATCTACATTCTATGTATATTATATGTATATGTATATGTATATACATATTCGCATTCGTCGTCCTAGTATTTAATTAATATGAGTAGCCTGCACCCTTAACTTAACAAAAACCCATTCGATCGGAAGCAATCATCACACTTCTACATTTATAATAATATTTAATCGTTCCTGGAATACCGGAAAGCAAACTAAAAACGATGATCCAGATAATCCAGATGCTCATACAAACGGATTATCTGCTGAATAAAATTGGATTGTTTGAAAAAATGAACTCAATTTGTGTTATTTATTCAACTAATGCGCTTTACTTTTGGTATAGGAAAGGTGGTCTACCAAAATTTGAACAGATTCATGTAGGGATAGCTGCCATTCGGCCGACCAGCCTGAGTCTGATTAAACCGTGCAGTACCGTTTGGAAAAAATCCACCGTAGACCGGCTGAGGAGCGAAGGTGTTGTTATTGTTATTGTAGCCAGCGCCAGGTTGTGGAGCTAATGGTGACTGGTATTGGATTCCTTGCGGCGGACTGCTCTGCAGCGGCTGCGTGTTGTACGCGCCATAATTGGACCTGGTGTTATTGAATCCTGGTCCAGGCTGATAGTTGACGGCTGGCTTATAGGTTGAATTTTGACGGCGATGAATAGCGTTGAAATTTCGTGCAAAAGAGCTGATTTCAAGGTTGAAGCAGGCAAAGACCAGAGCTGCAATAAAATAGTTGCAAGATGTCATACACCAGATGAAATAACAAGTGCTGATAAGGACTAAGTTAACCTATTCCGAGAACCAACTGATAAGATTTCAGCATCTTGACGTATTGGCGTATTTCGCAATTTCCGCCAGGCTTTGTGGGGTGTTCGCTTTGAAATTCGAAATACAACTAAACGCAGCAGCAGAGAGTACCGGCTCTTATCAGGCTTTGTCGTAAGATGTTCGTATTCTCCATATAAAAATGACGGAGGAAAGTATAAAAAAGAAATGTCTGATAAGAGGAAGCACACATATAAATTTTGATTTTGAGCCGGCATTTTATTTCTTTTTCCTTATGTATAGAAGATAAAAATATTTCATTTTTATTTATTCATTTATTTTTTTGAGCACCTCAGCCGTATACTCTGGTGCTAAGATGCTGTACTTACAGGGTACTTTATGGTCCAGTATTCCCGACTAGAACATATTAGACATGTTTATTTATATATAAATAAAGTGGTGACTTTAGGTATATGTATTCTTGGCCAGGTCACACGCACATGTCAATCACAGAGTTGCATTTAATTATAAAGGTAGTTAATGGCTTTTTGCGAGCTGTGTAGAGGGAATCCAATGGTCGGTCTTTCGCAGCTACCCCGCTTTTGTTTATTAATTAAGACATTTTTTTCTAAACCTCAAAAAAATAATGTCATGCTAGATTTAAACAATTCATATTTGTATCATAAAAGAAATATATTTTACATATATTTATTTCAGCCGCGTTGCATAGGAAAAAGACCTTCGCAGCTGCTTCGTCGCACAATTTGTATATCTAAATAAGTAAAATAGACTCATCAATATATAATTATATATATATGTAGATATATCGCGATCGGAACTTACCGGCACCACAAAAGCGAGCACAGTTAAACTTCTGTTCGTTGAGATACAATTGTCGATTGCTGGCACAGATCGGATTATACTCTGAAGTTGTTGGGCAACTGCCAAAGCAACTGAAGAACTCTCTTGTTGGCTGTGGTGCGTTGACAAAGGGTGAGACAGTTGCCATCACTGGCATATTGTTGACGAGCACAAAATTGCGACGCGTTGGTGGCGCCGTAACTTGCACCGATGATGGCATTCTTGTCGCTGAGAATATAAACTGATCTTGGGCCGACACAAGTAGGTAACTGGTGATAATCACGCATGCCGTAAACAATGATTGCATATAGCACTGCATCTCTTAAAAATGTATCCGTATTTGGGTGCGAAGGGCTCTGGGGTTGCAATAAGACTAAGCCAAGCTAGTGCACAACTATAAGTCTATATAAATTGATGCATAAGTAGACAGATGATTTCATATAACAGGTTTTGAGCGTTAATTTTGTGGTAAATCCAGTTCGATCAGTCGGTAAGTTTATTCAGTTGTTTTTTGCGATAACAAACAAAACTGATTAAGTGGGTTTTAAAAGTGTGCTGGGAAACACCAGATTATACTATTCACGAGGAAAAATATATGTTCAAAATAAATATTGTAAATGCGTATATATTGTTTTTCCGTTATATATTTATTTTTGGTTTAGCTGCAGAATACATTGTTTAATTTGTTGCACAGTGCAGGAGATTACAGTTAGCCTATGATAATGGTACTGTATGGTGCGGCAGTAATGCGCGGACCGGGCATAGAGTGTGTTGGGGATGCATACTGCATAGACTGTTCTAGTTTGCGATATGAAGCAGTTCTCCAACCAATGCTAGCTAAAACGAATACATATAAAGAGCTCAAAGTGTATAAAATAGGAGGTGGCCGTTGTAATTTACAATTTGAGGTGCGTGGCATACTAGTTGGAGTTAAAGCTTCTGTTTCTTCTGACTGCTTATCCTTTTCGCTTATGTTCGGATTGAGGGCTCGCTGTAGACACTTGCCCAGATTGATGCCACGCCTAGGACGACCACATCGGCAGATTTCCAAAAGGTTTTTGTGCATTTCCGGTGAAATGGAGTGGGGTGAGTCTTTACTATCTGGCACTTCTAAAACACGAAATAGAATTTAGCTGTAGCATAGAGTCTTTTAATTAGCCTACCTTCTATTTTTAGTTTCTGCTTTAGCTGGTTCTCCAGCTCATCTTGATGATAGAACTTATTGTTTTCGCTCTCATCAATTTTGGTCCAAACATGGGGATAACTGCTACGTGATTTGTGTTCCATGCGAACCATCTCCTTACTTTATAGAACATGATACAAATCATTATTTATCTTTAGAATGAATATCAATTGAACATACACTCGACCAATAATCTTCATGGGATCCATTTTGATGTTGTCCTGGTGGATGAGAATTGTGTACTGAACTTAAACAAATTATGCATTTGCTTTGGAAATGTTTTTCCATAGCAACAAAAATACATATTGGGGTAGTTTTTAATTTTGGAAATAGTGCAGGCATCCCAAGTATCGACTATCAAATTTTTTATTAGCATACCAATATTGAAAATATGTTAATTTACAAAATCGTTAAAATCATATCTTTATCCCATTCGTTTCTACTATAAACACTCAATATTAATGAATGGGAAACAATTAATTGAAATGGGTTAAGTGTCTGAATAATTTGTCAACCAATATTAGAGCAATTTAAAATGATGAATTATAGGAGGAATGTGGTTCCTAAAAAACTCATATATCTTTATTAAAAAGAAAAGTAATTATTGATTGGCATTCGAGGATTTCCATGATTCGAGAAAAAATTACGAAAATTACGAAAGGGTGCAAAAGTTATAGACATAAAAAATGGCGTGTGACTTGGCCATTTCAAGGACTATCCGGTTGACCTTTGACCTTTGAGTCACACAAAGTCATTGGCCTGTCGATTTAAGTAAAGCAATAAAATCGGCAAATGTTCCAAAAACATTTAATATAACAGGACATTTTTAAACAGAAATTTGCTTTCAGCACTTCCAGGTCCTTGTAGATCCAAGCTGTGCCAGACAATTTTTGACCGGAGCTACCAACTGGCCAAAAGATATCAGAATATACCTTGTAGTTTCCACTCATATCCGAGCACCCCGCGAGTAAAGTTCTTTCAAGGGTTTAGGGTTCTTCAATGAGCCCATAAACTTTCAATGCAGTTTGATAGAGTTGGTCGTTGTGAGGGCAAAAGGCTATAAACTTTTAGAATTTAAGGCCAAGAAACAGCTTTTATTGCAAGCAGCCCATATTTTGTTGTCGTCCCTAAAAGTATGCAGCATTGATTAACAAACGATTCTCTTGCGCGCGGACCAAAAGTATGCAATACCTTTTTCGCCAAAATTATTTTCAGCTGAATAACTGAAAAGCCAATAAATATGCATTATGTTTATTATATACTCTTGCATTTGCTTTCAACGAATAATGATTTATACGCTTAACAGATACAGTGTGCATAAGATTTGAAATTTAATTTTAATTAAATTAAGAGCTCGATGAAACATCCGCGTTAAAATTGAAATACCTATGTATACAATTGATCTGCATATTTACAATATTTATAAATAGGTCAAAAGTCGCGATAAGCCTTATGTCAATCAATTGGTGTAGCTAGTCGCCATTCTGCGTGCAGTCAGCTTATCGCGTTAGTCACCAGCTGTGTTGGGGGAAGCCTTAATCAAGTAAAGAGTCTAAGCTATGCCGATGGCTGATGTAATACAATGCGCGCGATTGCAGCATCCATAGTTGAATGTTCCAGCTCCACTTCGTGCAGAGATTACTGCAATCTTCTAGGTGGCAGCCATCAGTAAGGTGACATTGCCGACGAGGGCAAGTGGAGGTGGCAGTGTGGTGGCAATCATCAGTTTATTTTGCCGACAGATAATGGCATCGTCATGGAAATAAGCCAGGTACAAGGATGCTAAAAGGGTCAGCGTAAATGTCAGCCAGAGGCAGCCAAAGCACAAACGGCGCACTTTCTGCCACCAGGGATCCCGCCCGAAGGGCAGCAGCTCTTCCAGACTCAGTCCATACGAGTAGCTGTCGAAAAATGTGTGTATAAAAAAGGCGGGGTGATGGCTCTGTTATGAAGTTATTATTTAATGAAATGCGACAGCAAAACGTTTACTCAGCAGTTGTGAAAGTGGGCCCATAATCCTTCGGATCCTTGCCCAACGGCACGACAATGATGTGCGCCTCTTGATGATGTCCTTGCTGCAGCTGCTGTTGTTGTGTTTGTATTTGCTTTCGAGTCGACAGCAGCGCAGTACTCTCATCGCAGGACATTCTCCTCCTCTCACGATTTGTCTGTCTGACACCGGGGATTACAAACACTCCACTGAGTGGACGACCTGCTGCTCTGCTCCGCTTGTGGACAATTGAAACTGGCGTCTGGTTTGGCTTTCGCTTTGTTTCAACTTAAATTAGCTTTCAGTGCGTTGCAAGTTTTATTGTTTTATTTTTACTGTTTGCCTTTTTGTTGAATTTTCCAGATTCCTGTAAACAACTTTATCTCGATTATTGCATTGTTGTTGCTGTTGCTGTTGCTGTCGTTGTCAGAGTCGCTCATCTTCCGCCTCCAGCTTTTAGCACTGATTTCTGTTATCGTACACACAGAAAAAACGGAGAGTTTTATTTACGAAAACTTAGTATAAAAGCTGTTCCCTTTTTAAAGTTCTTCAGTCAATATCAATTGCTTTTTTTTATTAAAAATATCAAGAAATGCGAATTTAAGGTAAGAACAAAATACATGTAATGAATATTCTGTACTTGATTCAACAATATTTTGTTTGATTGTCTTTAGGCAAACGTTTTTCTCCGAGTGTTTTAGTCGTACTTGTGTTTTTGGATGGCCTGCAGCTGCCGATGATTGCATAATAGCAGTTACCCGGTAATTGTCGCCCAGTTTCCAGTGACAAACCCCACAGATAAGACCCCAACAGACGCAGATAAAGAATACAACGTTCTACTTACAAAGCACAATTTTGAGTTGAAGACATACGAGTATGTATTTGTTTTTTTTTAATATTAATTTTTATTCTCATTTTATTTTGTTTGGGGTTAACATGCTTGGAAATACATATACTTATAGGTAGTAAGTATGTACTTAACGCTTTTGGGCTTGGGTTTTCTGAATAATGCTGAGGGATTCCCTAAAAATTATCCTATATACTTTAAATATTGTAGCTAAACACCAAGTTCATTATAAATAAAGTGCATAAATACGATTATGGATAGTATGTGTGTATATAGATGATTTAGCCAGGGTTCTTTCATTTGGCCATCGACTTTGACTATGTCTGGGAATATTCATTGTTCTCGTTTATTTTTGGAACCCTGGTGCGTACTAATACTATGAATAGTTATTATTATGTTTATTGTGAATTGTAGTAAAGGTTTTCTGTATTTAAGCGGCACATCTTTTTTTTATTTATTTAGTTATATGCTAATACTAGATATTTTAAACTATCGCGTATTTTATTTTGTATTTAAAGTGCGGCTGTCATTAATATTATTGGTATTAGCTAGAATATATGTATATACTATTTTTATTTTTGTAAAAATGTAATGAAAAGTTTGAATCCAAAATACATCTTAACAAACATCAAAATGATTAATTATATATTAAATATTCAATATTAAATATTCAATATCTCTGCTTAGCTATTACAAATTTCTTATGTCCCAATCAACTGAAATATAAAATAAAATTAAGATTAGTAAACTAGGGAAAATTATAAAAATAAAAAATATTAGATTATAGATCTGTATTGGTTATGTTTATATCATACGCTTATTGAACTCTTTCTTTGCTCAGCGATCATCATCATCATCATTAAATTATGATGCTGCTGTAACTCTATAGAAGTACGTACCTAAATTCTATATCGGAAGCACTTTACTCGTTTTTATTTGCCTTTGCCTTGGAGTTAATCAAATATATATATGAATGTATGCCTTATGTGTAGTGTATGTATGATAAGACTACATAATTAATTGTTTAATCTGCTTTCATTATTACTTTTGGACTATTCTACGCCACACTTCTACACTCTATTTGATTTGCTTCAACAACATTAACCTGATTCTGGAACGACTTTACTGAGTCGCCTGTTAACTGCATTTATATTCTGAATATACGAAATTCATAGGAAAATCTTTCTTGTTCGTATTATATTTTCTTTCGGTTTGTGAAAGGGTTAATATTCGAAAACAAAACCACATAATTGAAATAATTGAAAAATTCAATTTAATTATCGGAACTTACAGCAGACATTGATAGATGTAATTTCATTAAATACATTTCTCGACTATTTCATAACTTAATCGTATTCGATATTTATCATAAGGGGTATTATATATATATATATATATATATATATATATATATATATATATATATATATATATCTAGATTTGGCGCATTTTTCCATCAAGTTGTTTTTGTTGTTCTATGATTCTAAGTTTAAGTATTTAGTTTTCGATTATTGGGTATTTTATTTTGATATTAATTCAAAATGTTTTTTTTTGGTTTTATTAAAAAATAGAATAACATCATACAAAAAATACATTCGTTTAACAAACTTTTGGTGTTATGTCTTAATCCTTTAATTCTTCTTGTTGTTGTTTAATTATCTATCATTTCAATAGGTGAAAAAGTAAAGAGAAAGTCTTTCAAGTAAGTAGATTTCTTGTAGTGCAGTGTAAATAACACTGATGGTCGTACTAAAAGTGCCGCTTTTCGATTGGTCGGAGTTTGAGTTGTGTTGACGTTTTAGTTGAGTTTAAATTTAGTTTGCTCTCTACACATGCAGTGGAAACAGGTTTTTGTCTAAAAGTGCGGTTGACTAGTTATAGCTCCTGTTTTAATGAGTAGCTAGCTTGTGAGCTGAAATTTGTTTTGGTTTTTGTTGTTTTATATTTAAATAATAGCAGTTCTCTAGGGCTTACACATGTATTAAATTAACAATGGCTGATTGTGACAATTAATGGAGAGACAATTTATCAGTTATATGTGTATATATATATATATAAATAGATATTAAGTACAGCTATAACAAACAACAATGATAATAATAATAATGACTTAAATTGCAATTAAGAATGATATAACACATACACAATTCGTAAATATCGTATGTTGTATATATCGTATATTGTAAATGACATAATATATATATATATGCATGTATTTATGTAATAATTATGAATGATCACGTTGCTTGTTTGCTGAGCCCTGGCAGCCTTTCTTGTATTTACATATAAGCATTAATTACCTAATCAATATAATATAATTGAATTAAACTCCTTTAAAAAAAGCCACATCTAGAAACTAATTAAACATTATAATTTTTAATATTAACATAAATTTTACATAACTATATCAATATTTATATATCATAATAACATACATAAATATTTGTTTACACATACAGCATATAGCATTAAATACATGTTATTATAATATAGCTCAATCTGTTTATAAATAAAACTTTCGCTTATGCAATTTGATTATTGTTACAGCTTCGCTACAGCTATTAAAAATGTGTGTGTGTGTTTCATTGTTTTAAAAATGTGTTTCTTTTATAGTTATATATTCTGCACGGTGTGGGGAAAGCTGCTTAAATCAAAATGACATCGTAAGCCTCCAGTGTGCTCATGAGCAGATACATAACCCACAGGGCGAACAAAATCGATGCATGTATCCATTTCGCAGTAACGGGTCCACCGAGTTCGCAACGAATATTTTTGTTAAATCTCCGATACATCATCACGCAAACGGCAAGGATTGCCTGGCAACAGAAAAGCGCCACCGCGAAGCCAATGCTAAGGGATGAATACAATTGGTAAGTTTGTGGATAAGGCGAAACGATATGATCATCATCATTATTTGGATGGAACTTACGTGCCCGGTTCCACATTGAAGGTTGTGCCATGGGCCATGTGATAGATCGATGCAATGGACCACGCCAGTCCAATGCCCAGGAACACGTTGACCGCATTGCTGCCAGTCACATTTCCGATGCAATTATCGGCGGTATCGTCCTGCTTGGCGGCAATGATGCTGGCAAATGTATCTGAGACACAAATAAACTGATCAGTATCTCAACAGTTTAAATCTAACTTCAATTAACTGGCTACCTGGTATACTGGTGCCCAGGGCCACAAAGCAAATGGCCGTAACAGAGTCCTTGATATTGAGCACACAGCCAAAGTAGGTGGCTGCATCTCCAATTAGGGCAGTGAGAGCGCCAATGACGGTGATTGAAACTACGAAGGTGACATAACCACCGCATATATCTGTCAAAAAGAATAGTAAAAGTTTAGTTTGTTATACATAAAAATAGTTAAAATGTGTATTATTATATTATTTAAAGAATATTCTATAAAACACTATAAAATAGATTCAAGAGAAATAATAATAAAAGTTCTAAGCACGTAAGAAAAAGCATAAGCTTTTCGAAATTTTCTTAATATTTTATTTTTTAAATTACCTGTGGGCGGCACAAATGCAAATAAGACCTTCCAGAATAGGCAAACGAAATGGCTGATATAGTCGAAGCATTTGGGAACATCCTCTTCACCATCATCATCGTTATCCATTTCACTCTCATCACCTGCAAATGATTGTAGCGTATTGATTTTGGATAATTCTATTAAATGATGGCTTACCTGGCACAACGGTGAGCGCATCCTTGAACTGTTCCTTCCAGGAGGAGGTGCCCAGCACAGCTGATACATTGGCCCTGGCTACGAGCTTGTCCACAGTAGCCTATGGAATACAATTGCCATTTAGCGTTAGCCCATTTTCCTTAAAAAGTACTGTTATGCATATCAAGTATACGCCCCCATGGCAGACGACAGAGAGACAGGCAGACAGATAGACAGACAGGAAACAAAGTCTTTCATTTGAACACTTGCACAATTAGGTGCTTGTTTGCCTTGCACCTGAACAGGTGTGTGTTGTTAGCACAGGGCTGCCAAGGAAACAACTTGACACCTGAGACCCTTTTTCTACATACTGCAGATGTTGTCGTTTATTGTTAGCAATGTTGTTGGTGCTGTTCTGGCTTGGATTGTTACAGCTACAGCTTTGGCCATTAAGCCAAGTATAATGTGGCAATGGGTCCAGGGATCATTATATAAATATGTGTAGACGTGTGTCTATTTGTGTAGTTAAGTCGTCAGTGTCTGATTTCCCCTCTGTGAGTGGATCGAGCTAATGAGCTGTTGCCATTGCATTAGCCAGTTGAGTTGGATTCAGTACGAGAAATACTTTGTTATATGAAAAAATTCCATATTTAAATATTATGTTATTTTTTTTATCAACATTTTTATTCGTTTTGCTGCGGAGACCCCACCCAGCTTAAGAGCAAAAATGCTGAAAATTTGCACAGACCCGTTCTAAAGTCGGATTTACATATATGTATATAAATGGTTATATCGTATAAGCTGTATTCCATTTGTCCATCTCGATCTTTTCTGGTTACCTTGATTGAATACTTACCTTGAATTCCTGGCTCTCACGAATTCGTATGGTTGTGGTAGTTAGTTCTCCGCATCGGGGCTTGCTCAGCAACAAAATGCGCTCCAATTCGGTCAGTTCATTCACTGGCTTCTCTTCCACCTCCTTGATTTGGGCTAAGAGTTCATCATCTGTGCATCGACGAAGACAATATTATAAAACAGTTAACATACAGAATACTAAAGACTGCCACAACAAGCCAGTCTCAACATAAAGGCTGTGTTTTTGCAGTTTACGTGGTTGAGTTCGATATTAACTACACACAAATATAACTCCATATAGAAATAGACATAGACATAAGTTGCAATTTTTGAGTGCATTTCTTGCCTAAAAATTTTTGTAAAGCGACAGAAAAGAACATCGAATTTAATTTCAAGTTAAACACAAGAAAAAATACACCTACACATAGACAAAGACGGAGAAAGAGCTAGAAATGTGAAGATGGGGAGATTTGCACAGATACAAATAAAGTTGCAATGTTGCATGCAAATGTTGCCAATGAATTATGCGTTAATTAATTTTCAAGTAAATGTCCAATTTAATGCATTCTTCTCTATGGGAAGCAGGCGAGAGTTGGTTTGATTGGTGTTGAAAGTGACAGAAAGTTGCATGCATATACAAATAACGATAGATAACATGTGTAGAATGCTGATTTGAATGATGACTCACGAGTATGATCTCCAGTTTGATTTTCTAGACAGCGATTAAGTGGCAAGGTACACAAGTGACAAACAAATTTTTTTTTATTTTATTTTTTTTTTTTTGGGAAGTTTTTGGGAAAATTAAGACAAGATGTTCATATAGATATTTTTAAATACATTTTATTCACATTATTATTATGACTATTATTATTATTATTATTATTTTGCTATGTTCAGTTAAAAAAATGTAGTATTTAATTAATGCATTCACCAATTTGTATTGTTTTTGTTTATTGAAATTTTTTACTTTGACTTTAGCTTGCCTACGTTACCCTGTTATTATGCAACTGGTGGGTGGTTGGGTGGTTCTCTAAAACACACACAAACAAGAGAAATACATCGATATGGTTAACATAACAGATTGTTTCGAATACGTTATTCTAAATCAAATGTCAGCCGTTCACAAAAAATATTGGCCTAGTTGCAAAATAAACAAAAAAAAACAAAAAAAAACACACACACACACACAAAACAAAGGATAAAAATACATCAAAATGTCTTCAAAAATATTGATTTCAAAAATAATTGTCGTGTGCATTACTTACAAATCGATGTTTTGACGATGTTAGTTGCGAATTCGTATAACGATTTGGTTCATATATATGATATTCGATGATATCGTGTTGAGAGAGATATCGGGGCACAACAAACAGAAGCGGGCACAAGCGCGTGTTACGACAGATGTGTTTTTTTTTATATATATGTCCACCGAGCATAGAAGGTTACCAACAATATGTTTAGCCCAATTTTGGCCAATTATTGCAGCTAACTTTATTTCAATTGAAGACGAAACGATTTCTTTGTTTTTCTATTTGTTTTTTTCTTGGTTTTTTATTTTTGTTTTCAGGCTGATCCTTAACTTTTCCTTAGAAAAGTGTAGCGTCGAAAAAGCGCAAAAGTTCTTTTTTTCATTTCTCGTTTTCATGCCAATACGTGTCACACATACATATACGAAGCTTACACACACACGCACACGCAAATACACACACAAAATACATAATAATATATTTAGGGATGCATACGAGACGAGTATACTTTTGATGAAACGAATAACAATTACTAATGAGAGGATGCCTATTGAAGTTTGTACTCGACTAATGTGTGAAGTGCTCAATCCAATGTACAAATATTATGTTTTTTGCTTTTATCAGAGTGGTATTTTATCAGATCTTGCAGTTTCTGTGATAAGAAGCCCCTACAATTTCTGTACAATTCACTTTTAGACATCGAATTTTTCTTTCTTTTTTGTGTTTTTTTTTTTTGATTTATTTTAATTAACTGAACATAAACACTTGAGAGTTTGATGAGATTAGGTTCTTAAATTTACTTTTACCTACCAAAAAATCGATAGAAAAATGATTCCTTATTTGTGTCATCTGCGTGAGGATAATTTGCAATTGCATTGTTGTTGTTGTTGTAGATATTTTGTTGATGTGTTTAACATATACATATACAGGAATTTGATTAGTTTTGTTCAAGAGTTACTTAAATGCATGATTGTGAGTTATTTATTATATTCTAAATACAAAATCAATATCTAAATTTATTAAAAGTGCTAGAGTACGGTCTGGTTAGGTGGACTGGCAACAAGTTGGGGACGTTTGGTGTAATCTAAATGTTCACAACTAATAAAATAAAATAAATTTCAATGTGGGCACATGTTTGGTTGGATGCTCTATATCAAATGCTGACAGATGGACCAAATTATTTACAAATTGTAATGAATTTACGGTTCACCCGTTTTTATTATTATTTTTTTTTTTGGTTTTTGATTTTTGTCGTGCTGTGTTAAATGTATATGAAATAAAAATTATTCAAATACGGTTGTCATTCTCTAATTGTAATTTAGAGAGATTATCTTTTTGGGATTGCGAAAAGTTGTCGGGAATAATTTATTTCCTTTTCTTAACCCATATCCCAGTTGCCTAGACAACAGCCGGAATAATAACAAACAGAAAAAAGGTTCTAAAGCAACAAAAAGTAAACACATATAACATACAAAAGGAAACACAGAACAAAATTAGGGGTTGATGTTCAATTTTTTTTTTGGTTTTTTTTTTTGAGGAAGGTAAAAATAACTAATTTGCACTTTTTGGTCGCAATTTCCACACTTTGTCAAAGAAATGGTCAAAATTCGAGTTAAGAAATTAAGGCATCGAAACCCAACGAATTTTGTGTTGCTTTTGTTGCGCTTTCGTTTTCAATTCAAATAAAATTAATTAATGTACAATTTTAATTTCAAGTCTTACGGTAGTGAGCGGAATCTAGAAGCACAAAGAACAAATAAATGAAAAGACCAAAAAGTATACAAGGAAACCGAATACGAGAAAGTTTACAACTAAGTGTTTGTGAGTCCTCAATCATTCAAATTGGGATTGGCCAAATTCTTCCTTCTTCTTTCGAATTTTTATTAATTTTCATTTGTTTTTTTTTTTGTGTTTGGTGTTTCACGCGAGTGTGTGTGCTGTGGCATCGTTGTGTGTGTGTATGGATGTCCTTGGTGTGGTTATTATTTTCTTGGCAACAGTTAAAATTGGACTATTAACTTTATTATTAGCGGCACCACAATACCGAAAAGAAATTCATGCCCATTTTTTGCACACTTTTGGGGCTGCTTCTGCCCCCCGTGAAATCCTCCAAGTGCCTGGTCCTTGCGTAGTGAATTCGCGTAATTTGGTTAACAGGAAATTGAGTTTGGTTTGTAACACACGCACACACACATAGACACATACACACACACACACACGCACACACACACTGTCGCATGACACGTGTACAGATCAGAGTTGAAGTGTCAGGTGACTTGTGTGTGTCATGGTTAGAGGGGCATGGGAAGGGGAGTCTGCCTTTGGTGCTATTAAATTGAGTTTTAATGTTGGCTGTGTAGTTCTTGTTGTTGTTGTTGTTGTTAGTGCTTGTGTTGCCAAACTTACCTGGCGCCAGTTGCGGCTCGCCAATGTGCACCTTGAATTTCACATCCTTCTGGTAGCTGCTCTCCTCCAATATGGGTATGGATATATGTTGCCTGCGAAGGGAATAAAGCACAACGATTACAATCTTATGACCATGAACATTCTCTATTATTATGCGAATGTCTTGAGGCTTAAATCAAATTTATTCAGTCACATTACGTAACATTAGTATAATGTGTATAGTAATTGTCCAATAAGCGCCTACGAATGCACTCAGAAAAACTTTGATGTGAATTTGGTCAAAAAATCGTATATCGAATGTCTTACTTGTTGTGCTTTAACTGTCAATTTGTAATTAAAGACAAATTTATGTATAATTAAGAATAGTTAAGTAAAAATTGTATTCCGTTTGTATCTACATTTTCGCTGAGTGCACGATTTGGCTTTGCAGACACAAGCAAAGAGTCACATTGATTAATGGACTTTGTTGTGGCTAAACGGCCGAAATCCCGACACTCGACAGAAGGTTAGGAATTTATTAGGCGGCATTAATAAGACTGTCACCCAGCACCACCCAGAAATGTCCCATCACAAGAATAACAACATGCAGCGAGTAAAATCAATGCGTGCACAAAAATAACATATAAAAAATCACGCATACGCACAATGTACTCTCATAAATATGCGCATTATTCAACTGTGCACCGAAAAATGCTTTGCTTGGTGCAAACTGAATTATTGGAGCAATTCAGAGAGTATTTTCAAACATTGCCAAACAGTGTGTGAGCGACATAGACAGAGACAGAGAGAGAGAGAGAGAGACGGAGCCAGAGAGAGGCGGCGGGAAAGCCAGGGCATTTTGCTTTGTTTTCATTTGATTTGGCATTGTGCCAAACAAAAGGCAAACCCATTTTATTATATGCCACAAGTTGTTTGCTTTTGGCCCAGGGGCATAATTCGTTGGCTTCCCTCACATCGATAAGACTTGTCAAAAGTTGAGAGCAACAACAACTACTGAACTTTGTTTGTTAACTGATTATCATTTATATTTTTAGCTAAGCGAATCGATGTGGAATTTTCAAGGAATTTATTAAGTCAGATTGGCAAAATGTTAATGCCAAAAATAATTATATATCTAATTGCAGTTGTATTTTTCCACTACTTGCTTTGGCATCAAATTCAACTTTCGCATTTCGTTTTAGTTTCAACTTTCACCTTTTCCTGCGATGTGCTTTGGGCCATGTGGTTTGCAAGTTTTATTTTGGTTTTATATATTTATTTTATTTGATTTCACTTTTTTGTGGAAAAGCCACTATGTGAAACGAGGTTTTTTACTTTGACTTGTTGCCAGCGATAGTGTGGCAAGCTTAAAGCCTGCAACGTGCGTGGTAAAAATCTTTTTTTTATGGCAACTAGTTTTCATGACTCATATAAATTAAATGCGGTTATGTGCTACATGCATACATACATAAGAATTCGACAGGAAAACTTCAATAAAAAGGAATTTGGCTTTGTTTTATTTTTTCAAGCTTTTTTTGCTATTTGTATTTAACAATTCTTTCTCATTCCATTTTTTAGGGTTTCTCAATACTAGCAAGTGCGTAATTCGAAATATATATGTATATACGAGTATTAGTCCTCGAAGTTGAGTGCGAATTTAGACAATGTTGATAAGATTAGATTTAGTTAAGAATTTGTTGAATTTCATAGGAACTTATTCGATTAATTCTTTTGCTTACGCTTGCACAGGGTATCATTATTTTGTCATGAAATGTGTGATGCATGAAAACTGTAATCTTTAACGGTATCGGTAAAACGCTCCCTTAGGAATAAGCACTAAAAAAAACTATATATCAGCGAGACTCAGCAATTGTTAATTAAATCAAATACAAATAAATAATAAAGCAATCTTTTTTTTATTCCATACCCTTGAGGTTCGTTATAGAGCAGCTTGTCTGTATATATAAGTATATCGAGTTAGTTCACTCAAGAATCCGATTCTTTGATTCAGCCAGATTTCTGATTACGTTTTCATGCCTTTGGCCTCTCCTTGAACCAAAAACCCACACTCGGCCAAAGAAAAACAAACACATTGCTTTACACAAACAACATTTCACGTGCTGATTTTTATGGTGTGAGTCCGACAATAAAAATAATAAATCCATAAATTATTGTTGCTAATAGTTGGTGTTGGATGGCAATCGTAAATAACAACACGAGTCGGCTGGGGAATTAGCCACGCATGAGATTTTGTGCAATTTACCGATAGTCCATTTAGTCCAGCCTACCCGTATCTTATCCGTATCGTATTAGGAAGTTGTGCCAAGTACTAGAAGTGTCCAGTGTACACGCGATCAACAGTCTTTAACAAGATGTTGCTACAATCCAACGTCGTTATCGTGGTCGCTCTGCTTTTCACCGTCTGCTATGCGGCACCAGAATGTACAAGGAGTGCCGAGTACTGCAAGGATCGCTTAATGCATCCGGATTTGGAGGAGACCAAGTGGCAGCAGCAACAGCAGGGACGTCGTGTAGATGGTGAAGAGACGACTGCCTATTGGCGTGAGCATGGCATCAACTTTCTCAAGGGAAAGCTGGGCGAGAAGTTGAACAAAGGCAAGGCTAAAAATGTTATCCTGTTTCTCGGAGATGGCATGGGTGTGACAACGACCTCGACGGCGCGAACTTTGCTGGGTGGCGAAGAGAAATCGCTTTCTTTCGAGCTATTCCCACACACTGGTCTCTCCAAGACCTACTCCGTGGATTTAATTGTACCAGATTCGGCCTGCACAGCCACTGCTTACTTGTGTGGCGTTAAGGCACAGGAGGGCACCATTGGTGTCAATGGCTTCGTACCGAGAGCCGACTGCAAGGTCATATTGGATAAGACCAACTACGTGGACTCGATTGCCAAGTGGGCCATGGATGCGGGCAAGTGGGCGGGTCTGGTGACCACCACCCGTGTGACGCATGCCTCTCCAGCTGGCGTCTATGCTCACACTGCCGAACGTGATTGGGAGAACGATGCAGAGGTGGCGAATGATTGTGGCGCCAAATCGGGAGTGGAGGATATCGCGTATCAGTTGATCAACGGCGATGTTGGCAGCAAACTAAAACTGATCCTTGGCGGTGGACGCAAAAATTTTGTGGACAGCACTTTGGCCGAGTGGGGCAAGCGCATAGATGGCTTGAATTTAATTGAGCAATTCAAGACGGAAAGTACCAAGAATGTTTATGTTGACACAGAGCAAGATCTGATGGACTTGGACGTGACCCAGCCAGACCGAATTCTAGGTCTCTTCCAGGACGATCATATGCTGTACCACATGGAGACCAACGAGAGCACCACACAACCCACGCTCGAGCAGATGACACGTAAGGCCATCGAATACATGAGTCAGAATGACGAGGGCTACTTTCTGTTCATCGAGGGCGGTCGCATCGATCAAGCGCACCATGACAACTATGCCCGCATGGCCCTCGACGAGACCATTGAGTTCTCCAAGGCGATTGCGGCAGCCCGCGAACTCACCAACGAGGAGGACACCCTGCTCGTGGTCACAGCGGATCACTCCCATGCCTTTGCCTATGCAGGCTATGCGGTAAGTTGAGGGCAGAGAGTTGAGACTTATGTGGCAATTGCTATTTGCTGAGCTAGCTATAATAATTTTTTGGGTTTTGTTATTGCATTTCATTCTGAAAATTCGTTCTTTAGAATATTACTGTGATTTTTGGAATAATTTCACATTTTGATTTAATCCAAGAAACTCTTTCTTATTTGCCTTATTTACTATATTTGATTTTATTCTATTCACAGACCCGCGGCACTGATATATTTAGCAAAGCGCCTGTAACTGGCAACGATGGCATACCGCACATGATTCTCAGCTATGCGAACGGACCAAGCGCTGTGAATTTCTATAAGGCTGAGGCAAAGGAACGCGTCGATCCCACCACAGTCGTGACTGGGTCGCGATACGATGAGTTCCCAGCTGGTGTGCCACTGGACAGTGAAACCCATGGGGGCGATGATGTCCTCGTCTATGCCCTGGGTCCCTGGTCGCATTTGTTTACGGGTGTCTATGAGCAGAACACGATAGCCCATATGATGGCATACAGCGCCTGTCTCGGCGATGGTTTAACCATTTGCAGCCAAACTAAATCATGAATCCTTGAGCGTGACTGAGACTCATCACAATTAAGTTTGTAGCCTATTAAAATCAGCGATTGCACTTGAGATGTTGTTGCTGGTGGGTGCACCTTTTGCACTTATTCTTGCTGCTCCTCTCGCCTGCTGTTTCTCCTTATCCTTATCCTTGACGTATACTTAATGCAAATTGTAAATTGAATTAAAGAGAATTTCTACAAAGCTTCGTTCTGAGCTACCTTTTCCTGCCTTTTGCGTGTAAGCGGAAAGTACTCTTGGCCAAGTTTTCACATTGAAATTACACTGAACCAAATTAGCTAGGATAAGTCAAGCTGGAACACTTTTATATAGTCTCATCGAAGCCACAAGTAGATATAATAAAGATGAAATTAATTTTGGTTGCTTCCATAAACCAAATGCGTTGCATGTGGTCTTAAGAACTTTTGGACATATTTTACGTAATTTATCGCCAAATTTTGTGCATTATTTCTCTGTGTATGAGCAAAACATGTCTAACCAAGTTTTATAATAGAAACCAGGCGCTCAACTCTGCCGTGCTCTAACTTGCTCTCAAACTTGCCAGTAATTCCTAATTTTAAACTCATCAAACTAATGGTGTGTGTGTACCTATGGTGTATATATATAAATATATATATGGGTGGGTGGGTGCAAGCATTTGATATTCCCCTGCGTGCGTGGTAAAAGTTTTGGCCAGCATTTGGGTAAAGGTAAACTCAAACACACAAAAAACCGAGAACAATTTGCATTTTTGTGCGCAATTTTATGCAAAATTTTTGACTGATTCGCCCTCGAGTTTCAGGCTGTATTTATTTATTTGCATTTTACATTTTACATTTTACATTTTACATTTGCATTTTGCATAAGAAATCCATGAGAAATTGCAACAATTAAAAGTTATGACTCATTCTACATTCAGCTTGTCGTTTGGCCTTCGTGGCGTATGAATAATAATTTAAGGACTAAATACGCCACACGATGCACTTGTCAATTTTCTAGTCTCTATTTCCGATTCGATTGAGAACTAAATTATATCCGTCATACCCTTACGAGCAGACTGCTTGTCTGTGTGTGTATGAAAGTCTCATTTCCCCTCATATGTCAGCCTTTAAATTACCAACAGCATACACAGAAAGAAAAAAATGATTAAATGTGTACTGAAAACTTTTATACTCAAATTTGTAGTATAAAAAAAACTAGTAAGAATTTTACTTGAAATTTGATGGAGAATTTGTGTGAAAATATACTCCAAGAAATATCTGAAATTGATCTCTAGAAACTTAAAGAATTGCACTCACTTTCTTTCTGTGTAAGCACTCAACAGCTTTGCAGTTCTTTCCATCCTGCAGCCCAGTCTATTCTCGGCATTCAAAAGCTAATTTCGCTGCCACCGTTTCGCTTTCACCCGTTGCCACTTTGGCCACATTGCCACTCTTGCCACTTCCGCCGTTTGATTTCAATGACGTCTGCAGCCATGTTGCGCTTGTTGGTTAACGCACTGACTATTTGTTATTAAGCACTATAGAAGCACATAAACACACACATACGCACACACACACATACACAGTAACACACACACCCACACACATATAACAATTTTATGTACTTCTGCTAAAACGGCTATTGATTTTGAGACCAACAACAACAACAATGTCGGTGACCATCAATTCTGGGACTGTGACAAAGTCAAAGTCAATGCTGCAAAGCGTTGCAAGTGCAGCTTGCAACAATGCCACATACGTATGTACACACACTGGTATTATGCTCGATGTGGCGACCAGTTAGAGGCAGCCACAAAAGTGATTCCACTGAAAATGCAAATTACATTTTTTGAGTATTATGCAAATGTTCATTTTCCACATTCGATTCGATTTAATGCAATATCGACGTGAACATTTGAATCAACTGATATGAAATAGCAGAACGATGAAAAAATCTCAATATGCAGGCAAGTGGTTTACCCTACTAATCCACTTGAGAACCCTTCTTGCTCCTGCTTCGCATTTATTCATTCGCTTTGTGGCAACAACCCAAGTTAACTGCCTCAATTACCTGATCCGTTTATCGCATGCAAAGTGGTGCACAGTGGTTTCCATTTCAATATGCTCAGACATTCGTTTTAGACCTACCTGGGGAAAAGCATCCTCTGTACACAATTATACCCAGATAGAGAGAGAGAGAGAGAGAAAGAGAGAGACCGCAATAACAAACCGACACAAGGCATTCATGCGGGTTGGCAAATGCTTTAAAATAAAATTAAACTAAAATATAGCAATTTGCATCGAAATGAGGAATGAGCACTCACACACATATCCCCAGCGACAGACGGGATTGCCGCCAGGAGTGGATGCCAACTGACCGCCAACCAAAACTAAGCCACTAATGCAATGGCTAACTTTTGCCTCGACCCAACCACACATACAAAAACTACCTCCGTGAATAGCTGTATTTTCATACATTTTTTTTCTCTACACTCTTGCAGAGGGTATTTAGACATTTTCTAGAATGCTACTACGCATTGATGGAGACATCTTGTGCCCTGTTGTGAGTTGTGAGTTGTTGTGGCCATGTGCCTGTTTCCCTTTACTTAATGAAGCGTACATAGCAACAATATGATATCAACATCGGACATCTATATTAACAGCTTCCAATCTGTCGAAAGTTGAGTAATTGAGTAAAAAATACCTCATAACTTGGTAACATCCTGACCCCGGCGTTGTGTAGCACAATAGTTTGTATTTGTTATATAAAATATGGAGTATATTGTACCTGGCCTACAAGCGTATTAAATCTTTGGCGATCCGCAGATAAATTTGATTTACTTGCTCTGACTGAGCATATCGTATAATCGAATCGAGTTTGGCTTTGCCAGCTAAAACTTTAGCAATTCAAGCAAAAATGTACAAACACAATGAAAAAACCGACTATTGGATTGTTGGCCGAAAGTGAACAAGAATTTATTTTAGGCAAACTGTGATTGATTGTGGTAATCCAGTTGAGAGGATATGTAACCGGATTTCTATATATACATATATACAAAAGGCGCTCATCGATTGTCAGTGCTGAACATTCAATTACATTTTGTTTGGCTGTGTTTGCCAAGCAGGAAGTTCAGGGCGCAACTTTGACCTGTCGCCTAATTAACTTAATTGAGATTTGATTTGTAATGGTCAAGAGCAATGGGATTGTGGGACGTGTTAACGTTTAATCTGCAAGTGGCTGAAGTGTCAAGTTCAGTGTTTGGAATTTTGATGGGCCTACGTTTGATTTTGTTTGCCCTCCGAACAACAGGTGGCGCCAACTGCTAGAATCCGCTTAGCTGTTTGACACTGCAAATAGAAAGAGCTGCGATTCCCCATACATACATATATACAGATCAAATAATGTACAACTGACACGACCACAACATACATAGATATATGCAAATTGTGTGTCTGCTGCCAACCAAGTGACACTTGAAGCACTTGGCCAGCGATGCACTCAACAAATGTGATTTGCACTCGACGAGCCGACAAGCGACAAGGGACAAGGGTGGCCCAGATGCCCAGATGCCAACCAACCAACCACAGCTACAAGCTTAAATTAGCAAGTGTTTTGCCAGCCATTACAAGGCTCATGCGCTGCCACTTAAAGGCCGAAGTTCAAGTCCAAAGAATTTATTAAATTGGACACGTAATTGTGTACATTTTTCAAAATCAATTAGACATGCCACAACGATATTTCTCCGAGTATCTCTACCAAATATTGACACACTGCCAAATCTCATTTTACATTCATTGGAAAAGTTGATGTAATTGCCTGAGTCTACTGATTGACAGATAGCATAATTTGTTTCTACAGTTAGTTACCTAAAGCCATTTTTTATTAGCGATCGTAGAACTCGTAATCAGCGTCTGTCTGAACAGTGAATAGCTTACATGCCTAAAAATATCGCTTGCTGTAAAGAATTATATATTTGCTAATTTTTAAGAAATTTATAATTAGGTCCAACTGTGAAATAGAACACAAATTGTTGAATTTCCAATGAACTGCATTATATATACATGTGAAATTTCACAGTCAGCCAAATGGTTTTTATTAGGACGATTTGTGTGTTTGTTTGTTTGTGTTTTTTTCTATACTGTTGAAAAATCCATACATACTCGTATACTATAGTATTTCTAGGAATTGTATATTTGAATATAATAAATTTACTTGATCAAATTACAAAACCAATTTACCAAGCAATAACAAAATGGTTTCCATTATGAATAGGTTTCTGTTTTTGACAAAGTTATAATAGATTTAGCTTTAAAGTCTGGTGGCGACAGTTGTGCTATTCAATTAAAAACAAAAATTTAACTACAATAATATTTTATATTTGATATACAAAAATAAGCTTTTTATACAGAAAAGCGATAGTAAATGTCCATGCTTGGGAAAAAGCTGTTGCTAAAGTTGCCAGAGTTTTTCCAGTCTTATCTACTGTGTAAACAAAATGAACTTAATACCTTTTAGTTATAAGTGTATGCCAAGTTGAATTACAACTGAATAATGTGCTATCATTGATTACTTAATCCGAACCTAAATCAATGTGAACTGAGTTTATTTGCACCTCTAATAGGACTATGGACTCCAGCCCTATCTACAAACCCTCAGTGGCGGCAGACAGGTAAACGTTTGAGCGATGCAAACGAGTAGATAAGAAATTCTAAATGCACGTCACACAACCGAGATATACATACGAGTATGTACACATCATGTTGCATGACGGAGGCAGCAGAGGAGCACTGAATTGAACGGGCATTAAAGGGGACAGCGAAAATTATACTGGCTTGAGCGCAAACATCCCCTAATTATCGACGCAGATAATTAGACCGCACACACAACAAGGCAGCGTTGTAAATCGAGTAGAAAGTAAATATCAAACAAAATGCGGGTCAACACGAATATATATACATATATATATATATATATACATATCATAGTACATACATCTATATAATTAAATACATATGTATCTATCAAGTGAAATAAAAGTCAAGGTGATAGACAGTTTTTGTTTGGGTTAAAATTACTGATTAGCATATTCTAGGGAATTAACAGAATAATCTGCAGAAAATTAACAGATTTTGTTCAATATTTAATGAAGCATAAATGTTAATGAAATTGTATTTACAAATTGTATACTTAAATGTATATATAAATCGTAATATAAAATAAAATGTATTACAATGTAATACTTTGGATAAATATTTACAATACTAAGTCTAGCATTCGGCATTTTCCCATCCAATTTAATGATGCGGAAAAAGAAAGATACAATAATGAGTTATTTTTTCTAGACATTAGAATATGCACATGTGTATTTATTTTTTCTAAATCTGGGTTGTGGTTTTTTTTTTTGTAATTAAGAGCAACACACATTGCGTATGCATAATTAATTTTCAATTTGTTAATTTTCATTTGCTCCCGAGTGCATATTCAAAGAAATCTTAAAATAATTGGGACAAGTTATGGAAATTGCTGAGATCCGGACAATTGCCGTTGGCATCGTCATCACGGCGATAATGAGCTGCTTATTGAGTTGTTATTGCTAAACTTTAAGTAATTGCAGGAGCACTTTATAAGCTGAGCATTCATAAGGCTAAGGCACAAACCACCCATTATTCCTCTTCTTTCGAGAGGCATTTCAAAGGCTCATTTAGCTGCTCCATTGCATAAAGTCCGAGGCAATAATTAGCTTCTTGCCATTATGCCATTAAAGTTTGAAAGTTTAGAGTTCAGTTTGTGGAATTTTGCTTTTTTTTATAGCCCAAGCCAAGGAATAAAAGAAAAGCGAGTGGGAAACGAAAAACAATAAATTAAAAGCAAAGTTAAACCAAGTCAGCCAAACGAATGTCGGCCCACTTAAGAACAATTACAATTGGTCGTTGAGTATGTGTGGCCAATACAAATGGTTTTAGCCAGCAGAAAAGTACAGCGAAAAGAAAAAAGCGGGAACAGCTGGTAAATTTTTGCGTGAAATGGACTGGAAATTGTATAATTTAAAAGTTTACTTTGTGTGTATTTTGTGTGTGTGTTTTGAATAGCTGTCAATTCACACAAGATACTCGGAAAAGTCTTGTGAATAGCTAAATAAATCACATCACGACAGCTTACAATTTTATGTACACTTATAAAAGTGTTGTACTTGTGAATGAAGAAATTAAAAAATATAATAAATGGTTTTCTGAATGTTGCCTCAAGCCATTTGCTCTGAATTCTCGAAGGCAATGATTCTGCTATTGAGAAATGTTTTAAGGAATCTAAAAATTTATTAGTTTAATATGTATTTAAAAAATAACAACAATAGATTCCATAAAGACATGTGGCAAAGGGATTTTCTAAATGGTGTCTTAAGCATTTCAGAGTGGATGATTTAAAAATAATATGATTCTTTTATGTAATCCTATAAAAAAAATTGTTATATTTTCTTTTGTTGCCTTGTTGCCAATTCATTCGCAATGGTGCTGGGGAAAAGTTAAAATGAAAAATTTGCTTTCTTGGTGAATTAGTTTTTTCCATTTCCATTATACGTTTGACTAATTGAGGACTATGGGGCAAGGTACTTGCTAAACTTCTCTGCTGGATCTCAACTATAAATATTTTGTTTTGTTTTTTTTTTTAACAAGAGCCACAGTTTCCGTTTAATTGCACACGAACACAGCGCAAATATTAAAGTTATACTGACATGACACGTGAGCTGCTTACGTGGACAACCACAATGAGGAGGGGGCAAGGGCAAGGGCAGCAACAAGGACACGATGTCGTTTGCAAGATCAAAGCAGACAGCTGCCAGCTAGCTAACATTACTCATAATCAGAATCAGCTGTCAAAGACGCTGCAGGCGGCACACATATTTACAGGTAAATACATACGTAAGTATATATATATATATATATATGTATATATGTGTAGGTGTGTGTGTGTGTGTGTGTCCTTTGACATTGGGGTTGACTGCTTTGTCATGGCTTTCCATCATTCGCATCCTTAGTTGTTGTAACTGACGCGTTTTTTGTCGACTTTGCTCTCAGTTTATTGAGTTGTATGTCGTGCACACAAATGGCTGCATAAATCAAAGACAGACACAGAAGTCTATGTGGCACACTTTGATTTATTGCGTATGCGTCACGGTTGCCACAGTTACAGCTATGCCACATCTGCCACAGATGACACATACACAAACGTGCAAATAATAAACTCGTTTTATTTAAGATGTTGAAAAACAAATAGGCTCTTTTTTAACGTTTTGCATTTCACCATTTTGGTCCAACTATGGCAACCTACACTCAAAGAAAAAGATTGAAAAAGATTATTAATTCTTTTGTATACTCAAGTCCTTGGATACATATATCTTGGCATCATTAAAACGACAAACAAAAATAAAAACAGAAGTCAAAATAATAAAAAGAACTTTTCCCGAAAATGCTTATTCATGAATTTGGATTATTGAATTTTTGCAAGTGAACAACTTGGCCGATTGATACGCAAATTGGGAGCAATTTATTTGATTGCTTGGTCGGCAATTCAACAATCTTTAAAGTGACTTTAAATTGAATTCTTCGCCGAACTCATTAAAGTTGACAAACTTTTGTACCACCTTTAGCGCCTAACCTTTGACCCACCAAAACCCTTTTTGGGGGTTGGCAGCGCAACAGTTAAAAGGTCTCCGATTTCCCTGATGTTGATAATGATAACACCCCCTACCCCCTATAAGTCACCAACTAACGTTCTTTTGTTTTGCTTTTTTGTGCTCTTCATGTCATAAATAATGACGGCAACAAAAAGCAACAGGGCAACAGCAAGGCAAATATCAACAAGAGTAACTGAAAGGCTCGACTAGAGAGAAAGACTCGCATCTCAGCCGCATCCTTTAGAGTGCCTGATGAGCCTGAGTTTGGCGACCGCTGCGCTGGGAGCACTTCAATATCTGCAACAATCAACCTAACGACATCATGATAAACACGAGCCAAGCCAACAAGTACAAGAATAACAGCCACAACGACCACGACAACAGCAACAGGAACAAAAACAATAACAACAACAACAACAACAACAATCTTTTGACATTTTGAAGGTTGCTCCAGCAGAGCATAGGACAAATTTACTTAGCAGCCTGTTGATGCCGCCGCCGCCGCCTCCGGTAATTTATACAGCCATATAACGTTGAGTTTCGAAAGTCCCCAATAAAAACATAAATTGAAATGTAAAAAATCGACTAACTTATCGGAAGGATACCTAAGCTCAAACTGCAATTACTCTATTTTCTATTATTCGAGTATTCCTTTTGAATTTCATCTTATTTATTTATATTTAATGTTGGCTAGTTTTTTACACTTTTTTCTTATAATGCTTATCACATTTCGAACAGCAAAATACAATAATTAATAAATATATTTCAAATTTCGTTTTCATTTCCATACTAAACACTAAATAACTTTGCAACAAATATGAGCTAAATAAAAATAATTATGACAGTAATTGGTTTCGCTACACAAATGACAGATATACGAAAACTGTAAGCAATTTATGAAGATGGAGAACTGAAATAATAATTTCATGTTGGGTTAAATGTACCCTATGAAAACATATCCCTACATCCGCTGTCTTTTGCATTTTCCGCATCCTGTGAGCTCCGTCAAATTTATGTGATTTTATGTTGGCATATTAAATGTATACAGAGACCTAGGTAGAAAGAGTGCCTTTTGCTGTTTTTGCTTAATGTTAACACACAGCCACTGTGGTAATATCCAAGATATTTATGCATATATAATTCCAAAATACAGATTTAAATATATATTTTGCTGGAAATTCATTTAAGACATAACAAAGCTGGAATTGAATTTCACAATTTACCAATTTTGTGTAGCAGCAAGTTTATGAAAGTTTTGGGAATGTAATATAAGTAGTCGAATTCACTAATGACGATGTTACATGTGGTTAGTCTGCAATTCTCAAATTCCCTGTCCAAATCAACGCATTGAGAGACTCGGGTCAGAGAGAGACTTGTCTCAATGATGATATTGTTATTGTATGTTGTTTACATACAGGGTAAGCCAACAGATGTGGCACACACACACACAGATACAGAGCCTACTGGTCGTCTCACTCACACACCTATAGTTCAGTCAGTCAGTTAAGCAGTTGGCACATTCCCAGGCGGATTGCCGGCGGCTGCAGGAAATGCTACTTGTTAGGCAAAAAGCCGCACATGCCACAAACACACATTATACATGACAGCCCACACACACACGCACACATGCACATACACGAGTTTTGGTTACATGCTGATTTGATGAGGATAACTTGTAAGTTGGCTTGGATTTGTGAAACACACGGCTGATTTCGTTGTGGTTATATTTTCAAAGACATTGCATAAATTTCAATTTTAGAATATGTATGCTTAATAAAATATTTTTGCTTATCTCTCCTCTTGTGTGACGGAAAGAATAAAATACGCCTCAGCTAGTACAACTTTTACAATATTTGTATTTTATAAATCTATATTTGCGCTTTTATGTTGTTTATTTGATGTGCGAATTCTATTCCCCTTTGTACACGAACTACGTTTTGGAATTTTTCCCCATAACTGCTATAGGCTTTAAGAACCGAATCTATTCAAAATAAAATTCCCCAAAATGCCATTGCTTAAGTCAGCTCACCTTGCGGAATATCTGAAAGCCACATAGGCTGCCTAAATTGGGCTAATTAACAAATACCATGGGCAGAAAATCTCCCTTAAGCCTGTCTGGGAAATGTAGTTATTACTGATGTTGTTGTTGACGGTCGACAGGCATTCACGTTCACATAAATTTATGTTTATCGTATTTACTTAGTTACCTGTGTCTACTTGAACACTTGCCCATCTGAAAAGTAGGCAATTCATTTCGACAAATTTGTTAATGCTTAGCAAAATTTGTTGCCTGCTTTTCGGCACGACCGTAAAATACATTTTAATACATTTCAAGAGTTGGTGTTATTTGAAACCAAAACAGTTCATTCCAGTTTAAATTCCACACATAGCCTTAAGACGATTTATATGAATGCTTTCTAAGATCGTTTAATATATTATTTTTATCCATCTATATGATGTGAATTTAATCGCTTAAGAGTTAAATTAATGTGTACAAGAAATCTACTTCAGGATTTAAATGAATATTAAAAATATTAAGTAAAATTTTTTTCTCACACTCATGTTAGACTTCAGTCTACGTATAGTTAAGTGAATTGGAAAATTCAATTTTTATGGTTGACTTATGTAGGTTATAAAAAGTTTAGTATAATAAATAATTTCGCTTAAATGGAATTCATCGAATGAGAACTTCAACCATATATTCTTAAATATGTTCATTATTATTGATATAATCTTGGGCACTATTAAATACAAAAAATGTGCTCATATGATAAGAACACGCCATCCCCAACAAACATGTAGTTAACAACCGAATATGCTACTTAGCTATCAACATTATATACATACGCATAAAACTATTTATTCAGGGTAAACATACTTTTAGATTTGAGTATCTACATTTCAATATCTTATCTGCACTGCCAAAAACGCTTTCAAAATACCAATCAAAGCTTAAAATCAAAATAAATTTAATGATTAAATTTTGCGCACTATTTGAATTGATAACTTGTCAGACTGTGAGTTGATTACAAATCAAACTGTGCCCATATAAATAAATAGATTACAACAAATATCAGATTAGAAAGCACATAAAATTATTTATTACTAGTTTATGTTGTAATCTGGTATGTCTATTATATTTTTAGCTATTTTCAGTTGCTAAGCATTTGAATAATGACAGTATTATTTATGGCAACATAGTCGCAAATCGATTCGTTCTTTGTAATTTATCGGTGCATCTAATTCTCTTGTATTTAGCATAAATACGGGCGTATGAGGAATCACTGACTGCATTGTACATTTTATGGTCCTCTAATAAAAAGTGGCTTGTTAATTTTTGTAAATGTAATAATATACTGGTAGTAAAAGGATGGCTGCCACTCGTTTGTGGTTTTTCGACAATGTTGCAAGCGGAGCAATTTAAAGCGATCGTATAACTCAATAAAAAACACAGCACGAGGCTCCTGCTTCTCATCGTCAGCATTTGACGTAGATTATACAAATTTATGCAACAGTGTTGGCACTTTGCAAGAACCTCTATCTCCCAACCCCATTCGCCCATACCTGCGTTGTTCATGTCTGGCGTTTTACCACCATTTTTTATGGCCTTACAGACTGCTGCTGCTGTTTTTTCTTTTCCATTTTTTTTTTTTTAAACTGACGTCATGGCTGCTTCTGCTGCTCCTGTTTCTGTTGCGCATTTCCGGCTCCCCAAGTGCTAGTTAAAGTTGGGGGCGACATGGGAGAGAGGCGCGACAACAGTTGACTGTCGGTCTTTTGGCTGCCCAGAGCAGCATTTGATTTTCATTAAAAAACACGAAGAGAGCTGAGCGCAAAAAAATTGTTTCATAAAGTTGTTTGTAATGTGGGCAGGCCGAGCCTGAGCTGCCAAATTCCCCATAGCCAGCACTGGTTGAGGCCACTCTCATCAACAACGACTACGACAACAACAACAATAACAACTATAGCTTCAAAGCAGATTTTGTCAGTAATTTAATTTTAGTCTGACAGTGGCTGCCGGCTCAACGTATTTGCTAACTTTCTAAAAGAATTTCCATTTTGATGCGTGAGTTTAAAGTGCACTCATTTGAATATGTATAAAATGCATTGATATGCATTCATTTATGGCCGCTTGATTTAAATTGAAATTATTTACTCAGCAATGCCAGCTCTTAAGCAGTGTCGGCAACACACTTTGTATACGTTATGTGACAGCGTAAATAAGCCAAATATGCCCCAGAGATGCGCAAGGAGCACAAGATGATTGTCAGAATACTGAGAATACAAGGAAAGGCCCGCTAGCAGCTGGCAAAATTAAGAAAAACACAAGTAAACAGTGACGAGAACGTCACGACCGCAATATACTCTGTTTTTAGTGCAAGGACAGCACATGGTTTGAGTTCTTAAAGGTAAATTCCCATAAATGTGAAATAAACTTCTTAAAAGTGCAAACCCTTGGCTTGAACTGGCAATCAAACAACATTTCTAAAATTTACTTTTCGGAAATACTTTTTAATTTATAGAAACATATTATTATTCCTAATTTATTCCCACGATTATTTGGATTTTAATATACCTTTTTTACTTTAATAATAAAAAAAATAATAAAACTTTGGAAAGATTACTTTGAAATAAAAAAAAGAAAAGAGTTTCAGAGAAATGCACTTTCTTAAGGAATATAAGCGAGTCACAAGTTTATTGACTACTTAAATACTGCAACATATGTTTGCCTGATTCTACAGAAATCAGACTAAGCCCAATACGCCCTCATTTCTCATGTGTTGAACAGTGTAGGAAATGAGAAAGAATTCGTAGCAAAAGGCACCGCAAGGCATTCAACCAACTTGAGTAGCTGCAAATGCTGTGCCATAGCGTCAAGAGAATTACCAGGATATAAAGCAGAAACGTGAATTAAGTGCAGCTTGGAACCAGGATCGAGGCAACATTAAAGCATTTAAACTCTGATAAATAATTGCAAATAATTACAAATTGACAAACGGCCCAAATGGATTATTTGGACCGGACCACTTAACGCTGTCAGACATTGCAAACTATTTCAACTGAAAATGGTAATGGAAATGTGCTGGGCTCTTGCTCTGCAGTTAGTAGCTTTATGACTATTTTGGGAACACACACATACAATGTAACACACACACACAAACATAAAATTGCCGCATGGCAGCGTTGCCACTTAATTTTTGTGAAGTTGTCCCCTGGCGTTGGCTCATCTAATTGTCTGCTCCACTTTGTTGCTTATTATGAAATAATGCAAGACCACAAAAATTTATGTTATGTGGCATTGCGCAGGGGGTTGGAAGAAGCACAGGGCAGGGCGGGCGGGCAGTGGTAGGGGGTGGAGGTATTTGGCAGTAGCACTGCTGATGATCCGGGGCAGACAGCTATTCAGCTGCGGCGCCACACAAAAAATGCCAGAGACGTGTTAAAAACAATTTATGCAAAGCTGCAAATCAGCGAAATAAAGCCAAGGACAAGGATAAAGACAAAGGGCAGACAGACTGTAAAAATGAAAAACAAAAACAAAAAACTAAAAAACCGCAACATTGAGCAGCTTTATAAGAAAATTTGACTTTAATTTGGTAAAAGGCATTGTCTATTGTAATCTTTTAAGTATGAGGATTTAAGTAAGCCTGACTGAAAGAAGTCTAAATATTTCTGAGAAATATTAATAACGAGAATACAATTGTATGTAAATGTAGATGAGTATTGAATACTTTGTTGATTAAAGTAAGTCTTTAGTCATAAATTCCTCCTACAAAAATTTAGAACAGAACTCAAACAATTCATAAAGATATATATAAATGGTTTCTTTTAAATATCTTTAATCTTTAAGAATGGTAGACGAACTAAGTCTTTAATTAATGGTCTACTCTTTGTTAATTAGATATGTGTATAAATTATAGTAGAATAATCCATACTGGCTGACTGGAAAATTAACTATTTAAATGATTTCGATTTCCAAACACGCCTCAATTCAACCATATGCTAAACAAGTTGAGTAACTCAGTTCCACTGATGATAGAGAAATATTTGCCAAACGAACTAATTTTACAAAATTAATTAGATTTTGCACTTTGACTTTAACAAACACACAGAGCGCACAGTGGCTGCGACCCCCAGATGTGCGTCTGTATTTGTGTGGGTGTATGTGTACGTACGGATGAGTGTGTTTGTGTGTGTGTGTGTGTATGGCAATGTGGCACGCAGCTTGACAACACATTGCACAGCTGGCAGCCAACATTTGGCAAGCCAAACTCGAATGGGACATCGACTCGGCTCAATGCTTTACATTAAACTATAAATGTGTGTGCGTGTGTATCTATGTGTGTATGTCTATGTCTATGTGTGTGTGTCATGTGGAGTTCACACTATCGAAAGCAATAGGACCAAACGACACAAGCAGGTGCCAGGCGCAGGACAAATGCCCAACTACTACTGAAATTTACCACAACTCCAACTCCAGCTCAATTTCCCCTTTATTGGCCTGGAAAATTGTTCGTGCTTTCCCAGCTGCTGTTGTAATTAAAAGCGCAAATTATTTCGACTTTAATCGATTCGAGTTTATCTGCCTCTCACGCATACAACTCGAATTCCCGAATTGGTAAGCAACAATTTGATGGCCTGCCAAAACAGCCATCATACACACACCCACACAGACACAGACACAACAACTCCGCTGGGGCTTGCACTGCGTGACATGCCTTCAAATGCCGATGAGCGGCCAAAAGTCAGCAGTTAGTTGGCTTTGGATGATCTATCGCAACGGGCACGTAGTCAACCAATCAACCGTTATTTGGTTAAGGTATGTATATTGACAACAATCTTTAAACTCAGCGTGACCCACTCTTAAGTATGTAGCTAAATGTGTGGGTTAATTTCATATGATTTCATGTAATGAAATAGAAATTGTATTTGTGTACGCATTTGTAGAAGCCTATTTGATCTTACAAAAATATATACAGCTATAGATTAAAATATAAATATATAATTATAGCTATGCACAATAGTAATGGTTGATTAAAGTCTCTGAAAGGAACTTGGGAACTTTTTATGTCTAAATTGCACTAATGCTTTTTGACAGATAATCAAAAGAAAACATCAAGACAAGTATATATGTATATATTGCCTGTGTATGAACAATCAGTCCGAGTTCTGGAACCAAACAATAATACCCGGTTGAAGGTTATATAAAAAAAACGAATATTAAGTTCAAGGCGCTAAGTGTATTAAAAAATAATTTTAGAGTCTAGACATTTCAGAAAGTTTCTATTTTTGTAGTCCATTTGTCTAGTTGAGCGAACACTGAATATTTATATAAATAATAAATTTATACAAGAATGAATCTCGCTATGAGCCCAGACACAAATATATATATATATATATATATATATATATATATATGTAAATATATTTTCCGATCTATGTAAATAAATAAGGCATGTATAGTTACTTACTCAGAGATATTGTTCTCAAAGACTAGCTCGCCGCTTACAGATCCAAAATGCTTTCCCCCTACTGCCGATTCATCCTCCGTCCAATAGGGGACAATGACGGTGCCGCGGGCGCCAGAATAGCGCATAACGGTCAGATCGTAGACGCCAATGGATTCGGTGATCTCATTCATGGATTCGCTGAATGCAAAGATGCCCGCATGGTCATCATCGAGTATCATCACTGTGGCAATCTGTGGCACAACGAGATGGACATTTTCGGATGGATTGAACAGCCGTATATAGAAGCATTCATCCTCCTCGAAGATGTCATCGTCGATGATCTCGATCTTGAAGCGCTGCTCATCGACGCCGGGTGGAAAGGTGAGCTCACCGTTCTTGCCCACATAATCGGATCCAGCCGAAGCGGTGCCATCCTGTGTCTCAAACGAGACCTTCGAGTAGCCAGAGATATCTCCACGTCGCACGACACGCACCTCAAACTCACCACAGTTCTCCATGACCGTATAGTGACCCGGTTCGAAGTAAATGCGCGTGGGTTCTTCATCGTCATCGCTGTACTGATGGAGTTGCGCCTTCACCTGGCTTATGTCGTTGTGGGCACGTTCCTGAATCTTACGCATTAGATTCCCGCTGCCAATCATCTTGCGTGTTGCCTGAATGCGATAGAAGGCACGCGATTTGTTGCCACGTGAAATCATCTGCTCCTGGACCATCATTTCCAGTTGGTCCAGATCGGCATCGGGGTATTTTTGTCGGAGTTCCGATAACAGCATTATATACTCCTTGCGCGCCTCATCATAAGCATTCGTCTCCGACTGAAAGGCAGTCATATTCTTTGAATCGTCCGGACCAAGCTCGACGGCATCGTGCTCTCCGGCAACAACTGTACCACGCTGATTCATCCGATAGTTCTTATCGATATATTTGTAGACGAGCAGGCGACGCTCCGCAATGTAGGCCCACAAAACGGTGGCCGGGAACATGATGAGCGTAATTAATCCCTCCCACACTTCGACGATGCCGGGTGATATAACGGAGAGTATAGCCCAGAGCCAGATGTAGGCAACAATCGATAGGGTGGCTGTGACCATAAAGACTCTCAAATGTCGAATGCGACGCTTCTCTCCTTGTGGGATTAGAACCATGCAGAGGGCAATGATAACGAACAGATTGTAAGCAGCCGAGCCAACAATTGTACCCGGTCCAAGATCACCGCTCTCGAAATTCTTCGCATAGATCTCAATCACGGATAGTAGAATCTCTGGTGCACTCGATCCAAGAGCCATGAGTGTCAGATTCGCCACAGTTTCATTCCAAATGCGAACACTTATCGTTTGCTTCTCACCCTTGGGCCCCTTGATGGTCACCGTCCGTTCAATAGAGGTGATGGCCTCAATGGAGGCCATGAACCGATCGGATATAATGGACACACCCACAAATAGATAGACCAATAGCAGAAAGTAGACAAAGCCGCGGATGGCACGATCGCCAAGACTGATATTCTTTTGTGGCATCCACAGGGGCAGAACGAGGCCCTCTGAACAGACTTTTAAGCTTTCCTCTTCAGGACCGAGCTTCACAACCTTGGCTTCGTCTTCATCGTCAAATATATTTTCGACATCCCGCACTCTCCGACTGTGCATTTGATCGCTGCTGGATAACCGGCTTGTGCTGTTGAGCAGTGCATTCGATTGTGATGCAATGTCATCTGCATTATGAATGGATGATGTTAATGCTAACGTTGCCGACTTCACATAAAGTAGTAGCAACAATATCGCACAGAAGGCGACGGAGGTGACTGCTTTCCGGATTAGTAGCATGACGGCGGCGGTTATTTAAGGATTCCGCTTGTCTTTTAATATTGGAAGCGCTTTTTGAGTTTATTGGCTAGATTGGAGTGGAAGAGATCTGGTTGCGTTCGTATTGGATGTGAGCGAGTCAGGAGTGCCCTTTATTGTGCTCAAATATGCTGGTTGCGAATTATTATAATGAACAACGGAACGTTCTACAAAACGGCAGCATCGCAATCACGCACGCTCAACACCTTATGACAACTCTGGCACACAACTCACGTAGCTCCTGAGGTTGGTTTCTACAGGAAGAAAGTACCAAGAAAGGATGTTAGGAAATTAGTTAAGAAAAATTATACAAAGTTTCATTGCAGTGTTAATAAGTTGACTTTAACTAACGCATATATTTTCTTAATATTAATATGTTAATTGATACAAATATATAAACATTTTTGCTCCGGTAGATCCGGTATTTTATATTCAAGAATGATGACTGCAGCCATAAAATCCCCTTTAAGTTTATATATTTTAGCCGTGTCGTCCAAATAATTATATTAAATATATGTTTCTTTAAATTCGTACATGGATTCACAAGCATTTAAGCAAATAATGATATTTGCCAGATGTGCAAATGATATTAAAAGTCGTTTGCCAGAGAAGTTTTTCAGATTTTCAGCCTTTCAGCTGTTTTGTATATTTACACGAAGCAGAAACTAAACACAACCCAAGAAATAAACTACAAGCGAACGAAACAAAACATAAACAAAATGCACTAGTTAAACAGAATATAATAAAAGTACAACGTGCGAATGCCCGACTATAACATACACTGCCCCTAACTAAAGAATGGCAAACAAAAGAAATCAATTTTTTGAATAAAACACGATAAGATAAATGTTAAATGACTCTACCTGAAATAAATTGTAAAATAATATTGCAGGTCGGGAATGAAATGCTAGTTTGTGCTTTACACACCAGTAATAACAATGATTGCACATTCAAACTGTGCAATTGAGGTATATGTATACATATATATATTGAATAACGGTAGATAAGAAAATATGCCAAGCCACAGTGTTTATACAATTTTCATATTTCTTATATTATATGTGTACTGCCAATGGTATTTAATATAATGATGGGGGAATAACTGAATATTTGATAAAAAAAAAAAACTCAAAGGGCCGGTAAATATAAGTTCAATATATAATCGATAAAATGCATAACATGGACAATGTCAATAACGGAAATTGAGTACAGTATGTGAATGCCTGCATGTGTGCATGTGTATATATGTGTATGTTCTTAACAAGAATAAGGAACTGGGTGAAGCATAACGGTGACTGCACTTGCAACAGCAACAAAGGCAGACAAAATAAAAACAACTGACTGACAAGTGAAACAAGTGAACAAAAGCATAGCGAAAAGACAGCAAGATAGAACGCTAAATATTAAGTAGAGAGAGACTGATAGAAAGGCAGAGAGAGAGAGAGAGTGAGAGAGAGAGGGGGAAAGCGAAAGAGTGTGTAGGTTGAGATAGTGGGCTATATTAAGAGTTGTTGCAGTTGTTTTATGCGGATGATTTGGTGCATGCAAAGAAAGAACGTATTCAAATGAATATAAAATTATGCACTTGTCCATGTATATAATTTATGTACATACATAGATGTATATATATACACATATATATAAAGAATACAAAGCGAGCTGCCCTTGCCGCCAAAAGAATAGCGCTTGTCTTTAATTTTGGGATATATGTACATATATAATTTTTTTTAAGTGAAAACAAGATTTAGTAGATGGCTCTAAGAATTGTGATGTCAAGCGAAAAAATTTGAAGAAGAAAAGCTCACACAATTTTGTGTATAGAAACTATGTTATTTTTGCGAATTTATTTGCAGCACTATTTCTTGTCCAGGGGCAAATATAATCATAGACGCTTGCATTAATTTAGCAATTAAAATGGCTAAATGTGCCAAGAGCTGCTAGAGATTGTGGAAGAGGGTAGGCAGGGTGGGGTAGCAGCCAGCTGGTCAGGGTAGGCAGACTTATGGACATATAGACAAATAGACGCCCCAGGGAACAAGCACACACACACATACATAAATATGTATGAACGCAACACCAACACAAAGATATAAACACCAACACACACACACACAGATAGGCAAACACAAGGCAAGTGCTCAATTTCCACTCGTTTTTCATTTGAGCAGCCAGCAGCAAATTGCATTTAACCGTTATTGAAAATTTGTTCACGTCTAGCAAAGAGATTGCCAAATTAATTGAAAGTCTTTCGACCGTTGAATTCTCGGGACCACAAACATTTGCAGACGCGTCTAAAAAAACGAATTTAACTGAGTCTTAGATTATGCGTGATACATATTTTTATGTCGTTTATGTAGGGGCTTTTATACATATTTATGTGAGAAATTTGTCACTTTACATAATATTTATTGCCACTGTGCGAATATTTAAATATAGCACAGCTCACGAGGGTTTGGGGTTCAAGAGAATTAGCTATGCGACAGCTTATAGATCTTTTACGTTACGTTGCGTTACGCTATGTTGGGTCTTCCGTTGTGCTTACGTCGTTTCTCACACACACGCGCCTGTTTACTGATTACTTTTTTGGCTTAACTTTTGTTTGGCAAACATTTCGAAATCGACGTTCAAATTTTTGGAATTTGTTTGCTCTTTGAATATATATCACTTGGCTGGGGTCCCTGCTAAGATCTAATTGTTCCGCCGATCACTCGAGGCACCGATTTCACATCTGCTCTCTGCTCGCGTTCCCGTTCGGCAGCCAACTAATTCGCTAACCCACCGCCTGCCTGCCTGTCACCTGTCTGTCTGTCTGTGTGGCTGTCTGGCTGCCACTAGCCTCTTTCTCCCAACCGCTCATAATTATTTGAGTGCACTACACCGATTTCGTTGGGAGTGTTTATTAAGAGAGTGTTTTTAAATGATGGCCGAATTATTAAAAGAAAATATATTTTTGTTATATTTAGCTAAACTAAATATGAGGATAAATACTCTCGAAAAAGTTCGCTAGTAGCTTTCACGTTGCTTTTCAAATTGAAAGCTCGATGAAGCGTTCCATTTGTTTTCTTATAAAGTGAATAAAAAATGTTTGTTTTATTTTTATATTAATATTATCGAGTTGTGCGATTGATAATATTCCTGCATCCTACACTCTACACCAAAATACAATGTTATCTTATCGGAAATGTGTAGGGTATTGTCCACCATATTTATGTTATGCCTTCCCTAGTCCACCTCAATAATTAACCTATGTGTTTGTCTGTCAAAATAGTGGCTGTTATTTTAGCTGTGCACCGTTTCACTTATTTTGCTTTGCTTAATATGTATCTCTATTTATGCCTCTCTGCCGCTCTCTATTTTGCTCTTGGCTTCCCGTTACGTTTATCTTATTTTTGCTTGGTCTTGCATTTTGTTTATCTCTCTCTCTCTCCGCCTCTCCTACGCTCTCTTTCGCTCTCTCTCTCTCTCTCTCTCTCTCTCTCCCTCTCTGCCTCTCTGCCTCGCGCGCAGAACATAAAATAATGTTGAAAAAATTTGGTTGAACATGTGTAGAAATTTGTGTTTTGCCTTTACCTTTTGGTCAACTAGTTCTGACCACGACGCCAATATACACACACATGCACACATACATACATACATGCGTACATGCATACATACAGATGAGCATGTAGATGTAATACATACAATTTATTTGTGTCTGTAAGTAGAAAGCTATTTCAGTATGTGTGTCTCCCAAGTACCAAAGTCGCCTGCGCCAGTCAAATTGTTGGCTAAGCTATTTTCTGTTAGATTTTGATTATTTGTTTGCCACCCAACTGTGCAACATGCTTTCTAATGTATGTATTCTTTCTTTGCCTACCCTTAAGATATTTTTAGATAAATATATTTGCACATACACTCAGAGAATTCTTACTATTTTATACACAAAGTTTCGAGTACAGTTCGTTTTCACATATATATGTATGTATTCTCAAAATTCTCGATTTGAGAATCGATCGTTAAACCTTGGACGAATTTAGATAAAGTGTACTTGTACTTGATTTTAGTACATGGACATTCGTCTGTTTTTCCTCTCAGTGTATGCGTATGTATTTATAGAGATGTATGACTGCTAGCCAAAAACTGTCACCGGCTGCAAATGCAACGTTTGATCTATGCCTGTATGCGTTGGAATACACTTTAAATACTCACTCGGATAAGATTGTCTGCGATTGTGTCTGGGGATGCTCCACAACAACTACAATATGATTTGGGTTCCACTTATTTGGGGGGGTATTCACGGATTCACCGATTTACAGGATCTCTTGAGACACACCTGCACGGTTGTGTTTGGGAATTTGCACCGATTTTTCGTTTGTTTTACAAATGCACTTTGGGCAACTCGTGCACCAATAACTGGGTTCCACCTGAATGATTTATGGCCAAGAAGCGTCGCGATTCAGTTTAAAGTACGCATTAATATGAATAATTCATGACTTGCTTGCTGGGCTCACTCTGTCTCTCCTCGCTGTTGTTGTTGAGCAGCTGTCTCCCTCTCTCTCTTTCCCGACACGGCGTCTGGTGCCGTTAGTTTCTTTATCTTTCGAAAGTGGGGCACACTGGCACCGCCAGGCTCACCTGGAGAGCACGTTCTGCTTGAAGGACTTTAACCCGCCGCCTAGTTATCCAGCACAGCAGCCGGAATTTATTGTCAATGCTTCCCTGTCTTGCCTTAATTCATGTGAAGTATGAATCAAAGCGATCACGAAGCCAACCCAACCGCATCTACCACCAGCTCACGTACTATTTGGCTAAGTGACAGAAATCGTTGCTGTGTTAACTCCTGCTTGGTCGACACCCGCTCTATCAGTGTTGGTATATATTATGTATATTATGTATACACATACGTTAATGACGTAGTCTAACTCAACGCAAAACCTTGACGGCCTGATTATTTTCTGACAAGCGCTTACTACTTGAAAGCAGTAAATTCATTTTGTGCCAATACGATAAGGCAATTAAGATTGTGATTGTGGCTGATATAAAACCTTCTTAAGTTTAAGTTTAGCAAGTGCTGATAACTAACCGGCAAAATTATCATCCCTAACGTCCCTTGCGTCATTGTTATTATCGCGTCAGTTGACCACATCAACTAGTTATATATACAAACAGTATAGATAGTTTATCTATAAATCTGTTTTGCTGCGACAAATTTGAAAATGATCATTACTTGCTAGCCGAAGCTCTAACCTAACAATTGTGTAAAAAACATATTTGGAATTTGACTTTCCATTTTTTTAATATGATATTTGATTTTTATTTTAAATAGTACATTTATTTTGTGTGAATTTCAATTTTATATTTCATCTCAGGGTCCTTTTTACGTTATTTTTTATGAGTCAATAACATTCAAACAAAGTAATGGCTGGCATTATTTATTCAGAATAATAATATATAAATACAGTATATATAAATAAGATTATATCTGGGATTTATAAAGCTCTTACTCATAGTACTGTTACACCAGCAGGAAAAGTCTTTCGTTTGACTATTATTTGTTGTCTTGAAAAATTCCACAAGAAATGATTGTAAGCTTAATTTAAATTAGTGTTGTCTGTTGGACCTGCCTTGACCAAAAGTTATGTTTTCAAGCTGCTTGTTGAGAGCTTATTGTATTTTATGTGCATTGGAATAACTAGCACAGCTATTAATAATAATACAAAAGCTGTTTACATTAAAGACAAAGAAAAAGAACATCGAAGCGTGTAGCATTTCTGAAGCTCGAAAGACATAGAAATCATCAAACCCGACAACAATTCTTCAAGTTGCACAATCGATCTAAATTAATCTAAGAAATTGTCTGTCTCAATACAATATATCATTGCTAAATTATATTAATAATAAAATATATAAAAACGACTCAAGCCTTATAGTATTAATTTATTATATTCAGTCACAGAAAGCCAGGCTAAAAATACCTCCGAAAGTAGCATTAAATCGCTCTCATAATATGCTCTGCACTCTACACTCCCCTAGCACTCCTTAATAATTAACTAGCGAACAGCTGTGTGTGGATATTTCGTTAATTTAATTAAACTATTTAGCTATTTAACCCACAAACTTTCACTAGGTGTTGTTTTTTTTTTTTTTGGGTTGGTTTTGAGTGTCAGCCGCAAGAAAAGGACGGCCCGAAGATATTTTGCATGCTCAATTAGGCTAAATAATTGATTAGGCGTCACTTTGGCAACGGGCACTATACGACAACTCAAACTAGACTGTGCCACAAACGCTGCAAAGTCCGGTCACTTGGCTCAAAAATGTAAATGGAGGCGCTTCAAATATTTATCAAATGCCACTTTGACCGCAAGACCGAAGTGACTGCAAGTCACCCCAATTGTGATGAAACATCCAAGCAACGGACAGCACTTGTGCACGTGTGTGATGGTGTGTGTGTGGGTGTGTGCATATGTGGGTATGCGTATAAATAAAGCAGACTATATGAATTGGCTTTAAGTAAAAGCTGTCACAGTTGTCTGCACGTTTACAAACAAACAGTCATATAATAAAATAGCTCAGACAATTCTTGTGCAAGTATAAATTTCATCCATGCGTTCCCTTCTGCTCCTGTTCCCAGCAGCTACACAGAAAGAAAATATAGTTGACATATATTTGAAGTTAATTTAAAGAGACTGACTAAAAATAATAATGGCGCACCTTAATCAAGTTTTTTTTTGTGCCGGTCTCGAAGAAAACAGGAAATTACCTCAATTCTCATAACAGAATACAACATTTAAATTACAGATTTCTATCTGTGTAGAAGGAGTCGAGGGTTGTTATGAAAAATGCATGTATTTGTGCTTGGCACATGAAATCTCCTTTGCAGCTGCGATTCAATTCTAGATAATAGCATTAGATTTCTTTAATCCCCTTAGCTGGTATCTCCGATCCATACTTTGACATACTTATTGCAGGGCATCTACTTGGTCAGTCAGCTGTGACTGCAGCACTTTAGCTTATACAATATATATATATATATATATATATATATATATATATATATATATATATATATTTGGTGCTGTAAAATGAATACATAGACCAGGCTTGATAACTTCCAGGCTGCAGGATGCTTAGGAACTCTGGCTCCGTAAGACAGCAACACCGAAATGGTTAATACAGGAGAGCCTCTGGCAACAGTTGCTGTTGTCAGCGCATTTTCCTGTTGCCTTTTATTTATTGGCGACAGTATTTGGCCCTGTTGTTGTTGTTGTTGGGCTACAACAACTTTGATGACGGTCGTTATGGAAGTCGTCGATTTGGAATGCCGCTTCTCACCGCGCCGCACCGCCGCACCTCCTCCCCCATTTCCCCACTAGCACCAGCACCTACTCTTACCCATTTCCTGTTTCCCCCTTTCCGTCTCTCGTCTGCCGCCTTGATGTGTAAGCTTAGATGGATAACGCCACTGTTGACAGCTGAATGCGTACTCGCCTCACCTCATTTCACCTCACCTCGTCTCGCCCCGCCGAGGGGTATTTTTTTCACATTTTCACGCCTGTTTATTCAGCTGTCAGAGCTAAACTGTTTATTATTTTGTGTGTGTGTGTGTGTGTGTGTGTGTGTGAGTTCTTATTTATTTATAACTGTACTTTGCACCATTTTAAAATACACACACAATCACAGAAGCGCACACATAACTGAGAGTTAAGCTCTTGCAAATGGCTGCTACAAATTTTAATAGTTCGCCTCAGACAAAGGATGACAAAACCTTGCTTCAAGTTGCGGCAAGCTCGGGGCATCACTTTACATGTGTGTGTGTGTTTGTGTGGGAGGTGTCTATGCGTGTGTGTATATAATATGTAAGTTTTTCCCCTCGGGGGCGCCAATACGGAAACAGGTCTTTAAGCAGCCGACGCCTGAAAGTATGCAACACATTGTCATCGCTGAAAGTCGCGCTCTTTTGTGTGTGTGTGTGTGTGTGTGTGTGTGTGTGTGTGTGTGTGTGTGTGTGTGTGTGTGTGTGTGTGTGTGTGTGTGTGTGTGTGGTGAATGGTGTGTGTTAGTTTATGGGTGTAAATTGTGTTAGTGTCATTTACAGTGCTTATCAGGAACATATCCTGTTTCCTTAGAAAATGTTGTTTCTTCGCCTGAGAAAACATTTGCGTGATGCCTTAATTATTTTAGGCACACTTAACAACCAAAGGCAAGTTTCTTAATTACATAAAAATACATATGGGGTTCATTAGTCGGGTAACCAAACACTATTTGACAGGGCCAAATAACCTAAGGGAGTGGTCACATAAAGTTGGTCGATGGACAAACACGATAACGTCTATCGCAAGGCAATCAGATGACGTTCCTTGTCAGTCGACCATGGAAGGCATCTCTGGGCCATGTCTCGACCATGGCCATCAGTGACAGCAGCATTGACATTGATTTGATTTCCCAGCATCCAGCGATAAAATGTCAACAAATCCAACGGGGAAAATGCTGGGTTTCGAATTCTACTTTTTCTGTTATATTTATCTGCCATTATTTATTGACAACAAGCAAACGGCAAATGCTGATGGCTTCATAACTCACAGATATACATATATATATACATTTATATGTATTTTTGAGTATGTATGTATGTATATGCGTTTATATACAACATTCCAACATAAGCACACATTTATGATTGTGTCGTTTGTGACGCCATTTGCTGCAGGAAGGCAGTTAAAATGTTGGAAAATATCGAGAGTGGGCAACTAGAAGATACTCAGCAGGCAGACCAAAGCCATTTAAAATTACAGATAAAGACAGTAGTTTCTTCAATAAATTGTGAGTGTAGTTTGTCTATAGTTCTGTGACTACGAATGCTTTGAATTTAAGCCAAACTATCAAACAAAGATTTTCATTTGTCAAAGATTGGTTTCAAACAATTGGAAATGAATTCTTGAAATGAATTTCCTCAAATTATAAAGTTTATCTAAGTCGCTGAATTAAATACGATTATCTTATTTCTTATACTATAAAGTTTATCTAAAATACAAAAATAACAACATTTCTTTCCACATTAAGAATTTTTTACATTTCAGACAAATATACACAAAAATTGTGGGATTTTATTCTTAATTGATGCAATTTGCAATTTGTTGTCTAGTGTCAAGTGTGCCAAGGATGATTATACTTGTTCAGTTACATAACTATGCAGTTACATAGTATGCACAAGACTATAGACATGCCATATCTTTATAACTTTATAGTTTGTAATAAAACACTTCTCAATAACTTGTGCGCTTCTAGGGTATAAGAGAAGGCGGGTAGCTACTTTCTATTGATTTTATTATTATTTGTTTTTGGTTAGTGACGGTCATCAGGCATCACCATCGTGGCCATGCAAGTTCTGAAAACAGTCAGCAAAATTGGACGTGCCAAATACTGTTAAGATAGTTAAGAACTGTTCGCTTGCCGGTAGCTGTCAGCCATCGGCCATCATCATACACAAACTGGTTAAGAGCAAACTATTTACGAGCCAAGGCAAACTATTTTCTAACTGCGGCTTGTTCTATTTTATCCGGTTGCAAACTTTTCCAACGTGCAACTTTAAATGAGAAAACTCGGCGCTGTGTTGTTTGCTGTTGCCCGGCAAATTTCGACCTCATCGATAGAGTTGAAGCCGTTTCCCCCCCTAAAACGAATCATATGTGTCTTGTGCAGCCGATTCCACTTCGATGATGAATGATGGAACGTTCAACGAATGTATGTAAGCAATTGTATGTGCTGAGGTGTGAAAAAAAATGTGATTGTCTATCATTCAATCAATCAATCAATCATAGCGGAATGGTCAATGAACACAGAATGCTGACGCTGCAATCAACGAAACAAATATTTGGCCAACAGCCATGTGAAGGACTGCTGTTGATTCGCCTTAGCGAATCCTCGCTGTACTTGCTGTCAAGTCATTTGTGCTGATAGGTTCACTTATGACATACAAATGGTATCTAACTAAAAATCACACAATACCACATACCACATGCATCATCAGCATTATCATTATCATTATCAATATTATTAGATGCCTTAGTCAGTATCTTGCCGGACAAAGAATGCTGTACGAGCCACATTCTGAGTCCATTAGGGCATGTGGCATGGCGGCGCCTTAATGGTGCTCAGCTGTGTTCGATCCGCTGTTGCCACAATTTTAAAATAACAAGATTCATTATATTGGGGAGAGACGTAAATAACATTAAAGCTTGGGCTGTTCCTAATCAGACAGCATAATCCCTTAAGTTGGTGTTGATAAAATTTCAGACATTTATCTGCTTTCACGACAAATTGCAAAGATTAGTTGATGGAATAAAATGTGTATCGAACAAAGCCATTAATTGATTTTGCGTAACTACGAGTATTATTTGCATTGGCTTACTGTTCTTATTATAAAATTTCCTGGCTGTTTCCCTATAGAAAATACATTTGAGCAAATGCACATATTTAACTGCAACTTAACAAACGCTTTGATATTTGAAGGAATTCAATTGTTCAGTGTAGAAATTGTCTATTCCGGGAATTTTACTTATGTAGATGTTCATCCAGTTGGCAAAACATATACTTGATAACGAATAATATGCAAAGCACACATTGAATTCCAAGAACAATCAAAACTGAATATTTGTTTTGTTTGTGCTGCAGCGCTATGAATTTCAAACTGCCGCAAATAATAAATATGAGCAGAAATTCGTCAGAACTTCAACCTGTAAGCTGATACAAAGCTTTTCTAGCTCCTCAATTAAAACTAATTTGAATTGTAATTTATGTACACTAATTACGAAGTATAAAAGACAATTAATACATTTTAAGCTATTATGCTTAAAAAATTTAGATACGTGCTTCCCATTGACTGTCTAATTAAAATGAACAATTCAATTGAGAATGCTTCAGTTACGTCAGTTCATTTATCATATCAAATTGTAGCTGAGGTAAATGGAGCTGTAAATCTAGATGGAAGCGCAATTGTAGAATTAAATTTCAATTAAATTTGTCGGTAATTAAGGAGAACATCAAGTAGCTTTAACTTGACAGGCTTTAAGACAGATTTCTGTCAAGATTGCTGCTCGTGTGTTTGGGGTTTGCTTGTTAAGCGGAAAATTATCATTTCCCTTTTGCTTTTGTGCGCACAGTCAATGAATTTTCCGGTCGACAGCAAATGTACGAAGCCTGCTCAAAGAGTATAGAGAGTTTTTCGAAATGTCCCTTGATAAAATGAAGGTATGAACAATCAGGTTACTTTTCGCACACACCTCGTAGATGGCCCCACCGCCAACAAATCGCACTAAAAACAAGAAAATTAAAGGTTTTCACTTTGGTTTTCCGTGCTGATATAATGGTGCCTCGTTTGAGGCGTGAGGCATGAGGCAGAGCCTCGCTTGTGCGTCTGTGCGAATTTGTGTGTTTGGTTAGCTGCGTGCCATTGGTGATTTTAGATATTATATCTTCCTACTCGTATCTTCATAGCTTGTTCATTTCACGCCACGCCACCGGAGCCATCAGAGCGGTTTGGAATTTTGCCTTTTGTTTGGCTTCGCCACCAACTCAAACTCCTGCTCCGATTGCCACTCCGCCTCCACCTCCGCCTCCAAACTCCTGCTCCGACTCATCGACTTCGACTTTGGTGCTGTCGTCGCTCATTTTGTGCGATTTTTTGTCCCATGCTTTATGGAAGCTTCATGCTTCTAATTTTTATTTTCAGCTGCTTTCATCATCGGCCAAGCGTCGCCTTGCAACGCCCACCACGCCCCCAACTTAATTGCCAGCTATGTAAAATTTTATGAGAAATCATCAGCGGCCGGAAGATTGCCAGTCCTTTTTATATACTTTTTGCCAAGGCTATTTTATTACACTCACAATATGTGCTACACATTTAAGAACACATTTCCGAATTTTTATTGACTACATGCTTAGCTTTAAAAAAGAAAGGGGTAAGTCTTTAATAAATGGCGGAATAATGTTAAAATTTGGCATAAATGCCTTCATTTTTTCGCATTGAATCTGACGAATCAGAAAATAGATTTTGACTAAATAAAATTCAAGCTGATCTAATTTTAAAAATGGTTAAAATTGTACTCATTATTTATTGCCCTATGCATTCCCTTTTCACTGGCTATAAGTATTTTGATTGAAAGAAGAAATAAAAGCTATCAAAACATCATTTTGAATAATAATTTATTATGATATGCATGACACAAAGTTGGTATGCATGCAATTTAAGGTTGGATTTATTTATGCAGCGAATTTCATATTCGTCTAACCAAAAGAAAATAAAAAAATGCTAACTTTATTTTTCATTTACTTTTTATTTTTATCTTTTTTGGGCTTTGCCTGTTTGGTCGACTTGGTGCTTGGCTTAAGGTAAATCCTCGTATTTTTACCATCATATTCTGTGTACCTTCTGGCTCCAGTGCTTTAATCAAATCGCCAACAGATTTTCCTGCCGTATTTTTACGAGGCGTATGCGCTATTTCATATCTCACACTCACACACACACACACGCACACATGTAGCATAGAAATGGCAATTTGCTGCAGCTGCAATATGTGTGGGCGTTTTCTCACTGTCAGTTTTATGATTAACTTTGCAACACTTGCAGCAAAAATGCACGCTTGAAATTTTCTACCATGTTTTCGATTTCGATGGCAAGTTTTTGGCAACCATTTGCGGCAGCTGCAACGTGACGCAAGCAGCCCAAGCATGAGCTGAGAGCTGAGCATCGTCTCCAGTTGCTTGTGCTCGTTTTGGCCACCTTAGCTTAGTTGGGCAGCAAGTGTGGCCAAAAGCCTCGTTACATTTGATACCCTGTTGACGCCCACTCAGCAGCATGTGCGGCTGGCAGCGTTGCAAGCTCATAAAATGTTTGTTGTGCGTGGGCGTGTTGCATATGCATATATTGTGCTATGCCCATAACATGCTGACTGTTACGCCCAACACGCCCACTTCTATTCTGTGTGTATGTGTGTGTGTGTGTGTGTGTGCGGCTCATTTCACATGAATATGCAAGCGAAAAGCAAGCTTTTAAGTGCCTGGCACTCTCCGCCAAGCCTTTAAAACGCTAAGCTACAGGTGCAAGTTTCATTTCAGATGCAGCAAATACATACAACATATTTCTGGGTAGTTTGCTGCTTAAGGTAGAATCATTAGCAAACATGGCTACAAAACTGTCAAATTTTTAATGCTTCTCATAAAAGCGGGCAAAGTTTTGGCATCGGCTCTTATGTGTGAACATATATGTTTGAGCAACACCAGCATGATGTGTGTGATAAAACTCTGATTTGTTTTGTTTCCGGTTCAGGTTCGTAGGGTAAATCATATGAAAACATATCGGTATATGTTCCGCACACTCTGTGACTGGCTGAATGGCATTGTTAATTTGTTAATGCGATTAAATTTGTTGACTTTAAATTGTATATATTTATAAATTTAGTTTGGCAGAGATCAAATTAACGCTTGGCATGACACTTGCCTTCAATGGCAACCTAATGGCCATAATCGACATCGATCCGTGGCGTGGGCCCAACAAACAATGCAAATGTCGCATGGCTTTCAGGCATTGTCCGGGCCAATTGTGTGACCATTTTCATAGAACGTTGGCAACCAATGTAAATGACATTCGCACGCCCCCATTCAATCCACATTCATTAAGCTATTCAAAACGTGGCAAGGAGTGTGACTTTAGATAAGTCCTGCAGCACGAGCCGAAACGAGCACCGCACAATTCAAAATGACCCGAGAATTTGAATAGTTAAATACCCAGAAATTCAAGGAAAGCACTAGAAATGAATGAAATATCAGTCACGAGCACTCAGCAGTACTCCAGCTCTGTACATGATGAGAAAAACCTTGGGCTCTAAATTCGAAGTTTGTATGGAATGATATAAGACTAAATGCATATGTATATATATATATACATATATATAGGCATGTGTATATGTACATGAACAAAGACGAATGTATGTTTTACAAGAAAATTGTTATTTATTTTTGAAAGTGGTTATTCAATAGCGGAAATGTGAAAAATTGTTCCGCAAATTGGAGCATTCAGGAATCCACTTGAAAAACGAAAACGGCATACATTAAAATTCTTTGTTATATAGAATATGGAATATAGAAATATTTCGTAATATAAAATATGGGGAGGAGCCAAAAGTGAATATTGTCAAGTAGCCATAGTAGCATGTGATTAATAAACATGAATGAAATACTTTCAAATACGTCAAATGACGACACAAATCAATGATATACTCGTATAACAACTTGAAATGAGGTAAATAAATTTAAAATTTTATAAGTACGCGTCTACACGCTAACTTGACGTTTTCCTCAGTGCACATGCGAGTGGGGGACTAATTGAAAAATAGAATGAAATGAATGGCAAATGTCGCTGGCTGAATGACAAACGATACTACACACAAACTGACTGATATCCGTATTTCACAAAAGCAACGAAAGAGAGGAGAGACAGACATAGAGAGAGAGAGAGAGAAAGAGAGGAGGGGCGGAGGAAAATTAAACAATAATGAAAAGTAAATGGCATGCCGGATATGCAAAAGAAGCAAAAGCGGAACTCAAGTGGCGAACAGCTGTTGGTTTCAGAGTGGGTGAAGTGCAGGTCGCATCGTTGATGCAGCCAACTTCTTCGTTGTATTGTCTTGAAGCTGGATGTGTAGCAACAATTAGGCGCCACAAAGGCCAGCCTGAGACAATGCACATAAACTTGCAACTCACACACACACGCACAAATGAATAAGGCACACAGCCAAATACAAATTGAGGCAGAGAGCATCGACTAAGCTTAATCGATAGCACAACAAAACAAAACAAAAAAAAACAAAAACAATAACATTAACAACGACTACAACAACAACAACAAAAAACTGGCAACAGTCACGCGTCTCCCGCAACAGCTCTAAATAGGGCCAACGTTGTCAAGGTAAGCCGTCTGGGCGTATGCGTAATATTATTTGTATACGTATTTTTTTTTACAAGAAAAAACTGACTTTCACATGATAGAGTAACAAGGTCGCGAACACCTCCCACAACGTCACTTTACCAGACATTAATAGTTGGTCGCCGATAGTAAAACGCAAATGTTAGATTTAATTTCAAAGGACCTTTTCGGCAACCTTGTACAACTTTTAATTATTAAAACGTGGTTAACATTAAACAACAAATAACGAATATTACAGGCACGACAAAGGTTACACACCCTTGCTGACCGGAGTCCATCTGCTTACATCTAATTATTGATATAAACTATTGGCGATATATATAAATATGATGCAAACTTTCGCCGAAATGTTGCGAACAGAGTTATACTATTATCTTGTGAGTTTGCTTCGGGTATATTTATGATGCTTAACATAAGTCTTCACTACAGAGAATAAGTCCTCCCATGAGAATTACAATTTTGCAGAGTTATGAGTTTTTAATGCAAATGAGGTTCAAAAAGGCACTGCTTTTAAAAGTTGGTTCGTCAGTGACAAACTTATGATGGCCAGCTTAGCAACAGCTCTAAGCTGCATTTGTTAGGATAGACTTTTACAAAGCTTTCGAAAAATGTTCAGACCCATCGCTACATTCGGTTTCTTAGGGTACACTTGATAGTTTTCGATTAAGAATCGTATTTACAAATTAAAATCGACTTTTAACCAGATTGAAGTTCAGACGAACCGATGATACCAGACCGTATCGCGAGCAAAACCTATAAAAATATTCAGTATACATCTGCACATCAAACTTATGGCATCCATTTCACTGAAATATGTGTAAATTTTATTTAATCTCATTGGTAATTCAATTCCAAAAAGTATAAACTTGTGTGTTTATTCATCCACTAACCAAATAATAAATAAGAATAAATATTTGAGGTATTTGCAGTTTTTGTGCAATTTTTTAAAAATGAGGTTTGTAATTTGTAATTAGAATTTTTACCATTACTTTTATATTTTACGTTCAACCTAAAACCTAAATCTCGCTTAGGTTTCACAGACTCACAAAAAGTTATTGCTTTTGAAAATTAGTTGATCTTTGAAATACAAATTTTGTTTTACCGGATTTTGACAACTATTGTGTTTCTTTCGAGTAAAAAATTCTGCATTTTTCTCTATCTAAAAATAACATGAGTGCGAACATAGTTGAAGGAAGTTGCATGGAGAAAGTTGTATAAATTACCGGCTAGTGAACATTGAGGCGCCACACGACCTGCTGCAGAAGCTGCCGCTGCTGATGATGCTGGCGCTGCTGCTGCTGTTGATGCTGACACAATTTTTGCTGCTGCAGAGATGCGGTTGCTGCTGCAGGATACAAACACACACACACAGACACACACACACGGACACACACACACACACCTAGTCGCACTGCACCGACACACACGAAGCTGTGACGAGACGAACGTTTACGAGCTGCAGCAGGGCTCCGGTTTTAGCTGCTGCTGCCCCGGGGGCTGTTGAACTGCACCACTAAACCACACTCACTCACACACACACACACACACACGCACACACACAAACGCTTCTATTTTTATTATATTTTATATGTGTATTTTTTGTATGCTGGCGCTTTTTGCGTTGTTGTTGTTGCAGTTGTGTTTCAGTTTGTTGTTGTTAGTTTTGGCTTGTTATTGCACATTTTGGTTCATCTCACGTTGCCAAAAAAAAAGAATAATAAAACCGAAAATACAATTTGATGGCAAACAGCAAGAAGAACAACAACACAAGTTAACTGGCCTGCCGGTCAGCAGGTTCAAATGTCGGCGACCTGTGTCTTTCCCCCCTCCTCTCCTCTCGTTGCCCTCTGCTCTTCTTTGGCCAGTGTCTCTTTTTGTGTGCCGCTGTCCTGTGCTCTTTTCCGTGTGCGCCCAAAAGTATGCAGAAGCTATTTAGCCTAGTTTTTGGGGTGTCAGTGGATGCAGTTGCTCCTTATCCTTCGGATGCACCTGCTTCTGCTTCTGTAGTTTTTACTATTTTTATTGTTGTCCAACGCATCGAAAATACTTTTTCAATCTATGTGATAATTCAAGAATTTCAAAAATATTTGTGTAACGGTTATTTATTATTTTTGATGCTGGCTGGTATAATAAATCACTGAACTTTTGTTGTTGTCACTTTGTGTGTGTGCGTGGGTTTTTTTGTGTTTATTTGTAGCAAAACTCGTAAAACACTCGCAATGTTCGACACTAAATACTGTAGTAGAAGCCCAACTAACGGCTTTTCTTTGTTGTTATTGTTGCTGCTGTCGCTTAAATGTGTGTTGTTGTTGTTATTATTATTATAATGCTCTGCGTAGTTCGATGCGTAGCATGCGAAAGCGTAACACGCTTGTGCGCCGGATAATGAAAGACTGCCCCGAAACTTTCGGCCGAATAACCCAGTGGCCGCGTCGTCACAATAGCCGAGCCACTCGAACTGCGCTTCGTGTCGCCGAACGAGTTGGAAACGCATGAGCTTGAAACGCGACCATAGATAACAAAATACACAAGCCGAACTGGCGGCGCACAGGATAAGAAACGTTCTGAGAAATGGAACACGCGCAGCGATAACAGAAATGCGCTCTCTTTCTCTCTCTTTTTACGTCTTTCTCAGTAACAGTCCACTCCATGCTCAATGCAGCAGTCCCGGTGGCGCATTCTAAGAGAGCGGCGACGGGAGGGAATGATGACGAGTGGTTGGGGGTTTGTTAGTATAACGGCAGGGACAGAGACAGGGAATTGGTATGGGTAACGGTGCTGGGAGCCCCCCCACACTTTCTTAGACAAGCGAACGCGCAAGTTTTTGATGCCCGTGTTAAGTCTATTGGAAAAGATGTCTGCTCGTTCGTTTTTTAAGCGTGTGCGCTACTTTAACTGAGGTATATGCGAATATGTTCGGAATGGAAATTAGAAAATTAAAATCGCTATGAAAATATTTTAATAAATTTACTATTATCATTCTTAAAATGGGATATGTATATTTATATATTAACTTTCAGACAAAATGTGTATATTTCCAATTGAAGTAAATAAAATTATACTTCAATTTCTGATTATTTGAGTTTATTTGAAATTAATCAATACAGTTATACCTAAAATACACTGAAATTAAGTTCATTTTAATAAATCTGCCTTGAATTTAAAAATGACACGAATGAATGCAAATGATATTTTTAACAAAACGACAAACTAAAAAATGTAATTAGTAATTCTACTTTCAATGTCACTCAAACAGCTAATAACATAAAATTATTATTACAACGTTCTACGTAATAAACTATGGCTGTAAAACTACTTGTAAAGCTCTCATTCAGCCAATTTTACGATGCTTTGTTAAAAGTTGTTAAAAAATATTCATTTCAATTATCGAATAATGCACAGGTTTCAAGCTCAGTGTAAATCAGTGTGTTAGTTACAGCTAAAAAAATAAAATACACCTGAATAATTTTGAGGTGTCTCAGCCTCAATTGGCGTTTACTTTTCGCGCTTTCGGCGATGCTGACGTAGAGCAGGGCCATAAGCCACCCTAAAATATCATCAAAATAAATAAGCAAAACGGAAATTAATAAGACCCAAAGATTGTCACCCCGTGTGGAGACCATTTGCAACAAAGCAGCAAAAAAAAAAGTAAATAAATAAAAAATCAGTAACAGGAACAGATACAACAATAAAAATGCCAAAAAGAATAATGGGAAATGTGCTCATCGACTCAAACGGAGGTCCTTTTTCATATATCCTATAATTTACTAACAAGCCTTGTTTGCACCATGTACAACTTGGAAATCAAATATAAATCGTTAATCGTTTAATCTAAGATATGTTTAGTATTAATTTATTAATAATATTAATTTTAATATTCATTAAAGATTTTAATCCGTTGTATTTTGGATTGAAAATGCTTTTGGGCTTTTAATAATATGATGTGTGTTCAAATTTGTATTATTAACTATAGTTTTTGTGGTTTATATAAATTTCAGGTTATTCATGTTTTTTGTTTCTTTCAAACTTTCACTTCCGATAGCATTGGCAATTTCTGATAAAAAAATACCAATCTGGTCATGGTTTGTGCTGTTGAATAATAAATAAAAATAAACACTTTTTTTTGTGTAAATTTCCAAAATTCACTGTTAATGCTTTTCCCATACTTCAAATTTCCATAATTTTGTCTAAAGAAGCATTTTGACCATGGAAATTCAGAAGATTTATAATGCAACCTTCTTTAACAATATGTTTTTTTTTTTCAATTTCTTTGGCTTTGCACATTATGCAAAGAAACTTGTGTGCAGCCCAATAAAACGAAAGTTTTGTTTTGTTTTTTTTTTTTTTAAGTTTTATTTATGTAGTTTTTTATTTTAATCATTGTTTAAATCTACAAATACATTTACAGCGGAGGGCGAAAGAACAAAAAATTAAAAATGTTTACTCTCATGTTTTTCTTTTGTTTTGTTTTGTTGTTGTTGTTGTATCTGTTACACATTATATCGTATGCAAATTGTTTACCATTTCTGCTTGTTTCTCGACAATTTGTCAATGTTTTTGTTATTGTGTCGAAAGGTTTTATAGAATTGTTTTGCATTCGTTATAAATGTTTTGTTTGTTGTTCACATTATGAATTTATATTGGTTTTTTTGTATTCGCATTATGTTTTTTGTTTTGTTTTGTTTTTTTGTTTTTTTAGTTTAGTTTCACTTTCACATCAACAACAATATTCATGATGATGAACATCGTTATCATAATTATTATTATTATTATTCAATATAATTTGTTAACAACTAATAATAATTTTGTTTTTTTTGTCATAACTAACATGCCATAATGCAATCCATTAATGTATCATTAATTTCAATGTCAATGATCATCATTAAAACTCATCATAAATGAAAAGATAACAAATCGAGAAACTAGTTGAAAAGCAGCGGCGGATTTATGTCTCTGCGTGTGTGTTGTGTATTGTGGGTGTGACTGACTAACTGACCGACTGACTAAGTGACCGATTGACTTAGTGAAAACTGTTGTCAACATTGTCACAAATTGTCATTTATTAAAAAACGCTCAAATTGTTTGCATTTGGATTGAATTGCAATGTTGTTGTTTATTGCCTACATGTCAACAATTCTAACCACAAGTCAGCTAGTGAGTGTGTGTGGGGTGTGTGTGTGTGTGTGTATAAGGCGAAAGTTATAGAAAAAAGAACACAATACTGTTAGGTACTGCCTAGGGCTTGCCCAATTTCTGGGGGACGCTGTGCCGTGTAAAACATAACAAACATTCATTATCATTTTGAGGGCGTGGCAGTGTTGTATGTACGCCCAAGTGCCCAAAAAATGTGCTGGTGAGTGAGTTTGTGTGAGTTTGTGTGTGTGTGTGTGTGTCTGAGTGTGTTTGTGTGAGGATCTGTGTTGCTTGGGCTTCAAATGCACACAAAAGCATAATATTCAATTTTAGGTTTTATGGCTTTTATAAACATTTACTCGTCATATAACAAATTGTTAGCTGCTTTCACTCAGCTGCTGTGTCTATCTCCCTAACCGACTGCCGGCACAGCACAGCAGCTCGCAAATGCTCTCGCCAATTTTTTTGCTTGGGGTACACTGCTGTTATCGGTCCATGTGGCTCTGTGCCGCTCTGTCCCCGCCAGTTGGTAGATTTCGTTATCGTTTTTTGGTTGTTGTAAGTATTGTATAGCTCCGTTTATATAATCAAATTTTTTTCCATATAATATTTGTGTATATATATAAACAATTATATTAATTGTGTTGCCTCTTTATTATTATTATTTTATTTATTCATTTATTTATGCTTATTTCTGCATTCGCTTTTTTCTCAGATGCCCCACAAATTTGTCCAAATATTCGTTTTTGTTTTGTTTTGTTGTTGTTGTTCTTGTTGTTGCTGTTGTTTTATCTTTGCTTCGTCTCTGCTTATTTTGTAACTACGCTAATTTATTCCACTTTTGTTTTTTGCCTTTTGTTTAGTTTTTTTTTGTTTTTTGTCAAAATTTTCGTTTCTTTTTTTATTATTTTTTAATTTCTCTAAACTTCTTATATAATTTGTCTCTTCATGCGTTGTGTTATCTGTCTAAAGGTGTGTGTGTGTGTGTGTGTTTGTGTGGGTGGGTGTGTATATGTATCTGTGTGTGTCTGTGAGTTGGGTATGTAAATATTATTAATGTTAGTTGCGCTTTAGCTTTGCTTTTGTTTCTTCGCGCTGTTTGCGTTGTTATTATTTTTTTGGTTTTCTCCACTTTTATAGCATTTTTATTAAATATATTGTTGTTTATGCTTTTTGTTAAATAATTTTACTAAAAACTTGGTTTGTTGTTAGGTTATTGTTTGTGTGGTTGTTTTTTGTTCTCGAAATTTGTTGTTTTTTTTTTCTTTTTTGTTGAAGTTTTTACTTTATTTTTATTTAAATCTTATTTATAGCTTTAATTTATAATTTAAATTTACTTAAATGTTTAAAATAATTATCGCTTGCATTTTTGTTTTTGCTTGTTTTTTTTTTGTTTTTACTTTAAATAATTAAATTAAAATTTAAAACATATCGCCATATGTTTTATGCTATAGCTTTTGTTGTTGTTATTTGTTGCAAGAGCAGCTGCAGTTGTAGCTGTTGCTGTTGCTGTTGTTGTTGTAGCCACACAATATTCTGTGGTTGCACTATTTTGTGGCTGTGTTGCTGCAATTGTTGCTGTTGTTGGAGCCACACAGAATTCTGTGGTCTCTGTGGTTGCACTTTTGTGGTTGTGTGGCTTTGTGGTAAATAAACAATTACTATTTGTTGCCTTTGCTGGTTGCATGTGTATTGGGTATGTGTATGTGTATGTGTGTTGGGTGGTTGGGAGAGTGTGTGTGTTTGTGTGTGTGTGGGTGTGGGTGTTTAGGTGTTTAATAGTATGTCTCCTGCTCCAACCAGCCGCCGGGATTGCGACGCAAGTAGAAACGACGCGTCTCATCATACACAAAGATGGCCAACATAAATGGAATGGCTGGGAACCACCAGACGAGTCTGTTGACAGAAAGTTAAACAACGTTTTAAGATTGATAGATTATAAATCGCAGGTTAAGTACTCACTTCAGTGGGTACATGCGCAGACCCTTATCCATGCCGGGGCAGTATGAGAGGAAGGCGGCGAGAACCGTTTCGAATACTAAGCCAAAGTTCAAGGCCCAGTTACGCATGCCTTGGTGGAATATGGAATTACGACGCGTCTTACAGATGATCAAATCGGCCCATTGCACAACCACAATCGAAATGAAGAAGGCAGTGTGGCAGGTATATTCCAAAGTCTTGCGATCGCGATAGGTCTAAAAAAAAACATATAGCATGGTTCGTTAGAAATCGTCAAACTTGTCCACACTGGTGCTGTTACAACTCACCCATTCCTGACCATACGAGTCAGTTAGATCGTTAACGGCCTTGGAGTCCCACATCTTACGGATGCCAAACAGTTTCATGGGCAGAAAGCCGTTCTCAGCCATAATGACAAAGTATACGAAGAAACCGGCGGCAGCTTGAATCATGCCAATTTGTCCATAGGCCATCGAAATCAATCTAATTTTGGTAAAGCCGTTAACAAATTGAGCAGAGAAATGAAAAGGCAAACAAACTGCGTTAAAATGTGCTCGAGACAATGCATTCAGATTTAATTTTTGTGTGGTATTTTGTTGATGTTCCTTTTTTTTGTCTTATTTTTTTTTTTTTTTTTTTTGATATTGAACGCAAGGCGACCTTCCAAGAGCATTAAAGATTAGTCATTGTTTGGGCATTTATTTGTTCAAGGTTTTTTTCTAATCACAAAATAAATGAAAGTGGAATGTTTTGTAAATGTGGAAATAATATAAAACATAAGTTGATAAATGCAAGTTGGACATTTTGGAAAAACCTTGAGCAAGAGCAGTTCTCAAAATTGCAAATCGAGTTTCCATTTCTTTTCCATTTGGTAACTTTGATCTTTAAGTCTTATCTTTAAGCTGATGGACGCACTCTTTTTTACTTTAAGCAAATGAATGTTTAATGTTTTTAGTTTTACGAGTGTTAAATTTGACATATAGCGTGGATTGTGTTTTAAGCGAATCTTTTTTGTTTTCGATTAATTTATATTTATTTTTTGTTAGCTAAAGCGCGCATTTAATATAAGCGTGAAAGCGCAAAGAATCGTTATCTTTACAATTTTGATTTTGTTTTGGCATCTTTATAAAGTTGTGGTGAAAAGCAAAGTTTTTATTGTTAGTTTTTGTGGTGGGCAGCGTATTAAGAACATGCAGCTACTCTAAGAATCTCTATATGAAAGAATATTTAGTATCTAAACATGCAGTGGTATATTAAAAATTAAAAGCACACAGAATGGGACAAGCAAATGCAGCTATTCACAACTGGTTTTATTTGGTTTGCATACCATTTTTCATTTACTTACGCTTAGAAAAGTTTGGAACAAAACAAATAAAAAATAAACTTAAAAACACATAGAAAACTTTCACATAAAATTAACAAGTGGAAAAACAATTGTTTTTCGTAAAAAAAAAATATGCATGCATGAAAAAAATATCCATTGTTGTTTAGAACCGAGCCCACGATTGAGACTTACTGCGACTTTGTATTTTTGGTACCAGACTTGGGGGGGATTTCAGTTTGCGATCGATATTTGATATATAGTATATATATATCTGTACATCTATATATATATTTATGAGGATATGAGTGTATATCATCTAAGTAAAACACAACTGAAGCATTTGGTTTTTGGTTTTATGCTTATCGACTTGAACAAACTCAACTACTAAGTAACGCACTAACTGGGCTAAAAGTAATGGCAGTAAGCTTCGTTTTGTTATTGTAATTGTTGTAGTCGTTTGTTTGGTTGGTTGTTTTTTTGTTTGTTTGTTTTTATTGTACTAATTTGAACTACGGTTATGATTTTTTCGCTAGTCGTTTTGTTTACTTTTGTAATTTGTCAACGTACATGTATGTGTGTATATGTGTGTGTGTGTGTGTGTGTGTGTGTGTATGTGTGGTGTGAGTTATTTTCTTTGGCTATTTATGCGCAGCATATCTCAGAACTAGGTCTAGAAGCGACTTGATTATTGTGTCGGCTTGGAAACATATATTTAATGGTAGTAGATATGTGCGATAAAACACACAAACATTGATGCACATTGATTTTGGTTTTGGTTTAACAACGAAAAGGCAAAAAACAGTTAATATATAAATTGGGAACCTTTGTGGAATAAACTAACAGAAGGAAGAATTTTTTTTGTTTTGTAATATATATTTAGAAATGTTTTTTTTAGAATTTAGAAAACAGAAACACATTTTTGTTTTGGTGATTTTTAAGAACATTTTTCATTCCACATCAAGAGCTCGAATGAAAAATAACAGAATTTAAATGATAAAATTGATTTAATTCAAAAACCATTGCAAGGTTCAAATATGTAAACACTTTTATCGAAATAGTTTAAGAAGAGATCAAAAAACCAACCCAAATGAAACAGAACACAAAAATGCATCAGCAAACGAACAAACAAGTGCAAATTTGGAGGGGTTTTTGTTGTTGTTTTTTTTTTTTGGGTTGCACTAAAAATTAGGTGTGTGTTTCAGTAATAATTTTTGTAGATTGCTGGCCAATTGGAGGGAGAAAGACAGGGTGGCAGGGAGGGAGGTGGGAAGAAAGAGGGTACGCGACACACACACAACTCAAACCAAAGTCAAATTGGAAAATTTAAAATAAGATGTGGTTGCATGTTTGTTCATTTTCTAGTATTTTGTAACTAAACAACTAAAAGTAAACAATTCTTAGAGATTTTTTTTTTTTTTTTGTATTTTGATATCCTTATCGTAATAGATTTGTCCTGACCTGCGGTTTACCAAGTTGTCGCGGTACGGATCTCTCGGCTGACGCTTCATAATATCGCTCTCGGCTTGCTCGTAAGCGAGTGAAATGGCCGGTATCTTTGCGGTATTATTTTCATTTTCGTTTTGGTTTTTTTTTTTTGAAGATTTTAGTTTAGTATTTGTTTTTATTAGTTGTTATTGTGCAATTTGCAAGTAGTTTCGTCATTTTTGAGTATAATCAAAAGAAAGACATAATAAAAGTTAGAAAAAAATGTGGGGGAAAATACGAAAAAGGAAAAACTTGGTTAAAGTTTGACGTACAATCTCTTGCTGGCATATTGTATGTATATGAGATAATAAATACTTTTTGTCATAGTATATACTAATAATAGATATATAAGAATAATTGCTAAGATAGTTTTCGCATAAATTAGTTATAGTTAATAATTAGTACTTAGATAGAGACAGAGAGAGAGAGAGCAAGAGAGAGAGAGAGAGAGAGAGAGGGGGCAGTTGCATTTGGTATTTGATAAAGAGAGAGCGTTACACAGTGTTCAATCAGGAGCTTATCAAGTTTATTATTTCTTTGGTAATTGGTATTATTCTTTAGTGGTAATTGTTATTGTTTTAGTTGTATTTTGTATTTGGTTTAGCTCATATGTACTTACAAACCTAAAAACTACACTCGGTGGCAAAAAATCGGGCACCCAAGTAACAAAACTTCGGGTAGTACAAAAAGAGGATTACGTTTGAGTTGGTAAAGAGTTTGCTTAGAGCTTAACTTGCACTAGGTTTTTGGTTTTTGTTATATATATTTATATATATATATGTATATATAGTTGCTATATATATATATAAGTAAGTATATATGTTAAGACTAGAGAAAACTTGCGACAGTTTTGAACGCGATTGGTTTACTACAAATCAAAACAATGATTGATTGATTGATGATGATCGATAAACTGACCGACCGATCAAGAGTTTAGAGAGATAGAGAGAGAGAGAGAGATCTCTTCGATTGATGACTGACTGATTGGGTTGATAGATGTTGTTTTTAATGTTTTCGAATCAGAGAGAAAACGTTTAAATGACGTATGAGTATGTTGAGAAGATATCAACTACTGGCTAGGAATGCATTAAATTCGAGATACAATAGCAATTAGCATAAGTAAATGTAAATGTAAGGAAAATTACATATAGCTGCATATTACAGACTCACTAGAATTATAGTTAAACCTGTACTAGCATAAAATATGATAAGATAACACTATGGAAAAGTTGTCTGAGGTCGCAACTAATTGTATATATATATAGGCATATGTAGTATATAACCAATAGATACACACTCCAGATCTGGTCTTAGTTGAGTGGGTGGGTGGCGCAGAAACAACGCTGACATAGACTTACCTTCCAAAATGGAATTGAGATAGATAATCGGAAGTTAAGAGAATTGGTCTTATGGAAAAAATTAGTGTTACAAGCAATGAAATCATAGGGCAAGTAGAAAGAATTGGAGCACCGTAGTAGATATACATATTACATATTCAAGCAAGAGAGCAAGAGAGACCAAAAGGAAGCAATTGCGAACTGCGAATTGCTTGTGTGAATAATCTTTTGAGAATTATATAAGCCGAAAGTGGTCGTTTTTCACAGAATTGGTGAAGAAGACATTTTCCAGGTGTTTGGTTTTTCATTTTCTTTCAGTTTTTCAAGTGCGAAATTCGTTGATTCTTGTTTTTTGTTTTCCAAGGCGAGATGGATCAGATATATATCACCCGAATAAGTAGTTGCGTAGTTTTTCTTTGTGTTTCTTTTTTAACTTTGATTTTCAGTGTTTCACATTTGAGATTGTTTGATAAATTAAAGATTTGCAAGAAATTAATTGAAATTACATAAATAAACTGTTGCTATTGTAGATATTATATATGTATATATATTTAAGTATATATTGGAATACGAGTATGCGCATATAAATTAAGTTGTATATATCATTTTATATCATTGCATTAGAATATAATATGAAAAGCGCAAATGACATCAAAAAAGTTAAATAAAACTTTTGAAATAAGACAAAATGTTTAAGGAAATAAAAGTAGTAAGATAAGATTCACAAAAAAAAATTGAAAGAGTATACAAAATTGTAAGTGTATTTGTGAAGCCTATAGCCCCAGTGTTTGAAGAAGTCTGCTGCTAAAGAGCAAAAGTTATTAAAAATGGTTTTAACTAGATCAGCATGAAAGTGCTTTAGAATCGAAATTAAATGCGGTTTTTAGTTTTAGCTATAGTAAAATGTAAAGTCGAGATCAACAATGATAATAATCTAGAAATATACCAACATTACGTTACTTAACTTGAGACATTTAACTAGAACTGAAACTTGAAGATACTCAACTTAAGAAAAAAAAACCAAAGAAGAAAACATTAAAAAACATAAAACATGTAACAAAAATAATTAAAATTCTTCCAAAAAAACTTTAACAAATTAAAACGTTTTACAAAAAGTACATAAAAGAATCAATTGTAATTTAGAATAAACATAAAAAAAACTTTAAAAAAGAAATGCACAGCTTTTAAAACATTCAACCGAAAAAGGTAATGTAATTATAGGCTAAAGAATACTTGAAGCTAATTTGAAAAGTTCTTAGTTCTTAGTTTAGTAGTAGACAAAAAAAGATGACTGAATTAAATTTCTTTAGATAGAAAGCGTACTTTGCTTTAAAGTTTTTGACCGAAAAACGTTTTCGAAAATGTACTTTAGATAAATATCAAAATTTGTAACTTTCTTTTAAGATCATTATTATGCTGTGGTTGCAATAAGAAGAAGAGATTTATTGTTGTTCATTTGCACCTCAGATTTACTTGGATTTTTTTTGTTGTTACTTTGTATGTTTTTGTGTATTTGATTTTAATTTTCTTATATGTTTGATTTTGTAATAGTTGTTGTTGTAGTTGTTGTTATTTGTTGAGGGCAGCACAAAGAAAAACTTTACCTTTCGTTGACCAGCTTATCCGAAAAGGGATTCCTGGGCTGGCGTTTCATAATATCAGATTCAGCCGTCTCATAGGCTAAGGAAATCGCTGGCACCTAAACGTGCGAGCGCGTTCAACGTTTGTGGAATAAAAATAAATTAAAAATCAATACGATAAATTATGGCAAATTCAGTTGGTATCTATTCTCTCATTCTGAAATATATATCGCGGTCTCTCTCCTTCAAGGGTGTCAAACGGAAACTGTAGACAACGACTGCGAAATCTGTGGAAAATCTGCTGCAGGGTGTGGTTGGTGGGTGGGTAAGGGTGTTTGTTAAGGGGAAGGAAAACCTTTGGCAACTTATATACTAATTGAATAAGCGACGACTTAAGAACTGGACGACTTAAAGCTAGCTTAGTCAGCTGTTAAAATGATTTCAGTCGAGTCTGAGCATTGAGAGTGGAGGAATGTGAGGAATTGTATCGCAACTTAAATAACATAAAAGATTTGTAAACAACATAAATCGTAAATTGCATAATTTTCAAAAAATTTCAAGAAATTCCTTTTTGGAGTTTTTGTTATGCTATGTATGCGTTTGCGACTATTGTATTTGCTACAGATTTTGTGTGCAGTTAATTTTGTTAATACCAATCAATATAATATGTATATGTGTAAATGCCAATTATGTACGTCACAAACAATTTTGCAATGTTAATTTCGGTTTTTTTTTTAAATTTTGGTTTAGTTTTACAAAACGCACAAATTATATATTAAACAAACAATGCCAATATTTCAGCGGGACGGTGGGAAAAATAAAAAAAAACACTTGTGAAAACAATTTTGGCGGTGAGGTAAACGAAACATGTACAACGCACATCAATTAACATTTAGAGCGTTAGAACAGAGGCACATTTTCTTGGTTATTTTTGGGTTTTTTTTTGTTTTTTTTTGGGAACTGTTCGCCAAATTTACACAAAGGCAGAAGAATGTGGGTATTTGGTACGGATGTGTATGGCCAATTGAGATTACTTTTAGTTACAAACAAAAATATAAACATAAAATATATATATATATATATATATATAAAGTGTGTGAGAAAAGAGGTGGGAATTGTACAGAGCTGTTAATGAAATGGGCGATCAGGATGAAGAATGGATTAAATGGATTTAAGAAAGGTATGCTACAAAAATGTGTGAGAAATGTTCAATGGATAAATGATAATCTTAGAAGTAAGTTTGTAAACCATAAATATGGAACGGTTTGTTAGTTAGTTGTATTTAGTTCTTTGCTGCGCTGCAAGTTTGTTATTGTATTTTTTTTAGTTTAATTTACGCTTATGCTAATTACAATCCAGCCACATACACAGACATCGATAAGTTATAGTTTATGATGTTGCAGCTAAAACGCTTTTTTAGTTTTAGTATTGCTTTTTCTTTCGGTTTTTCTTTAAGTGTGCACATGTGTGTTAATGTTAGTGTGAGTGTATATATATATGTGTGTGTGTGTGTGTGTGTGTATGAGTGTGTATGTGTGTTTGGGTAGTAGAAATTGACTTGATTGGCACCTTGAATTCACTAATTTATCGTTGAATGGGTCACGTGGCGGACGCTTCATAATATCGGCTTCGGCATGTTCGTAGGCCAATGATATGGCTGGCACCTAGGTTGTGGATTATTGCAGGAGCGTAAGATTAGCAAAACGGTTTTACAATTTACAATTTTCGTACAGAGTATTACAGAGTTTACGAGCTAGCAGCTCAATCGTTGGTAGGAGAGTACTTAAACTACAAATAGAGTTGTATATATATATATATATATATATATATAAATATAGCCTAAAACTAGCAGTTAGCGGTCAGCCGGGCAAATCGAATTACGAGTCACAGCGATGGCTGCTTTCCATTTTACCTTTCGTTGACTAGATTGTCCACGTCGGGATTGCGTGGACGCCTCTTCATAATGTCCGCCTCGGGTCCTTCGTAGGCCAGCGATATGGCTGGTATCTGCTCGACCCCAAATCAATTTTATTCAATTGTACAGTTTATGCAATTTATGTGACGGGTGGTTTTTTTCTTTTTTTTGAGGGGGATGGATTCTTATGTAGCTATCTAACTTGACTTGTTGAAACTTTTACATTTAACTTGCTCAGTTATGTCTTAGGCACATATATAGTTATATATGTATATATTAAGATTAGTTTAGGTGGTTAGCTCTTTTTGGGGCGGTGAGGCGGGTAAACTTACCATGTCAGTGCCCAAATCGATGCACAGAATTGTAACTGTACCCAGTGGCAGTGGTATGTCGCACAGAATGAAGGCCAAGAAGGGTGAGATTTCGGGAATGTTGGAGGTCAGAGTGTATGCAATGGACTTCTTCAGATTGTCAAAGATCAAACGACCCTCCTCAACACCAGTAACAATGGAGGCAAAGTTATCATCCAACAGGATCATGTCAGCAGCCTGCAATAATCGTCAATCATCGATTAGCAATCAAAACAATCTGTTTATATAAAGATGTTTAAGAGAACGCACCTGCTTGGACACATCGGAGCCGGCAATACCCATAGCAACACCAATATCGGCCTTCTTTAGAGCAGGCGAATCGTTGACACCATCACCAGTGACAGCCACAATGGCGCCCATGCGCTGGCAACCCTCGACAATGATGAGTTTCTGCTGGGGTGAGGTACGGGCAAACACGATTTCAGTGTGATAGCGAAGGATCTCGTCGAGCTGGTCGGAGGATACATCGCGCAGTTCGGCACCGTGGACAACGGCGGCCTTGGCCTCGCGGGGATTGACCTCAGAGATGGGGATGTTGAGGCGCTGGGCAATATCCTCAATGGTTTCGTTGCCCTCGGAGATGATGCCGACAGACTTGGCTATGGCCTTGGCAGTAATCGGATGATCGCCGGTAACCATGATGACCTTAATGCCAGCAGAACGGCACTTGGCCACAGCGTCGGGCACAGCGGCACGTGGGGGATCAATCATGGACATGAGTCCGACGAAGCGCAGATTGTCAATGGGGAAGTTAATGTCATCGGTGTTGAACTTGAAGCCAGTGGGATATTTGTCAGAGGGCAGCATGAAATCACAGAAACCGAGCACTCGCTCGCCAAGTCCGCCGAGCTCCATGTAGGCATTGTTGAATGCCTCCTTCATCTCCTCGTCGAGTACCTTCTCCTTGCCGTTGATGAAGATGGTCGAGCAACGTTCGAGAATACGCTCGGGAGCACCCTTCATGACGAGCAGGAAACGTGGATCGTTGGCATCCTCAACCTCGTGAATTGACACCTGGTACTTGTTGGTCGAATTGAATGGTACTTCAGCAATCTTCTTGTTGCGCTTGCGAATGTTCATCACATCGCCGAGAGCAAGTTCCATGCACTTGAGCAGTGCCGCCTCGGAGGCATCGCCGCTGACTTCCTTCTTCAGAATGGGCACACCGTCCTGGCCACCTTTGAACTCGGCACGGTTACAGAGAGTGGCAATGCGAGAGAGCGCCTTGAATCCAGGGCTAGTTCTATCGTATTGAACACCCGACTGATCCTCAGTGGTGTCGGCCTCAATAATTTGGTTATCGAACCACATATGAGCGACTGTCATTCGGTTCTGAGTGAGTGTGCCTGTCTTATCGGAGCAGATGGTCGAGGTGGAGCCCAGGGTTTCGACAGCCTCCAAATTCTTCACCAAACAGTTCTTCGATGCCATACGCTTGGCGGTCAGGGTGAGGCACACGGTGACAGTGGCCAGGAGACCCTCGGGTACGTTGGCGACAATGATGCCAATCAAAAAGATGACCGCATCCAGCCAGTGGTAGCCCAAAATGAAGGCAATCACAAAGAAGGTAACGCCAAGGAACACAGCGACGCCGGTAATCAAATGAATGAAATGATGAATTTCCTTGGCAATTGGTGTCTCGCCGGTATCCAGACCGGATGCCAAGCCAGCAATGCGACCCATAACGGTATGATCGCCACAGCTAATGACAACACCCTTGGCAGTGCCCTCCACAGCGTTGGTCGAGAAGAACGCCAGATTCTTGGTCTCCAGGGGATTCTCGTGTGTGAATTCGGCACCACGCGATTGCGGCTCCGATTCGCCGGTCAGCGATGAGTTGTCCACCTTGAAGGTGCGCGCCTCAATGATGCGTATGTCGGCGGGTATACGATCACCGAACTTCACTTCAACCACATCACCCAGGACGAGATCCTCGGCGCGCAGCGTCAGTTTCTCGCCCTCACGTATAACAGTGGCAAACTGGGGCACCATGTTCTTGAACGATTCCATAATCTTGGAACTTTTCGATTCCTATATTAAAATGAAAGTGCAGGAAATTATACAATTATTATAAGTACCTACTACTTTCAAGTGTGCAGCTGTTAAGATCGTATCTCACCTGGTAATAGGAGAAAATGCCTGTCACAATGACGACAGCGGAAAGTACAATACCCAGATACAAGTTATCATCGGCCGGTTCCTCGCTGGTTGTGGCCTGAATCGAATAGGCCACGAAACAAAGTATAGCACCGATCCACAGCAGCATGGCGAAGCCGCCGAACAGATTCTTGCAGAACTTCACCCATTCGGGCGTCTGCTTGGGCGGTGTGAGCGCATTTGGACCGTCTCGTTCTAAATTCTCCTTGGCCTTGGCATGACTCAGACCCTATTCACAAAAAAATGTAAATATTAGATCAGCTATCAATTAGATGGATGTTTTTCATTTTCATCATTGTAAGGACTTACGTTTTCGGGATGTGTCTGAAAGCGCTGATACAATTCCTCAGGAGAGATTTTATGAAAGTCGATATCCAACTCCTGTTTGAGATCATCTAAATTCTCTTTCTTATTGACTGCTTTGGCCGGCATCTTGCGTCTTGACTGTGGGCATTACAAACGAGTTAAAAGAATGGTGAATGGAGTTAGGTTCTGTTTTGTTTATTTAATCATTTTTTTTTTTGTGAGGCAGTACAATTAACCCAAAAAATAGAAAACACAAAAATCGATTTACTCCATGCCATCAACCGTTAGGCCCCAGATAGGATTTTGTTATAGGGTGCACTTTGTAAAGGAGACCTTTTACCATTTTAGAGAGTGTTGTGTTACATAGAGAAGAGTTATCAGCTACAATACCATCATAGTTGCCACACGTTCCAACTTACCAATTACCCCATTCGATTATGGGGGTGATCCATCGAATGGGTGGGGGGTAGGAGGAGCTAAATACTCGTAATTGCTAATGAGCAGCGAGCGTGAGAATATTTGTTTTGCTTCTCGCTAATCTAAGCTGAACACAAAATACAGCGCGCATGCAAAACATCATGTAGCGATTTTAGTCGCGCGCAAAACGCGCAAAATGTGAATGTCACGTAAAATGAATGAAAATGTTTAAAAACAAAAACAAAATAATAAATGAATAAATAAAAGGAGGAAAACAAAAAAACCATTGATTCAATCTAAAAATGTTACTATCTACCAAAGTCATTAAGTAGGAAACGAGTTGTTTAACAACCCAAAATGATAATCTACAACGGATCACATAATATATGTTTAGAACCTACATTTATTTATCATGCACACATTGACCTCACTAAACTTTCGAATTTGGCAAAGAAAACCACTCATGAAATAATTATAAATAATTTTATACTATATATATATATATATATGTTCCACACATATAGATATAGACACGCCAGCTGTCGTTGGTCTAGTCTCGGGTCTGTGGCAAAGCACTATAGGCTATATTTTCTGTCTGCCTGCCTTTTTTCTTGTCTGCCATACTTATCAATGTGTGACGTCACAAGAAGTGCGCACATTTCAAACTATATGGAAATGCTAAAAACTGGCTTAAACGAGTTCTACTTGAATGCTCATGAACTTCAATGATTTGCAATTATTATGGCCTTTGTTGAGAATTATCAACTTATTTATTTTCAATAATATTCATATATTCTAGAGAATTTTCCAATTATTTCAAAATATGTTACTAGAATTCTGTAAGAACTACCTAATTTATTACAGTATGCTTCAATTCGCAAATATCGCATATAAATAAACTGGTATATTGAAATTGTTGTGCTATATTTAAGATCTTTCGATCTTTCGATGATTTCGTTCAAATGTCAAGTGGCAGAATAATGTTGGAATCATGCCCAAATTACGAGTAAATATTATATAAATGCATAAATAATAAATGTAAGAAGTGTAAGAAACGCAAATAGTTTGATGAAAATGTTAAGTTAAAGAGTAGAAATAACCCATAAGCACATAATAAATAATATAAACTGAAAACATAACCGAACAAATCGACAAAAATGTGGAACAAATCGATGATTTTTGATGTGTACAGTATATGTTATATATATATATATACACATATTTGTATGTATGTATTTATTTATGAGAATGTGTGGCGAAAAATTTTAAAATGAAAACGAAAATACAAAACAAAAAAAAAGAAGCAATTTACCTTGTAGCGGCCATCGGCTGTGCGATTGTCGTCATCGGTTGCAATAACCGTTGCGACTCGATAAGAGTCCGCTCTCCCATGCTGTAGTTGTTGATATTGATATTGGTGTTGGTATTGGTGTTGGTATTGATTGATGATGTTGATTGATGATGAACGACGGGAAGAAATACAAATCAAAACGTAACAAACAATGGCGAAGCAAAAACAAAACGACAAGCATAATTAAATGCATTACTTAGAACACTAGATTGATTGGGATATACATAAAATGATTAACTAATAAAATAAACATTACATTAAACACTACATATATGATGATGATGTATCAAAACTGGATGGATGGCATAAGCGAATCTTAATAATAATCTACTCATACAAATATATATATATGTATAATACTAGAATGAGGACAATCCCAAATGGACAATGAATCATGTTGGCTGTGCTAATGAACTGAATATTGGGAGGGACAACAGGGCGCATGTGCCGCTACTTGGATAGCAATTGGAAGGCGAGGCATATCGTTACTCGACCGACTGAAAGATAATACCGCTTCATTATGCCACTGACGTCAACAATGGGGTTGAATTGGTGCCTTCTGCGATTACTAGCCTCCACAACTAGGCGAATATTTATCAGCAAAATGGACATTATGAATCACAAAGTGTAATTCGAATGCACAAAACAAAAAAAAACAAACAAACAAACAAATAATATTTGAACACAGTGATCACTCGTTAAAGTTAACATAATAAACATTTTTTTTAAAATCAATTTGGAAGAGATTTTCAATTGAAACAATTAAAAAATACTCCTAATTATTTCAAATTAAGGTAAAAAAAATACTGTGAAATCAACATTTCCCAAAAATTTCACATTTCGTGCTCACTTTATATATCTCAAGGTTGTGAGCACTCGAGTGAGCACTGTACACAAAAAAAGAGATATGTATCTCTGTTATAGGTTTGGAAACTCATGCAAAAAAACGACATGCCAAGTAATTAAACAAACAGAGAGCGCACGAGCGAGCGAGCGAAAGAGAGAGATACGAAATGTCTACAGATAACTAAGTATAATTGTACTCGTATATATATATACATATATGTAAGTATCTTGGTGGGGGTGGAGGGTAGGTTCAACCTGTCCCGATCGCTTGGACGCGTGCAACGCTTGATGGGCAGCAAAAGCAAATTCGTCGACTTTTGTTTGTGCTTTGATTATTTATTTGCTCAAGCGATTGTACAAATTGGGGTAGGAGTGTCGCAGGGGGGGGGGGGAGGGTGGGGGGTGGGGGGGGGGGGGACTTATTGGGCTTCTGAGTCTTAAAGTGGGGCATGAAATAAATCTTGAAAAATATACATATTTTTTTCTTTTTTATTTATATATATATTTGAGTTTTGCTTACGCACATTTATGAACTGTGGCCCTTTATTTGTTTGTTTGCGTCTGGTTTGATTAGATTGCAGACAATTTCAGATCTTTCTATAGATATATATATATATATATGTGGGTATATATATATTTGCTGATTAACGTATGCTAAACAATCTAAGGGTATAATATAAAATTGGTTAGTTATAAAGCTTAACTGTAACTTACACTTACAATTTAACGAATATACTAAAATGAATGCAAACAATTGTTAACACATTCGATATATAGTTCTTTTTTAACTCCCACAGACAGCTCGACTGGCGATAATTTATTCTTTCCTAAATAAATTAAATCAATTGAAAGGTGACTTTTATTTTTACTATATATTTATTTATTTGTTGTGTTCATGGTTCGATTCATTTGAAATTTGAAAACGAAACGCGTCACGCGGCCATTAAAAATTCTGAATGCGAATTGTGTTGTAAATTGTTGTTGTTGCTGTTTTGTTGTTATGGTAGTAGTAGTGACAAAACTCAGCATGTGAGATTCGAGAACTGTAGGAGAACTGGAGGAGAGCTGGTCGAAAACAATTAGAACGCTTTGGGGGCAAACTGGCTCAGGATGGTTGGGATATAAATCAAAAAGCGACAATGGCCCGGCCGACGACACAGAGAAGTTTACATAACGCTGCCAATTAAGCGAGCTCCGATACAAATGCATATATTTCTCTGTGTGTGTGTGTGTGTGTGTATCTGTGTGTTTGCTGTCCAGCGGTTTCCCCAACGTTGTTGTTTGAGCATTTGGCGCGCACTTTTTGTCGCGCAAAGCATTTGGCATTTGAACTTGAATATCAATTTACAACAACATACAAACTACATAACGACCAGTTATCGGATGCATGGCGAGAGTGAGATAAAAAATTGACAGCCAGTCACCCAGTCAGTCAGTCACTCAGTCAGTCAGCTCGGCCCCGCTAATTGTTCAATCAATGCAAAAACCTATCTGGCAAACGAGCACCAACTAAACACACACCACACACACATAGGCACACATACATATGCATATGCCATACACGTATGTGCCCAAAAAGAAAAGAAGAAAAAAAATGAGCAAATTAAGCCACACAATGACAACGGCAATTGTAAACAATTTTCCATTTCAATCTCAGCTTAACGAAAGTGCATAAAACAGCACATTTCAACTGAGATGAGCTTTTCTCCGCCTGTTTCTCTTTCTCTATCTCTCCGATATCTATGTCAGTCCGGTTTGAACCAGTCTAAAACTAGAACAGACAAACAGGTGCTTTGTGCTTATCAATTTAAATTGTTAGTTGCAAAGCTCATCGATCTTTTGATCTCCAACCGTGATCTTCGATAGCCAGTTAAAAACCAGTTCCAGCTTGTTTTTTGTTTTGATTGTTTTGTGTCTGTCTGTTGACCTGTTTATTTTATAATTATGGAGAGCATCCCTGCTCAGTATCAGACAGTTCTCGAATGCGAACACGTTTTACGATTGTCGTATTTTTGGTAAGCAGCTGCTAATGATCTCCAGTTCAAACACGTCCCTGCATGTTTGTGTACATGACTTTTAACAAATGAACGCTAATTATTCGCATGTTTTGCATGTTCCTCCCCCGCTTAACCGATTCTCGTTTGTCTATTATTAAAGCGTTCGTTATCGTACCTTTTTTGCGGTTATTTTCGTTGCTTTCGTCATTACACAGATCTACAATATTTCACTGTCAAACATCTTAACCACTTAGCATGCGAGACCCATCAGATTAAATTAGATTAGAAGTTTATCCACAATGAAAACCTTATTTGATATAATATACGGTGATTTTGGGGTCAGAAAAAGTCATTCTTACGTTTCTGTTAAACACTTAATAAGTAAATTCAATAGAAAGGAAACTAATATTACAATTAATAGGAAACTAAAAATAAAATTATAAATGCAAATGATGATCGCAAATTAATAATAATTAAATTAATACGTAAAATACCGTTTAGTTAGCACATATTTCTGATTATTTTTGAAATTATTTTTATTTTCTTTTTACCCACCTGAACGCTCATAACGCCTGCGATATGACGAAGTGTGACGGTAAAACGACGAAAAACAAATAATAAAAAAATTACAGGCACAGACAAAACTTAATAACAGTTATAAAAAAACAAGCATAAAACAAGGAACAGAAACTGCAATAAAAAAATAAAAAAAAAACAAAAACAGGGTGAAAAAAATGAAAAGAAAATGTAATGGTTTTTAGCTTATGCAACAATCTGCAGGCAGGCACAAAAAAACGAAGAAGAAGAAGAGAAAAGAGACGACCCTGGAAGGGTGCAGAGGAGCCAGCCAGCGCACGGCGGCGAAGCAGCAAGTGGACCGCACTATCAAAGCCAATGGAAATTTAACAGTAAAAAGCAGTGCAGAGAGAGTCGGCATGGAAATTGGAAGTGGAAGCTAACTGGAATAGAAACTGCAGCTAGCAGCAGCAGCAGCAGTAGAAGGATGTTAAATAATGGCACACGACTTGAGCCCAAAAAAGAGAGTCCACAGCTATAGAGAGTGAGGGCGCGTGATTTTCGATATCGAATGCAATGGCTGGCACTTCGAAAATGAGCGCCATCTTATTGTGAGCACACTGAGAGCAGCGCAGCACAGAGAATACTGTGTAAGGGATATGCGAAACACAAAATGTAAAAAGAATATATATTATACTGTTGTCCAAGATTATTCCATCTCTGTTTCTGTAGCGCGTACAGAATTATGAAACAACCAACAACGGGTAGTCGTCCCCTCTCTCCTCCCTCTGTCCAGCACCCTAACTTAGGCACCCCTCATTGCCTCATTGCCCGCTGCTCTCTTTCAGTTGGGCTCCAATGCTTGGGGATTATATATATATATATATATATATATATATATATATATATATATATGTATATATACAATATGTATATATACAAATATATATATATATATATTATATATATATACATATGTATATATATATATAAATATATATAGGGGCACAGGCACAGGCAACCGTTTGGGGTGGTCAGGAAATTACTGCTATTCCAAAATGAAATCGCCGCAATTGAATCTAAACGATTTCATTGCCACCAAATGTACGTCAGCGCTATAAAAAATTAATGTGCATAAAGCGAAAGAAAAAAAAAACAGACAGACGGACAAGTATTTTGTATATAATACACACATACGTAGAATGCATGCAAATATTACATATATACAGGGACCGCTAAAATGAGAAATTATAACCGTATTTTTTAATGCATTCCTTTGCTTGCAGATCTGCAATTTTTGCATGTTACTTTTAAAGAGTAGCAAATTTTGACTTGCGTTTTATGCGAATTTGCAAGCAACAAAAAATAATATTTGCAAAAGTTTTCGCGTCCACTATATATATACATATATATATATATATATATATATAGATATATAGAATATATATACATATATAGAATATTCGATTGGACAGAGAAGCAGAAACTGAATGTCAAACCAAATGAAAGTTACTGTTAACGTGTATGTTAAATGAGAAGAGACATTTCTGACACATTGTCACAAAATCAATCAGTTAAATATTAATCATACAGTTTCTGAAAAGCACTTATATGTATATATATATATATATATATATATATATATATATATACGAGTATATATTTATATTTACATATACATATACCACATACGTATCCATTACGGCTCTGGCATGAAGTTTTGGAAAATCGATTTTGTACAAGGACATTGTCGTTGGGCTCTTTTTTTACTTTTTATTTGATATATACTTTTTATTTGATATATATATATATATATATATATATATTATATATAAAGTTTTGCTAGGATTGCATTTAAAGAGTAAAAATCTAACGACAACGTCTACATAATAAAAAGATGATAAATGTTACCCACAGTAAGTAAGAAGAGTCTTGTTTAATTTTTGATGTCTACCTTTTACACTTCGAGTGCTATTACACAATTTTCTTTCCGTTTAGCTGTGCCTCGTTGTTGAGGGGGCGATCGGAGGGGGGGTGATTTCACGGAAAACTACCCCTTTAAACTATATTTTACACTTTAACTGCGAACAACAATAATAAATCACACACACGTTGCGTTTTTTTTTATACTCGTTAAGCTGTGGAACAGCTTAAGAGTTTGCGTTTTTTTTTTGCTTCTTTTTGTATCCTGTGTGCTTCTTCTTCGGCTTTATCGATGCACAGTTATTGTGTAAGCAGCAGCAGCACCAGCGCAACGCAGGAGGAGGCGGCGGGCAGAGCGGAGCTGTGTAGAGCTGTACTAGTACTGGCACACTGGCTGTACCACCCGACGTTTGAGAGACGAGAGCTCAATATAGCTACTACAGTTAGACCGACCTTCCTAGTTCGGTAACAACGCTCGACTGAAAATTTTCAGCATGCCGCGAGTGGTTAAGCTTTCGTTCAAACACACGAAACAAACGAAACAAGAAATAAAAAATTCTATCGTGTTCGTCCGAATTCGAATATATCGCTCCGAGCTTTTCGTTTACCAGATGTTTCGCTCCTACCGCGGCTGCCTGACTGCATATGTATAGTACATACTTATGCATTAGATAAGCTTTCGAACTCTCGCGCGAAATGTATGGCAGTGTGACAAGTGAGGCAGGCAATAGGCAGTGCACAGTGTACAGTGGTGCGAGAACTTCGAAACTGGAGCAGCAGAAGCGCCCTCATATAATCGAGACTCGAGCAAGAGTCTCAGTCTGAGGCTAAGAGAGAAAGAGAGAGAGAGAGAGAGGGAGAGAGAGACAGAGAGAAAGAGAGAGAGACAGAGAGTGAGAGAGAGAGAGAGAGAGAGAGAGAGAGAGACAAAGAGAGAGAGAGAGAGAGAATGTGTTTGTGTTAGCTGCTGCGCAGGAATGTGTGTCAGTCAGACGATTTTCGAGCCTTAGACATTTGCATGAATTGTATAAGCAGCTAGAATCGAAAACAAAAACGTTTTTGACAAAACATCCACAGTAAGAGTATTTGACATTTACTTTTACAATTCGTCATGTCCGTTCTTTTAATCGCTTATCGAGCGTCTCAGCAACAATGACGTCACCTCACACAAACACATACACACACCCTCAGGGAGATGTTAATTATTCATCAACATGTCAAGCGGTTGGACAAACTCACTCATTATCCAAAAAGATAAAAAAGGACAAGAAATAAAAAACAAAGTCAGTCAGAGCGTAAAGTAATATATAAATGTCAGAAGTAAGTTTTTATGAACATAGCTTGGGTTGGAGGACTCTTGACCGAGGACATCTTTCACTCGCCAGCTATCTTAAGTGGTGCACTTCTATTTTGGGTACTTCAGCTGGAATACAAATGCGAATACGAGCAAGTCCAATTACACTAAATGTCAGCAGCACTCTCGCACATAGACACACACACATACAGATCCAAGTAATAGAAAACCCAAACAGAAAATCAATAAAGATATCGCAGCAAAAGAAACTTGGCTAACAGGGTTTTAAGCAGCGGGGTCGGAAGGGGTTGTATTGTGTACAGTAAAAGCTGCTTAGCTGTAATTAACCCAACCAAAGGTCCTTGACGATGTGACTTACTGACTTTGCCGAAAAATCCTTGATATTATTTACGAATGGCGGATAAGATTCGAAATACCTAATCTCCATATGGAAAAAACAAAAGAGTTAAATATTAAGCAATGGTTGTTTGCTTGTGGTTAGTTTATACAGCTGGAATATTGTATTTTTTTGGTATAATTTACTCGCTCGACTACGATGTTCCCTGAATCCAGCTGTCAAATATGTTGTATGTGCCCAAAAACAATAGTTTGCCAATTTATTGAGAATTTAGAATCTTAAGTTCGGTGGTCATTATAATTAAAATCAAAGTAAAATTATTGCTTGACGAGCATCCCCTATGCATATCCTTGCCCAGATATATAATATGCACACTGATAATGCTGGGGCTTGCTGACAGTAATGATATCAATATAGGTGTTGATTAATAACATGCATATACATCTTAAATCTGCCTATAATATATAAGAACTTATAGTCTCTGAGCTCCTCGATTTTGTAGTTTTGTTTATTTTCGTTCTTGTAGTTTTGAATTTTAGCGTTCTAATGTCTAAAGATGCGTATCTCTGGGCAGTTTTCACTGTAAGCGAATAAGCAAACAATAGGCGCACACTGACTTTAAGTGGCCGACGCTGCCGGCGCTGCGGGCTAAATGGGCTGAGAGTATACGTAATAGCATAAAGTGAGCTGTGCACGAGGAGGAGGAGGAGCAGCGTCTCCTTTTCGCCTATGCTAATATCCATGTTATGTAACGACACGAAACAGCACGAGTGTCCGTGTGTAAGTGTGTGCGTGTGTGTGTCTGCGTGTCTGTGTGTTTGTTCGGAGTACAAACTTTGGCACGATGTTGCAGCTGTGACCCCAAAACGAGTGCCAACAACAAAGACAACAACAACAACTACAGCAAAAGACATATCACACCCACAACCCCATATCCCACCCTTTGTAACAACTTAACTGGTGTGCAAAGTTTGCTTATGTAAACGAGTCGATAGTTGGCCAACGATGTCCGAGGGCCGATGAGTTCAGCTGACAAATGGTCAACTGACAAAAAGAGGCATTACATTCAGCTACCGTATATCTACATATATATACATATATATATATATATATATGTATATACGATAATGATATTGCCATTCGTCATGTTCACATTTTGTTTTTGAGTTATTGCTATTGTAATATACTTACACATTTGCTGATGGGCGCGTCAGGTTTATAAATACATTTGTTCTATAAGTATTCGCCAACTTGACGACAGCTCAATACGAGTGTCGTCCTTTCGAGCCACGCCTGCAGCACGTGTATGAAGACGCACGAGTCTCCGATTGTGGCAGCAATGCGAACGTAATTTAAACAATCAACGAATGCCTATACTTAGCAGCTACGACTAAGAGATACTCTGTGCTCGGCTCTGTAGAGCTTCAGCATCCAATTGAATTGCATGAATATATTGTTCATGTAGTGATTAATAATAATAAATAATATGTTCTTTACTTCTTTCTTCTGATAATCCGATCGGTATTCAAAACTGCATTCAAACATGTATATTCCAAATTACAATTTGAAACGTTTCTATTACCATTTGAGCAATTTGTAGTGCATGTGAACCGACAGCTTGCCAAATACATATTTGGAAAATCAATAAGCGACATGAAAGCAAGACAGCCTTTGCTAGACGATGAATTTTCAATATATATGATACTTCTGTATGTGTTATATCTAGTATTAAAAGCCACTTATGACTTTTAAGCAAAATAAATATGTCAGCACATTAACAATATTGTCGTAGCCATAGCTGCCCCTCCGGCGAAAGATGAAACTCTCGCACATTACGTATACGCAACGTGGTCGTGTGAAAAGCGTGAAATTCAGATTGACGACCTACAGCTAAAACTGTAACAGCATTGTTAATTACAATAGCCTGTGGCGCAATGTTTACGAGTGATTTGAACTTGTATATTTATAGATATGTTAAACTTAAACTAACACCTTGTTTACCTGAAAACTTTAACAGATATGTTAAAAAGTTCAAATAAAGTTACAACTTGTTTACTTGTTCGTTGGGATTTATAATTCAACAGCATATTCAAATGTGAAACATTTGCGGATACTGCATGAATAGGGAAGTGAAAGAGCTAATTTTGCGGGCCAACAAAAATTGCTTATGAACTATTACACCAACCAATATGTCAATGTCAACCGGTTACCGCAAAAATATAAACTTATTTCTCTCGCTTAAGGATAACGGACAAGGATAAATTGAAAAAATCGTATGTGTGAGCAGGCAGACACTTGTTATTAGAGAATGAGGCAGGCAGCTATTTACACAGATTGTCTGTGAACAGATTACATAAGCGTCAGTCGGTATGGGGTATTGTTTTTTTCTTTCTTTTTTTTAATTGTGTTCATGACCATGGCAACCGACAGAGCAACAAATCACAGACATTTGTAAGAAGCATAATCAACATAAATGTTAGATATATCTACATAGAAATGTAAAGCATATATCTGATATATATAGTATATATGGTCAAGTATATGCATATGACAAACCAACAATGAAGCGAATGAACTATGGCGCTCGGACTTGGTCATTTTGTACTTGAGCACTGATTAAAATGTGTTGTGCCCCTGCAGCTCGGTTGGATACTATGATGCCACTAGATTTGTGGCATGCTCAGAGTGCTCAGATCGTCTAGCCTAGTCGCTCCTCGTAGGCGTTATGACAGTAGATTTACGAGTATAGACGCGCTCGCTTTAATTTGCGCTATTCATTGTGTAGAAAAGTAGAAAAGACCTCCAGCTAGATGGATAAGAAAGAAAAAAAAAGCAAAAAAAATAAGAACCTTAAGACACGGCGCTGACAATAACGTAGGAAAGTCGCTCGCAGCTCTGCTTGAATGAAATGCCCCCGGAAAAAACCAATTGTTAGACTCGAGCTTAATATCCAACGAGCCGAATGGCAAACGTGTCTGCCTGTAGCCAGGCCGACAGTCAGACGGATTGACTAGCTGACAGACAGACAGACATGCAGACTGACTGACTAGCTAGCTTTGGCTTTGGACACAGATGCGCCTGTCTTCTTGGTGGGCGGCGGACAGGTTTACGTATGTATATCGCTGCTGCCTTTGAGTGGTGCAATAAATTTTAATCAAAATTAAAATATGTGTATACACAATAAACTAAGCAAAGTGCCTAGTGTGTAATTTAACACAAACATAAGTGCAGTGCACACACACACACACTCACATATGACAGACCCCATAGACATGCCGACCACTCAGCGCGTGTGCTCTCTTCGGCTATGTGACCATTGTGTTCTTGGATGGGCAATTGGGGAGCAAAAACTTATGAATTCAAAAAAGAGTTTCTCGCTGATTATAATCGCAATGAGAAACAACAGCTTCTTTCGCTCGGGAAAACAATGAGAGAAAAAATGGCTTCTTAGCTGAGAGATGACTTGTCGTAAACCAGATAAAGAATTTCTATCTTCTAATTACACAATCTTGATTGAAAACGGAATTTTTTAAAGTTCATCTTATAGATAAAAGAATTGCGCCTAAGGTATCCATATTCCAGATAAGAACCTATCTTGCAGCCCGCAAATAACTGTGGTACAATAAGTGTCTCTTCTCCTGCTAGTTAGTTGTATTGAAATTTTTTATTATACCAAAAAAAAAAATCTGCTTGGGATCAGTGCAAAGAATTTATTTTTGCTTGGACACTCTTAAATTTAAGTACTTTGAATGCTGCTGATAAGATGTTGCTTATCTAAACGATTTATTATCATATTTCATTAAGTTTTTTATGTGGCGCTGCCAAACCAGATAGCCAGTTTTAACATACCCTGAACCCATTGAAAATGGGTAAAAGGGTATAATGAAGATGTGCACAAGTATGTAACAAGCAGAGGGAAGCATCTCTCTAAAGCTTATAAACATTCTTGATAAGTATCAACAGCCGATTCGATCTAGCTATGTCCGTCCTTTACCATAAGAGCTAAGGACTCAAAATGTGAAATAAGAAATCTCTGTTTTCTTATTATCAATTGCAGCAAATCAATCAGCAAACCCACAATTAATTAAATCGAATTTGATCAATAGATGAAGTGGTGCAGGGTATCTACAAGTCGAGCTCTTTCGGCCCGACCGGTCTTACTCGTTTCCAGGGCACTTATATATGTATGTGCCCAATTAGCAAAGATAACAATAAAGCTCAACAAATAGATTCCACAATCTACAAGCAAAATTCGAGAATATATTATTAACCTTATGCAATACTTAACTATATTCTTTCCAGAGATGAGTACGAATCTAAAATATATATAATATTGTTCTCAATGTCTAGACGAATATGACAAATTCAACTCGATAACACAACTGTCAGGTTAATTATGCATGCTTGTATTTTATTGGTAGTCATATATTTATAAAATAATTACAGGGGTACTACGACTTAATTACCCCAATTAACTGCTACGACTGATGGTCGTGTGTGGGTTACCCCACTTAATGACCGAAAAACTGACAGTCAAAGCCAAAGTCTACAAATTCTAATTGGAACGCACACTGGGATTCGAACGTTGGGAAAATCAAATTTAAAACGCATTAAACCCGAAAAACATAGAGCATGAAATTGTAGAAAACAAACCTTGAGCATATCCTGCTCAAAAAGCTTGCCTGGCAACTGGCAACTGTTTCAAGGGCCTCTGTTAGTAGTACGCTGAAAAGATTTTTAGATAGCTCAAGCTTATCTATTCTTGACGCAACTGGATTGAACCAAGTGGGCAAACCAGTTAGTCTCAAGTGAAGCTGATATAGGTGACGATTTGCTATAGATAAGTTAAAGTTAAAAAATAATTAACAAAATACAACAAGGCTACTTACTGACGAGTTTTATTTGTATTTTTATGTTTATAATTACCGAGAATAGCAACTGATTACGGAATCGAATTTAGAGATATGATTTTTTCTTATATTTAATATTTGTCACTATAGCTCTATTTAACGTAAGTATTACAATATGGTTGAAACTAATGTTTTAATTATATCTGAACATTTTTCAATGTGTTGTTTAACGAAAGCGTGCAATTCCTGATTGATAATAATCGAGAATTGTGAGCTATACTAAATGATCCTCTTTCGACGGATTTTTCCTGTAGATAATTGGTTTGGTTGGGGCAGGGAAATGTGATGTGTCAACAACGTCAGCAGCTCGCATTGAATTGTATTTAAATTATAACAAATTGCGGCCAGGCATAGCTGTTGTATATAATATTTGTAGCCGTATCTGTAAGTGTCGACAATTGTTGTCTATGGGTGTGTGCGTATATGTAGAGATGGCATTAAATTAAATAAACATTTAATATGACAATTTAAGTAGCAGTTGCAAAGATGCCAAGTGCGAGTCTTATGCACAATTGAGCTACATTCCCGGACTTGTCGCATAAAATGCTCTCTGCCCAATTGTCCACATTATCAACGTGTGTGTGTTATGTGTGTGTGTGTGTGTTTGTGTGTGTGTTGTGTGTGGTTTGTATTATCACTGTAGTAAGTGTTATAAAGTTTTTACATTTAACTTTTTGGGCAAGGCCAAACTCAAAAACATGTGGAATATTTTTTGGGTTTATGCCATCAACATTTGTGCCGACAAATTTTATCTATAGCTATTGACTTCTCTTTCTCTATTTCAGTCTCCCATTTGCTGTCTCTTTCCCTCTCTCTGCTTGTTGATTTTTTCATAGCCTATCAATATGAAATTCATTTTCAAATTGCAACATTTTTAACCAGTCCATTTAAATTGGCTCACATCGCCTTCGATCCCATTAACTATATAGATTCTTGATCAGCATTACAAGGCGCGTCGTTCTAGCCATGTCTGTCTGGTTCTATGCAAACTTAAAATTCTTTCTGCTGCAAGCAGTACCATTGACATTACTCACTCTTCACATGTGAACAAAGTATAATTCAGATCGGACTTCTATATCATATTGCTGTCATAGTAACAATCGGTATATCCCAACCAAACTGAACATTTATGTAAATATGCTTCTAACATTTGATACTTGCTATATCCTAAGTATTTCGTAGGGACATCCAGGCTGTTTTGTGAAATAGTAAAACTTTGATGTCGGCAATTTGACGCCGGTCTACAAATTTATATAATCTTTGACCTGTCTAAGATAGCCGTACTTTCTTGTTTTTATGATTAATCGATTTGAATTGAGGGCAAGAAAAAGTTTTGGTATTTACGAGTATGCCATCTGATTTCCGCCTCAATGTCTGGCATCAATCTCAGCTTGGCTGATTGACTCCCACTAATGTTCAAATTGAGGTAATTGTTCTCGTCTCAAATGTGTGTGCTGCATGATGGGTCTCTTTGTGTGTATATGTGCCTTTGTGATTGTGCCCAAGTTCGAGTTCTACTCAACTGTGGCATGCAATACTAACAGCAGCCAAATCGTTTGAGACATTCAAAGACAAACCCCAGACAAGCCGAAGCTAAAACTGCTGATCGAACAGCAGATAGTCTTCTGCTCTTATAATATGCAGCTATATTTAATTTTTAAGCTCTAAATGTATGCATCAGACAAGTAGATAAGATCGACAATAAGATGAAGATAATACAAAGTGGTCGAATTCTGATGACAAACAATAGAAAACTCGCCAAACTGTCAACTGACTACTCCAGTCCAGTCTAGTCCAGTGACAGGGTCACATGATGACGTTAGTTTGGGTTTGGCGTCACTCGATTGTGCACCTCCTCTAGGGGTGCTTTGTGTACGTCATTCATTTCATCGATTAGCACTTCAACCGATACGCAACTTGGAGCTTAGTGTTTTAAAAATACATCAATAAATAAATCACAGAAACTGACACACACACACACGTACACACTTATCTACAAGTGTGGCCGATAAGCAGCTGAGATAAATACAATGTCATTATTCAGGGCACTTGTTTTCATTTTCACATCTACACTCAGTATAGTTATGCAATCCTGCTTGGAACTGTGCCAAATATCGCAGCCAGCTCATAAATGCAAGTCCTTCTGTTTTAGGGGTACACTCAAACTTAAAATGCTACAAAATTCGCAACAAGCAGGCAAGCAGCTAACTCATAATTTACAACTGCATGTGAAAAGTAAAATAATTCTCTGAGTATAAAGAAATGAAATCGGTGTGCATTGTATTTAGTTTTTATAGAGTTGATTAGATTTCTTTTTTATTGACATATTTAATTGAATTAAAAGTGGCGTCATTTATTTGCTGACACAATTTAATTATCACACCGCACATAAATTAGAAAGCCACTAATTGAAATAGATTTCTATAATTTCCCAGATTCGATTATTCTTACTTATTATCGCTAGTTCGGAACTCTCCAACAATTTGAATATGACAGCATATGAGTAATTTTATAGACATTAGACCAGCCCCCAGTCTTGGCTTTCGTTTAGAGGTCTTATAAATGATTAAATTTAGTTTGCACAACAAGGCCTAGTTTAAGCATTAATAAACAGAATATGTTTATTTTTTTTATTGGTTTTGGCATAATGTGAGTGGTGAATTAAGTAAAAGTAAATGAACACCTATGATTAATGTTGTGAATTATTTGTTTGTTAAATAAAAAATGATTATACTCGTTTGAGCAATAAAGAAAAAGAAACGAACTCAATTCAAGAATTGATTAATATATTACGTTCTTTTTGCTCTGTGTACATATATTCAATTTCATAAGCTTAGTTTATTCTATGTTATATCACAATCGATATATCTCTAAGAGGATGAATGTATCGGATTGTGGCATGCATAATTGTGGCATACATTATTGCCGCATTATATTTACAGCTCGCCTGCCTGACTCAAACTGTGTTTTCAATATGTTTGCATCGAAGGAAAAAATAAAAAAACAATACTCATCTATACAGCTTAAGGGTGGCTTTCTCTTAACGATATGCAAATCTATTTTTCGAGCGTTTTACAATCTCTTATCCTGCATCCTTTCAACTCACAAATGAATAACATTATCACCTTGACCGAAGTGTATACAAGTTCTATGTAAAACTAGAAAATACTGCCCCATAAAACACCAACAAAATTATCAGATTGTATTTGTCTCGATTTTGTGCTGTGCTTTTCTAAATTGACTCAAATTGAAGGCGCATGACTCAGCATACGAAATCATGTGGAGAGGGCGGAGTGAAAGGGAGTGTTGCCGCTAGCTAGGTTCGTGTTGTGCCACATAATTCTGTGCTTCTTCTTCGTTCGGATTTCTTTGCGTGAAAATCATAAATTACAGTAGACGCTTGAAACTTTGGAATATCTGCAATGCTTTTAGTTTCTTCGTTCGTTAACTTGTGGCGCTTGAAAGTATGCAATGCTTTACGATTTACAAGCTTTACAACAACGAAACTAGTTCTTAAATTGCAAATATTCGATTGTTTCCTTCTTCTTTAATTAAGGTTATTCATTCGGGTAGTTTTTATATTTTTAATTCGAAGTAATCTAAAAGTTCAAGCACCAACATATTATATATTGTTGTTGTTTTGTGTTGGTTGGCTAGGAGCAAGAAAAATTCGAGAATCGTTATTCACTCGGCTTTTTTTTATATCTTTTATTTGAAGTAATCTAAAAGCTCAAGAACCAGCAAATTATAAATTGTATAAAAAACAATTAAGACATCTGTTGGCTTATTAGAAGAACAAGCAAGGAAATTTGTAGAATCGTTAACGAAACCTAAAATAATTAAGTCAAAATATGAACGTCCTTCTGTTTGTCCATCTTAATTAATTTCCACAAAGTGTAATGAAGTATGGTCTGTGCAAGGGACACGCTCAGAAGCAACAAATTATTGTTTGAGCTGTAATTAAGTCATATCAACAACGAGAGGCAAAAACCTTTTTTTGATAATTATCAAAGGGCCCCCAAATAAAGAGAAATATAAGACAAGTAAAGGCCAACAACATTTTCTTATAATTAGCAGAGGCATGACGCGCCCCAATGACACCAATTCCGTAAAATGAAAAGAAGAGAATCAAAATGTGCCTCTGACCACAGAGGGTTGTTTCGATTCGGTTCTCTTTTTTTTTTTTTTTTGTGTTTGCCTGGTTTGCGTGAGATTCCAATGCTAAAAGTTGCGTATCCATGAAATCTGTGGCGGAGTGGGGCGAGAGGGCAGATGGAATATGTGGTTGAGGAGGAGGCGTGGCAGTCTTTCGATTGCATGCCAACAGAACTGAGCACAGACACTGGAAGTGTACCGGTTATGTAAGAAATAAAGCGGAAAATTTCCAGTCTATAAAAATAAAGCTTTTTTTTGCTTCCAGGCGAAATTATGCATGCAAGCGGTGAGAGAGACAGAGCACGCGCATAAGTGAAGGGGGGACCCACTGGATTTGACTGGAAAACATCTAAGTTTTGCGCATGAACCAACAACGACCACAACAATTAAAAAAAGTGCACGGAGCTAAAAACGTAATCGAAAGTGGCGGCCAGGTGAATACGGCGAATACGCTGCACACCGTAAAGCGCTTTCATGCTAAGCCGATCAAACACGACGCCTAATCCACGAATGCTCACCAGAGCTACGAGAGAGCGAACAGTGGCAACGAGAGAGGGTGAGCGAGTGTTAAGCAGAGAAAGAGAGAGAGAGAGAGCGCACACAGTCACTTGTTTCCGAGAGTTAGAAGTTAATGACAAAAACGAAGGAAAAGAAAATAGAAGAAAAAAAAAACAGCTTGCTAGCAGAGCCACTGGGCTAACTTCAATTTATTGATCATGTATGTGCGCTAACAGCCAAGTAGGCAGCAACAGCAGCAACAACATTTAGAAAACAGCTAAGCTCTCCAATAGGATTAGGCACATACAAACAGTGCCAACACCCGCGTTGCCATTCCAGTCACTCTTAACTGACAGCATCAGCAACCATAAACAAATTAATATACTTGACGTCGCCGCCTTAGGGCGTCGGCTTGCAGCAGCGCTACGCAAACAACAAAACCCAATAACTGACACACACACGCACACACAAACTCACACACGCATATGTACGTAACTACGAGTTTCGATTTTTTTCATAATAAAAAACGCCCGCTCAGCACTGTTTTTGTTGTTGTTGCTGCTGGTGTAAGTTAAAAAACACACCTCAAACTTATAATAAAGTTTTAGCCTAATTTAACTGGGTTTCTTCACATATTTCTTGATACACTGTTCTTATCACATGTTAACAATTGTTTGCACTTTAATTATGACTTAATTAACTTAGTTTTATAATATTTTTCTGGTAAATTATTGCGCTCAGCTCACCTCGTAATCCGACCCTAACGCCATGTTTTATCGATATGACACTTCTTATCGATTAGTCAGTTATGTGTATTTCGGCCCAGTGTTGTACAGCTATTAAGTATTCTATTTGCGGACGCAATTTGCGTTAACATGACTGTTATACATATATATCTTGGACAAATGAGAACTGCGATTTCTTTGTGTTTTCTATTATGCTTTCGACCTGTGAGTGTCAGAAATTATAAATATTTTCTTTTTACTGTCAATAATTACAAATAAATTTCGTTGCATATCTTTGGGCTGTGTTTCTAATGTTACCTTACAGCTTTATTTGCAGTCTTCAGCGTTGCCATGCTGTTGATAGCTTAGGCTAACTTAGCTAATTTTACTCTGTTAGCTCGTTGCTCAATAAAAACAGATTTAAGCAAAATCAATCGAATTGTTAGTATAATAAAAATATAATTATAATAATATTTAATTTGCACATAACAAAATCACAAGCTATTTATATTGCATAATTTGAGGCAAAGTTGATATGTTACTTGACAAGCAGAGGTGAATTGCTTGTCTGTGTCTGTTAATAATAAACATGTTTAGAGCAACTGTTAATTAACAGCATAGAGTCGTTACAATATTTGAAAAAAGCAACAGCTTAAAATAAAACCGTGCTGTGTTTATTGGTATTTCAGTAGTTGTGGCACAACTCCAGCGAATACTCATAGCCCAAAAAGGCGGCACCATTGAAGGGTATTGCACGCGCTAGCAGCATCCAGCTGCCACGAAAAATACTGCGCCAGCCATATGCTCGATAGTTGACAAGGACACAATGCATTATGCCACGAAACTTGTGATTCTCATCCGCCTGCATGATCGTCTTGACCACATCGAATGGTATGACGCAGACCCAGGATAAGACGCCCGCCCATGCGCCTGCAAACGTGGTCACAAATAGATTTATACTGGTCGCATTTCCCTGACTCCTGCGCTGCTTCACAAAATCCGTATTATCCAGATATGTGGCAGCTTGGCGATAGACGAGCATATAGATGCCATAGGGCAACACGTCGCTGCAATTGCACAAATTTTACACTCAGAGAAAGAGGAACTAGCCATCATAAATCATATCTACGTACCGACACATCATGGGAACTAAGCCTCGATATAATCCCGAGATGCCATCGTTTTTCAGTATCCGCTTAAAAGTGCCAAAAGCTGTGCGTTTCTTTCCATAGATATAGTCGTTATAGTCTGCGGATATTATTCAGAAAGAAAATTATATTCCAAAGTTGGCAAACTGAGTTCTCAATTTCAATTCTACTCACAGCAGTGCGTTTGGAGTCGCACTTTGATCAGCTCCATGGGGCATGCTATGAATGATTGCACAAATCCGGCCACAGATCCGGCCATGAACATGTTGTGGTACTCGAGCTGTTCCCGCTGGTAGTCGCTGTGGCAAACTCGGCGCAGTTGCCGCAAATGGTTGCCATAGATGCCGAAGAGTATGGAGTTGATGGCACCCGTCGACATCATGGGGAAGAGCATGCCCCTGTAGAAACCGTTGATCTTTAAAGCGTTGTCAACCGACTGCGTCTCCCCCCTCCCGTCCATCCCCTTCCCAACTCATGCTTACCCCATTGTTGCGGCTGTAGATTTGCTTGACGGCGGTCATCACAGGTGTATTGGATGCCTGCTGCCAGGTCTTGATGGTGTCCAGTGGATGTGCAACGAGAACCCCCGTGGCACCTGCACAAAAAAAAAAAAAAATGATTGCAAATAATATTAATAAACGTAGGAAACTTTGTAAGCAGAATTGGTTGACTGCAACGTAAATATATAAAAATGTGAATTTTATTTTTTAGATATTCTGCTCTTAGGCATTAAAAAATATATTTATTAATGTTCTATCGAAAAATTGTTGACTTTAGAATAATAACAAAAATAAATATATTAGTGTTTTTGAAAATGTCGCGATTCTTATTTAAATGTTTGCAATCTAAATTACATAATAAATTAATGAAAATTACCAGCATCTCCAAGAAAAATTGTTGTATTTTTCTCATTGGCCATAAAAATGATCAAAAATGCTTGTAGGTTAAACATTTTCTAAAACTTGTGTATACAAAATATAGATTTTGTGGAAACATTAATAATTATATTAATTGTTATTTTTTGCACGAATAGCAAAGAATCGTACAAAATAAATATGCTTTAATTCATTTAAAAAAAGATTACTTTCAGTAAAATAATTATAGTAAAGACAAATATTCCTGAAGACCAGAATGCTTCTATAGCTTCTAGTGCTTGCCATAACAATGTAATTATAATTAATAAATACACCACGTTGGTGTATGTAGAATGTGGCATAAATGCATGCTGATAAAACGAGAATCAGGAGGAGTAAAAGGCCCCATTGAGGCGCAAATGTTGCCGCTTGGCGTTGCCAAGAATTTCAACTTTTGTTGCCCAAAAATACGCGTTCGGATCAGGGGCAGCTCGGCACATGAACTTGACCGTGACGTCGCCGTCGCTGCTGTCGGATGATGTTTACAACTGATGATGTTCTTCTCGCCGTCAATCCGCAAATCCGTCAACAACAAGTGGCTCAACTTTAGTTTTTGACCCGATTCGATTGCATCATTCAAATTGGAAACTCACCACCAACGCAGCCGGCGACAAAATCACAATAGTTCTCCCACTTCATGGTTGTTGTGGTGTTGTTGTATTAAATGCAGTCACACTTTTGCTGATGAATTAAAAAATAAAGCGTATTTATTAACTCTGCACTATTGATTTTATATTTCCTCGTTGCTGTTGTTTGTCGACTGCATTTGGCAGCGCCAACGTTGAGACTGCAATCCAATTGGCGGCGCTGTTGTGCAGCGCTAGCAAAAGCTCGGCGAGCATTATTGCGCTCAAGAGCTGACTGGCACAATGCAAAAAACGCAACAGAAGCATATGCAAATGCACGTTACATATTCAAACTTGTAAATTGGTTTAACTGTCAATGGGTCGATCATGTGCGTTCTGCATTTCTGAAAAGCATTTGCACTGCTTGAATTTCAAACTGCTTGCTGCTGCTCTCATGAGCTGACTGCTACAGCTGAAAAATGGCGGCAAAGGCAGATGGAAATGTACGTTAAGTTTTTAAATCTTGTCATTTGTTTTTATTGTATTGTTGATGCAAACTCCTGATTTTGACTGCTTGCTAGCTGAAAAACATTTGTTTTTTTTTTGTATACTCGCAAGTATATATATATTTATATATATATACATATATATATATATATATATATATTCATTTTCTTTTATTTTTTATAATCCTTTTGTTTTTAGTGTAATTGTAATGGTATTTATTTTTTATACTCAGCATAAGATTTTGTTTAGTTGTAGTATGTCTAAAACATAGCGCTCGGTGTGCCAAAGAAAACAATAAATTTGAAAACCTAGCACAGCGAACCAAGACTCGAGAATTATTTAATGTTCTGCTTCTGTTCATAGGTTCATTATTTGTTTTGTGTTTTGTTTTTTTGTTTTTACAAGTCTAGAACATAAGAAAATATTTCACATTTTATAATTATGCAATATGTTTAATATTGTTAAAGCGCCTTATTTTGTTTTACTTTGTTTTATATTCATTATATTCTTTGTTTTATTATTAATGCGACTTTACCTTTTATTTTTATTGATTTTTTTATGATTTTATTTTTTTAGTACAGTTTTGTCTCTAAAAGTACTTAACGAGTTTTGCTTATACTTTTAGCTGGCTTTTAAGCAGCTATTTGTCAACATGCTTTTTTCTTTTTTGTTTTTCATTATTTATTTATACATATAAATACATAAAACTATCGTTAAAGTTACAATGTAAATTGAAAAGCAGGCTACAAATTAACTCAAAGCGCAAAAAAAAAAATCAAACACAAACGAAAAAAAACAAAAACATAAAACAGGACCACATCTCTTATGTGTATAGATTTATATATTTATATATATATATATATATTTATATATATATACATGTATGTATACATATATATATAAATATATATATATATTTATGATTTTCTCATTTATCAGGCATTTTCAACATTTTTTGTTTTGTTTTTTTTTACAGTTTCTATATATTATTTTGTTTTGTTTTTCTTTTCATTTTTTTCTCTTGATTGGCATTCCTATGTGAATTTCAACATTAACTAGAGAGGGGGGTGTTCAAGATGAGTGTTTTATTTTTTTTCATTTTTCATTTGGAGTTTGGATTTTCTCTAGGGGGGCAAGGGGCGGAAGAATATAGCTAGAGTAGTTGCTGTTTTTGTTTTTAGTTGATAGGAAGGCATTTACTACGAACAGTATTTTTTTGAATTTTGTTTTTTTTCCTTTTGTTTTGTTATCATATCATTATTGCTTCCCCATACGCTATAATCGAATACACTTTGCCACAGCGCTAGATTCCTAAACGAATCCTGAATTTTCCTCCTTCTCTTCCTTCTCTATTCTGTGGTGTTTTATGATGGCAGTCAAGTTCTAGAAACATGCCGAATATTTAATGTCTATTGCTTTCTTAAATTTGTTGTTCTTCTTGTGGTTGTTGATCGCATTTTGTTGTTCATTTGTATCATTCTCGAATTATTCATTTAAATTACACTCTAATATAAAGATGCAAAACATTTCATTCACACTTTGCTTAGTATTTAGGCCATAGATTCGGTTTCTCATTTTATTATTTTCGTTTTCAATTTATATTATTTTTTTTTTTTTTGCTAGATGACATTTTAGTTTTGTTTATTTAAATTTTTTTTAATTGATGATTAACACGATTTTTCAGTTTGAATATTTATTTTTTTCGACGTTTACAAACATATTTAATAATAATAACTCATGTGTTGTATTCATATCTCATCTTTTTTGTTTAACGCTTCAGTTTTTTCATTTTTCTTTTTCGAATCGTTCATATGTATGCATATCATAATAATAACTTACGTTTCACAGACACAATTTTATATTTGTATGTATGTGTGTAGGTATGTATCTTTAACTTTATGATTTTGTTCTGTTATATTAACTTTTGGATAATGCATACTTGGATACTTTTGTTGTTGTTCTTGTTGTTTGCAATGGGCGCGTGACTTGAATGAACAAACATACATATGTTTTATACATATACATATCTTTTTATATTCATTTTTGCATAATAATATTCCGTTGATTATGATATTTGTTTAGTATGAGTGCGCCTAAGTGTGAGTGTTTTTTTTTTTAATATTTGTTTTTTTTTTTATCGAATTGATTGATTGATAGATGGAGATTTTACTTTTTATTTATTTATATTTTTGAGTTATAACGGAGCGGCACAGATAATTTGATACTTGTTTGTTTTGCTTCTATGCATACCATATTTACAATGAAAGGATCCTTAAGCGAATTACTCGAAAGTTGTGCGCATTGTCTTCAAGTGTAGAGAAACCAAAAGGTTGTTGCGATAACAAAAAAAAAAAAGAAAAGCAGAGAACTGCCGCTCCATAAATATATATATTTACATATATATATATTCATTGTATTATCGCTGATATATCTGTGAAATGTGAGAAATGCTGAGTGAGTAGATGACAGTTTGTGATTGAGTGACGAGTGAGTGATTGAGAGGATGCCTACCTTAACGTAACGTTCCAATAGGTATTTCTAGAGACTAACCACAATTACTTTTATGTATATATATTTACTTCGGTTCTTTAGCTTACAACTTTTTATACAATGCATATTATTTTTTGTAATTTTAATTTTTTTTTTGTTTTTGTTTCTTTAATATTTATTTACTACGCATGCGCAACTCATTTGCTTTAATCTTTAACTTAAAGTCACACTATTTTTGCACACATACATACACGTTCATGATATAGATAAATTTATTTTTGTATTTCTATATAAATCAGCATTTATGGGGTTTATATTTATATATATATATATATGTATGTATGTATGTATGTATGTATGTATATGTAAGCCGCTTCTTTTGCCCATTTATTCATTTATATTTTGCGTCTCCTTGTGATGAATGCCGCTAAATTACTTCATTTTTTCTTTTTGTGAACCAAGCTAACGTTCTTAGTTCCTTATATATATTTACTGGATGATATATATAAATATACATATATATATATATATATATATATATATATATATATATATATATATATATATATATATATATATATATATGTATTTATATAGATGCTTATAGGTCTGCGCGGGCATTGGGCCGGTTATCGAAATAATTTTTTTGGAACAGATTTTTTGTTGTTTTGTTTTTTGAAAGTTTTGACGGCATGTGCAACACTTAGAGATAAGTAACAAAGTTTTTGCAAAGTCGCTCAGTAAGTCTACGCGTATATAACCCTAAATAAACATACATACACACATGTATATGTGCATGCGCACACATACACATGCATACGTATATATACAATGAAGATATCAGTGGGTTTTTATTTATAAGTAGGAGCTGAAAGTTGGACACATACCAGAGACTGCTTCATTTTCGGAAATCAACCGAAACTCGATACACACACATTGTATTTCATATAGTATTTTGTATTATTATACACATTTCTAATGCTTGTGCATTGGGAGCGCGGGCAATCAATAGAAAACTTTAACTAGACTGTTTCTGTGTGTGTGTCGGTGTATGTATGTGTGTGTGTTTTTGGGGCAGCTGTTCTAGGCTAGGATAGGCTAGCAACACGTCTAGTTATTTGTTGTTAAGAATATCTCAATGCGTGTTCTTAACAATCATCGAACAATCGGCTCTCGTTTTTAGTTTTTGTTTTTTGTTTTCTTTTTCTTTTTTACTACTAACACTTTTACGCTTTATTCAATTTGTTTTTGTTTTCTGTACTCTTATTTTTTGTTTTTGTTTTGAGCTTAAACCTAATTAATAATATTCTCTTCTTTCTCTTGTAATATATGTATATATTTATATGTATTTATAATATGTGTGTGGGTGTCGTGTCGTGTTGTGTTTATGTGTGTAAGTTGTATTATATTATATAGAAATTTGATGTCGCAGTTATGCTGCACTCTTCAAGCATTTTAGTAAGCCACGCTCTCAAATTCTCAATTCTCGAACTCAACGTTCCCTCCTTTCTCCTCCTCTTATGCCTCTTCTTCTTCTAGTTCTTCATCTCCTTGCTCTGCTCCGTTTCTTGTACCGCTCCAGCAGCTGCATCTTCTTGGGTTTTGGTGTCTTGTTAAACGAGTATACAATTTAGTTTTCATATTTATTAAGTTAGCATTTTGCTGCTCTTTGTGTTTATAACTATTTATCGCCAGCTCAACAATATTCATTCTTATTCATTTCTTTGATTTGATTTAATTTTATATATATATATATATATGTGTGTATGTGTGTGTTTGTTTGGGTTTAGAGTGTACGTGTGTGTGTGGGTGTAGTGGGTTGGTTTTGGGTGTGCGGAGCTGGCTAATATTTTATGTGTTGTTGTTCGTGTTGTTCTTAAACTTGTTTGTTGTGTGTTTTGTGTGTGTGTGTTAATTTTTGCATTTAACTCTTGCTGTTCTTGTTGTTGTTGTTTATTGTTAGTTTCAAGCGCGCATTGCGTTGCTTCTATTTAGTTGTCTGCCTTTTCTGATTTGTTTTTTGCATTTGCTGTCGCAGGATTATTGTCACCACCGACGCCGAGGCCGCCGCCACTGGAAAGGCTGCCGCTGCTGCTGCTATTCGACTGTTGCTGATGAGAGTTGATGGCGCCAGTGCCGGCGGCTATGTTCGACGGCTGCAGTGACGCTGCGGATGACGCCGCCGCAGCTGATGCGCTGCTGTTCGCTGTTGCAGTGCTGCCGCCTGCGGCGCGCCCGCTGGAACGATTCGATTCGAGTTCGTGCAGCTTCTTCCACAGCTCTTCGCGATCACGCTCACGCTTCTTTTCCCTGCAAAAAACCACGAATCAAATAGAACAATCAATAAATAAATATGATTCACGACTAGCTTTAATTATGCCACCCACTTTTGCCTTTCCGCCTTGTAGCTGGAGGTCAGCTCGTCGAAGAGTTTTGAATTCATTTCCATAAACGTCTTCAATACATTGTAGACAAGTGCAACGATGGTCTGATTCCAATGCTCCTTGCTGATGCGATAGAGCGCCGGGAACATGATGGGCATTATAACAGCGTTGTTTTCCTCAATTAGCGACATGGCATATTCATTGTTCCACAGATATAGAGCACGTTCAGCAACCTAAAACAAAGATTTGGTGTTCAATTAAAACCCATTCAATAGGAAAATCGATTAATTTCAAACCTGAAAATGTGGACTCGATACGCATTTGGCAATCTGGCGGAACAACGGCTCCTGTATCTTGACAAACTGCGGCGGATCGATCACATCCAAGATCTCCTCAATTTCACCCAAGAACATGACCTCCTTTTGGGAGCAGGTCTTAGGCCAGAACTTGAGCAGACCACGCACCACCGGATCGGTGAGGAATGGATCCTTCTCTAGGAATTGTACAATGCAATACGCCAGCTGAGCATGATAAAGCGACAGGCATTTGACTTTGTGCAGCGGCAACAGAACCTTAACCAGAAATTGTTTATGTTCCGCCTTCAATGGCAAGGCGAATCCGTTAATGATGCTGCAATACAATCAAACAGCCAATTTTAGCCAATAATAAAGATCGAAACAAGTTTTTAACGCTTACCTGCCAAGTATCTCGAGCAGCTCGCCAACGCCATTAAAATGCTCCGTCTCATAGATGAACTTCAAAAATATGTTGTTGATCTGTTTTCGTATAAAAGCGCGTAAGCCTAAGAATTTCCCATAGATGCGATGCAAGACCGTCTTCAGAAAGTCACGCTCGCGCGGATCCTCCGAATCGAACAGTTCCAATAGCTGCAAACATTAATTATGTATTTAAGAAATGTGAAAACAAATCAAAGATATCAAAATTTAATTACCTGCAGCACAAACTTTTGATCGATCACACGTTTGCCAATGGTCGCCTGAAAATCTTGGGATTCCAGAAAGCGCAAGAACACCTCATAGACCAGCTGCAAATGGGGCCAGGAGGCCTCCAGTGTTGGATCATCCTCTTCGGGATCAAAATCGGGATTTTCACTGGGCGGCAATGTGCGAAATAAATTGCAAGAAATCTAAAAGAAATAATTAAGCATATAAGGTTAGGATGAGTTATGGTTCAAAATATTATTATAAATTAGATTATAAATATTTAATAACTTCAGTTTTTCAACAAAATAAAGTTTTACCATTAAAAGTGTTTCTTGCATAAATTATTTGGCTAAATTTGCAATATTTTTTATGACATCTGGTAAATTATTTTGACTTTGATCGTGTTTTTAATCACATTCGCATTACTTATCCTAATGTGACACTAATCTTCTATGTATACAACAGTCTAAGTTGTATTTAATTGATATGATATTATAAAATGAATTAATTACCATGCGTATTATTTCGGGATAGACTGGTTCCGTAAGCACGCCACGCCCGTGTGTTATATAGGTGGATAGATCATTGAGAGCAGCCCGTTTGATTTCCTTGCCCTTTAAGTCCGTAACAGGATCCATAAAGTCAAATGATACGCAGCACTGACGTAATTTCCGTATAAAGAGCTCCTCCTGTTCCAAGCTCGAGCAATCGGCTATTGATTAAATGACGAGAATTAGTTTCAAGATTATAGGTATTCATTAATTAGGTATTTTTGATTACCTTTTAGAGGCGGCAATTGCTGCAGCTCAACATCCTGAGAGTTTCTGTAGCGCGAGGAACCTTGACTTTTTTTACTCTTCTTTTTGAGTGAACGTTTGGCGAACGGGTCGATTCGATCCACAAACGTGCCCGATGACATCTTTTCAGATTTGGGTTCGTTTGAATCGTTGGCGGTCTCCGTGGCTGACTGTGTGGTATTCAGCTTGCCGGCTTTAATTCCAACGCTTGCCAATGAAGAAATTTGATCGTCCAACGCCCCACCGGCTGCTGCACCAGATGTGCCCACCACGCACACGCCCACACCACCCACGCCCTCGTCGCCGTCTTCGTCCCCGAAATCGCTGCTGAGGATTGCGACCGGTTTCTTGTCTTTGCGCGTTTTGCGTAGCCAGCCAAAAATTTTATGTGTTATGTTGGCGACTTTTGCCGTTGAGTTTGGCGTTTTGCAATTGTTCGCCCGGACCGCGCTGATGCTGCTGCTGCCTAACGGTATTCTGCGCTCTTCTATATGCTGATCCTGCTGCTGGTTGTTGCTTTGTAGTTCTTGTTGATGTTGCTGGTGTTGTTGTTGCTGCAGCTGGTGTTGTTGATGTTGTTGTTGCTGGTGTGTTATGTTGATGGCGGTATTGATGCGATATCGACTTATCTTGGCATTTAACACACGTTGCCCGCTGAGAAGTAGGTTCTTTCTATCCAAATAGTTGTTGCCGTTGCAACTGTGCTGCCGATTAGTTGCGTGTTGTTGTTGTTGCGGATATTGTTATTGATTTAAATTCGTTACACTGCAATTGTGAGAGTTGCATTAATAAGTTGTGAAACAGTAAAGTTTGTCAATAATGATCTCGATTCAAAAGTCAAAAGCTCCTGTTCTAAAAGTTGTTTCATTTGCAAATATTTATATTATATTTATTTTAACAATACTGAAAAGCTAAGCTATTTTATGCCTCATTTGGAAATAGTAATATAGATTATATATACTGCATCCATTAAAAATGGCAGAACATTTAGAATCGATCCAATAATGTTTATATATATTCTGGAAGCCAACTTCTCGTATACCACAGATAAAGTTTATTTCATTTGATCGATAGAAATCGATTTTCGAAAGATCAGTAAAGCCTACTATTTATTTAAAAGCTTCAAAAGCGTTGAGGGTATTTTCTTGTCGAGCTGCCTCGCCTAGAAAAGTCCCCAACTTGTTTAAAATGTAATAAATATCATGTTCTTAAGCATGACAACCAACTCCCACATTTCAATCAATTTGATAAAGCTGATTATAAATTCTGCACAATATACTTTGCCGACATTTTGAATTTTCAAGCGAACAGAACACACGCTATTTATTTAAGCACTCACCTGTGTATTTTGTGTGTGTGTTAGTGCGTGTTGTGTGTTTTGTTTCGTATTTGTTTGTGGCTATTTTTGTTGTTGTTGTTCTTGTTTAATGGAGGGATTGTTGCATTTCTTATATGCGCCTTATTGTTGTTGTTGTGGTTGTTGTAATACTCGCTTATAGCTTCTAGGTTGCTTCTTGCTCCGCTCTGAATGGCACATCAATTCGTTTCGAGAGAGTTGCAGAAAAATTTGCTGTCGATAAACTGCTCGCTCACAAATATTTTTATATTCACATACTTCTTGCTCTCACGCTCTTTGCTCTCTTCTCATGTATGTTTTTTTTTTTTGTTTGTTTTTGCTGGGTTTGTTAGAGTAGAATTCCTTTTGGTTTTATCGTTTTGATTTTTGGCATCACATGCACTGCAATGGAGGTAAAAGAAGCAGAGTAACATTAAATCACACCGTCATAAATAAAGGAAATACATGTTATAAATACAACAACAAAAAAATAGAAAGAAAAATAGATATAACTCATAGTTTGATATGATTGAGCCAAACGCCATGAAACGTCATGTACAATAATGTATTTTCTCTTTTGTTGAATGCCTTTTTTTTAACCTTATCTAATCGACATGCTTGTGCTGCTCCCTCCTCGCTTTTCTGCTTATCCCATATCTCTGGCTAGATAGATAACACGGGCGACATTGAGGCAACTGTGATTTCAGGTTTGTTAACTGAACAAAAACCCAAATGAGGTTTTTCTTTTGTGCTTTTGTGTGTTGGTTCTTCTACTTTTTGCAAATGACCCCATAAACCGAAACTGGCGAGCAGCAGCAGCAGCAGTTGGCGAAAATGTAAATGATGCCGTTGATGGATTGACGTTTGCAGCTAACAGCATTTGGCATCGCTCGATAACCGCAAATGTGAATCGGGTTTTTGGATTGAGGAAATACGCGAAATTGACAAAATTCGAGGGCAACATTTCCATTTGCAATTCGATGTTTGACAATTGAATTACGTTTTCTTCACATAGAAGTCTCTGGTGTATCTTTTAGAATGTTGTCTCATTTTAACGGAGATTAAAGCAGCAGCAGTTATAAAAATTAGCGTTTTTTTTTCTCTTTATATTGGCACTGCTTATAATGAACAGTTGAATAGGCCGTTTATGTAGTTGAAAATCAAATCAGAGATTATATAATATATACATATACGAGGTGTGTTCAAAAAGTATCGCGAATTTTGAATTTTCGCGGGTTACGCGGGTTTATATATAATATATACATATACGAGGTGTGTTCAAAAAGTATCGCGAATTTTGAATTTTCGCGGGTTACGTATAATCGAATTTCGATTTTTTTGTAGCGTTATGTTGGTACTCATGTCTCTCACTTATGCCGACAAGCTCGGACATTTTGAATGTTCACTTAATTGTTGACAGCTGCTTTGCTTGCACGTGTTTTGGATCGTCTTCGATTTTTACCTATTCAAAAAAATGGATCAAAGAACCTGTATCAAATTTTGTGTGAAAAACGGAATTAAGTGCGCGGATGCATTCCGAATGTTGATTGTGGCATACGGAGAAGCTACCTTGGACCGAAGCAACGTTTATCGGTGGTACAAAATGTTCTCAGAAGGCCGAGAAGATGTGAACGACGAAGAGCGTGCCGGACGCCCGAGCACTTCAACAACAGACGAAAAAATTAATGGAGTGGAGAAAATGGTATTGGCCAATCGTCGAATCACCGTTAGAGAAGTTGCTGAGGAGCTAGACATATCGATTGGCTCATGCCATTCGATTTTTATCAATGATTTGGGCATGAGACGGGTCGCCGCGAAATTCGTACCAAAATTGCTCAATTGCGACCAAAAACAGCATCGCATTGACATTGCTAATGAGATGTTGGACTCTGTCCGCGACGACCCAAATTTGCTCCAGAGGGTCATAACTGGTGACGAATCGTGGGTTTATGGTTGAAGATTGGAAAAACCGTTGGCACAAGTGTATAATATCTCATGGGGATTACTTTGAAGGGGACAAAATAGATATTCATGAATAAATAAATAATATCTGAAAAAACACAAAATTCGCGATACTTTTTGAACACACATCGTATATATTATATATTGTTTAGCTTGGAGCGTTGGCTTTCAATTGTCACGTTTGACTGTCTGACTGACTTACCAATTCAAGTATTATTTTCTGTTTTAATGAAATTTGCCTAATCTAATTAATTACATTTTTGTTTTGACTAGAGTCGAGTCCCAAATTGAATTAGGCAAAAAAAATATTATGTAGAATTTCTCGGTCAAGTATATTTATTGTATGTTAAATTAAATTTTTAAGAATTCGTTGAGAATTGAAATGAAAAAATATTACATTTATACAAATAATAGAATCTTAAGTTTATTTATAAACAGCAGACTGAACATTTTTTTTGATTCGACTCAAACAAATAAATTTTAAAAACTTCATTTAAAATTATTTTTATATATCACTTTTATACCGAAAACATTGATCAACTATATATTGGTTTAGCAGAGAGCAAACAATAACAGTAACTTAAAGTCTACGGCATAAATAAAAATAAACATGTTTTATGACGTAGTAATCCTAAACAGATATATTTTTTATCATAAGTAATAATTGCAGCAAAAGGTAACAGCTATTTAATTATAAAAGCTTAAAAAATTGGAGACAGATATACATTTTACGTATATTTATTTCCAGCATCTACCCCAAATAGTCAGTAAAAATCCCATGAGTCACTTGGCTTTTCAATTGGATTGGGATATGTGTATATATAAATGTACATATAGACTTCCTTGCATCTTAAATGACCTATGCATTCGTTGCTTAACTCAAGCATATGCTCTTCAGTTGCGTCTAGTTCAGCCACAGGGGACATATGTACATACATATATGCAAATATATAAGAACATGTCTTTTGCTTATGCCAAGCACAATTTGCACAATTTCGCATGCAAGTGAGGAAAAAACCAGCGAGCCGACAACCTAGCTAGTGGAAACATGTTAAACATGTCAAAGACAAACAAACACACACATACATACACACACACACACACACACAATAGATAAATACACACACACACACACACACAATAGATAAATACACACACACACCCACACATTGAGAGCTAGCCACAGTTGCTCTTGTTGTGTGAGAGAGCAGGGCGTATGAGTGACATGACGTTAAAATGCGATCGACTCTTACCTGCTGACATCAGCTGTTCAGATTGCAAATGGTAATGGAAATGAAATTGTCGAGGGGCACGTGGTGTGTGGCATGTGTGGGCGCTTGAGTCGCATTGTCGAACAAATAAGTTACCAATTGCTGACCGGAACTGCAGAGACAGTGGTAGCTGAGTTTGTGCAGCGGGTTTGGTGTGCATATTATAATGATTCTTATTGAAATAGCAGCATGCAGCATATATATATGTACACATATATATAATTTAGACTTGTGTGTGCGTGTTCTTAAAGCGACAAAATGCTTGCGAAATGCATTTTACACGAAATTGATTCAATTAATTTTAATATGTAATGGGCGTGGTGCTAGTGTGAGTGTGTGTGAGTTTGCTGGGTAAATGGCAACACACACAAGCACACACATCAACACAAACAGGCGCAGCACAGTCGGAGATTTTATATAAGTGAAATGAAAAGGAAACCAACGAAGTTAACGTTAACACTACCAGAGACAGCTACATCGACAGCTGGGGACGCAATTACGCTTACTACTATTATTATGCTATTTCCCCAAGTATAAAGAGAAAAACAACACGAATGAATGAACAAAAGGAAGAAAAAAAAACACATTAATGTTGCTTTAGGGCAAGCCCAAAATAAGTACAACAATATACAAGGCTGCAAATACAATTAACCCATCGCCAGATACTCTGTAATATAATTTATAACATCATTCAATTTATGTGGGTAAAACTATAAGAAAAAAGTTTAAAAACAAACAGTTGACAAAAAGAAAATATTCTGAAGATATTGTTATAAAATCGTTAAATTCCAAATAAGTGTTCTTCAGTTCTAAAAAAAAATCAAATCGGATTTATAGAGATACGGCGTTCGAGATACTGAAAATTTCACTTAGTTATAGATTGTAGTTGTACATTTACATGAACAAGATAAAAAAAAAAGATTTTTTGAAGTGCTTCGAAGATTGGAAAAACCGTTGGCACAAGTGTATAATATCTCATGGGGATTACTTTGGAGGGGACAAAATAGATATTCATGAATAAATAAATAATATCTGAAAAAACACAAAATTCGCGATACTTTTTGAACACACCTCGTATATATATATCCTGAGTAAAAATCTCTAAAATTGTATATAGCCCATTGCATCAATTGCAGTGCAAATAGCGTAAATAATGCTCAAGTTCTTTAAACTTCTTTGCACAGCTCAAGCATATTATATGATTCATGTACGTACATAGATATATACCCGTCATCATCATTATATACGCTCTCTAGTTATTTGTGCCCGTGGTGACTAACCTGGTTGGCTGTTTGACTTTTTGACTGACTTGCGTCTGGTTGTTCGGGTTGCCCATTGGGAGTGAACGCGGTCAACAATAGGTTGTCTATTGCGTACATTTGTTGTGCATTTGTTTTCTCTCTATGAGCGTCTGACCTTATGACTTTATTAGCCAAGCCAAAACATCAACAAAATAATGAGACAGGTTTGTTATTGTTGTTGATGGTCTTGTTGTTGTTGTGTGCTTGCCGAATGTGTGGCAGGCATTTTCAAGATTTTCCTTTAAGCACTTGGAAAAAACCGTCATCGTTTCAGCGTTTCAGTGTCATCGTCGTCATCATCATCATCAGACTGCGATGGCGTCGCTAATGACTAAACCGCCCAACCCCAACCCACCCCACGGTCTCTACGCGTATCGCGCGTCCTCTCTTTCTCTGTCTCTTTCTTTCTCTGTCTGTCTGTCTCTTGCTATCTATAACGACTGAGCGGTTTCTCTCGTTCTCTCTATGTGCTGTGCTCGGCGCGTGTCTATTGATTTTCTGTGCATAATCGATATATAAATATTGCAACTGCCTAAAAAACTTTTGCCAACTGTCAACTTCGGCATCATTCAGCACCCTCCCCACCCCTCTCCCCAACAAAGCTACGCGCACCCCTCACCCCTAATGCCCACACCTATTGTCAAGTGTCTGTGTTGTTGTTGCCTCTTCGGTTTCGTTTTTATTTTCTTGCTATTTCTTTTCAGTAGTTTCCCTTGAAGTGGGCTCATCGAGGGTGGGGTGGGGTGGTGTTGGAGCTCTTGGGCAGTGCAAATATTTAATGAATATTTTTCATTGCTTGATTTTGATTTGATTGCGCTTTCCGTTGAGCATTCCATGTTTTTTATATTCTTGTTGTTGCGTTGTTGTGTATTTATGGTACTCTGTTGTTGTTGCTGCTTGTGACAGTAAAAAAAAAACAAAACGTGAATGGAAAATCAACGTTTTGTTATTTCAATTGCTTATTAAATGTTTTTATTTTGTCACCAGTTCTATTTTAAAGAGCTCTACGCGTTTAGTTGATAGCCCTTTTGAGGAGTGTATATATATATATATATATATATATATATATATATATATGTATATATATATATTTATAGAAAAGGTATAGGAATATACTCTTTAATTATGGCTCCAGATCAAGTTTTTTGTTCTTTATGCTTTGAGGGTAAAGTATTTGTTTGCAAATGCCAACTCGCTGCAAATTGCGCACTACTTTTTCATCATGCCCCAGACTCCTTAGTTGCGACGTACTTGAAACATGTCTCAAGAAATTGGCATTGGCGCTTCGCTTTCGGGCAAGAGGGCTAGGGTTGGTCTGACAGAGCAACTGTAAACTACGCAATAATATTTTGCGCACGTTTCCTTAGCGCATGTGGTAGCCCAGCACACAAAAAGACAAACACTTGCCACATGCCACACATGGCCACACATGGCACTTGGTAAATCCTGACATGAGTTCAGGGGCGTTTCATACAGAAGTAACTTGGCAACGATGGCGATGCAACCAACCGCCTACCACGCCCTCATCGCCTGACCCCGCACTGCATCCGTCAGCGCGTAAATTGCACAAAGAAAATGCGCGTGTGAGAACGTGAAAATGCGTCAAGAGCAAAATGCATTCAAAGTGTTCGCCGGGAAGGGAGGCATGCCTGTGGAGAGGGAGAGAGAGCAAAACTGTGGAGAAGACGTGTGTGGGTGCATTAAATACAGTTGGCGCTCGTAAAATACAAATCAAACGATAATAAAAATTTTGTATAAATTTACGTTTTCAAATTTATACCATGGAAACATTAACTAAATTCATTCGATGACTGCCCTCGTTGTACGAATATCGATTTTTTAACAGCTGGGTTCAAGGTATTTCAGTTAAGCTGTCTCGTCTAAGGCATTCGAACTTTTTATTCATTAGATGCGTATATAGGATGGAAATCGTTTAGTAATTTGAATATTCAAGAAATCTACATTCATATAAATCTAAAACTGTACTTAAAAATAAGAAAAATAATATAATAAAGCTCTGCAGAAGTGCAGAAGCATCTCCGATCGAACGAAGCATATATACGAGTACTCTTGATCAGGATCAGTAGCCGTGTCGATATAGGCATGTCCGTCTGTTCGTCTGTATGCACAAGTCGATCTCAAAGAAACTTTAAATTTTAAATATAATTTTCATTTACTGCAGGCAAATCAAGTTTATTTAATTTTGTAGATAACTGGCCCTGTTCCGAAAACCGATACAAATCGATTTCAGATTGCAATATAAGACAAAAAGAGCGGATAAAAGCGCAGATTTTTTTTAAGCAAAACGTATATTCATATCAAATCAAATTATATTAAACTACTCTTATTTTTCTTTGGTTTAAAAAAAAAAACGTTAACAGAATTTTGCAAACCACTTAAATATTTAAGTCCGCTTAAAAATTAAAAACATTTTGCACATTTTATTCGACTTTTGAGTGTACTAATTAGCTAGCAACCACTGTGCTTTTTGGGTTACTTACTTAACTGGTTGCCCAATTAAGTGGTTCGTGAGCTGCCTTGTTCAAGTTTAATTAGCTAAATGCGAATCCTGCACCAACACCCCCCTTTCCAACCTTGCAACACGACAATGGAAATGTGTCATTGGGAGCAATGTATTTGTTTCTATTGTTAGAGTTGACCTTGAACTTTGGCATCATTGGTTCATTAGGGCTTGGAGCAAGCAGCCAAGCCAACATTGATATCAGCACAACAGGGAGTAATGAAATCAATCAAATCAGTCAGCCATCAACTGGCTGCTGTGTAAGCCAAGTGCAGCAAAATAAAGGGTGGGAATTGGTCAGGGAATGTAATATGGAAATGCAAGTAATTGCGTGTGTGAGTGTGGGCGTGTGTGTGGGTGTGTGTCTGCCAAGCAAACCGATGCATGCATATGTATATGCTTCTTGTATGTGCAAGAATAATGCGCTGTTAAATTTGCATAAAGTGAAAGGAAATAGAACAATAAGTTTTATAAGAGTTCATGCACAAACACCAACACATACCACACCACCACCCACTACCCCCTATGCAGCAACAGCAGAAACTAAAGAATCGAAAGTTTTCACAATGTGTGCGGCTGCCTCAAGGCAGCTGTTGCAAGCGACAACAACAATAACACATTGTAAGCGTTGTGAGTGGATGACTGAGAGCGAAAGAAAAATACCAAAGTAGAGAGAGAGAGGGCGACAATGAGTGGGAGTGACAGTTTTGGTGGCGCTGCTGTTTTGCTTACATTTCTTCTTCTTTCATTGAAAGCAGCTGCTGCTGTCCGCCACCCATTTTGAGGGGCTTGCAATTTTTATTTGTTTTGGTTTCTTTTCGAAACAGGACACACAAAAACACACGCGCACATTAAGCATGAATCTTTATACACACATACACACACTGCCAAGTAACCAAGCAAATTTCTCCCCTGTTTTTCAAATTGGGTCAAATCTAGCTGGGAGGCAAAATGGCAAAGTGCATTAAGCTTATGATTGACAGTTAAACGGATTTCAAAAGATTTCATTCAAAAACAAAAATCAATATTTGCTTTTAATCTACAATTCTTAAATTTCACAGTATAGTAAAAGAAAACTTAACTCTATATAGAACTCTATATAAGGTGGTAAATTCGATTCCGATGGTGTTTTATTCAAATTTCAATTTCTTACCAATTCCGCTGGAATATCGTTTCTAATAAATTGAGCATTGTTAATAAGTATTGCTAGCAATCCACTTGCATATATACTTAAATTTACATAGAGTTATTCAATTTTCTAAGCAACAAATTCCAAAAGGGGCGGAAATTGAATATGACCCAGTTGTAATCTGTAATGTTGCATGAGTAATTTTCAAATATTCTGTACAATTTACAGTTTTCAGTAGGTCTGCACTAAAATTGTTGTGAAAACGTTTATGCACACCGAAAAGTATATATTCTGAGTGAGAGAGGGAGAGGGCAGACAGCAGCAGTCAACAATTGTGACATGTTAAAGCGCATCCTGTGGGGTATTGTCTTTCTCCCAGTTGCTGATTTAAATGCATTTTTTGTTGTTGTTGCGTTGCTTGAGTGATAGTCAATGACAAACCGATTCAATTTATTGATATATTGATAGCTCAATACAGTGTTTGCATATGCTGCTCACAGCCACAAATTGACGCACAAAACTCGCTGCTGAGTAATATCAATTAAAAGAGGCACCCCATTGGGTGGCACAACAACCACAACAACAGTAGCAGCAGCAGCAACAGCAGGCCAACATAACGGCGCAAACGCACGCAATAGGCCCAGTTATAATGTTGTGTACTACGTCATAAAAATAGAATAGAAATGCCACATGCAGCATGCTTTGCTATTTTAAGGTATCTGCCCCCAATGGCGCGAAAGGGGTGGCTGCGTTGTGCGCCATCCACAGCAGTTATAATTATTGCGTAGTTGCAAAGGTGTTTCAGCTGAATAAATCAATTGCTGCTTTAGAGAATTTTAACAATAACACGTAACAAGAATGAGAGGTTATCTTGGGCATACCGACAATTAAATACCCTTGCAGCCAGGCATTCCTACAGAGAGATAAACCTAAACCGAAATATTAAACTGCTTTAATTAACCGGATTTTCTAATATTATATTTATATCTTGCTTTTACAGTTTATATCAGCCGTTATTTCGTGTAAATACTTTAAAACACATTTTCTCTTCAATATCAAAAGTAGAAAGAAATCAATTCCTTATTCAAATATAATATTTTCCTAAGATAACCCTTCTATCATAAAAATTATTTTTATCGACTCGACTTGTGACGCTGACCAATAACACATATAATTTATGGAAGAAGCATACTTCACTGCGTTAGAAATATGAAAATAATATTATACTCGTAATAAAGCAGCTTTATCGTCAACTGGCTGATTGACTAAGTTACTGTGCGTTGAGCAGGTCCAAATATACCAGGACATACCTTCTAGTTATTGAGTTTCAAACGGAAATTCATTTCTTGATACTGCTTACCTAATAACCTAATATAGTCTTAGCTAATTATTATCAGCAGCTATGGCCTTGACAAAACAAAAAAAAAGAGAAAGCACATAATAACAATAGCAAAATGTCTAGGCACATCATAATTGCATCAGCCACACAACCACTGCCGTGTTGAGTTATGGTGTGGTGTGCTGTATGTGGCATGTAATATTAAATAAGAGACATACAACATAACTAGGTAAAAACGAACAGTTGGTTGGGCCAACAGCCGCAATAGCGAAGCAAATGACGAAATCGTTAAACTGTAAGCAGGCCAGACACAAAGACAAATGTCAACAACAAAGAAAAAAAAAAAAGCAACAAGACCAGCAACAGCAGAAAATTTCTTCAATTTAATTAAATAATTAAAAACAAAGACATGACCCCGGTCAAAATTGCCAGAGACAAACGGTCGATGTGAATGTAAGTCTAATTAAAAGCGACAAACAACAACAACAAAAACAGAACATTCTCCACACATAACATGCAAAATTGGTTTTAGAACACGCGCCAATTTCAACTTTTGTTTTTGTACAACATCTCTTATCAGCAGCAGGGCATATCATATGAGGTGAGACGCTTACACAATCTACTCTCTATATACAATCTGTATGATTGCCTTGATAGCCAGATTCCACTATGCCCAACATTTTCATTCTTTAAATTAAACAGCTGATCGGCCTGATTTTTATTTGCTTTTGCCAAATGAATAAGAAAATAATTAAAATCTAAGACAGGCGATAACCACTTTTATGAAAACAGCCCAACATTTAAGAAAGAAACCACCGAATTAAAAAGAATTTCATTTTAATTGGCATTCAATTTTTATAAATTATACAAAAATGAATTACAATAATTTAATTTTTGTAAATACACAAACTGATTAAAAAGGAATGTGAAAGGAGTGACATTTGTAAACAAAAAATTAACGAATACTTTGTGTATGAGCCTAATACAAAAGCAGTTCTTATAATGTACATAAATGATTTCATGATAAGATATAAATAAAAACAAATAATATGTATATATATATATATATATATATATATCGGCAAAACTATCGCATATAACTTTGTGACATTTGCTAAACTTATTACAAATTGCAAATGCTCAACTATTTTATGGGTGTTGTGGTAATATTCGCCATACAAATGGGCTACTAGCTGATTGTGATTTATGGTACAGCAACTAAAACCACACATTGGCACAAAATTTATATCGATTGTCGTGGGCCTCAGAGAAATCAGTGTGGATAAAAGATAATAATTTGTGGCACAGCAGTTTTACATATATAAATATTATTGACTGTTTCGCTATGAACATTCGTTACATTCATGAATGTCTACAGAAAATAAAGTTTTAGACGATATATTTTTCATATGAGAAAACATTCTGTAGTTTGAAAACTCGCATTTTAGAAATTTATGATTTAAATTGTTTTCTTATCCATTTCGCAGACAAATAAAAAGAAACCGATCAGCTGCTTCATTTAAATCACGCGGTAATTTTTCCACTCATCATACACTGAATGTGAATGTAGGAAAGTTTGGGCTTAGTGGAAACCGGCCATAAAATACAATTTCTATAAATTTCTATTGAGCTTGGTGTGTATGCTTATCAAACAGTACCCACTTTTGCACTTTTACTGTTTGATTTTGCATTTTTTCTTTTTTGTATTTTAATTAGGCGATTTGAGTTATGATAAACAGATATAAAGCGCCGCGTGGGCGTGGCTGCCGGCAAGCCAGCTAATGAGTGCCTCACAAAAAGAATATGTCGCATAGCGAGGGACAGATAAAATTTGAATGTAAAAAACGAGCAAGTGCAGATAAGATAAACACGATAATAATGCCATGCCCACCCCAAAGGGGGGCGTAACAAGTGCCGAGTCAAACCCAAAAGGCACTTAACATAATTAACAGAATAATTATGAACCTGTGACCAAGCAAGGTTAAGACTGTGTAAATAAATGCCAAGCCACTAATTTTCTATATATTGCTTATATTACAACTAGAGATCGATTAGTTTCTTCATTCTACAGTTTATCAAGATCACTTGACAGCTGCATTTCCATTTAGTTTTGATAATCATTTAAATCCAAGGCCAAATGATTTCATGCATCTGGCATCCGAAGAAACTGAAAAGTATGTGTTCCAAAAATAAACTTATTATTTTTATTTAAGAAATATTCAAAAATAAATGTGCTAGCGAGTTTACTGCACTTGTGTATGGTACAATTGCTAAATCGCTCAACGCTAAATGGAACAAAAAAAAAAAGAGAATGAAAAAAAGCGAATTCATTTCCCCGATTTTTTGTTCGTTTGGCAGCCAATGTTTTGGGGCGCATCTAAAATTATATCATGAGCTGAAACGCTAAGGAAAAACGTCATTAATTGCAGCATTTAATAACAGCGAAAAACGAAACGAGCAATTTTCTTTTGCACATGTGTGTGCGTGTGTATGTGTGTCTTTGCACGAGTGTGTCAATGTGTTTGTGTGCTGTTTGCTTAATGGCTTTTCGTGGCAATTATGTGTGTCCGTCTGACAACTGATTTTTTACATGTTTCAAGAAAAACGTCAGCGGAGAAAATGTTCTTTTTGAAGTGTCGAATATTAAATGCACTTGCAAAAATATGAGAAATATTGTATATAATATTGCCAATTATATTAAATTCAATATTGTTCATTTTAAATATCTCTGCCATAGCCAATAAGTTAAAAGAATATACAAATTGTATTATTTTCTTTGAAAGAGTTTTCTATTGCCACTTCAACTATTTAAGGAATTTCAATATAAAAAAAAAACTCTGCTTATTGAAACTTAACCATGCAGCCGAAAATAAAAACAAATTGAAATTTCACTGCATTGTATATCAATTCCATGAAAAAGGGAAAAGCTCAATGCAATTTATTCTTCATCCATACAATAAAACGTGAAGCTGCAATTTGTAGAACCTATTTCGACGTATTTGTTTACATTGCTGAAGAGTTGCCACAACCGGTGGGGAAGGGACCGACTCGATTGCTTATGGTATTGAATGGAGTTGAGAGAATAATGTGTGTTATAGTAGGCATACACATATATATATATATACACACACACCAACCTCTATATATGTAGAGCAAGTTTTAACAACGGGTGGCGGCGGCAGAAATAAATGTAAACATGACAATAATAAACGGGAAACTGAGTCTGCCACGCCAATTGGGTCGCCTACGAAATTAGTTAGGGAGTTACTTTTTATATGGCGCGCAATGACAGGTACGAAAACAACAATAACAACTAGAACAACAAGTGCTGCATTAAGAACTGCAACAAAACAACAAACTACGCTAAACGGCGTCTGAAGCAAAGCGATAACAACCTAATCAAAAATAAATAAAGCACAGAGAAAACACTGCTGTGTCGACTGAAAGATACTTTGTTTCCGGCAGAAGAGCAAAGTTGCATTTGAGACTTTTCATGGGTTAAATTGTAATAGATTATTTCTTGGCATCTTAAAACAATTTTCATCAAGAGAGATAGATATAAATCGAGACAGTGAAAGAGAAAGCAGCTGAATAAGAGAGAAAGAACTTGAATAAGTTATAAGTGTTCATAATTGAATATTACACAAACATTTTACTTTTATAAATAATTTAAAATATCAAATACTAAATAATATAACATTTATGTACTCTGTTTCCATTTTAGAAAAGCGTATTAAAAGAGTTAGTGGCAGTTATCGAGAAGTACAACTTCTTGATCTTATATTTAGTAGAACTTTTGCTTTTATAGTTCTGTGATTTGACTTTAGCACAAATTTGTTTGGGGAACATAGTATTAAAACAGTTAGTGGCACTTACCGAGAACTGAATGCTCGTGTAAGTTTTGAATTTAATAGGGTATTTTGTCCTTTTTATCGTGCTCATTTACTCAGTTCTTAAGAAAGTCATAATTATAGCATTTCTCTATACTTGTGGCTTTTGACTATTTTGCCATAATTTGCGGTATTGGCGAAGTTAAGCGTATGTTTATTAATTCCAGTTATAGTTAAACGTCCTTTTAAATTTAAGTCGCTTTTTTTTAATAAACTTCAGTTCATTTTTGGCTTTAATAGTAAACAAAATTGGTGGAAGCCTACATTTTGACCTAAGAACTAGCCAAGACTGCCAATAAATCAATAATTCTTACTAAAGCGGGAGTTTGTGACAAACCAAATAATAAATTGACATATTATAGGGCTGAATGAATTTATAATTCCCACTGCACGAGTCCAGTCTAATTAGATGGTTTCAACATACCCAGGTTAACAATGAAAGGAAAATGTTAAATCTGAAGTATAACATTACAGATATATTTTTCATCAGGTAGACAGGAAACTAAATAGCTACTCATTTATTGAACGGGTGCACAGTATCTCAAAAGAAACCAGATAGAGATGCATACAAGGTTGCGAAGGCGCCCACAGAGACAAAAACGTACAAGCAACGCCTTCGTTGCTGGTAAATTGGCTTTTGGCACGCTTCTAAACTGCAGCCGAACAACAAAGCAAACACGGCACAAACAAATAGCGAAAACGAGAAGCACAAAGTACAACAGAAAATAGGTCGGGATCTGCAGTAATTTGATAATTAAAGCATCAGATTTAAGCAGAAAATCACTCAGCTCCAAATGTGGAACGGTCTTTATGCCATCAAAGGATAAAAGACTTTAATCTTAATTTAATTGATCATAATAACAAGAACAGTAAAAAGACATTTTCTATCGAGACTTGGCTGTATCGAAGTATGATTTAAATGACTGATTTGCAAAACTACCAAAGCAATAGTTTTTATGCATTTTTCTTACTTATGCAACATTAATAAACTTGTATATATTCACATAAATTTAAATGACATCGAATATTTCACATCGTTATGTGGAGTAGAGATGTTTTTCCGGTCTCAACTCTTCATAACTGTAATAACTATTGTGCAAAATTGATTGCGACAAGGCAATAAAAGCAATTGCAATTGCCTGTGGATAAAAGTCACGTTCAACGTATTTGTCACATTTTATATTTTAGTTACTTTTCGCATTTCGATCTTTTTTTAGTCTGTCAAATACAAGTGTGTAGTATGAATTATTATGAAAAAAATATAACAAATAATAATAATAAAAACGTTGTAGACAATCGATAAATTATGGCTTGTTAGCAAATATTTGATAATCGCATGTGGCCTTTGAATTTATGTAAATTTTAGCACATTTTATATATATATATATATATATATATATATATATATATATATATTCATGTGTAAGTGCGGAAGACAACATATCGTTAAAAGAATAATCAGTCTTTGTTAGAGGATATTTTTCAATAACACACATCTATTGAGCTTGTAAATTAATATAATAATCTCCAAACATTAAGTACTCGATTTGTTGGCCTTTCAACAATTATTTTGTACAAAGTTAAATATTGATTTGCTCATCGCCTTAAATTACATACGAAAACACTAAATCAAAGCTGACAATTGATAACAGGCCTATTTTTTGTGCCGGCACTGTATTTGTATATCACTCGAACACTTCACACAATTGTGTTAATTTGCAGCGGATCTGGCAGCACTGGGTTGATTTGAGTAACTGCTCAATCGAAACTTGTTAATTGGACGAGAGCAGGTTCGGCATTCAGTCAGTCGATCAATTAGAACCCGTTCATTGATACCCCTGTCGGGTGTGTGCTGTCCAATTGGTATTTTAACGGAAATAGAACAAACGTCCAAAAATGGAGCGCCCTCTGTGGGCAGGTGGGCAGACACAGCAAAGCAAGGTGGCCACTTCCGTTTCGTTATGTTTGTTCGCTCGCTCTCTTTCGTTCGCCTTTACGGCTCTCCGTTGAAATAGGTAAATAAATAAATAATTGGCCTACCTCAGATTCGCAGCGGAATTTTTATTGAAATCACTTATTTACACATTGCAAAAGCCGATTTTATCGTTAACGAAAAAGTTGCACTTTGTTCGCCTCTGTCTTTTCTGCATATGTTTCAGTTTTTTATCCCAAATGCGCGCTTAAAAGCAAGGCACGGCAGGCAGCCAGGGTAAGGGGATAAATGCGACAACACATGTAAAATAAAAGCGACGACTGCGACGGCTACTGCGAAACGACGTGGGCAAAGACGTTGACGGCGACGGGTGGGCGTAGGGCAGGCAGCAGGCAGCAGTCAGCAGCAAGCAGTCGTCGTCGCACACAGATCTTGTTAAAGCGAATGCGATGATAAAAGCAATAAGGCGAGAAGCGAAAAGCAAAATACAGCAGCAAATTATGAGTGTGCGTATGCCTGTGTGTGTGCTCGTTTTGCATATGTGTTTGTGAGTATATGGTAATAATGTAGGTGAAATATAAGAATCAAATACGAACACAAAAAAAATGCCAATAAGAATGACGACGTCTGCTAGCAAGCAATGACAGCAAGACAGAGCGCACGTGAGCGAGAGTGAGAGAGAACAAACACTTTAAGCAGAGCAGCTGCTTGAGAAGAGATCGCAAAATCAAAAAAATATAAAGACTTTGATTTCAATTTGTAGACACTCATTTTTTTATGTACATATTTATATATATATTTATTTTTTTTACACGGTAGTTAGGTAACGTTTTGTCTACATGAGTTATGCTGCTCATAATCTTAACACATTCTTTATAGCCTGTGACGACACACACACACACACACACATAAGCACTTACACACACACATACACATACACACACACATACACACACACATACACACACACACTCACACACACACTCTCACACACGCATATAGACAGGCATATATACTAGCAAACATACACTGCTGCTGCTGCTGCTCTGCTGACTGCTGCGAGCAGCCAACAAAATCGATATTCTAAAAATAATATACTTTGAAAAATACAAAAAAACAAAAACAAAAAATAAAGAAAAAAAAATAAAAAGGAAAATATAAAGCACAAATGAATTTCAATTGTTGCCAGCAGCAGCGACTGACTGCCGGTTGCCCCTCTATGTACATAAATACATATGCATGTGTGATTGTATTTGTAATTATGCAGTACATACAAATTGATTTACACTTCTACAATTTAATTGCGCACTTAAGAGATTTGCATTTAGTTTTGTAGGATTTGCTTGCAAAATATGTTTAGCTTCTTTTTATATTTGATATTCTCTTTCGGATTTCGTGCACCCAACAACCGACGAAGACAGCGACGTACGGCAACTAAAACGACGTCGCGACATCGCTGCTGCTGCTGCGGCACAAAGAAAGCCGTTTTTTTTCTTCTTTTTCGGTTTGCGCTCTCTGCTGCTGCTGCTTCTACATGCATGTATATGGGAGCGTGTGTATGTGTGTGTGTGTCTCCCCTAAAGCTCGAGAGCCACACACACACGGAACGGGGACCAAAGGAATGATACAAGAAATAGAAAAAGCACTTGGACTAAAGAAAGAAGAAAGGAAAAGAAAGAAAGAAAAAACAGCGGCAGCTACGCGAGTTTATTTATTTTCATGTAATACGGTAACACTGCGAAAGACACAGCGCCGTGTTTGGCGACAGGTGGAGAAAAAGAAGAAGCAAAAGAAGAAGAGCAGCTGCACTCGTTCTTGTTGTTGTTGTAGTGTTGTATAGTAAAAGTAGCGAAATTTGTAGTAGAGATAATTTGTTGGGGTTGTTGCTTTTGTGAATCACTAACACTGACACACATACACACACACACGCATACACATGCAAATGCTGAGCGAGCTCCAAAGTGGTGTTCTCACCACTATGTGGGGTGTGGTGAGTTCCAATTGAAATAACATCTGAATATGTATTGAATATTTTTCTTGGACACAAAACAAAAGAAAACGTATGCCAAAACACACACAGGTAGTTCTAAAAAACTGAAATCTAAATTTAGCTTTTAAGATAGATTTTTTGCTTGGAAGTTATAGCTTAAGTTTAGCCGGTCGGTCGGCAATTAAAATGTTTTAAATATCATCCTGGGAACAACAACAACATTCACAGCAACTCACCACAAATGATTGTTTCCGCTCTCCCGAACTTTAGTTTGAGCGTATGCGTATGCGGGTATATGTGTGAGTATGTGTGCGTGTGCTACTGCGCGCACTCTCTTTCTCACTCTTGCTCTTTTGGCTGCTCCCACTTGGCAGAATTTAAACACAGGGCACAATTATTTGACTTATTGTGCCTCTTACTTAATTTTGTATATGATTAATTTTAACACAATCCTGACAACGTCGCTTGGCAAGCAAGAAAAATACCTTTGCTGCATTAAATGTTTTTGTACATGTTGCGAAACACACGAAATATGAAATATATATTAATACAAATTCACACCTTTAATTTTTGTGTTAGAGCAGCGCAGCTGCCGTGCAAAACGCGGCGCACGTACACACTCAAAGCGGCGACGACAGCGACAGCGACAACGACAGCGACGACGACGACATTCGCATTTTTTCACAGTGCGTTTGGCGTTTGCTCAACCACTTTTTTTTGTTGTTTTTCGTTTATGATTTGCATTGACTATGGCGAACACACCTGCCACAATTTCAATTGAAAATCATTCCTGGCACTTTCATTTACACTTTGCGACTATTTAGTGCAGCCGGTGATTAAATTTTATGCCAAAAAATTTCAATTTTGTCAAGCGGCAACTTGCGATTGTTCACACAGACACAGTAGAAAGTGACGCCATCTTTAAAGGGGTCGCTGGACGTTCAGTCTTGTGCTAGTGTTGGTTATTACGCTGCAGATTTCTGAGCGGCTGTTTGCCCTCTTTAATATCGATACATGGTATAGATAGATAATTTGAAAATATTAATTAAAGATAAGTAAAAGTTTGTAATTAAAATATTATTTTCAACTTGATAACAAATAACTAGCAGAAGTGTGCAACTGTTGTGCACAATTTAAATTGCATCGATGTGGCAACATCGTAACACACGAACTAGGTGGCAGCACCATCTTCGATAACAAGTAATCGACTGGCAAAGTGAATCAGAATGAAATAAACGAAACTCAATTGATTAGCAAAAACGGTAAAAAAAAGTGGTTAATTGGAGTAATTTGGCATAAAGCAGCAGCGCATTTTGAGCCAAAACTCTCTCGGCGTGTCCCACAGTTGAAAACGGTTTTACGAGTAGCCCGCGACGAACCGCAGCAGCAAAAAACAGAAAAGATGTCCTCGTTATCCGCATCGGCGGAAAATGTGTCCACAATGGGAATTGGCAGCGGACCCGATTCCAATTCGCATCATGGATCCGATGGTGGCTCAAGCATGTGCCTGGAACTGGCGCTGGAGGGTGAGCGTCTCTGCAAAGCGGGCGATTGTCGGGCGGGCGTTGCCTTCTTTCAGGCAGCTATCCAAGCAGGCACCGACGATCTACGCACCCTTTCCGCCATCTACTCGCAGCTGGGCAACGCCTACTTCTATTTGGGTGACTATGCCAAGGCGATGCAGTATCACAAGCATGATTTAACACTAGCCAAATCGATGAACGACAAACTGGGCGAGGCCAAATCCTCGGGCAATCTGGGCAATACCCTGAAAGTCATGGGTCGCTTCGATGAGGCGGCCATTTGTTGTGAACGACATTTGACACTCGCTCGCCAACTGGGCGATCGTCTGTCTGAGGGACGTGCCCTCTACAATCTGGGCAATGTCTACCATGCAAAGGGCAAACATCTTGGCCAACGTAATCCGGGCAAGTTTGGCGACGATGTCAAGGAGGCATTGGCCAAGGCAGTTGAATTCTATCAGGAGAATCTGCAGCTGATGCGCGATTTGGGCGATCGTGGAGCGCAGGGACGCGCCTGTGGCAATCTGGGCAACACATACTATTTGCTCGGCGATTTCCAGGTGAGTTTAATGACCAAAATTACCAACAATCTGCCAGGACTCAAGTCAAAAACTCCTCTTTTGTAAAACTTTTTTAAATGAATTTTTGACGATCGAAACCCAGTTGAAAGTCTTTGAATTGGTCTTTTCAATAATTGGTAATACGAGTATATTAAAAGAGTCATGTTCAAGTCTTCAATATTAAACTATTATTTTTGGAAATATTCTTTTAACTTATCTGTTTGACATAAGTTTGAACTTAGAAATTTTCCAATTTCGTTTGGATTTTCATGCAGTATTGCAAAACATTCTAAAAGTGGTCTTTACTAATCGTTCCATTCAAAATGGATTTGTGTAGATTTGGGTCAGCTTCAGAAGTGACTTAAATATTTAAAAATCAAATAACTTGGCTTTCTCAGCCTGCGACAATTATAATCTGCTTTGCTCTATATATTTCGCTAATATCCTCTCTATCTCCACACAGGCTGCCATTGAGCATCATCAGGAGCGTTTGCGCATCGCGCGTGAGTTTGGGGATCGGGCTGCCGAGCGTCGAGCGAACAGCAATTTGGGCAATTCGCATATTTTCCTCGGCCAGTTCGAGGATGCCGCCGAGCATTATAAGCGCACACTGGCCCTGGCCATGGAGTTGGGGGAACGTGAGGTGGAGGCGCAATCGTGCTACAGTCTGGGCAACACTTATACGCTGTTGCACGAGTTCACCACAGCCATTGAGTTTCATCATCGGCATCTGGCCATTGCCCAGGAGCTGGGCGATCGCATTGGCGAGGCGCGTGCCTGTTGGTCGCTTGGCAATGCCCATTCAGCGATTGGGAACAATGAGAAGGCGCTCCAGTTTGCCGAGTCACATCTGCAGCTGGCCAAAGAGCTGCGCGATCCCGTTGGCGAGAGCACGGCTCGTGTGAACATTTCTGACTTGCGCAAGCTGCTCGGCTTGCCGGAGGCGGAGCATACGCCCACACAGGAGGAGGAACGCTCCAGTGCCTCAGATCACTCGGCCAGTGGTCATCAATCAGACAGCTCCGAGAACTCGCAGACTCGCATGGTAAGCGCTGGATTCGGTTCGAAGTCGCTTTGCTTAAAATTTGTATTGAAAGCAAAAGTAAAAAGTAACTTTATCAAGATCTTGGCTTTGTCATCATTTTTTCTTTGCTGTTTATCTGTGACTCATAATCATAAAATTGCGATAAGTTTGCTTTATATCAAGCCGGAAACTAAAAATTGAGTTTTTGTCGTAGCACAGCTTACTGATATCTTGCGATAATATTCCATTTTGTATTGCTTATTTTTTGAAACGAACTATTTAAATTTTAAAAAGGAAATCAAATTCACTCACTCGATTCTAATTAATAATTAATGATATTGTTAAACAACAAGTAGACGGAGCTACCCACTAATGGGAAACAATTGTGAAAGCGAAAAGTTTTGGTTTAGTTTTCGAACTTTTCAAAGTAATTTTAAAATTCAATCTGAATGAATTCAATGAAATTCCTTATTTCAGCAACATCAACTTGTCGCATTAGATTTCTCAAACATTATTAAAACAATTCTATTTTTGTTTAGGTACGCGTTCGTCGCCAGAGCATGGAGCAACTGGATCTGATCAAGATCACGCCGGATGGCAAGCGTTTGCAGGAGGAGAAGAACAAGGCGACAACGGCCGCCCACTCAAAAGCCAAAGAGGATGATTTCTTCGAGATGCTCTCTCGATCGCAATCCAAGCGCATGGACGATCAGCGCTGCTCGATCAAAATCAGCAGTGGAGCAGCTGGTGGAGCAGCAGCCACTGGCGCCACACGCAAGCCGCTGGTGCAGCAAAATTCGCTGTTTGTCGACCCCACCAATTTGCCGGGTCTGAAGTCGCCGTCGTCGACAGTGACGCCGAGCAGTGGACATGCACCACTGACGCGCAGTGCGACGACCACTCAACAACCGGATGATGCATTCCTCGATATGCTGATGCGTTGTCAGGGCTCACGTTTGGAGGAGCAACGCTCCGAGTTGCCGCGTGCACACGTTACCATGGATGTGGAGGCGCCACAGTTGCAGGCGCCCGTGGCAGCCGCTGCGACTAGGAGCAGCGGCACCACCGTGCCCGACGAAGATTTCTTCTCGCTCATCATGAAAGTGCAGAGTGGCCGCATGGAGGATCAGCGTGCTTCGATACCCTTTGGCGGCTTTAGCAATGCTCAGCGTAATGCGCGCAACAACAATAATAATAACAACAACAACAACAACAACAATGCTGGCCGAGGTGGTGGTGCAAGTGGTGCGGCTGCCTCCAAGTAAACGCTGTCCCAAATTTCTGTCCATGTTTTTTTTTTTGCCGGCGGCTGCTCTTTTATCATCATTTTGTTATACATCGCGTACATTTGGGCCGCTATTGGCTAAGATTTATTTTATAAGATTTATATACATTGAAATTGAAACAGTTTTTGTTCTAGCAACTAAACAAGTAACCAAATATTTATATTGTTTGGGTTATAAACTGTGCCCAAATCGTGTGCATCGCTGCTCTTCCATTTCGATGCATTTGTTTATTACTCATACCAACACACACACATAACCACACACACACATACACACACAAGATAATACATAAATATGCATATATGCAGATATACAAAGCTATACTAATATGATATTGATTTATTTCTCGAGCATGCTTCTTAAATGTCCAAAAATACACACACACAATTTTAAAGATATTAATGTTTGAATTGCATGTAACTAGTTGTTAAGTCAAAAATAGCCCAAAAATATCGCATTAGAATGCAGCATAATAATAATTATATATACAGTGATCGCTAGAAAAATGCATCTTGCACTAATTCAAATCTATGTGTTTTAATCAATCTAAAATGTTTAGTTTTATACCTTTTAAAATATGGAATGATTGGATTTGTATATATATATTTTTTTATTGTATATAAATGAAAGATTTACGGAAATTTGTATAACTTACACAAATCCAAAATCGAAGCTGGTTTCATTTTCTAGCGATCACTGCTCTTTTGCAATTCTTAGTGAGATAATCGTGACTTTATTCAATTGTAATAACTCTTTAAAACTCTAAACAAATCCAACAAACTACTTTCATCCAGATAAGCAATTGCATTTTCAAATACTTTCCAATTGTAACAATGAGTATTGCATTTTTCTATTGAAACATTTCTCTCGAATATACTAAAGAAATTTACATATATTATATGAATTGATGTATTTCTTTTTTTCGAGATATTGACGGTATGCTTGGAGACTGCTCTTTGAGATCCGGCGCCGTTTTAGCATATAGCCTACTATACACATATACATATACAAATACATATATATATATATATATATATACATACACATACACGGATATATAATTATCTGTATACAAAGAAAAACTGATCGACGATGATCAATTGATTGATTTATTGATGAAGTGAAAGCCAAATTTATGAATGTTATTAATGAATGTATATTGAGAATGATAATTGGAATCAGATCAGCTGAGTACGTAACGTATTATTAATTATTAAAATCAAACTTGTTTGCTGACAACTTGGATGTTTCTCTTCAATTGCAAAAGCAGTTGTTTTCTAATTTACTACTTTACAGCAGCAAGAGCAATACGAGTATAACTATTGCTTTGATATTGCTACTGCTGTCAACTTTAACAGAGCCAACTGAAATGGATGCTCTCAAAATATACAATAGCAATAGCACAAGCGAGAGCACAAAAATATCCCTTCTGCTCTCTGCTTTTGTAGCAATGCCACACGGAACGAGAGCAAAACGAGAGTTTGTGCTACTGCTACTGCTATAGGAATCCCAAGTTTTCTTTGCTCTTTTGCTCCGCGTAGCTGCTACTTTTGAATAAAGTTTTTCATTTTTTAAAAATGTCTAACAAAAATGCCCAACACAATAATAATCCTGTAGCAGGGAGCACATGGGCAATTTATATACACTTGCTTCTGATATTTCTCTCTCGAATTTCAGAGCAGAGCAGAGCAGGGGGAGAAAGAGCATTTATTTCAATTTTCTGCTATTGGCTGGGCAATTGCTCTGCTAGCAGTAGCAATGGTACGACCACAAACTGCAAAGGAGCGTAGCATTTTCAATCAGAATCATTAAACAAATTTCAATCAAAAAGGCGATTGTTCGTTTTTAAAGCTTTATTCATAAATTAGTCGTCTTACAAGCCTAGAAAGTACATACAAACATACATATATGATAAGTGCCTGGCATGCCACCAAATGCAGCGTGGGGCATGCGCCACTCGGGTGTGCAACGGAGTGGCCAATAATTTATTTACAAATTGATTTATATAATTTAAATCTTAACAACAACAAGTGAATCAAGTTTCCCCTACGCCTTGCCACCCTTAATACTCTCCGGTTGTGTGTCCTCCAGCACGAAGATGGGCAGCGAATACTCCAATGGCTTCTCACAGCTCGTTGCCACGCCCTTGGGATAATCGTAGGCGTTCTTCTGGAGCGTCTTGTGCCAGCCCCGCTTCAGCATTACATAGACCACAAAAACGCTGACAAGGAATGCCGAACAGCTGGCCATCACAAACATGGCCAATTGCACGGATTCATCCGGTGCGGTGGCCGCTTGTGCCACTGGTGGGGCAGCGGTGCGGTGCACAAAGTGTGAGCGCGTTAGATCCGCTCGGAAGTGACCACCAACGAGCTGGAAGCCACCCGAACTGATGGCCGTCTCGATGGCGAAGGCCATGTCCACCTTGGCCTCATTGTGCAGCTCGAAGCGCACAATGACCGATCCATCAAAGTTCTCCTGGACACGCAGATTCTCGACAACATCGCCCAGCAGCTGTTGCAGTTCACGCCGTATCACATCGTAGACATTGCGTACACTGCTCCCGCTGCTCCTGTTCGTCATGTGCAGCTCAATGGAGACGGCCTCGATGGGCACATGATCGCATCGCTTGTCACCCTGCCCGAAGACGTGCGTCGCCTGCAATTGATTGCCGGCAGCATCGACGCACCAGCAGCTTCGTCCGCTGCACTGCAGCGGCCGGAAGGCGCCCGCCTCATCACAGTCCACCGGGAAGGTGGCTGTCTCCGCCATGGCGCGACAACGTGTCGTGTTCAACTGCATCGGTGCGATTTCCACGGAGAGCTGTGAGTCGAGCAGTGAGTTGGCCAATTCCATAACTCGCTCCGTAACAGTGGCCGCTGTTGTTGTGGTCTTCAGCTTGGCATCCACTTCATCCAGATCCAAATCCTCGTTGGCCACATCGTTCAGCTGTGTTAGTTGGCCAATGAGCTGCTCCATCAGCGGATCACCCAGATCGTAATTGTTGCGATTGCGCGCCTGTCGACTGTTGCAGATGGGCTCAATGTCGCGGGTCAGTGTGCCCTTGAGTGGTGCACCCTTGCGATCCGCACACCAGCACACACCATACGGACTGGGCGGCTGCTGCTCCTCCTGCTGCTGCGTTGCCGCCACTGCCATGGGACTGGCAAAGGCGCGACTCACAATCTCAGTGGGACGCGGTGTGCTTGGTAGAGCGGGCTGTTTGCCCAGGCACTGCACGGGACTCCAGTGGCCGGTGATGGGATCACAGCGTGGCTGGAACCACACCGAAGAGTGTCCACTCCGCTGGGCCGCCAAGCTGTTCTTCAGCTTTAAACGTTCGCACTGGGTGAGCACTGGAAGGGGAAGACAACCGGTCTTAAGGATCAGATAATTTATCAAAGTAAACAAATTTGTTTTTAAGTTTATTCCTGTTGGTTATAAGTATAATTTGTATTTGAATATAATTTAAATTTGATTTAAATGTATTCTTTTTTGGTATTGATTTAATTTGTTGTATGAAAATAGTTTTATTTTTCGTTATCAAAAATTGCTAAAAGCTGTTAAATTGAAATAAAATTTTCTTTTCAATTTAATTAAGAATTTAATTGTAGAAATTAAAGTACAGAAAATCTTTAACAATTTTTCATTTAATTTGAATAGAATTCAAAAGTTATACTTTATGCAATTGATTAAATTTTATATAGAAAAATATTTGTACTGTATTAAAAATGCTTTACAAATTTGGGATTTATTTGAAATTTGTAAAATTCTATCATTAAATGTCTAAAAAACAATAACTGAAAATTGCTCTTGTTTTTCTCACCTGGACAGACGGAGTTGCAGGCAAGTTCATTGTGGAATAGATTCTTGGTCTGGCAGGCAGCCGCCTTGGCATCGATGGCCACCTGGACGCACTTGTTGGCCTTGGGACTGAAGCGATAGCGAGTGGAATTCAGCTGCGTTGCGGCGCTGGCCAGGCACAGATTGTCCATGGACTCGAAACAGACGTCGCGTGTCTTGGAGCAGCAGACACCACGATTACTGACCGGATTCAGCTGGCAGGTGTGTGTCGTGGGACACGCCTCGTGCTCATTGTGCGGACCACAGCCGACATCGAGATTGCCCTGCTGCAGCGGATTGCCCTCGGCACAGACCGATGCACGACGCGGCACACAGATGGGCATCTTGGGGCAGGGACTATCCACGCACACGACACTAATCAGTTGGCATTCCTCGTCGCTGGCACAGCTCAGCTCATCGCAGTAGTTGCGACACGAGCAAGTGGCGCAACCATTGGCATCCAGTTGATAGCCGCTCTCGCAGCTCACCTCACACTTGGACTGCGGGCACGCGTAGCTGGAGTTCGCCCGGCAAATGGGTGTGGCCGGTGACTTGACCCTTGTGCCCGCCAACGGCTGACCCTTTTCATCTACGCACCAGCAGTGACCATCTGGGGAGCATTGCACCTGCTCCCATTTGCCGGTCGCCGGCTCACATTGAGCCACCGTCATTTGGCGAGCGGGTATGCCCAGCTCGGAGCTCTGATGCAGTTGTATCGACTGCAGATGCTGGCAGGCGGTCTTCAGCTGTGGCTCGACGCACTGCGTCCCGCAGCCGTTGGAGCAGCAGCGACGCGAGCCCTCGCAATGAGCATCCGTGCGACACTCATAGGCACAGATATTCGCATCCAGATTATCAGTGGGACCCGGTGGCACCAGATACGGACACTGTCCCGGCTTGCGCGGCAGACAGGCGGGCACTGGGGGGCAGTATTCACCTTCGCAGCTGACATCGACAATGCGACATTCCTTGCTGTCGCCGCAGGTGACACCGTCACAGGGATCCCGGCACTGGCAGGCAGGGCAACGAGTATTCGGATCGAGTGCAAATCCATATTCGCAACCCATGCGACAGGTGAGATCCAAACAGTCCAGTTCCTCGCGCAGCCGCTGGCAACTGTCGTCGCTCACATTGTAGCCCCTCGATTTGGGTATCTCAGTGCCAAAGCTATCGACGCACCAGCACTGCTCCACCTCCATCTCAACCAGATCGTCAGCGTCAGCAGTGGGCCGCTTTGCTGCTGGCGCCACCTTCTTCAGATCCGTCTCGAATAGCTGGCCCAAGCTCTGCTGTCGCTCGGCGCCCATGTCAATCACCTTGGCACTGCGTCCCATTGACATCGCTGGCGCCACTTGAACCCTGAGCGCACTGTCATCCACCCGGTAGAGTTTCAAGCGTTCCGCATTGCGCCTGCTGCGCTTGCTGGACACACTTTGTGCCGTGCTCAGTAGCATCCTCATGCGGCGTATGGTATTCTCCTCGAGGATCTGTCGCTGTTCCGCTCGCGTCACGCGAATCTTGCGCAGCTGACACTGTCGTCCGGCATAGTCACCCTGATCGGTGCAGCGAGGCGCTGGCATTGCCAACTGCATGCCCGCCTCGGTGCCCTCCATGCGCTCCGAGAAGTCACGCAGATATTCACACACTGCACAAGGAATAAAGAATTGGGAAATTGTATTGTATTCGATTTGTGGAGGATTACTATGGCAAACACTTACTGGTTTGCTGGCGCGTCGTCTGCTGATCTTCGCCAGCCGTGCTCGGCTCCGGCACCGGGCAGCAGACGCTCTCCGTTTCACGATGCAGTTTGGTGCACTTGTACTGTTCGGGGCACATGATGTGATTGCTCATGGATCGGCCCTGCTTGGCCTCTGCCTCGGGCTCAAAGAAGGCGGTTGGCTGGAAACTTCTCGCCTGACGCTCCTCAAAGCAATACATAACCTCGCCGCTGACGGTGTCCGAGAGTGGTGTGCCAACGTCACAGGGATTGGAGTAGGCCAGATCTGGCTTGCAGACGGGCCAAGAGGTGCACAGCGAGGAGCCAGACTCACACAACGGATCGGTGGCCACCTCGCAGTGTGAGCCAAGGGCACACTTGAAACCCTCACAGGGTTCCGAGCACTCGCAGGTGGGACAGCCATTGTGATCGTTCTAGAAGGGGAAAGATCGAGTCAGAGGAATATCAATTAAAATCTGTCTAAAATATTGGCTTAAGTTTGGTAGTAAACTAAAATAAAACGCAAAATGAAATGAAGTGAAAACCATTTTGAAACTAGAATAAATAATAGAAATCGGAAATAAAACGTTAACAAAATGTATAAATTTGAATTTGAATTTGATTAAACAAATTTATATTGAAAAAAAATGCAGTAAAAAACAGACAAATCATGTTTTGAATGTGAGGAACAGGCTTTTTTAGTAAGACAACATTTCAAGTCACTCAAAGTTATTTATCAACAAAAATCCAATAAAAATAGTTTATAAAAAAGTGCAAACTTAAGATGAAAGTATTTTATTTTGAACCGAAATGCTTGGGAGTTTTAGTGGGTTTTAAAATGGCAACTTTATGGAATTCAAGGTTTAATATGGGCCAACTTAGAATCTATTTTAAGCCTGTTCTTGGACTTACCTTGAATCCATATTCACAGACGGCAGCACAGATATTTGTGTCGCACTGCTCCATCTGGAAGCTGCGGGCATAGGAGCGACTGATCATGTTCTCCCAGCCATCGCAGTTCACACTGTTGGCGGCGCCCATCGACTCCTTGATCTTATGGCCGGTGCGAGGATCGACACACCAGCAGACGAGGCCATTCCGTGAGCATTGCCTGGGCGAGTACTGGCCACCAGGCCCATTACAATCGGGCACATAGCCGCGACCCTCGCGCTCGTTGATGGCCAGTATATCGGAGAGGGCTTTGGCCTGATGACATCCAGTCACATTGGTTGCCTGCTGGCAGTTGAACTGGCAACCCTTGGTGAAGCAACATTTCTCCATGTTGGCACACTCGAGATCGTGACTGCAGGGCGATCCACACATGTAACCCGTGCTCTTAGTGAAATGCGCTTGTTCCGGTGCCGGACAGACTCCCGGTTTGTGGAAGGTCAAGGCGCTGGGACAGCAGACGCCATAATCATTGCCCGACTCAACCATGCACTGATACAACGGCGGACACTGCGGCTTGCCCGAATCCTGTCCACACAAAAACGGTCTAACACTATCCTCGATGGCCAGCGGGAGTCCGGCTGGACAGTAATTGGCCAGGGAACGCGCCTTCTTGCAGGTGGGCAATGGTGGACATGGCTCCGATTTGCATTGCACTTCCTGCAGCTGGCAGGTTTGTCCGTTGGGACAGTCGAAACCATCGCACGGATCCCGGCAGCGACACACCGTGCAACCGGTCTGCGAATCCCTTGCGAATCCCGAGGGGCAGAACATGCGACAGGCAGAGGCAGCACAATGCGCCGGCTCCTGGCACTGCACTTGGGTGCGATTCGTATTCCTAGTGCCGGGCAACTCCACGCCATACTCATCGATGCACCAGCAATCCTGACCAGCTCGTTCATTGCTGCACTGAATCCGCTCAAATTCACCAGTCTTCCTGCAACGCGGTATCCGCACAGATCCTGCGGCTGCACCTGATCCAGCTGCCTTGGCGCGACGCGACTCTGCGCGTCTCAGATGCTGGCAGGCAGTTAAATTGGCTATATAATTGGGGGAAAATGTGAATTATTGTTTTCTTCTTCTTTTTGTGTTCATAATTAGCGAAAAGCTCAACTTTCATCTGTGAACCTAAGACCAATTCTTAGTTTTCGGTGCTACCTAATTATATGAAATCACTAATGAGAAAGTTAAGCAAATAAATGTAGAAATCGAAGAAGCTGTAAAGATACAAAGCAAATTTCTAAAATGTTCTTCAAAAATAAGAGTGTTTTTGGCTAATTTTCTATTAGACTTGGCTGTTAGCGAAGCAAAGAAAAATAAACAAAAAAAACTATTATTGGCAATAATATATCCAAATGGTCAACTAGGTCACAGCTGAGTTTAGTTATTAATTAATTGAATGATTGTATAACAATATAACTCAGCATTTTGAATTTCACTTGAAAGTCTTGCTCCACTTGAAATACTTAGGAAATAACGAGTATTTTGCCAGAGTCATCTAAGTTTTGATATACATTTTGTTTGATATATTTGTATAATAACCGACATATTCTTTCTATATCCTAAGTTGACTGACGCCCGTCATTTTTTTTGTCAAAATATGGCTTATTTGGTTTGGCTAACTTGGTAAACAAAAAATGGTTTCATACAGTTCCAAAAATATCTGCAAACTGGGCAATCTTTCAGACGCGAATGCTCGTTAGTCAAACGTGAGTAGCTGGTTTATTTGAACACACTTGACAAATTGGAGAAAAAATGTGTAAACCTTAGGTTAACAAGGATGAAGACGAGGCACTTAGCTTTAGTTTGGCATACTTTCGTGTTATTCAACTGCAGTTACCACAGCACAGCATATAAAACACGCGCAGCAACAAAAAAAAAAAACCCAACAGCGACATCAGTTTCACTTTTCGCAAACGTGACGCGTTCATATTGACAGATACAACAACAATAACAGCGACATCTATGAGCAGCAACAAATTGAAATTAAAAATTGTGTGTAAATGGCAGCAGCTGGCAGCGCCAATTGGTTGTTTAAATTGTTGCCCGCTGTTGTCGTTGCTGGTTGTCTCAGGGCCAACATTGAGCGCTTTGTATGCGAATGGCGCGATCGCATACGGGTTTGTCTCTTGGCCAAAGCGGCGTATGCGCAATTTACTGAAATGGTCCGAGCCATTAACGCCGCTGAAGCCATATTTTTTATTTGTGCTTTGTATTATTTTTGTCGTTCATAAGGCACACTCATAATGTCTATTGCCTGCCCAATGCTTGTGTAATGGAGCCATCATACACTGCCCACCCACCGACCCCTTTTCCTGCACGCAACGCTGCCTTTAAGCGGCTTTCGCAAACATCGACGATGCGCTCAGTGAGTTTTGGTTCATCGTTGTCCACTTGCCACTTTCGATGCAATCCAATTCATTCGGCATGCCGTCTGCAATGCAACTGGAAATCTTCGACTGCCACTTGACTCAAATTACTTGTGTGACCAATCATTAGCCCTTATGTCATTTGTAATCAAATGGTAGTAAAGACAATCAAAACTCGATTTACTGCATTTCTCACCAAAAATAATCTAAGCAGCTTAGTTTAATGCGACTTTATGGGACTTCGAGATGTATGGCAGTGATTACAATTCTCACACTAATTTTAATGCCTTTTATACAAATGTGTAAATATAATTACCGTTAATGATGAAGCTCTACACCTCTCTAGCATTCACATGTAGACAGAATTCAAAATTTTTGCTCTCGGATTTTTCAAAACTTAACTGATTTCCAAATGCAATGACTTTTTGACAAGCGCATTGTTTTTTAAAAACAAAATTTCAGCATTTAAATACAATATTCAATGAGTTCAACTAAAATAAAATTAGCCCAAAGAAGGGATTATTTTGAAGACTCTTCAAGTGGAACTTGCGAAGAGTTAGTAACCTTAAAAACAAAGCCAGCATTTTTGAATAATTCGTTGACAATTATTATAATTAATAAATCACTTATTTCTTTTTTTTATTTAATAACCTGCAGTTAGGCATTATAAAATATTGATGGAGTCAAAAGGTAAAAAAAATCCTTTACTTTTATTATTAATAACGTTCCTAAAATGTTACTCTCTATAGAAAGTATACATTATATTTTCTAATCGGTATATAAATAACTCATTCTTTCAGACAATAAAATTCACTTTATAATAATTACCACGAACTCTTCTTAACATCTTTATGTTTTTCTGCATACACGCTTCTCTTGGGCTTCAGCAATATATCATCACCCTATCTTACAAGGAGATATTATATTATTGTCATACGAGTATACAAACATCCGGCTTGCATTTTCACTGCTATGTTAATTGCTGTGTTTTAACCATGCCTTTTTTTTGCTTGCAGGTTTGGCTTTTTGAGCTCTTTTCACCAGAAATTAAATGAAAGTTTTATGTGTGTGGTTTTTTGGTTTTTGTTTTTTTTTTGGCAGCGCCTCGCATTCATCAGCTGGCCACAAAAACAACAATTTGGATTAGGTATTTCGTATCGAATGTCTGTCGCTATTCCAATTTCGCTTCATGAATGAAAACAAAAACCAATTAAATGAAAATAATAATAATAATAACAACAGCAAAAGCAACAAAAGCCACATGAGAAACTTGATTTATTCTACCTACCAGGTGGTAGAGCGAAATCAAGTTTGTCGCTTAAGTCTTTCGGTCGAAGCGTAACGAAAACGAAAACAAAACCCGCATAGAAGAATAACAACAACAACAACAGCAGCAACAACAGCAACAACAAGAATTGGCTACCCGGGGGCAAACGTGTTGTTAACTATGGGGAGCAGAGGCAAACCTGACCGACTGACACACTGTTTGCGGCACACAGTCATAGTTGCCTTTTATTTCTATATTTTGTTTTTTGCTGCTTCTGCTAGTGCTGCTGCTGCTGCTGCTGCTTTTGCTTCTGCTAGTAACGGTTTTTCGGGTCGTCTATTTCAAGTTCGTGCACCGTGGAGTCTTTTGGGGCGGGCTAAGCGTTTTTTAATGATTGCGTGCTATATTTAGCGCCAGAGTTCTACAACGAATTTCCACATGCTAATTGCCAGCATGCATTTTGCAATTGCCATTGCAATTTCCATTTAACGAGTTGCGAGCGGGCAAGAGGTAAGCCTCTAACTTGCTCCACATACAACTACGCGGTTCATTGACTTGCCAAAAAAAAAAAACAAAAAAACAACAAACTAAAAGACAAACAAGAAAAAACTACAGCAACAAGAAGAAGTCATTGACTCTGCCGCGTGTGCTACATAAAAAGGGTCCCATCCTGCTGGGCGCGCCCCTTTTGATGTTTTACTCAGTGTTGCCAACTTTTTGAGTTTGAAATGCAGATAAAGTTAAAAAAAAACAGGAAGTTTTTATGTCGAAAAAGTTTGAAACCCAGGTAACTAAGCTTAAAAACAAAGATACATTTTTGATGAGGCTAGAAAACAAGTGAATGATATTTCGGTGCCCTATATACATATAAATTGATTTATTCAAAGAAAGAGATACGACTAAAAGAAGGCAGTTTTCATTCTAAAAAAGGCTAACAAACTTTAACAAAAAAATTTTCAAAAATTCTTGAAAACAGGGCATGATAAAGATAAAGCTAAAAGAAGTCAGAGTTTAAAAACAAGTTTAAATAGCTACAAAATGAATGACTTTTCCGTGCCCTATATACCCATAAACAGACATATATTTATTGAAAATAATCATTTGCAAAATTATGACTGTGTGAAAAATGTTGTATCATTATAGCTATCATAATTAAAAATTCTTTGTACACTCAATTAAATCAAATTTAGCTATTTTCAAAACCTGCCAAGTTATTAGGCAGTAATTTTGTTTTTTATTATGGAAAAAATGTGCTTATAAAGTTAGCTAGTTCTAGATAATTATTTATAAAAACTGTTTTTACCAGTAATAAACCTAATTTTCTCATTTACTGGCACTCAATTAGTTAAATTGTATCAACGTTATAGTCATAATTTAGCTATTTGAAAAAATCTCTAGTAAAATTTAAAGCTTGAAAAAAACAAAACTCTTTTTTGAATTCAAAACTCGCAAAGACTTTTTTGTTTTAATTTTTCTTACCATTTAACTTATGAGAAATCAATTTTTGAGTGTAAAAAAGTTGAATATGAAATGCTGATTCTACATACCATTTGTGCGCTTTGCCTCCGCAGCTTGCAACAAGAGCAGCGACAGCAGCAACAGCAGCAGCCAGCTTGAAAACAATTTCAGCCAGCGTTGTTCACAATTATGCGGCATGATGTTGATTCGCAGGCATTCAAAAAGTTGCCAAAAATGATTTCCTGTTTTGCTTTTTTTTTTATATCAGCAGCAGCTGCAAAAGAAGAGAGTTCATATTAAGTACCATATATGTATGTGTGTGTGCTTGTGTGTGAGTAATGTTGTGTGGCCAGCGTCGACGGTTTGTCACGTTTGACGTCACACGCTCGGGCGCTGCGCTTATGAGACCGAAACCGGGCACATGAGAAACTCAAAAAAAATTCAAATTCAAATATGCATACAAAATACTTTCACTAGTCTATGTTTATTTATTTATTTATTTTTTTTTTGGTGTTAGTTTGCGGCCAAAGAATTCAATCCAAAACATGTGTAACACCGAAAAAAAAACATAAAAATACATTTGGCTGCATAATATAGATGCTCTTTAATTGCGCAATAGGCGGAAGAGTTCACTCGGAGTAGGGCAGAAAGAAGAGAGAGAGAGAGAGAGAGAGAGAGAGAGAGAGAGAGAGAGAGAGGTTACAAGTACAACTGGGGTCACGGTGCTGCCGCCATTGTCTGCACTTTTTCGGCGCTTCCCATAGCATTTAGCAGCTGTTGTTGTTGCTGTTGTTGTTGCTTAGTGCTGCTGCTGCCGCTGCCACTGCTACCATTGGAGGCGAGTGATTAATCTGCGCTTTCACTTTGGCAAGCGGCAGGCAGCAAGACAACACCAACTTCAATTGCCGCAAGCGTATACAATTTTTGCGCCAGCACTGTTCGAAAAATTCACTTTTTTTTTCGTACGTTTTCCGGTCCATTGAAAACGACGACGTCGCCCAGCTTTAATCACACACAGCGGCTGCTCAATCTTCTGGCATTTTCTCTAATTACGTTGGCCACGCAGCTGCTGGCCAACAATGGCAACAGCTGATCGGCTAATAAAATCTAAAGCACGCCAAGTGCTATAAATGATAAGTTTGTTGCCTAAGTCTTTTGTTTGCTTTGCCGTGTTTTGATTTTTTTCTGTTTTTTGCTTTTTTTGGATGAAAAGCGTTGCGGTCATAAAAATGTGGCAAACGATGTAGCAGCAACCACATCATATTTTTACAGTAAAAACTGTACATAACATTTTTTTTTTTTTGGCAGTTATTATTTCTTTCATTTTTTGTGGGTTTGTTTTTTGGGGTGGTTGTGCAAAAAGCATGTCAGCTAACTACTTACGCTTGGTTCGCCTGCTAAAACAAATTTCTCACAACTTTTGTGAATGAAAGCAGCCAAGCAATGGCCAAGTCTCTGCTAACTTGAACTTGAAGGCAAAAATGTAATTTTTGTCGAGATTCAGAGATTTCACCATGACCAAAAAACAAGTCAAGCAAAAAAATCAAAACCTGGTTGTTTGTCATTGAAATGCAAGCAGGCGAGTTGAGTTAAGTGCTGGGTGTTTTGACCCTGTCACATTAGCTCCTATGATATGCCTGGCCCGGCTTAAAGCGTGTGACAGTTAGTAGAGTGTGAAGGTTTAACGATTGGTGAAATGGGGTCACATGTCAAAGTCATGTTATGCCTACTTACACACATGCATTTCGCATGCGTGGGCAAAAGAATCTCGAGCGCCCATTGACTAAATGTACTGACAGAAATGCCACTTTAGCTCATTGAGCTGTCCAAACTCTCTAGTTTACTTCCTAGGCTCCAAGCACAAGCAGTGTATTTTTAAGCTGTTCCACTTTCGGAGCCTATACAAAAGCTGACTCATATCTTGGTTTTCGGCACTTTTCGTTTTGTAAAGCTTTTTCGGCGCTGGTTTTTCTGCACAGTTTTCTGCTACAGTTATTATTGCGTGTGCACTCACTTGCGAAATGTTCCAAGCTCCGACTTGGCTTTTGGTTTTTGTTGGTCTTGGTGTGCCTAACGGTGCTTAGTGCTGGTCTTTTTGCGCAGTTAAAGTCTTTTATTGTAGTTTTTTTGTTTATTTTTTTATTTTGAGTACATCTGAAATGGCGCACATCGCTGTCTTGACTCCCTTTTTAACTGAAAAGTACTTAACGCTGCGCCCATTTACAGTATTTGTTTATTATTAGATTAGATCATAAGACCAAATGATGTGGGATTATGATGTCAGCCACGAAAATATTTCATTCGTGCATATCGATAAGGAAGTTCGAAAAACTCGAACATGTTTCTCCAAATCGAAACTTTGGTTGAACACCTCAAAAAAGCCTTTTGACAAAATTGAATGAATTGGAAGAAAGTGAAATCTGCATTTCAGTAATATAAATATGAGCTCATATATGTTTCTTGCTGGCTCCTGGTCAATTGAAAAATAGATTTATATTATAAAAATATGTCGCCAAACAATAAAAAATTAAATTTGGGCAAATATGAACTTCGAAATCAAATTTGGTTAGATAAACTATAAATGTTAAGCTTAGCAACTATTTAAATGAAATCACTGCATTGAAGTATAAATATAATTTAATGCTTAACATATTGTGTAAGCTTATACGGGAACTATAAAATTTTAGAAAACTGTTTGTGACGAGAACCTTTGTAAGTTTCAAAAATTTCCAAACTTTCACACTTTAGGTACGCCCCTCGTAATGTGCCCAAATATTTATCTCGAAATTCAAATGCGAATTAGTTAGTTTTTTTTTTATTAATATTTTTTTATTGCGCGGGTGGTGGTGGGGGGGTGGGGGGGGGGGGATTTTGTTATTAATGTATGCACAATGTATTTTCATTCAGAACGTTCAAATGCCAAGAGTTTACCTTGAGCTGTCAATTAGGAGATCATAGATGGAATGTGTTGAACTTTGCATTTGTCATGTTTATGTTTCACATAAATATAAAATCGCAGTTTCGATTTCAATTTACGAGCTAAGAGTTAAGAGGAGACCATTGCTGAACAAACCTGTTTAATGTGGCCCAATCAGAGTCTCTACTGGCAGCAGCTAATCCAATAAAAAGTGAAATTACGTCTAGTCAACAAATGTATATATATATATATATATATATAGGTATATATATATATATATATCCACAAGTCAAGCGCCCGTACCGATTTTAGTGCTTTAATCCAAGTGCACGGCTTGAACGTTGGGCTTTAAATTTGCAATTTTCACAATTTCACTGCAGACACAAACACTCAAACGCACACACAAATTTGATTTTCACTTTGAATTTCTTCGTCTTCACTTAAAAAACTCTCTCGTAACGTATTTTTTCCTCTTTTTTTTGCGGCTATTTGAAATTCGCGTGCGACTTCAACGACGATCGCTGTTCATTTGAGCTGTTGAAGGCGTAGCAGCGGTGCTGGTAGTGGAGTCGTCGTTGTGGTTGGCAGTGCTGTGGTTCGATCCAAACATGTTGCAAACGAGACGAATTTTGAGAAAAACCTTCTCATTTGAATATGTTTAATGCTGTTTGCTTTGGACAGTTTTTCGCTGTTTGGGAATTTTGTAGTCAGTGGAGCTTTGAGGTGCGTCCACATTCATTCATGCTCCAATTGCACGCACCACCGCACCGCTCTTTGGTTCTGTCCCTCGATTCATAGAGTTCAGTTAATGACATTACTCTACACAGAGAGAAGAGAGTGCTAGACTAGCAAGTCAGGAATTGAACTAAGACTTCAATTAATTAAGCTGAGCACTTAGCATTTATTTAAAAAAATGCAAGCATATTTGTAATTGAATAATTGGGAACACAATGAGTTAGACTTTAAATCAAAGAAATGGGAAAAAAGAATTACATTCATTACTTAAAATATATTAAAAATTTGGAAAAAATTGTTGAAGAGAATTTTATTTAAGCGATCGATTCGAAAACATATTGATAATTTTATAATAATATTTAATAAATCTATGACGTGTTTCAAGAATTTGTGTATGATTTCCTAGTTGTGTCAACACTCAACTTGATGTCATTCAAACTTATCCGTTGTACAATATTTTTTCGCATAGTGCATTGGCCCCACTTTACCTAGTGCGTGACAGCCTTCGCTGGCCAGAATTAGCTTGGCTACGGGGTAAAACCGATTTATGTCGATTTACCCGATGGCCCCTGTATACCCCTTGGCACGTCTTGAGTCCGCTGAGTCAGTGCAACGTCAGTTGTAGTTACGGATATCGCCTCGCGGTCTTAGCCAAGGGCAATGATTTATCACCGAACGTTGATGTTTGTCAAAAACATTTTTTGTTGATGCCATGTCAAAACAGTTTTTGTTTTGTGCTTCAATTGCAGCTTCCGCTTCGCATGGGTTTCGCACGCTTTTGTCATATTTCAATGACTTTCTTTCTTAATTTCATTAATAAAAGCGAGTCGCCCCAAACCATGCCTCCTCTGAACGGGCTTCATTAAATTAAGTGCAGCGCGCGAAGTTCCGTCTCACGAAAAAGATACGCAGAAATATTGCGGCCAAAAAGATACAAAAAGCGGGAGAAAAAAGAGCCGCTTTGATGATACTGTAAGCAATTTTTGGTCGGTCTTTACATAATGTAGAGTATAACTGTAAAGTCAACCTGGGGCATATTTGCAATGCCAGACGTTTTATGACAGCACTCTTTGCTCATAAAATTAAATCACAGATTAAATCATAGATTAGATGATATTTGCAGTTTTCAATCATTAAACCATTCATTTTGAAGATAAGCCTTGACAAAAAAAGTTAGCATGCAATAGTCAACTCAGTAGACAACTCAACTAGCAGCTCTTAAATACATTGTAGGTTTGTTCGATATGAAAATGCCTAAAACAGTCAAACGTTTTTGAGCTGATACTAATGAAATTTGTACAGTGCATGTCAGGGCATATTATATATTTGTTTCTGTTTGTAAAACACTTTTCAGCAATTGTATTATACCGTTTTTCACATGGTTGCAGTGTATAAAAAATCTGGTCAGTGTTCATAAAGTCGTAGAATATTTGGAGCCTTCAATTTTATAATTATTTTCCAAAGATTGCATAAGTTACTGAAGAGCTAACAGTGATAATGCTTTTGACCCCCGAATTTATTTCGTTCAATAATACAAAAATAATATTAACTTCCGTCCTTTAAAAATTGGGTATTCTCATTTAGCTCACATATACAGAATGTATATCTTAACTTTAATTTTAGGTTTGTATTTTTTAAAAATTGTCGACTGTTTTCATGAAATAAATAAATAATCATGACAATCGAGCGATTTATGTTTACACCGTTCATCAATAATACAATTATATTCACACTTTTGTTGAACACATATATTGTTCCGATTCGACATCGACTTCAATATAACCTTAATCCTTAAGCTACTAGTTTCCATAAAGCCAAAAGGTGAGCAGACTAATTACATCGATTTCTAATACTCATCAAGTCACACAAACAAATAATTTGTCATTGCATTACCCATTTTCTCTTTGCCAACTAAAAATCTATAAATTGATTGAATCTGTTATAAGCATTGTGTACCACTTCCACTCAAGTCTTGGTAAACTCTTCGAACAACGTCAGCTTCCGAAGCACTTCAGTTCGAGATCATCTCAACAATTTGGCCTGTTTTGCTTCGGCATCGAATCACAGTCAGCGCGTCATACGTGCGCCTCTTTAAGGCCACGCCTTCAGCTTAGCTGCCGCAGTGAAAGTGAAAGTTCTGTGAGACCGTCTTTAATGACAGCTACACAGCTACGCTCAGGCATCGCTCCGATGTGACTCGAGTTGAGGCGAGTCGGTCAATATCAAAACGATGCTAACGAGTTGTCAAAAGAAACCCAATTTGCATATACATAAAAACCCATCGTGTTACATCATTTTTTTTCAGTGTTTTATTTGCTCACATATATATAAATATATATTTATTAATGATTTTATCTAAATTTATGTTGCTGTTCAGTAATATTTAAAAGAAACAAGACTCGATTTAAATTGTTCATTTATTTCCTTTACATTTCTCACTTATGTCTTGGGAGTGAGGGTGGCGGCTAGGTGGGGAGTAGGTAGGAAGGGAGGGAGGTAGGGAGTTCAATCAGCGGCCATTTTACAATTGGATTTCGAAAACGTTTTGTGTGAGTTAGAAGAATTTTACAATTAGCTGTCAACATCTGAAGAGTTTTTAAGTTTTCTATTTAAATATATAATATTAAAAGTGGTTTGACAAGTGTCTTTTGATTCTGTTTCATTGCTGTTTCTAGTTACAAAGTGCATTCATTGTTTTTGTTGTTGTTCTTGTTGTTGTTTGCTGTTTGCTGTTCAAATTTGTTATCCAAGTGGAAACCTTACGCTTAGCTTTGAGTTTGAGTTGGTTTTCTTGTTCTAATCAATTGAAATTGTTTGTTAATTAAATTTGTTGCATTTCATAATCTAAATTACATAACTGATTTGTTTTGGGCGCGATTTCCTCTATATGTACTATACATATCTGTATATAGTCAGTAAATTTTATGTATGTATATATATCTATATTTATATATATATATATATTTACTTTTGTTTTGTATTTATATGGTATATATTTACAGACACATGTATTGGTTGCTGCCATTGTATTTGTTTTTGTTTTTGTTTTTTTATTATTAGTTCTTGTTCGTTCTTTGCTCTTTGTTGTAAATATTTGCACAGAAACAAAATACTTTTTTTTCGTTTGTGGATTATTATCAATTATATCAATTATGAATGAACACAGTATTTGCAGAATATTCCACATCCATCATTCTTATTCTTTTTGTTCTCAATTCTGTTCTAAACATCACCATTTGTTTGCTTTATTTTGTTAGTAATGAATTAAATGTCTTTTGTTGTTCCTAGCAAAATCGCAAAAAAACGAAAACATTATTAATTGGATAAATAAAGTCTAACAACACGCTTAAGCTATATATATATGTATATATATATGTCTGTATGTATATAGAAAAAAATGATTAGACATTGCTGCCGTTGCTAAAAATTAGTTTACATTTGCTGTATAAATAATAAATAAAACATTTACAACTATTTGCAACGCTACACGACCTATGAACTATATCAAATTGTATATATAACTCGTATATAAATATGTCCTTTTGCTAAAAATTATCGTTATTATTAATAATCTTTTCTTTTATAATTATAATTAATATTATTATTATTATTATTTGCATCGATCTCTCTCATATCTCTCTGTTTAGGGTATTAAACTAATTGCATTAAAGTAGTAATAACTGCGGATTATCAACTTGCTAGCTGCTGGCCATTTGTTGTGTGGCGTGTTTGTGTGTGTGTATGTGTGTGTTAAATAGATAAATAAAATCGGAGCAAATATGCTAGGGTTCTATTATCTATTGTGTACAATCACTATCTTTTTAATTATTATTATTATTATTATTATTGTGTGTGTAATGCGTGTGTGTGTGTGGGTATCATTATTATGTACAACTGTCTGGATGTTGGCTCTGCTTGCGTTTCGACTTTGGCTCCTTCGGATGCTGGTCGATCGACGGGCGACGCGGATTGCCGAGCGTGACTAAAGCACTGGCCACAGCCAGTCCGGCCGACTGACCGGCAGGCGCTTGCGAAAGGCCACCTAAATACAGAAGAAAAATCATTCATTTAATGTATCTTCAATATATTCACAGATAACTTCACCGAAACCAAAATCTAAAAACAAGTTTTTATGTTATATAAAAATTGAAATCCTAATTTTCCAATTCTATCAAAAATCTTCGCAATTAGCTGACCATATTTTAAATTGCATGATATCAAAATGGTATATCAAGGAACTCTATATACCAAATTTATTTAAAAACTCAAGAAAATGTTTCTCAAAATTAAGAATAATGCAACAGATAAAACTTTTGGTGATTCCTAGTTTTGAGAGATCAACACTTTATCACATTCATTACGCACCCGTGGGCAGCCGGACTAGAAGCGATAGCACTGCGGCTCGATTGCCATTGCAAGGCTCCAAAGCTATGGGACTGGGACACTCCTGTAAAATATATAAATAGATAAGAAACATTTCAACATTATGCCCACATTTCCTTCACTCACCTTTTTGCGTTTCTTGGACATGTTGCTGATGCCTTCCAGCGTCAGGCTCAGATCAATCATTTCACGCGGTTCGATGTCGACCAGAACCTAGAGAGTAATATGCAAGGATTAGCAATCGATTTAGCTACATGCTTGGTGGCAGCACATTACCTGTGAGAATGGTCTGCTCGCCATTTGCTCCATTTCGACAAACAAGCGCTGGCGACGTCGGAACATGTCGTATTTCTGTTTGATCTTCCACAGGACGGCGGCCATGAGCAGCAGCAGCAGGAAGCACGAGGAGAAGGTGATGAAGAACTGTTGCAGATTGAGTTTGGGATACTGCGAGAAGGCGATCTGTATCCAAATGGGCGGCTGAAAGTCATGCACAAACACATAGAATGTGGTAAGGGAGCTATTGTCATCGGACTGGCCAAACTGGTATTCGGTTTTGGGGAAACGATGTCGGAACGTCGAACAATTGATGCCCACCAAAATGAGGCGTTCCGGCATCCCGGCACGCTTCACCGATATGTCCATTTTGGCCGGGACACTGCACGTGATCGTAAAATCGGCATCAATATCGGGTTTACCCGGCGAATTGCGAAAATTGATTTGCGTAAAATGACGATCCTCCTTCTTGGACAGATTGAACGTGAACTGATAGTCGATGGTCAGTTCGTAATAGCAGGAGCCACGCAACGGATCACCAATATAATGATTCTGTGAGTCACACTTCTCGCAATGATCACCGACAATGCCCTTGGTATTGCAATAGCATTTGCCCGTATCCGGATGACAATAGTCGCCCTGATTGTTGCACTCGCAACGCTGGCATTCGCCGCCATTGATCGCATTGCCCCAGTACCCAGTGCGGCATTTCTCGCAGTGTGCGCCAATTGTCAGATTGTTGCACGGCTGCTCGCAGTGCTGCTGATCATTGCAATAGGAATGGCCGTTGCAATTGCAGCGCGGACACGAGGTGAAGAACCAGTGCTTCAATGCACACTCGCTCTGATCGTACGGCGACAACGCGCCGCCAACAACACACTTGCCCAGGCCGGTGTTGGAGCCGTTGTCGCACCAGCCGCACGCCGGATCATCCAAGCACTGCTGACAGCTATTGTAGTAGCCACACTGGGCACTGGACAGCGCCGTTGTGCCACCAGCACTAATCGAATTCGCTGGCGCCGAACGGCACTTTGAAATGAATGTTGTCCACTCGCGACACTGGCCATAGGGGAAGCTAGCCGTATATGCATTGCGATCGACACAACGCTGCTCATTCTGACACCAGATGCACTCGTCCTCCGTGCAATTGTGACAGTTCGTCTGGGACGCACAGTTCGGACGACAGAGGCTGTCGTCGTGGCTGGTGCGATTGAAGGGCGCACCCGAGGCGGAGATGTGGCTGCGACAGCGATTCGGTTCGACATCCCATTTGCAGTGCGGATTCGACATGCACGCGTGGCAGCTGTGCTGCTGCTCGCATATGGATTGCACAAGGTAATCTTCGGATGCGGGACAACTCTCCAGTCGCTTGGCATTCAGCGGTGGCGTCAAAGTTATTGGCGGCTGTGGATGTCCGCCCTGTTGCGTTGCCGTCGAGGAGTCGGCATAGAAGATGGATGCCACCGAGGTGGTCTCACGGCAACGTTCCTTGCTGCACACCCCATTGCCACAGTAGGTGCAACCAAAGGCGGTGGAGACACACGAATGGCAATTGTTTAGCTCCTGGCAGCGCTGCACATGTTGCAGATGCTCCGATGTCATTGTGATGCGACTCTTTGACGGACACGCAACATAATCGTATTGCTCCCGTCCGTAAATCGCCGAGCGTTGCACACGCATTATGTTGATGCAGCGCATCAGTTGCACATCCCAAATGCACTTGACACCCGGCCGGGCACTCGTACACTTCTCCTGCTTGGTATAGTAGCTACACTGTCCGGCATCGTAGCGCAGCATATCGTTCAGTAGCTGGCCATTGAAGCCACCATAAATGTACAGCGCATCCTCAAACACAACAGAGCTGTGGCCGAAGCGTGCCAGATCCGCCTGCAGGTGAGCGGGCATCTGGTGCATGTGCCATGAATCACAGTAGACATCGTAGATGAGCAGATCCTGACTGTAGCACTTGGCCCCGTAGCTTTGAGCCGTATCATTATGGGTATTGCCGCCAAAGACCATCATCAGGCCAGGATTGACAAAGTTTGCCGTGTGCAGGAGCCGTGCGCTTGGTGCCGACGACAACAGTGTCCAGATGCGTGTCGCTGGCTCGTAGGCAAAGAGACGTGAGCTCAACACCTGACTGGGATCGCTCTCCGAGACGATGCCACCGTAGACGTACAGCTTCTCCGTGAGCAGATCGTAGGCGGCACTGTGTCCGTAGCCACCCTTGACCACATAGCCGTAGGTCTGCACAATTCTCCACTCGCGTGTGCCAAAGTTAAACTCTTGCACCGTGTTGAGGTAGCCGTATTGTGGCGAATGTCCAAATATCACCACCATATACTGATAGTTGTTCTTGTCCCCAAATCCGGGCACCAATGTCGCCGTATGCCCCGCCACATGCAACGGACCACACATCGCATGGTGTGTGCCATTGCACGCATCCGTCTTTACGGTTATATTCTCCCAGGTCTTGGCGGACACATCAAAGGCCCACAGCTCGTTGGTGATGCCCTTCGATTTGATGACGCCGCCATACATGAATATCTTATCACCATACATGACGGTGGAGGCGCCATAGCGTTTGTCCGGCGTGGCGCTGCCATCCTCCGGGTGCATTGTTTCCCACACATTGCCATTGAAGTCATAGGTGCTCATAAGCTCGCCACGCCCATACGCCTCGCCGCCAATGATGTGCAGGGTGTCGCGCCAAACGGCGGCGCCATGTGAAGCACTGCCCGATGGCGCCACCGAATGCTTCGGATGCACCGTACTCCACACGCCGTGTGCCCGCACCTGACCACAATCGTCGCCGCCAAAACCCTCGTTGCATTCACAGCTAAACAAGATTACAGAATGTCAATGTTAATAAATAAATGGCATTTCTCTATATATATATATATATATATGTATTAAGACTTACCGTTCCTGTGCACTCTTACAAATGCCGTGGCCCCGCGACTCTGTGCAGTTATTGGGACAGGCGGCCACATTACACGCTTCTCCTCTGTACATCGGATCGCAGAGGCAGTCGCCATCGTTGCACGTGCCGTGGCCAGAGCATTCCACATCTGTGAATTGTGCAAATCCATTGGATTTCAACTTCAATTAGAGACTTAGCAATCAATTTATAAACTCTTATTAGTTCTAATAGGTTTATTACCACCTCCCTTGGCTTCTTGCGCTCGTAATGAAATAAATAAATCGATTTAAAGTTAACTGTTACAAAAATAAAGATAATATTATCTTTACCGATTAGAGCACAATTTACGTACAATAAAAGAAAACTTTTTCTTATAATAAAAAATGAACTCGAAAAAAAGAAAACAATCAGCGAAACCTAATTATTATTGTTAGGTAAATACACATTTTGTACACGCTTATTTGTTTCTCATTTCTCATACACAACATTTGTTTGAGGTTCTCTCGTAAACAGAGACATGAGTGTTTCTTATCTCGAGTAATCTGATAGAGGCCCAATAAGCTCTATCAGCTTTCAACTATGCAATTCACTTGCAATAAATACTATAAAAAACTACTTGTGAATCACTTTGGAAATATTAGCTCGTTTCTCGAATGAACGAAATGCTTAAACAGAATGTAAATAAAATACTATAATATAATATTATAGTATATGCACATCTATATAACATTAGCGTAGTAAATCGTGTATATATAAATGAAAATATTTACATATTTATAGATTAACCGACAATTTGCATCAACTTAATAATCTATAATATAAGACATACTCTTAGCTAATAGTTAGTTTTGAGATATATAGTTTTTTATGGATGACTTCGAAGGAATATAAAAGATACTCCTGCTAATATAAAAGATACTCCTGCTAATATAAGAGATACTCCTGCTAATCTAAAAGATACTCCTGCTAATCTAAAAGATACTCCTGCTAATCTAAAAGATACTCCTGCTAATCTAAAAGATACTCCTGCTAATCTAAAAGATACTCCTGCTAATCTAAAAGATACTCCTGGTTATATAAAAGATACTCCTGCTAATATAAAAGATACTCGTGCTAATCTAAAAGATACTCCTGCTAATCTAAAAGATACTCCTGGTTATATAAAAGATACTCCTGCTAATATAAAAGATACTCCTGCTAATCTAAAAGATACTCCTGCTAATCTAAAAGATACTCCTGGTTATATAAAAGATACTCCTGCTAATATAAAATATACTCGTGCTAATCTAAAAGATACTCCTGCTAATATAAAAGATACTCCTGCTAATATAAAAGATACTCCTGGTTATATGAGTAAATTATAGTTCTTAGTTCTATATTCTAACCTAAGGATATTTCCAAATGAAGAGCTCGTAAGGAAATTCAAAAAAGAATATTGCCAAGCTATACTCTAGTCCTGTTTAAAGGTCTACTATAACTTTTTGTAGTAGTTAAAAGAGTCTCTACCCAGGCAAACTTATTCGTGTTGATATTGACGCAGTTGCAATTCACTCTTACCATCGCTATCCGTTGGACAGCCGTTCATTTTGTATGTGAGATTGAAGCCGGACATGTTGTAGGCATCATCGCTAAAGAAATGTAGCAGCGCAGTGCCCGATCTGGCGATGACCTGCGGCACGCGTCGTATCGAAAAGTTGCCCCTATACATGAGGCCACTGCAACGACGAAGACGAAGACGAAGTGATTAGCAAATAGATGCGATTTGTGGTAATTGCAGTGCACTCACCTGAAGACCGCGAGTAGCGGCGAATCGACGCTGTCACCATCGTATATATACAAATGATCCCAGCCGCATTCGGTGGCAAATTCGCGCAAATGGATGCGTATGTTGGCGGCACGCGACGGATTCACACTGTGCCGACGACCCCAGTGCGGATGATGGGCATCGATTAACCAGCTGCACTTTACGCTCACCGAATAGTTGCCCCAGCCATCGTGTATCGTGCCCATGGGATGGTACATCCTAGATGCGAATAAAAAAAAGACAAAAACGGATTGAAGAATGAGATGCAAAATGTGCTGTTATAAATTGAGTTTTTGTGGACTTTTTGAAGTGGCATCACTTGGCTTCAATTCAGGTTCACAATTACATATGTAAATTGTGGCCAGATGCGCGTATTGCAGCTGCCAAGATAATTGAATTTGCCAAGCTTCATTCAATTGATGCACACACTCACAAACACAATGGGTATGTGTACAAGTGCCGGGGAACTGAACAGTGGGGAATGTGCATCGGTGCCAGCTGAAGCACCGCAAATGCCACAACGTCATTCCACTTTCAACTCATTGCCACAAGCAATCCGACTTTGTTATTGTTATTGTTATTATTATTATAATAGCCAGTCCGTCATTTCGTTAGCCTGTCCGTCACTTCGTTTCACATCCGTTTAAAAATAACTGCTTTCTTTTCATTTGCCCCCCAACCACCTGGCCCCAAACTAAGATATTAATGATGTACAACCACTACGACTACGACTACTACTACAAGTCGTTGTTTATTTGTAAACTTGAAAAACAATTAACTGCCATTGGCCCCAAGACGCAAAAACGCAAACGCAACTAAATACTACACACAAAGAGTAACCATATAGAAAGATGTTGGCTTTCCAGAAACACCTTGCCAGTCGACCACCCCTCAGCTGCTCACCTTACAAGTGCTCTTTGAACTGTAAGCAAACAACCAACCTGATGAAACCAAATATAAGCACATATCAGATTGCAAAAACTGTCAAAGCTCGATTTTGAAAAATTTACAAAGTGTATATGAATCTTTTTGTTGTTCATTCATTAAAACTATTTTTCCAACATTTAGGTGGAAAAAAAGCATTTGAGTTTGTGGAAACTTTTCCCCTTTCTTTGTGTGGAAAATGTTTTCAAGTTTGCTTGGCCAATTTGCTTGAAGAGTTCGAAAATTATTAGACTGATTTTGACAGCTCTATCTTAAAAGTTAATAATAGATTAAGAACTTTAGAAAATGCAGCCGCAATTTGAACATTTGTCATCAACTATTCTCTAAAAATGCACAGAGCACCAGTCAAACTTTTATAAACAGCAAAAGTTTTAGACAATCCACTAACGAATAGAGCAATAAATGTCAGATGAGATTAAATGAAAGAAACTTGACGCGTAAAAAACCAGCAAATGCAAACTGAGCTTAAGGAATATATTTTATACAACAAAGAATGCATGAATCAAGGTCAGAATAGTTTAAAATGTAAATGATGTAAACCTAAACCGTAACAAATTGCATAAACAATAAAAAAATACTTTTGGCATACATACGTTTTTTATAAAACACTTGCTCCAACTATATCTATGATGATCTTAAGCTGCTCGCTTTCACATTTTATACACATTTTATCTAAGTGCAGTAAAAAAAAGTACCATAAACATATCTTAAGCAAAAAGAGTCTCGACAGAAACAGAAAGGAAAGCTAAAAATGATGGCAAAAACAAATAAAAGTCGTCGCCCACAGGTAAATTACATATTGTGTACGCTTATAATTCGCAACTGATACAGGTGCTGATTTTATGAAGTTTTTTTTTTATGAAGGGAATTAAGCATATTTTAGAGCTTGTTTGGTTTAGTTTCGTTTAGTGGTTGTTTCTTTTTATCAGCTGTTATCGTTTAATAAAAAAGTGGTGCTATCGTCCAGTCTGCACTCTCAATATGTAAGTAAATCAATTCACGATCTTTTATTCGCAACGCTTTCTTATTATTTATAATTTGGCCAAGATCATCCTCATATGGGAAACCAGTTTGTTGTTATTGGTGAATGGGAATCATTTCAGATTTTAGCTCTGAATTGAAATGGCGAATTTAGGGGTATTAAATATGGGACAGGTGCAGTTGACGAGTTAACTGGGCTGGCCAAAGCCATAATCGTGATAAGCGAACGCTTTTTGCTATTGCTGATAAGCTGGCCAAAGTGGGTCTACACCATATCAGCTGTAAATCATCAAACTACACGTATATATAGCAGAAACATGTATGTCTATATATAGCAGCTCTCTCCCTCTCTCTTTCACGCTGCCGCTCTCGCACGTATATATTAAGAATGGCAATCGGTCAGTGGAGACAAGAAAGAAAAAGCAATGCCAGCTGCTTTCAAACTACCAACGTGCAAACTGGCGCTGACTTGGGACGGTGGCAGTTGCCACAAAAACTCAATAAGAGCGTAATAGAGTGCTTGACTTTTGCAATACTCTGTTTTCAATTTAATAACAACCAAAAGGCAGCTTGACTTGATCACAGCATAATATATATAAATAAAGAAGAAGAAACTTAATTCTGTTGCACAATTAAGATTTACTTTAAATTATTTTCTGGAATTCATATAAATTATTAACAAAACAAAAACACTTATTCATAAAATCAATTTGGGAATTTTCATACTTTCAGGTTTTAAGAAATCTGAGTAAACGAAAATCAATCGCTTAAGCCGATGTATTCTAGTTTACCACCGATAAATGTATACTCTTTTTCGACTTTGCCGCACAATTAAGACTTGAAAGCTGGCTTTTCTTTCAATTATATTTGAAATACATATCATCAAAACAAAATAATCGGGTTTAAAGAATCTGAATAAGCAATACAAACATTAAATAACCAACTCAACCAAAACTATCTCGTTTTTTACAGACAAAGCTATACTCTGTCTTCTTCTTTCCGGCACAATCAGCAGTTGAAAACTAGATTTTTTCAAATAATTTATTTATTTCAAAAGCAAAACCAAAACTCTTCTTCACAAAATTAGTTTGTTCTTAAAGGAATTTGAATAGAATAAATCGGAAACTTAAATTGTGAACCGAACCAAAGCGAGCTAGTTTTCTAACGACAAATTTATACTCTTTGTTTTATTTTGCTCATTTCGAGCACAAGCTTCAAGGCAGTCAGGCAAACAAGCAGTTGTTGGTTTTGTTGAGAGGTGCGGGCGGTAGGCCTGAGCGTAACGGTTTTGCGAGCTAAATACATTACTGTCAAGATAGTGAATGCCCTTATCGAGTGCGCGCTGAGCAAATACCCGTTATTAAGAAACATAAACAATGACGACTTATGAGCTTTATGATGAACGTTTTCGCTAGCAAAAACTTCTGATTAGACTAAACGTTGACTAGTCAAGAACTACACTTTGTCGACAGAGAACGACGACGGTGAAAGGGGAAGGGGTGGGGGGCAAGTTCAAAGCCAAGTCAGGTAATTAAATCATGCACTCTGATTGGAAATGCAATGAGAAATGAGAGAGAAGAGGAGAGGAGAGGAGAGTCGCATCAGAAACGGGAGTGAGCGTGTAGAAAGCAAGCTGAAAGAACGGAGTGAATGGAAAGGTGAAAGAAGATAACAACAAAGTTAAGCAAAGTGAAGAAAAGAAGAGAGAACTGAAACTGGAACCTGTCTAACGAGAATGGGCAACAGCTCAAACTAAACCGTTGCTTGACACAAATCGGACAGAGGGAAAAGAGTGCAAAGCTTATTGAATAATACAGTGGAAGCTCCAAAAAAAAAGAAAAAAAATATAAAACGTTAATACGATTATAATTCGTGCATAATACGCATTTCTATAAGCCATTTTCCAACCAACAACAACAGAAAAGTACGATTGTTAAACGAGTATAATAATTTAATGATATTCACAGACGGCTTTTCATAATTATGCAAATACAGTGAACGCTCGATAAATAGAGACAGACTCTTCCTGCTGTATTTATAAAAAATATCCAACCAACGATGAATTATCAATTAATGAAATGTTCACAAAAATATATTATTTTTTAATGTTTTATAGGCAAGAATTATATTTTAAGAATTAAGCTTACAAGTATTCAATTCAAGTCCTAAAAGATTTCGATTTGCCAATCAATATTAATTAACGAGTGACCACTGTAAGACAACTAGACAACTAAGCGTTGATTTCTATGGTTATTGCTGTTGTTCTTGTTGTTGTTGAAACCATGAATCATGCTGCGAAAGCGATAACTAAATTGGCCTATTTGGCGAAGCAAGGAGAGAGAGAGAGAAAGGCACAGTGGTGCGTAGGGAAAATGGGATGAGAATAGGATTACTCATGTAAAACTTACCGCACTTTGCCGCCACAGAACTGGCAGGCGGGTCCTTGCCAGCCATCGGCACAGATGCACTGCCCGTCCAAGCACTGGCCATCGTTCTGGCAAGGATTTGTGGTGCAGTTGTAGGCACTGGCGCTATGCAACCCGCTGAAGCAGCCGTGGAACAATAGCAGCGACAGCAGCAGCAAACATTTTCGCCTATATTTGGCGTTAAATGTGGGCGTCGTGGTGCTGTCACAATGTTGATGTTGCTGTAGCTGCTGTTGTTGTTGTTGCTGTTGCGTGTTTATATCGAGGACGCCAGTGTTGTTGAAGTTGTTTTTGTTGTTGTTGTTATCGTTGCGATTTGAGCAGAAAGTTGAGGAAGACGACGACGTTAGTTGTTGTCGTTGCTGTTGTTGGTTTTGTTTGTTGGTTGTTGTGGACGAGAGCTTAGGCTTTTTCCCCGCATGCTCCACCAAGCACATTTTCTCACTTTTTATTGAATTTTCACACACACGAATGCGAATGCGAGTGCGACTTCTTCGATTTTCGCAGCGTTTGCATTGTGAACTGCGTATTGCACAAATTTGAAATGCTGCAGCCTGCAGCAATCTGAACGCACTACAAAAAACACATATGCAGCAGATGCAACGCCAAAATGAACACACACAAATTGCACAACCTGATGGCGTATAGATGAAAAGGAAAACACTGCTGTATTAACTACGCTGAGCAAAAACAATATATGTACTAGTCGATAGAGCTGCACGACAGTTATCGACGATTCATTCATCGTGATGGTGGCCAGTCGACATGCATGTTATTATTATACGATACTTTCAACACAGGCACTATCGATTAACAATAACATGCCTATCGATGTGAGTGCATCAATTCGGGCGAAACTTAAATTTCGAAATTAGTTTCGTTTACACCCGAAAATGGGGCTTATAAATAAATTGATTGACATTACGTTTCCATAATTACAATTTTATTTTATTAAAAATAAAGAGAGATATTGGCAATAGATATTATACTTATAACGTGCTTATTGCTTTCCGTTCATTGTTTGCTTTGCTTGCAAATTTTAAATATGTCAAATATCAGTTTCGCCGAAACTTATTATGGATAGCGTTGGCGCTTCTTTAAAATCCATAACAAGTTCGCTGTTAACAGTAAAGGAGGAATATGTTGCAGAATGATCTGATTATGAATGGCGTACAGATAACATAACATAATATAAACATGAATCCAATGTTATCGAGTTAGTTGCGCTCCAATCAGGGAATCACATTGCTCATTTATGCAGTGCAGCCCTCGCATGCGTTATAAACGCAAGCGAAATAGCTAAGAGAAATATAGGCTGCAATAGATTTGATGTAATTAGTGTAATTTCTGACTGAATGTAGAATTTTTTACGATGCGCCCGCTTAATGTGCATGCAATGCCAATTATGTACGTGGTCTAAAACACCTTCAACCGCCTTTTAAACATATCATTAGAGAGTGAGTCCAAAAACATAAAATCAATACAATCTACAATTGAACACACAGCGTGCAAATTCCGTTAGTTTGACAGTTTCAGCTTTGCCAGCATTGATAAGAAATGCGACGAAATGCAAAACGCATGCGCTCTCAACGGTTCACGAGCAACGCTGAACTCTCTTCCTAAATTCCTGTTGTAATGGGCTCAAAACAGTCGATGCTCGGAACTCGATGTGCACGGTTGCTTTGTGCGAATTGCTAACGGTATTTCGCGTCAGTGCCGCTGCATGTGCGTGTACTGTCTGTCTCTCTGTGTGTGTGTGTGTGTGTGTGCCATCAGTGAGTGAAAAAAGATAGCATAAATACACACATTCGCTACAACGATTGCCCAAAACACAAGAAGAAATAAAGCCTAATTGCTGCAAAACGTTAATATTTATATTGACAAAAAGCTATCAGCACCAAAGGAGCAGCAACCGCAACAGTCGCAGTCGCAGTTGCCGTCGTCGTCGCAGTCGTCGTCGATGCGCAGGTGAGTTGCGGAATTTTTGTTTCAATGCAGCAGCAGCAGCTCACTTGAGATTATTTTGGGTGGTGGATTTTCACCCGCAGCCCAGACGAATGTCTATACAGGCGATGTGGGAGCTTTGCTCTTATTGTTGTTCGAAATGAAGTTTGGGTTTTTTTTTGTTGCTATTATTTCTATCAGCATTTGTTGATTTTAACATTAACACTTCAAGTGCAAAGCCGTTTCGTAGCATAGCAGAGCCAGTTCGATTAATACGCTTAACATTGACAATGAAAATCGATTGGCATTGGAATTCCGTTACCTTTTCGTATGCATAATCGAACATTGGTTTATAAAAAGCCACGCACAACAACAACAGCAACAACAACTATAACAACAAAGGCAGATGCAGTATTTATGCGTGAAATTCTTGCGCTGTTGGGCGAAAAACATAATACACAAAAGCCGCATTTAATTTGCAGTCGACGGCAGCGGAGGCAGCTGCCACCCACTAATTTGCATACACACAAACACTCCTACACATGTAAATGCACACACACATCTGCGTGTGTGTCAGTTGCGTCCGGCAATTTCTCACTTTGCATAATTTCAATGGCGCTGTGGACGCTGACGCTGACGGAGATGTCGGCGGCGACGCCAACGCCAACGCATGGCCGCCATTTCTTGCTCTTGATCTGTTTCATTCCGCGTTCTCCGTCTTTGAGAAATTATTTTTAAATTTTTGTTGCGTTCTTGTTTTTGTTGTTGTTGTTCTTGTTGCCGCTTGCCACTCAAGGTCGTTACATTTGTTTTATTCGACGTGTTTGTTGTTGTTGTTGGCTTTTCTGTTTTCTTTTTTGTTGCATTATATAATTTGAGTTGCTTGGCGGTTTCTGTGCGGCAAGTTCAAGTGCAATGTGTGCCAAAGCCATACGCCCCATCTCTGCAGACGCCACCCCACCAATGTTTTGCCAATATTTTCGTCAATAGCAATAACCCGCTTCACAACCTTGTTTTTCTTCTTCTTATAATTGTTGTTGTTTTCTCCACTGTTGTTCTTGTTGTTGTTTGGGGATACTTTAGTAATTTTTACATAAAGCGTCAAAAACAACATCCAGTGAATAATGTAATGCAAAAATGTTTATTGTTGTTGTTTTGTTCAGAAACGTGCCACACAAAGATTATGCTAAATCAATTGAAATTTACAATTGATCGACTGAGTGTTATCCTGTGAAAATTGAATGCTATTACTCAAGTACAGTCCAAAAAGGAAGGAGGAAGTCATAACTCTTATAAATTTTACTATAGCACATTGCAGACATAAAAACAACATTTCAATATTTCTTATTATTTTTAAGTCATTGCATTTCTTTTGAAGCACAGATATTTGTAAAGCTTTTTTTATTTTAGAATTTTCGTTAACCCTATGAAATTGGCTGATATAAATTTTTACCATAAAAAGTAAGTGAGTAACAAGTAAGTGAGTAACAAGCCAAGTTGGTATAGCCATATCTGTCTGTCTGTCTGTTTAAAAGTGCCTATAAAAAATCAGTCGAACTATGGGTTTTAAATTGTTTGATAGCGATACAACTGATAAAATATAACTATATCAATAAAACACTCATTAAAAAAAACATACTCGCAACAATGTACTTATATTGAACTTGACTTTTCTTAATATTTGCTCGAGCTATAGATACATTTAAGTTTCTACAAGTATAAAGTTCCAGTTATTCCATTGAATATTGATATTGAAATTACGCTTTGTTTTTAACGATATGCAAAGTTTAAAAATGGAATAGATTTGTTTGATGCAATTCGAGAAAATCGCGTTTTTAGCGTTTGTTTAATGGTTTAAATTCTCATTTTCAAATCCTCGTGAAAAATTATCCGATCTACGAGGTATATTCAATTTTAATCAGTCTTTTGTTTATCCTTATTTATGTGATAATACCTTTATTCTTCTGATTGTTTTGATAAAAATCGCGAGTCGATCGATTTTACAAAAGTTGAAATTCGCATTCCCATACGAGTATATTGGCAAACACGTCAGCTAATGGATATCTAGTTGCAATAATTTCAACAACTTACAATTTATTTAGTAGAACAAGGGCTCTCATGTAGCAACTGTCATTGGACTATTAACCACATAATGGTCGCAGTGATTGCAGGGTATATTAAAAAAAAAACCGGACACGCAACAGCGACAACAACAACAATAGCAACAAATTCGTGTTTATTTGTGTGTGTTGTTAGCGCCACTGAGGCGCACAATTTTCCAGCTTGCGACAGGCGGAGCAATGAATGGGGAGGAGAATGGGGTATGGGGTTTTTGGTTAAAGCAGAAACAAATTATAGGATACCACACCCCCGCACAAAGTCAATAAACAAGAGACAGCAAAAATAACAACAACAATGTGGCAGCTTTTGTATTTCCCAGCGCTCTCTTGTGCCGCAAAGCTCAGTGCACAACAACAACGACAACAACAACACATTTAACCTACCCGACAAACACACACACACACACACACACACACCAGACACACAAAACCCACCCAACCCCAGCTCAAACCACGCAATTCAGCTGCGCCTCCCCCGCCCCAATTTGTTGTTGTATTTCTTGTCAGAGTTGCTTTTCTTTGCTGTCATTTATTTCATCATATATGCAAAACTTTATTGCTTTCTGTCTGTTTTGGACTTGATTTTGAGGGGTTTTTATTGTTTCATTTTTCTTTTTCCCAGCTGAGCTATTTGGCTATTGGCCAGTTCAAGTGCATCAATTAAGTGCATGCAACGCATTATTTATTTCTTTATTTTTTATGTTGGTTTTGATTGCTGTTTAAGGCAGATTTGTTTTTTTTTTTTGTGCGGTGGCGTGTGGATAATGAAAGTCCAAAGGCAACTTTCAAATTCAACGAAAGCTCAGAACAAGAATTACACAGAATGAAAATATCAAGTACATATTGGCGTACTTGAAATATGAGCAAAATTGAATTTGCTAAAGTAGAGCATGAAGTCTTTCAATAATAACAATAAGTACTTTTTCAGCTTGAATCAGGACTTGAACAGATACCATTAGATCATGGTTAAAGCTACGAATTCACTTCTCAGCATATAAAGGGGAGACAGATGAAGAGACCGACAAAACTTAATCGAGTCGGCTATGGATCCGTATCTAGAATATATATATATGGTGTCGGATAAGCTGCATTTTGCCTGCTTCCTACTTCTGCACAACTTCATTATAATCTGTTTCCATTTTTTATGTGTTCAGGCTATACATATTCATGCATAGTGGAGCTGTTAAATTATATATATACTAAGAAATATGTATGTGTACATATGTTAAAAATGGGACATAATTCACATTAGGTATTTGGTACTTCCTTTAGGACAGGTAAGATTCGCTGGTTGTTGGTCAATAAAGTCACTTAGCTTCATTTAGACCAGAATTGGACCATTGTGCTACAGTATTCGGATTCTCCTTCGTTTTCGTGACACTGGCTAGTTTTATTTGGTTCTTTTAAGATATTTGTTTTTAATCATTATGCGTTTGTTGTTCTTATATCAAGTATACTGTATTGCCAATATCATTCTCGCTGTGTACAACACTGAAAGAAGAACTAACTGTAAACGTACTTGAACCGATTGCAAATTAGCACTTGGGGCCATTTTCAACTACCACGTTCGCCTGCCCTTTGAACTCCTTTGAGTCAGGCCAACAACAACCAGAGCCAAAGTTAAGATAATTATGCGCAAAGGCGAAACTTGAGACCTAAAAGTAAGGGAGAGAAAGGCAGTGTGCGAGTGGGACAGCGCAAGAGTTAGATCCTTGTCGAGGTGGCAGCAATCTTAGATTCTGAGGTAACATGCAACCATGTAACAAGAGCAACGCACACGAAATGGTCTACAGAATTTGAGTTGTTTTTGGTTTTGTTTTAGACTTTTGCGTCTTTGGCCCATGCTATTATGTTATGCATGGCTGCATTTTCATTACGCAGAGTCTGAACTAGTTTAAAGCAGCTCAAGGACACGACTCAACATGCCGCGCTTGACATGTTGTCATCATCAACATCAACATCCACAACAGCAACAACAACAACTACAACCACTACCACCATAATAACAACATCAACCAAATATCTAGCAACAATGGCGCCTTGTAATTAAAAATGAAAAATAAGTGCATGTCATGCGAACACTAACTACTCAAAGACCATAAAATTAAACGCAGCCACACGCCAATTAATATGCAGCAAGGAGTTTAAGATCGAAAGATTATACAGCAAATATGCATATATGCAATGAAAGTTATTTTAAATATGTTAAATATGTTCCTTTGTAAAGTGTTTTTTCTTTTATCTTTTAATATCGATATTTTTTGAAACTCGTCGGAACTCGACTTCAGGCAGAGATTCACAGTGTCCGTCTAGCCAGATCTGCTTGAAATGCGTTTACAAAAATAATGTAAGAAGTTAGTTTAAAGTTTTTGCTGTTGAGAGAAATATTAAGTGTCTATAAAGCATATCGCAAGATTTTTGAAGGTTACTATTTATTATATCTTGTGCAAAGAGAGAGTGCGAGATTTGTATGGGCAAAAAGACTGGAGTAATTACCTTTAAATTAGTGAGACACAGCATGAAAACATTGGACACATCAGAAAGATGAGACATGGGAGTAATAGTAATAGAAAGAAAGAAATAATGAAGCTTATAAGCACTTTAGCAATTAATAAAGACTTTTTAATTTAAAGGACTCATTTTGAAAACAAACCAAAAAACCATAAAATTGTATTGGTGCCTGCTCTTCAAAATACACAATAAAAAATAAAGACAGATGAGTATGTTCATTGACTGAGTAATTTGCTGAGTAAGCTGTCGTAAATATTAACTATGTGCTTGCTATAAGAAATCATACATATGACTCGCATTAATATGTGTATTTGTTGTGCTTACAGCTATTTATAGTTCATTGATTAGAATTTTTGGGGGCGTATGTAAATTAAACAAGAAATTACGGAAGCCAATAAAAAACTGGCAAGCACACATCATGTGTATATATACCTTATGTAATGCCTTAATTGCTACGGGGTACAAACATGCGTTGCGCATAAAAATTCTTTGAGTGCCAAAAGGCGCCAACGAAGTCGCTCAACTTGCCTTTTTATAATAGCAGCAAACGATGAAAGTAAGCAGTTGGCATACGGCAACAAAACGAAAATAAGCAACAACAACAACAACAACTTCAGCAGCAGCAACAAGAACTTAAGCGCCTAAAACGCTTGCTATGCGTACAATGGGGCGTATGCTTAATCCTATTTTGGCAATTTAATTGCAACGAGCGAGCGAGTAACAAAAAGAGACAGCTAAAGCGGGAGCGAAAGTAAAACTAATGTTAAACTATGCTTGCCTTTAATTTAAGAGATTAAGCGCTTGTGTGCATATGTGTGAGTGTCTATGTGTTTATGTGGTTTTGTGTGTGTGTGTGTGGCAGCGTTTCCACGTAATTAACTTTTAATGGCAAGGCCATGGTTAAAAATGTTGCCTGCTTCTGAGCGTCGCGGCGCAAATTTGCTGTTGCCTACTTTTGAGCGTCGACCAATATTTTAACTCGCCAACTATTTTTGGCTCTCTTTTGGACAGCCAAGGACAAGGTTAACTACCAATGCTATTCTTGTTGCACCTTGTTTAATGCACATTTCATGTAGTGGATGCAACAGCGCACACCTGCAGCAATCGCTACGTGACGTGACAAGTGGCAACTGTCTAACACCAACACTTTTCGACTGCTTGACACTTCGACAGTTTTTGTGACGGCGGGCTCATGAATTTTGCCAACTTTTCATGGTTTTGAGCAGCTCAAAGCGATAGACAGCCAAACAGAGAGATAGAGCAACACAGGCAGAGAGCAAGAAAGAGAGGGAGGGAGAGACAGAACGAGAGTGAGTACGCGAGTGCGAGCAGTTTGTGCAATATTAAAGCAGTCAAACAATGGTTTTGTGTTTGTTTGCAAGCTCTTGCACTGAAAAAAGTGTACTATACCAAGGCAAGACTAATGTGAATTTAATTTTTATTTTTTTTTAATAACAAGGACAAGGACACATCCCACCCCGTTTTGAGGTATAAATTGTGTTGAATCCGCCTGATATTTGGGATTTAAGGAGCCAAAATAGTCTAATAAATGTCGATTGCAGTTCGATTAGCAGCCAATCAGCTGAGAGTGAATTTTTCGTAATACATGATTCAAGCTATCATTAATTACTTTGTGTTTCATGAAAGTATATTTAAAAAATTAAATAATTGAGTCTAGAAGATTTGTGCTTGAATCCGAACATTTTCCAACATTTTCCATTTTAGTAGTTTAACCATAATTTTTTCATTATCTTTTTTTCTTCTGTGTAGCTTGTCTGTAGATCTCAGTCTGTCAGTGTGTTTGTGTGTTTGCCATGTGGATAAAAGTGGCTAAAATAACACGTACGAAATATGGCTCGTGGCATATGTGCAATCATTCGTAGCATTCGCGTCGCTTTTTGGTTTGATTGTTCGACGCTCTTGTCCTGTTTGACTGGCAATGTTCTTGGCTTGTAATTGAAATTTAATTCAAAGAACAACAATAACAACAACAACGAGAAATAACCTACAGTTGGCTTTCATTCATATTTAAGCCGTCAGCCTTTTAACAAAAGGGCAACAAGAAGAGTAGTCTGCCATCTCCCACTGCTGCTGTCAACATTTCCAAATGGCATTAGTTGCCAACAGAATAATGATGTCTCATAGGGGTTCGGGTTGGGGTTGTGATTGGGAGTTGAGTGTGCTACAGCAACCCCAGGCGTATACGCAATCAAAAATTGTATATCATATGACAAATTCAATCAGACAAAGGGCACAACGTAATTGAAGTGTATGCTTTGCCTGTGGCTCGTCATTGCCACAGACAAATGTTGATGTTGACTTACTGCCTAGACACACACACAAACGCACACGAAACAAGACTAAAAGTCAGACAAGAGAAACAGTAACAGCAGCAGCAGCAGCAGCGGCAGCATCAGCAGCAGCAGCTTATCAATTATTCAATCATATTTTGAAACATTATCGTGCTAAGTGCTATGACACAGAAATCACAGGTATAATTGGCTACGAGTTACTCTGTGCTCAGCTTAAATTAGCTTATTTCATTGATTCTTTCTTCTTTAGTAGTTCAGAATCGTAAGCATTCAGCAAGCAATCAGCATTCTTATATTAGTGAAATCTATTTTTTATCTGAAATAGAACTTAAATATTTTACAATCTTAATACAATTGGAAATATACTCGTATATAAATATAAACATATGTTTTTATCGGGCTATGGCTCACATTTGCATACTTATATTTGATGTACTTAAAACCCACTTTTAATTAGTGCAGGGTATAATCAGAAAGCCGAAGGGAACTTCAGTTGATAAACTTTTTGAATTATTAAAACAAGCGAACAACTTTTCAACAATTTCTAGAATTTTAAATAATTACTTCAATAAAACCTTAAGCTTTCAACTTGTCCGATTGAAGTTTGTTGATGATTGTGAGTGTGACTGTGTGTGTGTGTGTGTGTGTGGATGCGTGCAAGTGGGTTATCTGTGGCAATGGCAGATAGGACATGCACATGCTGACATGTACTCTGATTACTTTGGCTCTGGTCTCTTTTGCTGTCTGGGGGCAACGTCATCCACTTACCACTAATATCCAATTAGCGTACATCGGTCGTGTCCTGGAAAGTGTGCGCTACAAATTATATTTGCTGCGTGCTGCAATTTGTCAACCCTTAAGCGAGCGTAATGGCAGGCAAGCATATGCCATAAAACACACATATGCACACACACACTCACACACACACACTTACACACACACATGTATATGGGCTGTGTGCTAACTGATAAGGCAGCTTCCATGGCATTAGCTTTTATTGTAAATTAGTTATTGGCTTGTCAAACTAAACGATAATAACCAAAAGTCTGAAACTCCATTCTTCTGCTCTTATCTAGCAACATGTGCGTGGCGTAAATCTGAAATAGAAACGAAGCAGAGCGGCAGAGACGCAGAAGGCTGTGTGGCAACAACAGCCAAGTAGTTGGTTACCATTGTTCTTGTTGCGGAAGCGGAAGCGGCGGCGCTCGATACTTGTAAAATGCATTTACACTTTGAACGCAACATCAACACAAAATGTGACTGCACAATACTATCGCTATCGTGGATGGGCAAGGTGCCCGATGATATACCCGAGGTAAGTCAATTTACTTTTAATGCCGGTCAAAACCTATTAGTCCAGTCAGCAGGCAACTGCTGCCAGTTAATTTGTGTCATCCTACATCCAATATACAAATACAATAAATACAGACAATGTCCATTAAACTGTCGAGCACTTTAAATTGCCGCCTGCCGACACTATTAACGAGTGGCGGCGGCCCAGGGCCATTAGATGAGCTCAACTTAAGTGGGCGGAAGGGTGAGCAGATGAGCAAATGGATGAGTGGGCTGGTTGGCGGTCAGTCTTTCAGCTTATGAGCGTGACAATGTATAAAATAAGTGACTAATGGCAATGGATATGTAAAATCTTTGCACACACAGCATTTTACCTTTAAGGCGAGCGGCATGCATACAATTGAAGGATTAAAAGCATTTTTTTTTTAAAGCCAAGTAGAACATGCTCAAAAAAAAGTTGGTACACAAAAATAAATGAAATGGGAGCAAGGGACTTAAAGATAATCTACAAATAGATTTCCTCGAATTTTAGAGTACAAGCTTAAGTTATATATACCAGAGTGAAAAATTGTGTTTTCAAGATATTTCACAAATCTATTTCCCAGAATTTTAAATAACAAGTAAAGAAGGCTTTCAAAAATGATAGCATCAAATTTGTAACACAAGTCGAGCGCAAAATACAGATTCAGAATTGTTCACAATTATATTTCCCAGAATTGTAGATTGCAAGTTAAGCGTAAAATGTTGTTCCTGATTAAAAGAAAGAATCAAACAAAATGAAGTTTGTGTATTACTATATATTACCAGGAATTTAAATCGATACTCAAGGGCCAAATTTGAAATTTGTTAGACAAAGATGACAGTTTAATGGCGATAAAAATGTTCTCATTTGAAAACTTAACAGCTTATTAACTCGTTGTTAATATTTAAGCAGGGTATTTGGGCTGCAAGCGAAAAACGTGCCACAAACTTTTTGACAGGTTTCGTTTTGTTATTGATCCGGTTTCCATATCACTCGGTTTTTGTTGTTTTTTTTTTACGCCTGAGTTCATTTCAGGCATTTCTCAAGTGGTTCCAATTTTGTTTGTCGCAATGGATGCGCACACACAATGGCCACACAGGAAGTGCTGGATTGATTGGGCGTCCAGGAGCTCATGCCTATTTATAGGGCGCCAACTCGTCCAGTTTGGTTTTGTTGTTTGCTTGCCGCTGTTCGAGCTTAAAATTGATTTTATTTGCGGTAGGGCGGGGGGACGCCTGGGCTATGGCATTAAGTTTGATGCCATGTCTGAGGTCTTAGCTTTTCCAATTATTATGAACGTTCAGTGCCTGCAGAACACACAAACTCCATGTAAGCCTTTTCATATTGAATATAAAAATCCAATCACGTTCAATGCGTCTGCGTCTAGAACTGAGCTCATGTGACTGTAACCTGTATCCGGTTCCCGTATCCTGTGTCTTGTGTCTTGTGGCGCCAAATTATAGTCGAGTGGGCGCCTCAAGTGGTGCACCTGCACCGCCAAGACCAACAGTAACTTTACCCTTCTACTGGATCTCCACCATTCTATATATATATATATATATATATATATATATGTGTGTACATATATAGCTATCTGTTTGTCATTCAGTTTACCCATTCGTCTGGGCAAATGTTTCCCTATGCATAGGAGCAATAGCAATGATTTAATGAACAGTTTTCAATTTCATTTTCAATACACTCGACTCAGTCTGTGTGCGTGTGGTGAGTGTGTGTGTGTGTGTATCTGTGGGTGTGTGAATTGAAGAGCTCGTGTGTGTGTTTTGTATGTGGTTAAAGGCACGTGTCAGGGTTAGCGCGTGTCGATTCTTGTTCACATCCCATTCCCATTCGGATTCCCATTCCCATTTCCAATTCCAATTCCATTTCCATTCCCATTCCCAATCCCTACTGCCCATTGCCAAGTGCATGGAGGCTTCGTTTCGTTTTCTCGTTACGTCTTTGCGGCAATTTACGGCCTATACCCTGTTACCGTGACGACGCATTGCGTTAGAAGGCGTTTTCGATAAGTTTTCGAAATATCCTGTGGGTAATTTCTGGAAATGTTTTAATCTTAAGAATTATATATGGTAAAGTTAGGAAACTCGGTATGTGGATACTCTCAAATTATATGCACCTGATGACTGCGATATCTAAACGAAAAACATACTCTAAAAACTGATCTGGTCTATTATCTTGCGAAAATGGTTCTTCTTATGAATTTATAGATGATAGATTATTCCAGCTACATAAGTGTGATTTGGCTTTAATATCAGAGATCATAACAGCTAGAGGTTTAGAGAATTCGACATTATTTTTAAATTTTATAACAGCTAAGGATTTTTAATTTAGCATAAGGGATGCCACTTTTAAGTATACGAGTATGTATATATTTATATTGAATTATCGCATTATATATTATAATAATATAATAATTATCGGTACTATTATTATGTACTTATAAATTATCGTAATTGAAAAGTACATTAGACTTATAATAAAAGTGTCCCATCTCTGCTTCTTGTATTAATTTCATCTGAATAATTTGCTGTGTATATGGAGTAACCAAGCATTGTAAGATGGCTGTCGGAGGTAGTAAGACTTTCCACCTTACATCTAGGTGATATTTCCGAGTTTGAGTTCACGTGCGAAATGGTTGAAGCGTAATGTAAGAGTAATTATTGTTACAGGGCATCTTTTAGTCTATCTTACTCAGTGCACTTGTATTTATTTATCTGGTGATAATCAGTTGACGCAGACGCTTTCAATTCAGTAAATGCTCGAATCCGATGGGAGTTGTGACTTTGCTTTCATATAAATCATCTCAGCAGAATGCTTTGCGCTGCTCGACGCTCTTTAAATATTCCCTCAGCGCATGCATTACATCAAAGTATTCGTCAAGTCGCGTTGAGTTTCAAATATATTTGAAACTTAACTTATATATACATATGAAAGTTACACAAATACATATATACTCGTACATTTTTATATTTTGATAGCTGGGCTTGGTCCTGGCTGTCATAATGTTTTAACAGGCACATTTCATTGCTGGCTATTTCAACTTGAACTTTTACCGACTGATTGCTTCTATCTCTTCTATATGTATGTATGTGTTTGCTGTGCCATCAAGGGCCAAGTGTCAGAGACGATCATAAAACTCTGGTCTGTTGCCATGGCAATCAAATTGCCGGGCACAATAGACGAGGCTCAACTGTAGGCACTGCCAGTGTCAATCTGGAAGTCAAGTGCACAGTGAACAGTGAACAAACTGCACACACATGGAACACACCCTAACCCCCTCTCTAGCCACTACCCCCTCAACCCCAACACTAGTTCTGCTTAGGGGTTGCAAGTGGCTCAACGGCATTTCACATACATAAATTGACACAACAAACTGATGCGGCGTTTACGTTTCTGACATGCCCCCCGAAATGAAATCGTAAAATGAAATTCAATACCATTGCATATATTGGTATCTGTATCTATATCTGTGTATGTGTATATAGCAAGCCATGTGGGTGGATGGCTTTGAATGGATGGGTTTCCCCGAAAATCAAAATCAAACTCAGTCGAATGTTGAATTGCATAAAATGCCATTGTCATTGCCTGTCGCCTTCTTGGTCATTATGCAAATGCCTGAAATCTGAATTTTAAATTAAATACTGCCTATATACACTGTTTGTTAGTGAAAAGGGTTTTACTGCTTTCCAACTCACTTTAATGCTTAACATTTTACTTGACAATTTTTATTATTCTAGATGGTTTTGTTCTAGACAAGTGTGTATTAATTGTATCAAGATTAGCAGAGTTGATATAGTGCAGCCATTAAAGTTCCTCACAGCCTGTGGCGACCAAACTTCAAATTCCAACAAGAATATTTAAGAAATCTCTCGTGTCAAGCAATTTTTAGAGTACAGGTGGTATTTAAAAGTACAACTGTGTGTAACATTTTATTAAAGCTTAAAGACTTTGGACATATATCTAGTATCTAGACAGCAATAGTAGTTCCAAGTGTAAATTTTATATTGTATGAGATACTAATCTGTGCATTTTGAGAGACATTTTCTGAGTGCTTTCAAGCCGATAACCAAATAAATTCCCATTACAGGACTTAGCTGTTCTTTGTGTCTGCTGAATTTTAAATTTCCTTTGAACTTGCCACAGAGTGTTGCCCAGTCGCATATTTCTTACATTATGACACTCACATTAAATTCATAAATTCATAATTTGAAGGCATAAGCGAATTGTGAGTGGCTTTTCTGTGCGGAAAGGCTTTTCCAAGCCGTCTGTCTACTCAAAGTGTACTTTACATATTTATGGCGCACTCGAAAGTATGTTACAATTTTTGCTCATTCTTAAATGCCTTCAGATTTTTCGATTTCTGAGCTGACGGCAACTTTTAATAGGGCAAATAAATTTGCAAAATACGGCAACTAAGCCGAAGAAATGCCATCATCATCAACTGAGCTGAAGATGAGAGGCCAAAATGCTTGGCATCGCTCCCCATTATTAACTTGGCAAACTGTGCTGATGAAGTTCGCCTCGCACCTACTGCAATTATATATATAGTCGAGAGCCGCTCCTCGGCTACTGTTTCCCGTTTGGCTTAAGTATTAGCTGACGACTTAGCTGTAGCTTCATTAACCAAAGCACTGACCCAAGAGCGCTAAGCATCATTAATAAGTCCTTTTTGCTTACGTTGACTGTTCAACTCTCCATGCTATCTCCCACTCTGCATTTATCTCTCTCTCTCTCTCGCTCTCTCTCACTCTCTTTCGAGCTTTGCACTGTTTTAATTATGTGCCGTAAAAAAAAATCGAGTTCTTAGTTCCATTCAATCCGAGTGCACGGCAAATGACAGCTGAGAAGTGGTCACTGACCAGTGAGTAGGGGATGGGCTTTCGGCAGGAGGAGGAAGAGGATGGTGTTTGTGGTAGCCAATCCCTCTCAGCATTTCTTGCTAATTATGTGCACTAGACTGTGTTGCTCATGCTGGCGGCATTTTTATTTCATTTCGTTTTGTTTCATTCCATTTTGTTTTGCTTATGGCCAAGGGGCGTGGCTGCTGCTTTATTTATGTTTGTTTCATTGCGCGTGTTTTTATTTAATTTCACAACGACCATAAAAATGACAAGCTTCAGACGCTACTGTTTCTGCAGCTGCTGCTGTCGCTGTTACCTTTGGTTACTGGCTTGCGTTTATTATATTCGTAATGAGCTCCGCGAGCTTCGATGTCAGCTCACAAGTAACGACTTACTAATAAGTTAAGCATGTATATAGATGTATACAATTTCCTGCCACTCTAGTTATATAAATAGGGTATTTTAATAGCTAGACTTTATGGCTATTGCTTGCTTTAAAGCAAAAAGTTTTTTTGCGTTTAACAACCCTGAACAAAAGTTCTGCACACCATGTTACCAAACTCAGCTGCCCGTACACACACACACACACACACACACACCTACGCATAGAAACACACGCATATAGAGCTCACAGCTCTCGCTTTATAAATGTGTTACGTGAACAGCCCCACCCGGCCCGCACCCTGCGCCCAGCCATTCACAGCTTCGGTTGCCTTGCTTAAGCTGATTTAAACATGACGCGCCGAAGGGCTTTTGTTCGGCTTGTTGAACAGGTGCCGATTACAAGAGCCAATTTCTCTGCTGCTGCGAGTTAATTGAAAACTTTTTAATTGTTTAGGCGAAAATAAAGTCGACTTAGTTTTCAGATTAGGCAGCAGCCTGAGTTATGGTCACGTCTTGCCTGCTGCTGACAGTTTCAATTAAGAGTCGGCACGCGCATTGAGTCTTTGTGCCTATTGAGGTGTATACATGCCTCGATCTCTCCCTCTATCCCTCTCTCTCTCTCTCTCCCTCTCACACATTCTATCTCCCTCTATGGGTGCATTGTAATTCAAACGAAGCGGTTGACCATACATAAAGTCTGCATTAAGTCAGCTCTAAAAAGTGTAATTTTTCTGTGAATATCCTAGTCGCAATCATGCTCTTCATATACACATTAATACGCACACACACACACACACATACATACATTTACACACAAATCACACTCAGCTGGCTAGTTCAATCTTGGCCAATTTCTGCTCCCAGCTGCTCGTGCTCTTTACACTTGGCTTACTCGTTGTGGCTTTCAGTTGTGTCCTTGATTGGTTTACCCAGCATTTTGTTTGTTAGCTTTGGCTTCGGCACAGTGGCTGTCATTGGTGTTGTGTGCGGTTTTTGTGCCTGCCACTTGCCACTTGTCACTAGCCACATTGCCACATAGACATATGGCCTGGCTATGTGGCTAGCCTCACAATGGCCGCCCACATTCAATTGTTGCACACCAAATCAATCAATTATGTAAGTGACCAATCTTAACCATTGCACAATGTTTGCTTCTCGTCGCTTAAGTGCCATTTATTTCGATAATTTGTTTGTCTTACTTCTTTTGCCTCTTGATTTTTTATTTTTTTTACCAATTTTTCACTTTGAACTTTGGTTTCCATTAGATTAATTGAGTATTTTCTAGGCAGCTCTTTTTGGAAAAGTGCTTTGTTTTCTTTACATTCTCAACTGAGAAAACAAATTACGCATTTTTTCTTGAGTGACATTTTCAAGCGTTCAACTGGGAATCCTTCTCTGCTTTAAATTTGTTATTGTTGTTGGCTTTTCAGTTTATAAATATAAAATATACACTTCTTGAACATCAGTGTTAACAGTGTTGCGCTTCACTTGAAAATCTAAAAAAAAACTATAGCTTTAGGGATAAATCAAGCCGAATAATTGATCAGTTTTTTGTGTTTAAAATATAAACATCAAATATTATATTATTGTTATAATTAAGTCTTTGTGCGGCATCCTTAGGAGCTTTACTACAGCTCAGCACAGCATTTCGGGAAACAGCATGAATCTAGGCTTTCTTATACACATATCTCTTTAACTTTTCATCTGCTGACTTATCTGAAGCTGGCAGCATATGTGAAGCTTGCTTTTTTATTAGTATTATTTTACTCTTTGCTCCGTCTTATGCATTGTTTAGGGTTTCTCATGCGTGCCATCTGTTTCCATGTCCATAAGCTTCTTTACTTTCAGAAATTGTGCTCTGGTTGTTTCTTTGGTAATTGCTTTAATACTGTTCGTATCTGCATGTGTGCATTGCAGATTTGGTTCTGCTCTTCTATGTTGCATTACGCATCCGCCACGTGCACGTCACTTTGACAAGCAGCAAAGCATAACATCATGTGGATTGGATTGGGAATTTCGGAGAGAGGGTTGACTTGTGGCGTTATATATGCAACGAATATTACGGCTGCTACGAATATGCATGGCTGCTGACATAACATGTATCTCATGCTCCATTTGTCAACGCTGGGGCAGCAACATGCAAAGCTGCAGCAGCGACATGTGAAAACCATTTGCAACTAACGTCTCCGCATCCATCCATGTTTGTACTCCTTATTTTCCTCTGTTGCTGTCTCATTCTGTACGTAACAAAAGATGAGTTGCACTTGAGCATGCTAAAATGCGTTATTAAGTGCATAAATATGCAATGAGCGGAGCTTTTGCCACCGCCCTCCACTCTACACATCTAGCCATCGTTAACAATGGCGCTCAGGTGAATAGGGTCGTCCAGGTATGGGGAGAGGGGTGCTGGCAAAATGTGCGAAGAGCTTTTGAAATTTAATAAAATGCAAATGCAAATGCAAAGCCTGTGAAACAGACATATGCAATTTAAAATGCCCCGCCCTTAAGCCCAATGACCCTGCTTGCTCCATTCCCATCCCGCCTCCTTTGTCACGCTAATGAGTTGGCCCCGTCTCGTTGCACACACAACATACAAAGCCGGCCAACAACAACAACGACGACAACAATGAGCATTGTATGAATTATGCAGCTCGCAGGATCAAGAAAGGATGTACTGAAGCGCTTGCTCCCCGCCACCACAAATTTGCGGTAATGGCAAAAACATGTCCACAATTACCTAGAGCCGAGTATGCCAAATACTTGTATTCAATTATTTTAAATGCAAATGTGCAAATAAACTAAGCGACGCAACCCAAAGAAAAAAAAAAAAAAAAAGCTGCAGAAAAAAAAATCGATAATTACAACTTTTATGGCTGGTATGGAAAAGGATCAAAAAGGTGAGCACGTGCACACCGCCAGCAGGCAAGCACACACTCAGATTACACACACAAGCACACACAGACACCTGCCAGTCGTCATGAGCACGAACCAAATGGGTTGGTCTCCCCGAGTCTTTGGCTTTTTGAACGAGCTAAAGAGCAAAAAGATAGTGAATATGCTGCAACGTGACACAGCATATCGAAACTGAATTACTCTTTTTAATCATTTTGTATTGTAACGTGTAACGTGGCCATAATGTTAAAATGTTTTCAAGGTTGCGGAAGTTGACAAGCTAAAAGAAACATTCCTAAAGGATTTATAAAAGACGTACTCTTCTTAAAAAAGAGTTTAAAATAGTTAGGAGAAAAATTATTCAGTGCCTAAAATAAAATAGATTTGTAATATAGGAAAAATACTTTTAAAAAATAGTCCAGCTATTTTTTTTAACGAATATCAAGATGTTAAGTTAGGAGAAACACTCCTCCACTATTTGGGAACTGTTAAAATCAAATCTTTATCTAAAATTAAGCCGCTTTGTAAAGAATAAAAATTATAATAAAAAACGGATGTTAGAAATTGCTTACATTACTTTATTGTTAAGGAGGGTAAAGTAAAGATATAAATTTATTAACATACATTAAGGGAGAGTAGAGTAAAAAACAGTTTTTATCATTATGAATAAACTTATAATCCAAATCGATTGAGATAATTAAAAAAGAATACAAAATTGGCTTGCTTGCAAAATGTTTCAGTTCTTAAAAGGCTTTTTATATACTTATTTCATGTAATAAATATATTATTTGTTGTCCATATACTATAAGCTCTTCAAAAAAATACGACATCGTTGCTATGGTAAGAGTATAAAAAAAGAATTCCACACACGCCCGTCCCCCTCCCTCTCTCCCTCTCTCTCTCTCTCTCTCTCTCTCTCTAGTCAAATGCTCAATTCACAAATTCACTGCTAGCGCTCAAGTTGTGAGCCCTTAGCCCTGGGCTCATGGTTCTCAGCTGTCTGCTGTCGACTGTCGACTGTCGAGACTGTCAGGTTGTCAGGTTGTCGGTTGGCGGCTGTGCCAAGCCTTTTCACACTTGGCCCAAGTGGCAAAATGTTGTTACGTGAGCATTAAACCATATTTTAAGTTATTAAGTTATTGACAAAAGCACACGTCACCCCTTTACTCTTCATTTTTGTATTTTTTGTTCACCATTTGCCAAGGCTCGCCTCGTGCGCTCGTCTTTGTCAGTGGATGTGAATGGGGGTGTTGGTGGTGCTGGGGGCTGGGGGTTGCTTGGTGCCCCAATGGCAGCCAGTCAGTTGCCAGGCAGAGGGCAGGGCGTGTATATGGATGACACTTGTGCGCTGCTTATCCGTTGTTGTTTACAATGCCAATGCCGCGCCTTAGAGCTACAGCTCTACACACACACACACACACACACATACACACACACACACACACACAAATACATACAAGTCAGTCATAATGCCTGTATTATATATGTCTGCACATAAAAACTGTAAGCGGCACGCATAAAAAGAAATTTTCAATTTGGCCCAAGCTGCCGCCATAGGCGCCTCCAGTCCACCCCACTGCTCCCTGTTTGCTTTTTTTCTGTTTTGGCTTCGGTCTTTTGGGAACTGCGGCAAATTTGTTAAATTTTACAAATTTCTGTTTTGAATTAAACATAAATATGGTCATAAGTTACTCCCTAGGTACAGCTGCCCCCGGCTGCCTTCCTCCTTCAGACATAATCATCTGCTTTGCCTGGTCTGGCTTCATCTTTCATCTGGCTTATGTTTTGGACAACTTTGCTGCTGCATTTTTACTGGCGCTTTGTGGATTTCTGGTGTTTCGTTTGCCTTTGTCTCATCGCATATCACCTGCATTTTATTACCTTTATACCCATGTGGTGTGGCAAGGAAACCGTTACAACCCTAATGGTCATCTTGTGGTTAGCGGATTTCGTTTTTTTTCTTGCAAGCAGAGTCAACTTAAGCCATCCGCAGACTGCTGTAAAAATTTTAGTCCTTAGAAAGTGTCAATTTCTGTAGTTGAAAAGTTTTCATCTTTGCTTTCTTAATTTTTTTTTTTTTTGTATACATTTTGACTTTTTAGATTAGAAACGTGAGCAAAATAACTTTTCTTGATACAACCATTCATGCAAAGATGTATTTTATAAATGATATTCTTCTTTCTTTTATATTAAGTTTGTGTTTAGAGAAATATTATTCAAATAATTAAAAATGTACTTTGCATTTTTTCTATGGGAACTATATTATATATATATAATAAAGTGTCCTGATTCTGAGCAGCTGAATAAAAGACCCACGATGCTTTAGACCTGTATATAGAGTATCACCGAGTCGGGGCGAACCCACTCTACACAATTGTACTTGTTTTATATCTGATCTGGTCGCCTGCAAATGGCTGGAAACAAAGCGCATAATATACAGTTTGGACAGCACACTTGGAGATGTTTTTGAGGGGTTGGTGTCGTCATGGGTGGATTGGGGTTTTGAAATAGTTTTGTAGAGGCATCTGCGATTGCCTGCTGGTCGTGCTGGTCTTGACGGCCTTCACAGCAGCCGCACCAGCAGCACATTGAGTTAATTTTGTATATGAAAGCAGCAGAAGAAGCAGAGGTTTTTAGAAAGTTTTCTACATGTAAGTGGCAAGTGGCAAGTGGCAGCAGGCTGCCGAGGGGCACTACGAAACAGGGGTAGGTGCAGGCAAATAAACAGTCACCAGAGCTGGTCAACTGACGTTAAGCAGTCCAAAGAAAAATAACTCTATGTTGTGTGTGTGCATGTGTGTGTGTGTGTGTCTGTTTGTGTGTGAGTGTGTGTGTGTGTGTACATACGTCAGCAGAGTTTTACACTTTTCCTTTTCCTTTTGCTTGCGCTGCCAAATCAACCACCGTCGTCGCAGTCGCAGTCGCTGTCGACGCAGATAATTTGCCAAGTGAGAGCGAGAAGGAGTGGAAAGAGAGAGTGAGAGTCGTCTCAGGCGGGGAGGGGGGTGGCGTTGAAGCGAATGCCATGACCTACTTTTGTGGCAACTTTTTCAATTTGTTTGTCATCGAGTGCGCGGGTGTGGTATGTGAACACTGCTATTAACTTGGCCAAAACCAATTCGTTTATTTGGATTAAAGATTACAGAATATGATACATATATATATATATATATAAATATACATATAAGTGTTTGTATGCCCCTAAACACTACTCAAAAAGTTTTTTCTAACTAGTATACCCAAAATACGAACTCTCAATCGAATTATGCAACAGCAAATAGCATTAGACCCAACATTGAAGCATAGAGTCGCTGCTGCACCGGACGCTGCTGATCCAGACCAGCATTTGGTATGCTCGGCACCATGTCCTCGGCTCGTATCGTATGCATTCCGCCATCCTCCTCGGTATCCTCTGAGCTATCTTCCTCCTCCTCCAGCGGAGAGAGTGTGGATTGTCCTGTCAGCAGGAGTAGCTGCATTCGCTGCAGCGGTGTCAAGTGCGCTGTTCGCGGCATGTCGGCGGTATTGGCTGGTCCAAGGAACGGCTTATAGTCTGGTGGCGGCACATCGCGCCCCCGATATCCATAGACAAACATTTGCACAAACAGCGTGCTGGTATTAAAGTCCGTAATGGTCGCTTTTAGGGTACTTGGCGAGTAATGACTGTACTCGGCAACGGGTGCCATATAATCATCAGCAGTGGCTAACTTGTTCGTAAAGTGCTACAGATAAAAGGCGAAAGAGTTTGCGAATTAACTTGTTCGAAGTCCTCATCATCATCATCATCTTCATCCTACTCACATCGAAGATGACAAACTTGATGTAGGTGATGAAATCGCTGTCAATGTAGTAGAAGAGTACGGTGTGATTCATCTGGTCCTTAGGCTCATCCGAAGATGTCTGAAATGTTTCATACAACAAATCGTCACCTATCAGGGAGAAACAGAGAAAGTTATTGACAAAATTAAATGAAAACTTAATATGCGAGAACTTATATTCCAGACTTTAAATATCGAACTCTTCTATAAAGACAGACGACAGAATGATTCGGCTGATAAGGAAGCTTGAATCTTTCTGCCTGTCATATGCTTTTACTCTTTTTAAGTATTTGCAATGAGTTCAGTTTATAACAAGGCAGTTAGTTGGAATCAGTTGGAATTCTGAAGGAGTAGCTCAAAAAGCATAATGTAGTTACCCTCTTGCCGCTCGCCAATCTCAATGATCTTGTCCTTGTGTTCAAAGTCCGGTGGAAAGGTGGGTGATTCGCTGCTATCGTCATCATCATCGTCCTCATCCATGTTTATTAGCAGTTGCTCGCGCTTGGCATTGTCATAGACATTGTCGAAGACCTCCTCGTAGTCTTCATCATAGGGCTTCAACACGCCCTCGAACTGTGTGTCCCGATTGACAAGTAGCGCTGGATTCACATTCAGCATGGTCTGATTAAAGCCAAAGATCATGATGACCACATCAAAGGCCGACGACAGATCCCCAGTAGTAGTGGTTTCGATCTCACTCCCATTGTTAGCCAACATACGGACAACGCCCACAACTAGACTATCGGTGTAACTGAATTTCACCTCGGCCGAAATGTTCTGCAAATGAGATGATTGATTATCAATTTGTTTAATTAGGCGATTCAATCAAGCATGCCAAATGATGCTTGCCATGCCTCACTGAAATTCGCATCTATCGTCAGCAACGCATTTTTTCTACTGTTTAAAAATAATTAAAAGAAAAGAAAGGAATATACAAATGTATATGTATATATACTCTGTCTCGCATTATAAATACTAGTTGGGGCATTGTACATATATTGCACGTTTTTCTTGCAAAATCTGGCGTCATAAGTAGCTCAAGTATTGCCTTATTGAAAAACATTTACATTTAATGTACATACTTATTTCCATTATATATATATATATATATATATATATGCATATATTTATGCAATTTCCTCTGCCCATCCCAGAGTGATGCGGTCCGAGACTCAGTCACAGTCCCAGTCCCAGAGCCAATGCCAAAAAGTCAAATAGCCAAATTGTCAGCTGATTTGACATGTGTACTATATACACATATATATATATATATACCTTAAAAGAGGGTATAACCAAAGTGACTTTGAAGAAAATTAAAGGATAATAATTATTCTTTGACAGATTTTGAAATAACATTCGAAGCTATCTTGATTAATTTTGGCACATATTCGTATTTTTACTGTAGGATGCTGTCGGATCGGATTACTATATGCAGCTACCATAGGAACGATCGTTCAAAGACACAGACTTGTTAATGAAATACCTTTTGGTTTACCAAGATATTCAAGCAAAACTTTCGCCATATGCTGCTAATATTTGAATACAAAATCACAATATCGACAAATTATTTTTTGTAAACAAAACTTTGTTGTTTACCCAGTTATTTAACCAAACACAATTCCATAAAAATATCATTGTAATCGGACTACTATAAGTGAACAATTGAGTACTTCTGTGAAGAAGTTTTTCATTTAACAGATCATAACTAAATTCAGTAGTTATTCTTGTTATTATGCTCTTTACATTTGCACCACATACGGAATTACTATATCTATGTCATATAGCTTACCTAGGAACAATCGGTTGGCTTTTTAAATTGAAAGGAAAATTAACTTTTCGACAATTTGAGTCCGTCTACAAGGAACTGCGAAAACACTTCGTTCTTAAGTGTACTCAATTATTTCTTAGAAAATATGATGTAAACTTTTTTGATCTGCTAAAATTTGAAGTGTAGCCTGGCAACTATGGAATGCACATATTTCCAATCCTATTTAAACTAATCTATTTGGTAATGAAAAGTTTTTATGGCTAATATTGTACAGCATCTGGCACAGGCAACTGCTTTATATAAGCCAAAAAAAAAAAAACATTAAAATCGAGTTAACATGCATATGTTATTATATTTTTATTTTTTAATTAGTTTGTCGCATTTGCTCGCCCATGTGGCCAATTTGCATTCAACTAATAAACGAACTCGATCCTAAGGCAATAATCTGCGCATCTAATGGCCAAACAAAATGATATAGCAAACATTGGGCTGCGAGTGCCGCACAGACGCCGCGTACTAAATATAAATAAATACATATCTATATAGTGTTCTATTTGTTTTTTTTTCTTGTTGTGCTTTTGTTTTTTTTTTGTGGGCACTTTTCGTGTGAAAAAAAGCCAAGCGAAGCAAAATTCGTTTCTATTTTGGTCTGGTAAATATGCAAAAACACATCGAGGATTCTGACGACAAAAACTTACTTCCTCCGAGACGATTTCAATGTAGGTTATCGGCTCGTTAATGTTATAGTTGAAACTAACGCTAGCTGGCTCACTGATGCTGGCAGGACGCGAATGTTGTACGTCCTTCAGCAGCAGCTGATCGCCCTGAATGCGCTGCCCGACGCCCAGGTATCTCTTGGCCTGAACACCACTTTGGAAGAGCAGCGCTTGACCCGTGATTAACAGCAGCAATGCGATTGCTGCAGACATTTTTCAATTAGTATTTTTGTTAATTATATCAGGAAGTGGCACGCGCGATTTTACGAGTAAAAGTTCTTTGAACGCGCCACGGCAAACGAACGCTGGCAACTGATTTGGAGATCTTGCTTCGAGCCTACGATGAGTACGTGTTGACTGATCAGCAAGCATTTCACTTTCAACAAGCAATAGCGACACAGAGAGAAAAAGAGTGCGAGAAAGAGAGAGTACATGCGCAGATAGAGAGAGAGTGAGAGAGAGAGAGAAAGATCGACAGCTGCAGGGCATTTGGGAGCGCAGTTTTTACTTAAATTCTATATACACTCGGAGGAAAATGCTTTTCTATTTTTTCGTATTTAATTGTTTTCAGATATATTGTAATATATATTAAAATACAATTTGCAGTGTTTTTTTCTTATTTATTTTTATCTAGAATACACTTAAACAAGTATATTGTTCTTGATTTCAAAATTGTTTGATGATGTTACAGGAACAAGCATGTTGGTCCTTAAAATATTTTTAGAACTTATTTCCTAATCATATTTTTTAAAGTGGATATCAGGATTGATTTTGGTAAATAATTGAATATCTTAAATACTTGCTACTAGTAGATTTAGTTTTAATTTGAGATATCAGGATTAATTTTAAAACTCTTAAAATTAACCAAACATCGAACTTCAAGAAAGAAAGTTTCAGTTCAAAGCTCAGTATTCTATCTATTAATATCTTTTTTTAATTTTTATTACTATATTATTAGACATGCTTTGCCAAGTTTGTTCTTTATGTCAGGAAATAATGCTCTATTGTTTTTCTTAGTGTACTTAGCGCTCTGCGTGCACTTTAGGCATTTCGTTGCTTTTCGGTCATTTCTCAGCTGCCTTTTTGGTAGAAGACGTCGCGTGTACTTGACCTCATATACATATATATCTATGTATATATATATATATATATAAATATATATATATATATATATATATATATAAACATATATATGGAAGATTAACGTTGGTCAACAGCACCCAACATAGCCAAAATAGCCTGTTTTATAAATGACCGCCTGCGACCCCAAAAATAGAAACTGCTGACCAACAACCTTTTGCACGTATCAAAAATAGACACCAAATTAGCATGGAACATGAATATATACATATATATTTTTAGTTTCTATTGCTTGGGGTTACCGCATAAATATTTAATAGCTTTGTGTCAAACGCACAAATATGTTTATTACAAGCGATTCGCGTTCTTTGAGCAGATATTTGATGTTTGCAGATAGATATGTATGTAGTACATATGTTGTGTATCTTTTATATGTTGATGATATTTGTACATAGTTCCCTCAGTTTTTTTTAAGTTAATCAAAGCATAAGTGTATTTTAATTATGACAATTTTATGGAATTGATTTCATTGATAAATGCGGTCATCGCTAATAGCACATTAAATTTTAATTCATTTCCCTGATATAACCTATATAACTATTATGCATTCAAAAACATAATTGCGCATACGCAACGTTCAACGAAATGTTAATTTGATTTATTTGTGCTTTATTTATTTACTGTACATTAAAATTATGCTTTGTTGTGCGGCGGGATTATGAAAATATGCCGCAGAGGCTTGTTAAAATTAATAAACGATTATACACAAGAATTTCAACTATTGTGGCGCCTCTCAGTGTGTGCAACATGCAGAGAGTGGAGGGTTAAGCGGGAGATGCATAATTGAAAAATTCAGGTATTTTTTAATGAAAAAATTGCATTAAATTAATTCAAATTTGTGTGTGTTGAGCGCTTGAAAATAGAGCGCGATGAAAAGGAAGAGCAACATCGATGCTGCAGTATACAGTGCAACCGCAATTTATGGCTGCCCCACGGACAACAACATGCCACATGCTGCACCCAAAACAAACGAAACAAAAAAAAAAAAGGAAAAGAAAAACCAAACACACTGCAGTTGAGCTGCATTGAAAAGCATTTGGGTGATTTGTGTTGCATTGAAACTTTGTGTGCCACAATCTAAATGGGAATCAGCTGAGCAAGCTTTATGTTGCCACAAACAAGTCTAGGACCAATTATGTAGCCAACAAGGACAACGGAAGTTTTTGCTGATTCGCAATCAGAGCAATTTCCGCATTACACTTCGACGAACGCAAAGGCAAAGTCAGAGGCAAGCTGTGGCAGCTGTTGTTTGCAAGGCTAACAAGTTGCAAGTGGCAAGTGGCAAGTAGCGGACAGCCTGTTGACGTCTTGGCCAGAGCGTCTATGCCCCGCAGCTGCATGTTTATGAAATTCAATTGCAACATTAACGCAAATTGCATTTAATGTTGTCAATGAAGCAAGCCGCACGCTGGCCAAGACACTTTAAGGCCACATTAAATGATTGGCCAACTTTTCCATCGATTCCTATCTTTGCTGTGGCCGAAAGTAAAGTCAACACCAACAAAATGTTAATTTTCATTTTATTTTTAATATTTATTGCAATTGCTTGAAATTGTTTCAAGCATCGCATTTCGTGCTGAATTTATAAACAACATAAAATGTTTCAAAATGTTTGTTTGTGTTTTATTGTTGTTTTCCATATTGACATGCTTCAATATGCATTCCCCAATTGCATTTTAGTTGCGCTTATTAAACATTGAAAAGCACTAAATATTAAAAATACTGAATTGCACGCAGTCATAAAATAAAGCCATGAAAAAATCGAATTCGAAATCGAAATCGAAATCGACGCATTTCTGATTGTCCACAAGTATTTTATTCAAGTGTGGTTTGCATACCCTGTAGATATGGATGAGTAGAGGGACGCAGGTTGTATGTAATTAAATATATTATAAATATATTAAATATTGTAGTTAATTACAGATTAAGCCTTAACCATGTGACTTACATATTTTAATCATCATCTAGTATAAATACCAAAGTTCGGGCTGCCTAATTGGGTATTTCCCAGCTGAACTACTCTGACGAGAATATTTACAATTCTTGCAGCCTCAAGTGTTTATATATATGTGGCATTGAATGTAGAAATATATTTACATACTCATGTCTCTCGTAGTGGACCGCTGATGGGGCACGCAATGTCTTCATTCAAGTGGCCCAACGAAAGGTTAATAACACTCCACAAAGAAATGCGCCTTATAATTGGCGCCGTCATTGAGTGCAGCCGACTTTCAATGGCATTTCAATGTGCTACAAATGGCGGTGATTTGCTGCTTTGCTGAAAATGGTCCATTGAAAAATGTGCACAAAATTTCAATACGCAAGGGGAATGAGGAAGGTGGTTGGGAATGAGGATTGGGGATTGGCTATGGAGTGAGATAGATAGATACGGCCAATGTCCATTACGTAATTGCATTTGAAAGCAGCGTGCATGAAACCGGCTAGTAAAGCAATTAAAAGGCGTGTGTGTGTGAGCGAGGGGCGTGTGTGTGTCGACCAGTGTGTGAGAGAGGGAGGGGGTAGGGTAGGGGGCGTGGTCAAACTGAAATCAATAAAAAGATATGCACGCTGTCCGCTGCTGGCCAAGCGGAAATTACAAAACAAATTGTTGTTGGCATTTTAATTTATGTCTGGCAAATTGGATTTGCCGTTAAAAATAATAATATTGACGGTTTTTTTTTGGCTTAGCGGGGATTAGCTCGGCTCTTGTTTGGCCAGGCAAACGCGGCTAATTTCCAACAGGATTAACAAATTGAATTGAAAATGAACTTTGCTGCTTATCACCGGACTGACTGGCAGTCACAGTCGCAGAGTCAAAGCCCTAAAATGTAGGCCACACTTTGTGAAAATAATCAGCAATTGAAAAGCCGGTCAAAAGTTCGAGTTTGCTCTTTGACGAGTTAGTGGTGCGCCTGATGTGGGTGGTGTGAGTGGTGCCAGCGGCAAAATGCTGAATTCACAGACTGGATCCTGCAGATAAATAGCTCAAGTGGCAGATTGTAAAATATGTTAAGCTATTGCCGTCGAGAGTGTACTCGACTTGCATATACCCTATTAACTTACACACATTTATATATTTAAGAATCAAGCAGTTATCCAGTGGTTATTAACCGAGGTCTTCTCTTGGATAAATATGGAGATAGAAATAGAAGAAACTATAATTATTTTACACATTTAATTTGATTTCATAAAGTTTGTAAAAATATTCGAATAAATAGTGCCCGTTTAGGAAATACCCTGTACTACCTTTAAAGTAGCTCAACTTACTCTGTGCTCAGTGCTAAAATTAAACTTATTCTTTATTGCACTACAAATAGCTATAATGTTATTAGTCAATTCATTAATTTAGAATCGACATCTTTTTATAATATCTTTCATACCAACTGACTAAGTTTAGTCAACAACTATTAGTCCGCAGACTGTGCTAATAGGCATATTCACACACATAATGTGTAAAGGGTATAACGAGCAGCATATTGAGTGCCAACAACTGTCAGTTGAGAGTGTTGAACGTGGTGCAACAAAGTGGGGCAGCAAGCCGCAATCAAAGGCAGCCAAAGATTGCCGGGAGGGATAATCCATTTTAGAGGTGCATTTACCGCATTTGAAGCTCAATTGGCGGCTGCTTAGGCGACTTGCCAAGCTCAGCCTGACACGGCAGCTTCGTGTTTGTGTGTGTGTGTGTGTGTCTGTGTGTGGGAAAAGATACTCAATTTAGCTGTGTTTTTTTCTTTTTATTGACCCATTTGCAGGATGAAGGCTGGAAGCTGAACCGCACGAACTACTACCAGGAGGGCTGGCTGGCCACGGGCAACATCCGCGGCATTGTGGGCGTCACATTCACCACCTCGCATTGCCGCAAGAACATGGACTATCCACTGCGCACCAACTATAATCTGCGAGGACACAGATCGGATGTAAGTACTGCACTTTGCACATACGATATAGCTACGATTAAACTATATCCTTGCCAATTGCAGGTCATACTAGTCAAGTGGAATGAGCCCTATCAGAAGCTCGCCTCCTGCGACAGTTCCGGCATCATCTTTGTGTGGATCAAATACGAGGGCCGCTGGTCCATTGAGCTGATCAATGATAGGAACACCCCGGTGACGCATTTCTCCTGGTCGCATGATGGTCGCATGGCGCTCATCTGCTATCAGGATGGCTTCGTTCTCGTTGGCTCGGTGGCTGGGCAGCGTTATTGGTCGTCGATGTTAAATCTGGAGTCGACCATTACGTGCGGCATTTGGACGCCCGACGATCAGCAGGTGTACTTTGGCACCACCCAGGGCCAGGTGATTGTCATGGATGTCCATGGTGCAATGGTGTCACAGGTGCAATTATCCAACGATGTTCCCATCACATCCATGGCCTGGTCCTGCGAGAAATTTAAAATGGAGGAGGGCGAGGAAGCGGAGCCCGGTGTAACCAATGCCGGTAAGTGAGAAAGGCTTACCCATAATTGAACGAACAAGTGCATAATAGTGTAGATATAGAAAATTAGCAGATTTCTTGGGGGTTACGAATTTTTATAAATATATGTGCTAATCTCGGTCCTGAATTAATTATAAACAATTACACAAGCACGTTTCGATTAATTGGATTAATAACTCAAACTAAATTGGATTCATGTTTTTTACTTTCGTTTATAAATTGACTATTTTGAAGCGAATTTGCAATCTTATTTCCAAAGAATTATGAATTGCGTCAGTTAATGTTTTTTTTTTTGTTGAAGAAAATCAACTTTCTAAATTTCTAATATCTAAATAGATAATCAGTCAGCAACAAGCAAATTTGTTTATTTAGATAAATATGTATATATTCTGTGAAATCGCAAGCCCTCAAAATCTTTTTGATGTACTCGTATATAAAGAATATTTATTCATATTTTTAGCACTCATAAATTCATGTTTTTTATCAACGCTATCGTTTCCAATCTTTGTTTTTCTTTTTTATTTATTTATTATGTAGCCAAGCGCTCGTTTGTGCTGGCGGTCAGCTTCCAGAATGGATATATCTATTTGCTAAAGTCGTTTGACGACGTCTCACCCGCACATATCAACACCTGCCTTAATGGGGCCCTGGGCATGGTCATGGAGTGGAGCAACTCTCGGGAGCTGCTCGCCGTCGCTGGCACATTGCGCACCAGTAATTCGAATGGTGTCGGCCTGGATGGCAAACTGGATGATCTGGGCACGGCCAGTTGCTATAACAATCTGGTCAAATTCTATACGGAGTCGGGCACGTGCCTCTACCAGGCACACATACCCTGCAGCAATGCCACCGTCTCGGCCATCACTTGGGGCCACAACGATAAGCGACTGTTTATTGCCACCGGCACCCAGGTGCACATCGCCTGGATATCGAGGCGAGTGGCATCGTTGCAGTTGCTCTGCCGGTTGCAGATCCAGGCGAGCGTTGGCTCCGAGCTGCTGTTGCCGCTGCTGCCGTTGCCTTCTAGGATTAAGTCGCTCATTGGCAATCTCTTTGCTCAAACCATTCGAGTAAGTATCTATTGCGCCAACAATTTGAAGAGCATCAGCTAATCTCAATTCTTGCCTAGTGCTGTGTACCTGATCTGAAGTCGCTGCGCGATTTTGTGTCGCGTCCACCGCTCTGCTCGACGCGGCTGCATTGCACCATGATACGGCACGATGATGATTCCAATCTCAGCTCGGGCACATGCTATACTCTCTATTTGGAGTATCTGGGTGGTCTGGTGCCGCTGCTCAAGGGCAAACGCACCTCGAAGATCCGACCGGAATTTGTCATCTTTGATCCACAAGTTAACGGTGAGTGGATAAACCTGCTAATAGAATTTATTCATCTGTCCAAACCAGAAAATTGAATGAATATTAAAATGATTTGAGAAAACTACAGAGTATTTTCTACAGCATTTAAGCTTTTATTGTGAAATCATAAATTATTACGTTTATTTCGTTCATTGAAAAAAAAACTTAACTGCAAAATGATTGAAATACATTTTTATTCGCAGAATTTTGTTTATCTTTTATGCCATTTATTATGTGATCGAAATGGTTTCTTTAGCACAATGCATAAATTTAAATTCATTTTTGAAGACCTAAATTGTTCGTATTCAATTTTCAAAAATTTCATTTTGAAAAAATTCAACAAATAGGGAAACAAATGTATATATATAAAACTATGATCTCTAAAGATATTTGTGGTGTATAAATCATGCACATACATTCTAAGTAATCTAATATTTTCTAAAGAAATTCGTATTCTCATTTAACGAAGTTTGTTTATCATCGAATTAGTTGAATTCAATAGAATTTGTGCAGCTCAGCTTGTTATTATCGCAAATTTGTTATTTCTTTTCAGACAATTCGCTGTATTTCCAATATGCAGCGGAGGCGAAGAGCTCCTCGGGCTCCAGTCAGTCCACGACGACGGGCAACAGCGGACGCACCGATTCCTCCGACAGTGATTTCGAGGAGCGTTCTCGTTTTGGCTCACCACGCACGCCCCGCAAGCGGCGTGTGCGCCCCAAGCGACGTAATCAGAATGGAGATCGTGCGGCGAGTGCCAGTGGGGGCAATGATCCGGATAGCCTGGATGAGCTGGCGTATGTGGATACGCTGCCCGAGGTAAGAGTGAAGAATAAATCCATTTGTTGCCTGCGTTGAATTTGACATCTTCTCCACTCAAGCAGGAAGTCAAGCTGGTGGAGGTGACCTCGAATATATGGGGCACGAAATTCAAGATTCATGGACTTGCCAAAACCGTCCCAGCCAATTTAGGCCAAGTAACTTATAAGACGTCCCTACTGCATTTGCAGCCGCGTCAAATGACGCTGGTCATCACGGAGCTGCGAGACGATTTTCCAACCGGACCTGATCCCAGCTTCAATCCAAATCTCTTCTCCGAGGATGAAGAGGAGCATAACAATTACAATCACAGTCATAATCAGCACAATCCGGATGCAGTGCTGCCGCATGTGAGTGTCACCAGTGCTGCGCCCGATGCCGCTCAGGTAGCCGCCATGAAGCCACCAATGATGCCACAACGTCGCCTCAACGAAGGCGCCTCTGCGCCGCCCATTGCGCCCATGTCGCCACGTCCCAATCGCATTCTGGCTCGGCACAAGAACTCTCATTCACTGAGCATAAATAGTGGCAGTGCCTCCTCGGTGGGTCTGAGTCCATTGGCACGTGCCGAGAGTTATGACGATGACTCCTCCAACGAATCTCAGGAGGTGGCAGCGGGGACGGCCAGCACCACAGTGCTGCTCCATCAAGCGCCCTCGTCCAGCTCGAATGCCGGACCCAGCTGCAGCAAGAATCTCACACGGCCCAAGACCATAAGCAGCTTCAAGAACAGCTACAGCCGCTCCAGCTCCAATTCCAGCTGTCAGTCACGCCATGCCATTTCGCCGCTCTACTGTGACGGATCCGTGCCAACGTTGCAGTCACCCAAAAATGCTGTTGCCCCCTCGGACATTATATTCGAGCGACCGGCTGTGCCGGCTGCTGGTCAGACCACACTGATGTCGTACTCGAGCAACGCGGACTATGCCAACAATGTGGTGCAGGTGAAGAATGCGTTGATGTCGGAGCCGGTGAGGTCAGCGAATAGTCATGTGAATCCGGTGCCACTTAACCTCAATCTCAATTTGGAGCGCATGGACGCAAGGGCTGCCAAGTGTGCGACAACGAAGCGACGCGACATGCTCTACATTGATGAGGAGACGCAGTCGCCGACACCCACCAACAACACCACTAACACCACCTCAAATATGAAACGCACTCCGACTGTCGTTTCCATTGCGCCCGCTCTGCCCGATTCCATAACGCGCAGTTGCAGCGTTGGGTATCTGGACTCGGTGGCCATAACACCCTCGGATGAGGCACTATCCGCCCTGCGCAAAGATGCGCCCAACAAGCGCTTGATACTGGTGGACAAGCGACGCAATCGCAATCGCAAACGACAGCAACAGACGGATGCGAGACGCCAGAAGCTGCAGCAGACGGGCAAATCGAAGAGTCTGGACTCCTGTGATCTGCTCTCGCTGCAAACGAAATTGTCGAGCAAAGAGCACGAGCAGGTGGTGCGTAAGCTGCAGGAGATCTCCGATAGCAGTGCCTGCAGCAGCGCTGCCAACACGCTGTGCTTCAAGTGTCGCAACAACATGAATCCCGCCAGCGTCTGCAAACGTTGTCAGCCGGCTGCAGCTGATAGTGCGGCGCTTGATGAGATTACCACGGTTGCCGCGTCCATTGTCGTTGAGCCCGCCAAGGAGGCGACTCCAGTGACACCAGCTGCCGCTGTGTCAAGCAAACCCACGCCCAAGAAACGTTTCGATGTCATCACTAGCTTTACGGACAGTCCGCTCTTCACGCGCAAACATCGCTTTGGCTATGGGCGCAGCAAGGATCTGGCCGCAGCTGCCACGGGCAGCAGCACGGAGAACTCCACGCCAATCCTGGCACGCAAACAGGAGAACAGCTTCAGCTTTGTCAAGCAGTTGTCCGAGGTGCGCTGGCGCCGCAAGGAGCCCACTCTAAGCCAGAGCCAACAGCAGGGCTCGAGCAATGCGAGCACTCTGGAACGGCAACATTCCGAAACGGGCAGCGTTGCCTGCGGCACTGTGGAAGCCACACCGGTGGAGGCCAAGGCATCCGTGTCGCTGCACACTCAGGTAAGAGCTGCGATAATAATTCCAGCTGGATGTACACAAATGACTTTCCTCATGTATCATTGTAGGCTCTGACCACGTTGGAGAACATCATCAGTCGTTTGCGTGATTTGGATGAGGGTCGCTTGACACCGCCATCGACGCCGCAGCGTATGCCGCGCAGTTCGCCCGCCTCACCGGCCGCCAGCAAGAAGAACAAGCGGCAGCAGAGCAACTCTCCAATAAGGCACATCTTGAACTCACCGCTGCTGAATCGGCGGCAGCGCAAGAAACCGAGCATCGTCGAGAGCTCCGACGACGAGGGCAATCAGACGAATGGCTCCGGCGAGGAAATGGGCAGCGCCAGCAATGGCAACGGCAAACAGTATCGCGATCTGGAGACATTCCAAAAGGCACAGTTGCGCCAGAAGGTGAGCTGGCCCACAATATTTCAAATAGCCAACTTATCTAACTTGTGTCTCCAACTTTGTGCAGCTTAAGCGTGGCAAGATCGAGCCAAATGGCAGCGCCAGTTGCGCCATTCCAGCGCCAGTGCGTCGCGAGTTTGTCATGCACAACAAGGCGCCCATGTGGAACGAGATGAGTCAAGTGTATCAGCTGGACTTTGGCGGACGCGTCACTCAGGAGTCTGCCAAGAATTTTCAAATTGAATTCCGTGGCAAGCAGGTAGCTAAAAATTGTTATGTGTAAATTTAGATATAGCTTTATATTACCAAGTTGGCTGAGTATACCAGAGAGCTTATTTTTATATTATGTTTTAAAATCAACTTAAAAAAATATTTAGTTTTAGTGGCATTTTGAAAAATATATAAAATTACATAGATGTTAAACTATGAATTTGAAGTCTTGCGGATTTGAATTTGATTGAAATCGATCATTTCGGGTATGTCTTTAAACTAGTTTGAATTAAATGTGGATAATATTTATTATATCTACTTCTTTACCACACTTATGCGTAAGGCTTTTGAAAAACTAGACCTATTTTTATACACTTTATAGAAGGTGCATAAACTAAAATTCTATAATCTACTTGTAATCATGTTCTGCACAAGTGTAAATACTTTATAGAAGGTGTAAGAGCTTAAACTAATATTCTCCATCTATTGCAGGTGATGCAATTCGGTCGCATTGATGGCAATGCGTATACCCTGGATTTCCAGTATCCCTTCTCGGCGCTACAGGCATTTGCCGTGGCGCTGGCCAATGTTACTCAGCGTCTCAAGTAATTTGGATATTAAGGATATATGGTTATTGCTGTATTATCGTATCGTATTACACATATATTTGTACATGTATGTTAGTACTCTTATATAGCGCATATGCACCACTCGCCGCCAAGCTAATGCCGCAACAGCAACTGCTTCAATATTCATATTTTTTATACGGAAGAAGGTGGAGGCGCCTTTGGCTTTTTCATTTGTAAATATGTATGTACTTATTGTATTGTATTGTATTGTGGTCTTTAGGTTTCTGAATACCGTAACATGTATATCGATAATCCGATATGAACTCATACCACCACTTGATTGAAGGTTTAGCAATTTGATATTGGTGTGCAAAAACTCACAGTCCGATCCATTTTTTGTGCAATATTTGTATGACAAACTTTTATGGATTAAGTAAAACGATTGTAAATGTTAAGCATTAAAATGATGTACGCGTACACGTATTTATATATATACATATATATGTATGTGTCGTATGTGTCTCACGATTTTTTCAATCGATTTTTAAACTAGTTTGTACAAGAGCAGCCTTTTTTGCATTGAGCTTCGTTTGTTTTTTCTCGACTTACGTGCAATAAACGACAATTCCTTTCGTTATCAATTTTTAGCAGTTAAGTAACTAAATAATGACAAAACATATATATCTATATACATATATGTATGTACTTATTATCAGCATAAATCGCTTAACACAAAAACAAAAAGGAAAAACAAAAAAAAAAAAACAAATTGAGCAAATCGCTTGGCCTAACATTTAAAACAATTGAATGTGTGTATACAAGTACTTAATACTAGCATATTTTTTATATTATAAACTAATTGCGAATGTTAAAAATCACATACATTCACAAAACAAACACACATACAACAAACTTTTGTGCTTTTCCTCTTACTCTCTTTTTTGTAGTTAGGCTTAATTTCAAAGGAAAACTTCGTTATTGTAATTGTTGTGAATATTGAAATAAACTCGAAACTCGAAACGTAAACGATTTAACCATGCAACTAATTAAATAAATATATTGTATGTGAATAAAGAACAAACAACGGCAAAAAAAAAACACAAAAATAAATAAATCAAAAAATACATTCTTATTTACATATTTTACATGGTATTGCACTCAATTGAGATTTGTCTTATCCTTATTTTGTTGCTCTATTTCGATTTCAGCTTTTTCCCAGTCGGGTATAGATTTTTCCTTGATATGCCAGGCATCAGTTTTCGGGCCTTTTATTTCAGCTGCATAAATAGAGTTTGTGATTATTAAAGATAAAGCAATTTATAAAGCAGTCATCGAAACTCTCGAAAATTTCCACTCTTATTAAAATTTTTATGATTATGTCAATAAATTAGAATTCAAATTATTATTTCAATTTATTGAAGTTCTTATTTTCGAGTGATCCCTGTAATCTCTGCTTACATGTCTTGAAGCGCTTGACGCCCTCCTGCATATCGGCCATCAAGGCCGCAGAAACACTCATTATCTCGTTGTTTACGGCTGTATAAAACCCAGGGCGGGCATAGCCATTGGCATTATCCAGGAGCGCATTGCGATCGTGTTGCAGCGAGGAAATTGGAAACTTTGCAATGGAAAAAGCCAAGTTAACCGCTTGACCCAGTGCAGTCCCTGTGGCCACAATCCGATTAACAAGTCCAATGCGCAGCGCTTCCCTTGCATAGACACGCCGGCCCGTCTCTATGATGTCCACGGCATTCGAGTAACCAACCGCTGCAGCCAAGCGGACAGTGCCACCATCGCTCATGGGAACACCGAGGCGGCGATTGAAGAAGCCCAGCACTGCCGTATCCTCCATGACGCGTAGATCGCAGAGGAGCGCCAATTCCAAGCCACTGGCCACACAGAAGCCACTGATGCCGCACACAATTGGCTTGCGTAGGTGTCTTCTGGTTGGACCCACTGATCCCTCATGACGCAGCAGAAAGTTGAGACTGCCCCGTTGGGCCTCCGCTTCCAGCTCTTTCAAATCGTAGCCCGCCGAGAAAGAGCCACCCACGCCATATAGAACACCCACGGGTGAGGAATCATCCGACTCGAATTGATTGATGGCCTCGCCAAGTTTCTCAGCAGTGGCCGCATCAATTGAATTGCGCTGCTGCTCCCTGTTGATGCCGATTAACGTGATGTTTGCATCTTTCTCAACCAGTATGGTTGGCTCCACATTTTGGCCCGTATCACTGTATTTTGTTGCACTCAAGCATAATTTTCTGCTGCTCTGAATCACTGTATTAAATCTACTTAAACTGTTGACAGTAAGCAATTTCTTCATTTCAACGCAGCCAGCATAACAACTCGTTAGTGTTGTGTAACGCTCAAATCGCACATTTCGTTGGCGCGCCAACCAACACTGCTTGTCAGTGACGCGCTGTCAAAAGAAGGCGTGTGTATGTGTTCGCGAGTGTGTGTTGTGTGAAACAAAAAAAAAGCAGATCAAACGAAAATACAAAAGTCGAAGGAAACGCAGAGCTGCCAATTAAACATATATTTATTTAGTAACATAAAAATAAAACACTACAAAAGATAGTTGAATCGGTGATCTACGCGTGTGTGTGTGCAAGCGCATTGCATTTGTGTGTGTGTGTGTGTGTGTGCGCGTATGTGTGTTCGGTACACACAAATACAAAGATCCAGTGATATAAGCAAAGTACAAAATAAGAAGAAAGAAAAGGAAAGCAGCTCGATTAACATTCACGACCTGAAAATCATCCGCTGGCACCGCGAGACAAAGGATTGTTAAGAAAACGGTAATAACCTGGTTGCTTGCATTGAATAAACACATAAATGCTGCACAACTGCTGCAAATGTGCGGCAGCTGCAGGCTGTGCTGCGGTTTTGCGGCACCCGCTGAGAGCCCAGCACTGCACAGCACAAAACAACAACAGAGCGAAAGTGACGAATTTGTGTGCGTGTGTGTGTGTCTGCGTGTCTGTCTCTGTGTGTGTGTGTGTGTGTCCAGCCAGCAATAACAATAGAAAAGAGAGCGAGACTGTCGCCCAGCCATGCCTGCCCCGCCCCGCTCTGCTCCCGCACACATTGCATGTGGCCAGATGCAATGACTTATTTCACTTGAACCGTAATTGAGTTGGCATATAAATTACGGTTAAAGCCCGCCTGCATTATTACAACTTAATTGCATCTATTTTTAACAATGCGCATTTGTCCAACATTTGGGCGCATTTGTCTGTTGGCTGCCGCCTAACCCTATCACCACCTCTCCCTCAGCCTCTACGCCTTTCCATCGTTCGTTTGTTTAGGTGCACTCAGTCTCCGTTTCCCTTTCCGTCTCCGTCTGCTTAACGTGCTCCATTGGCGCCCCGAGGGGCTCTCTTTTCGCCGTCGCCGCCGCCGCCGCCTATATTGCCATTTTGCGTGGCGTACGTGAGAGAGCTATAGCAAGAGGAAGCGAGAGAGAGAGAGAGAGAGAGAGAGAGAAAAGGAGAGCGAGATTGAGTCCTACAATTTTGTGACGAAAGATGTCGCAAAGAAATGGAGACATAATTTCCTCATTCTCAACTAGCTGAGGGGCTACCATAATTATTTTCATGTATGATATCATTGTCAATTGCGATTGCTGCTTTCTATGAAAATCTTAAACGAGAACTATCCGCATTCTGTAGATCAGACAGACAGCTATACACGCAATTTTCCAATTAAGAAATGTATATAAATGAAATACTTAATTTATGTGCATCATGTCAAACTTCAAGTTTATCATAACTGATCTGTCGCAAATAAAAAATTCCAGAAATTAAATCGGTCTCTTTTGAAAGAAGTTCGACTGTTGTATTATGCATAGTATTACTTTTGTAGTATTATTTAAACGATGGAGAAAGGGTATTGTCATGCCGTCTGCATATCTGCTCTAATTATTGTTTACTATGTGTGCCGCAGTCTCTGTCGTCTCATGATCTATTTTTGTAGATATTATTTGCAAAAAACGTAAAATACAACAAAAAATTCCCGTAGCGAACATAAAACTTTCGTTTTATTATGCTTGCGGTTGGGACACACCTTTTGATGCCACTGCCAGTCCCCAGTCTTTGATCGTATATATATATTTATATAAATATATATATGTATATGTACTACTTAAGTTTATATATATACATTCATTCGCCACGGCACTAAAAGTAATTAAATTGTGAGTGTGTACGTCTGTGTGTGAGTGGAGATATATATTTTATTGTGTCGCCAGATAAGATGGTGCAGAGTTGAGCTATGGAGACTTTATTGCCTCAAGTACAGCTTAATTAATTGAATTAAATGCGCACGCATTCATTCACAAAAGATACAAAATTTTCAGTGAAGAAAAGTACACACACACATTCAAATTTTCATATTCACATTCACATTAACATTTCGCTCATTCAGCAAATACAGTCACGAGTCGACGATGTCAACCGGAAGGCCCATAAAATGTGTCGTCGTTGGTGACGGTACCGTCGGAAAGACATGCATGCTAATCTCCTACACAACAGACAGTTTTCCCGGTGAATATGTGCCTACAGTGTAAGTGTATTTTCACCTTTCAAAAACCAATGCTTTGATCTTTAATTCGTATTTCGATTTCACAGTTTCGATAATTACTCGGCGCCCATGCAAGTGGACACAATACAAGTGTCGCTGGGGTTGTGGGATACGGCCGGACAGGAGGATTATGATCGCTTGAGGCCGCTCTCCTACCCACAGACAGATGTATTCCTGATATGCTACAGCGTTGCGAGTCCCTCGTCATTCGAAAATGTCACCTCCAAATGGTATCCGGAGATCAAACATCATTGCCCCGACGCGCCCATAATACTAGTTGGTAAGTGCCACAGCTCAAAGTATCGCTATCGCTTCTCGAATCTCAACTGTGTTGTGTGTGTTATTTTTGTTATTTTTTTTTTTTTTTGTAGGCACCAAAATCGATTTGCGTGACGATCGAGAGACATTGAGCGGCCTGGCCGAACAGGGCTTGACGCCGCTTAAGCGCGAGCAAGGTCAGAAGCTGGCGAACAAAATACGCGCTGTGAAATACATGGAGTGCTCCGCCTTGACGCAGCGCGGCCTTAAGCAAGTAAGTGGTTGCGTCGATGACACACCCACCATAAACAAAACGAAAACTGACGATCCGATTCTTGTTTGTGTTTCGATTAGGTGTTCGAGGAAGCGGTCCGAGCGGTGCTGAGGCCGGAGCCATTAAAGCGACGCCAGCGAAAGTGTTTAGTTATGTAAATAAGCAGCGTCAACCGGCGACAGAGAATATTACTCAGAATCAGCAGTAAAGAAAACAGAAACAAAGAGAGAGATACACAAACACACACAACATACAAACAAACAAATATATAAACCAATGGAGCGCCCTCATCTCTACCTAAGCGTGAACAAATCAACAACGTGGAAAACATGGATTCATTGAGCATTATCATTTCTTTTTATTGTCTAAGTTTAAATAGGATTTGCATAATTCATAATTTGAGAAACCGCATGGCACAAAACTATGACTCCCTCCCATTAGAACTAAAAAGTAATTAACAAAAAAGCAGCAACCGGAGATAATCCATAATTCGAAAGCAGCTAAACATATTGAAATCTAGTCAATTGAATCGAATGTATTGCACTAATTTTAATCAACAACAGACAGCCGCAATAAATTATTAAAGAAGACGCAGGCAAAAAATATAAACAAAACGGAAAACGAATCGGAACAGTTGGTTTCGCATATCAGTAAAGTAAATCAATATTTAATCAATTCCTAATATTTTTTATTAAATGTATTATAATTATGTAGCCAAGGCGTTTCTTAATTTCAACAATAACCAAAAACACTGGACGATGAGCTCTTAGAGAAAAACAAAAACCTAATTAATGCAAAGAACACATTTATACGAAACTTTAGCATAACCTTTTTTTCAAACTATTTGTAATAATCGCAATTAATTAACTGACGCTCATTTGAAATTGTCTTTTCGAATTGTAACAACTGTTGTTTATTATTTTTATATTAACTTATTTATTGTCCTAACTTTAATAATGCAAATGTATAAACAACTTTTACGGCTTAAGTATAGCGAAAAGTGTATATGGAAATGGAAAAAGATATGGAAATGGCAAACTGCATTTAAATGTGACTTGACTCGAATCAAAAAAAAAAAAAATTACAACTAAACATAAACAAACCACAAAAAATGCACACAATTTTGTAAACACTTCGAATAGCAAGCCCAAAAAACATTTTTTTATATCGATTATATAAAGTGGAACAAATCTAACGAAAACTCTCATGTAAATGTCAAATGTAAACGAATATGGGCTCGCGATCCTTGATCCTTCCGGGATTGAGCAGCAGCAGCCGAACCAGATTACTTATGAAAAATCAAGAAATATATATACATACATGCTGTAATTAATAAAATCAAAAAAACTGTTCGATTTGTGTGCTCAACATTGCTAGTTATTACATTTTTCTTTTATTATTTATTTAAATGCCACGTTTTGTATTTTTTTTTTGTCATAAACAATTAACAATTTCGGTTTTGGGTTTCAAGTGCCTCGTGCCTCGATTTCAACTCGTTAACAACAATTAGTATAAGAGATCTTTTCGGTGCATCGGTCGTGCTGCGTGGTGTTGCGGCTAGTGGGAATGAAAGGACATCAGCCTGTCTCTCTCTCTTTCTCTCACTCAATACAAACGGAAGGGCTTCGGATGCATCGCTTGGCCAGGCTTCTTTTTGGCACCGGCACTCTTCGGACGCTTCGGCTCGAAGTTCAATGATGGCATCGATACGGATAGAACCAAACATTCCGCTGGTAAAGACATCGATGAGGTCAATGTTGTGGCACGCTGTATGCGCGGCGCTTTCCAATACTGTAGGGGGCAAGCAAATAGAAGATTATGATAGTAGCAATATTAAAGAAACCTAATGCGTATCTGTATCTGATTATAGAAGTTCAATTAAGTAATTGGAAATTTAAAGATTAAACTGACTTACAATTTGCGTTTAGCTATATCAAATTTTTGTTCACAGATTTTGTTTTTTACCAATGTGGTTCCAAATGTGGTTGATATTTTGTGCGCTTGTGTGGCTTTTGCGACGTGGGCGTGGCATTTGCTTGCTACCAATATAGTTACTCTTAAATGCATCCAAATTAGCTGTCTGAGTTGAGAGAGGAACTAAGTGCAACAAACGCCAAGGTTTTTGGTAAATGAAAAAAGATTTGTTTTATTACGCTTGAAAAAATTGCATTTGGTTTCTTACATTTTGTAACAGGAGGGTGTAAATAAATTGTGAGAATGATGCATTTTACCTAATATTATTATGGATACTCGTACAAATTATAAAATATATATATATATTTTTTTTTTATATAATAATATATAGTATGCTCAATCGGTTCATTTCTAGTTTTCGATATTTTTTGTGGCAAAAAGTAAAAGTATCTAAATTTGTGGATGAATTTCAAATCGTATCCGATAAATGTTAAGTTTATAGATTGAATTTACGAATTGTTCAACATATTTAACTACACGTAAAGCACACAGATAATACATATATATGCAATCATCTAACGGTATATGCTTTGTATAATTTTCTCAATTCATTAGATACTTTTTTTTTTTTGTATTTTGTTCATTTTTGTTTTTTTATTAAATATGTATTTGTAGTATATGAAATTTGCATATTGTATGTATATATATATATATATTTATATATATATTTATATAGTTATGCATTTGCCTTGGTATCTGATTGATAAATAGTGCATATATCAACTAATCATATACTTTTTTTTCATTTATTATATGCTGCATCGGAGTGTGTATCTGTGTGTGTGTGTGTGTGTGGGGTGTGTGCTTGCACAATTCAATAATCAAATTTGTGAGTAAAATACTCGTATTGTGTATGGTAATTATTGCGTTTGATTTTTTTTTTTGGTTTTTCCATTTTGTGTAACTTTTTGCTTAAAATTACATTTCAAATAAGCTTTGTTTTCAAATTGTTGTTGTTGTTTCTGCAATTTGCATCAAGAAAAATAAAAGGAAAACTTCAGCTCAACATGCAACTTTGGACTGGATTTAACTTTGTTGATTTAAATTTTCATCAGCGCCGCTTGTTGAAGCCGTCATGGATGGTTGTGGACTCTGCGTTCAAAATACAAATATAATTGCATTTAATTATGGCAAAATTAAAAAATCAACAAGAAATTATACAATATATTAAACAAACAAAAAAAAGGGCATAAAACTGAAGGGATGCGAATCGAATCGAGCACAGCAAGCAATTTTTCATACGAAACCAGGACTCTATATGGGTTGATCAAATCAGTTTTCATATGGATTTTTTTGTTTATATTTTCTTTGTTTTTTTTTTTTTTGTGGTACGGTACGGTTCGGTTTTTGGTACGGTTAGACTATCACAGCACTGTTAAATGAGAAACGCAACGCACACAGTTTTCAACTCGCACGCAAAACTTACGGGACATCATTGTGAGAGAGTAGTACTATTTCGAAAGTATAGCATAAAATCGCATCGTTTAATTATATAGTACATATATATATATATAGTCGAAGTCGAGGCAATAATGGACGTAACATTTTAGTGTGTCTTGTAGTAAGTACGAGTATACAGTATTTCAAATTGAATGCACTTAGTTAAACGATTTTCATTTTCGTATGACTATGACTAATAAAATGTATACACATATTCCTATAATGAATTCAAATAAAACAAAAAAAAGAGATAAATAATTGAAAATGCACAAAATGATTACAAAATTAATTATGATTATTCTTACATATGTGGATGAGTTCAAGCCAAACCCAAAAATTCGTATTGTAGGTTCGTGTGTGTTATATGTATGAGAGAGCAAAGCATTTTGCACAATCTAAATATATGGTTTAAATGCTTGGCAGACTTTCACAATCATCGTTAATACATATATATATATATATAGATTGAGCATTTGTGTTGCTAGTTTCCACATCAATATTATTAAAAATTTGTACTATTCTACATAGTATAAAAGTTTTGACAAATTTGCCATAAATAATACTCAATTGGCATTTGATGTTGCTTATTTTAAAAACCATGGCCTAAATAGTTAACGAATTTAACAAAAGTTTGGCTAACATCTTGAGAGTGAATTTACCAAACTCCTCACAACTTCATACACTTTCCAATAGCCAGCACAAATGGTGATTTTTTTGGAAGGGGTATCAAATAATTTCAGCCAGCCGAAATTAACAATATTTGTTGTAGTGTATTATTTTGTATGTGGTCTGTATATATAATTTAAAATAGAAACTCTTGCAAACTCATTCGAGATTTTTCATTTGTCTTCGGGTATAAATGTTAATGTACTTGTGTCAGTTTCAGTTTTGATCTGATCTTTAAAAGTCTAGGTACAGTTAAGTAGATATTTTTGTTTGTTTTTTGTAATTGGTTAAATTTTGAGTAAGTTCTTTTTTATCGGGTTTTCGGGGTTTCGGGCTTTCACTTAAAAAGCGAGTCAAATATATCGTTACACACACAGTCAGAGTTACAAAGACCGAATTCTAGGTGTATGGTGGCAACCAAGCGACCCTGCGCCGCAAACTACAAATTCCAGATGGATCGAGAGTTAAGAGAGCGAGAGTGGGCGAGAAAGAGAGAAAGAAAGAGAAGTGAATGTGTGTAAAATGGTTAACACACCGAGTGTGTTCTGGTATACGAGAGTATTCTTTTTTTTTTTTTTTTAATTTGTAAGTATGAATATGAAGCACGCTTATTTTGTTGTTGCAATTTTTAGATTCGATATTCGATTTTATAGCCAATTTATCTCAGTTTGAGTTTGAAAGAAATTCATTTTTAAATGTAACATAAAATGTTGCAAGTACTCAAATTAATCAAAATTAAATCAGAAAATAGAGTGAATACTAAGAGAAAAACAAAAACACCCGCTATAAAATATGTATAAAACTTGGTAGTGCCGTAAAATACTTTGACTCAAGTATTTTAATAATACGATTTCGATGTTATTTTCGTTGTCTTTTGTCGGGCATTATGAATTGCTATTGGGGTTAATTTATTTGAAAGTGAAAACCAGTTAGTTCGAGCTGTTTTTTTTTTTTTTTGGGTTATTGGGTGGTTTGCAAGCCTTTATGGGTGCTGATTTTTTATTTTTGGGTGCAGTGCTCTTCAGATATTAATATGTATGCCATATAAAATACACGTTAATCATGGAATGAAATCAACAATTATAATTACAATAAAAAAATGAATTTCTTGAAGTAAACACAAAATGGGATATATTATTTTTCGAATGATGTATGATATATGTATGATTAAATGGCATGTTCCTTTCGTATACTTGTAAATGAAATCAAATGTAATAAATTAGGCTTAAATGGAAATCTACTGTTATTATTATTTTGGTATTGTATTGAGCAATTCTACTTTTCGCTTAGGTAGACGTAGTTTACCTGTGTTGGTGGTGTTGTCAGTGCAACAGAGTGATCAACATTTTTCAAATAATCCTTATCATCGAAAATCTTCTTTTCACCGCCACCGGGCTTGTGCTTTACATTATCCAAAGAGCCAACTTTGCTTTGTGCCTTAATTTCTATTTTTTGCGATTGTATCTGAAAAGTAGCAGCACCGGCAACGCACAGAAAATTGATTAGCATCTTTTCGATTAAATTTTCGATTGATTTTTTTATTTTTTGTATAAGGAATTTTGTATTTGGGCTGGTGGATTATGAACACACGATAATACGATCAATCATAAGTCCAATCCATGATATAACTGCAATTTAGAATTTATTTTTTCATACTGCGCACACAACACATACAACTAAAATGAAAAACATTGACAAAACATAGATGCCACATATTTACAATACAAACATTCTACATACTTATTAGGTGCTTATTTAAATATTTCAACTTTCCAAAAGGTGAGGTTATGTGCTCAAAAATACCAGAAAACTGAATACAACGTTTTTTACTCTTAAAAAAGCACATTAACAATTCAATATACATGTACAGAGAATTAATGAAAACTACTTACATCCTTTGGGTTGTTATCCTTTATTTTTTTTTTTTTGGTAAATCGTTTGTTAAGAACAATTATTTGATGGTTAAAACAAAATACACAATCCATAAATTTGTTTAGTTTCAGTAAAAAAATTAAATTCAAAATAAAAATGAGAAAATATTGAGAACAAGTTAAACAGTTGCCAGATAATAGTTTTGACTCATATTTGGAAACGGTTTCTGAACTTCGACAAGCCGAAGTCAGGAACTATCCAAATACATAATAGAGCTATTTGGTATGAATACTAGCTAACCCAAAACAATTTTAGGTACAATGAGGTCCTGTCAATAAGATGATTGATTTTTATTAACACCGTTTTTTTTTTAGTGCAGCGACTTAAGTCTTTTTTAGCGTTACCTATCCAACGTACCTCTAACCCAACTAATCGTCTTGGTTATATAAATTCTCATCCAGTCGCCTGTTATATGATATCATATTCATCATGTGGTGACTGACTATTTTCGAGCCCTCGCCATAGACTATGTTGTTAGGGAATCTATTTGAGTACCTCTGTAAATTTGTCAATTATTGTTTTTTTTTATACAGTTCTTTTTTGTTATGGAATGTGTTTGGTATTAGTTGTCTGATGTGATGTGAGAGATTATCGTAAATGGGCGTAGCCAGCAGAAAACGGAGCATTTATCTCACCTTTTTTTTCTGGTTGGTTTCATGGTTTGGAAATCTATTTGCAGCTGATTTGGTTCACAGAAAGGAGTTCTATGTTCTAAACGGTTCGGATTCAAAGCTGGTTTGCAGCCTTGTTTGTAAGGTTCTTTTGAGTTATCTACGTTTTGATGATGTACTTTCGCGAGATATAACTTGCCTTCGCCCCTGTTTAGCTAGGATCCTGGCTACGCCCATGGTACATCGAACACCTTAAAGCTACAAGTTGAGAGCATGCCATATGAGAAGAACTAAATGAACATTGCAGCAGTCATGCAGTTAGAGTCGGAACTGGAGCGACACATGCCCATGCCAAAGTTAAGATCAAAGTGGAAATTTATACTATTTGTTGTAGAGCAACCACATGCGTTGCCACTAAATTAGTGTAACACTATAAACAAAAACGAAAAACCTTAAAAAATGCTTAACTTTTGATTGTCGACTCCAAAATGAAATATACACTAAGAAAAATCGCTCTAAAATTACAGAATATTTTTTGGGTCTCTTGGAATCATTTCTAAAGTTAAGAAATACATGTTTGTGATTTTCAACAAGTAGATAACTGACCACAGGGTATCTCCTAGTCGATCAATCTTGCTTAGAACACTCTTGCTAAGAGCAAATGTATCTTTAAATTTAGAAATGATAGCAACAATTTTATTTTAAATTCACTCTTTGACAATGTAAGTCGAGTTCAAATTAATGCGACTTTCGAAATTGTAGAGCATATTTTTCCCTGAGTGTACTATAGTAGTAGCAATTATAGTTAAAGTAAAAGTATTCAATGGCACTCGTATATGTTGTATGTATGTCTCTGGGTCAAACTCAAAAATAATAAAAAAAAAGGCAGATGGTAAATAGAAAATATATTTGTTAAAATGTGGGTTTACCTTGATGTCGCCGCCACCGGGCTGATACTTCACATTGTCCTTGGAGCCGACCTTCGGCTTGGCCTTGTTATTGAAGTCCATTTTGAGGGTTTCGATCTTTTTATCGCCACCGCCGGGCTTGTGTGCCGCATTCTGGAGCGAGCCAATTTTCGATTTCGCATTCCACTGCAACTTTGTTGTAACTATCTACAAATTGGTTGGTTTTTGTTTTTTTTTTTTGCAAATGGTGATTTGTAGTGGTGTTCGTGGTGGATTTTAATTGCAAATAGACACAAGTTACGGTAAAACGATTAAAAGTCAAGACAATTGCAACAGTTGCTATTTCAATGTCAGTCGACGCGCCCGTCTATAGATCTACTTATAGATATCGTATATTAGCTATGCATATATGTATATATGTATGTATGTATGCATGTATGTAAGCTACATAAGGCCATCAAATTATGCTGTTAAGTGTGTAATTGCATTTTTCCTACTACAGATGCTAGATACCAGAGATTGCAGTAAGAAAACTAAGTACATACATACTTATTTATGACTAGGTATATCTTGAATCGCAAGTCGACCGTGAAATTGAATTTCTAACGAATACTTTTTTTTACGTTTTTGTTTATTCATTTGTTTGCACAAGTAAGTCTCTCAATCGAAAAACAAGAAGAACCAAAAAGATTGAAAGAAATGTCTGTTGAAAGATGAGTAGATGATAAACAGAGATATAAACATTGTTTGTAGGTGCACTTTGAGAAAATGTGAAGAATTTTTGTTCAGACAACACTAAAAACCAGAACGAAATTCTATTAATTCTACAATTTCTGTGTGTAGAACACTTTCAGAATAAGCTACGATTTTTTTTTTATTTCAAAACATTCCATTTCAAAATATTTCCCAAATCAAGAAATTGTTATCTGATTTCTGATAGATTTCATCCAAAAAGTGAAATTCCTCAATTTTCTTAATGCAGAAAGATGAATACTTATTTACAAATCAGTTGTACTTAGCAATTAAAACAAAAGAAACGATTGGAACCAGGTTGTTATTGAATTTCGAATAACGTTCTTCTCAGAGTGTATAGATATATATACATCAACATCAACATGTCGGTGGAGATACCCCAAGTCTTAGTCAACATAAAACTTACCTTTTTCTCACCGCCCTTGGGCATATACTTGTCATTCTTGGCCTCGATGCGTGGCGCTGCACCCTTAATTTCAATCTTCTTGGATTCGATCTTGACATGACCGCCACCTGGCTTATAGGTGGCATTATCCAGTGAGCCAATTTTGGAGCGTACCGCCTTCAAATTGGGCGAAGGGGCGTGTCCAACCTGTACCTTGTTCATTGGAACTGAGAGGAAAAGTGGGATTATTTTGAATTCTTTTCTTCCGGTTTTGTTTGTTGTTTTTTTTATGTATTTACGTTTCTTGGCCGGCTCGGGTTCGGGTGTCTTGAGCAGCAAGCGATTCTTGGATGCGCTGCGCGACTTGGATGTTGATTTATTTGAGGGCGTGGCACTCGGTGGGCGCGATGTGCCCGACTTGTCTTGCTTCGATGAGCTCGATGTGGGCGTCTTTACCGGCGAACTCGGCGAATGCGGTCCGTTGCGATCCTTAAATTCAAACATTAACATGAGTTCCACATTAAATTCTAGCGTAGAATGCCCTCATTTACAATGAGATAGCTCGCATCTGCTATTACAACCAAATGCATGTTTTGTCTTTGATTTAATTGACCACTTTACGACCGACAATAAATAGGAATATTATTCCGCTGCCTGTCAACGTTATGCCATTTATGACTCTGGCTCTACACAGAGAGGACCTTCTGTCTATCTGACTGAATATCCTGCCTGGTGCCAGGTGCGTCGTCTCTACGGCTTTCGGTCTTGTTGTCGTTGTCGTTGTCGATGTCGATATCGTTGTCGTTCTCGACACGAAGCCTTCACATAGTTTATGCATTGTTTTATCGATTGTCGCGGCCTCCGAAACTTCGTGTCGCTTTTTGGATATTTATTTACCTATATATTTATAGAGTCCACAGCCCCCCCACCCAAAAAAAAGAGGAAAAACTTAGCTTAACTCCAAGCTAAACTATTCCGTGTTTGGCTCTGGCGGCACTTATCTAAAAGGAGGCCGCCTTGGCACATAAATCGCATTACATTCGGCAATTTGTCAGTACAGTCGTACGTAGCTACAATGAACTCGTAGGCGATATAATTGAAAACGAAATAATGCAAATCATCCCAAATTTACATGCTACTTTGTGTACACTCATACCCAAAATCAAACAACTAATCATTTTCTTGTGGACTTGTGTTGAAGGGGGCGGAGTTGAGAGCACTTTGACATTAATTGAATTTGTATCTTGGAAATGTGTGTGGAAACAGAATAATGGAAATAAAAATAGAATAGAGATTTATAAGTAAAAAAAAAAAATTTTACTGACCAAAATACGAATTTGCGGTATTTTTGTATTATTACATAGCAGAATACCCTGAAATATTGTCAAGAATATTATTTAAATTTTAATCTCAGACGAGAACTAATTTTTTGAAAAGACAAATAGATCCTTTATATTTATAATAATATTAAAAAGTAACCGATTGTTTCCTCACCTCAAGAAAGTAAGTTTTGGTCAGGATATGTTAGAAATTAATATCATTTTTCATAAAGGAACTCAACCGATAGTTCCTATGGCAGCTTCATTTGGTAACCCGGTTAAATGTTAATAAATAAAAACGATTGGGATTAAAGTAAGGCTTGACACTTGTAATTTTGGTAAATATAACTTGCCAAACAAGACCTCAATACTCAAGTGCTCGTTTATGTGAGAGTTTAATGATATATGCTCCGATTTAGTTCTTCTGTTTTTATCTTTCAGATTAAATGAAAAGTGATAGAAACTGCAAAACATCTGCGCTTTTATACTAAACTTATAAGCTGCATTCTTGACTGATGATGAGCAAAAGATGTTGGTTCGAAAATGATCGTTTTTATTTATAAATTTTTATAAACGAGCTGTTCGTTATAGTAACGTTTGACTGTGTTTTGGGATGGTTTCGATTTCGGCACTGCGCACCTGTAAACTTCTGGACCTAGACACACAGCGATAACACACGCACACACATATGTATAAATAGGTATGTATTTGTACTATATATATATATATATATATATACAGTAGTGAATTGAGGTATCTTTTGGTTTATTCCGATGCGGCAACTGACTTCTGCAAAGCGACAACTTGGTCTGAACTTTTAACGTCTGCACACGAGCTGCAAGCAATGAGTTATAAATCTATATGAGCTATGTGAACTCGTCGAGCTCTGGAGCAACAACTGAGCTGTCCACATAAGTTGTCTAATGGAGCGTGGAGAGCTTGATGTGAAGGCGGGCAAACTAACTAACCGACTGCCATTTACAGATATTTATGATTTGTGAACACACAGAAGAAACACAACGAAATGTGCAGACACAGTTGGCGGTCAACGAAATTAAATTAATTTGCTGCCAGTTAATTTCCTCTCAATTAAGGGCAGCCAACCAAAAATTGAACACAACACAACACAACACAACCCAACCAGCTAGCTGTTGTGTCAGTTGGAGTTGGAAACTCACCTTCTCCTGAGTGGACTCATCCACGCCGCTGTCATTGTCACCTTCTGCAACAACAAACAAACAAATATAATTCATTAATTATGTTGTCTAAAATCAAACTTGCTTACAACATTTTTATCAGAATTGAAATGGCTTCATTAATCAACACAATGAAAAGAGACTTTATTCGGCACGCCGACTACCGATCTACCCTTGGAAATTGTTGTCACGTATAAATTTGATTATAAACGAAGTTAAATGAAATCCAATCTAAGAATCATTTTAAAACTTGACCAGCGAGTTTGATCTGGATTATATTGGAAATCAAAAAAGTTGATCATACAAGAACTCATCTTCTATGATATTTAATATTTAATATTTTTGGACAATAGTTGGGATTAAAATAATGCTTGTCACTTGTGATATTTTCGTAAAGATAATTTGGTTGTTCATACAAGTGATAAATTCTCGAATATTTATTGTTTTGGTCGGTTATATATACGGTAATATATGTTCTCTGATCTTCACTATAGGATAAGCCTACCTTTATGTTAACTTTTAGGTTCGACTATGTCTCTTTCAATACGTTCTGCACTTCATAAGAAAATTATAATACCCTCTTTGGCTGGGTAGAAACCAATAACAAGTCTTACTGTGACCACTCTGCACTTTGAGTGGTGCATCCATTGGCGATGTGTTGGTGGTCTCAAATGGTGGCTCCGTTTCCTCGAGCAGTGGCGAACCCATCGGATCTCCCTTCAAGCCGAACGTCTTCAGGGGAGTGAGGGCCTGGCCTATGATGACATCATCATCATCTTCATTGTGCACGCTGCTAGCTGATGGTGGGCGTAGCTGTTGTTGTTGTTGTTGTTGGTGTGGCTGTTGTGGATGTTGTTGTTGCTGTTGTGGATGTTGTTGCATTTGCTGCGGATTGTAGGGTGGACGATAGGGCGCCTGCAGCGGTTGTCCAGGCATCGGACGAGCAAATGTCGGCGGCGGCGGTCGCGTCATATTCTGGGGCGGACGAGCACCCGGCGGTAAGCCGGGTGCTCCAGGTGCTCCCGGTGCTCCACCTGTCCAGGGGAAGCCACCCTGCGGCCGCGGAGGACCCTGTCCGGGTGGGCTAAGTGGTCCAGCCGGGTTGGGCAGACGCTGCGTCAGCGGGGGCGGCATTCCTGGTCGCATGTTTGGTCCCGGCGGTGGACCCATGAGCAAGTTGTTCTTGCTGTCTGTTGGACGTAGGGGCGGCGGCATTCCACCCCTGATTGCCATGTTGGGCGGCATTGGTGGTCGTGGCCCACCGCCAACCATTGGACGGGCGCCAGCAAAAGGTGGGCGAGGCTGGGGTGGCGGGCCCACAGCTGGACGCATCTGCGAGTGTAAAATAAAGTTGGGATTGGCTCTCTCTTTGAGCACATAATCGGTGCTGTTGCTGTTGCCATTGTTGTGGGTGGTGCTGTTGTAGTTAGTGTTCAAGGTGCGTTCTTTAGCGGTGCGCTCCTTGGCAGGCAGCTGCTGAGGCTGCTGCTCCACTTGGAGTCTGGTCTTCGACCACACTTGCTGCTGCCTGAAGCGTTCTGGATCTGTGTAGTTCACATTTGCCTGAGAGTAGTCGGGATTGGGCTGCTGGCGCGGCTGCATGAAGCGTTCTGTCTCGGGCTCCATATAGGAACGCTGATTAGCGTCAGGATTGGGCTGCTGATTGGGCTGAACGAATCGCTCGGTGTCCGGTGTCTCCATATGGGAGCGCTGGGCATAGTCAGGATTAGGTGGCAGCTTTGGCTGTTCCTGAGTAGAGTAGCTTGCAGTTGGTGTTGGACTTGGATTTACTTGCTCCTTGGTGGCGTACATATTGCGGTCGAGCGGTGCGCCCTGAACCTGAACCTAACGCCTGCGGTGTCGGTGCAGAAATGTGCATGTGTCGGGTAATCCAATACCTGGCAGCCCAGCAACACACTCAACCAACCAACAGCAGTTGGAGGAGGAGCAGGAAAGGTGCCTGGCGGCCATCACCACATCATTTGCATGTGCGCCAAGTGTGGGTGCTGTTGTTGTGTACACACAAGCTGTGTGTGGTCTGCATATGTGTCTGTGCATACACTGAGCGAAAAGTGGCAAGCTTGAGTGAAGTCAAACCGCAATGCTAGTATGCTAAACATGAACGACTTACATACAATCCTAATCCAAATCGTATATAGAAAATAAAATACCTTAAAATAAGTAATCATTTCGAATTACTTGAAATAAATATAAATTCTGAAAGTTCGGAGTAAGAATCACACAGCAATTGTTGAAGATACATTTTAGAACATCGCTGTTTTACTTTTGATCCTTAAGTATTACTTGGCTATATCAATTCATATATATTTTTGTATTGTGATCAGCTTCTTGAGATCGCACCTGATATGTAGGATAACTTTTGGCAATTCTTAGCTGACTTATATGGAATAATAGACAATTAGACTCCCATTTATACAATCTTTAAAATTGTACATCTTTACAATTTCAGTATTGAAAACCAAACTAAAAATCTGCTTGACTCAAGAACTCCTAAGAAGCACTTCTTAAACTAACTTTTTGGTTACTATTGCTGATAAAAAAAAGTAGTGTAAGTTTTAAGCCACGAAAATCAGACATGAAAATGTGCAAAGACTAGATTTAAGTAGTGTCAAACTCAGTAGATACTTGTTTTTCTCGCCGTGTAAATGTGTCTATATAAACACACATAGACCAACAGCAGAATATACAATGTGTAATGTCTGGTATCGAGTGGAGCTCTCAAATTTGATGGCTTCTTCTTCTGCATTTGTTTACAGTTTATTGTTTTGGTTTATTTCGGATATTTGGTTTTGGGTTACCATTAGGGATATTTGTCATGAATTCCGCTCGCTGCTTGCAATATGACCCAAATCGTTGCTGTCGCTTATTGATTCAACAAAAGTTCGACAGTTCTAAGACCAGAACCAGAACCAGACTAGTCTGGGCCAACTAAACTAAATCAAGCTGAATACTCAATGCGCCATTGGCCAAATTGTTGTTTGATTCTTGTTTTGCCAAAGGGTTTTCGAATTTGGTTAGTTTCAGTTCGTTGTTCGTTTTATTTATTGTCTGACTGGTTGGTTGCCACAGAAATTGTTTCGACATGTCTGGCATGTCCCTTCTATGGCATGCTACTTGCAACCGATTTCCAAGGTCAAAACTATAATAAGTACAAATATTAATCATGTTAATCGAAGTATCGAACGCCATTCTGAATTTCATATTCATTTCGATTTTGATTTCAATTGAAATTTCATTTTTTCTGACGGCTAGTAAATTGTGATTAATTGATATTAAAATTGATATTAAATATGCTTTTCCAATAATTACTGTCACATATTTTCTTTTGAGCCTTGGAAAAGTGTTTAAGTACTTTAAAAAAGTGTCATGGGTTTCTTTTAGATACAATATTTTTCAAAATGTTCAGTTGAAAAATTAAACAAAAACACCTTCCCATATTTTCATGTTTATTTATGCAAATTCATCAATTACTTTCACCACAAGATGTTTTTTAATTGTCCAACAAAATTTACGAATATTATATTTTTGTTAACAAAAATGATGAGGCTTATACAGGTTTGTAACTTGAGCTTGAACTTGTTCGCTTAACAACTGCAAATATTTCATGAGAAATTAATGAAGATAAACCGTGAAATAGATAAACTTGAAATCGTAAATCACTCAAATGAAATTTCGGCGAAATGAGAGCGAAATTGAAGCGCAGAAGAGGCTCTACTTATGCAAATTGTGTTAAATTAAACGATGACAAATTGTCTCTTAAATGTTTTGCTTTGCATAAATCCGACGATTTGGTGCTTTTTGTCGTGCAGTGTTCTGTTTATTGCAATTACAAAAGCAACTTGGTGGCAACAACTAGTGCAAATACAAGCAACTATAACTCACCGCATCAGTATCACTCATATCAATGTGTTTTGGTTTGGGTTTTGGTTTTTGGTTTTGGTTTTTTTAACGGGTTCTCGGCACTGCCTGGCAATTAACTTTGGGCAAACGCGAAAAAAGAAACTTTTGTGTTGAAATTTGTTTTTTTGGCAAATCGATAAAAAATGCACACTGAAAATGTTCGCAGCACTTTAAAACTATATACTAAGTAGTTAGTCGAACTAAACGGAGCTGTGGCCTTAGCACGTGCAAAGTCACAACTGAGTGCGGCAACAACTTTGCGAGGCGCCTCGCCTTGGTTGGGCTTCCGGGCCCAATATGGTGCTGCAACCCCCGAAAACCAACCGCCAATTAGTGTGGCCCAAACTGATTTGTTTTTGCTGCAGAAATTCCAGCGGTAAAAATGAGCGCAAAGCATTCAACGTTCAACGTTAACGTTTTTCATGTCAACTCTGTAACTGTAACAGTAAAATAGAGGACTTCTGGCCAAATTGATTATCAACAACAATTTGTGGGGGCAAACACGGTAAAGTCGTATACTCGATGCCCTCGCAATGACTGCGCATTTGCTTGCCACACAAACACACACTCAGAGAAAGGATTGTGCATTTTGTATTCCAATCAAGAATTTAAAGCGAAATTCATTTTTCTGTCAAACTATTTAGGGAAAAGTGCGGTCAGATTGCTTTCCAATCCGTTGAAAAACAGTTTTCACTCTTAAAATGTTTTTAGCATCAAGAACTTGATCACTTGAAATAAGTTATTTTTTACTAACGCTATTTATTCAATTATGATATTCATCACTGCATATAAATAAATCAGCTTGAATAAGTAGTTCAATTTGATGCTAAGATATAAATAGTTTTACCCGTACACAAAGCATAAATATTTTTGTAGTCAGTTGAGATTTATTTAATTTTTCATTCAATTTGGCTTTTAAAATATGTTCAATTATTTCTATAATCAAACACATTTTTGTATAAATTCGAAGTCAGTTTTTCTGCAAGTGCACAAGAAAAGTGGGTGGGGCACAAAAGACACCTGCGCGTCACCCTTGCGTTTTCAATTAGAATTTTCTCGCACTCGCAAAATGCAAAAATGTTAACAAACTTTGTCCAATTGATTTCTGTTGCCAAAGTTTTTTGTGCCCAGGCAATGCAGTTGCGATTTTATCACACACACCACAATAGACAGAGACAAACAAAAGCCGCATGCCACATGCCACATGCCACATGCTACACGGTCTTATCATCAATTGTTGGCAGCTGGCAGTCTGCAGTTGGCCATAAAGCAGCGCAGACAAAAAACAACAACAATATCAACCACAAATCGTTGCCTGCAATTTTTATCGATTTTCCTGGCCAGAGGGCAATAACTTGGCCAAGAGTACTTTGCCACAGGCTAATGCACTTTGCACTTTGCGCTCTCACCGCAAGGATACGCAGCACTTTTCCGCTCGCATGCCCCACAAATCTCTAACACACACACGTCTACAGTTGTTACACTGCCTCCTATATATATATATACATATATATATATATATATATATATATTTTTTTTTATTTATATTTGTTTACTGCTGTTTGATTTGGTTAAGCGCGCCCGCTTTTGTTCTGTTTGGCGCGAGTGTTAAAACTCGACTGCTTTTATTTGCCTTTGAAAAATTTGGAATTACAATACTTAGAATTTGTTTTTGATATGAATGTGAACCGAATGCCAAGTCGCCTAAGTTTCGACGGCTGGCTGCGTTTTGGCTCGTAAGCCTAGTCTTCTTTTGGCTGGCCCCAAAATGTCCTTGCGCAGTTCGTGGCTCGCTCATCGGGGCGATTCAGCGACTCGGTCCTCGGCCGTCTGCTCCTTCAGCATTCTATTGACATACAAACTTATTAGTTGGGCGCCGGAGTCAAACGCAAATTCAACACGCCAACAATGAATGTGGCAATGTGGCATAGTAGGGCTCCTTTGCCTCTTTCCTGTACAGTTGAAATTTCGGATTTGTTTGTTTTTATTTATTTTTTTTATGCAAATCTCATTTGACTTGATTAATTTTATGAGCACAAGGAGCGTATTAGACGCGCCCCTGTGCAATATGCGACGGGCTCGGTCCTTTATTAAGGACAACATCATGTTTAATATATACAAATGTTGTGCATCTGGCGAGGGGAGTTCGTCAAGTAACTGCCAATGCTGCTTTACTTGTACAATCTTAACTTTTTCACAACTGAACTGATTTTACCATTTGTTTATATTAAAAGTTTGCTTTGATATATGAAAAGTATTTGTGAGATGCAGCAATGAACACTATAATCATTTTTTAATTAGAAAGCATTTTTTATTTAAGAAATTTTATTTTGTAAATTTACAAATCATTTCTACACACCAGAAAATCTTTATGGGTTTCAGGGCGCGCTTCTTCTGAGTGTAGCTACTCAGGATTATGCGCTCTTAACTTCACAGGCAGCCCTCGTAGGCACATGAGTCAGCGAGGTGCGCTCGTCGGTTGGGCCACCGGCACCGATTGCCACGCATCGTATATACATATATATATATGGATATATAGATATATATACATATGTATATGTGTATTATTGTGATTGTTAGTCGAGAATATTTATTGGGCTTTGTCTATTATTTTACGGTAAATTTAGGTGTTGTTGTCATAGGTTCCTTGATTCGCCGCTAATTGCTGTATATGTATACAAGTCGTATATATATATGTATATATATATATATATATAGATATTTAGATTTGAGCTGCACGCAAGCTCCAATTTCATGTCGTGCTTCTATCTTTATACATATGTATACATATGGAGTAAAGACACTCCATGCTGCGGGGGGTTGAGTAGTGGGTGGGGTGTGGCGAGGTTATGCCAGTTACATTGGGGTGTCTATTGCATGTTGCGTTAACTTAATGTCTGAATATTTAGTTCGACTTTGTTATCGCTTAGTTGCTTAGTTCGATTGTCAAGGTTGTTATGTCTGCCAGTTCACCTTGTTGCCATTCTGACAAATGGGATTTTATTACACACATGCACCAAAGTTAATTAAGGGTTGAGTTCACTAACAAAACTGTTTTCTAATTGATTTTTTATCTTCAATATTTTGACTACATTTAAATATACTTTATTAAATAAACCATTTGACTTATTGTTATTCTTGTTTATTTAGATATTTTATAAATGTTCCAATTAAAAATGTTTTTAATATTAAAATATTATGTCTTCTGTCCACAGTTTTTACTTTAAATATCGATTTATTGATCTGTATTAGAGGTATACTTGTTCGTCAATCTATAAATGCTTACATACCACTTTAATGAAGCCATTTCAATAATAAATCACCGATTTTTAAATAATTTATCATACCTGAAAAGAAATAAATACGATTTTCCGTTAGTATACAAATTCAAAAAGGCGCCATGCTGCGTTAAGAAAATGTACTATATCGCATAGTACCATTTGGGTTGTTGTCTAAATAAAACAGTACTAAAAGCTCAGCTGCTGGTACTAAAAGCTCAACGAAAGAGGGGTAATAGAACCTGTACACACAAAAACAAAAACAACACATAACTGATGATGGTTAAGGCAGCGACAACATAAGCAGACCACCCACATACACACCGGGGGTGGCTTTGCCGCTACGCTGCTTTTGCTGCTGCTGCTGCTGCTGCTGCTGCTTTTGACTACTGTTAAAACCGACAGCAAATGTGTGTTTTCTGCCTCTCTTTTGAGCATTTGTTTTGCTTGTTGTTGCTTTTATTTTATTTCATTTTTTTTTTGTTGGGTGCTGCCAAAGGGGGTTGCGTATTCAGTATCTATCGGCATTTTTGTTGGCTTCCCTTTGGTCACATTTATATAAAATGTTGCCACACACACCCAAATAACTGCACACGTACATAAATATCTATATACAATATTATACATACATATCTATATTAATTTTCCTTTCACTATGCTATGCTCGTTACGGGCTCATTGATTATTTTCAAACAGTTTATTCTACATTCTCGCACAAATGACACTTGAGGAATCTCTAAAGATGAGTGGCATCGACTGAGTGTTCTCCACATACATACATACATCCATCCATATAAGGCATATATATATATGTATATATACATATGCTTGTACATATGTATTTATGAAAGCTTTTGTGAAACTGCGCATGCATTCGGCCAACAGCCCTTTAAGCCTGCGTCGCAAAAGATGAAAAGATGAATCATTGCACTCAAAAAAAGTAGACCTCAGATATAAGGAAAATATACGTCAATCAATTCGATTAAAGTCAAATCATTGAGAATGGAACTGTCTTCAAAAATATATATAAATATTTTGAACAATCGAAGGAAAGTTTTCTATATAATAAAGAATGTTATACTTAAGAAACTTCATGTATGTTTTACACTTGTTTTCTGTGAATCTTTATCTTAATTTATTAATTTATGTACATTTTGAAATTCTAAAAAAAATGTTTCATTTGAGAAAAAACACGTATAGAAAGTTTTCCCAGAAAAAGAGAAGAAATTAATCTCCAAAAATTAAATAACTTAAATAACCGGAAAAACTTGTATAAAATGTAGAAAGTTTTCTACAATAAAAAAAGAGTATTTTCAACACCAAAAATTAAGTACAAGAAACTCAATTTAACTAATAAATTTGTATTCTCTGTCAGTCCTTAATTTAAATAAATATTTAAAATTCTCTAAACGATTTTCGTAATTCAGAAAAACCTTAAGAAAAACATAAAAAATATATAATCAGCGAAATTTGGCTGTGCAGAAAGTTAAAACGTAAAAGGAATTGAAAGACAAAGAAGAATCGGCTAGCAATCAATCAACCTTTGACTTTATAGTCAAATTGTATTTATACCCCTCTTGGTGGTGGCTAACTTTAACATTTGTAGTTTTTGACGCACTTCGGTTATTGATTGCCACAAAATGTGGCAACTGCGGCACGCACGCAGTGTCACCAAATGTGGCGGCATGTGGCCACCAATATGGCCAAGCCAACAACAATAACAACAAATTATGCGACGGCCACCAAATGAGGCAAGCAGCATTGGGTAACCAGCAGAAATATGCGATCCGCAATCTCACAACAATCCAAGATCTCACGTTAAATCTGCTCCGAGGGAAAGTGATGCCATTAAATCCAAAATGAAATCAATGCAATTTCCAACAGTTTGACCGAGTTTAATGAACTGTCAACTGGGTGTCGCTTTTGGGTGGTTGGTTGGCAGCTCTTCATATGAAAGAGGGTCTGCTTCGAAATTTGCGTGACAAGCGACACTTTGTTGTTAGCTGAAAACAATTAAGCCAACACCCAGACACATGCAACCACCCCCCCCAAGACTACACTAAGAAAAATGTAAAATATTCTCTTGCAACATCTTTTCACTTGTAAAGATACTTTTATATATGAATAAACTTTTATCATCTACAAAGTTGATTGAAATAAAATAATACAGCAACAAAATATGTTTTGAAATTTTATTATATATAATTGTTATTTATTTATGTTGAAAATAATCTATAGATTATTTAAGATTGGAAAATTAATTTAAATATTAAGAGTTCTTTATACAATTCAAGCCATTTCCAGAAATTTTCTTGTATTTATTGCTCAAGATAGGAGAAGATTTTTAGAGTTCTAAAAACTACAGAAAGTCTTTTTGATATAATTTAAAGCTTCATATTAAAGTGTAGCTGAAAACAATATGTTATTATTTTTTTTTTTCTCTGAGTGTAATTGCTCACATTTGACGGGCTTATTAATCACCAAGTTACATTTTATTGATCAAACATTTAAATGCCAGGCTCTCAAATAAAATTTAATTAATTAATAAAGCAACTATGCAACTATGCGGCATTCCGCGGTCGACAGAATAACACACTTCCCAAATTAGCATTCATTACACACGCACACTCAGTGCTCAGTGCTCAGTGCTCAGTAATCACAGCTCTTAATAAATGAACATGGCGCGCTTTTCCCCATATTAATTGGTGCACCTTGTTGCATCGCATCTACGGGAATCAAGTGCAAAGCATTTGTAATCCCCTCACTCTTTCTGGGGGCGCTCTAAATTGAATCAGCGCATTCAAATTATGTCTTGTCATCAAGGGTCATTCCACACACACACACACACACTCACACAAACACACATAAATACACTGTGAATTGGCAAAGTTTTCATGGTCTTGTCAGATTCGGCACACTTTTCTAGTTTTCACAGGCTGTTACAGAAAAAGAAGACGATTTTTGACCGAAAGATACTCGTCACTTGCTATTTTCTAGTACGACATACGTTTTTGTCAATTATATAGAAGACATTATTACTCTACAATTGGACACATTCTGCTTAGTCATTGTTTTGTATATAAATAAATTATAGCTTATAATATTTGCAGTTTCATCTAGATAATAACAATTTTTGTAAATCCAAAAATTCTTCATCAAAATCTATATAGAATAATGGATCAGCGATATTATTTTAATTCATTTGATTTGTTTTTTATTGTACATTTCCCAAAAGTAACATTATGTTCTAAGTTTGGATGTTGGCAACTATTTTTACTATTTCCATACCAAAATAGAATAAAGCTTACACATTAAGTTTTCCTAGCAAATCCACTTTTCCAATTATTTGCCGGCAAGCCAAAAGCACAATTGAATAAATCAATTAGTCGACTTAGCACTAATCGAATTAATCATTAGTTCCATATAAGGGTCCATGCACGGCCAGGAAATAGTAATCAAATCTTTGATTGATTTTCGTGCTTCAGTTGCCTGCAACTGGGCGTGGCAGCAGCTAACACAAACGAATATGGCGCTAAATATTTGGTAATTGCGTTTTCTATTCAAATATGTCAAATGTAGCGGAAACCGTAACAATTAGCAGAGTCGTTCGTGCTTCTACTATTTTTTACATTTCTTTAAAAGAAATACAAAAAAATAAAAAAAAATTATCTAGCACGCCCTCAATAAAGCGACAAAAGCGACAAAGGCGAAAGAAGCGTAGAGAAGAGTTGGAGGAAAATCAATTGCAGTGGCAAAAAGGTAAAAAGGCAATTGCAAATGAAAATGGAAAATTGTTGCTCAGCTTGCGTTAATTAAAAAGCAAACACTAAACTAGAGAGTAGGTGAGAGAAATATTGTAAATTTTATCTATTTATAAAGTGCAAGAGCTCTCTCGCCACCAGATTAACAGTTATGCCACAAGAGAGCTGTTAAAACGAGCAGGCAAACAGCAGCAGCTGCGTCACAGAGAGAATGACTATAGGAGAAAAGTGGCCAGTGCACTGCACTCAGAGAAACTGCATGTTCCCAATGATGTAGAATTTTGAAATAAAAACAAATCGCACTCAACTTAAGCTGAAAAATAGTCTATCTTTCTTTGAAATTTGAGTTTCATTTTCTGATTTAAGACTCTGGTCATTTGTATTTGAATTGTTGACCAATTTCTCTGTGATTTGTCGACGTGCACGTATAAAACACCTGTTATCAGTGTGCGCACATAATCAATATGAACTATATGCTATATATTGGCAATATTATCAAGCCTCTGCTTGGACTAACAAATGAGCAGATGTAGGTGAAGCTGACGTCGACTCTGCTGATGACTTCATGGGAATGACAGCAAGGCAAACCATTTGAGGGAATGACACAATGAGTGAATGAGTGAACGAGAGATAGAGAGAGAGAGAGAGAGAGAGAGAGAGAGAGAGAGATAGCTCACTGATAGCTATCAACAACTATATACTATACTATATAGTTTTATTATTGTTTTTATTTTTGGCGGCTTGCTGTTAGTTTATGTCATTTAGCTCTAAGGTAAGACAGCACCAAAAAACAAAAACAAAATTCTGTTGCTGTTGCAGTTGTTGTTGTTGTGATTATTTAACAGAGATTATTTAAGCATTTGATTAAATCAACGGCAGGGGTGATCAACAATGCGTATTTGCAACTATATCTGTATCTGTATCTGTGTGTGGAACAAAGCAAACATTTTAAGTCTCAATTTGTGTCAAAACGCACCAAAAATACTCTAAGTCTGCAAATTTAGGGAACATTTTTAATTCATTTAAGGTAATCAAATACTATGCAACTAAGAACGACTTTTATATCAACTCATTACAGAAATCTACAGAGTCTAAAAACAACAGAGTCTTGCCAAAAATTGCATTTATATCAAGTAAACAAATTGTTGCACAATTCAAACGTCTATTTTTATCAACTCATTAAGAAAGTCCACATACATTTGGGATAAATGTGTCACCTATTTGTCACCTATGTATTTTCTATGATTTCTTTACTTTTCCAAACGTCTACCAGAGAGGAAGGTACTTTTATATTCTTCCCTCTATATCCGATGAAAGTTCTAATTTGCTTTTAAAGTGTCTCCAAAAGAAAGTACATTTTTGGTAATAGTGTTTATAAGTTGCATATTTTCAATGGGTATTTATATGTCTCAGACTTCCAGTAGTTGACTACTATTCACTTTCAAAATTAACCGGCAGATTATATTTAGACTGATAAACTGACATTTTTATGAGCTAAGCAGACATTTGAACAAATTAAAATGTTATTTAATTAAAGTTTTTAAACGAGTGCAGAAAAAAGCCAGACTGCGATTTCGCTTAGATTTAGTCGAAGATTCACACATGTGACTAGCTGAGTGACAAAGTTAAGATACCATCGCCAAAATGTATTCAGCTTAATTGAGACGAGGTCGCATGCAGAGCGACCACAAACAGCAGCATTATTAGGAGCCGTGGGAGGGGTGGCGGGAGGGGCATATACAGCAACCTAAGCTCAAGTTGCTAATAGCTGATAACAGTGCATGTGAAACATGGGAACTGGGCATTAAGACAAGCGTCTGGCTTGCAGTTCCTTGCTCCTGCGAGACAATAGCCCAACATCCTTTAGCCGTGGCTTAAATGTGTAAGTAGGGCTCTTCAGACAGCCGTGATAAGCGCAAACAACTCTTTTCGTTGCCGTTCGACAGTTGTGCAAACAGCAACAAATAAAGTAAGTCGCAAATCTATTTGCATAAGTCGCAAGTCGCTGAATGACGTGAGTTACTGTTGATGATGGTGCTGCATGTTCGACTGGCATAACCATCACTTTCCTAGGGTGTGCCTGTTTGCCACACTTTGGCTAATTGAGCCATATAATAGATATATGCACTGCAAAGAAATCTTGCTCTTTAACATATACAACTATTTGCCCAAAAACCTTTGCCATGCCTTGCAACTTCGATTTCACACAACAAGCACACAAAGAAAAAGTCTCGCCTTGTTTTGAAGTTCAAGCGTATCTCAACTTATTGAAAAACAAAATTTTTCAGTATTTACCGTGGTATTATTTATGGTACAGTTTCCAAAATCAAAAATTCATTTCATGAATTCTGGAATTCTGGAATATTTCAAACATTAAAGACTAAAAAATCGAATATAGCACATCAATTTTGAAAAGACAGTTTTTAAAAATAGAAGTAAAATATTTTCCACAAAGTTCTTCAGTTCCGTAAAATGAGCAATTATTTGGAAAACATCTTTGCGATTTGACTTTTAGTGAATACATTTTTTTCAAGTGTAGGCTTGCTCATTTTCGGATTTTATTTAAGGATAATGGTGTTTTGAATGCAGTCATAGTTTTAACTAATTGATATGCCTCAAAGTAAACCCATGGCGTATGCTTGATGGCAAAGTCATTAAGCCTCACCTTTTTGCTCATGTCCAGCGCTTGCCGCTGGTACCGGCTCCGTTTTCTGTTGTTGTTGTGGCTGCGGCTGCTGCTGTTGTTGTTGTGGCTGCGGCTGCTGCTGCTGTTGTTGTTGTTGTTGTTGCTGTTGTTGTTGCGGCACTTCCTGTTGCAGTTGTGCCTGCACTGGGTGCATGGGGCTCGTATCAGCGATTACTGCTGGCAGAGCAGCAGCTTCCAGCACAGAGCTTTTCTCCATGACATCCGCCATATTGAAAGTGCCTCTGTATGTGTGTGTGTGTGCTTGAGTGTGTGTGTGTGTGAGTACTGCACTCAGAACAGGACTTTATGTGTGCGTTTTAACTTTTTGCTCGTCGTGTGTATTCCACAATATAATATATAATATATGTATCTCTGAGGTATATCTTATTTTTTCCTTTTGCACTTTTCACCGACTATTTTTTTGGAATGCTTCTTATTTGCTTTTTCTAATGCACTTGCCGTTCGAGAGAGAGAGCGAGAGAGAGCAACGCACTGTAAATCGGCCAAATAATATGTACTATATATTTAATAATAATAATGCTGACAATATTTCGCTTTTGCTTCTTGCACCTTTTTTTCACTTGCTAAGAAGGTAAAGCTGATTTTCTATTATTTTTTTTTATTAAATTCTTGGTTTAACAATGCAAATTTGAAGCGTTAGCGGAGCGCTAGTATCTTTTGGGTTTGTTATCTCGATTTCAACTGATTTTCAGTTCGTTGAAATTCCTAATTAACGTACGCTCGGCAGACGCGCAAGCTGCGTTAATGCTTTTTAGTACACTTGCAGGGGTAACGTAGAAAGAGCTTTTTCATTAGAGCTTTGATGCATGAGCGCCATCTGTTGTTGAGTTCGGATTGCTTTTTTTCTACACTCGGCAGTATTAATACTGATACTATGATTTTCATTTTGAAAAGTATGTTGTTGTTTTTTAACAACAATATGAAATAAATCAAACTCGGTTGCCAAAGATGAAAAACTGAATATAGTATTCATAATTAGAGTGCGCTCATCTATGATACATTTTATCTTTAGAAAAAATATTTCCTAGCAATAAAAATGTCATTTATTTTTATAGTCGACACCTGAGCTATTTTTATAAACAAATTTTGTAGGCTAACAAGTTGTTTGCCAAAAGCGCATTTTATTTTGATTCTAAATTTCAAAAGTATGGTAGTTTTTTGAGTGTGTTTTTTGTATCCCAGATTAATTTCGAATGTTCATTTTCAAAACATTTTTTGATAATTTGTATTTGAAGAAATTTGTATGTGATGACAAATAATTCAAAACTGTCAATCATGTTTTGCACTAATAGAAGCTATATTTTCATTTTCCAAGTCTTAATTTTCCAACGATTTAAGAGTATATAAGCCGACAGCCCCAGAGATCCCCTGTATAATATTTCTGTATTGCTTACATATAAAAGACTTAAAACCATTATCCGACTAAGCACATATGTGTACCTATTATTATATATATTTATACATATATCCCGATGTTGTTGCAACAGTTGAATTGCTTTTGCTACTTGGTTTATTTGCGTCTTTTCAAATGAATAATCATAATTACTGGTTTGCATATATGTATGTAACCAGAAAACACAAAATAATCATAACTTAAAAAAATTTCATGAACAACAAAATAATTAGCACGAAACTTAGTAGTTGTTTTTTTCAGTTTTTTTTCGTTATTTTTTTATAATTTAAATTTTTTTTTATTTTTTAAAAAATAATATTATCTTGAAGTTCAATTTTTGCAGTTGTAGTAGCAGAAGTAAAATTTAATTAAAATAATATACGAGAGAGAGATAGAGAGAGTTAGCGATGAATATAACATCTATGGAGAATGGCTGTTTGCTATAAATTTGTTGTTTGGTGTTGTTGTTGTTTTGTTGTTGTTGTTGTTGTTGATGGTATTTATTTATAGCGCATCTGGTCTGTCACACATTCTTGCAAGGAATGCTGTGAGAAGAGAGATAAAAGATTATTATTGGCGACATATTAATTATGAGATAAGAACGACATCTAAACGGATAGAGACAAGAGGACAACTTACTGTTTAGTCGAAGACAACGGGATCGCTCATCAAGCGCTGGATGAACTCTACAGGTTCAAACCACATCACAAAAACACGACAGAGTGGTGCATGGTGCGTGGTGCAGGATGATGGTGTGTGGTTCACACAAAAGAACACATTGACGGATTGAATTGTGTGGAGGAGTATTGTGCAGGGTGCAGATTGTTTGATTGGTTGATTGGGTAACAAATATATATGTGCGTAGACAAGTGGGTGCATGTAAAGAATACAAATCACATTATGACATTTCACGAATATACAAATATAAATGACATTGGTCTTGAGGCAGAGTCAAGTCATCACATTATACTTACGAGAGTATGGGATCATGCCCTCATCATCCTCGGGATCCATGCAGTCAGCGAACAGAGTCTCCACTTGCTCATCATCCAGACACTCACCTGTCGATGAATATAAATATCGATTAGTGGATAGATTTTGGAGTGATCTATGGGTCTGGGCGCTTACCAAGGGACAGGAGGGCGTGCTGCAATTCAGCGAGCAGCATTTGACCGTTCTCCTCCTTGTCGTACAGTTTCAAGCACTCAATGAAATCCTCATAGCAGCCCTGCTCCTTCTCCTTCTTCACTTGCGAGTAGATGGGCAGGAATTCCTCCAACTTGATCTTCTTCTCGTTGCGCTTCTTGGTGCCGCCCAGTTTCTCGATCATCGCCAAGGTGGGGTTCAAGTTCAGAGCGCGCAGAGCATCGCCTAGATCGACGGCATCAATGCCCTCATTGGGGGAGCCCATAACTTCGAAAACGAATTCGACATCTGCATAAACACAATTCATTTGCAATTAGTAATTGATGCAATTTTTAAATTTATTTATTAATTACTCTAATGGGATTCAATTATTATTTTATTTCATTATTATTTATTTAGGAAAAAAAAAACTGTTGAAAGCTGTTTTAAATGAGGACAAATTCAATAACCCTGAAAATTAGGGTACGCACATTTTTGGTCATCACGAAAATCTTGACATGGCGGCGCATTAGTTACGTGTCTGTGTGTGTGTGTGTGTGCGTGGGAGCGTTGCCAACACGAAGAACATACATATACGTATACGTAATCCGACACCCGAACGCCTTCGTCTATGCTACACACACACAGATACACAAACATACACGCATCTGCTCTTTGGCCGTGCGTTTCAACGAAAATAAATTCAACGAAATAACTTGGCCAAAATTAGATCGTGCGCTCTTCCCATATACTACGATATACATACATATATACACAAATTTTCCATTGTGAGCGTATTTTTCGATGATGATTTCCTCACAATCTTTACACTAGATTATGGATCGGGTTTTTTTCTTTTTACCTTTGAATTTCGCATAATTTGGTTCATTTGAAATCTTTCCGCTAATCCCATTTATATGTATACACTTAGTTCATATATATATATATATATATATATATATATTTATAATATGTATGTGTATTTGATGATTACGAAATAAATATTTGACATTTGATGTATATTTTGTGAGTTGCACCCACGCATTTCTGTATAGCATCATTCAGATGGGTTCTACTTAATGTCGATTTTTTTTTTAATTTTTTATATATATGTATGTATAACACACGCGCACATTATGTAATCACTTATTTTTTAGATACATTCACAATGACAATTTGACCTTTTTCATGGCAATGACGTTTTGTAATGTTTTATTTATGGAGCTTTGTAGTCCTCGAACAGCATCATTATTTAACTATTTTGCTTTTGTATGCGCAGATATTTTGTTTGATTTTATTTTTGAGGTTAGAATTATAATCCTTTTTGTTTTGTGTGTTTGTCAGGGATGTGGCTCAACTTACTTTCAACTTCACGCTTTGGAACATCAGCCTGTCGAAAGAAAGTAATAGTTTGTGGAATTTTTTAAAAATAAAATCAAGTTTTCTCAGCACAGTTAAAGATTTGCTTATGGCTAGGAAAACTCATTAGGAACACAAGAGTTTTGTTTTTCCCCCATCAAGCCAATGGGCGACTCGGCACTCACCATTTTGTCTATTGAATGCAAAAAGCAACTGTATCGCGGATGAGCTCGGTCTCGACTGAACGCTATTCGTCAGTGGCAGTACGGCAAGGTAATTCTGAGGTGATACCCAGCAGCGATTTTGGCCAACTCACACAAATGCAGCAACGCACACAAATGCAAACGCAAACGGACACGCACACACAGATACACATGAGAACATCTTGAAAATGCTCGCAAGGCTGTTCAGATACATATAGATGTATATATATTTATATATATATGCACATAGAAACATATGCTGGCCAAGAATTTACTTTCATCTGGGCAACATTTTTAAATGGCAGGGCTCTCTCTCTCTCTCTCTCTCTCTCTCTGTCTGTCTGTCTTTCTCTGGCTTTCGCTCTCTCTCTCTCCCTCTCTGTCGATATGATCTCTCTTTTTTGTTGGGCTCTCTAGTTGGGCTATTTTTAAGATATATATAAATATTCGTTTTTTCTTTTTTGTGCTTGCAAAACAATAATCACTTGTGGCATTCTCAGCCGCATAGTGTTGAATATCATTTGATGATGTTACACATGATTTTGCAGATAATATTTTAACATTGTTGGGTCTTATTGTTTTTATGCGGGCAATCACCACACAAACATCACATATTTAAATATATATATATTTATTTTCGATCTGTATATGCATATAGTTGTATATTTAAATACGCAGCGACCCTGATCCGTCTCTTTGGCAAGCTGAGCGCATTTTATCGCCCGTTTTGAAAGCTTCGCATTTTATCATTCAAAATGTTTTTGGCTGCCGGGTTTTTTATGCCGGATTTTCAAATCACAAAAAAAAAACACCTGAATAGCTTTAAAAATGCGTAATTCGAATTTACTTATCTTTCTTCTTATAATTTCTTGATTTTTCTTTTATGCTTTTACGAAGGAAGCGATTCCTGTGTTGATCTCTCGCTCGCACACTCGCTCACTGTACAGTCGTCTGTCTGTCGCTCTCATCTACATAGAAGGCGTATTACTAGACATATCTCTATGTAGTCGCCTCTGGCATCCAATTGTATTTGTGTCTACAACAAATTTTTTGAATGTGTGCTATTTATAAAAACTATGACACAGATACACCAAATGTATTCAGAGCATTCATCTACAACGCATATATTCATGTGGGGCCATTCCCACTATATACCCACATGCATAAATAAATATATATATATATATATATACGCTAATAGATCTAGCTTCTTATATAGAACTTGCCAACTTAAAAGGCATAAATTCCAGTTAGGTAATTACCTCAATTTCTATTTCATTCGATAATCAGCGGTCGGAAAATTTCTAACTGCAGTCCTTGCCCTTGATATCAGAAACGTGCCCTTCTTTGACCCACTTTTCTGCTCAGCTGTTTAAGCCAAGTCGTGTTCAATTGTCAACGACTCTCATCTCAAAATATCTCTTCTCATCTCTTGCCGAGCTTCGTTTCGGCCTTTTGCTGCGCAGCCTCATACAAACCACAACCTGTTGCCTGCTTACAGTGGGCGGGGCAGGAGTTGGGGGAATTGGCAATTGATGCTTATTATTTGGGCCGGTTTAAATAAAATCAGCTGTTCTCTGAGCAGCTGATAAGTGGTCCAAAATCTGCGCAGTTCAAAGTGCGCAGTTCATTGATAAAGAAATAGAGAATAAACAAAAATATTGTATGTTAGTTAAGTATAAGTTTAATAATAATTTATATTTAATGATTATTTAAATATTTATTTTTATAATTATATAAAAAAAGTTTTGCTTTTATATAGTATTTTTTAAATTTGAAACATTTCTAATGTCGAAAATGTGTGAGAAATATGCGGATTTCTAAACTACTTTTATACAAAATTAAGTTAAGCAGTATATATGTATATTGATTAGATCTGTACCGTATAATATATAACATATATTTAATCTGTAATAATCATTAAGTTGTATGAAATTGGAACTGTATTTAGGTCGAATGAAAAACATAGCAAATGTTTATCTGAATATACTCCAATCACTTAGTACAGTAGAGTTTGCTTAACTCAGACTTATTCAAGTGCATCTAGGAGGGTATCGACAGCATATAATATTCTATAGTAGTTATAACAACCTATTTAATGGTTTCAAGTTTCTTTTGCCAGTACATAAGTTTCTCTATTGTCAATTGACAGTAACTCAGTCTTAGCGAAAACAGAACAAAACACAATAGTAGCTTTAATGAACAGAAGCCAGGAGAGTTAAATAAAGCGATGTTCTAGCAGCTAACACACACGGACAACATGACGTATACGCAATTTTCAACCCTCACAGAGACAAAACGCCACTTGTGTTATCATTGACAAGTGCGCTAAATGTACAGGGTGTGTGCGTTGAATTGAAGCTGATGCGTGGTTGCATCTACTGACTGAGCACCCTGTATAAGCATAAGCCCTTTTTGGGGGTGGCTGTGCGTATACTTAACGGCGAATGTGTATACACATATATGCATTGGTATGTGTCTGTATACGCACTCCTGGCCCACTGGCAACGACGAGGAGCGCGAGAAGGATAACGATGACGATGAGAATAGCGTCGTCAGTTAACGACTGCGACGCTTTGTCCCAGTTGCATCCGAACGCTCCAGCCGTAAACGTTATCGAAACTGGCAACGCGCAAATCAAGGTACAAAAAACAAAAAAAAAAAAAAAGAAACCACGCACCACAAAGAAAAAGTAAAAGCAATATCACAAAACAAATTTGCGCTAATTGAACTAATAGAAATCAAACAAAATTAAATACAGCGCGCAATTAGCCAACGTTTAAGTTGTGCCATAATTCTGAGCATAGCTGGTATATTGGTGTCCGCAGTCCAAACCCTTTTTGGCTGATTGTTCTGTTTGTCTGACTGGGTGCGGTCTCAATTCAAACGAATTGCTGGCCATAAAAATGGCAAAGACAAACGCTTGATTTTGAGTGCGTGTTAAATGTTTGCGACAATTGATATGGCAAAGAAAAAGTAAATTCCGAGTAGATTACAAATGTGGTTATATAAGTGTGCCAAACTGTGAAAATTTTCTTTTGCCCCCCAATAAAATCTGCATGTATAACAAAAAGCCCCAATTCTGTATCTATAACCATAAACAGCGAAGCTGCGGAGTCTGCGTTCTGCGCAGCCGAATGTTCCAAGGAGCTGCAAGGACAAATGAACACTCAGAGCACACAGCTGCTGCGAGATATTTGTCGGGATTTTGTTTTGTTATTGTTTTGCTTTGGCACTGACCTATGTATGTAGAAGTCTGTAGTGGGTTGCAGCGTGGTTGGGGCACGGGTTCCGTTGCTGAGACTGCGCACGCAAATACTTGTTGCTGCGGCTGCCATGCTAATGTTGTCCGTGTCGTTTTTTATGAATGACTCGCTCAACAGTTGCATGTCATTGAATTTCATATATATGTGTGTGTGTGTGTGTGTTTGTCCTTGTTTTCCAGCTGTTGGCCACCATGGTGACCAATGCGACGAACAACAACAATCTGCAGGCGAACAACAACAGCTCCACGCCGAACAATAATAACGATGACTTTGACATTGACCAAGACGATGGCCTCCAGGATCTGGGCTTGCCGGTGTCCGTGCAAACGTTCCTGTGGCGTCAAATAGCGCCGTTCATCAGACCGCGACTCGGCAAACTGCATGAGGCCAGTTGCATGGTAAGTGTGTCAGCCAAAAAAGTTTAACAAAAGAGATATATCTGAAGTTAACTTTGAACCTGGCCAATTTATTGGCTAACATAAATCTTGAAGTGAAAGTGCCGCCTAAGACAGCAAAAAACAAATTTCAAATAATCTTCGGCTTGTCGAAGCTTAAATACTCTTGCACATGCATCGTATAAAGAATAATAATAATAATGTTGTAGACAACATTGAAAAGCTTTAGCTTTTGCTTTGAATACACCAAAAATTGCTACATGCTCATAAATAAGATATCGATATAAAAAGATAATAGTTCAATGAATCCGTACAAAACTGAGAAATTGATCACAATTATTTTTCACGAGTACAAATTAATTGATATTCTGATTTTAGCCACACAATGTCGAGCTTTCTATAACAATAATAATATTTGATGAGTTTAGATTATTGCCAATAAAAGTGTCATAGAAAAATAGCTTTATGCCATATGATATACGGTTGTAGTTGTCCGATTTGGACACATACACAAAGATTATAATAGCCCCTGCAAGTGTATTTAAATAAAGAAAAAACGGTCAAATGAAAACGATTATGAAAATGTGCTGTAAATTCGCTATGCGTGTTTGTTTTTGTAAGGATGGACTGTGTATAACTATCTGTACGATTGGCACAACCAATTTGGAACTACCATATGAAATATGACATATCTATATGTAAATTTTAAGTTTGTTTTCATTTTTTTTTCATGAAAATCCTGCTCTCGAAATTCGATAATAAATTCGATTTATATAAATATATTTAAATTTGATGTTTGATGTTTAATTGATTCATTTTGCATTCGATTTTTGATTTGTTTTCCACAATTTACTAACACGCCCAACCAACACAACAAACTAAACACACATACCTCTAACCTCTATTGACAATATGATGCTTTAAATGAGTTAACGATAAAAACAATAACAAACGAAAAAAAAAACAACAAAACAAACTGTACAAATTAACATTGTAAAATCTCTCGCAATTTGTCTGAATCTGAATGTAGTTTTGTCAACACGCACCGGGACACCATGTAAGTTATAAATGTTCTGTGTATGTACTACTACATGAATACTAACAAATCAATTTATTAAATAGAAACAAATCAATTTATTACAATCTATAGAAATTATGAGTATTAAACATTAAGTATGTCTACTGATTTGTAAAATTTGTTGTTTTGCATGCCCTGAGCTCAGTTTTAATTTTATTTCTAACAGCTTATATCTTTGTAAATATTTTAAGAAACTTGTTTTTGTTGCTGTATTGTAGCTAATTTGAGTTGAAGTTGAGCAGTTCATCTCACTTATATTGAGCTAATCTTTGTTTGTATATTATCTCTTTAATTGCCCACACAAATCAAAGGAATCGAAAGAAGCCTGCAAGGTAAGAAATACGCGTGTTATCTTTTCTATCCACTTATCATGTTCTCTCCTTGCAGTCCTTTGAGAAGGTGCTGGTGCAGAACATTCAGTTTGGTCTGTCCCCACCACTGACCAAGGCTCTGGGCGCCATTCCCCGGTGGCGCCTTCTACAGGGTGCCCTACCTCATGTCATGCACGCCTGCGCAGCTCTTCTCTACTGTAAGTTTTTCATATTGACAAATTTAGTTTTTGGTTTTCACACTTATTGACCTAATCAGTTTGCCGCTTTAATTTTTTGAATTATATTTCCAATTATTTGTTGCTCTTCTAATACATTTTATAAGCTGTTGGCGAATATTTTATATTCTTTCGTCTCCATTTGTTTCAGGCCGCGTGAAGGACATGCAGGCAATTGGGCCAGTTGAGACAAAACTGCTGTATACCATGCAATGGATATTACTGTATGCCGCCGAGGAATGCGCCGATGATGAGGGTGGCGATGATCTCGGCCTGGGAGATGCTGCTGATCCTAAGCCCAAGGTTTTGGATCAGTATTTGTTCTCGGTGCCAACTATAACGGTACGTTTTCAAATACTTTCCTTTTGAGGTGCTTGAACTTAACATGATCGCCTCTGTTTACAGCTCTTTGTGTACTTGTTTGCGCCCATAATACATCATCTGAAAGAATCGGACTTTCAAAATTTTCGCCTTGAGAATGGCATTAAACTGTGGCAGGGCATGTGGGATAATCGGGCACCAGGAGCACCCTGTTTCACAGCACCCGTTAAGCCAAAGGCGCGCAATTTGCTGTGCGCACCCACTCCAAAAGGTTCGACGGATGTGTTTCAGGGTCGAAAGCACTCGCTGGGCCCCGATGCCGTCTCACCCAAGGCGGACTCGCCCCAAAGCGGCATCACCGACTACGGCCAGCAGGATGATGAGGTATGGCAATACATGATTATTCCCCGTTCCGAAACAGAAAACTAACTGGTTGCTTTTAGGGCTCCTGGGTGTCCTCGCCCAAGGAGTTCTTTCCCGAGACCATACCCGAAGAAGCCTCCAGCATTGAAGATGAACGTGTCGTAATCTTTAGACTGCCCTCAGCACCACAACTCATGGATAACTCCTTCTTTACGGTAAGCAGCAGACTCGAACCACGAACACAACTTCAACAAAATCAACTCGATTATTTTCAGGCCGATGCCAGTTTGCTGCAACAGCAACAGCAGTCGCAGAGTCGCCGGGGAAGCCATCAGTCGATGAATTCACGGGAGAAGGATAAGGCGCCCTCGACCAAGTTTGAGTTCGACCAGCAGGAGTTGACACGTGGCGCCTCCATGAAGGAAAAACGCAGCGCCTCCATTGAGAAAGAGTCGGATACAATCAATTCGGAGAGTGTCAAAGCTGATGTTTCAGCTGCCACCTTTCTGGATGTGTCCGTAATGCGTTGCCTGTTCATCTCGCACTGGCAGGAGGAGGGCATCTTCTGGAGCCTGCAATATCTTTACAACAGGTCTGACTTCTATGCCAAATTCAATAGTTAGTTGATACAGCTTTGCTTTGGCTTGCAGACTCACTGAAATTGGCGATGAGGCAGCAATAACATTAAATCAACCGCGAAAACGTTCCAACTCGCTGCCCATACCACAAATTGAGATCTCCCTGTACCAGGGACCCTGCAGCAACAGTCGCGATAGTCCGGGCAGCTCCGTGGTCAAAGACTACATTGAAATACCCGAGGCAGCGGCAGCCCAGCCTACAACTACACAAGTTGGTAAGCATATTAGTTCGCTGATTTCCTAGTCAATCCCAAAAACTGAATTATTTCTGAACGTTTGCAGAGGAAACGCAGAGCAATCCTAGCCATTCGGAGCGTCGGGGCAGCGAGAAAAAGAAACGCGTCAAGATGGCTGATCTGAGGGCCTTTGTGGAGACGAAAATGTTCTCGAAATCGGAGAAGAATCTGGAAAAAGTAGGGCTCGATACAAACTCTGCCAATGGCAAGATTCCACTGCAACATGCAGTAAGCTATGAAAGCTATCACTTCAACTTATTAGTAATACCTGACAAATACCGTTAGCACGCGTTCGTTTGATTATGCTCTTGAAGGTCTAGCACCCCGTCCCGTTTAATTACCAAATATTACCTCGAACCCTTTCCATATGTTGTTACTAAAGTTAATTGTTGGCTAACAAAGCTGATCGAAATTACTGGCCACTAACTATTGTCATTGATTTGCTTTTCGTCTAGGAATACCATCGCAGCCTCGATACGGGTGAGAAGAAACTGTCACGATCTGCTTCGATGATCACCCGAGAGCCCTCCAGTAATCTCATCAAGGGAAAGTCTATGCCCAGCTTAAGGTAACCCAATCTCCCAAAGTCTACATACCAAATGCCCCCAAACTCTGAATTAGGCCACAGACACAAAAAAAATACAGCAACAGTCACACAAAACTCTACTATCCACATCAATACCAAAGACTACTCCTTTAACTCAATTGTTATATCTATATAAATCTGTGTATACATTATGTATTACTTACTGTCTTTTATGAACTAAACAACCAGCTGTCTGCTTGATAGCGGGTGAGTTTTGGCCTACAACTGGTTTCAATGTCTATACGCCTATTCATACACAAAGTTAACTTTCTACTGTGTCTATGCTATTACTATATTTATCTTATCTATGGTTACTGAATTTCCACTTTAAAGTTTGCCTGATCACCTACCCCTTGAATACTTTTCCTTACTAGCTATCCTACTCAAAGTGTTTGTAAATCTGAAAACCCGTTCTCTCATGACTTGTTGTACAGTTCAGGGCTGTTGTGTCCTGGAAGATATATTTGACATGTAAATAAATTATTATGCTACTGCAATAAGCAGGTTTGCCTAGTCATAAAGTGAATTGCGAGAGCATATTAAATTTACAATGAGCTTGAAAAAACGGGCTCATTTTAATACCTATTCCAAAACCCATCAAGTATTTGCTTTTGCTGTTGAGTTTATCGCACGCCGTTTTGACTAATGCCAATGCACATACGCCTCTCGCCTATGTTGTGCAAACTGCCAGATCTTACAGATATGTTGAGCCACCCAAGACGACCGCCAGGCCACCACTGGCCACGTGTCCGCGTTCCGCGTTCTATCCTCGCAATCCAATTATTACCGTAACAGAGCACACGCCCACACCCTCACCGGACTACATGAAGCGACAGGTGAGTTGGTAGTCGATTCGCAGATTATATGTTTACTAATGACACGTTTCTTTCGAAGGGCTCCATTGATTCGCAATTGGATGCACTTAGTAATGGCGGCAGTGTCGCCGGTGCGGGTGGCAATGGTAGTGCTGGTGGTGGCAGCTCCACCACACGCTACCGTGGACCCATGCTGCGCTCGCATACGGATTCCCATATTGACTACACAGGCGTCGATGAATCGGAAGCGCCGGGCTCGTCCTTCTATATAACGCGGGATGGCGGCATTGATTATGAGATTGTTCTGCTGGCCGTGAGCAGCGTCTTTAAGCGAGATCCATCGCAGCTTTGCTCGCTGCGTGTGCTCGAGGCGGGCCTCAACATCTGTGAGCTGCTCATCGAGATGGGCGTGCTGAAGCTGGGCGAGCATGCCCACGAGATATCCATGGGCATAACACGACGTGCTCTCCAGGTCCTCGGCTGCCCGCATGGCTGCAACGATGGTGAGTTCCGCTGTTTAAAAAAATTATATGGTTCCATGGCTGCCAGACAACGACTGCTTTGCACTGTTTGGAAGAGCAGCTAAGAAGCTAATTTAGAGCTGAGCATAAATTGCTTTGGGTTTGTCAATCTCATGCTGATCTGACCTGCAATTATATTCTCATCTCTTATCTCATTCATCTACTTATCTCACCATCACCAATACCTTGACACTTAAACCCATTCCTTTAACTGTTTTTATTTTGGCCAATACAATTTTAAGGTGTTCGAGGACCGCCCGCTGATTTTCTACGCAATCAATGCCAGAAGATTCTGTCTAGGATGCTGCGACAGGCTGGTCAGCGCACCAAGCGCTATCTACAGGAGATGGTGAAGACCTCACCACTACCGGAGCTCATCGATTACTTCCACGCGTTTCTGGCCTTCTGCGTGGATCCCAGTTCTCTGTTGTCGCCCTTGAGTAAGTGACACCAATTCCGTTTGTTAATCAAGTTTGTATGTGAAGAGCAAAATTTCGATAATGCACCAATTAATCCCAATTGCAAATATTATAGTTTACCAGCAAATTCCTTATTCATTCGTTTCATTATACCCTTGCACAGATGTTGTACCATTTATTCTTCGAAATTCCGATTTGGTTTGAAATAGCGAGATTTTCTTTGATAATCATTTTGTACATCACGATTTGTTTGATGAACATTTTCCATCGCAAATCATCGCAAACTTATCAGCTGCAAGGGTATTTAATATTCGGTGTACCGATGTGAATTGCTCTTCTTAATTCTTCATTTGCAATTTATTCGGTGTGTGATTTATGTGCGGTTTCTTCTTATTGCATGCGACGATTTTTGCTAATGCTTTTGAGTTTAACCCCCTCTTGCCACTGATCCACCAACAACAATTACTCGTACGTTGTATATATATATATATGTATATGTATGTATTTATGATGATGCAAATAGCTCATAAACGTCAGAGTGGATATAAAAATGTTAACACCGATCTTGGCGGTGTACCAGGTCAGGGCGGGTATTCCACAAATTTTAGCGGCGGCATGAGCGGTGGCGCCGAGGGTCAAGTGGTTGGCGCCGTCTTCAAACAGCTCGTCAGTCGATTCGTTGAGGCCAGCAAGGATCTGAAATCGCCCGAGAATGTTGCGCTCTATGGGGACATCCGACAGCTGGTCACCTACGTGAAGGGCGCCCACGGCGGACACTTTCGTCTGGTGGCACTCAGCGGCATTTTGGCAGTGACACCGCGTCCACACAAGAAGGGACCAACGGCACAGACGACCAGAGTGATCAGGTGAGCAAAAAAAAGCAAACCTACAATGACATTTAATTTAGCATAAAGCTAGGATCCAAAATTATAGTCTATTTATTTATTTTTAAATTTTAGAAATGCATTTGAAAAATATCAACTATCTTTTTGAGATACTTTATAAAGTGAATTATAATAATTATTTTATTTTATTTTTAAAGTTACAAATTCCAAAGAATTGCTTAAGTGATTTGATCATTTATTAATTTCGTCTTCAGGCACATACCCCAGGCAGATGTGCCGCATGTGGTGCAAAATGATGACAAAAGCTCGCAGCGCCGTCTGCTTTTAAAGAAACGGAGCACATCCTCCGCCTGCGCCGTGGTGAGTCTTGTTGCTAGCCATTAAATAAATCACTGATCCACCTCATTTGATTTGCGCAGAGTCTGCTGGAGACGGAGCCCTGCGAGGAGCACTACAAGACGAGTCAGTCGCCGTTGAGCAACTTTAGGCGTCGCACTACCGGAGTGAGGCCAACGCTGACACCGCGGCACAGCGAGCGGGCGCTGCTCTCCGATTCCACGTCCAGCTCGGAACGCAATTCGCTGGGACGGCTCAGCGGCTTGGTGCGCTGGTTCCGCGGCACGCCCAAAGAGGCGTCGTCGATTGATTTGGAGATAGGCTCGCTAAATCCAGAGATATCGTCCACATTCATGCGGCACGCCTCGCTGAAGATCCAGCGGGGTCGCTCCAGCGATGGCATCGGCCGTTCCATTCAGCGCGCCAAGCGACGCGTCGAACGACGGCTGAACCGTTTCGGTGGCATTGTGAAGGGCAAGAAGAAGGTGGGCGGCATCGAAGAGACAGCGGACTACAGCCGACGCAGCTCCTCCGACATGTGCGACGGACCGCGCGAGTCCGAGGTGGTCATACTCAAGGAGCGCAAACTGGTGCCCATCGAACCGGTTCGCATCGGAATGCTCCGACTCTCTTTTCTACTGGAGACTTGTGCGCCTGGTTCGTTTCCCGATCCGCAGCTGGTCGCCGCCGTCTTGGATTTGGTAAGTGCAATTGTAGTCTAAATTATACTTGTAAAAAAATCGAATGAAGAATTGAGAAGTTTTGTCTTTTATAACGAAAATTGTTGTCAAGTTTTCCACAAAGTTTAAATTGTTCACTCAAATTTCAGCCGCAAGCACCGCTGGTGACGCGGGCGACTTTTCTGCTGGAGTGCGCGCATTTCGTGCACCTGTGCAACAAGGGGCAGTGGCCCATTTGGATGAAGCAGAATGTTGGCGGCTATCGTGCCTCGGGCGCCAACATCAATCCCGCCCAGATGCGGCAACAGGTCAGCCAGTCCAGCGCCCGGCGCACCCACATCCTACTCCGGGCTGCCGGCAAAATGTTCCATCAATGGGCAGAAATGGTGGGAGCGCGTCTCGAGGAGATCTTGTTTACCGAACGACTACAGTACGAGGCGCTCAACGCGAGCCTCACCGATCCGGAGAAGCAGCGCGAACTACTGCAGCAGGACGAGGAGGAGGATTTCCTGGACGAGACCTCTGTCAATCCGCATGGCAATGACTGTCCGCATGCCTTGAAACTGATCGCCTGCGTGCTGCTCTTCGAGATCACCGCCTTTCTGCGGGACACCTACATCACGCTGCCCAAGACCTCCAAGATGTTGCACAGGGACAGGCCAGCGCCCTGGGAGAAGGTGTATCGCGAGGCCAATCGCCGCTGGTCCATGGCGCTCAGTTCCATGGGTCACTCGCAGACCTCGGCACAGAGCCTGCAGTCGATAGCAGCGGGCAACGATGGCGCTGGCCAAACGGAGCGCAAAATATCCTTTGTGCTGCACGAACCAGACAACGAGTCCGAGAACAGCAGCAACACCACTCTAACCAAGGAGGGCGAGGAGGGTAAGCGATGCTTTAATATGTATGTGTGTGATACGAGGTGTGTTCAAAAAGTATCGCGAATTTTGTGTTTTTTCAGACATTATTTATTTATTCATGAATATCTATTTTGTCCCCTTCAAAGTAATCCCCATGAGATATTATACACTTGTGTCTAGCTCCTCAGCAACTTCTCTAACGGTGATTCGACGATTGGCCAATACCATTTTCTCCACTCCATTAATTTTTTCGTCTGTTGTTGAAGTGCTCGGGCGTCCGGCACGCTCTTCGTCGTTCACATCTTCTCGGCCTTCTGAGAACATTTTGTACCACCGATAAACGTTGCTTCGGTCCAAGGTAGCTTCTCCGTATGCCACAATCAACATTCGGAATGCATCCGCGCACTTAATTTCGTTTTTCACACAAAATTTCATACAGGTTCTTTGATCCATTTTTTTGAATAGGTAAAAATCGAAGACGATCCAAAACACGTGCAAGCAAAGCAGCTGTCAACAATTAAGTGAACATTCACAATGGCCGAGCTTGTCGACATAAGTGAGAGACATGAGTACCAACATAACGCTACAAAATAAATCGAAATTCGATTATACGTAACCCGCGAAAATTCAAAATTCGCGATACTTTTTGAACACAATCTTATCTTGAGGAAAATACGCTGAAATCTATTGCAGAACATTTTTTTCAATTTTCTCATTCTTTTAATTTCATTTAATTCAAAAATCGTTCAGAATTAAAATGAATACACAGTTTCAAATTTAAGTTTAAAACCGTAGAAAAGTAAAAGTTTTACATATTTTCTTAATTTACTGCAAATTCATGCAAAAATTAATTAATTAATTCAAATAATTTTTCTTTCATTTTGCAATAAGTTGAATAAGCAGAGAGTTGGGCTTTCATAAATTTGTAATAATAATTATTGTATCTTTAAACTTATTTACTTTTCGACCAACAGTAGCTCGACGTCCCACTGCATCGGCGGTGCGACCGTTTTTATTGCGACGTGGCACAGCCACCACAACGGGTGGTTCCTTCAAGCGGCGCTCCCTGAAGCTGCGCCGCAACACCAAGGACAGCAAGGAGATCGAAACCGATTGTATGTAGATCAGTTCCATGTATATAGTTGAATACAATTTAACATTTTATACTTGCCACACATAGTCAATATGGCGTCGAGGCGTAAGGTTTCCTCTCTGTCGGACCGCAGCGATACATCGGAGCAGGGTATGGTTAGCGGGGGCGAGGAATCGCCGGGCATACTCAGCGACGATCAGCAGCCGGAATCGCCGACAGACTCCAATGAGAACGACGACACGGCCAAGAACATGCCCTGGCTAAAGGCAGTCATCGACTTGATCACCAGCTACAACTACTACTGCACCCACAAGGGTTACTGTCATCCCTTCTGCTACAAGCGTCACATGCGCTCCTGCACGAGACTTATTAAAGCAACCCGCAAGGTAATCAAATTGGATGTATTAATATATATTTTTGTACATGAACAGATGCTCGACTAGAGAATTTTTCACTTGTCGGCATAAGTGAGAGACATGAGTACCAACATAACGCTACAAAAAAATCGAAATTCGATTATACGTAACCCGCGAAAATTCAAAATTCGCGATACTTTTTGAGCACACCTCGTATACGCATTTTTAGGCTTGATTCGAACCAAATTGTTGCTTTCAGATAGGAACAGAAACAGGCACAGTTATCGATAACGTGAAATAAACTTAATCCGCGTATTCCAAATTTGTCTAGTTTTTATAGTCTCTGAGATCCGAGTGATCATGCAGACAGACCGACAGACCCATTTTCAATGGATATAATAAATAGAAAAAGTCATTTCTAATTTTAAGACCTTTTTTTTCGTATATTTAGAAATTTATTTAAAAAAATAAGACCATTTTTCTTATTTTAAGAGCGCTAAAATGATTCTTTTCTGCATATTCAAATCTCATTACTCTATGTAAAAAAAATACATTGCTCTGCATTTCACAGATTTATGGCGAGGAGTTTGGATTCACTTTTGATGCAGATCATCCCAATGTGGAGCCTACGGTAATAAGTACCACGAAGCCATCAGCTCGAGCCCGTTCGACTCGCAAGGTATCGGAGCAAAGTTCAACGCAAACCTCTCCGTCTAAGCGTAAGGACAGCCTGTCCCGCAAGGATCGGTAAGTTGTCAGCGAGCTTTGGCTTCTCTCTTGGAATATCATCTATAATGTGGTCATCGTTTGTTCAGCATTAGCGACGATCCGGACATTGAGATGGCTGAGAAGCTAGCGCGAGCCTTCCGCCAGGAGAAAGAAAAAAAGCTGCAGGAGGAGCCGCCAATATTGAAGTTTATACGAATTCATATACGCAATCTGTTCCACTTTCCACTGGCCACAATGCTAAAGGGAGCAGTGGTGCTCAGCGAGGAGCTGGTCATCGAGGCCATGCCCGCCGCCTGGGAACTGTTACTGGAAACAAATCATGACACCGCCACCTCCAGTGCCGCCGTCTTCCTGATGGGCTCCGTGAAGGCGCAGAACTTCGCCTTTGACATTATGCAACGGGCGCTGAAGCACAAGAATCCTGATATACGCATTGGGGCGATTCAGCGCTATCTGGTGCTATGGAAATGTCGCTTCCATGTCTGGCCACGCATGGAGGATAATGCACATGATGCCACCTTCAAGGTGCCACCAGGCGGCATTGAGTTTACACTGCCCTCACCCAAGATTGGCATCGAAAGTCTGCCCGTTGTTGATCCACCCTGGATGCCAGTGCAGCAGACAAAGGACATGGACATGACACTCAACCAGGACCGACATGTAAGTGAGGTCATCTGTCACCTCAACAAAGTTTGTTGCTTACGTTTATTATTTGGATATTTTATAAATCGTAAAATTGAAATACTTTTTGTTAGTCGAAAAGTCGGAAATCAAAAGTACAAAATATTTTTTGCGAATTTTTCGACTTAAAAAATTATATTTATACATTTAACTTACAACATTTAAAATTGAATTAAGTATTGAGAAATTCTTTTACTTTTACTTTTATGAGAATTTACAATGAAAAAAAAAACTGTTTACGAAGATAGAAAGTTGAGATTCAAACAGATTTGATGGATTTCATTTCTTGTCGATGGCGAAACTGGAAACCGAATTATTCTTATTCTAAAAAGATCTCGTAAAGATATAGTTTACAAAATATGAGAAGTTAAGATTAAACTGGAATTAATGAATTTCATTTCTTGTTGATTTGAATTCCGAAATGTTATCAGCTCCGTATTAAACTTATCTTAACTTTCCACAGCGTTCCTTGGTGACTGCCACAAAGAGTCGGAAGATGCAACAAACGGAGGCGATACGCAACGCTCTGCGACAGCAGCGGGACAAGCAGCGTGCGGAGCGACACAGTTTCCTGATCACAATGATACCAATAAGTCAACAGGCCTCCCATGAGCCGGGCATGGAGCACGAGGATCACGAGATCGAGGAGGATCTGGATGGCACACGCACCTCTTCGCATCTGCATCACGCCCACTCGCTGTTCCCATCGGTGTTGTGCTCCTCGGTCATGCAGATTGTGGGTTGTTTGGATGATGCAGCTATTGGCTCCGATGGTAACGCTGTGTATGAGGTGGCCTATCAGGTGATCTGGGTGTGCCTGGTCGAGGAGTCGGCATTGTTCCTGCGCTATGTGTTCGAGCGACTGACTCGCGATCGCCAGGATCAGATGTTCAAGTTGCTGCGACATCTGATTCGCTTTGTGCCACGCCTGCCGCAACAGGCGGCCTTTGCTCTGTACAACTCCATCATTGGCTACATTATGTTCTATGTGCGCTCCTCCAACGAGCTCAAGCAGGAGGTGAGTTCGACTGCCAATATTTAAATAGTAGCTGCTAATCTCATAAGTTTTCAGCTTGTGGGCTCAGCTTTGTCGGTGCTGTGGATGGTGGTGCACTCGGTGCATGGCATCATGTTCAAGGATCTGAAGCAGATACTGCGCAAGGAGCAGTGCGATGCATCCATTCTGCTCACAGCCAATGTGCCCGCCGCCAAGAAGATCGTGGTGCATGGCCCAGCGGATGATGACTACAATATACCCTCACAATTTCCCGTGCAGGAGGACACTTTGTTCTGTCAGCTGCTGAAGGAGGCGCTGGACTATTATCCCATTGATGAGAAGAGCATCACGCACTACTGCCTGGTGGACTACAAGAGCAGTAAGTAGAGCCATCGGCATACGCGGGGGGAGGCATGACGAGAGGGGCATAAATGGCCCCTCCAATCTCTCAACTTTATAAAGACGCAAAGTGTTTCATATTAAAGTTAAAATGATTGAGAAAATATACCCTTTAATAGAGCTGTACAAGATTTCATTTGCTTATCACGATAATATTTTGTTAAAGTTATTTAAATAATTATTTTTAAATATATTCATTTGTTGTTTGAGAAAACTTCTAGAATTCGATTATAATCAGATTAACAGAACTATAAATTATTGGTTTATTCTTAATTTATGAGTTATCTTCTTTTTTAAATCTATACATTTGAAAATTGAACTAATTAAATTCGTACAAAAATCGTCTTAAAAATAATTAGCTGATTTGAAGAATAGTTCTTCGATTTAACAGTTTAACATTTATTGCAACTGTTCCTCTAAAATTTCAATCCATTTCAGGCAAAATACTAAATCCCAACTGGTATATAAGGGACTTGTACTTCTTCAAGCGATCCCAGTATCCGGAGGTGCGTTTAATGCTCATGCGTCCGGAGGAATCATTTCTGGCGCTCCAAAAGCAGGAGTTGACGAAGAAGTTTGTCGAAATCGGCAAGGTGCATCTGACGTGGGCGATTCTAAAGAATGTGGACATGGTGGTGCAACGTGTTGTCTTCCTGCACGAGGAGCTGATGAAGCTGCCCTCGTTCCCACGAAAGGCACTGGAAGTGGACCTGGATCTGCATCATGGCGGCGAATATGGCCAAGTACTGCTCGGCTTGGATGTGCTGCACAAGTTTATGTGGGTGCGTCTAATTGCCCGCATGTTTGAGGCAATGGCCGGAAATTTTGCCTACTCCGCGGACATACAACTGTTCCTCAATGTGCTGTCCGGTGCGTCCATACTGCATGCGGAGGATTCGTGCATTATGCGCTATGTGATGGCCACATTCATCAATGCCGCATTCAACTTTAAGAACATCTTCTCCACAAATGGCTACTTTATGATTATGCCCACATTGCTGCAGGTCTACTCGCTGCATCAGACCAACAAGCTAATAACCACCACCATCGAGTATGCCGTCAAGCAATTCTATCTGCTCAATCGGAAGCCCTTCATTCTACAGATGTTTGGGTCGGTGTCGGCCATCCTCGACACTGACGAGGATGGCACCTATGGCGAGGCGCACAAGGTGCAATCGAGCTGCCTTTTCAATCTGCTGCTCAGTCTCGAGGATCCCTCGCCGGATCCCCTCAACATTGCCGAGCTGGTCAAGGAGCCGAAGCCACTGAAGGCCATTGATTTCTGTTACCATGATGAGGACGACGATGTCACCGTGCTCGACTGCATCACCTTGTGCGTGATGGTCGTCTCCTATTCGGCGGAGAGCACACGGGGCTATCAAATGCTTGTGAGTATTACATCTGATGCTTCTCCTCTTTGTATCCTTCTCTTACTCAGCATCTGCCTTAGATCATTCTGGAGGCCATATTGCCGTGTTATCTGCAACAGATTCAGTCGCCCAGCTATATTCCGCTGCAGGGTAAATCGGAGCGAGACATTATACTACAGTTGGCTGTGGCCATACGGACCATGGTGCATAACTGCGAGGGTCTGGCCAAGAGCTACAACGGACCCTATCGCAACAGTCCGGAGCACAAGGGCTCCTCGCAGCGCAACTGCAGTCGCGGACCGCCCTGTTCCCCGGGCATGGACTTTGAGGAGGAGTCGCACACAAAGTACGCAACAGATCCGCGCACCAAGAACATGATGGACTCCGCCGAGGATTCGGAGATGATACGCACCGAGTATCGGCGGCCGCGAGATGTGCTGCTCTCCGTCGTCGCAGATTTCCTTACCAAGTCCACCACACGACTGGGTGAGCTGGCCAAGAAGCTGCCGGCTAACGATAGCAAACTCACCGAGGTGCTGGACGCCAAGTGTCACATTCGTCTGGCGGATATCGCGCACTCGCTGCTCAAGGTGTCCCCCTATGATCCGGAGTCGATGGCCTGTCGGGGCTTGCAGCGCTATATGCAATCGGTGCTGCCACGGGCCGAGTGGTCAAATGATACACTGAGGAATGCACTTGTCACTGTGCTGCGTCGCATCGATAAGGTGTTCCTGAAGATCTCGAAGAAGCCGTCGATTCGTCGCAATACGGATTGGGAGGCGGCAGCCGGGCTGCTCAAGGGTATACACGAGACGATCATCCGGCATCCGTATGTGCTGCACTGGCAGCAGATGAAGACGCTAATCTCAACGGTGCAGAATCTGATTGTCAATGAGCCGGGCAGCGGGATACCGGAGGGCGTGTCCAGTGCAGGTGCAGCGCTCATGTCTCAGAATCCGCCGGCCTTTTTCTGCTCGGCCGTGGTGCGTCTGGTTGCCCTCCAGGTGGTCAGTCCCGTCGACTGTTTCTCACTCGTCCAGATCTGTGGCGGCAGCGCCGAGTTTGCCACGCAGGAAAAGGCCGAAGGATTTCTAATGCATCTGATCATGCCACTGTGCTTGAAGGTCTGCTCCGGACGCGGTGTCTCCGATGTCGGTGAGCTCAATATGACCGATGTGACCTTCCTCCTGAACGCCGTGCTCAACGCCATGAGTCCGCCAGCTGGCCGCACCGGCCAGGTGGTCTCCCAAATCAATCGTGTCACCGGCGATCTGCGCGCCAGCTCCCTCACCTTCACCGGCAGCCGGGATGCCAAGCGCCCGGCTCGCATCTCCGGCTCTCTGTATCAGGCCGCGTTCCTCGCCCTGCGCATCGTCTGCATCTGTTTCGAGAATCGCCTGTCCAGCGATTGGCCGCGCATTGTCCGCGTTATGCGCGACTTGGGCAGACGCAACGAGGCTGCTCCCGATCTGTGGAGCTTCATGGAATTCGTGGTCACACATCGCACGCCCCTCTACATTGTCCTGCTCCCCTTCATTTTGCACAAGGTATGCTCACACACACACACACACACACACACACACACACATACAGTGTTCACTCGCAAGTGTCAACCATGCCGCAACTCGAATTATTTAATGCTCTACAAATTTAATTCAGATTTTCCTCAAATCAGTTTTATATGCAAGTAAAGGATTCAATCAGAACCAGAACCTATTTTTTATGTGCAACTCTGTTGAAATCATTCGATTTTAAATTTAATATATTGCATTTATACTTAAAAAACTACACTCAGAAAAATCGCACTAAAATGAAAATCGCTCTGATAACCAAAAAATATTTTGATTTTGTAAAATCATTTCTAAATATACGAAAAAAAAAATCGAATTAACTTTATAATATGTTGAATTTAAATCCTTAATATTTAGAAAAAATACTTTAAAAAATTCGAAAAGAAATTAAATAATTTGCCAATTCGAATGGAATTAAGAAAAGAGTAAATCTGGTTTTTGGAAAGATTGCGATTTAGAAAGATTGTCGAAATTTGAGAGCGATTTTTGTCCGAGTGTATTTATATTTATTTGCAAAGTTAAAAATTGTACTTATATATTCCGTGGTATATTGGAATATTAAAGTTTGATTTGTGCACAGATATCGCAGCCGCCAATTGGCGATCACGAGCGGCACATGCAGTTCATCATCAGGGAGCGACTGCGCGGAACTCCGCCCCAGGGTGGACTCAAGTCGAAGGGGGCGCTGCTGCTGGAGCTGGCACGCGAGCTGCGCGACTTACGGGACGAGCTGGAGGACAAGCGATATGGTATGCTATAAGCGAATCTAGGCAACGACTTGTCTCTAGGCACCGTTTCAGTTTCCACAGATCGCGAGAGTTCCGAGCAGAAGAAGAGCGATACGCCGGCAGCAACCAGTGCAGCCGATGCACACAAATCGCAGCAGAGACCGTCGCTGATCTCCATTTTCACGGGCACCACAACGGGGCAGGCCACACACTCGCACGTCTCGGCGGTGCCCATTGATTCGCGCAGCGGCTCGGGCGGCATATGTACACCGAGCGATACGCTCTCGCAGCAGACGTTGCATCCACCGCGCGAATCCCTGTCGAGCAGCTCGACGGGCCGCGATCCGCACACCACAACCAGTGAGAGTCACAGTGGCGAGGGAGCTGCTGGCTCAGCGCCCACGCTGGTTGGTCAAGCGCCAGGCAGCGGACCCAGTGGCTCCGGTCATGGCATAGCATCGGCCTTGCCACCGGGCATCGCCTCACAACTGTCGCACTCGCAATCGTTGCAACAGGCACCGTTCAAGGCACAGCCGCCAAAGCTGCGATTTGTGTCATCGGTGGAGTTTCGACACTCGTCGGGCGAGACCTCAACGACGCCCTTGTCACCGGAGAGCCCTGCGGAGGACAGTTCCGGGGATCACACACGCTCGCGCCTGCAGCGCTCCAAGGCGGCCAGTCGCAAGACTTTTCGACTCAAGCGCAGTCGTCTGACGCCCATGGAACCGCCCAGCATTGTAAGTTGATCGGTCGCATTTTAGTCGATTCCATCTCAATATTGCCCACATGCAGGTAACATCGCTCTCCCAGGAGGAGCATCAGCCGAAAGCACTTGGCGAAATATCTTGGGACTCGGTTTCACAGACGTCGTCCACATCCGGCTATCGGGATAACAACAGTCTGCAGACGGGTCTGCTTTCGCCAGACGGTTCGCTCGGCGGTCTCACTTTGGGACGTTCGCCCTCCCAGCACTCGCTCCTGATGGTCTTCGAGGGGCAGGACGAGGACACACTTATTTAACAATCACAGAACGGCGACCGGGCCTACGAGCTTTAGGACAGCCTAAATTAATACAAAAATATAAACTGAAATTTAGCACCGAACTTTTAGCTAGCCTTAACAATTGATAGACATAAAAATTAATGTAGAAAGTTGACGTTAAGTTTTACATATAGCATAGTAGTTGTTTTCCCATTATGTGCCCAGATTTTGTATGTTTCTTGTGTGGCTGAATAAACAGTTCAATGAATAAACTTGGTAGTCGTTCTAAAAAGCCAAATGTTGCCATATAATTGTTTTGCTTAAAGTCGTGCGTCGAATTTTGTATTTTATTAATAGTGGCAATTTTGCAGTTAATAATGCAGCCACAGCAAAAATTTGTCGACTAATTTCAAGCAAAAACAAGTTTTTTAATTTTGAAGACAAGACAGTGTAAGCATCCATGCCAGTGTATGCATTGTATGGCAACATTGCCAGCTTGTGTAAGTCCCCCTTTATTGGTGTGTGTGCATGCTAGCCTATACACAAACCTCCAATTCCAGGGTGCCTTAAAGTATGCTGCAATTTCTTCTGTTTTAGTTAATAAAGTAGCCCAGTTAGTTTTACTGGTGCGTGCACATGCTATACCCAGCATGAAAACAAACAAATAAAAATAAGGAAACAGATATTATTACATTAAACAGACAAGCAAGCAAAATGAACTAAAACACTGTTCCAAAATGTGCAACACTGTGCGTAATTTAAGAAATACTTTTAAATACCAAAAGTGCTATTTTATGTTATCTAACAGCGAGTGTTACTGTAAATGCTGCGACGGGCATGTTATGTTAAGTGTTATACGACTTGTAAACTACGCACGTCAAACGCAAGTGAAAAATTAATGAAAAGAGCAACAAGTTGTAAATTTTGCGCAATCAGACTGTTGTCATTTTTAATAGTATTTAATGTGGATCAAACTTTAGCCAAAGGCAATCACCAAAGTGATGAAGAACGCTGCCAGCGATAAAACAGCTGCCAGTGCAGAAAAAACACACCGGTCGCAGTATTCATAACAAACCACATAGACACAGACACACACATATACACTCGCAAATACACACAGACTCGCACTCCAAAAATTTTCTCGCAGGCTTTTCTCGCTTTTGTGGAGATTTAATGAACAAATTGATAGCTTAATGGCTGCGAAAGAATCATTTCGCGACAGACAAACACAAGAATTGGAAGTTATAAAGGTGGGTTCACATTTTCTGTTATCTTTGGATGATGAAATAAATGCCGGCTCTGTTCTCAGTCCATATTCGGTGTTGACGTCGAGGATCTGCGACCGCAGAGCACTGCCACCATATGGAAGCCAACGGACATTCGCCTCCTGCTCACTCCGCTGCGAGACTCCGCCAATGGACAGACACAGGCCTATGTCAGCACCAAACTACACGTCACCTGCCCCTCCAAATACCCAAAGCTGTAAGTGATAACTGTTGATGGGTGGGAATGGAGTCTAAGCCGACCTTGCCCCAGGGCGAAGAACTGATAGTTTTGTTGACAGATCAATATTGAAAACGAGATTTAAAATTATAATCCCTAAAAAATCCTGTCTTGGTGGGTAACTCTTTCCAGTGCCATAACTTTCTCAAAAGTGTTCCGATTTTCAATAAGCAGGGCTTTTTAATCATGATTTGACATACATATAAAAATATACACATTTCAAGTTTGCTATTTTGTATATAATCCCATGATAAGCTTTTAGTGATGGCTAAATCTTTTCGGAGTCGTCAGTTTGTCAAAAGAGATTAGATTTTCAAAAACCAGTGCTTTTTACTAATGATTTTACCATATATTAATGCTTCATCTAAAGCTGATTCTGACTCAATTTGCTTGTTAAAATGTATCTCATTGTTATGGCTACCATATTAAAAGGCCAAAGGTAAAATGATTCAAATTAATAGAATTTTAAATGTCCTTGCAGACCTTTCAATAAAGTTTTTAAAATATGTTGTTGATTTTTTTTTTTTTTGCAGTGCACCTAAAATCGTGCTGGAGGAGTCGAAGGGCATGTCGGATCAGCTATTGGAGGCGCTGCTTGCTCAGCTGCAGGCCCAATCCCAGGAGCTGCGTGGTGAAGTCATGATTTACGAGTTGGCCCAAACGGTGCAGGCCTTTCTGCTGCAGCACAACAAACCGCCCAAAGGCTCGTTCTACGACGAGATGCTGCAGGCGAAACAGAAGCGCGAACAGGAGCTGCTCCACATGCAAAAGGAGAAGGAAACACTGGAGCGTCAGACACTAATTGACGAGGTGGAGCGTCGCAAGGAGATGTTCAAAACGGAGGCAAAGCGCCGCGGCGAACCCAGGCGCAGCATGAGCGAATCGAATAATCGACATCCGAGCTCATCGGAGAGCTCGGAGAACTCGTCGCCATATTATCGAGGGCATATGTATCCCAACAAGTGTCTCGACCATCGAAACACCGAAATCCTCTACTTCCACAAGATGGGCAGGCAAATTCAGCGCGGCTGCTGTTTAGGTAAACAAATACTCTTCAGATACTCTTCAAATGTGAAAAAGATCTTCAATGTCTTCGTTTTGTTTATATCAATATCCTGTTTGCAGGACATTCGCAGCGCGGTTGCATTGCGTACTCGGGCGTCGATATGCACAGTGGCCAGTTATTGTACATCACCGAGTGGAGCATCAAGTATTCGCAGCTGGAGCAGCCCTGCTGTGGCAATGGCATCTGTCATTGGAGCGTCGAGTCCAAATGTGCGGGCAATCATCGCGTCGAGGATCTGGTCGCTTCCATAGAGAAACAGGTGGCGACACTGGCGCAGCTGCAGCACAAGAATCTAATTCAGTACGAGTGCGTGCTGTGCATTAAACGCAAAGAGGGATTACTTGTCTATCTGGTGCAGGACTTTCTGCTCGGCACCAGCGTCTTTAGCATCTCCTCATCGCTGGGCTGGTGCATGGATGGCGCTCGCATGGTTGCCCGCGGCGTCCTGGATGCTTTGGTCTTTCTGCATAATAAGGGCGTCGCGCATAGCCATCTGTTGGACAGCACCGTTTTTATGGACAATGCGGGTAATATTCGCTGCACGGATTTCTCGCTGGTGCCCAGTCTGTTGGAGCTGATTGGCGGCGATGGCCAGTGCAGCAGCATTCGTGGCGATTTGCCAGCATTGGGAGCCCTCGTTGAGGCTCTGATGCCCACCAATAGCTATGAGATGCGCGACTTTATCGACAAGTGAGCAACGATGCTATTTCAATCCTTATCCAGTTAACAATTCTTTCTGCCAATTCAGATGCAATTCGGATCGTACTCTGTCCGCATCGGAGCTGCTGGAGCATCCGTTTCTGCGCCTCTATGACAACGGGCAACAGCAGAATTTGACGCTGCAGCAGACGCATCATCGCAGCTCCCAGGCGCCGCCATCGGATCAAGCCATGTTGGTTCAACGGGCCGTTGTCCCCTTTCAAATACCCACACTGGCGCTGAGTCAATCCCGGCTGCGCACCGAATTCGAGGTGCTCATGTATCTGGGCAAGGGCGCCTTTGGCGATGTGCTCAAGGTGCGCAACATTCTCGATAATCGCGAGTATGCCATTAAGCGTATTCCGCTGCCGGGTCGCAGTCGCCAGCTGTACAAGAAGATGACGCGCGAGGTGGAGCTGCTCTCCCGTCTGAATCATGAGAATGTTGTGCGGTATTTCAACAGTTGGATCGAGAGTGTCAGTGATGCAGACGCCGCTGAAATTGACAAAGTACTCGGCGGCGATTGGTCACAGAGCCAGGAGCTGAGCATCAAACCGGCCAAGTCACCACAATTGGGCCTCGCCGTTCACGAGGAGGAGACGGAGAGCTCGTCCAGCATGTGGAATGGTTACATGTAAATAGCAATAAGAACGATGAACTTGAGGATGTTCTAATCTGTAACTTTTTTGTATCTTCTATGCTAGGAACAACGGTGTGGATGACTCCGACTCGGATGGCATTGAGTTTGTTGACTCGAACGGGAAAGTGGCCGTTTACGATGACGATGACGACGATGATGATGATGATGACGACCAGCATAAGGAGGATTCATCGCAACGTAAAATCAACTCGCCGCGTCCACAGATGCAAGTGATGTACATTCAAATGGAGTTCTGCGAGAAGTGCACTTTGCGGTGAGTTGTAATCCCAAGCAGACACCTTAGCAGATTCGCTAAATTCTGTTGTTATCCTGCAGCACTGCTATTGATGACAATCTGTTTGAGAACACAGATCGATTGTGGCGCTTGTTTCGTGAGATTGCCGAGGGCCTCTCACACATTCACCAGCAGGGCATCATCCATCGCGATCTGAAGCCGGTCAACATCTTCTTGGACTCGCATGATCAAATCAAAATTGGTGATTTTGGTCTGGCAACCACCAGTTTCTTGGCGCTGCAGACGCATGGTAAGTGGCAGAATTATTCATGCATCAAGCATCAACTAACTTTGATGTATTTTAGCGGAATACCCAACGCACTCAGTGGTACAACATGTAACAAGCACTGAGGATGGCACCGGCACGGGAAAAGTGGGCACCACGCTCTATGTGGCCCCAGAGCTGACGGGCAATGCCTCCAAGTCGGTGTACAATCAGAAGGTGGATATGTACACTCTGGGCATCATACTGTTTGAGATGTGCCAGCCGCCCTTTGATACGAGCATGGAACGTGCACAGACCATAATGCAATTGAGAAATGCCTCAATTGTCATCCCAGAGAGCATGTTGCAGGATAGCAAATACGAGAAGACAGTGAAGGTTAGCATTGGAAATTGTATACGAGTATATTATAACATCACAATTTTATATACCCATTAATGCCCAGATGCTGCGTTGGCTGCTTAGTCATGATCCCGCTCAACGACCCACTGCCGAGGAGCTGCTCGTCTCGGATTTGGTGCCGCCAGCCGAACTTGAGGCCAATGAGCTGCAGGAGATGCTGCGCCATGCGCTGGCCAATCCCCAGAGCAAAGCGTACAAGAATCTGGTGGCACGCTGTCTGCAACAAGAGAGCGATGAGGTGCTGGAGCACACCTATCATCTGAGCAGCAGTCGTGCCATGAAGTCCTGGAACTCGGCGATAGTTATCGATGACATTGTTTCGCTCAATCCACTGATTGAGTTCGTCAAGGCGAAGGTGGTGAATGTGTTCCGCAAGCACGGCGCCATCGAGGTGGATTCGCCGCTGTTGTCGCCGCTATCGGCACGCAACATCAACGCCAACAACAATGCCGTCCATCTGATGACGCATTCGGGCAGCGTGGTGCTGCTCCCCTGCGATCTGCGCACCCAGTTCGCCCGACATGTCACCATGAACGGTGTGAATCTGATACGACGCTATTGCGTCGATCGCGTCTATCGCGAGGAGCGCGTCTTCAACTTTCATCCGAAGCAGAACTACGAATGTTGCTTCGACATCATCACGCCGAGCACCAGCAGTCAACTGGTCGATGCCGAACTGCTGTCGCTGGCTTTTGAGATTGCCAGCGAGCTGCCCAGTTTGCGGAAGCGTAACATCGCCATACGCATGAATCACACGAATCTGTTGCGCTCCATTCTCATGTATTGTAATGTGCCCCGATCCCAATATGGGGCACTCTTCGAGGGCTACATGGACTTCATTGAGGGGCGCATTTCGCGCTTTCAGTTTCTATCCAGCATTATGTCCATTGTGGACAAGTCACGCAGCGCCGCACAGATTCTGATGGATATGTTGCTTGCCAACTTTCTGCTCACCGGATCCAGGAGCAGCGTAGATGAATCCGCGCTGAAGTCCCTGATGCGTGGCAAGGGTGAGGCGGCTTCCTTGGCATGCGCTGCTCTGCGCGAACTAGAAACGGTTGTGGGATTAGCCTACAGTCTGGGAGTGACAGTAAGTCAGTCATGTCCACAGCATCTTTAGTATAATCATTTTTCGTTTTTGTTTTTTGTAGTGTCCCATTCACATTTGGGCTGGCCTGCCCATCAGCTTTGATCGTGCCAGCACTGGTGGCATCGTGTGGCAAATGACCGCTGATCTGAAACCGAATCGATCGGGGCACCCATCGGTGCTGGCGATGGGCGAGCGCTATGATGCGATGCTGCACGAGTTCCAGAAGCAGGCGCAGAGCTTTAATGCTGCGCTGCCGACACGTGGAGTGCTCAGCGGTGCCGGACTCTCGTTCTCGCTGGACAAACTGGTGGCTGCGGTGGGCATGGAATATGCCAAGGATTGTCGGGCCATCGACATTGGCATCTGTGTGTGTGGCACACGACCACCGCTCAAGGATGTCACCTACATCATGCGACTGCTCTGGTCCGTTGGCATACGCTGTGGAATTGTGGAGACTGCCAGCGGTGGTGGCGACGAAGCGCAGGATTTGGCCCGACTGGGTGCATTGCATGTGATACTTGTCGCCGAGAATGGCTCGCTCCGTGTGCGCTCCTTTGAACGGGATCGATTCCAGGAACGGCATTTAACCCGTGCCGAACTGGTCGAGTTCATCCAGAAGATGCAGCGCAGTGAGGCGATTAGTGGAGGCGTGGTCGGCTCTGGCGGAGATTACAGCAGTCAGTTGTCCAACATGAGCAGTGGGCCAGGCAACAACGGTCTCAGCTTGTCCGCCTCCAATGTGAGCATCAAGAACAACTATAGCCAGCTGCCCGATGTCCAGGTGACATTCCACACCCACGACAAGATGACGGCAAACTATAGGCGACGACTGGAGAATCAGGTGGCACAGCAGATGAGCTCAACGCTGGCCCAGTTTAGCAAGAAGGAATCATTTGTGGTGCTGGTGGTGGAGATGCCGCCGTCCGTTGTCAATGCCATCGTTGGTGCCATCAATCCGCGAGTGTTGCGCAAAAAAGAGACTGAACCCGAAATTAATTTTGTGATCGATAGGTGAACGAAAATCTCAACTCTCAGCTGCACCTGACTTGAACTAAATTTTTGTATCTTTTGGCAGATTTCCAAAACACAAACGGTATATATCCGAAATACACGAGGAGATTGTCGATTATCTGAGCGAGGCCAAGTCACCCATTTTGGCCATTTACAGCATTTCCGATTCCTATTATCGTGTCATCATTTGAATTTCAATTTGGAGTAACTGCATCGAACTGAATGAAGTCTGCTCAAAGCGCCTACAAGAATTAGTTTAAGCCTTTTTTGTCTTCAATTAATGCAACACAATGTTTTTTCTTAGATCTACAAAAAAGAATGAACAATTTGTAAAACTTTCGAATATTGTTTTCAAAAAGTGCCAAGCAGTTTTTCAAAAATTGTCTTAATTAATTCTAAATGATTCTTTACAATTTACAATTAACGAAAGTTGCAATCAATTAAAAGCCTTATGCAAGCTGAACTCTGTTAGAATTAGAAAAAAATATAGTTGAATTTGTTGCAGCGTTCTAAATGCTAATCCTAATTAATTAATTAAAACCTCAAAAGAGGAGTACCCCTAATTAATTATAATAAGCTATTTTGTCACAAACTTTACATACAATATGTATTTTTTGAAAATAACTATTTTTTACATGGTAATTGACAATTAGCTTGTTTTCTCTCATTTAATGTACATACCTACAACAAGTTAGAACTTAAAATATAGTTGCATAACAACAAAACAAACGGTTAACTGTACAACAATTGATCCACAGCACGCATTGGTTCAATCAGGATGTGTCCTCCGCTTTATTCAGACTGCGCGCAATTCCCAGCGCCGGGCCCTGTAGCACCTTGCGTGAGAGACGCATGAAACCGGAGACGGGATCACGTCCAAAGTACTTCACTTGCAGCTCCTGGCCCACCTCCAATCCCAGCGCCGACGGATGCGCAATCTTGCGCTGATCCAACTGTGAATTGTGCAACAGCGCTGGCGGCATACTCGGATACAGTATGACCATAACGCCCGTATCCCGCAGCTCGGTTATCTTCGCCGTATAGATGCCACCGAATTCCAGTTGCGGCACACGTTCCTTCAGCATATAGCCATCGATGAGCTCCTTGGCCTCGTCGAGCGCCGCTTGGGAGGGTGCAAAGATTGTGAAACTATTGTCATCGGCAGCGGTTAGAGTGGTGCCCGTCTCCAGATAGATGCGCTTCATGTGCAGGCCACTTGGCCCGATGAGCTGGGCCCGCTGATGCGGCTCCACGCTCAGAGTTTCGCTGACGGGCCAGCAATCCTTGCGGTATTTGCTGTGGGGTAAAGCAAGTAGATGATGATTAATCCATAAAGTCTACATCTGATATAAAGCCCATCGGACTCACCGTGGCTCCCTGATGGTATCGGCCATGATGTCCAATATTTTAGCCTTGGCATCGGTGGCCTTTTGCAGCGACTCCATGACGACCTTGAGTGGTATGCCCGGTATTTTGAGATCCGCTTGGATGGCAGTGAAACCTTTTCGCGTGCCCGCCACCTTCATGTCCATATCGCCCATATAATCCTCAATGCCAAGAATGTCCGTGAGAATGCGATAATCCTGCAGATGCTTGGTATCCTCGTTCTCGTACTTGGTGACGAGGCCAATGGCAACGCCGGCAGCTGGCGCTATAATGGGCACACCTGCATCCATGAGCGCCAAGGAGCCACCACAAACGCTGGCCATGCTGCTGGAGCCATTCGACTCCAGCACCTCGGAAGTCAAGCGAACCGTGAACGGATAATCGTGTGGCAAGGTGGGAAGCAGCCCACGCTCGGCCAGCGCTCCATGACCCAACTCTCGACGGCCCAGTGGCCCAATGCGACCCACTTCTCCAGTGGCGTACGGCGGGAACTCGTAGTGGAGCATAAAGTTTTTGGCCTTTAGGCCGCCGCTTTCCAGCGCCGCCAACGTGTCCAGCTTCATGGCGCTCTCTTGCGAATCCAAGCTGACCGTGCAAAAGACCTGCGTCTGACCACGTTGGAACAGCGCCGATCCATGGAGCGGTTTATACATATCCACCTGGCAGTTGATATTCCTCAGACTGTCGTAGTCCCGGCCATCGCAGCGACGATTGCTCTCGAAGATTAGCTCACGGAATATGCTGCGACACGCCTTGTTAAACTCCTCACCAATTGTGGCGGGATCTGTGTCTGGATAGGAGGACCACACCTTGTCCAGGACATTCGCACGCACCTCGTTGACGGCGGTGTCACGCGAGATCTTGTCGTGCTGTGCATCCTGAAAGATCTCACGCAATCGCATCTCACACATACTCCTCACAGCCTGCACCAGTTCCGGCTCCGATTCGGGCAACGCATCTACATCCCTCTTATGTCTGCCATACGATTTTTGCAGTCGTTCAATTTCGTGTATGATGAACTGCGCCTCGCGCGTTCCCTGCTTGATGGCCTTGAGCAGATCCTGCATGAGGACAACGTTGCCCTTGCCCTCCAGCATCACCACCAGATTTTGCTTCGTTGCCGAGACGACCAAATCCAGTTGCGAGGATTGCAGCTCACGGCGTGTTGGATTGATGAGCACCTCGCCATCGCACAGGCCAACGCTGCAATCAGGGATTGAGACTAGAAATTTGATTTATATTCCAGTGGAAGGTGCTCACCGCACGGCGCCAATGGGTCCATGCCAGGGTATATCGCTCACAGAGAGCGCCATAGAGGCTGCATTGATGGCCAGAATGTCTGGCGAGTGAACGGCATCCATGGCGAGCATATTGCACACCAGCTGCGTCTCATTGCGATAGTCCTTGGCGAATAGCGGCCGCAACGAGCGATCGATGAGGCGAGCCGACAGAATCTCTCGCTCCGATGGACCCAATTCACGGCGCATAAAATTCATTGGTATGCGGCCCGAGGCGGCATTCTTCTGCCGATAGTCCACCACCAGCGGCATGAAGTTCTGGCCCGGAGTCGCCTTCGCCTTGGCCACCGCTGTGACCATCACAGCTGTGTCGCCCATTTGGCAAACAGCTGTTCCATTGGCAAAGCGCGCCAGTTTGCCAGAGCTGAGGGTCATGTTGCGACTGCAAGTTGCAGGAATACCCAATTATGAAATGTTCTCATTGAATTCCAATTTGACTTACCCATTGCTGAACTGCACCTCCACAGTGGGTGCATCTCCGCGAGCGCTGCTCTGCAGGCACCTACGATTGCATTGCAGTCGATGATTGAGTAATTTTAATGCCTTTCGTGTAAAAATCATAGTAGAAAAACGTGCAAGTTGCCCAAAAAAAAATTATGCCGGTTGTCTTCAGCTGCGACGAACCGCGTGTAACCTTCACACACAATACATACACAGCAATAATAATTATCAATTGCAAATGTGTGCAAACATTAATAAAAATAGTTATTTTCAATGTAATTAAATAACTTATATATACACATTTTAATTAAATAAACTGATAATCTAAATATTGCATTCACTTGTGACGTCGCATCGATAACAGCTAACATGTCAATTTGAGTGATAAGCATAATGTTAAGTAACAGTGGAATTCAGGCACTTGACAACATTTATCGAAATGCAACAGAGCTGCTACGCTCTCGATAGTTCTGTAATCTTACACGATGTTAGCATACGCAGCCTGTTAATTAACAGCATTTGTGTTACGAACGGACGTGGGTGTATACCTCTTTTCGCCAAGCGCGGACGTATAAATTATTGAAGTAAAGCAATTGTTAATTTGAGATACGCGTGTGTTGCCGCAAATTGATGCATATTGAACGTGCCTGTCTTCTGCCTGCCAATTAAATCAAGTGCATAAAAAATTTTTGGCATTTTCTCTGTGTGTGAGTGTATGTGTGTTTTCGATCGCCGCCGTGCTCTCGCTTGTGCTTTCAGTGTGTGTGTGTTTAGCTGTGTGTGTGTTGTGTGAGTGTGTTTTGCTGCGCGCAAGTTGATTGTGTGTGCGTGTGTGTTCTTGTAAGTGTGCGTTTTGTTGGCCAAAAGCAAAACGCAAAGAGAGCCGCAGCAGCAGCAACAACGAAAACAACAACAAAAAGAAGAAAAACCAAAATCGACAAATGCGGTCAAATTAAAAAGAAAAACAAAAAATCATAAAAAAGTATTGGTGTCGGGGCAGCAGCAACAATAACAACAGCAACAACAACAAAGAAGCAGCCGCAAAAAAAAATCCAAAAGCAAGCCCAAAAAAAAAAAAATAATAATACAAAAAATAGGCAAAAAGCTAAATCAAAACTTGCCGAGAAAGCGTGCCGCCTGAATCCGAAGCCGAAGCCGACGTCGACATCGTCGTCAACGTCGCTGCCAGCGTCGCGTGTGTGAAAAGCCGGAAAATTGCTCCACTAGGCGTTGTCGTCGTCGCCTCTGCCTCAATTCTCAATTGCTTCTGCTACGAGTTCAATTGTCTGATTCGCTGTTATCATAAACGCAACACATTTCTTATCAGTCAAATAATTTTCTGATTGTTGCAGAAATAGAAACCAAAAATTTCATAAAAACACACACTAAAAAGCCAAGTTCAAAGGAAAAATCTAAAGAGACAAAAATATACAAGGTAAGCTTAGATATATTTTACCACAAATTATTTAATGCATTTAAGCTATATTATTTCCATTTGTGTTGTCTGATTTTTAAAATAAAACTCAGAGCTGCAATTTGGATAACTTAAAACTTAAAATTTCAAAATAGAAAAATTGTTTCAAAACTGATAAACTTTAAAATGTATGCTTAAAATAAAAAGATAAATTTTCTGCATAAAATTTCTTGTTGCTTCATGTTCTGTTGCAAGTAGAAATACAAATTTGACCACAAATCGAAATGCAAAAAGTTTGTAGGAATTTGTTGAAGAAGTTTTCTTTTATTCAGCTACAACATCTTCGATACCCATATCAAGATATTATTTTGACAAGGGAAACAAAATGCATATTTTGTATGATCTTTTGCTAAAAAAAAGGAAGAAAATGCATTACTACAACATATATATATTCATACTCGTATATGTCTGTTCTTTGAGGTTTTCAGAACTTGTTAGAGAAAATATTAATTAGATGCCTTGAATTAAACAATTTTGAAATATTGTTGTGCGAAAATAATAACTTTTTTGGATTGTCAATAAAATGTTGTGACAAATGCTGTAAATAATTTTGCAAAAAGTGAACATTTACATTTTGTTTTTTTATGTAGTCATTCGTATATAAACCTCAAATAGCAGTTCTTTAAAATGCAAGCAGTTGTACTGCATTTGGTAAGGGTATTAAAATTTTGATAGCTGTGCGTTGTTGGTTTAATTGTCACACTTCATTAGTCGGCTGCATAAGTGCTTTAAAGTATTTACCGTAATTAACATGCTGTCTCTGACACTTTGCCACTTTGCCACTCGCGACGTTGCGACTGCAATTTCATTAACTTAATCGATGCCCCTTTAATGTTGTTATTGCTGCTGCTGTTGCTGTTGCACATGCATTGAGTGCTTTATGGCCTTTCATACAAGCATTCTTTCTGTCTCACTCGAACACACAAACACACACACACACGCACACACGCGCACAGCCAGCTTTAGCAAGAGTAAAATCATCCGCGCTGTCTTTAAGCTTATTCTTATCACTGCTTTTGTTGTTGCTGTTGTTGCTGTAGTCCATGTTATCTGTAAGGCCTTTTCAACCTCTTTCTGGATCTTGCTGCCTCGCCAATCCAAAAAAAAGAATATATATATATATATATGTATATATAAATAAATAAAAAAGAAAAGAAAAGCAGACACTCATTATGCTATGCGCACTTCCGGCCGTTGTCTCCGCTTGTTTGTTTTTCAGCTTTTGTCATTGTTTCTGTCTGTTGCTTAACATGTTGGCTGGGTGTTAATCGATAAAGTTTACTATACGGAATTTATATTTATATATCAGCATGCGTATAAATTATTATTATTTTCCCTTTTTGCTATAAGTAGGCAAGAGCAACTCAATGCAGAATATATTTATAGGAATATATTCTTGAAGAAATTCAAAGTAAGCCACAAACATTTTGAAACATTGAATCTTCTGAAAATTGTTAAAGCTTGTATGATAGAGTTGTGCAAGTGTGTGTAACAGGCAGATGGAAACATTTCCGAACCATTAAGTATATATATTCTTGATCAGAATCAAAAGCCGCGTTGATTTAGTTCTGTCCGTGTGTTTGATGTCAGCGCTTTTAAGTTCTTGTTTACCATACGCTGATCAAGTTTATGCCTTTTCATCGTTAACTAGTCTGTCTGAATCAAATCGGTATTCATATTGATCATATTCAAAAATTACATCAATATCGGTTGAGAATCAAGAAGGAAAATCATAGCTAAGGACTTGAATTCTGGTTATCGTCTAAAGCGTTCTTCCAAATAGCTTTGACTTATTGATTATTTTCTAAGTCGATGCCAGATTAGTTTCTGTATATTAATGCTGTTAAAATTTTGACACTCACTTGTAAGTCAATTTAAAATGCACATAAACATTCAATTGACACTGAAATCTCATACATACAAGATATATGTATATTATTAGATTAAGAATAATTATGCTCCAAATTTGAGCAATCGTTTGAATAACTAAAAACATTTAATCTGTTTCGACTCAAGTGGCTAAATGACACAAACAACTGAAGTCGGATGTATGCAAATATCAGATGAAACATATCTTACGCTCTAAGTTGGAGTAATCGTTTGAATAACTCGCGCAAAGTGCTCAATATTTATTTATTTATTTTTATGCTGATGCTGTTGCGTTTGCGTTATTTTGTTATCTTCAACTTAGCATTTGTTGTTGCTTGCGGTTTGCTGTTGTTGTTTTTGCTGTTTGTCATTGTAAGTGACACTGATTGCCGATTGTCGATTGCAACGACTTCGGGCCCGTCCCAGCCCGGCCCGGGCTGCATAATTAGGGAGAGCGCTTAGCATTCGCTGATAGCTGATAGCGTCAGTCGCTTCCGCTTCCATCATTCATCAACAGCAGCAGCAGTTGAGGCAGCTGCTAAGGCAGCAATAGCAGCAGCAGTAGAGGCAGCCGTCAATGTTCCGTTTTCAATTTCAAATAGCATTACTGAACGTCCAGCGTTCTGTTGGCCACATGTGGTGTGTCCGGGTGTCCTGTTGTCCTGGCGCTGAGTCCTTCGTCATATGCCCATTGGTATTGCCATTAGCAGCGCGACCCCTTCCACTTAGAGCATATTTTTCTGTGTATGTGTGGATGTCCATAAAAAGCATTCAAGTGCTGTTCGTTATGCGTCACACTTGCGCACAAAAAAAAAAAAAAAATAATAATAATGGAAATATTTGTGACTAGGAGATACCCCGTAATCAGCTAAGAAATTTACGATATATGCATACGACTGAGATTTTATCGAAAATTACTAGTTGCATGATGGTTTTTTTATTTGGATTATTTTTGCCCTGAACCCATGAAAAAGGCGAAAACTGTACAATACTACCGACTACTAATTTTAAATGGCCACAGGGTATATGGAAGAAAAATAAAAGTAGAAAAACATAATGTGTATATTGTCAGACTGCAAAGACAATAAACCATCAATGAGCAGGACAAGAAAAGCTGGGGCAGGAGGTGAGAGCAGGAGTGGGAGCAGTACTAACAGCGACCAAACCCCAAAGCAAATAAAACTCGAATCGAATCGTATGGAATGGAATGGAATATTATTATCATCAACAAGGACAATGACGCGCCCCAAGAACAGAACAGCGAACCCATTCCGGACTTGGGCAATTGGGGATTGGCCACATGCTGCTCAACGTTTTACACGCGTCATGAGGCGCGACTGCGACTACCAACTAGAGTGTTTGAAGTTCGAACACCAATCCCGACCCCGAACCCAACCCCGACCCCGGCCCCACCAAGTCCCGTTAGTAATTCCAATTTCAATCGTCGGCCCACTTCGCCACTTCTCTCACTGCTCTCTCCGCACCTCGTCCCTTGGCTTTGCTCTCTAATTTGGCGCGACTTTGACACTTGTTAGCCAATATGTTTTGGGTCATGTTAATGGCCAAAACGGAATTGATATTAATTGCCGCAAACGCCCACATAACATAGCAGTGGGCGTGGCTTCGTTCTTCTATTTCGTTCCCGTTGCTAAGCGAACCGAGTCCATTAGCCGGCCACAAAAATCGCATGAAAATCAGCTTAACTCATTTGTGCGGGGAAAACCCCCCAAAAAAAAACGTTGGCTTTCCACTTTACGCCCATTGTACTTTTTTGTTAGTGGTCGACGCACCCACAACGTTACACTTAAAGAAAATTATAGAGACTGAAAAATTGCAACTGTCAATATTGTTTGTAGATTGAAAAATCTTCAATGGTGAACTTTATAACTAAGATCTTTGTAAAAGATTTTTGTCCATATCGAAAATTATTGTAATCTGAAACTGTGAAATGTTAGAAGTTTTATTCTACTTTCAAGTAGTTTTTTTCTCGCAGTGCATGACACATTTTTATTAATTCTTGTGGATTTGTTGTGTTATTAACTCTTGAATGAGTTTACGAGCGCAGCTACCTGAAACCCTTATATGAACATTTATGCCACGATTGATTTGATAGTTTGGCCTTAGCTGGCATTCCTTTATGTTCTCTCTGTGTGTGTGTGTGTGTGCGTGTCCCTTGCTTCTCGCATTGTGATTCTTCAATCGAATTAGTTCCTGCTTTTTGGACCTGCCTGCAACCCCTGAGAAATTGATCTTATTACCCTTAGGCTGTATAAAATATATACCCAAATATATATTATATATATCTGATTGGATTTGACATTTTCTTCGTTGAAGTGCTGCTTGTCATTTACACAAAACAAGTTCTTTCATAACTCAAATTCAATTATAGTTTCAAGTGTGTGCGGCAAAAAAAAAGTTGAACTGAAATGTGAGAAAACTTTTCGGATGGGAAGTGCGCATGTTGATTCTAATACGTCTCCAAGCGATGATTCTTGGCGAAGTGCATCTATCAAAAACAGACAAGCAGAGAAGGGATTTTTTGTTTCTTTTATTTATTTATATTTTTTATTGGCATCCTATGCGCCATATATATGTTTTATAATATTTTGAAATTTAACTTTTAAGTTTTTTGGTTTTTTGCATATTCACGAATTCAAAACTTCTGCCCCAACATTATAATATTTGCATATAATTTGTGATGAAATTAAAATACCATCAACAAAGGTTTAAGTCTTCTAAGATAATTTTCAACTTTGTTGTTTTTGCATATTCACATCTTTAAATTTGCCACCCAACAAGTATAATATTTGCATATAATTTGTGATAAAATGAGTTTAACTTCTACAAAGGTTTTGGGCATCTGAGTTATTCTACAAAGGCAATTTTGTTTCATGCAATTCCAGTTCATAAAATGTTCGCCCAAATAATTATAATATTTGCATTTAATTTGCATTTTCCGAGAACATTTTCAGTTTGTATTCTTTTGTGTTTTCTTCAGCTCCGGTTAATCTTAAACACAGCACAATTTGATATATATATCATATATATATATATATATATATATATATATATATATATATATATATATATATATATATATATATATATATATATATATATATATATTCTTTCATAGAAATATGCTCTACTTGAAAGAGACCTCTCTTAAAAAATCAACTAAGGGATGCCTTATGTTTCACCTAATTGGCTGCATTTACGAAATCTACTGAAGTCCACGTACTTTGGACTCTACCTGGTTGTCATTTTGATAAGAAAGAATAATAAACTGGGTTGGGGCATGACATGAGTCGGAAAGCAACCCACTGTAATGACCTTGATAAACTTTTCCATCTTAGTCTGTCTGTCAGTCAGTCAGTCGTTCAAGTTGGGTGCCTTTTGCTTTCTTAGGCTGTGCTCTGGCTTTCTGCTTGGCTTACGGTCCTTTTTATATTCTCTTGTAAGGGGCATTATTATTTTGTCGTAAAGCTTGCAACGCATTGACGGAGTCGTCTACCATCGCGAAAAGTATTTATATTCTTGATCAGCATCATTATATCAACTAGTATTCATATGAACAATCGGTCGAATGATAAGTCTTTACGTGAATAACGTTTTTGTTTAACAAGTTATCACAACCAACGTTACGCATATTTTTTTTATACTTTTTACTTAATTATTATCAAAATCAGACTTTCAAAAAGGGTATTTAATCTACGGCCTGCCTAAGATAGCTGTTTTACCTTGTTTTTATTGATTGCGCATATTTGAAAACATATCGTTTTATGTACTACCTCGTAAAAGATTGAGAAGCGTACACAAAAAATATCTATAGATATATAATTTTGCACATATTGAGGAATCTGCTTACGAGGCGTATATTTATTCGAACATGAATACATTACAGGTATTTAAGGTTTAATTTCCGTTATGCATGTGTATACTGAGAAATTGAATTACTTGAATATACGCTTATGTTTACATTGTGTATTAGTAACTTAACTATAATTATTTTCCAATCAACTACAAATGTGTAAAGTACTTATGGTATTAAGTTTAAAAATAGTTTGTGATCTTTAAAAAATACATAAAAAATAATTGAATAAAGTAAAATTTTATAAACAAAACTTTTCTATTCTAAATATAATACATCACAAAATAACTACAACTAATAAGACCACTAGTCAAATTAGGCTCGAAGAGCATAAAATAAAATTAGCTTTTGGAATACCACTAATGGAATATCATTTAATACATCTACAAATACGTTTAAACAATTAAAATATGCAAGAACATTTGAAAAATATCTACATCTGTGCAAACTTATTTTATTGCACACACTCAACAGGGTATGAAAAAATGTGTTTTAAATTTTTTTGTATCTCCTAATTTTCTGCGTCCCTTTGTCGGCTTAGGCTGCCAGGACGGATTTTGTTGTCCGGTGTTTTTATTTACATTTTATTCCCAGTATTTTCCTTTCACTCAATTTTGATTAAAGACAAACCCTCGTCCCATTTGTCATTGCTTCGGCTGAGTGTTATTGCCACTTTGACACGACACAACCTTTAAACTTTGCACCCATTTTATGGCTCTGCGCTTCACCTGTAATTGAATTTCACTGGTTTAGTGTCAACAAGCAAATCTTATCCATTTGCGATGAACAATCCTTCTATCCCCAAATAAATTAATATCCAACAGCAAATGCTGGCACAAAAATTATTCAAGGTGTCATTGAGAGCTTTTTTTTTTTGAGGCAACAAAGGATCACCAAAAGTTAAATCATTAACCGACCTTTATGCTCTCCGGAGTAGGTTGGAGAGTATAAGGGTCTCAGCTCCAGCCTCTCAGCGCGCTTAAAAACCAATCATTTGTGCAATAAACCCCACCCCTGAATGTTGACAATGCAGCGCCATGTGACCAACACCTTGACACCAAGTTACGGACCTGGCAACAGAAAAAATAAGGCATAAACTCAACAACAAATAATCTACAGTCATCTTATGCAAAAAATAAAGGAGAAAGAACAGCTATCTTGATTACACCGAAGTTTTAATACCTTTGCAGATTTAAATTTGAAAATGCATTCACGTAATAAAAAACCATTGTGCTTTAGAATATTTTAAGCAAATAAAAAAAAAAAAAAAAAAACAACCTACATCAGAAATCAAAGAGGGATCATAACTATAATTAAAATATGTATGAAACAGGCTTTGTAGCCTTGTAATCCCGCCGGCATTTGTCTTCAGGTAAAGACTTACAGGTTCTTACTTACTGTTCATCCAATCAGTGCAGTGTAAAATTATAAATAGAGGTCTACCAAGAAATATAAAGCTATCTTCTTGACAATGCGTTACACATTTGATGACAAAATTTGAATACTCTGAGCAAGGGTAAAAAATTGCGCCAGGCTGCCGCAAAGTTGGCCGCGAAACAGGCTCATGAAACGCCGTTGGCTGTAGCTTTGGGCCCTGTTGAAGCAGCCAGCGAATGTGTATAATTCATTAACAATAATGCGCAGCGAAGCCGAAGAGAATGAGAATATTGGGAGAGGGGAGTGAGAGGTGAAGAAGGAAGCTGGGTTACTCATTGTGCTTGCCGCTTTGGTTACCAAGAATTCTCCATTTAAACTGAATTCTGGGTGGTCTCTTTTGGCTTGACTGCACTTTGTTATGTGAGTCGTTGCCATAAAGGATTTTATATTTTTTCCAATATGTTTCGGTGGCAAAATGCCTAAAGGGCCAAACAGCTAGCACAGAATTTAATGTGTCCAGCTAGTCACTATTTTGATAAGCATTGTGCAGTTTTGTATCTTTTTACTGTTTCTTAATTTTGTACAATTTTCTTGAAGTATTTTCCTTATTTGGCAACATTTTTTCTTTACTTGCAGATACATAAAAGTGGTTCATTAAAAAGCTCGTGGTAAGTTACTTAAAAATGTATATATTTTAATACATAAAGTTTTATTGGGTAAATCATGGAGCTTTTCCATTTGTAATATTATCATAATAATACGAAATTAAGTAATAAAGTTTTTCTTTTATTTGTGTAAAGATATATTGATTTTATGTATGACATTAAAATTTAATAGCGCTCATTTCCAGAGTTAAAATAAATTCCTTGATTGGCGTGTTCATTTAAGCTGATGTTAAGTGAAATACAAAAATGTAGAAGGATTGAAATATCTGATTAATTGATTGGATTGTATTAAGTTCATTAGACAGGATAAGAACTGTACGACTGTTGTTGGGTAATTGGATTGTCATCAAAGAAAAGTATTAAGTGATTTGAGAGAGTGTTCGTCAAGGAAAAGTAGAGCGTGAAGGGATTTGCTCTGGTTAGATTAATTTAAGACTTCTTCTATTTCGACCAAATGAGTGGAAATTGCGTTGGCGTGTTTAAGGTGTTAAGGTGTTTGCTTCAGATTAAATGAATTTAATTTAATGTTAAGGTATCTATATTTAATTGAGTTTATAACTACTGACGGGTGTCCTACCAAAAGTATGTTTATGACATCGAGTTGAACTCTGGAAATGTGTATTGTGCCTATACTCCCTAAAGAGCAAAATTGTGTGTGAATATAGGTAGAATCATGGACTTAAATATTCTAGAATTCTCTCTCAGATCGACTAGGAGCTACATTGAATTCAGTTGTTAATTAACATTTTTTGGCGGTACGCTAAATATGCGTGTTCATATTATTTAATATCCATGCTTTATTTTATGTTGTTTGTTATTGCTGTGGTGTTGGTGGTGCTGTTGGTGATGGAGCCCTTAATTGATTTTTTAGCGCTTGCTGAACAAAATCGCGGGGTGGGAAAAACCAACGCCTGCTGGCCATTTGCCACCCTCAGCCCAAAAAGCCAAATGCAGCGATAAAATTTTCAGAATACTCAACAAAATATTTTCTAAACCCGAAAAAACTAACGCGTCTGACAGCAAGTCAAGCACCAAAAAAGTCAGAGAGAGATAGAGATATAGAGAAAGAGAGTGAGAGATGGGCGGTTATGAAGAGAAAGAGGCAGACACAGGCACAAACATTTGAAGTGTTTAACTTTCAGCTGCTTTTTCTAGCTGTTTTTTCTCTCTTTGTTTTTGTTTTTTTTTTTTTGCTTAACATTTGTTTTCCCATAAACTTTTGCCTTTTGTTACAATGCTGACATTTTGCGCACTCCTTCAAGCCCTTAACCCCTTTGAACACATTTGTTTGTTTTTTATTACAAGAGGAACAACAACACAAAAACTGCATTTGTTGGTTTTGTGCACAACTTTGGCTAAGGTAATTGTCGAGCAGCCCCCTCGAAATTATGGTCCAATATTTGCGGTATATATATATGTATATATATGTACATAGTTTTCAAGAAAGCAGAAACACATATATATTTGTGTGAAGATACCCCATATATAGTTTTTAGAATTGCTATATTGAGACTTCTAATAAAATACAACTCCTTTATATAACTATGTCTTGGTAGAATTTTTCTTTACGGGTTTTAAACGTTTGTATAATTCAAATAAAATAATATACATATCGTAAAACAAATATACCTTTCTAAAAATCAGGTTCATTCTAATATAAAATACAGTTTTGCCGGCTGGGACACTTGACTGCTTTCAAACAGCAAAAGCTAATGCATATGTAGGGAATTATGTATATGTTGAGAACTTTCATCATGGATTACATGGGAAAGGCACACAAAAGCTAAAGCTAACTTTTAGCTTTTCAATTTTTATACCCTCACTCATTGAAAATGGTGAAAAAAGGGTTTATTGAATTTGTGTACGTCCAACACTATAAGTGAAGAGACTTTAAATTCATTCAGTTGAAATTTATTGCATTTTATCAATTTCCTATTGATTAAAAGTCACAATAACAAATATAAAGTTGGTATCAAATTCAGCATGTTGAACATCTTTAATTGTATGAATATCTAAGATTCGGGTTCAGGATACCTCACAGTCGAGCTCTCCCTAACCGAGCATATTTTCTTGTATTTTTTGATATTTGCAGCCACTTTTACAATCGCACTTGACAAGTTTATGGAAACGGGCGAAAAGTTGAAAGTTGTTCTCCCACGTTTGTCACTTTTTGTATATTGTGTTGGAGACGCGAAAACTAAGAAACTGAGAAACTGCTCGACTGTCGTTAAGTGCAAGACTCGCAGGTCTTGCACAATTGCCGGCGACATCAGCTGACGGTTGGGCACTTTATCATTATGAGTTTCGCTTGAAATCTTTATGAGCCCATAAATTTTTGTCAATCGATCGAAGCTGTTCGAATCTCCTCCTCTACCTGTACCTGTCGAACACAAAAAACAAACATTCCATTTGCTATTTTCCTTGCCTTACCTTCCCTTCCCTTTGTTTTTTATGGACGACTGTCTGACAACTTTTGGCACTGTTGTCGTACATCAAATTAGGACGTCTCAAAATGATTGAACATTTGCATTAAGCAAACGAACACAATGCCGTAAAAATAAGTTCTCGGAATATGAGTACATGACGGCATGAATGCTCTTGTAATGACTTTTGCGAATTTTCTCTATTATTAGTGAAATTGAATTTTTTATATGGTATAAGTGAAGTACTTTAATGTCACTGTGGGCTCTGCGAAAGCAGTAAATTTATTATAGAATGTCAGGTATATATAGAAGGACTAAAAGAAACACAGATCAAATATGCTTTATATACATATACATATACATAAATCTTTTTTTTCTATGTGGCTGAACATTTTACATATTTTATGTTTGTCTGCCTGAGTCCTGTGGGCAATTTACAAAAAGCCAAAACAACAGTCCTTGACAGCGGCTGCTGCAAGACTTTGAGCAAATATTGACTCTGATTTTTTTGCGGTTTTTTTCTTTGCATTTTTTTGTTGTTCATATTTCCACCCCACACATTTTTGAGCTGCTTTTATTTTGTGCATAAGGTAAATAAAATATTTCACTCTGCATATTGCATAGAGTACGGACGGCAGCTGCTCTCTCTCTCTCTCTCTCTCTCTCTCTCTCTCTCTCTCTCTCTCTTGGAAAAGAGCCCAATGTCGTCCATAGTTGTGTCCTTGTTAGACGTCATCATCGCCGGCTGTGGTCAGGCTCTGTCTGTTGGTGGCCTCGGATCGTCGCTTTGCCGCCTTTTGCCTGTCTGTTAAATTTGCTTAACGACCAGGCCTGGTGTGGTCTGGCCTGCCCAAGGGCTCCGGGTCGGGGTCGAGAGTGCGGCGGACTGGGCACAGTTGCTTATAGAGAGGCTTAGTCAGCTCGCACACATCTCGACTTGGCACTCAAAAGTGCTGCATCATAATATTCATTTAAAATATAAAAATGAATTTTTGATCGTCTCTATGAAGGTCAGAATTTAATGCTTCGCTTAAATGTCAATTGTAAGTTACATACTACACTATGTATACAATTATTTACCAGGTATTTAAACTTTACAAAATGTACGCCAAAAGATAGCTAGAATGCGCCAGTCGAGAGAGATCAACTTGGATATACTCTGATCGACTTGGATATACTCAGCTCTTAAGTACACATACATTTTAAGTTTTTCGTCGCCTATAATAATATTCCAAATATATTCAATGAACTCATTTAGTAAAAATGTTGCATACATAATTTGATTTCTTAATCGATTGTGGCTAATTTTGCACATGAAAAATCTAAAAATCATAGTTAATATTGGAAAAATTTAACTGCTCTGATGCATATGTTATTTTGTTCATAGTTTGTCCAGTAGATCAATTCTGCATCTTAAAGTGCAATAGTTAAAATATTTTCAAGACTTACAAATTCTGATCATCTGCAAAATAACATCGCCTTTCGATTTATTTGGATCTCCAGTGGTGATCTTAAATTGTGTCATCATATCTTTCAATATTTGTGCTAAAAACTGTGTAAAATAATTTCATTTTTAGTTTTTATTAAAATCAAACACATGCAAAAGTGTATAAAATGGGGCAGTTAGTCTTAACCCTGAGTAACTCTTCTCTATAGAAATTGCTGAATAAGCTGAAGGAATAATCCGATTTAAATGCCTGGCTACGACTACGTGCTCAATTGAATATTTGGACAACTGGATACACAAGGGACATGCATTCATATGTATATCATATTCATATTTGTGTAACTAAATGTAACTAACTATATTATAGACATGAATGTACTCGTATGTAATTTATTGATTTGATGTTTGTGTTGCAATTGTAATCGATTGATAACTTCGTTAGTGGGCATATGTAAAAATAAAATTATTGCACTTCATTTTGCGTTGCTATTTGCAAATAATATTTGTAAGTCAAATTTACTCGAATCGGACGTGCAACCCAATTTGATTTTTGCATGTCTGTCTATATGTATAAATGTACATAAAAGATAAACTAATTAATACAATTATTAAGAATGAAAATTAAAAACTAAACGTCTAAACAGTGCAAATTGAAAGATCTACTCTATTTTATGGCTTTAAACAAAAACTACTTGCCACAAATTGTTTTTATAATGAAAAGAAACTTTTTATTAAGCATCGATAAATGTTTTATGAGTTATACTAAAATCTGTTTTTATGAATAAATCAGCTTGAAGATTTATCAGACTGACTGCACAATCATTGCAATTGGATAATTTTTTTTTTGCATTTGCAAGTAATTCGCAATTAAGAGCATTTTCCAATACACAAAAGTAAAACTCAAACAACTCCAACAGCAGTTCTTTTTTAAACAGTGCTCAGATCGAAAACCACTTCGCTTACTAACAACAAAAGATTTTTTTTCGATGTGAAAATTTTGCTGGCAGTTTTACAGCCTTTTTTAAATGAAGTTTTTCATTATCGATATTTTTTTTTATTAAATCTGAGAAGTGGACTTTGAGCTGGAATTGAATAATAGTGCTAAATTGTTGCTAGTTTGCTGTACATACTACATATCGATAGATATCGAGTGTTATGACATTTGAATTAGCAGTGTTTGTTTTAGTTTGTTCCGTTATTTGTTTATTTGCTTATGCATTATACGGCCTAATGCCGAACACGAAAAGAGACTTGACCAACAACCATTCATAAAGCTGCAACAAAAACAACAAACAGCCACGAGCAGTGTTCATTTAATGCAATTGTTAGCCTTGTGCCAGAAAGCGGCAAATAATAATAGTAGTAATAATGCGAATATACGCAAAAACAAATAAAGAAAAAGAAAAAGCCAGAGCGAAAGAAATCAAGAAATACCGACGCAAATAAAACAAATCACGAATCAAAATAATAATAAAAACCGCCGCCACCAGTTTAATGAACATTTTAAAATTGCGCCAGCACTTTTGTGTTGGAAATTCAATTAAAATGGTCGGCGTAATTAATGCAAATGGCAACCGAAATAAAACTAAATCAAGTAATAAGCCAGTTGCCGATTGCAACAACAGCAACAGGAATGAAAAGCTCCCATCGGCATGACGAAGTTTACACACCCTCTTGAAAAATAATCCACGAGGTATATGTCATAAATGTGCATTATAACGATCAGATATAATTAGGCATAATACACAACCTTAAGGTTAAAAATTAATTGATACCTAATTCAAAGTGAGTAAATAAATAGAAAACGAAATAATTTGACTTAAAATAGATATTAAAATGTAAAATGGAACAACAATTATTGCAAGGAATGGATCTATACTGATTTTGGGAACTTCTCACCAATGAGGGGGTTAAACTTGACTGAAATACAACTCTAAAATTGACTGCGTTCACGTGGATGGGTAGACAGATAGATAGACTCGATGAAGCATGCCGCTTAAGAATTAAAAATGCCTTATTGAATTGTCATCTGCAATCTGCGATCTATACTGCCCTCAACGCGAGGCTATTAAAAATGCAACTGGGTGATTGAAGAGAGGCGGAGAGTGTGGCACATAATGCATTGCAAATGAAATGTAAACACACAAAAAGTTGTGCCAAGTTAATAAAAATATTTTGGTCATGCCAAATCTACAATATTGAAATGAAAATACAAAACACAAATCAAGCGTCCATTATAAATATGAAAATATTTGCACAGTATTGTAAGAATGTAAATAATAGCCAAAAATTGCATTTGTAACAATAAAGAGGCTCCAAATAGAAATCATTGTGTAACGCATTTTTTTCCAATAAGACACGACGAAAATAAATAAACAAACGCATAGAAAACCAGTTATTGACAAGACAACGCTTAGACACATTTTTTTTAATATAATGATTTAGTTAATGTTTATGTCTTGTTATTGCCGTCGATATATACACATATATGCTCAAATGACGTCACAGTGACGTCAAAGCGATTCGCTTTTATTTATAGCAGGTGCTCCGGTGCAAAAGCGGAGCGCAGTGAAAGGCAAAAGCCAAATTAAAACATACACCCAGTGTCAATAAAACATCGTCATAGTATTTAAATGAGGTTTGACAGACACACAAATACAAATGTGTACATATATATGTGTGTGTGTGTGTGCATATTATAAATAAATACTTGTATTGATACAGGTGGCCTTACTCAGGCCCAGACCCAAACCCAGTCCAGGCCAGGCTAGGCAGTTCGTATAGCTTTCGGGCTGGGTCAAATGCGGGCCAGCCTTGGCGCAATGCGGGTCTGTCTTATTAATATTGTTGTTGTTTTTGTTGTTGCTGCTGCTGCTTTTGCTGCTGTTTGCTTAATACTCCATGCCTAGACACATATTGAACGGACACTTTCCAGCAACACATTTGATTTGATGGATTTGACATGAGCCAAAAGGTGTTCGTTTCATTATACGTAAGTTTTGTTTTTTCTTTTCTTTTTTTTTTGACAGCCCTTGTCAAATATGCACAATTATTGGTGCTAAGTGGAATGGTGGAAGCCTCTTTTTTCTTAATTTGTGTGTGTTATCTGCATTTATCGCTTTAATACAAATATTAATATTCTCTATTTCTGAACGTAAAGTTTATTAGAAATGTGTTTATTAGAAATGTGTTTGAGTGGTGTCACTACTAACTGAAATCAGTATCTCGAATACATATGATGTCAGCTTGATACTTATTATTTGATTAAACTGTGAGAGTTTTCAAATTAAATATAAATAATTATTAATTTTATTAAGGCATTGATGCGATTGAGAATGCTCAGTTTGATACTAGTTTTTAATACACTGTCGTTAAGCCTTAAAGTACATGAACAATGTGCTGTTGAATACGCCGGCGTGCATTTTGACAGGCGACCCACAGAACACAAAATACACACTCCGTTTAAATTAAAAACTGAACATATTTACTGGGTTCTAGGCCTGCCATCGCGAATCAGCCTCGAAAATATAGTAAGGTTTTCCAAGCAAGTCTTATTGACAGAAGAAATCTACAAATACTGAATGAACCTTATGATAGAGAATAAACCTCGAAGATATGGAATACTATGCCTTGTTATATTTTTCTTGACTCACTGGTGTAAAATCAATACTGTCATGATTATTCTATTAAAATTTTGTAATAAAAATACGAAAAAAAAACAAACAAACAAAAAAACGTAGGAAACAAACATTCTCACATCATAAAATTTGTTTGACCCATTTTGAATGTGTGCGTAGTAAAAGAATGGTGTAGATGGTATGTGAGAGCCAAACTAAAACACGATTGAATTTTGCATATAATCATTTCATATTGTGCCCAAAAAAAAAAACATGGTTGAACTCAAGATTGTACTTTGTTGCGATGCGAATGAGGCGCACTGTGTGTAATTCAGTTGGATTTGATTGGCGCAATATGGCATCGGAATGTTGTATATCTTTATTGTTATTGTTGCCGCCTTTGAGTTGGGTTGCGACTCGTAAGAGCTCTCTTCTATCCGTGCTGAGCGGTTCCATTCATTCGTAATCAGACAGCACACACAGCGCATTCCACTGTGGCATACTTCACTCAACGGGCGCGCCAAATGTTTAGAGGAAATGTGCTTCTTCTTGTTAAGCATTAGATTGAATTGAGTAAGTTATTCTAATGGCAGACCGTGTGGATTGCGACAACAACAGAGAAGCCGACTCTGCCTCTGAAACATGCCATTGCTATTTGTAGATTTTAAAATTCATTAATGAGGTAGGATTTCTATTCAATATACACATGTTTAATTATTTTCAGTAAAACCGCAAAATGTATGTTAATATTTAAATGTGATACAATAAACTGTGTTGTTAATCAGCATTTCATATTTTGCGGTCATGTTTAATTTTAAGCTTTTGTAATCATTAAATGAATGAAATAGCATATTTATTAAATGAAAAAGTCATATCTGAAAAACAGATTTAGAGTTAAATTTAAGGGCAGTTGAGTGCCCAAAAACAAAAACAATAACTGAACAAAAATATTAATATTAAATATACATATGTGTATATATAACATATAATATTAAATATATGTGATATAAATATAAATATTTTGCGTTGTTTGTAATTCATTATTATTTTGATAATGTGTGATGTGTACTAAAAATATTTTAATGTTATACTGATTGCCACATTGCTATTGTTTATTGTATATTAAATATAAAGATCTTTATAATGACAACAGTCATAAATAAAAATTGGTTTAGCTTGACTGATTTATGCACAGACTAACAATTGTATTCAGTAACTACTCGACCGTGAAATAATTCCCACTGCTTTAGTGACATACTGCGTTGTTCACACCCACGTTCTACGTAATCTTAACAATAAGCTCGATGGTGATAATAAGTACATAAAAAATGCCTTATTCAAAGTGACCCAATTGCTTTTGGCTGTATGTCGTGCGATGATAATTTTCACACCATGCAAATTGGCAGGCATTTTTATTGCGCTTTGAAATTCAAGATGCGAATCGACTTTGTAGTTGCGCCATTTCTAATTGGACATTTCAATCGCTGAGTCACACACACCCAAGTTAAAATAGAATATTAGAATACAAATTATGACATGGTTATCATATGATGTGTGCTTTTCGTGCTTCAATCGTGTCATTTGCATTTCTTACATAACATCGTCGGGCATACTGCTCTTTCTGCCAGCCATCGAGGCAGACTTCCCTTGATTGATGTCTGCGCGTCAAGCAATCAGCCCTAATGGGCAATGCCAATGTCGATTTCTGATGGGTGCGCCAGGCTCTAAAAGAAACCAAAAGCACGGGCAGCAGCAGTGAAACGAAGAGGCCAATGACTTCTTTTCTTCTATTTGAACCCCAATGCAAGCGACGGCGTCGTGTTCTCATTTCATCTAAACACTGCATATTACCCAAAAAAAAGAAGAATAAATGTGATGCACACTGAAAGAAAAACGCTATTGGTAAGCACGCAACTGGAATAATCAATTAATTTTCTGTGAAACATTTTTAACAGGTTGTTAAGCCAGACCCGTTTTCAATTCAGAGCCGCAAACGAATTCGGTACCGAAATTCAACACGTTTCAAGTATCAAATATAGGACCAAACAAAATTGCATACTCTTCTGATCTCGTTCGTTTCACCCCGTGTCACGACAACGGATCTGAATGCGGTAGCACAACCGAAAAATTCTAGCCCAAGTGCCCAACAATCTTCTTACCTGTCCTAACTTATCTACTAATAAACGAATAACGCATGTTCTTTAAACTTGTATTTCGTATCGGGACGTTCCAGTACTGTAAGATAGCAAAACGAAGCAGATTACTGAAATTGATTTGGAAAAAATTCACATTATTTACAAGAACCGTTACATATCATATTACAGAACCGGTATCGGAAATTAAATTCGTTTTGGTGTGATACCTTGAAGATACCTTGAAGATATTTTGAAATAAAATTTTTTTTATTCCGAGATTTTTGACTTTCGACGAGTATCGATTTCGATTAAAAGTCGTTCTTCCAGTGTTCAAGTGCAACTCGGGTTCCGCAGAACTTGGCCAAAGTTGCTCGCCATTTTCTTCCCCACATCTTTTGCTCTCGTTTGCTGATGTCGCTTCTTTTGTGCTGCATACAAAAGATTTTTGCTCAACCGTTGTTGTTTTCCAATGTTGTTTGCTCTTCCATTTTTTTCTTTTGCTGCATATTTGTGTTCATTTGCAAGATTTCTTCCCTTATTTCAAGCTGAGGGCGCGACTAGAGGTGCTGGCAAGAAGGACGGCACATGTCCTCATTGGCGAAGTGATGTTTGGTGTAGGTGGTGTGTTTTATGCCATTGAAATGCAACCAAGCATCTCAGCTGCCAGCCGCCTGCCCCAAAACTCCAACTCCTCCAGTTGAAAGCAAAGAACCGGTCTCGATCCCGTTGCCGTTGTTTGGAACTGTGCTTCCTGCTGCATAAATATAACGCTACTTGCGCGTGCTGCATTTCACTGCAATTTATTTGGTTTCAGTTCCCAGACCTGCATCAGAGTAGCCCAGCAGCCAGGCAGCCAAACAGCCAAGCTGCCAAGCAGACTTTAGCTGCAATGATTTTGTGTCGTGCTGGTAGCGCTTAAATTAAATTTTATGTGAGATTCTATTCTTTTTTTTTTTAATTTGTTGCTGCAACGCACACTGAATTAATGCCACAGAAAATTGTACAGCTTCAGACTACACCCAGTCTAGAAATGTTTGCGTGCCGATTTTGTTTTTCCACATCACGAACGTGAACTTTTTTCACATGTGGTAATGTTTATCTATTAATTATTGAATATCTTTCTATATTATATCAACATACAAAAAGTCTTTTAAATTAATGCAACAGTCAATGAGTCATTCTTAAATGTTTCCTTTACTTGGAAAATACCTTCTAGCATTTATTTAAAACATTGAAAATTGATATATCTAAGATGACTGTTCTATATTGATTGTTCTTGTATATTACCTAATATAAAAACATAGATTACATAAAAAAATATTTTTGGATTCGTGCTTTTCACGCGTCCTTCTCTAGTCGAAAATCCATGAATCGTGGCTCATGACTCTGTTGTGCTGAGTGAACGCATCAGAGTCAACTGTCTGTCTGCTCGTCTGCTGATTAGCAGCCAAATATACGTGTGCAGCTTCTGCTTTATGAACGCATAGGTAGACCAGGCTCGAAGAGGGCCATGAGAATACAGTCAGACAGTCAGGCAGCTACCTCATAGATGCATCTAAATTGCAAACTTTGGTTGGCCTTTCCCAGGCTGCTGTGCTCTGTTTTGCTCATCAATTTGGGCTACGTGCAGCTGCTTCCAAGGTGCATTCATTTTGGCTCATCCTCCTGCACATGCAGCTAACTTTGTTACCTACCTTAATTGCATATAATTATCGTGTTGACAAAGCCAACTGCAAATAAATGAGCAAACTATGGCAGCTCTAATGAGAGTTACTGCTACTGCTACAGCTTCTGCTCATTGGAGTTCAACTCTGACATTTGCCAAGTTGATTAAATTGGGAAGGGGGCTTAACTTAATATCACTATTTTCTGCAACTGAAAGTCTGTGTATATTTAAGTACTTCATATAGCCTTTAACTGTCCATAAAGTATTAAATCTGCTTAACTGTTGGCATAATAAAATGCCTATTATCACTTTAGTCATAAAAAGTGAATGAAAAAACATTTTTTTTTTAATTTCATAAAGTGCTGCTTCAAAAGTACATATCTCTGTGTTAGTAGAAATTCGAAAAAAGTTATAAGTGAGGAAAACGTAATAAATGTTTCATTCATTATTTTTGAATAACTATTTTTTTATACGTTATTTATTTAAATTTGTGTCATTACTATATATTAACATTTAACCTATATTTACTTTTAATATCTTTTATGTATATCTTAAAAGTTATAGCATAATTTTTTTCAGAATTTGTTTATGAAAATTGTATATGCTCGTAGTAAAAAATTTATCAAGTGGAAATTTATGTATTTTTTGTTAGATTTTGATTTTACCTTTCATATGTAAATTGCTATCCATTAAAATTTCAGATTTGCAAACAAAGTTAAAAAATACTTAATATGCACTTATTGCGATAGCAAATTAAAAAATGAACCAGAACCTTTATGGATTTTATATTTTTTTGCAAATGCAATAACCGCAAAGGAGTCACAACAATTTATGCATGAATAAATTAAAATAAATATTGCATGTGTCAAAAGCAAAAACGCATTTAAACGAAAGCGAGTTACACAGAGTATTTTGTTATGGTACGGGAATGTGACCATGCATACAAGTTGAAAGCGATTTATGTATGTGCATAGGAGATGTGTTTTTATGCACAGCAGCCAAGCAAACAAGCCATGGAATGCAGGCAGCAATGGCAATAAAACTAAAACTAATAAAAATATCCATGTCGGTTGTTATTTTTCTTGTCTCGCAAGCGTCGCAGACATAGAGACGCCCCTGCAAAGTAGGCAACACATAATGTGTGCAACATCAAGGATTATTCTCGAATGGGGAGCGGGATTTATTCTTGTGTTCGTTGCATACAAAATGCGGGTCATCAATAGTGGGCGCCCCATTAATGTTGTCAACGCTGAGCGCAATTTATGCAACTGCTGCTTATAGCCATGGCCCAATTATGACATGGCCAACTCCATCCGTTCCCCAATAAAAATGCAACACTTACTCACCTAGCCGTCGCCCCGTAGCAATTGAGTGGCGCCACTGAACTGGAACCCCTCTAGTTAAATAACAAAATGGATATTTATAGTGACAATTAAATGACCAACAGTTATGCAACATGCAATTCAAAATCAGCAACCTTTTAAAATGACGATTTAAATGCTTCTGGTCTTAGTGCTAAATGAACGAAATGAACAAATCGATTTTATAGTTAGATATACATGAATAGCTATGAAACGAGATGCTATTAATATGTCCTTAAACCTACTTCATTTCCCGTGGATATATTTTTAAATTAACTGTTTTGTTCTGCAATATTCAATATAGAATTTAATTGTAACTCGTAAGGGCTGCGTTGTTGTATGAACCAACTCCCATTAAGAGCTCGCAAAAATAAAAATTATTGCATTGGGTTTTTCATGATGTTATTAGCTTCTCGGATGCGCGCAGAGTTGTTCTGGGTAGTGAGCCACACCTTTGGCCACCTTTCTTGTATTTATATTTCAGATGTTCGTCTGAACTCTTAAAATTGTGGAGTGAATGTAGTAATGTCTCTGTTTTATGGGCATATCTTGTAAATCGTTTACGAAAGACACACAAAGAGGAATAGCAAAAATTAAGAGACAAAGTGACATATATATTTACATGAAATAATTTAAAAGTTTATTCTAATTTTGTTATGGTCAGTTGACATTCACTTTTAGTTTTTCATATAGTTTACAAACAAAAATGTATCTCGCTATTTGGTGCACACACGCACACAGATAGTAGCTCAATAGTAGTAGCAACTAAAAGTCGCGTAATTGAGTTTTGTTGAGTTATCAACAAAGTTACGACACACCGGGGAGCACACACTGCACCGAGCAAAGCAGAAAATTAAAATTATTGCTGTGGAAGTTTTTGTTTCAAGTGCCACATTGAAAACGGCAACGTTAAAAATTAGACAAATAAATAACGCAGGAGAATGGTTTTTAATTTTTTATTTTGCATTGGGCTAACAGTAAAAAGGCTAAAAACTTTTCTTTGTAGTGCTTACGCAATTTGCATGAAAATATGTTGTATATATGAATATATATATATATATATATATGAGATATACCCACACACTGTGCTCCACAAAAAAGTCAACTCAAGTTGTTGGCCATTTAAGTGCCCGCACAATTTTGCCAAATTAAATCCAGTTCAATCGTAAAGCTTCGAGAGCTGCAAGAGCACGGCAACCGATGACGACAACGACGACGACGAGGTCGACCACGATGGCATCAACAGCCAGCCAAGTAAATCCTCACGCTGTTTGGCTTAAATTGTCTGAAAAAGGGTTTATAGTCATGCCGGTTTTATATACTGCTACCAGGGCGGCGACGGCTGGCCAGCATAAGAGAACCGAGCCCTAAGCACTTATCTACATAACATAGTGAAAATATTTTCCAGACTCGACATTTATTCTCTCTCTCTCTCTCCCTCAATCTATCTCTATCTCATTCTCTCTTGGTCTTTATTGTGATTGCCTGGCCAACAGCGCTCTGCGTAATAAGCATCTCTGGGCGCTGGTAGCATCTTGGAATTGTTTTCATCATGTCATACAACTGCCAAATTGTCTGTGCTTCGCCTGCAGCTTGCCAAAAGAAACCAAGTCAATGCTTCTACTACTTCTAGATCTTCTTCTCGTTCTTCTTATTTTGTTTTATCTTCGTGTATTTCTTTTGCATTTTCTTGTTTTAGTTTTTGCTTTGTACTGTTGATTACAGCCACATGCCCTGTACATTTCAATTAAAATGTCGCCCACAGCTTAAAACATTTTTTTATTTGTTTCGGCTTCCAAAAATTAGAATATGTATTTACACTCGCGAAAAAATGTGGGATATATGCCGCCAAGTCAAGTAGACAACGAAGCTCTTATTTCGTGAACCAGTACAAATTGTACTTTAAACAGGCACAAGAACAAATTGATATAAACTCTACTACTGTTGGATTTGCATATGTGACACCGGTTTTCTCTGACTGTACTCATATCTAGGAGGAGAGATTTTTGTTAGTCTCTTATGCCTACCTCCCATTCATTTTCGGGGCAGTCTGCACAGTTTACAATCGAATGCTCGCCACAGTCACATACACACTCAAACACACACACACCCGAACACACAAACTCTAGTACTACATTGAGTAAAACCTGTGGGCGAATAGAGAATGGAACAAGGACATTTAGCATGGATGGGGGAGGTATATTCAAACATGTTTCCGCTTTTCTCCAATGTCTGTCTGTCTGTCGAATTCATCTGTCTGCCTGTCTGCTTCTATTTGTATCTGGCATTTGCCATTGCTGCTACATGTTTTTCCAATTTTCATATGCGCTCAGGAATGCCAAAGCGTGGGTTGAGACTGTTAAACGATTTCAATGTCTGCCAGCTGGCATATATATATGTATATATATTTATATATATATATATCTATTTATTGAACGTACTTATGATTATAAATGGCTTGCGCCTGAAAAAGTTGTTCTGTCTGTACTGAAGTTGATATTTTAAGGAAACTATAGAAAAGAACGGGAGGTCAAATCTTTATTTATGAGTATCATTATTAATATTGTTGATTTGTTGCGGTTTGACTATCAATTATGAAATGTACATGCAAATGCCACTTGAGAGTTATAGATGTCAAATTGAAACATTCGTAATCTGGAACTTGAAACTGAATTCTTATTTAGATTCATCGATACAGAACATTTTTATTTTATTAAATTCTAGTTACTTTAAACGTGTACTTCATATGTCTATCTGTTTAGAGACCAAACTAAAGACTATAAAGTAATATCTGAGTATCTGTATAGTCTTTGCGCAGACACAGGTTTTGTGCTTGTTACAGATAGTATTCAACCCCTAACATCTATCCAGAAATATGCTAAAAACAGCATGCCTACCTAAAGTTATTAAACTTAATATATGTATTAGCACGAACTGAACATAACTTATGTTAACTAGACATATTAGTAATTCCTATCCACACTCCAGAAATATGCGAAATACAATTTGTTGCTTGCCTATCCGTCTGTCGGATCTCAGACTGTATAGAAGGTGGAGTTGAACATGGTTCTTGTTTACAATAACATTTTTTCCCAACTCACTCGCACCTTAAAAACATGTTTTTGGTTTTATTGTTGCTGTTGTAGAAATTATGCACGTGATATTTGTTATGACAGGCAAAGCACTCGAAATGCTTTGTATAAGTAAAAGCTGCCGCTTTAACTCAAAGATCTCACTTGTGCATGTATTTAAATGTAAATACGTGTATATGCCAGAAAAGGAGGCAACTTTGTTGTATTTGTTGTTGTACAACATTTAGCGTCGTTTTGTGTGCGCTCATGAATAGTTAAATCCGCTTGCCATTGCCAAAGTTGGCCTGGTCGAGAGCGTCTATCTGTCTGAATGTGCCTGCCTACTCTCTGCTATTTTCCATTTTTTTATTAATGAAATCTCCTAGCTCAATGAAGCGTAAATGTTGCGCCTAGTAAGCAAACAAAGTATTGTGTGGCAACAACTAGACAGGCATTAATGTCTCTTGCTTAGAATGTGGCAACATTTTTAGTGGGCGGCTTGAGCGGGGTGGAGGTGTCATAAGTGGCCAAAACGTAGCAGCTCCAACAACTCAGCTAGCTATTGCGCATTTTATTGATGGCATTACATTTGTATTTGTTTTTGTATTTGGATTTGGATTTATGTTTATACTTGGATTTCTATTTGTATTTGTCATGGTATCAAAAATGAACGTGGTTTCATATAATCAACACCAATAATATTTCGCTTATAATGTGATTTGCGCTGAGATAAACATTGAGAAGTGTTGTCAATACGAACATTCTTGGAAGTGAATTATTTTATACAATCCCGAAATGCCTATATGTAAATCACTTGCAGAATGAACTAAGTCAGATTATTCTTATTTTACCACAGTTCTCCAGATTCTTTAAGCAGCAACTTGATAACTTCAAGGGCGGGAGTTAGTTGCTATTTCAAAAAGTCACGTTTTGAAATCAATTCTTATATAACCATATAATAAAATTGAGTTCTTAAACGACGTTTGATACTAATTTGAAGAAAGTTCTTAAATCAATCCAACTATAACCTAGAAAAAAGTTAAGCTCTTAAGACAGCTACTGGAACGTATGACACAACTTTAGAGTACAGACATAAGTATTTCTATACTGATTTGGGCAATATTAACGATCATTTACAAAACGATTTTTATGTATTTAAAAATTAGTTTTTGTTTTTTATTCTTCTCTCTCGATTGTATTTGAATTAGGAACATTGTATTACGCTGAGTGTGTTAATTGAATTTGATTCCAATGGTGTCAACTTTGGTTATTGAGTGCTAAAGGCAATTTGTCTGAGCTGACAGGCTAATCAGCATCGGGCCAAGCGTTTTGGTGGTTAAAGCTGTCCGGTAGCCGGCAGTCGACAGTCGGCAGTCGGCAGTCAGCAGTTAGTGTTAGCAGCATGCAATCCTTTCATCCTTTCGACGACCAGCCGACAATTAAAGCAAACAGACTGCAGCATAGCAACCGCACAGTCGAAACGGGACGAGAAGACGAATGGACGAGTTTCGTCTATACGCACGACTGCCATCAAATAGATTGAATAACTTTGTGGCTGGCAGGATGGCGAAAAAGACGAGGATGAGGATGAGGACGTGGACGTGGATGATGTCGACAGCAGTGCCTGCGGTCTGAATAAATGTTTCATTGTCTGTATTTGCCTATTTATTTGCAGCGAGCCATGCGGCCAGTCAACAACGGAACCACTTCGCATTGCGCACTTCTCAACCGCAGATATTTTTGACGGGTGGTGCTCGAAACATCCAACCACCCACACAACCGACTCTACAATCATCAACAGCGTTGATTGTTGACGGAGCGGTGCCAATTTTACAGTTGAGTTCATTATGGAACTCGATTCAAAATGGCGAAGGTAACCGTAATATTCTCAACATTAATACTACTTTATGGGGCCAGTCATAAAGTAAGTCTAGCCCCGTGGAGAAAATACCTAAAGCATCTTTAGCCGTCGCTGTATTCGTCATGAATTTGGACTTAAATATTTAACAACCAATTGTTTAAGCTCTTACACAAAGAGAAACCCTTAAGTTTAAATATTTAATATTAATCATACTTGATTTCAAAATCGATCTTTCATGCTGCATATTTAAGAACACATTTTCAAGAAATCATTTGATGGCATTTTTTTTTACTTAAATTGTGAACTCAAATGCTAGATTCAAGCTATCAGACTTCAAGTAATTTGGTCGTTGCTTAACGAAATATTTGGATAAAATAAGTAAAAGACATTAATTAGGTTCATTTACTTATGTCTAAAGAATATTTTAGCATAGGTTTTGGAATTAAATTGCTTGAATTATGAAATTAACATCTTACTTAAGCAAGTACTTGATATAAGAACATAACTTTTTCACAAAGAGAAAAATAAATGAATACTCGTTCTCCATATTGCGATACAAAATTTGCAATTGTTTTTTTTTTTCTGAGTGTATACGCAGCTAGCTTTTATTTTGTAATTCATTTACGCTTCATGCCCTTCAAATGTTTCGCAAGCTAGGCGTCACATTCCCCAGGGTTCAGCGGTCTCTCTCCCTATCTATCCCTCTCTCTCACTGTCTCTGTCTGTCTCTCTCTGCCCGTTTTATCTTTTTGTTTGCTCTGGACTCTTATCTACGGCATTATTTATGTTTAATGCAAGGTGTTGGGCGCCACCCTGCCGCAATTTTAAAAGTGTGTCCCAAGTGCCTCAAATTTTGTGTAATTCACTTAAGTCAGGGCACCGCTGACAAAAAAAAAAAAAAAAAAAAGAATAAATTTTTGAATGGAGTCAATTTTTTTTTAATGCTGAGTTTGCGCATGTTAACGTTGTTATTTGTATTTAATTTACAGTCTGCAACCCAATAAATAACTAGCCTTAAACATACATTAATTATTAATAAAGCGATAAATTCAGTAACAGCAACAGCAAAGTTAATGCGATTCGATTTTTTCATGCCACATGCTATGTATGTATTTGTGCATAACTCTAAAAAAAACATTATCCATTATTTGGCAGTTCATTGAAAAATCTAAAATTTTTATTTTGCTTTCTCATTATTTTCCCTGAGCTTTATTTTGGGAGCTGTACAATAAATTCTTGATGTTGTTTATGCTTGCACGAGTCCTGTGTTTACTTGGCCGACGGCAAGTGCACGTCAATTTAATGCCATTTATATGGCTCCGAATGCTTTTTGATAGACTTTTAAGCTATGTGCTTTATTACGGACTGATGTTCCTGATCAAAGGCAGGCAGCACCAAAAAAAACATGCTGCTTATTAAAATTTAAATGGAAAATTCTGTTTTTTTATTCTTCGATTCTTTTTTTTTTTGTTGTTGTTGTTTTCTTAAAAAATTGAAAGACGTTTTACTGCAGGTTGATGATGCGTGTTATTTTTTCCACTCCGCCTCCTCTTACTTGTTATTTACGGTATTCTCGAAGCTTCTTCCGGGTCAAAATTTCATTGGCTTATCCCGGGAATGGCCCGTCAAGTTTTTCTTTCTAATTTTTCGTATTCGCTTCTGGTATGTAAATTAATCTATTTAAAATAGCATATTTAAAATATACGCATCGAAATGTTATCTTTTGTTTAAAAAGTTTTGGTAAATGACATTTGGGTAGGGGCCAGCGGGTTGCGGTTTGTAATTAAAATTTGTAAAAAGATAATCGAATTTTAAATGTTTTGTCTTACTGAACATGTAGGCTTAAAAGGGTTTATTTCAACTTCGTGCACAAATTCTAGCTTAAGGATTGAAACTCATAACTCAACTGTCAAAACTCAATGGACTTTCTTATACATAAATATCTTATTTCAAGTAAGCAATTGATTTTAATATTGATGACATTAATTTTAATAATTATTAATATATAATAAATAAGTTACGAGGTATCTCGTTCACATATCAATGCTCATTGGTGTGACTGCTTTTTGCTATTTGTTTGCGAGTGTATGTGTCTGTGTGGTAACAATATGTTTGTTTTATATATTTCGCTTTGCATTTTGACAGCTTTGACCCACAAGCATAAATCATAACTTTTGTGCGCAGCTTTTTCATAGACAAATATTGAGAAATTGATGGCATAGAATTTGTGATGTATACAAAGTTACTTGCAATCGAGTAAAGTCCCATGTTGTTGCTGACACAGATGTGGGCTTTGATGTTTGCACAAGTTTTATTTAATAGAAATACAATGAAAGTGAAACGTGGTCGACTTGAGTTTTACATATTTGAGAATAAGAATTTAAATGTGTCTCCTCATGCAAACAGAACATGCTTTAATTGAAATGCAATCTATGAAAGGCATAAATTAAACTCGAGAACTGAGAACTGAGACCGTTCTCAACGCTGTGTCTAAATCTAGATCCAAAAAGGCATGAATATGAATATGAACAACATTCACACTTGACACATCTCTCTCCCTTTCTCTCTACCTATTTTGGCATATGTGAATGCAAATTATTTACAAACACACACTGTGAAAACATAGCCCAAAATATATGTTGTGGCGGAAACATCAGGAAACATTCCACAGGATACACTGGAAATCAGATGCCTGAATACGCTAGAAAGCATGCAACAGCTTTTGACCAAGGCGAGACTCAGGAACTTGTCACTTACACAACTGGGCATTTGTTTTGTTTATTGGCAGCATATGTCAGATGCTAATGTCAAGAATCGTTGCATTCTTATTGTGTCCTTTTATAGATGATGCGGCATCATGACCTGATGTATGCTGCCAACTGCTTCTTGGCTGCGTGACAAAAAACGGTACAGATATATAAAAAGTAAAAATAAAATCTTAGTTGGCATTCCTCGACTGTGCCACACTTTGCTACCAGTGGAAAATCATCACTTAACAAAGGATTTCGGGTTGACAATATTTTTTCATTCATCAGAAAATCAGCTAACTAAACTGTGACTTTAATTTTACCCGTAGAGTCTGCTATTGTTTGGCAACAATATATATTTAGCTATACAATTACATATCCAAAGTTTGAAATCTTTAACATAAGCTGAAAAAATTGGGCAACAACCAAAGATGACTACAGCGAAACTACTTCTGCCTAACACCAAAAATACTCTTTTTTTGTTCTCCTTTTCGAGTGCATGAATATGTATATATAGTATGAAAAATGAAACTACTCTCGCCTGACTGTTGCAGCCAGGAGCTGGCCATTGTCCTTGCGGCAAACTGGGTCAGTTTTGGCCTGGTTGTTTTGTGGGCTTATTGATTGCCAGGATGAGTGGCGCTGACTGTCTGAGACAATGATAACAAAAACAAGAACTGTGCGCGAGGACACGCCATGTCCTCGGGTATATTTAACATACTCGCCACTGCAGCTGCTGTGATTTTAAGCAGACAACGAACTCAACAAGCGGGCAAGAGCTTAAATTAGTAACAGGCATTGGAAATGTCCTCAAGAAGAACTTTGCCTTACTCAAGAGGCATAATTGACATTTAGTTGGACTGCATTTGACATTTGCTTTCAGGCATAGCTAGACGAGTATCTGTTGAATAATACATACGAATGTGGGCCTAAGTCGACTGCAAAATTTTAAGCTGTCCTAATGTTAATGTCGTTGATAACGATGATGCTTTTAGACAAAGGTTGCTATCATTTCCGATTATCATAAGTCAATCACATGACCGAAAACTTACCACTAACGCCTATCGCATTTATGTGGCTTTACTTATCTCTTATTTCTGTCTCTCTCATGGCCTGGTCTCTTACCTAAGCGTCATCTACACATCTTTTGCGGTTAACTAACGCTTGTGTAAGTACCTATCTGTGTGTGCGTCTGTGTGTTTGTGTGTTTGTTTTTGTGTGTGTGACAGCTGAGGTTTTTCACATCTACTATGCTTTACTCTTAACCAACATGCTCTTAACAGTATTGTATTCAAGTGGTATTAGCAACGGATTGTAACTGAGCTAGAATATTATTATATTCGTTGCTTGTCTACTTGAATGATGTGATAAATACAACTGAATGTCACAATGATATATAGGCATGGAATTCATTAAGACTCACTTAAAGTCGACCTAGAATTATGTTGGAAATATAATAAAAATTATAATCCGTCACACATTTTGTCTTTGATAAAGAAAATAATCTTAAACATCTAATCTAACTAACTGATTTGCTAATTATAATAATAATACGATATTCGCAAAATCATTTGTTTTCTTATTTAAGGAAACGAAACTTAAAAATATTAAAGATAAAACCATCAGCTAAAAATAAATACTTTTACTTCGCTTTGCAATCCAGCTTTGAGTTTAACAAAGCACTTGGCTGCCAGAGTTTCTACCGAGTGGCCATTCAACAATTATTATGCCAATGAAAAGACCAGACCACTTATTGCGTTTTGTATATATATGAATAAATATATAGTCATATAAATATATATATATATATATAGTAATTTCGCTCTCGAAAAGTTAATCGAGTAAATTGCAAGCACTGATAAATTTTCAACTTATCGCAAACTTTGTAATCTTGGCTGTGCGCGCATAATAAATGCTTTTAATTCATTGACTTGAACAGCAACAAGCTGGGAATGCTTACAGTGGAGCATGTTCAACCAGCAGATACCATGTAGCCATGAATTTGATTATTAAATATGCTGAATTGTTTTCACATTTGGACTTAAGAAAGTTTGTTTGGTATGCAAGATAGAACATATTTAAAAGTCGCGAATTGCGTATACTTAATTGTAGTCAATTAATCTGTGGCCACAGGGTATAAGCAAGACATGCATTCCCTTGGTTATGCATTTGTTTGCAGACAGAAAATATATGCGAATATATTTTGCAGGACCTGCGTCATTCAGGACAATTCTAATGCACCTTTTTGCAAATGGATGACATAATAAGAGCTGGTTAAATTTTGCAACGACTGCAAATTAAAGTGAAAACAATTTTAAGGGCGTCTGCACAAAATGCAAGGCAGACACATGCATTGCGTTTATGGCTGGGTGCGGGCAAAAGTTGATCCTTTGAGCCCTCACACCCACACGCACACATACTCACACTCGTGCACCCACATACACACACACACACGTCCAAGTTTAACGCAAATAAATTGCGCATTCAGAGCAAAGGTCTCGAATTAAAAACTAGCAAGGACAGCTTTCATGGGCACGCCAAAGTTTACATACACTCACAACTAAATTTATATACCTATGGGCGATATATATATAGAACATAGTTGTAGTGAGTATATGACTTGGATGCAACTGGTTAATTTGATTAGCATGCTCTTGCTCAACAAAAATGTTGATTATGCAAGAAGTCATCACATGGCAGTAACGACAGGGTTATTTATCTATATACTAACTACACATTTCTTATAAACTCACACAGCCTAGAATATCCTGAGTAAGGGTATACAAAACAAAAATAGCAAGCAGCAACGAAGCATAAAAATGAAATCCATGCAATCCACAAAATGCGAGAAAAAGATAAATAAAAGCCTTTTGCCAATGCCATATCCAGAAGTGGTCAAAGTCTGTACCCAGTTCTCTGACCAGCATTCGGGGCGATTCTCTTTTTGGACACAAAACAAGATGCCGACTGACAGACTGAGAGGGAGGGCAGCGCCAAGAAGGGGAAAACAGCTTCATAACTAATGCGAGACCAGCGGATATCCGTTTGGGTCATTGGACATCTTCTTGATTGGAGTTTCTCAGTGCAGAGAACTGCTCTCAGTTTGAAGCTCAAACTGTTTTAATAACTGTGCACACACACATATATATACATATATACAATCTAACGGAAGGTATTTCTTTTTAAGCCCACTTGGCTATTCAGTCAGCGTTTCACTGACCCGAAAGCCGCGCCAGGCATTCAAATTGACGGCATTAAAATTGTCTATCTGGCTGGGCTTTTGGGATCTGAGCCCGTGGCCGACAGGGGCTGTCAGAAATGTGATAAGGGCTGGCCGAATACGTTAACTGGCTTTGTTTAGCCCATATTTCCTGGCTGCAGCTTAATTAATAAGTCAATAGCTGCTTGCTTAAGGCAGCTTAGTATCTGAAGAAGCATGGTCTTAGCGGCAAAGTCACAGCCAAATAGAAAATAACTAAACATATTCAGTGAGCCCAGATATAACCAATTTGTTCTGACAGAAACACACTAATGATGCTGTAAAGTCTGCATGACTTGCAAATGCCCTTTTTTTTTATTGAGTTCCTGAAATGCAAAGTTTTGTATGGAAAAAACTACATAAGGGTAAATTTAGTAGTTAAACTATTAATTTATTTTCTTGGCTTGATTGCAGAACAGTAAGATACCACTTAAGCACAACTCCAAAAATCGTAATCTACTATTATTTTTGGTTGCTGTATTTTACGTATGCTTCCTGCTTGGAACGTGGTGTAACATGAACGTCGTCAGCGAGCATAACAGTATTAAACGCCCTCCAGACACGCTCGGAAAAATGTCAAGGCAATGTCGACCATCGGTTTTTATTCTCTGCCTCGTAGTGCAGTTGTTCTATTTGTTGGCGTTATTGTTGTTGTTGTTGCTGCTGCTTAATTTTGTTATGAACTTTATGCACATTTACGCCATTTCATAAAATTTTCATAATGGCTGCCCCGCATATGTACGCGTGTGTGTGCGTGTGTGCTAGTGTTAGAGTGTGTGCCACGCCAAGTGACTGACTGACAGCGTCGTTTGAGTTTTTATAACGTCATCGTCACGGGATCTGATGCGTCCCGTTGCCAGTCCTAATGGCACAAATGTTCAATAAAGTGGCTTTTAGCGCTTTTGCACACACATACACACACACATACGTACTCGCACACATACACATACACACTACCACACATAGAGTGACACACATCAGTGGGCCGGAAGGCAGAGCTCATGTGTTCGTTTGAGTTTGTTTTGGCCTCCTCAGAATTTGCGCCTCATTCTGTATTTTTAGGAGGCACTACACGCACATTATGTGCTTTACCTTTTCAAATAAATTAAATGAGCATATTCATTTAATGCATCACTGTGCTGTTGCCTTGACGTAAATAATAAAAAAAAACCACTACCAATCTTGAGTGCTGCAGAATATCGGCACTTAAGCACTTGTGTAGCCGTTGATAAGCACTTTATAGCACAGTCATTTCCTTTTAAATTTAAAACTCAAGATAAGGTTTTCAGCTGAGTGTTTCTCAATAATTACATTCAGTCAAAATCTATCGAGATAAGTCAACTTAACAAATTACTGTCTATATAAGCAAATGCAAATGCTGTTTAAATCGATGTACTAATTAATAACACTTCTTTTTGTTTTAAATATTTTTCACAAAACTGACCGATTTTAAATATGCTTTTCATCTCTAAAATACTTTGAGAACGTTACTTTAATCCAAGCGTATTTGTTTTTCATTTTTTTTTTGGATGCAGAAACAAATATTTTGCAATCTAGTCAAATTGCATACAGCGCATTTGATAGTCGCTTATGCCAATTGCTTATTTGTCTATAGGTTTATTTGTTTGGTAACGCATTCGAAAAACAATTAATTTGCCTGCTTGATTGCAAAAATTTGTCTGTGCTCGGAAATTTGTTTTGAATGTAAACACACTCACATGGTCCAGACATGACCACAATTTTATGCTTTGCATGATATGCGCCGGCTTCCAGTTCCAAATCCATCTCCAGCTCCGTCTGGGCACATGGTGCGCTTCTGTTGCCCATTATTATTAATGTATCGTCGTTTAACATATATATATTTATATATGTATATATGTATATGTCTGTAAATAAATTTCTATAAAGCATTCAAATTGCTGCATAGCCATGAGTTCATTTTTAATTAAAAATTTCCTACAATGGACAAAAAAGGCGACGGGATAGATCACTCAATAAAATGTTGAAACATGACGAACGGGCAAGTTGATAAGTGAAAATGGCTGAAAGCGTTTAAATTGAATGCCAAACTATTCTCAGAACTAGTTGCGAAATTAATGGCGTATATAAATTACTAAGTATACGCACTGAGAGAAAAACGTTTGTAGAAACACAACTTTAATTCGATTTTGAATCTTACATGAAATACAAAACTAAGAAGAACTTAATTGTTTGATTCAAGTTGATTCCTCTATGAATGTACATAGTACTAGATTTATTATAGTACATCAATGTGTCTGGTATATAAGCAAGTGAATGATGATGCCACCACCAGGATAACTTACACCACCATATCCTGCCATCAGTCTTGGCTGGTGAGACTTATAGAAAACTTGTGTCATTCAATTATATCGCTATTAGTTATTCGTGACGCACCACTTGAGCTAAGGCATAACCTCACGTACGCCACGCCCCTAGCTTACCCGTCCCCACCCTCCCCTCCTCCTATGTTCAGCTGTCTATCTGCGAGCCCCATCTCTGGTTACAGCTGCTGCCAAGCTGTTCTGCTTCTCTGCCATTTCCATTTCCATGATTAATAAATGTCGACCGCAACATTGCCGACACCTCAATGACAGCAGCAACAAAAACTTCGCGTCGTTTGGACAAAATATGTTGCGGCTTTTTTCGAGCCAAAGAGCTCCGCACTTAGAACTGCTTTTGCTGTTGCTGCTAACCATGTCTCAACACAAACACTCACTCATACACACACACACAGATATAAACTCTAAGTGCACTTTGGCTGATACAAACGTACGCAGCTCCTTTGTCAGAGTCAGAAACAGAAAGAGAAACAGGTGACAACAAGTACACGTATTCGCAACGTGCAACAACTGCCAGGGGACACAAGAGGCGCAACCATTCAACTGAAATTTTAGAGCAGTAGAGCAATATGTATTCATGTTATTTCATATACTCGTATGTATATGAATATGTATGTACTTATACATACGCAAATGCCTTGTCACCGGCAGGCTTCGTTGTGGTCGCCATGCGGTCTTTATTTGTTGAATCCTACAATACCTTGGAGAATGCATAACGATTTTTAATAAGAGATGCGCATTTCTGTATTAAACTTGAGTGTCAAGTTGAACTTTAAAGAGCTAAACATTAAATCAATTGAACCCCGAGCTTCGTTTAGAAACATTCTAACTTTTATAATTTCTCTTAATTTATTTATCTTCTTCTGTATCTATGAGTTGTTTAACATGGAATTGAACTGATACATTTATCGAACAATAATCGGCTTGTTACAGCTTAACAAAATTTGTTTTTCACAATATTTTCATAAAGAGCATTTATATATATTGCATACATACAATATATAAACTATATTTAAGTCACACTCAAACTGAAACTAACAACATTTTAATCCATGCCTGCTCTTTATGAGATAATTTATGAGCACGCATATTATTTGAATAAATTTTCTTCCTTATTTTTGCCCTAGTCAAATAATTAACACTTGTATCTTTCTATCGCATATTTTATTACAGATAAGAGCGTCAGCCTTTCGCCAAGCCTAAAAAGAAAGTGAGAAGATAGAAAATAAGAAGAAATCCAAAAGATCCAATCAAACGCTGCAAAACTTGACAAACATCAAAGACACGTAAATTCCGTTCTGTTGGTCCCAAACCCAACCTTGGAAACTAAATGAAGCCTGTGTGCGTAATTTGGCCAAATACCGCAACGCTGGATCTTAGACGACGGAAACAAATTAGCCAGCTTGCCATAGACTTGCAAGTTTGAAGTAAAAAAAAAAGCCAGCCAAAAGTACGCAAAGGTTTTATCGCTAGCCTAGCGTCAGACTCAGCTTCAGGTTCATCAATAGCTGAACTCGGTTGTGTTTGTGCTGGAAAGCAAGGTCAACTGTTTTCATCCATAAAAAAGCCTGCAGGCATACGAGGTGTGTGTGTGTTATTTTTTAAGAGCGCCAAAGGATTCATTAAAAAACCGCCAACCTGGAACTAATGGAATTAGAGAATATTGTGGCCAATACGGTCTACTTGAAAGCGAGAGAAGGTAAGTCCAAAATCCAGCAAAAAAAAAACTATTCACGAAAAATAACGAGAGCTCTTAGGCATCAAATCCTTGGAGGAGCGCGTGCTGAAGTGCTTCCTTCGTGTTGTCACCTTGTCTTGTTTGCCAGAACTGAGCCGCATCGATTTTTGTTACTCTCTCATACTCCCTTCAAGGGTGGGTGTTAATTGTACACCAAGCCAAAAGTTACACTCTGAAAAATGAGGGGAAACATCAAACAAAATGCTTAATTCCTTTAATTTGGGTTCTCCCAACTGTTGCTGGTTAAATTAAGCAAAGTCTTACATCATTTCGTTCTCAAAACATGTTGTTATATATCTAAAATAGGCAAGTGAATTGCTTGTAGTTTTGTCCTAGCTTTTCGACCTACTTATGCGAAATTAATAATCGATTTTGAAATGCAGAATGATTTATGGTTTTTTAATGTTTGAATTCTCTGCCAGTTGGACTCGCATTAAGTATGCCATTTGTTTTTTTACGTGCATACCACCCAGGTTCTGTTCGCTTTTATGAGCTGGACAGTTTTGTGTACCAAGTCCTGTTGTTGTCGTTGTTTGGCGCCTGGCACTGCGCTTTATCTAAAGTTAATGAAGCGTTAAATGTTTGCGCTCCAGCAACTTATTCATTTTCATGCTTCATGTTACAGCTTTAAGTGCTCTATTTGACTCTGTATTCTATACTCGATAATTCTGTTACGTCGAGGTCACTCTTCAATTGCATGACCATTTCCAGTGTCCTGTTACTCATCATAGTCATAGTCAAGTTCAGTGTCATTGTCGGGAACGTCTTATGTAACAGGACAGGGCAGACAGACAGTCAACCCCAGCATTCACGCAGAAAGTTATTGTTGAATTGTGCAGAGAATTTCTTTGAATATTTCAACTGCCTGAAGGTGACCTTCCTTTATACCCAATAACAGATGTGCGTGTGTGCCTGTGGTTGGGTGTACGCTTAAGAATATATGTTGATTTTATGGTTGTGTAATGTATCTACAGATTGCATGCATGATGACTTCTAATGACTGACTGCACACGTGAAGGAATCGCTTAAATTACAACAGCAACATGTGCTTATCACTCGCTTGTGCTCAATCAAATATATAATTTTTCTGTTCACTTTTAGGTTAAAATAACCCAGTGAATCGAGCGCCCGACAAAATGTATCCATCAGATACTTTTGCACGACGCTCAACCGCTCAACAGATTTAAATGACAGAAACGTGCACAAAATTTCAATTTCCTCCAGTAATGTAATATTTGAGAACTGTTTGTTAATAGTAGAGGGGAACGAGCAAAAGAGAGTGAGAAAAAAAATATATATATATATTTGCAATAGATTTAACGAGCCAAGAAGTGAGTTTTTTATTTATATTTGATAGCAGCAGCAAAAGAGAATTTCAAAGGGAAAAAGTCCTTTTGGCCACTAACTTTTCTATTTGATTTAGTTTTGTTTTTTCTTTTTTTGGCATTGGCTTGGAAAAGTTGTTACTGCTACAAATGTTATTTCAAACCTTTACTTTTTAATTCTGAAAGCAAAGCCGAACAAAGTTGTGCCTTAATACATATTTATCGTAACGTAATCGAACCCAAAACAAAGAAGAAATGAAAAAGGAACAAAAATGTATGAAGGCACAATTGCTTGTGTTTGTTTAGAATGTAAAAGTGTAAAATTTGATTCGCTGCCTGAAATGCGATGTTTATGCTGAGCTCATTGAAAATGGGTAAATAAAGTTGTGCAAGAGTCAGTATATATATAAAGTATATATGTATATTATAATTCATCATCATCACCCCAGTCCATTTAGCAATTTTCACCATCAATATAAATCGATAACCGATGGCAAAAGAAAATCCACATTTATAAAAATATATATATTTTTTTAATTCAGAATGAATCCGAATGTGTATAGTAGTCCATTCAGCAATTTGATAAAAATGACTAAGAACGTATATTTACATTGTTCAAATCAAAAAGGTGTGCGACTTAGGATAGGTATTGGCTTGACTTGAGGGTATCTCTTAGTCGACTGCTCTCAAGTATGGCACCCATATATTTTTGGTATACCAAAGGATACCAAAGTTCACTTTTTTCGCCTTCTTTATGCTGAATTTATCGTTACCATTAAAAAAATTATATTGCAGTGTTCATGTTTTTGTGAAATATCCATCAGTATTGCTAACAAACTTTTTTTTTTACCAATTGCTGGTCTTATTTTTAAAAGAACGTCAACAATCACCAATCAATGAGTCAATCAAAAATAACTGTTTATATAGATATTCATTTTTATATATAGATATTAATTCGGCCATAGATTTTATTGAATATTTACACTCTCTTAATTATAGCCAATTGAATTGTCAAAAAGTCCAATGACTTCGAGCGCTTTAAATTCAATCACATTCATTTGTAAAAGTCAATTAAAGCAGAGGCATTCCATTAGACTCATTACATAAGAGGAGTACCCCACTTCTGTGTATCGCTAACGTTTTCGCAATGAATGGAAAGTTGATGAAAACGCGAACGGATTGCCTACTACTCTCTGTTCAATGAGCTTAATATGATAAATGATGCACTTGCAAATGAGATTATATAGGATTTTACAAACAGCACATCTATGCCCTTATGGCATTTGGTCAAAGCTAAAATTTAACTCGCTTCCATATCCCATTGAAACCATACAAAGCAGCGCAGGCAGGCAGGCAGGCCTAAGTTTGCAGCATTCAATTCTGTATGTACAGTCTAGGTACACTCAGAAAAATAAACAAATTTTGTACTCAAAAGGAGTGCGTGCCTTAAAAATGTTTCAATCTTATTTATTCATTATTGTAACAACAAATATAAAATTATATCCAAGAATATTCAAGAACGATTGTAATTGTATATAAAACAGGGTATTTCTCTGAGTGTATTCGCCACATACATCACACGCCTGACTTATCAGCAAAGCTTGATGTTGTTGTTGTGGCCTTTGATACTCAGCTCAGCGCGTTTCAATTGGCTAGGCTAAAAGTTATCAAGAATTTCAGGCTAATCACTGACTGACCACTCCTCAAAATGGAATCCGCTTTAAAAACATTTCAATGCATTCCATTCTTAGTCCGACTAAGCCCACAAAGCCATGGCTTTTGTGCGTTTTTTTTTTATTTTGTAGAAATTATGTTTGCATTTCAATTTTTGCTGCTGTTTTGTTTTTAAATTTTTGCATCAGAAAATGAGAGCGCATTAAAATGGACCCCGTTAAGGCGAAGGAGAGAAGCAAGACAGGATAGAGTGAGAAATAAAAGTTGTCGCCTGCGTTGACATAAATTTTGCCTTAATGCGCTGCCATAATGCTGATTATATCTGGCAAGGAAACTGCGAATGCAAATGCGAACTGAATCTCATTCGAGGTTAGAAAGAAGTGAAAAATGTAATTTGATCGTCGTTGCTGTTAAATAAAAATTGAAATTTGTAGCCAATAAAATGCTGTATGAAAGTAAGAATCACATATCAACGTCGTGCAAAGCGCAAAGCTGGCATTTAAAATTCTTTGAAGCTGAAAGAAATGGAACATGTTGCAAGTTAAGGAAAATATTTGTAGCCAAATCACTTAGTTAATGAAACCAATACTGATTTCTTTTTATTTATATGTTATATACATATATATATATGTTCAATGGTTTGTGGCTAATTTGTTGCTAATTTGAGTTAATATTATAACCCTTTTGAAAAGGAATCACTTGGTAATTTGCCTTTGCAATTTAATATCTTATAGAGCCGTCTAATTCAATGGACCTATTTTAATTTAATGTAAATATTTAGCCAAAGCACTTAGGCACACAAGTGGGGTAAGTGCATCCTGTTTGGTAGCACTTTGCTGCCGTTGGTGCTGTTGAGGCATCCACGTTTGCTGTATTAGCCCACTTGAGTTGTGTGTGCCCCCGGAGCCCGGAGCCGTCGAGTTTTGGTTCAATGACCGCTGGTCAAGTCATCAACTCGAGTCGGCAACTGTTGGCAACTGCTGCCTACTACAATACACGCCAATTCATTTTCAAGTGGGTGTACATGTTTTTGTGTGTGTGTGTGTGTGAGTAAGTATGTTGCTGTGGTTGGCATTGTAATTTTTATCAGGCTAACAAGGCTTTAGTTATGTTATATGCTAAGCAGCTAAATAAAAAAAAATATATATTTAGAAAGCAAAAAAAGTATAAACCAGTTGTTAATTATCGCACGCAATACAAATGCAACAAAAGCAGAGGTGTGTGTGTGTTGTCGGTTATGTGTGTGAGTGTGTGTGTGTCTGTGTGTGAGTGTGTATGTACGTGTTGATGCTGTTCTAGTTGGTCGCACATTTTCAACACGCTAATTACTCGTAACAGTCCGTTAGTCAAAGGCGTCAGTCTTACTGACGTTTAATATTTCAGTTAGCATTTGGAGTCTTCTTATCAACAAGTTGCGGCCACAACAAATCCTACCCATATAATAAATATATATATATATCCATATAAGGCAGCACGGCAGGCACTCAAAAAAAAAACGGCTGGATCGAATGTCGAGTACACTTTATTCTTGACTATGCTTAGATAAGTATCAATATAAATCATTAATGATTAGCATTAATTACATTAATACAATGCCAAAGCAGTGAAGTAAAAAGAATTATAAGCGAATCTAAATTTAAGAATTATTCGTTTTGATATATTTTACACCTGTCCGAAGAGTTTTTTTATTTTATTTATTTATTGAATAGATGGTCAACAAATTAATTATTAACCCAGAATTGATTCTAGTCGCACTAAATGAATGGGTGATCCAAGAGTGTATTCTTGTTTTTTACTATTTCTTTTGTTGAGTGTGTCTATTGGCAGCTCCTGCAAGTGGGTGGTCCTCATTGCGGTGCCTTTGTGCTTATCTGCAGTCGCCACACGTACCATTTATAATTGCACAGCTGCATCATTTGCAGTAGCAGCAGCACCAGCGGTAGTAGTAGTAGCAGCACCAACAGCAGCCACATGCCCCATCTGCAATTACAAATGCAATTGCCACTGCCCCTTTAACATCCGCATGCGTAATTGCAATCAAAGCACTTGTTGTTGTTTGCAAATCGCAGACTCGTTGATTGCCACCAAATGTCATCAGAAGCCATTCTGATTATATGCAAAACGCAGCCAATCAGATCAGCTTTACACAATCGAAATGCAGCCAAGCTTGAAGTAATATGGTATCGTTGAACATTTTCGCTGACGCGCAGAATTTCATTGTGCCCTTCATTCATTAACACTGGGTGTTATTTATAAAGGCGCGAGTCCGTTATTGTTGCGTGTCCAGGAAATACAAAAATACAAACTCGATTCAAAGCCAGTCTATTTTGATGCCAATTAGAAGCTAAGCGTTATATTTTTTGACAGCAATCGAATATAGATTTCATTTGAAAAGTAGATAAGTCAAAACGGTTATTAAACGGTTAATGTCATGCTTTTCGCTGTCTCAACTGTCGACAGTATATTTAATTATGTATTTATTTAATACCAACAGTTGGGAAAATTAAATAAATTTAGCTATTAAATAAAATATGAAATTTCTTAACAAACCCAAAACAAATCCAATCACATTATATTTAGGATTAGTCTTTTTTGTGATGATTTGTTGAGAATATTTAAAGTCGTTTACTTAACTTGGGCGATTATCATTTGCTTATTTTTGTTTCTTTGAAGACATCGGCGTCAAAAACCGGTAGCCTCTTTGCAGATGTTGATGCTACTTCAACTTGAGACTTGCGACTTGAGACAAGCACTTTGTTGTTGCGTTTTACTGTTTGTTGACGTAGGCAAATAATAAATACTAATACATTTTGGACAATACAAAAAAAAAATGATAATAAACACCACAAAAATATGTTATACGTGACGCGCTTGCTGCGTCAGCAAATTAATATTTAATCGGCATATTTAATCAGCGGTCCCTGGCATATTCGTAATCTGCAAATTATGAATACTAACTGGCATGCTTAAACAGCTTCAGCGTGGTGCAATAAAAGCTATGAAACAAGTTTTGTAACTTTTGTTTACATGTATATGTAGGTTAGACTTGATCAGAATTTGTGCTTTAAGATTATCTTTAAAATTACATATTGAATTTGTTTCCAGTTTATTTTTCCCAATTCAGAGAACAAAACTTCTATCGTTGCATTTTGGCTTATTGTTTGATCTCACGTCAAGTCAATTGATTGTAATAAATACTTCAGCTGTTTATCTTTAATTGTTGGTGTCCGTCGCTTTATTCAACATTATATTCGAGTGTCGTGTTGGATTGAGTTCCCACTTGATTGCCTGTCTGTCAATTAAATGCATTGCCCGTAAATTAAAGTACATTTTTGGACTGCGACATTAATGTAAATTGCGTGTATTGTGTCACTTAAAAGTGAGCCAAATTTTAAGTGGAAACTGAGAGCAAGCCATTTTTATTGTAAAAATGTATTATTTAAATTATTTAATAATGTTCATTCGACTAAACCATATTGTAGGCAACTGAATGGTTTAATTAAAGGTGAATATCATATTTGCGAAAATTTGATCCATTGAAATAATAATAATTGTATTTAAATTAAAAGCTCTTTCAGCTTTGATTCCATTGCAATCAACTTTCGTTAGAAAAGTCGAATCAAATAAGGCTTTAAATTTGTGACATACTTAACTGAATTAGAATTTATACTAATTCTAATGCCCTGAATTAAATTTTATAGACTTATTCATTTAAATATTCAAAATATTCCACAAATATACCGTTAACCAGTTTAATAATTTGGGTTTAATTAGTATGTTTGAAATTCATATATATACGGCTTGACAACTGGATTTTTGCTCAACATTCATGTACAAATTCCACCCCAAAAATATCGTAATAGGCAATTGGTCAACATTTCTACAGTTATATATTTGACAATGCTTAACAGAGTTTTATAAGCAAAACAGTTTTGATCATCGTTTGACCTCTAAAAATAAAACTACATTTAAATTTGGAAGCACGATTTTTGCTGGAATTGTATGTTAATTATGACTGAATATAACTTGATATTTTGACATTTTAACACTTTGTTATTTAATAATTCGTGGAACGCACTTTTCAGAACTAACATTAAGCAAATACAAATATAAATCTAATTCTTTGAATCCACTAAGACACGTTCAGCTACAAACTTACGTATTTGACAGCCTAAATAAATATAATCAAATTAAAATTCGCAAATTTGTTCGTTTTCTATATGAATATTGTCATTTCGATATTATGTAATATAATGATTAAAAGTTAATATGAATAATTGCACCTGAGCTGCCCACAAAAACAATGTAGGTATACTATCAAAGCCAACAAAATAACCCGCTGCTTTCTGTTTGCCATTGTATTTGCTGCTGCGGCAGATAGCCAAATCAAATTTTGCACCATTTGGCGCAGCACGACCCATAATCTCAAATTTATTGATTGTATTGAAAAATAATTTGTTGTTATAAAGTGTTTTATTTATTTGATGGTAAAATCAAAGGCTGACCATAAGCAAGCTTATGAAATGTTTATGTCCAACATATTTTATTTCGATTTAATGTATAAAAAGTCGAAAGGTGGTGTACCATTTTTCGGCCCTCACCAGCTAGCTGTGATTAATTGGTTTTTAGCTCCAGCAACGAGGCGTATGCGCAATGAGGCAGCTTAACCAATGTGTTTTTTTATTTGGGCCAAAGGACTTATTTGTCTTGGTTAAACAGTAGATACCTTTGATAGTAACTCTCAACAAGAAACTGTTCCTGCTCCTTTATATATGATTGATGGGTAGAAGGTGCTGCCGGCTTTTGGGGTGTTTTTACGAGCACTTAAACATCGAGGCAGTGGCTGGAGTTTAGATGCCGTTAAATAAAAGTAACGCCCATAGTTTGCAGCTCATATACAGAGAGCATGCTCATGCATATATGTATGTGCGTGTGTGTGTGTGTGTGTGTTCATAAATATGCGAAAGCACTTCTCTTCAGTTCATCCGGTTTCGACGTGTTTTATGCGGAAACATAAAAAAATTACAGGCAAGAGAAGGACATCTATCTAAGGCAAAACGAAGATCACATACCCTCTCCTGTAGCTAAACTATAACCGTACATTAACGAGAAAAATTGAAAATAGGATGTAAAACCGATACTCTACCGATTGAAATGTAGAACAGAAATTCAACATATTTTGTAAGAACAAGTTACAGAAACCACTATTATTATTTCACTTAAAATCATTTGGAATAATTTCATAGCCTTTACGGGAACCTTTTCACTTTACGTACCAGAACCGGAATTGAGTTACATATCGATACAGCCTGCAACGAAATTAAAAGCATATTCAAATAATTCAGCATCGACTGGAACAGTGATGCTGTTCAAGAATACATATTTACTTTGTAGGTTCGTAAACAGCTCCTTCAATGCGCTACACACTATACAACGCAATTACCCTCGACCAAGAGTATACAAAGTGAAAACTTGGCATATTTTATGCTCGTGCCCAAGTCATGAAAATGTAAGTGTTGTGCTCTAAACAATTTTGCTGATGAAATGAAATTGAGTTATTCCATGCGGCACACTGGCCCCCGAAAATCATCAATTTGAGATATGTATCTAGGATTTTTGAATGCTGTATTGTTTGTAGACGACCATCTTGATAACACTGTGCAATAGCGTGGCGTATGCGTAATTTTGCAATATAAATGACAGCATTTCAGGTTTATGACATGTATGCGAATCGCATGCGCGTTACGCATATCAATTTCAATTCAATTTTTGACAGCACACATTTCATATGTGTGCAACAGCAAGCAGCATTTGCAAAGACGCATTTTACACTTTTTTCTTTTTTTTGGTGTCAGCTATTCCAAATGTTGTCAACAACTTCGCCAGTTGCTTCGGTAGCAACCATTCCCATGGGCAAATATATAAATGTCGACGGCACAACTAACACGAATGCGGCACGCTTTGGGCTTATGTTGTTGTTGAGCCCAAAAATCAATTATAAAATGCAAAGGCAGTTTCATTATGGTACACTCAGAAAAATGTACGAATTTTGCTCAGAATCTAGTAGAACTGTGGTTTAAATAAGTTCGACATTTATATTATATTTAAAATGCTCAAATTCCTAAATCAATGCTAATTTAATTTCATTCATTCATTATTTGTTCATGTCGTACCTTAACTTAAAATAACAAGTTTCCCAAAGTGTAAGTGTCTCTTTCAGATTCATTCGAAAGCTTTTGCAATTTAGCAACTGAAATTGCATTTCTGCTTCATAAGCATAAGCACAATAGAAGTAAGCACATTGAAATAAACTGTATGCAAGTGTTTGCTGCTGTCAAGTGAGACGCAATGGACCCAATTGAAGAAGAAATAAAGAGAATCTGTTTTAAATTGATTTTATTTATTGATAACAAAAATAACAGTGTGACAAAGCGACCTCTCTCTCTCTCTCGTCTCTCTCTCTCTCTCTCTCTCTCTCTCTGTACTCTCTCTGTGTATCGCTCTCCCTCGCTGTCGCACTTTGCAAATGCAATTTTCAATTAAATTCTTGAAATGCAATTTCAACAATTTCAATGCAGCGACGCCAACGCTTTGGCGGCCATCGATGATTTGTATGGCTTGTTGGTTTGGCTCGTCGGATAGAGTCGAATACGATTGATTGCTTGGCTCTCCCAGTTGGTCCCATGTGGCCACACTGATGCCGTATATATCAATGTGTATATATATATGTGTTCAAATACAGCAGCAAATGCTGCAACCGCAGCTGCTAGTTTAGTAACTAAAACTGACATAAACAATAACAACACAATGGAAAATTTTGAATACTTCTTTGACATAAAAGTTTCTACATTGTCCATTATAAATGGGAAAATTGTTTATTGAAGTTGTAAAAAAAATATTGGGCAGACAGAAATAAGCATCTCCGACCACATAAGGTACATATATATAAAAACATATATCCTTAATCAGCATCAAAGTCCGTGTGGATCAAGTCATGTCCGTCTGTTCGTCTATATGAATAAGTCAATCTTAGAGTAAATTTACTAAAGACATTTAGAGTCGATATATAGAATATAATAATAAATATAAAATTCTCAGATTTATTATTGAACAACTGTTAAAATGTAATTTAAATCCGATAAGAAACTCACAGATTTTGTAAACTAAAATGTACTTTCATATTTAGCAATCTGCTTGCCCTTTTTCAAAATGCTAGAATTATGTTTTGAATTTGTAATTTATGTTTATCTCAGCTTCATACACTAAATATATTTAAAATAGCTGCAAACAGAATCAAGCAACAAAAAACTTACCAAATATTTTATAACAAAAAGCCTCCGAAACACGATTGCAATAATTTATTATCAAATTTCCATTAACTTTGCCCAGAGTGCACTCAATATTTTTTGCATTTCCCTAATGGCTATCATATATAGCAAAATAATTTGTTTTAGCTCTGAATGCATTAATCTTTCTCTGCTGTTGTCTTGTGATGTCATTGTGGCATTTGCACAACCAAATGCAGTGAACATGCAATCAAACATAAAATGTTAACATGCCACTGCGGGATGCAACCTACGCTGTTGCTGATTGTTGGGGGAATGAAGAGTTTGTTGGGGGCCACTTGCAGTCTTGCCACATCCCACTTGGGCTCAATCGTTCAGTTCAGTTGGTTGCTTTAGCGCGAAAGCTGCTGTCATCGCCATATGTGCAAGTTGTGCGGTGCGCTCGACTTGAACTCTGAACTACTCGCTCTGCCATATGGTTGTATTTGCTTTGTTGTTATTGCTATTTGCTCGGCGCTGCATCAAGCAGAGCGCATGTTGAAAGACAGTAGCTGTATTTGTAATTCAGTTGCCAATTAATTTTCAGTTTTGTTTACACCCCTTACACAGAGTATTTTGGGTTTTCTGTGAAGTGTGTAAGCGTTTTAGAGAGGCATAGGTCACATATATTCTTGATAAGCAGCTTATGTTTTAATATACGACTATGGTAACTATGACTATGTTGAGGCTATCTTCTACGCAGTAAAACTATATCATATTGCTGCCACAAAAACTATCGATTGCTGAGATGAGCTCTTGCGTGAGAGAGGAAATATGGGACAACGTTTTGACAACGTTCTGCAAGTGCATTAAATATTCGGCGTGCCAGAGATAGCTGCTTTTTCATTTTTATTTTTTTGTTTTGTCATGTTTACATCGCAAAGGCTAATTGGTCTTGTTGTGTGGTCTATGGTAATGCCGTGTGGCATATTTAAGGAGGATGCGCATTTCAATTATAATTCAACATTTCGATAGTATGCTTGACCAGGCACAACGGCGACGTATGAGCGATTACGTATTACGTATACATATACGTGAACGTATGCGCATTCATTCGACAGGGAGAGAAAGATTATGCGACTTTAATTATAATTACGCCAGGCAAGCTAATGCCATTCTGTGGTTAAATGTGTATAAGCACTTGTGGGTGAGTTGGTATGTACAAATGAGCAGGATAAGCCGACTGATGTAATTGCTGAACGGCTGCACTGAGAGAAAAATCTCACGTTTTCAATATGATAAGATATGTAGATTGTTTCGGATATGATTTCAGTTGTGCGAAAATGCACTTACATAATATTTGAAAACTGAGAAATTTGCCAAAGACTTAATAAAATATTTTGCCGCTCTTGTTTGAAATAATTCGACACAATTATTGTCCCTCAGATTTTGTGGTCAAACATAACTCTAGCACCAAGCTTTTCTCTCAGTCTACATACTTATGCAAGCTTTCAGCCAGTTGCTCCACTGATGCATAAGCGCCTTTTGCCGAGCACTGATAGCGTTGTGACGTGGTTGGAAAGCAGCTGTCAATGCATTCTGAATTGTCATTTGACAGCAGACGTCAGACAATTATACAGACAGAGAGACAAACAGGCATATAGAGAGCACTGGTCGCATTGTCAGATTGCCAGTAAGCGATTTGGCGTGCTCTTTGCCACATTATGCTAAATATAGCGCACAATGTGAACGTAAATAAGCTCAGGCCCAAGGCGACAATAAATGTCATAGAGCACATTTACCGGTCACAGATTGATAAGCGTCTTTCGCTTTCAATTTTAAAGAACAACACTTTGCGCCTGGCAACAGAGCCTACTAACTGTCTGCATCTTATCTGTTATCAGTCGTACGCACTGCTCGGAAAAATACTTACTCTTTTATATTCAGAATTATTTGGCCGTATTCTTATTTCAATTAACTTTGCTAAGGGGCTTAAGAACCACGTTATAAAACGGACAAGGAATATTTAAGTTGAGGTCGAGATTAAGCGCGTAGTCACAGATTTGAATTGAAATTTAAACAAATTTATTAAAAGCATCATTTCTTTTTTTTTTTGTAGTTTTCTGCATGTAGTTGTATGCATGAATAATTTCAATCAATAGTAAAGCTTTTTCAAATAGCAATTTGAAATGATTGCAGGTGAAATGTAGTGGGAGTGAATGTGAGGGTAATGCTCGACTAGTGGATGCCATGTTTAGTAATACATTTTAATAAGCAAAGTATTACCGAATTTTGATTAAAAACTAAATACGATAAATAAGATTGATCTAGAATATTTATTAAGGCATTTATGAATTTCTCTTTCTGCATATTTAAGAAAAAATGGTATTTTCAGACATTTACACAGTATCCACAAACTCAAACAAAGAGTTGATTAATCTGGAAAGTCAATTTAATTAATTTTGCATAGCAAGACGAAAGTCGAGAAACTCTGCAATCGAACACAGCTTAAAACAAATTTTATTTGCACGACACATGTGGCAACAAAATCCAGTTGCATGGCTCAAGTGGCAAACGAGCGCCATCAATTAGGTGGCTTGCACAAATCTGCAGTGAATGTTTTTTTATGATAACGAATGCAAATGCAGCAGCAACGAGCAGCAGGCCGAACAAGGCAAATGGCAAACAGTAAACAGTTAGCGGCAAACAGTAACCCGTTAACATCGATCATGTTGTACGGCTGTCAAATGAGGCCAAAACAACGCAAGCCACAAATGCGTGAGAATGCGGCATGTGGCTAGAAAGAACCTGCTCACGAGCGCATTTATAACCATTTATCTACTTACAATCTATACACTCGAAAAAAATCAACTTATTTGACGAGAGCATAGTATTTAAATAATAGTAACGAGGAATTTTTGAATTAAGCTTGAGGCGTAGTTCATTTTGAATATTCTGAAACGAATTTCATTCGAAACGAAAAAACGATTTGATGAACTGAACTTTTCTCGAAGTGTGCGGACAGTAGTGAGTGTAGTCTAGTCAATTGGCCAGCTTGCAATCAGCCAGTTCGTTAGCCATTTAGACCATCAGCTGGCTGAGTTGGCTTGTTCGTATAAATTAAAAGATAAGACGAGAGAACAACTCTTATTTCAAGAACTGTTCTTGGAATTTTTAAATCCACAACATATTATTTATATGACATTAAAGATTAAATCGGAAATCAAATATGAGTAAAGCTTTTTTAAAATATTCTAAAACGAATTTTACTTGAAGCGTTATAAATGCGATGCAATGAGGTGATCTTTTCTCGAAGTGTGCGTATAGTAGCATAGTCTAGTCAATTGACCAACTTGCAGTCAGCCAGTTCGTTAGTCATTTAGTTCGAAAGTCAGCTGGTTGAGTTGGCTTGTTCGCCTAAATTAAATCAAATGTTGAACAGAATGTAGCGCATTTAATTGACTAACAACAAGTTGGCTGGCGGCGCCCGGCGTTGCAATTAATGTCAAGTCACTTCAGGTTGCCACAGTGCGGACGCTGATGAGTCGCCAATGAGGGCAACTAATAAAATTCATTCATAAATAATTCAATGGAATGTCTAAACAGCAGCAGCAGCCACAACAACAACAACAATAGCAACAGCAATTTATAACAATTTCGCATATGCCGTCAACTTAACGACAAAAACGAGAACTGTGCAGCTTAATTGATTTGTTTTGCACCCAATAGCGAGACATTTGTTTACCAACCAGTACATACAAACTTTGAACTTCTTTTTTTTCTAAATGTGTGAATGACCATTGCCAAATTGACGCAGATTAAGAATAATTGCTTATTTATTTATTTTGACCAGCTGCTAGCCATATTACTTTTTATCTTTTAACCAACTAACTGTCTGGCACCTGTTCATTGGTCTACGGGATAACAGTAGGCCTTGTCGTAATTTATTAGAATTTTGTGCACCTGAATTCGAGTTAATAAATAGAAAACAACTTAATGAAAACGCCAACAGGATATATATTTAACCGATTAACATACCCCTTTTGTCTGTGATTCTTATTAGTCTGAGGCATATTAGAAATAAGTTACCGCTCAGTTCGCATTAATTTCAGCTTATTGCTATTTTGGTCGATTACACTTGATAACTATCGATTGTGCCATTTTTATCTAGTTGAATTTAATTTATTTTTGTCGACGGTCAGATTTCTGATAGATAATTATAATCACAATTATCGATTGGATGATTTCTGATAGTAAATATAAATATACCATAAGCGAATGGTTATTGATTTTCTGCTTTTTTTTAGATTATACTCAATAATTATCGATAGCATGATTGTAACTAGTTTATTACAATCGATAATTATCGCCAGTCAGTAATTGGCGTCTAGTTATTTTGTGGCTATTTTTCTAATTATTCGTGATTTTTACGCTTAGCTTATAAACCATTATTATGATTGGAATGTTTCCGCATTTGCGATAAGCATTATTAAGTGATTTAGTAGCATTTGATAGTCAATTATTATACAGCAATACACATATTCTCGTTTGCAGACATATACGAGTATAGATTTACTTTTTAAATACAAATAAAAATTTTTGTGTGTGGTTCACAGTTCTAACTGAAACATACACATCTCCGGTAGTTATTATGATCTTCGCTAAATGTCAGTTAAAGGGTTCCAAAATTTGTACGTTATTCGGTTCCGTCAATTGATTGTTCAAACATTTTGAATTGCTTGTCTGAATTTCTATCAGCCAAGTTGCGGCTCCGATTTCACACAGTGAGCCTACTAACCATTCAAAGTAATCAAAAACAATAGAAACCATTTATAAATGAAAACTTTTTTAATTATTCAACATGCAACAACTTAATTTATTTATATAAAAATCGCCATTATCCGCTAGCTCACAGCTCGTATTATCTTATTTATTAATATTTTGTATTTCCCAGTGGCTGTAAACTATAAAATAAAAAAATAATTCATTAAATAAAAAAGTTCGAGCCAATATTACAAAAAGTTTTGCAATTTAACATGCAGAAAAAAAACTGTTATTTTTGTATGTTTCGTGAACTACATTTCACTAGGCACTAGGAATGAATGTACAAACAAATAAATAGTGGAAAACTAAAAGTCTATTGCAATTAGATGGCAAACTAGTTTGACCAACACTAGCCGCAAAAATGCCAAGCGTGGGAATATCAATGCATCTACATTTGTATCCATGTTCATATATCAAATGTGAAAGTAACAAGCAGCACAACAACATCTCGCCACAGGGGAAATACTCATTGGTGAATTTCAGAAATGCAGTTGCTGACATCAAAATATGCAACATTTTGACAAATGCTTAGACAAATGCAATGCAACTGTGCAAAAGGCTTCCCAGCTGGCAGTTTTGGTTTTTGCCCCGGCCAAATAGCTAGCACACTCGTGAAAAAATATAGAATTCTCAACCAATTTTTGTTAAACATATTCATTAAATTGAAGTTCTTTGATCACAATTTAAAAAATTCTAGCTATAAGTATACTGCTTATGATTCAAGCAATTTTTTTTTTTACTCTTTAACACTAGCAATCGATTTTCAAAGATGCCGAGCTTGAAAATAAGAACAAATGGTACATAACATTTGAAGATAAAAGCGTGGGAGATTCCTATTCGATTGAAGTGGAATTTATAAAAACATTTTTTCGTTGAGTGCAGCCAGTCAGCTACCCAAGTGTGTTTGACCATTCCAAAATGCTAGCATTTCAAATCACAATGCTGTGCAGTGCACGTTCAAACTGTCAGCACTTGGCAAAATTATTTAAATTATGTACAAACTGCTAAAGTTGAGCGCCAAAGTTGAAATTCGAGACACGCGCCATGTGCCAAAGTATTTTGTTGTATTTTTTTCCTTTTGGTTTTGAAATTTCCGACTTGTATTGTTGGCCGCAAGAAATTGCATTTTAATACATCAGAAAAAAAAAAAATTACTTGCGTATTGACGAGAGGAACGTGCAATGTCTTTGATGTAATTTGCAATTCAAGCTTTTCGGCATGCCAACAATATGTTGTGTGTGTTCCAATTGTTGTTTTTGTTGTTGTGGATGTTGTTGCACCCACGTAACCATTAAAAAGTTTTTGCGAAAGGGTGTAATAAATTTGTGCTAACATTTTTGAGCAGCTAAAAACAAAATTAAAAGTTTGTTTGATCATAAAAAGTATTTATTACCGAGGGAAAATTGTTATAAGTAAAATTCTATACAGTTTTTGTACACAAGGAAAATTATTTACAATTTGAGCTAGTCAAATTTTATATCATCTCGTAAATAACTGTTATTTGTGATGTTTTTTTTTAATCATAATATTTTAGCAAAATGAAAAATAAAGTGTTAAAATTAAACAGCCTTTTAGTACAATTTAAAAATGGTTTAACTTCCATTTATGTGGTGCAAATTGAAAGTTATAATCCTTTTGGTTCAAAATATATATGTTTATTTCTGGAATTTTATTAATGTCAATCTCTTTTATATCAGAGGCAATCAACAGTTCTAACTTGTTGTTCTTACTTAATATTTTCAACGGTCGTTGTGCCTTTTTTGAGGGCTTAAGAAATCTTAAATGTTCACACAAAGGCCATGAAAAGATCTTTGAAGGCCAGAGCCTTTGATGTGCTTTCTGTTGACGCTAAACTTCTATGAGAGGCTGAGGTTCTTGCGGGGCAACTGGTGCCTAGTTACAGTATTCCACACTTTAAGACCAAGTTGGCAAAATGTTCACGTTAAGCAATTCAATTCTATTTCTACGTCACGCGCGTCGTTTGATTAACAAAATTGCAAAGCTGCAACAATAGAGTGAAAGCGGTGCACATTATTGATTTCGAGTGTATTTTTATTAAATGAGGAATGGGGTTTTTCAGGTATTTCATTACATTAGCCAAATTTAAGTCTTATCTATTTTTACGTTACTCTTTAAATTGTGTTTTGCTTTTCATTCAAGCTTGTCTAATATTGTAGTCTTTGCAGGGCATTCAGCATTCAAGCATTCTCATTCTTTTCTTTTGTTTTCCTTTTTAACTTTTTGCGGCTTGGCTTTAAATTTGATGAGCATCGGCGTCGACTTTTCGGTTTTTCTTACTTGACAGGCAACTTGTGTAATCATTTTTCATATTCACGCCTTCACATCCTTTTTCAGAGGGGGTTTTTTTCTTTTCTTTTTTTCAAATTTCTTCACATTATGCTTGCTGTCAGATATATGTAACGACTTTGTTGTTGGTCCGCTTCAATTTATGCGTGGTTATGGATGAAGTCTCATACTTTGTAATACATTAAATATGAGGTCAAATATAAAACAACATCGATTGATTTTCAGATACTTGGCCAGTTGCCAGCCATAATGAAATCAATATTTACCCCAACAAAATAACAGTATGAAAAGTAGTTCGATTATTATTATTAGTGCACAGATCAATCTGTTACAAGAGTCAAAGCTGGGAGCGCTTAACAATGCGAAAAATAAAGTTACCCAAATCTCATAAATTTTTTACTTATGAATACCAGTTCTTAAATTGCAGGTAATATAATTCATAATTAACAACATTTTTAGGATCTGCTTAGATTCCATTTAGTTCCTTGTCTCTCTTACCGTCCATCTTTTGTATATGAATCTGGGGTAACAAATATACACGAGAAAAAAATGGACAAGGTGGACGCGTTGGCCATAATTTCCGTTTCCGCAATCAAAATGAAAATGGTAAAACATTTTTGGGAAGCAGCTGCAAAACAGCATACAGAAAAAGAGTAACGAAAACATGAAAAAAAAAATGGGAAAGAGAGGGAGACAGTGAAAGATAGACTAAGAAGGGAATTAAGAAATGTCACAGCTTGCATGTGTTAAAGCTTGGTGGCCATGGAAACTTGATTGATTGTGATTGCTCTGCTTGCAAATAAGTCTATAGCTATTTGGATTATAATATTAACAAAAGGAACTAGCAGAGAGCAAAGCTGCTTTTAAATCTCAGCTTAAAAGAAAATATAAATCGGCCATAAATCAGGGGTTTTGGTGGATGTAACACTTTAGTTAAAATATTACAAAGTCTCAGTACAACAAGAAGAATATATGAACAATTCAGTTTTGTTTTACATTTATCAATACCTATAATATAGAGTACACTCCCGTGGGTATAGTTCTTACTACAAATTGTATCTTTCATTCCATGGTCCTTCTTGTTTGTGCTTATTTATGTCATCTTCTTGTTTCCTTACTAACGATGCTTATCTGCGGGCCAGCTGCTGTAGCATTGAGTAAATACTTACTTAGTTGCTGTAATTGCGCTGCAAATGTCATCAAATGTACACTCGCATACAGACACACACATACAGAGCCACACACACACACAGAGGCACACATACACACACAGGGTTCACCTGATTTACTTTAAAAGTTTTGGCAACTGCTGCTGGCAGAATCTGTGCGCTGTCGCAGCGCAATGCAATTTATGAAACTATTTGCTATTTGGGAGGAAATTGGAAAACTTGAGAACCAAAAAAAAAAAAAAAAGAAATAGACACACAACCAAAATGTTGCAAGCAGCAGCAAAATCGAAAGCAATGAATGAAGAAGGAGCAGCAGGGGAGCCAGATCGATGTGAAGTGTAATAATTGCAATTGCGAAATGTTCGAAAACTTTATTTGCAACGGCTAACAGCGAGTTACGCACAGCAGATAAGTATGTGAAAAAATATTAATTTTATGATTTCAAGTAAAGTGTACCACTTTTGTAACCAAGAGTTCACATCAAATACTTTCAAACACAATTCAGCCCCATGAAAAGCGCAGCGGTTTTCCGGCAGTTGCACACTGTGTTAGCCATAAAACTTGGGTCAGAGTAAAAAAATAATAATAATGAAACTGCTTCTTATATTTTTCCTCTACAATGTGGCATTGGCAACATTATTTGCGTGACATCTTCAGTAAAATTAATAAACAAGCTTAAAAAAATGATTAAAGCCAAAATTAAAAAAATGACATTGCCTTATTAAATGACCATCACTGTATAAAATACACTCGCACACATAAGCAGCTAAATCTCAAGTCGACATCATCGTCGTCAACCCACTCAAACATGCAGCGACAATTTTTCTGAGTGGAAAATGAGTAGCGTTCACTTTTTTCGCAATTTTTTTTTAGTCGCGCTCGTGTAATTTTTATTATAACAACAACAGCAAACGCTAGAGCACAATATTATAACGCGAAATGCACTTCAATGTTGCAATAACGCTGAATAGAGGCGGGGCCTAGGGCGGTTGATGGTGTGGCATTTTCTGGTCTGGTAAGGAGGTAGTTAAGTGGGTGGTGTAAAAGTATTGCGCTTATAATACTAATTGAATAAATTAAAAACTTGAAAGTTATGCTAGAAAAATGTTTTTTTTTTCCACCATAAAAGGTAAGGGCATTTGACGGGTTAAGGATTGGCCGGGTTAATGGAAAGTCTGAAGAAAATATACAAAGTTTAAGTGAACGGCAGCAGGAAGTGAAAAAGTAAACTAAGGGAGAAGCAGATAAAAGACGTAAAACAATCATAATAAAGATAAGAAAACTACTTAATAAGCAGCAGAAGATAAGCAAAGATGAAATGCACGTACGTAATTAAAATAAATAAAACTTTAAAGCAAAAAGGAGAGAAATATCCTAATTAGCAAACGGGTTTCACAAAAGATGATTACATTTCGCTGAGTAAAAATAAAGACTTAAAGATCAAATGAATAAAAGGTATTGATTAAAAGCATAAAGGATAGGAGTATTCCAATTCGCAAGAGTGGTAAATTGTTTTTCTGAAATAAAATCTAAGCTTATAACTTAATCTTTGTCATATGCATAATTTACACAAAACATTTCTTCAGCCGTTGCACAATGCCAATATACATGTTTTCCTGTACCTATTTTGCATCCTACAAAAGTTGTGTAATAATCTGAAAATGTTTTTCATAGTGCTTATCAGATATTCACACGCAATTACAGACTGTTTGTTGTATTATTTATACCATTTAATGGCTGAAAAATACAGGGCTAATCGCTTCTTAGCCCAAGTGCTAGATTAGTCATAAATCCCAAATGCAAGAGTGCCCTTAGGCCTCTTCATATATATCTATATATATATATGTATACCTAGTTGTTTACACTTGGCTTTTGGCTTCAGGTGAAGGCGTCTTGTCTTCGGCGTGTGTGTGGAGGCGTGTTTACAGCCCTGTCTGCCCTGCCTCCGAGCCCCCGTCCAATTGCCATGTCAGTTGTGTCAATATCTATTTAGTATGGACTCGCACACAGTGCGTGTGGCTTGTTTAATTAAAAGCGTCACATGGTATAAAACTTGCTCGGGCCACAAACAACACACATGCCATACACATACGCACTTCACTGCTCACGAGACGTGGTTGGGTTGCTTTTTACAAGTTTTTCAGATACTTCCAATGAGCACGTCAACTAGCATTGCGAAAAATTAATACAAAGTTCAAAATTCGAAAACAGAAAACTTAATTCTTCTGTCAAGTTTGATTTTAAATGAAATATCGCTATTTATAAGTGCAACACTATTTCGACATAAGTTAAATACTAACTTAATGATTTTATTTATTTGCTTAATTTTTTGAAGACATACTGGAACCAAGTAAAAACTTGGAGCTAATAGTAAGTTTGCGGTTTTGTCTAACGACAATTTTGGGCTGAGGGAATATCTAGTGGATTACTAAGTGGGTAAGAATGGATGTTATTACAATTTTTGGTTCAATTCCGTCGTATTTTAATTAAGAAACATTTTTCTCTGAGTGTACAGCTTTTCAGAACTTGTTAAGCGTGTTCAGAGTGCTGCTCTTGGCTCTTGGAAGTTTTGTTAAGTTGACCCCAAGTACATATATTGTACATAACTATGTGTGTACGTACGTATGTGCTGGCCATTGTCTTTAACTCTCGACACTGGATTCGGAGCTGTGTCGTTAAACAATGGGGCGATCTCTGCTCAGGAGACATATTCTCGCAGGTAACTCGCAAGGGAGCCATTACGCATACGCAGCGTTGTTTACGTTTAGTTTATTGTGGTTTTTACGACAACCAGTGCAGCATATAAAGAAACCCCAAACGAGGTTTACTTTTAGCCAATCTTCGCACATTTATTGTTGTGCGAGTAGCAAAAGATAAAAAAAAACAACAAAAAACTGTAAACTAATAAATGTTGAAACATTTTATAAGCAGCTTACAACTCCTTCCAGCCCCAGCGCACTATTCTAACAATGCACAATAAGAAAATACAATTTTATGCAGGTGCAGCTGTAAGTAGCACACCACCCATGTAGCAAAATAAGAAAAATGTTATTGTTATGATTTGTTGAAGAACCAAAGTGGTTGACTTTTCTGCATCAACTGAAAAGTACTTGTATAGCTACGTAATATCTGTGAGCTGCTTATATTGCAATCCCATTGTAGACTCAGAAGAAAACTCGTAGTCTTATTTAAATAATTTCGTCATTAAAGAAAAAAAAAAAAACTTGAAGTGAGAATTTTGTCTCAGGTCTAGACTAAACGACCATTGATAGATTTTGACAAGGTTGTTTAATTGTTTTGAGTACGAAATTCTCTATTTAATACCTGTGTTTACACTATCTAGCTACAAACTATGTATCTAGCTGCAAATGATCTTTGTGTCATTTTTATTTCAATTGATGTTTATTTAATAATTTAAACTTTGTGCTCTAATGCATAAAGTTTGCTTTGGCCATGTCTGAGCTATTAGTTAGTCGACACAGGCTCTCTTACTCTCTCTCTCTCTCTCTCTCTCTCTCTCTCTCTCTGTTTCTCTGGCATTAGCCAAAGTTTAACTTTTCATTCATTAGTTCTTGGATTGTTTTGGCTGTGTGCCGTCATTATGAAACCGACACTAGACACCATTATTGTGTCTCGCTGTCAAATGGAGCTTGAAAAAACAATATCAAACAACGGTTAAAGAGGCCACGAGGCCCAGCAGCCTATAGAATTGAAACGAATTAATAATAATGCCCAGCAAGTTGGCAATAAAATGCTTTATAACGGCTACAGCAAACATCCCGCTGTTTTATGCCCAGACCCGACTAATTTAACTATTGCTCTTCTGTGAGTGAAGTGGCCCCAAACAATTTGCATACCCACTGAACCGAAGTGTGCGAATGTGTTTGTGAGTATGGGGATAAGTGGGGACGATTTCTAAAGACGAGCATGGGTGAGTATTGATACCCTCGACATTGGAATTCATTAAAAGGGGTTGATAGGAGCTCAACCATTTTTAGTTTGATTTTTTATATGATATGCGTTTTAAATTGAGCTAAACTTTCACATGAGCAAAAGTATTTTATTTTCTTATATTAAGAATCCTCATTACAGGGCATCTTTAAGTCAATCAGACCCGCCTAGAGTATTGTTTTTAACTTTGAATAGCCATTAGGAATTTCGCTAAGCGATTTTTATAGATTCCGGGCCAACGCATGGAATTTTAATGAAGAAAAAACTCAGCAATTGAATTTGAAATTGTTGTTGAAGGCTGGCAGCTCGTGGCTCTCGTTGTTATTGTTGTTATTTTTGTAGATGGCTGCTGCTTAAATTCTGCATTTGTTTTTGGCCTTCAGACTTCAATATGCGTTAATAACTTAAGTATAATTAATTTGATGATGGTCAACAGCGCATCTTCATTGTTTCATTTACATTTCCGGTAGCTGATTCCGTTCTATTGCTGTAATAAATTGCATTTAATGACCTTTGCTGTCCATTAATTGCTTTCAATAAGAAGCGAAACAAATGTACACAGTACAAAATTAAGGCGTTCATAGACGCAAAATCGTGAATCTTAATTCTAGAATTAATTCTAGCCAAAACTACTTTTGTTAGCTTGTCATTTTTCTCTGTGTACGTTGTATTACATTGTAGCTAATGCGGCGTATGCGCAATATATAAAACTTTGATTGTGTAATTTGGGTGCAGACGAAAATGAATATTTAAATTGCTATTATCAAAAGTCATGACATCGGATAACTGTTCACACGCACATATGAAACGGTCAGGTAAGGGACACAATAAACTTTAATGGAGCCAGGGGGCATGGCAGTTGGACCACCCACTGCGTACTGGTTCCCCAAGGAAACCCCAAAACGTTTTTCGACTGCTAATCAGCTTTTTATTCAAATAATTTTCGATGGTCAGCGGTTTTTTATTGATTTTTTTATGGATTCTTAACAGAAATAATTAATTTAATGTACACTTCGCTGTAGGTATGTGTGACGTCTGTCACACCTCCCTACCCCTTCTTCCCCCTTCTCCTACGCCAACCATTCCACCACTAAACCCGCAGCAGCGGTTGCCTCCCCTGTTTATTTGCTTTTTCAGTTTTGAAATTTCTATGGAAGTTGACCAACTTGTGCACGTTGTTATGATTAATTAATGAATGCCGTTCGCTGTTTTTTTTTTATGATAATGGTAAAGAAAACGGCGGAATATTTACAGAGCAACAGCAGCAAAAGATTTAAAATAAAGAGTGGTAATAAAAAAGAAAAAGGCTGAGCAAAAAAGCATAGAATAAGCTCAGTCAGATAAGTCAAAACTTTTTATAGATTCCGTTTAATTATTGATAAATATTGTGAGAGAAATACGATACTTATTCTGTCATTTACTTTTACATTATTATTGCTATTACTGTAAAATCAGAACCTTTCTAATTTCTCTATATGTGCATAGGAGCACAGTTAATTGAAAATAGGATAGGTATCCTCTTACCCACTTTGTCACACTATATGGTATATTGCGTATACGCCACGTTAAGTCAACTTTGACTTGGCATCAACCAGCAGCCATCTCCACAGCCACAATTGAAGACTGTCAGTGGCCTGTGGGCCAGCTGCTTATTAACGCGCATTTAACCTCAGTGTGCGTCTTGTCTCTGACTGAATAACGAGCCGCCCATAAATAATTGCAGACAACTACTGCTCTCTCTCTCTCTCTCTCTCTCTCTCTCTCTCGTTGGGCTCAGCAGAGAGCTGCGAAGCTGCTCATCATACTGAAAAATGAGATAAAATTATACAAAAAGGCGCTGGCCGAGTTGAGTTGGCAACAATTTGACACTTATAAATTATGTCACATACTTCTTGGCGCTCGGCACAAGAAAAATTGATCGAATTGCTAGAGTGGCCAGAGTGGAAAAGTGGCCAAAGTTGTTTGGCCAAAGTTGTAATGTTTATCGATAAATTTGAAAACTCTTAAAGCGCTGGTCACAACCTCGTGATCTATGCGACTCACTCAATTGCTCAACTGCTCGCTAATCTAGTGCCAGCTTGTTGAGCTATAAATAAAATGTGGTCCTCCTGACAGTCTTCTGTCCTGTCGTTGCATACACTTGACGCAAGAACGTGCATTGAATTCTTAATGTGTTTTTCTAGTTTACGAAAATTAGTTGTGCAAAAAACATTTCGTTCTGTGGTCTAGGAGTGGATTCTCACAACGTTTTTACTTGACTCGTGAGGCAAGTCCCACACATTTTTTCCTAGTGTATGGGTGCATGTGTGTGTGGTTTTGGTTGCCATTGTATTCTTTAGTTTAGTTTTTGTCGCCGCCAGTGCGACTAGTCAATTAGCCGCTGGCGTTGCGGCCATTGCAGCTGCCTGGCGGCGACGGTGCTGACAAATTGCATTTGTTGCCAGTTGACATGCAGACAGCTACTGGCACTGTGGCAGTGCAAACGGTTACTGGCACTGTGGCAGTGTTGCTGTTTTAGTGGTTAAGTGCTGCGCAGGTGGTGGTATCAACAGGAAGCAAACGCAATTTTTCCCATTCATTGGTTTTAATTATAGAAGCCATCAAACACAAATTAGCCTTGCGTCTTCATTAATACTTTTTTTTTATAGTCAGTCACATTTATTACACTCACACACACACACATTCAGCTTGGCACCTAGCTCGACGTTAACTTTTAGCATCTAGTTGCCAAAAAGAAAAAAAAAGCATTTGTATGGCACGATTTATTGTTGTTGTCAAAATGTTTTTTACGTTTTTACATTTTTAGTTTTTGCTTATTATTGTGTTGACAGAGCAGCATTGAAATCTGAAGCTTATAATGCAAAAAAAAAAACCTTGACAAATGCTCACTGTTTTTGTTGAATTTTTTTAAATGGGTGTTGAGGATATAATAATGTAGTTTATGTAGTTTTGCCTTAGCAAAAAAAAAAAAGGATTTTCAATACTATTTAGAGTATATATGGTGAGAAGCACTAACTGCCGACTTTAATGTGACTATTATATTATTCCAACGATCTTTAAAGATAGAGGCATTAATTAAATACTGAAATCATTTAATGCGTCAGATTCTAAATTTTTGATTTCATTTCCTTTTATTGTGCACTGTCTGAAGCTAGAAAATAATAAATAATTTGTATTCAATCCATATTCAGTTGGAATAGATTTCTAAAGTACCTCTAAGAGATATCATTCTTATGTACATAACATATTTGTGAGTATAATTGAAATTTGCAAATAGACTATCTTCAAGTCGAGCACTGTCGATGCTTAATCTGCTTACTTCACTCTCTATGTTTTGTGTCATTTGTGGGCAGTTGTCAGTATGGGCGTTAGAGCAGCTGCCTGAAACTTTGTTGCCTAGCTCCTGACTGCCAAGAGTGGCAAGTAGCGGCAAGTGGCAAATGCAACTCTGCCAACAGATAAATAGCTAACAATGTGCCACTTGCCACAGATATATTAACGAGCTCGATTTTGCCCTTTCTCTAAATTTCTTCTGCAAATTGCTTCCTGCCTAAGTGACAGGCATTCCTTTTAGCCTTATAAATCATTCATTAGATTATTTGGATTCCTGAGAATTGAATACTTTTCCACTTCCTCTTTCACATGCCTTTATATCTACCACATTTCTATTCCAAATTGCAGACCTCTCGTGTCATTTCATATTTACTTTAGTTTTTAGCTCTCTGTCTGTTAATTGTTATTTGTAAAAGTTTCTGGGACCTCGTTACACCCACACTCCTCCGCACTGCCACATCGACCACATCCTCCACATCCTTAAAATGTCTCCCAAGGCTTTACTTAAGTTTATCAGCCACTTATCCTTCTTACTATGTTGCGAGCTTAACGCACATTTTTTCTTTTTGGCCAAAACATTTCATTTCAGTCGCTGAGCCAAGTGAAAAGCCAAATCAAGACTCAACGCAACAGAATTGGCCAACTTTCCACGCCCCCTTCCAATCCGCCCCCCACTTGATTGCCCTCTGATCTCTTGGCTTTTGTTGCCCTCAGTCTGTTGCTGCTACTGACCAGCTCGCTCGTACAAGTTTATCAAGTTGATTTTACATAATTGCACTGGCACTAAATTAAATGCGCACGCACAGCAAGCAGTCGGGCCATGCCTCCTTTCGCCCATACGCCCAGCTAAGCTGGCAAAGTTTTAGCCAGCAACTTTAAAGCGCCAAAAAGTTTGCGAGCAGGCGCTCGTTAACTAAGACCAATACCAAATGCTTGTTCATTCATGTGTGTGAGGTTGTGTGTACTATTGTGTGTGTGTGCATATTCTGTTACCAGAGGCGATGAGAATTTGCTATGCAATTTTTGCTTTCTGTCACGAAATATTCTCGTGAAATCAGTAGGGATATAAAGACTTCCGCATTAGTTTTATTTTGAAACATGTTTCTAAAAGACACTTTTATCATGAACACATTTTTTTCATAAGAAAATAAGAATTTGTACTACACAAAGCAATTTTTTTGTAAATTGTAGTTTCTGTAACTCTGATAGGATATAGATTTTTTTACTATTCGATTCGGAAACTATCAAAAGAATCTTTCAGTAGTTAAAGGTTAAAATTGTTGCACATTTTTTCTTTTAAATCTTTAACTGCATTTGTGTAAAGAAATCGGAAATAAATACGTAGTATATTGCGTGCTAGTGTATGCTTTGGAAGAACAAATTAATCGTTTTAGAGAACAGGGTTTTTAAATTAAGAAATACATGCCATATATATAGTTATCACAACCGACGTAAAACATCACACATAACTCGATGCTCATCTCTAATTGCAGTCAAATTGTTCAATCAACTATAAGCAATGCGTCAAATTCCAGCAATAGTCTACGCGTGTCAGTTTCACATATCTGATAACGTGTTCTATGATGAGCTATATGGGTTTTATGACAATAGCCGCGCCCACATTTGAATCACTTCAAACTGGGCAATGCTGGACAGCATGCTGAACACATGGATTAGATGCATACGTAGTGGTACACATATATTTGTGTAGCATACTTTTCAGTGCTCACAAATGAAATGGTGTTCGACGGGCTTTTTGATCGCTTTTGTTTTTAGCCTGGCATTCTCACACACAGACAGACACACCCACACCCACACACACAAAAACACACAAACACTCGATATTGTTGCCAAATTCAAACACACACGCACTGACTTTGATTTGACTGCTTTTGACATTTATGCCCTGCTGCTGCTTCAGCCACCATTGATTTTGACTGTGAGCATCCCTTTTCTGCTACATCTTATGGCTCCACTATTATCGACAGGCCAGCAAACGAGTGCTAGCCTTTGATTTAGTGATTTACCAATTGCAGATGTATCTTTTGTGCGGTCTGTTGTTGTGAAACCATATTAAATCATCTCAACGGAGCATTCAAGTTCAATAGATAGAATAGAAATTCAACCGTTTTGTTCGACAAAGTTCCACATCAAATCGTTCTTCAATTTGAAATGGAACTTGGTTGAAATCATTTTCATTTTAATGCCACAAAAATAGGGCAAAATGCTTAAGCTACAAAGTACATATTAGACACATTTTTGTACTTTAAAACGTACTCGGTTTTATTTTTAGACTTAAGTGTTTATCTCAAGTTAATTTTGTTGTATTTAGACCTAAAGTACTTATGAAAGGAAAATAACATCCTACTTCAAGTTTCCAGAACTTATTAGAGGGTGTTTCAGGTAGGCATTTATTTTGATAACTTTTCTACTTGATTCAAGTTCAAGTTACCTTTTTTCGACTGTGTGCGACATTTGAAGTGTTTGAAGTTTAAACTTCAAATATCTCCAAGGACTGAATTTATTTATTCATTCACTTGCAGTAGTCAGCTCACTTAATTGGTACTTTGAAGTCAAAATATTCTTTAATGTGCCTTTCGCTGTTGTAAGGTAAAATTCAAAGACCAAGCCAAACACTTTAAATTATCGAGGGACTGCCGGCAATTTGCTTTTGACGCCACGTCCACTCACTTGCAAGCCGCCCAGTGCAGTATGCCCATTTAACCCCGTGACCTCCACTCGCACCCATGCACCTGGCAAGGTTCGCCGGGTGTCAAGTGTCAAGTTCCACAAAAGACACATCATGCCAATTCTGAGCTGATAGCTGAGAATTGACAACTGAGTGGCAAAGTAAAATTCAGCAGATATCTGCTTGCAACTCAGGGGCGTGACTGCGACTATACTCTCGCCTTGATTACTTAATAATATAGTATTATTATTCGCATAAATTGCTTTTATTGGTTATTTCTGTGCTTCATTGTGTAACAAATATGTTAATTAAATTGTCGTTGTTCAATGTACGGGTGTGTTGCTGGACATTGCCCTCAAAGCTTGATTATGACCAGTTGCTTTCTATGTAAGCTTTGCCAAGAACTATCATCAGAAATATCATTAATTCTGCGAATAAGTGAATCCAAAATAGACACTGTTCCAAGAATATATGAAATTGGCTTGTGTAATTATGTTTAGAAATATACACAATCTATTTTATAGCCAAATAAATATAAATAGTTCTAATGAAGCCCGAAATAACACATTTCGCATTAAAATCTGTCTAATTTTTCATAGAAACGGCATTTAATGATTAGTATTTATATGTCCACATTTTTGTCAATTTTTATTGCTCGGCCAACATTTAAATTAATCCTCATTTATATAATTTTAAATACGAGTATTTCTGACGGAATGTAAACGAGACATTAAATCAATGCAAAATAACAGCTGTTTCATATTTTCAAGTTGAAATTTTTTAATATTTCAGGTGGTTCGGACAGCAACAAGGGAAAAAGTAAAAAATGGCGCAAAATATTACAATTTCCACACATATCGCAGTGCATCCACCTGAAAGACAAATTAGGTAAGCACACAAAGTGGCCTTCAATGAGTTATCAATTATCGAACTACCATTTATCGTTTATCGATAACAATTGCAGACATAAGCTATGGGTACGTGATAGATATGCAGCCAATTGGTCGTGAGTTGTTTCGTCAGTTTTGCGAGAACAAGCGACCCGTTTACTTTCGCTACATTACCTTCCTGGAACAGGTAGTGAAGTAAGTGATACGAAGCAGTGTTCAATATATGATATGTAATATATGTATAATGTTTGCAGATATGAGATCGAGTATATTGAGAATCGGATATTCATGGGTCATGACATTGGGCGACGCTTCTTGGACATTGAGCCGCTGCTGTCCGATTTCGAGGGTGGAAATGAACTGGATTTGGAGACGCGGGAGGAACTGCTGCATAATAGCAGCAATGCCAATCCAACTGAAACAGCTGAGACTGAACATTGCAACAATACCACCGCCAACAACTGCAACAACATCAACAGCCGCAGCAATCACAAGAAGCTGCAGCAGGATACACACAATCACAACGGCGAGGATTCAACGCTGAATGGTGTTGGCGTCGTCGATAGCAGCGCGGAGAACGATGGCGATGAGGGTGTCGAGTGCGAGGGCAGTCAGGATGCGGACAAGGGTGCGGGCTCTGGATCGGGCTGCGGTTCGGGCTCCGATGAACTGGTCCTCGACGTTCTCAACGATGATCTCATTGCACAAGTACGCCGAAAACTGAACAGCGGCGGCAAGGACCTCTTTGTCCATTGTGTGAAAGCAGTGAAGGCCTTCCTCGCCGGCGAACCCTTTCGCGAGTTCGAGAACTCCATGTACTTTCATCGGTGCGTACCTGTCGTTAATGTAATCGAATCACTTAATTGATACCCAATCTACCTCAAACCTTGCAGCTACTTGCAGTGGAAGTGGCTCGAGGCACAGCCAATTACATACAAAACCTTTCGCATGTACCGTGTTCTTGGCAAGGGCGGATTCGGTGAGGTGTGCGCGTGTCAGGTAAGTTGGCAATTGGATAACATACCCGCTGCACTACACACACATTCATACTCTTATACAAAGTCTCCTATGTCCCTACCATTTTTTCATTCTATTTTCTCTCTCTCTCTCTCTCTCTCTCTTGTACTCTGATGCAATTTGAGGTATATTGGGTTTAAGCAAATTGGTTTGTGCCAGAGACCTAACACTAGCTAAAGACTGGCAAATCAATACAACCTTGATACACAGTCAGACCTTGTCTCAGGCTCAGTCATGGTTTTAATTGTTGTTCGCCCAAGTTTGCTATAGAAGTTACAGAATTTACAGATAAAAAAACACTTGAAAGACATGAATGCGCGAATAATTATTGGTCTATTCGTCTATTTGTCTCTTTGTAGCTAGAAGTTTCATTTGATAAAACGTTACATATATATAAAGAATTATATATATTTCACCAATTTTATTTATTTTATCATTCACCTTTTCCTCAAACAAAAATGTAGAATTTTATCAGAAGTGATGAAAGATATTTTTTGTAAAACTTACTTCATATTTTTCTTTTTACTCATTTCGTAGAAAAAAAATTATGTGTTGTGCTTAACACAACACAAGTTTTAATTAACTCAAATTAAAAAACAATTCTAAGAAAAACCATTTCCCAGAGCTTGGATAACAGATGCCTCATAAACCTTTCATAGACATAGACACACACACACATATAAATATATATAGAAGAGAGTTCCTTATTAGCTTTTATTACACACTGTTATTAAAGTATAAGCCAGTCGGTTATCTGTGATTGGAATGTTCTCACTTGTTTTTATTTCATTTTTTGTAATTGCAGGTGCGCGCCACTGGCAAAATGTATGCGTGCAAAAAGCTGGAGAAAAAACGCATAAAAAAGCGCAAGGGCGAGTCCATGGTGCTCATCGAGAAGCAGATACTGCAGAAAATCAACTCACCCTTCGTTGTGAATCTGGCCTACGCGTACGAAACAAAGGATGCCCTCTGCCTGGTCCTAACCATAATGAATGGTGTGTATTATCCCGTTCGCAGTTCTATCCCATCGCCGTATCTCTTGCCCCGTGTCCTGCAATGAACACAAAAAAAAAATAAAAAAAAAAACAGAAAGAAAACAATGCAAAACGTTCGATTCGCTGGATACCACTCGGTGTTGCTCTACCTTTTAATCCACAGGCGCGCTAATTGGTTCTACAGAAATGAACACTCTCTCACACACACGCATACACCCCACACACACACACACATACACACACAAATATACGTACTTGTAAAATATATTTACGCTGTCCGGCAATCATTAAACCTAATAAGCGCACATCAATTTCCATTTGGCTGCATTCATTAAACAGATAACGAACGTAATGTGAATGTGATGAGCATTGGGATTGGGATTGAATGAAAGTCAATCATCAGCCTTTGTTTTTGGTTGTACCCTTGTAGAGGTTACTATAATTAAATTACGAAATGCTTAAAGCATTTAAATGTACATAAGATAATTGTCTTGATCAGCATCTGCTACTGTCCTAGCTATATATATTTTATTATATATGACTTAAAATTGGCATAAGTCTGTATTTCTGCTGTATCACATAGCTGTCGTGGATAATATCGATTCATTAAATGAGTTCGTATACAACGAAAGTGGGACTTCCACTAAAATTATAATGAACTTTTTTTTTCAATCCACAAGGGTATTTAGTCTTCGGCAACCTATAGATAGAATTTCTTGTCTTTCTTTTTGCTGGATAGTTTTTCATTTTAATTAAATTTCAACATTTATCGTATTCATTTTGCTCATCACTCAATAATCAATCCAATTCGCAGTCGGAGCTGTCATTCAGCACATAATTGAATTTGCATACAAAGAGCCAATGTCCATTTGCTTGCTTCTTTGTCAATAGCCCTCGGACGTACTCTATTTCTATTTATCTATTGAATTTATTTGTCGCAGGCGGCGATTTGAAATTTCACATTTACAACATGGGCGGCGAGCCGGGCTTTGAGCTGGAACGGGCTCGATTCTATGCCGCCGAGGTGGGCTGCGGACTGCAGCATCTGCACAAACAGGGAATTGTCTACAGGGACTGCAAGCCAGAGAATATACTGCTCGACGATCATGGACATGTGCGCATCTCCGACTTGGGTCTGGCTGTGGAGATACCTGAGGGTGAAATGGTTCGTGGCCGTGTCGGCACTGTGGGTGAGTAACTTAAGCAAGTTCTTAAATGTGTATAAAGTTAAGTATTCAAACTCAATTTATTATTATGATTTTTATTCCCCTAGGCTACATGGCGCCGGAGGTGATTGATAATGACAAATACGCTTTCTCGCCGGATTGGTTTAGCTTCGGTTGCCTGCTCTATGAAATGATCGAGGGTCAAGCGCCATTTCGCATGCGCAAGGAGAAGGTGAAGCGGGAGGAGGTGGACAGGCGTGTCAAGGTGCGAATTGGCAAATAAGGCGAATTGCCAAAGTCTACAAATGTATGTATGCCAACTATAATATATTATTTGCTTTCAATTTGTCAGGAGGATGCCGAAAAGTATTCGAGCAAGTTTAATGATGAAGCCAAATCAATGTGCCAACAGCTGTTAGCTAAATCGATAAAGCAACGTTTGGGTTGCCGCAATGGACGCTTGGGTGCCCAGGAGGTGATGGCCCATCCATTTTTCCACTCCACACAGCTGAACTGGCGACGCTTAGAAGCCGGCATGCTAGAGCCACCATTTGTGCCAGACGTAAGCCATTCCAATATAGTCACTACTGATCACTATTCTAACGTTATATTCAACGACAACAGCCGCACGCAGTTTACGCCAAAGATGTGCTCGATATTGAACAGTTCTCGACCGTTAAGGGCGTCAATATCGACGAATCCGATACGAATTTTTATACGAAATTCAATACGGGCTCCGTATCGATTTCATGGCAAACTGAAATGATGGAAACAGAATGTTTTCGCGAGCTGAACGTCTTCGGACCCGATGAGTGCCCAACGCCCGATCTGTTGATCAATGCCCAACCGGAACCAGACAAGGCCGGCTGTTTTCCTTTTAGGCGCAAGGTACGTCAAGCAACAAATATCTAAATATTCATTTATAACCATAAAATAAACAGGCATCCTCCCATTTGCGAAAACGGAATAGCAAAAAAAGAAAAGAACATTTTGTCTTAATTAAAAAAGTTTAAGTGGAATTGATACTCTCATCGCTAACAAACGTATGCGTAAATTAGCGTACCCAAAAGCGGAATCGGAATATTTTTTGTTAAAAACGGAAACGGAATATTGATGTGCAATTTGATAGTCTCGAAAAATGAATCACTTAGGTTTTAAATTTAAATTGAAGTTCGTTTTCAGACAAGAAGACAAGTATCTACTAAAGAGGGATAAATATGTTTTGAAAAGAGACCCTCTGCCAAGAAAATCATTAAAATGACTGGGTATTTGAATGTTCCCCTTGACAACACATAATCTGAATAGCAAGCGGGTAACAAGCTAATGAGCCCTTTTATCTGATTGTTTCTAATCACTAAAATATGTATTTCTAATAAATCGTTCTTTTATTTTGTCATTCACAGAAGAAGCAGCCGGCTCGCACACAGCCAATACCCATTCCTGAGCACCTGCTAACCACTAGTCACAGCGTGTCATCGACGACAGTTGAGAGCTGATAGCATAGATTAGTAAAAGCCCAAAGCAACGCCTAACTAACGTAAATAGCACAAATTGCGAACCGCAGAAGCGCACAGTTAAACCCGATTTCCGGGTGGGAAAATGATGCACAACTGAAACTCATTGCAATTCACGAACAACCACATCATGAATGACGAAGCATTTTCGAAATAATTACTTACATATATATATATATATGTATATACATATACATATACATGAATAAGTGTATTTTTTACATAAATTTTCTAATGAAAATAATTGAGTTGAACAAATAGCAATTTGGAATGCAAGAAAATTTCTAAAAACTACAAAATAAATACAGCAAATAATTCATATTTATAAATGTTTTCAAAAAAAAAAAAAAGGGAAAGAAAAAAACAAAAACAGAAAAAAAGACTCACACAACAAAATTAACATAAACACACTGAGAGAAAACAGAGAGAGCGAACATTAGGTCGTTACTTAAATGATATACCATATATCATACTATATATACAATACTTACTTATTATACGAGTAGGTTTATATATGGTAAAATTCAACCGTTGAAAAAGCGAATACTAAACAAAAAAAAATAAATAAATAAATACAAAAAATGGAAACCTAAAGTAAAATAAAATAAATTAAAAGCCGCAAGCCAAATTGGCCGTCAGTTTGTCATAGCACCTAAAACTAATGTTACTTAAAATGCGTATGCTATTTAAATATGTATACTACTTATAATTAATATACATACATATGCATACGCACACACACACACAAACACACACACACACACATACATCTCTATATAGACGGCAATCTAGAGGCAATGCCAGAGTAAACAATGTAATATTTGTAAAGTAGTTTTTGTGCTCAACGTGTTTTTGCAGGGGCTGTGGTTCGGGAGGGGCGGGAGGGGACGTAAGTGTTTTTTTAGTTAGCATGTTTAAGGCAGTTAAGCAAATGACATAAATACTCGAAACAACTTTAATGCATTTTTATTGAAATACTTAACATACATACATACACATATATACATACGTACATATAAGTATATATAGCTATATACACAATCTATGTAAATGTATACATACATACATATATGAATGTACATTTCTTCTCGTTTTTTTTTTTTTATACTTCTTTTTGTTGCCGCACACTTTTCCCTCTTCAATTCTACAATTCTGTTGCCTAAGTTTAAGTTGACTGCAATTTGTTCACTAGGAATTTTTGAGAACGTGATTACTGACATATATTGTTCTGTCATGCAATACACACATACATATGTATATATGTATATGTATTTGCTTACTGCAAATATTGCCAGATAATTGCTAACTGAAACGTCAGCTAGTGTTTAAGAGTTCTGTGTATACATGTGTAGTGTAGGCATTTTTGTAATTAGCAATGAATAACTAAAAACAAAAACAAACAAAATTTGAGAATTTATTACGTTACACCTCATTACAAATTGAAAGATCATAAGTTCGTTCCACATTTAGGAGACAATGTCATTTAGTTACAATTCAATTCGATTTTTGACACAGCTGGTAGCTAATTGTTAGGGTTTACAATGACAGCAAATAAACACGCATCCAATATAACAAATGAAAAAGCACAATAGCATAATAACAATAAAAACAAAAAAAAAAAGAAAAAAAAAAAAGAAAAAGAAACGCCACAAGCTCGATAAAGCATAATTGAATTTTAGCACAAAACAAAAATGAAAACAAAGAAACAAAGCAAGCGCCGAAATATTTATCTATAGTAATTAAAGGCATATTTATAGATTATAATAACAATAATGAAATACCAGATATACATGCATAAAAATCTACTGTATAAGAGCAAATAAATGCAAAGATAAAGCTGCAAAACAAAACAAAACACAAAAAAAAAAACAACAAAACAAAACATAAACATTCAAAAAACAATAAACGTATTTAACTACAACAATTGAGAACTGTCTTTCTTATTTCATCAAATAAAATCTTTGCGATCGATTTAAATTCTTTACAGACGACTAATATAAACAAATGTACTAATTTGAAGCATACTTTTAGGATTGGCCAAAAGACTATTCCTGTATCCTTGCCACATCCATATCCTTACATATTTTTGAAGAACATGGTGCGTTAGGACCACAAGTACCAACTCTATCGATTGGCAATTAAAGACAAATGAATTTATGAACCAAACACAAGTTAAAACCGACCTACGATTACGATTTTTTTTTTCTTATTTTTTCGTACCTGCCGTTAAGAAAAACTTCGAGCGAATTTTTTTTAAAATTCTCTGAAACCCATAATACTGAATATCACAAGTTCAAGTATGTCCATAAGGATATTACCGAGATATGACTATACAGAAATATCTTTTGTATGCATTTCGGACATGTTTTAAAAGGTTTTATTATAGTTCGCTAGGATAGCAAGGATATGCGCAGGCTTTGAATTTCCTTTGAAGCTAATCATTGAGAGTTTAATTATATTTTAATATTATCTTCGAACATGTTTTAATCGAATTTATTCCACATACATTTTGCACCTAAACAAACAAGGCCTTTCTTCTACAATTGGTGACTCTAGTGGTTAGCTTGTTGCCCGTATAATGCAGGTCACACTCGGCGCCGTTATTCTCAAAGGACATCTCACCCAGCATAAACTCGGGATTTAGAGCGACACGCAGGATATATTGTTGGTTGATGGGCACGGTGGTAACATCGACCCACTGGCAATCTAGGACATGACTATAAACATCCGCGCAGCCAGGACTTATGCCTAGCAAAAAAAAAAGGAAAAACACTCAATTTTAATGTGAGATGATCGGATAGATGAAAAGCAAAAATGTACCCTGGGTAAAATTGCCACAGGTATGCCTGGGCCGCACGCCCACATTGCACTCGGTGTCCATCAAGCAAAAGGATGCCTTGTGACCCTGAGCGACCTTCTGGTAGCGCCGATTGAGCACATCGAACGTGGCAAATACGTTCATGCTGTGATAGTGCTGGTGGCATTGATGCCACTCCCAGTCTCTGTAGTTTGCATAGGGACTCACATCCGCATTGCCCACGTTGGAGGCCTTCACAGAGAAGCGGAGCAACTTACGCACTGCACGCGGGTTTGTTCTCCGTATCACATACGCATCTCGTGAGACACAATTCTCCTCCATGGCGCAGGTGAGCCGAGTCATAGGTACATCCGCCAGATATGCGCTAATCTCAATATCAGCTACGCCAAGCTCGAGATCTGCAGATCGGGCAACACATGCCACAGTGCTCACATTACGATTGGCGGCATTGCAAACCTGCGGATATGTTGGCTCTCGCTGACACTCGGAGAGTTTTGATTCTGTGCCGCGACACAGGGTGCCAACCAAGGCCCAGCGATTAGCGCGACTGTTGCCATGTACGGTGCTGGGTCTGGCCATGGATGCGTATCCGAGTCCGAGTTGCTTGCACACAACATTGCCCTCCCTCAATGTCCAGCGTGTGCTGCAAATGGTGCCCCACGTGGCGCCTTTGTCAAAGCTAACCTCAACGCGACCCTCTTGCCGGGGTGGTCGATGGGATGTTGTCCGTTGTGAGCTGGCCAAACGCACCTGCATATTGCCAAAGTTGGGGTGCACAGTCCGATTACCGTGGCCCAGGCCCACAAAGAGGGTGAAAATTAACAGCAGCAGCAGCACAGTGAACTCCATGTTGGTGGCTAGTGAAGTGCTTGCTGTGAGTCCGCAGCTTTAAAGCCAAATTTAAACAAAAGGCGACAACAACATCAAAACAAACAAGGAAGCACTGCTGGCTGCAGCACTCCGAAGATTGCATACTCTTTGGGGAACGTATACATTTAAATATTTGAACTGCTTATATTTAAATATTTTTTTCTCTTTCGACTTTTGTGTGTTAATCTAAATGTTATTATTTCTTTTACTTTTGAGTTTGTTTTGAAAACCTTGGTAAACAGAAAATATGTTTTATACTTATCTTGCGAACGATTATTGCTATGACAGCATCACGATAAAGTGGTTCAATTCTGCCGACTCCGTCAGACGTAAGCACCTGACGACAAAACTATGAAAGACTCCGCCAGAGTACACAAATAAAAACATCTGGCTGAGCTTTAGCAGCCCGTTTGTATTGTTGTGATAATAATGTGCATTGTATTTTTTTTGTTTTATTTTTGTTTTTTCATTCACAGCCGACTCACATATACAAAAGCCAGCTGGCCGATTGCCCTGCGTGTGCCTATGTGTATCTGTGTGTGTGTGTGGTGCCTTTGACAACTGGAGTGCATTCATTCAACGCAATTATTAAGAACAGCTATAAAAGCAGCAACAAGGAGAGCAAAAGCCATTATCGATGCAGCTGTTATAACTCAATCAGCTTGGCAATCTCATCTTTTAGGGTGGACGGCTTAAAGACGCCGTGCTCCGTTATGATGCCAGTGATGAGGGAGGCGGGCGTTACGTCAAAGGCGGGATTCCAGCAATTGATGCCCGGCGCCGCAATCCGATGCTCGCCGACATGGGTCATCTCTCTATCTGGTCGCACCTCGATGATAATGTGCTCTCCACTGGGTATCTGCAGATCAATCGATGTCAGGGGTGCTGCCACATAAAAGGGAACACAATGATGTTTGGCCACAACGGCTATTTGATAGGTGCCAATTTTATTGGCCGTATCACCATTGGCAGCAACCTGCAAGAATGGCAAAGAGATTTCAATTGCGATCTCATCTGCTGCAGAAGTCTGCTGGTCTTGCCCAGCATTAGTTGAACTTACCCGATCTGCACCGACGACAACAGCTGCAACATTCTTAACACGAAATAGCGCTGCTACCATGCTGTCCAGCACAAGGGTGGCGGGTAACTTCTCGTGCACCAACTCGTAGGCGGTTAAGCGTGCGCCTTGATTATACGGCCGTGTCTCAGTGCAGTAAACGTGCTCTAGAAAAGGCAAAAAAAAAAGAGAAGAGTAGTTAAATAGTTGCTCTCACCCGATTATTGATAATAAACACTTACCCAGCTTGCCCAGTTCGCTGAGGTGCCGCACCACGCCAAGCGCTGTGCCGTAACCAGCTGTTGCCAGGGACCCCGTATTGCAATGGGTCAGGACACGCACAGGACTCGCCGAGCCGGGTGAGCCAGTTGCCTCGGCCACGCGCTCCAGTATGGCCTTGGCTCCATTTGAGCCTATAGCCCGATTATCGGCAATATCTTTGTCCAGCATTGCCTCAGTGGCGTCCAGGAATCTTGAATAATATTGGGATAATGGCTGCGCCATGTGATTTTTTTGTTTTATCCACTTGAGCAACAAAATGTTCTGTTACCTTTGCTTCATGTTGGCCACCGTGACGTCATCGTTCTTGCTTAGCTCATTGGCCAGCGTGATTAGCTCATCCGCAGAGATTTTCATGTTCACAGCCGTGGGCCGAGCTGAGACCAAATAGTTGAGCTTGCCCTCAATTTCCTGGCGCAGGGATTTCTTCGTCTCGAACTCCTCCGGATAGATCTCAACGGCCAGGGAAAGGCAGCCGACAATGGCAATCGCCGGTGCCCCTCGCACCTGCAAAAAAAAGTAAACAAACCCCAAATTAATGAACAAGTGCAAATGAACAAGTACACTCAGAGAAAGACGACGGTGTTAATGCAATGATACAATTTCTTGTGTCCAAAGTCGATATTTAAGTTCTTTTTTTTTAATAAGAATCAATTTTCTGTTTTATTATAAGATTAAATTTTGTACATAAAATGTATATATTTAAATAAAAATTAGAGATAATATATTTTAGAAATTTCTGATTCAAAATCTTTTAAGATGATACTTAAAATATAAATTGATTATTGAACTGGAAGTAAACAGGTTTTTTGATTTAAGAGATAACGTTGAAATTATTTAGAAATTTTAATTATTTGACCCAAAATAATCAAGTTTTCGATTTAAGAGATTAAACTTGAAAATTCCAACGTAATACTAAATATAACAATAATATAAATAAATGAGATTAAGCGATGTTGAAATATGAACTTCATTCTCGCCTAATGGCAAAGTGTGTACTTGAATTGAGTGGAAAATTCCTTAGTTTTTCTGAGTGTATAATCATCTGCTGCTGCTGCTGTGTCCACGCTCTTATCTGGCAATAAACACTTTATGGTAAGATTATATAATAGCTCGCAGTCCACGTGATGAGCATGCGTGCTGCTCTTTGCACAAGCCGAGGCAACAGCAGCAGTGGAAATAGTAGAAGCAGAGGCAATGAAGCAGCCAGTGGAAGCAGCAATAGACATTACTGTAAACAGTTTGGAAATTATCTCTGCCGTTCGCCGATTCTATTTGTTCAGTAGCTAGAAATGTAACTTATCTGCACTGTGCCGAAGATTAAATACGCTTGAAGGCTAACATTTTTCTTGTATTAGCCAATTAATAACATTTTTCCAAACAAAAACACTTTCCTATGTAAGCTATATGTACAGATCATTACCTTTCGCCCAAAAGCGATTTTTGTGTTTTTGGTGCGTTTGATAAACATATGTTGTAAAAAAATTAAGTTTTTCATAGAAAACGATATTTTTTTTTCGACGTTTGCTTACTTTGAAAACTGCCTACAGCAAAAACGAAGAAAAGAAACGAGTTTCTTCCTTGATATTGGTGAAATTGGTGCCGATGAACAATATTATTTCAAGGTCTATTTATACTTCAAACTAAAACTGTTTTATTATAATTATAAAAATCGAAACCGGAGATGAAAGAAGTTATCAGTCAAATATAATAAACTTGATCAGCATATATTTAAAATTTGAAGAGTTTTCCACTTATAGTCTCTGAGACTAATGCTGATCACGAATATACTCGTATTAAGGGTTTTGGGCATGTTTCTAATGGACACTTTCGCACAACTTCATCAAAGCCTATTTTACCCAGATACGTTGCGTTTCGTGATCAAATTAAAATACAGACATAACAAAAGGTATTAAGTAATAATGCAATTAAATTTTGATGTACTGAGTAGAGTGCAGTCCACTTAAATAGTTGAGATGAACAAAGCGTCAACAACTTGTGATTTATTTATTTTTTTTTTGGGTGGGGGGATAATGCATTAAATTCTTGATGATGATGTGGCAAGGGTTTAGTGCTTGGCAAACGTTTTACACTATTAAATTCAAACATGTGTAGCGCATTTTTAATTACGTTATTTTTAGAAAGCGACAATAAAAGTGACAAGAATATTTCAGAATTATTTGTGAAGTGGGTATGCAGACAGGAATTTAATTGGTAAAGCTGAAATGGTGATTGGTCTTGTTTAATTAATAGATGGCTGCTTACCTGCATTTTATTGATGACCTTCCAGCCATCCTCGACGCCGCACACCGGCAAATACTTGGAGACGACGGGCAACAGGAGCTGATCAAGGATCTCGAGACTCCCTCGCTTATATTTGATCGATTGTAGGCTCATCTTCTTCTGTTTTTTATTGTTTAGTTTTGCAAATTTGTACTATGCAACTAACTGTAAGAAAGAGATGTATGAGAGACGTTAACAAATTGTATTCGGCCTAAACAAACCAATTCAAAATTTGGTGGGCGTTGATTTCGTGTTGGACACCCAACATTTGCGACTGTCCCAATTTATGGCCAGTGCCCAAATCGAATGTATGTATTTATCAATTGATCTATATTAATCAAATAAAACGTCAAACTGTCGAAAATGGCTCTCAAGCTCGGTGCAATTTTTGCAGTTGCTCTTTGGCGACGTCCGACAGCCAAATGCTCCCCTTTGCAACTGAAACGATTTCAACTGCGAATGGACCGCGACCAAATTCAAACAAGTAAGAGTGCTTTAACTGAGAGCAATTGCGCGACTAGCAGATACCCTACTTTGCGGTATGGAAATGGGTAATGCACAATTTACAATATTGTTGAAAATATCTACAAATGCTATTATCAAATACTTTCTTGTAATAGTCAATTTACTTACACACAAAATTTCTTTAAAGTTAACAAAAGACAAATTTAAAATTATTGTTATAAAATTAAAATTGTAGTTACTAACTAATTGAAAATCAAATCAAAAAATTAATTATAATCTAAAATGAAAATAAATAAATACATATGGTCAAATGGGGCAACATTTATTGCAAGGATTGTATAAATATAGAAAATAACCCAATCCGACCAATATAGAAAATATATTTATATATTTTGTATAAAGTCAATTTATTCTCAACTGATTAAATACTTGAAAAATACACACAAAGAAAGAAATCAATTTAAGCAAATTGTTTCATATAATTCACACGTTGACTTGGATTAGAAATTGCAGGGTATAAAAAGTGTTGGCAGAGGAGAGTAATCAGCATGTAATAGGCAAACTGAGCGGAATAGAGTAAGAAATTCTCTCGCACTGTGTGTATAGCGTCTAGATGGCTAAAAGATTAATTCGACTTGTCACAAAGTTTGTGTGGATCCGTTGCAAATTGATAAAGGCAGGCAGTGATGACGCCGAAGCTGACGTTGACGCTGGCGCAGGCGCAGGCGTTGACGCTGGCGTCGCAGTTGCTGTCAGCATTTTGTCGAGCTTTGTGTTATTTGTGTTTTTATATGACAGTCGAACAGTAAAATGGACAGCAGCGCGCTTATCTTCAAACTGAAATAAACACATATATTTTTATGTATATATGTGTATATACATATATATGTATGTATATGTGTGTGTGTAAAAATAAAATCCATTCGTAATGCCTTGATAATTCTCAGAGAAGCGTAATTAATGCGCTACCAATTAGTTGTGCGCGTTGTAACTGTTAGCAAAAAACTTGCAACCTGGTGCATTGCCAAATGTCTGTCTAAACAAAATTATTGCACACACACACACACACACAATAACACAAATGTAATTGTAAATATCAGCGGTATGCAACTGGTGGTTGGTTGGCCATAACATTGATGGCAACCGGCTGACGCATTGGCAACAGCTGCAGCTCATACACACATGTATTTAAACACCGATTTTCACTTGCCTATTTTATATAATTTTGAAATTGTGTGTCAATCACTACCAATTCACCTCAGAAATTTAAATAGCAAGCAAAAAATGTAAACACAAAAAAGGTAAACAAGCTAAATGAAAAATGTTAACGCACAGTGTGACCATTTAGCACAGGACTGTTAAGTTTGTAGAGGGCAAAACATCTGATTGTCGATAGACACCGCTTCTTAGTTAAACTAATTGCCAAAATGTTATAAAACACGCCGGCTTTTCTTTTTCTGTTTGTTGCTGCTTGTACTCACTGCTATCTTTACGTATTTGACGTTTTATCAATTGTAATATTTGGCAATAAAATTTTGCTTAAATCATTAATAAATTCGTTTAGGCAGCAACTGGTCGGAATTTATTCTAACTTTTATTTTCGAGTTGTAAATTAAAGCTTAACGCGTTGCTAAACCGTTCGAAAAGTCCAATTAATTAAACACAAAATTTGTGCTTTGAAAAAATCACAGCGTTTAGTTGAATGAAATTTTTTAACACGTAACAGTGCATTAACAGAGCGCGTTTGTTTAGTATTGATTGTTAACAGTGATGTCGATAACGATAAGGTGGCGCAACATATCAGCTGAACGGAAAAGTGCCCATGAATGCCAATAGAGGGCGACTACTTTGCGGGAATATTCAAATTGAAGTTCAAAATTTTTAAAACCTAAATACTTTTGAACAAAGATGGAGCAAAAAATAACACATCGCCTGTACCGTCTAAATCCGTCCAAAACCTTATTTATGTTGTGCGACATACAGGAAAAGTTTAGGCCAGCTATACCATTGCTTGACGCCGTTATAAAGAATTCCAAGAAATTGGTAGGTTTATCAGGAATCAGCGATAATTAAAGCTTACAGTGAATGAGAATTGTATCCGCAGATAGAGGCTGGCAAAATATTCAATGTGCCACTGGTGGTCACAGAGCAGTATCCGGAAAAGCTGGGCAGCACAGTTTGCGAACTGGACGTAAATCATGCCTGTTGCATTTTACCAAAAACACAATTCAGCATGTTTTTGCCACCCATCGAAAAGAAAATGAAGGATATCTTTGGCGAGAAGCCGCAGACGGCGGTGCTTTTTGGTACTGAGGCAAGTTTAAATATATTTGAAAAGGACGTTGATCTCTACTTATATAGATTAACAGCATTTTCTCACAAATCTTTCTCTCTTACACAGACGCACGTGTGTGTGGAGCAAACTGCATTCGATTTGATCAACAATAATGTGGATGTTTGGCTGGTTGGCGATTGTTGCGCTTCTCGGCTCAATCAGGATCGCGATTTGGCACTGGAACGATTGCGACACATCGGCTGTACAATTGCCAGTTCCGAGAGCGTCATCTTCAATCTACTAAGCGATAAGGAGCACAATGCCTTTAAAAAGATAGCGCCACTGGTGAAGAAAGTGTCTGCTGATATGAAACTTTGGCTGCCCACACCGAAAAAAGCCAAAACATAATGCTCTTTGATGTCGACCGATTTTCGTATTACATTTTTGGAATTTTTCAGTGTCTCTGAGTATAGCTCATAGGAAATTATGAGGAAGTGGCAGGGGGAAAGATAGGGCCGGCTGTGCATCGTCAAAAGTCATAAACATTTTCGGTCAACCGGACAGTTGAATGGAGAGCGGTTCCTTATATGTTAACGTTGCCAAGTGCAGCATTCGCTGGCTAACCTGCTGCCTACTGCCTGCTGTCTGCTGCCTACTGCCAATTTATGCAAAAATGCTCGGAGCGCACAACTTGTAAATACCGATGCAGTTAAATTTCATGATGCAATCTGTGGCAAACAATCTGCGCTTGTTGTTTGCCTACGCGCCTCGAGGCAACAACCCATAGCTGTGTCTAAAATCTATAGGCCCTGTTCGGTCTGTGGTCCATAGGTGATGGTGACAATGTTACCAGGCAGCACGCGTCTGTCTGATTGACTCATAACAGGCAAAAGCGATCACAATCTCAGTCAGCCAGCAAGGCTAGCAATTTATTTGCCCAATTCCTACCAGCTGCCTAAGTGAAACTGATGGCGATGCCACTCAAGCACGCGATATGCTAAAAGTTTCCACAAAACACTATGTCCCAAGCAATTAAACGCTCTGATTCTAAACTAAGACCAACAAAATTCATTTTGTATAACTTACATAATTTGGACTTCCTTATTGCAAGAGTAATTTATTAAATTAGTGATTATTTCACACTTTTCGTTTAGCTAAATATTAAAAGATGGTTGCTATTATTAAGCTATTCAATTTATTGAAAGTCGACTTCTTACTTGCACAATTTTTGCAAAAATTCTTTAGTATAGAGACTATTCTATGAGAGCAACATCACACAACAATCTTTTTATGATGTTTATATATTCTTGATCGATATCACCTGCCGAGTTTTTATAGCTCGTCTGTAATTCTGTTTGTTTATATGCGCACGAGTCTCTCTTCATGAAGCCCTCTTCATAAATCTTGGCATATGTCTGTCTTTTTGCTGAAGCACATACAGCCGGTGGGGTCGGATCAGCCTATTACATAGCTGCAATAGGAACAATCTGTCGAATTATGTATATTTGTTTGAAAATTATTCTTATTTACTAAGCAAACTACAACGAGAATTATAACGGTTAAACAGGTTCGCATTTCATTAAGTCGGATTTAAAATAGAAATCAAAACAGCTGCAGCGTAAAGTGGCGGCTTGTTCTATTTTTTCTCATTATCATTTGAATGGGGAGTAGCAAGTCTCTTTGAACTTGTTTGTTTGAATTTGGGGTTTTGCTGATACGTCAACCATAGAAAGATATAACTTTCCGTTTTAAATACAAACTTTCTGAATTCTAAGGTGAATTGCCCTTATTTCTAAAATGTAGACCAATATTTTTTGAGTGCATATGTAGCATGTATAATCATAGAAAATTTCGTTGGTCAAATGCCATAAATAGCAAGTCGAGCGAGCTTTTGAATCAGTATAATTTAACGTAAGGCGAATAAGCGTACATATTTAATGGGTACACTTACCCATAAGTAGTAAGGCCTCAGTTGCAGCTGTCGATCAAAAGTTGAGATCTTGAATGACAAACTGGTTGAAAATTAAGAAAAGGGCGAAGATATTCGGACTAAACGCCGTTATTACATGTTTTACTTTTGATTAAAACAGACAAATATTATTCTTAAATATTTAAGAGCAATTAAATTTATACTCACTTCAAAATGATCCTTATTGAAGTCACTAAAATGTCACTAAGAGTCACAATAAAATGAAAAATACGTACTTAATTTATGTATGTTCATGTGTGCTTGTGTGTACAATTTTTATAATCAAGTTTTTGCCATAATGAATTAATTATTAATTAATATATTAGACAAAATTTAACTTGTTTAATCTTCATTACTCAATAAGAATCAGTACATTTTGGAAATGCGCAAAAAGCCTTGATTTATTTTAAATATAATTTAAACAATAATAATAAAGCTAAACAGCAGAAATGATGATATTTTGCTCTTCTCAATTCCACAATATATAATTCATCTTTCGACCGATTAGGAATAAGAACATTTGCAGCTAAATGATATAATGATCCAACCCGTCCGGCTCCGACATAAGTACTGCCTGCAGCAAAAATGTGGAAAGATTAAAAGATTCGTGAGGATAGTTTTGAAACTGTTTTGATGCTGATCAACAATATGTGTCAAAAATAAAAGTATAATTTAAATTGATACGTTTTAATAGAGAAAAGTCACGCCTAAATAAAACGAATTGGAAGCAATTAGGCACCGCACTCACAGCTCACTTAACCGATCCTTATTAAAACCCAAAGCTGCATTTAAGCTTGGCACGATACACGAGCTGCGTAAAACTTGGCCAACGGTAAAATGCGTAGAAGTTTGGTTAAAAGCTGCCAGCTGCCAGCTGCTACAGGCAATATGCTGTTTTGCAACGGGCCATAAATTTGCAGAGTCGAGACTTGCAACTGGTTTTTTTTTTGGCCGGCGCGGCAATCGCCGAGTGGCATATTCATAAATTTTGACTTTTGCAGCCGACGTTAAAAATGATAAATCTGTGAAATTGCAGCACCATGTGCAAATTAACAGGCGATCGGAAAGACCGGACGATGAAGAGCTGAATGGCTGAGTCTGCTGCCGTAAAGGATATTTATGTGTCTGCCGCCAGCCAAGTGGCAAGTGCCGAACTGCAACTGCAACTGCAACTGCGTCTAGGCGCCTAAATCAAATGTCATGAAAACCTATAAGCGAACTAACCGATGCAGCTAATACACTAACTCAGTTCAATTTATCACCATTGGTTATCAAAAAAATATATAAAACACTTCCAATTTAAATTGAACTTAATAGTAATTATTAATTTAAGCAAACACGATTTTTGAAGTGTATTACAATTATTATTCACATCAATGAGTAAAGACTTAAGTTGAATAGAATTAGTATTCAATTAAACAACTGGCAAATAAGTAAAGGGGCTTTAATTGTGAAGTGAAGCTTAAGAATATAACCTCTTAATTAAAATTATTATTCACATCAATGAGTAAAGCTATGTGTTGAGTGTATACAATTTGCTAGTGTTAGTGTTAGTGCATACAAAATAAAACAGAGAAATAAACAGAAGATAATTAATTGCCAGGCAGTGAACACCTCAAGTGAATAAAAAAAAAATCAATATTAGAATCAATTATATGGCTAAATAAGCTTGACACTTGTCAGGCTTCTAACTGTTCTTATAATACCCTCTGAAGCTTCAGGTTGGGCTTGTTCCTGTTGCCAACCATTATCAACCATCCAAATGTGTCCGAAGTGTTTTGACAAATGTGAGAAAAAATAAGCGGCGCTTCAAAGAGCCGTTAGCTCCTCCACTACTTGCTGGAGTTGCATTATTTATGGACTGTTGTTGTTGTTGTTGTCCAAATTAGCCAAATTTCGCCTTGAGGGCAACAGAGAGTAAAACAACAGCAGCAACTAATGAAAGATTGTTTAAATTGGGAATCAGTTGCATTTCCCACAGTGTAAGAGCTTATTTAGTCATTTAGAGTGTTTCACATGTAGCAATTAGTTTAATAATTTTATGCTAATTATACGCTTCACAAAAAGCTTTGTTCTTAAGCACCGCCTATTTTGGGGGCGTGGTAACGGAAAATAAGTAAGTAATTTCCGCGTCACCTGTTAACCCAGTAAAATGCAAGAGTCGACCATTGACCAACAATTAGTGGGTAGCCCCCTTTAAGATATGATCTGTATCTATCTGTGTACAGTGAGTACCACTTACTGAGTACCATCCAATTAGCATATGAGTTATACGACTACAGACTCATAGACTCTTAACTCTTGCCTCTTGGCATATTGGGGCGTCCACTGGGTGTGTGAATGTTTGTATTCTCGTCTCCTCTCGAGTATTATAATTAAGTTAGAGATCAAGCTGCAGGGCCATGCTAAGTGGCTAGCAACTATCAGGCAAATATTGATGGGCGGCGAAAACGATGCCGTACAGTTAGATGATTAGCTAGGATATGAGAATTTCCAGCTAAGAGAATTACGGTTAAGCAATGAAAAAAGGGGGCAAGGTGATTGAAATGCATTTGAAGCTTGAATGTTTTCTTGATTTGGTTTTTAGCTCTAATTATTTATAATTCTAGTATCTTTGCCTGATTTTCTATAAATGATACTTTTTCGTAGTTCAAGATGAATATATGCATGGATATTGAGATATAAAAATCAAACTAATACTTGTTCAAATATATTAATATTAAATAAGTTACGGTTCGTTGATCTACTCCTACAAATATCTCTTGTTAATATGCAAATAGGCGTAGAAAGTAAACGTAGTACAATGCATGCATATTTAATTTGCTTATCTAGGAGCCTGCACCAGTACTCCCCTGAAGCACATGCTACTTGCTACTTCAAGTATACCCAAGACGGCATAAATTTGCGAACTGTGAACAAGTGAAATTCACCAAATTTGGCAACTGTAACTGCATAACTGCAAGTCAAATGGGATTCAAGTCACTTTGATGTGGCCAACAGCAAGATGGTGAAGAAGAAGCCGATGGAAAAGAGGCTGAGGAAAAAGAGGAGCTGTAAACCGGGTGACAGAGATAAAGCACGCAAATGTGTTGAAGTTGGCCAACATTTTGGCCAATTGCCCATATAAATGCTACTGCTAACAGCGAACTTTTAGCATAAATTTGTAAATCTTTTCTGACATTTCTTTTTCAACTTTTTTTTTGTCATTTTGTTTTATTTGACAACAAGTCGACGCACATTTACGGTAACTTGTCGCAGCCAAAATACAAATTTAAGCAAATTACTTACATATGTAAATACATATACAAATGGATAAATGTGTGTGCTTGTGTGTGTGTTGTATATTCTTTTAAGGCATCAAACAAACGGACAATATAAAAAAAAGAAGGAAACGAAAAAAAAAAACCGGAACGTTTAGCTGTTATAGAATGGAGCAGCCTTTCACAATATTGTCTGTTGTTGCTATTGTTATTGTTGTTATTGTGTGCTTTGATAAAAAGTGAAGATAGCACTCGGTGGCTGCAGAGAAAACATGTAAAGCCTTGGTGTAAACATCTAGCATAACATACTATGTTAACTGATCTAGTTTCAGCCAGCAGTTCAAACAAATAACACAGATAGAGATCGCTGACAGCTGTTCTGGTAGCTGATTTCTATCTACTGCACATGATTATTCAATTCAAAGAGAAAACGAGCTTATCCTTAAACAGGCTAAGGCTTGACTCTGTACTTGTTACCCTTCCACATGGTATCTGCTCGTCTCAAACACTTTCGTCCAGAGGATACCCTCTTACTTTAATTGATTTCTATACCTAGTTGCCTTAGGCTTTTAGTTTAGTCAGTCGCTTTCTTTTGTTGCCCAACCCAGTTGAGAAACTCTTTTGGCCAATATCCATTTGCCGAAATGTCAAAAGGCAGTTGATGTTCAATCACAGACCGTTTGGTGTTTTTCCGGCTCATCCATTGCAAGGTTTTCAGCTTGTCAGTGGCCCAGTCAAAGCATTGTGTCACGATTTGCCATAAACACCTTGCAGAAGTGACTAACCCGAAAAGTGCATTTGCTCATGCCAATCGATTATGATTTATCAAATCGATGTGATTTGTGCAGTGTGGCACAAAAGAAGCCGCCGTTTTAACTCTGGCTAAGTCAATAAATAGAAAGTGAACTTGTGTCTGCCAAGATTTGCAAAGCAGCAGGTCAATCGATGGACTCAAAAGCAAGACGCCAGCAAATAAACGGATTCACTTTTAAGACACAATAAGAACAAGGAACACCTATCCCAACCAAGCCGAAGTTTTCATACACTTGCAGAACAAAATCACCTGTGATAATGTTTGAAAAACTTGACAAACGAAATATTCGTTACATTTCGTTACAGACTTTATGACAAATTTTATAATACCTGCCTGCAAGGGTAGGCAATAACGAAAACCGAAAACCAGAAAACGGGCTAATGATAATGTTTGCATTATTCCAGTGAACCAGAGCCAACACCAGAGCCAAGCTCAGCTCAGACTCGGCTCAGACATAATGAATGCTATTACATTGAGTTACCAAAATTTGGTGTCTGCTCCGATTTATAGACCCACACGGCTCCCACAATTTTCGGTTGCTGTCAAATGCAATCTATTAAGGTTAATTTGCAGTCACTTCCCAAATGGGGCTGGCTCTGGCTCTGGGTGTCTGGAGCAGAAGCAGCAGATATATGTGTCAGTGGCATTGGCCAAAAACCTTTTGCGGTTATGATTTGTGAAATTTAGATTGCTCTGCTGGCCACAGCTCGGCACATGCCAACACTCTGTGTGCCGTGATTAATGGCGTGTAGAACATAAATTTGGCACAGGTTTTGTCTTGTTTCTTACATATTTTTTGTTTTTGTTGAATTTGTGTGCCTCAGCCCGGAGCAATCTTTGCGGATTTAAAAAGCCGATCTTGTATGCGCCTCGTGCAATTGCGCACTTTGATTTTAGCACAAAAGCTGTGGCCAGTATTGTGGTAGTTAGGCCAAGTTGGCTCGCTTGTAGGCCTGTCAACCGCCTGACAAAACTGACAGCCAACATTGACAATGGCGACGACGACGACGACGGTGAGAGAGCATGGACAATGGGACAAGATCAACAGCAACCCGCAACAGCAACAGCAACCTCGACAGCGACGTTGGCCAAAACGGTAGCCCATGTCTGACAATCAAATATGGGAACGGTCTGCTCTGGCTACTCTTGTTGTTGTTGTTGTTGTTGGTGTTGTTGTGCTACCTGTGCCATGACCTATATCCGATGGGACTTTTTTCATTTGGCAAAGTTCAGCAGGTCGTGGGCAGGCATTTAGCATATGGTATGTATGTGGTAACCTATATGTACATATTTGTATGTATGTGAAAAATTGATATACATATGTACACATATCAACGCATAAAAGCGAAAAGAAAGCATTTTATTTTGAAAATTAAATTAGATCGGTCTAGCTAGTGTGAAAAACATAATATTGAAATTAATATGTACATTTGTTGATTAAGATGCGCTGGTTCGACTTTTCATTATTTTTATAAATATCTTTTTTCCTGTCAAACAAATTCTTGTGGTTTTAAGATTGACTGATTTTGTGTGTTTTTTTTTAGCATTTTATTACTGGTGATTAAATTTTGTAAAATTATTTGAAGCTTATTTAAAATGAAATGAAACATTATTTTAAATTAATATCACTAGGAATTAAGATTTTGTCTATTGTGTGGCGGCGTATGGAAAGTGAAATTTTGCGGCCGACCAAAATTGGGTTTAAACAATAGCCAACATGTTGGTAAGACTCCAAGATTGACCCCAATGAACGTCTAAGCTGGAGCACTTGATTGAGTGAGCGAGTGAGCGAATGAATGAATGATAGCCTGCCAGAGCCACTTGCCGAATTGCAAGTTATACGTTTGATTATCAGGCAGGGTGTTCTGTCTGTTGTTGTTTTTCATGTTGTTGCTGTTGCAGTTTCTGGCCGGTTTCGCTTGGCATATAAAATGTGTTGACACGAAAGCGCAGAGCAACCAAAAACTGGGAATACGAAGACAGCATCCACGTTGGCAGGCAGTGAAATGCTGAAATGCTGAAGCGCTTAAAAATCTTATGCTGATTGCCAGCCGTAACAGCTGCCTGTATAATTTGGGGCTGGCTGGCCAGAAACCAAAACCGAAAAAAAAGTGAAGGCGTCTCCAAGAGCGCATCTTTCGTTGCAGCACTTTCATTAAAAACCACTCGCTGGCCAATTCGAAATCACTAAATTGCTGCCAGAATTTGGCGCAGTTTGTCTTTCTTTGCAGCTTCTTTTGTTGGTCATGCAACAACTTCCCGGCTAAGAAAGTAAAGACACAAAAAGTAATACAAAAGACAAAATCAAACCACTCAAATGAAAACCACTCAACGCTTTTGTATTTGCGACTCCGAAACGAGTTTAAGTGGCAACTGCGAGCAGAATGCTGGGCCTCAAGCTAGACTCAGGCTTTCCATCAAGTGTGGTGCTGCTCTTTATTTTAATTTGCGCACCTAAGTAAATGCAGCCGGCAAAGTGCTAATGAGACATAACGACCTGAACGTCGTCAAGGCCAGATGATCAATTATTATTATTTTTAGCAAATAGCAAATTCCAACTACGCGGATGTGGATGCTGAGTTTGCCAAAAGCAATAGGCGTAGTCAGGTGTGGTTAACTGAGGGGGCAGAGGCTATTTAGCAAAAAAGATACAATCTAATATTATATTTAAAAATGTGCAAATTATTTCAAATACATTATGCAAAGGTTTACTTGCAATGCACAATTTCTTGTATAATCTGATAAAGGTAAAAAATTAATATTTCTATTATAGAACATAAAATAAAAGTCAAATTAAATCAAAATAACTTACAATTGATACTCTCTAATTTTGTGCTTTAATATAGTTGCAGGATTCAGAAGTCAGATACAAATTTGGTTAAGGTTTTGTTTAGTCGAAGTAAACATAGCTTCGATACTAACACTTTGATTTCAATTTAAGCACACACACCACGTGCCCTAGGGACTTTGATGATGTGGCACCCCCTGCTACGCTCATGTACAAGTCTTCGCTGCATTTGGCATGCCAATATTTTCTAATATTCGCAATCATTTAATTTAATGTTCGCTCATTTATTTTGCGTGCAGAAGAGCAATGAGTTCTAGTCCTCGACGGAGTCCTCGTCGAATCGCAGCGTTCATCGGAGCTGAGCAAACAAAAACAACAAAAACGGTACAATCCCACGATATTCGCTAATGAGCTTGGCCAACGTAATGTGGGCGGGCCGAACGCGCCTCGTCTTCGTGAGCCATCAGCGATACTACACTCAGAGAAAATACAAAGATATGTTCAATACAATCGGCAAATAATTGCAAATGTTTGATTTTAAAAATGTGAACTACAACTTGCATTTGAGTATTCTTCATTTACTATAAATCAATCATGAAACATAGTAATAGGACAGAAGAACAGATATTCCTAACTTAGCAGATTTAACAGTCACATGAAAGTTAAATATCTTAATACAAAATTATTACTAATCCAGTACTTATTATTATAATTACTTCTTAAATGTTCTATTAAGTATGTTTTTAGCGGACTCTACGGCTTACTGAACAGAATAATAACAGAATAATAAAAAATAAATCAAATACAGTGAAACATATATATTTAAATTATAACAAGAGGACACCAAATAATGAACAATCTGAACATTTACTTTTTTCAGTGTACCAGCATCAAAAGCAACAACAAATAATTCAATTTTCATGGCCAGCTGGACGGTCCGAGCAATTTATTACCTAATGCTGGCAGCGTGCGTTAGATTGCACTCTAGATTGTGGCCAAGGACTGCGATTGCCTGCCTGGGCTGGTAAATATTTATGAACGGGCAGCAGCTAGAGTTGGAGACTCTTGAACCCAAGGGCGCTTGCAATTTGTCACTTAACTGAAAACGAATGAAATGGATTGCAAGTGACGCTAAAGAGTGTGAGAACCGTTAGATGTACGAGTATTTCGGCTTAAAGACTTCTTGCCGCCAACAAACAAACAGAAATGAAAATGAAACGTGAAAATAAAATCGTTTGCTGCAGCGGCAACAAAAGAGAAACCGCTATGCAGTGTTGTGGATTCGTTTCAAGTGTGATGGTTGTCAGTCAAGCGCTCGGACAAAAAGTCAGTCAGACAGACAAACAGCAAGACAGCCGACTAGTCGGGCGGCCAAAGAGTCCAGCTAGTGTTTTCTTTGGCATTTAGGGCTGGTCGCATTATGTGGGTCAACTATTTGCAGCCACTGCGTTTTACCGATTTGTGGCTAAAAGCTGAACGAATACCAAAAACAATGCAAAAAAAAAGAACAACTAAAAAAAAAAAAACAGAAAAGAGTATTTACCATACCATGCCGAAGTTTACACACCCTTTGGAGATAGAAGTCGTCTTATTATTCCCAATTCTTATCAATAATATATATGATATAATGTTTTCAATAAGAAAGCTTAGATTCTCACAGAGTACACACGGTTTGTAAGAAAGCTGGAGAGATGCAATTGAGCTATATGGACATAATGCTATTGATGTCGACGCATTACGCACTTAACTTCTCAAAATAATAATATCCCCCACAAGGGTATACAAAAGTAGTGCGTCAAAACAAAAGACTTAAGACACGAACTTGACAAAAACGCACTTGCCGCAGCCACAGCAATAGCAGCGAGTTAGTCGCTTGGATGGGTTGACTTCAAAGTGGCCGCGAGTGAGAAACGCGTCATAGCCCACTTCTAACAACTAAAAATCAGCATTAAATTATGGCAACAATAGCAAAAGCAACACCAGAACAACATTGATGCTCCATCAGCCTCCTCCTCCACCATACACAACCACACACACAACTGCCCTCCTCTACCCAATGAACTGATGATGGCACGCTGTGAAAGTCTCTGTGAGTGAATGACAAGAAATTCTACTCTTCATAATGAAGCTTATAAATGTTTTTATGGTTGCTGCTCAGCTGTCAGAACAACAAAAATACACTCGCTAACATTAACAATCGCATGCGTTCCACAACAACAACAACAACAGCAACAATAACAATAAGAAGAACAACAATTTGGCATGTGCACATTTATTAAAGCCATCGCCGAGATTTATAAAATTCGCTATGTGCTGATGCGGTTGTGTGGCAAATTGGTTTTTTAATTGCTCCGTTTCATCTTTAGTTTTCTTTCGTATATTATTTCTCCACGTCGATCTTTACCCTATTGGTTGCCATATCCCCGACAATTATGCAGCTGTATTTGAGTGGACTTTTTTTTCCACTAATCATTTAACAGATTGAAATCGTTTTTAGTAAACTAAGTCAATTGGTCTAAAAATAGAAAAATATTTGTGAAATTGGTAAAGAAAGAAATTTGTGTTAAGCATTTAGAAACTGTGAAATGACATGTGTATAATTTACTATTATTTTCATCTATCTATCATTCCAACTTCTTAATAGCACTATCTACTGTGGCCTTCGACTAAAACATTTTCAACATCCATACAATTATATTTTATTGCACCTAAAGCTTTTAGCTCGCTTACATTTCTATTTAACTGAGAAGAATCCGTTAGATTTTTAGTACTCAAGTTGGGATATATAGATGATGGTAGATGATATTATGAATATTATATTCCGACGCTGTAGACTGCGCCATACTCTGATTTTATGGCAGAAGAGCTAAATAAAAATTGATAAGTGCCTTTTTAATTACAGAGATGGAGTGGAGATATATCATCCTATCATATTTCTAGGAGCCAATCAAATTTGCTAAAATGTTATTAAAAATAATGTAATATCAAACTTGATAACGTTAGTTTTTATCATTGACTTTTAAATTAAAACGAAAAAACACAATTGTTATAAAAATATTATAAAAACTTATTTTACAAAAAAAAAACTTGATGGACAGCTATAATAAATTAAAATACTAAAATGATTACATTTTGCAATATGAGCCTATCAGTTACGCAAGCAGGCAATGGGTAAAAATCAATCAGGTTATAAAGCCAGCAAACAGACCCGTTACAAAACGTGTCAAAGGTGACAGCAGCCGTATTAGAAATCAATTTGAGATGAGCTACGGCAGCTAACAGTAAACAGTAAATTCAAAATGGCAAATGGATAAATTGCGAGGCCTCAGAACGGAACTGCAAAACAAATCAATCTCTATATGTTTGTGTGTGTGTGTGAAGTAGTAGTAGTGGCAAAAGAATAAGTATAAGACATAGCTGAGAAGTCGAGAGTCCAATTCCAATTGTGATTATACCATAGTGAGGAGGCTGCTGAGGAGGCAGTCAATGCACTTGGACTTGGCCACCTGCTGGCCCACCAAGCCAACTCAGTCTGAAGAGTGGGCCAACAAGGCAGCTCTTAACTCTCGTCGTACGGTTTGCGCAAATTGTTTTCAGTTGCCAAGCAGCCAAGTTTTCCACAATCAGCCTTGTGGTCAATGCCGTTTGCCTGGGTGGTGTTAATTTTTCCACAACTAATTCTTGAGCATTATTCGCCAACCAGCTTGCAGCCGCTGATCGTCGCCGGGCCTGTCAGCCACAAAAGTCATAACCCAGGAAGCCAACACACAGCTAGATATCAACTCACATTAACTGCTCATTGTGATGTTTCTTTGCTGTCTGCCAACACATGCGGAAGAAGTGGTCAAAACAGGCAGTGGTTCAGGCCCATAGGGAAACCAACAATTTGCCTGGTAATTACTTGGCAATTTCTCGTGATGAGCACTATTATTATATAGTGTTGACAAGCACTGGAATTGGTTATTTAATTGATTACAATATTTAAAAGATCTCTCTGGCAAATTCTTTTACTAAAAAATTCACGTGAAATTAAAGAATAAAATAATTGTGCTTTGTTTAAGAACGGATTTGAATCAAACCTCAAAACAGGCAACTACTCGTGACCTCTCAAAATAAAAGATACTTACTATACGCAATTTCTCTACGTGGATTGAATTCCTGGAAGTCAAAGTGTTCGTTCATTGAATTTAACTGGACTATAAGCGAAACTTAAACTAATCACATGAAAAAAATAGAAACAGAAAATTCAATTCTGGCGTTTGGGAGTCGAATAGGAGGAGTTGTAGAGTTGTAGTTGAAGCGTTTACAGCTTCGTCACACGATTTGTTGCGAGTCGTTTTCCTTTGGCCACACAACTGCAATGCAATGGGGCAATCGTTGTAATCGACATGTAAGGCCCTTAAAAGTCATGTTTGTGGTTGTGGCCTGCTTTGGCTGATCTGGGTGGGTGTGGCATTTGGGCAGGGCACGGAAGGGCAGGGCAGGGCCCAACAACAGACCGCACAGCGCAAACGTTTTTGGCAATTATCAAGATCATGGCTCTTGCCTCCTGTTCTTCTGCTTTGACTCTTGTCTGCGATAGTAGTTCGTTAGACGTTCGGACCATGGGTCTATTTTTTTTTTATTATTATGGTTTTTTTTTGGGTAGGCATTTAGGTACGGATGCGCCCTTGAGACTCTGCGGTGAGTGGTGTGCTTCAGTTCTGCCTTTTGTCTCTTATCGTGGGGCCATTAGTGTGAAATCGTTAAAGTTTTAAATGCCACCACGTTTTCGTATCTCTCGTTGCTGTTGCTCTTGTTATTGTTGCTGCTGTGTTCTAATTCGCTCTCTCCTTCAACACATTGCGAATATCATTCCAATTAAATTGGCCACAATAAACAACTACCAGTCATTGCGGAGTACTAGCTTTAGTCACATTTCAAGTGCTTTTGCCCTTGCAGAAGGTATGATAATTTGGTCACGACATCTGCAACGCAACGCATTAAGGAATATACATATCGACACAACATTACCTTCGCTTTAAGAAAGGTAACTTGAAAATACTATATACAAAGGCTAAGATTTTCACATGAAAAATACTAAACTGCTAAAAATTCGATTTTTACGCTAACAATATACTAAAATAAATCGCTAAGACATATATTTATTTAATTAATTAACTCAAATTACAAAAGTTGTAAAGAAGAGAAGATATTATATGATTATATATCACTTTTCTGGTAGCATCCTTCAAAATTGAATTACAATCTAAGTTTTTTTTAAATATTCAACCAAATTTGAGTATGAGCAGGTTGACTTCGATATGTAAGGGTATGTTAACTTCAGTCAAAGATAGGTCTTCTTTCTTGATTTAGTATGCTCTCTGCGTTGTACGGTTAATTAGACAATTAAAGTGTAAGATCGCATTCGTCTTGCTAATAAATCAACAAAAAATTATAAAACAATTCAAATGCGAGATGCCCACTATGTCCAAAAAAATAAAAGTTAATTGTGAGGCAATAAACAAGCGATGGCTCGCGTAGCAATACCTTCAGCAACAGCAGCAACATGTTGCTGCTTGTCGCGTGAACAATGCTGCCTCAGCAACTTGTGCCGCCAATTTGCTCCGGCTGCCAATGTCTGTCAACGGCTACTGTCGTCGGCCCTTGGCAATTGGCAATTGGCAACAGGGATTGGTATTGGTAGCTGGTAACAGGCAAACTAGCAAACTGGCATTTGGCATCTGTGGCATCTGGCAATTACATGCAGCTCACGTGCTGTCAAAGTTGAAAGATGACAAATCAACTTGACAGCGACAGCGTTACCAATTTGCATGGCAAAATGGCCAAAGCAGGAGGAGATTCAACCGAAGTGATGGCAGAAATGCAAAACGAGAGCAATGCACTCAACTCATATGTGCGGTGCAACCATGTTTTTGTTGTTGTTGTTGTTGTGGTGCCAAAGCAACTTGACGCCTAGCATTGTGTAATAATTGGCAGTTCGTGGAAAGCTACGATTTTGATAGCGATTAATTGGCTCTCTTGCTTAGAATGCAGCTAAGTAAGTTGAATCTCCCCTTCGCCCTCCACACGCCAGCCTACGTCAACTTGCCACTTAAATTAGCATATTCATTTATGGCAATTGCACCCATTTCACATTTCAAATTTAATGCTCCTCTCTCTGATGCAATCTTTAGCCTGTTTAGTAATTGCAATTTGATGGTTCCATCATAGTAAAATATTATGACATTCCATATAAAAGCGAATTGAATTGGGCCACCGCAGAGCGCCACTGGAGAGAATTCGACGACAGCTTCCGTCAATTATATGGCCGGGCGATCGCTAGTTCTTCTATACTCCTAGCGGAGGCGACTCAGCAGGAGTAGCTAACTGACAGCATCAGCTGGAGGCCAGTTTTCTGCAAACAAACTGCACCCTCTGCCACATTTCGCTACGAACTTCACTTTGCGTATCGATGCCAATGCCGATGTGAAATTTAAATCGCCAGCTAACATTTATTACCTAAGCAGCTAGCATGATAAAAACTTATTGTGCAGATGGCATCTTAATGTATAACAAGAAAGAAGTGCCAGACACTTCATAAATACACTACTCGGCTGTGGTCCACCTGCTCACAGCTAAGTTTCGTAGCTGCTCGTAAGCTAAGGTTAAGATATCTTGATAACTAAACAAGTTTTTAATACCAGAATATTCTCTGTACTTAAAAAAAAATCAAACGTACATGATATTTATTGAAAGCTATTGGAAAGTGCTTGGTGATTATCCAATATAATTAATATGTATTAGTTGATTTATTACATCAATCGATAAAAATTGCTTTTGATTATTCAGCCTAGACAATAACATGGCCTAGATCTTTCCTGCTAACTAGATTTGTAGCTATACATTTCTTGTATTTGCTAAAGTTTATATCTTCCATATTTGGTCGACTAAGACTAAGCTCTAAGCTTTAATATCAAATTGTGGGTGAAAAATACATAAAAAAGAGTGAATTCCTTTTTTGAATTTCTCATGTTCGAATAGTTGTTGTTCTTTAAGTAGATTTATTTCTCATTATAAATCGTTCATCCCATTTTTTGCCAAATACTTTCTTGTTTTTTTTTTTTAGCTGGTTGTTGGCTGCTGCTGCTGATGCTGGTGCCTTTTACTGGACTTTGTTTGTCTTACTGGCCTGACTGTTTGTTTCTTTGCCTGTTGTTCACACGACTTTCATGTTAACAGGAACTTGCTGTAACAGTAAAAATCAATAAGTACCTGCAGTTTATTACGTCGCCTAACCACTGAGCTAAATAACTTTGCTCAGAGTGCACAACATGCGGTAATCATCATTTAGTGATGATGTTGTTGTTGGTTGCCAGCCAGTCTCTCGTTGTTGATCTCGTTGTTCGTTTCGTTTAACAAGCCATTTGGCATTAATTTTTGCCCATATGCAATGCCCACAGGAATACACCAGGGACTGTCTCTCAGTCTCTCACTGAGCAAATATGTCGCACAACTCCACGACTCGCTGGCGACGACAACAACAGAAACAACAGAAACAACAACAACAGCAACAAGAGGCACGACAACGTCAGCAAATTAGTGACATAACTCGGTTTACCAAACACGACTCGAATGAACTGCAAGCTGGGAGGCCAGTTCACAGCCTAAATAAAACAAAAAATACTCTTACCTCACAAAATGCACTAATTTCTCAAAAATAATAATAATAATCCAAACATTGCTCGTGCGCTCATATTTGTCTGACCCTTATGGCATAGCCACCTTTCACCAGACAAGAACAACAACAACAATAACAGCAGCCAGCCAGTCAACTGGAGCCTCGAGCTTTTTAGCTTATGTAATATGGGTAGAACCTCTATTTTTGGGGTTAAGTGCTCATTACAAAGAATCTTGCAATGGTCAGTTAAATAACAGCGGCTATAATTTGTTTTCAAATTATTTAAGTCGAGCAGCGATTGCCACTAATTTAACCAAATTAAAGTAACATAATGCAAGACGTGTGGGTGGTTCGAGGTCAATATAACCACCAACTGCACCACTCAACAAGTCAGTCGTGTGGCTGATGCTGCTGCTGCAGCTGCTGCTGGAGCCACAAGTTAGTTGCTCTAATTTAAAAAATTACTTGGGTTAAATTGAGCCAATTCACATAAAACGATACATGACATATTTCAAATGACTTCGGTTTCACATGGGAACAAATCGTAGGCGTGTTTTTGTTTACAGATAAGTTTCGTTGGAAGTTGTTGAGAAATTTCAGAGTGCATAATTGAAAAGCTGACAAGCTTGTCACATCACAAATCAAACAAGAGCTGAAAGAACTCAACTCAACTTGATGTGATCGAATGCATCTGAAGTTGACTGATAGGGGTATGGGGGCAAGCAGTAGCAGCAGTAAAAGTAAAAGGTTTCTATTCAAAAATGTTAGCAAATAGAAAGAAATTATATCCACACAATTATAAAGCTTAATCTTATGTGTCTTTATTAGATCTTGTAAGTAATCTTATTCAAGAATAAATGAAATACTTCTTCGATGTGGGTCTAATAAATTAAATAAGAATAAGCAATTTTATGCAAAAAAAAAATAGCTAGCCAAGTAAAAGATTATTTGAAGCTTTGATCATATTTGTAATGGGTTTAATGACTAAGAAAAACGTATGTTTTATTTGTTCTCATATTTCAACTGAATTCCAACAGTATAGAATTCGGATTAATTACACTCTTCTACGGCTCACTATAAAATTACTCCAAGTTCTCAGAGTCAGTTTTAATATCGAAATACCATATACATATACGATATACTACTTAAGCACCAAAAACAGGTGTATCAGTTTCAGTTCTCACTGACGAAACATATATCAGGTATTATGTATTATTTTTATTACTACATTATTTTAAGTATACATTCACGACCTTAGCTTTATTAGTTTTTGAATTTCATTGTTATTTGACTACTCGTCAAGTGGCACTCAACAAGTTTAGGAACGTAAATTTAACGGGTCGCACATACTTGAGAATGCATTTCAGTCTCGTAAAGATGAATGAATGTTTGCCCCTCAATCATGTAAGTAGGACAACGAAACTCGGCAAAATATGAATAAACCTTTCTCGCAACAGGCATATTTTTAACACACAGATGACATGTACACAAGAGGTTTTGTACTGTCCTAATAGCCGGTTCATTATATGAAATTGTTGAAAGGCGCCATGAATACATTCACTCTTTCAATGGGCACAAGCAAAACGGGAGCTAAGCTATATAAGCTCTTAATTAAGCACCTACGTCAAGTTTTTGTCTTCCATCGTCTGTTTTTTTATGAAACCAAAGAAAAACCAATCCAAGTTCGTTGCCTACGTCTTTCGTATTGACTGCTTACCCAAGTAGGTCAGCTGGCTAAATTTATGCCAAGCAAATTTTCTTGTAAAACTATTTGCCGGACAAGAGCCGCTTGAGCATGTGCATGCATAAATAAATATCATACGCGAAAAACTCCGAATTTGGCCATGGCCAAGTCTTGAACGTTGTGGCCGGGTTATGATTTCCAAGCCTAGAGCGCGGTCATGCAAATGGAAATAAATATGCCGGCTGTTTGTTTTGCCAAGAGAGCACAATTTATAATCCGCACACATGCTGCGCCAGCCAGCAGGTTAGCAGAATGCCAAATGAAAAGGAAAATAAATGCACTCCAAACAGATACTCCTGTCAGCGGATCAACTCTAAGACGGCCCCCAGTGGCTTGATATGCCAAACTCAACCGCCGCAAGTGGTCAAAATAACAACAGTTGCTGCAACACACTTGGCAAAAATTAGAGAAGTTTGCAATCAAATCAACTACAAACGATGTTAAATTTGAATTTCGAATTTATTTACTTTGGGAATGTCTTTTGTAATACGCAAATTAGTAAAAGCATGTTGGAATAAGTTTTCAGCGATTGTTTTTGTTTGTAACCAGGTGAATTCTTAAAATATATTCAAATATATTGAGTAACTTATGTAAGAGAATTAGTTCTGGTTTAAAGGACTGAAGCTCCTCTAATTCAAGAATTTTGACTCTCATTTTAATCAATATTAAATCAAGAATAACTTATATTTTTTGTTTATGCTCTTATTTACTTATTGCCAAGACCGAATTGTACTTAAAATACTTCCGAGTGTATGTCATTATGGGTACATGATTTTGTCGGTTGTATTTACTTTCAAAAACATTACGCATACTCTTTGCTTAAGCTTTTGTATTTTATTGCTACCATTTCACGGGCATGTGAAAATCATTAGCCTGGAATCATTAGGGTCAATCAAGTTCGTGGCTGAGAATTGCTTAAATTTCGCGATTGTTCGACGCATGTGTCGCAAAACTGGGCACTACTTTCAAAGTAAAAAATTTCGCTTGACAATCCGAAAAATGAAAGCGTTTTGATGTGAATGACAGCATATTAGCATAGGTTCAATCACATTGAGGAAACCGCTATCAGGCTATTATCAAGAAGGCTGCCACTTAAATCTCAAGTTGTGGGCCTTTTACTTTTCATTGGTTTGCTATGCAAATTGAGGTGAATCAGCAGGTTTTAGGTTTAGCCCATAAGCTCCCAACAATAGTATCACTTGGTGTCGTGATAAATTGTCACAAATGTTAAAATGTTGACGAATTTCTCTTTTCATGTTCTTAATGTGCGTACTTCTTATTCTTTCGAGTGCTTTTCATTTAATGTGCGTGTTCCACAACTCTTGGGCGTTATGCCTTTTGTTTATACCCTAGCCAAGGCTGTTATAATAATTATATGAAGTGTGTAACACACTCGAAAATTATTAGAGCTACCTTAGCGAATCTTGGGTTATAATCATCTGCCAGCTGTAGTTAATATTAGCTGGATCCCTCTCAATATATCATTTACCTTCAAACAGGTTGAGAGAAGAGTTTTTGTATGCGAAACTCTTTTGTTGTCTAACCAAGCGTGTTTAATCTGCGGCGTGACGAAGTTTAAAGTTCTTTTGTGTTTCTTTCTCGTTTCAAGGTTACTTTTTGGTGTCTTCGTGACATGATGTGACACTTTCATTTCGAGCCGCCCAACAGCGAAAGCCGCATTAAACCAAAAAACCAACAAATTTGTCTCTAAAAATGGTGTTTCTTATCAACTTACTGTTTTTGTAGCTTAACGCGTAGGTTCCATATCGGTAGCTGATGCCGTCAATCCTTTCACTTTCGAACACAATGTGTAACGGTACCTGCAGCGATAAGCATATTGAATACACAATAATAATCAAAACAAAATACAAATTAATCAGAAAGCAATATACATATGAATACAGAGACAATGTGATTTAGTCTCATTCCGCATAACATTATAATTTGAAATTTCTCACCAAGAGTTATGAGGCTCATCCGTAATTAACATCAGGTAGCAGAACAACAACAACAACAGCCCAACGAGGTGTCTAAAGTGGGCGTTCGATTCGACTCTCAACGTCTTACAAATTAATCAACACATAAATGGTGGTTTGATTCTGGGGCTTGAGGCCTGAGGCTTGAGGCAACCAGCTAGATTGAATCGCACCTGAGCAGCCGACCTTTGTGCCAGTTTGAGAAAAAACACGCCAGCTTGACGCGCATATATGATGCCTAACTAATGGGTTTTTTATTGGGTCACAAGGCGACGTTATTCACACAAAACACCCACCTCAGACACACAAAGACACTGAGAGAAATAAGTGAAGAATATACAATTTTGACTCAAGATTGATCTTACATTTCATTTTCGTTCTCATTTTGAAGAACACGTTCTTTATTCGATATTTGTTGTTTGCTTTCTGTCTAGATATTTAAGTTGATGATCAAAGTGTAATTTCAGCTTGAATCAAGACAAATGCATAGCTGAATTAAATTATTTAATAAACCTTTTTAATAGTTTTATAAAATAAATAAATATATGTAAATATTCTTTATTGCCTGTTTGAACAGCCAATACTTGCTTTGAGGTCACTTAGACTTAATTTTAGCTCGACATTTTTCTCTCGATGCAGACACAGACACTTACACCTGCTGCAGACCCACATTTGAAATAATAGCCTCTTAACAGTGAGTGTCGTGAGGCGTGCCACAAAATCACGTTGGGAGTAGAGTTTAAAGTGCAACAGAGTCAAGTAGCGCTACATGCAATATGAAAGAGGCACGCTAAAGTTGTCAGGCAATTAAGCATAAATCAAAAATATAGTTCGAAATCTCATTAACCGCATTTGGAGTTTGACAGAGTATGTGATGGAAAGAAGTCAACTTAGCAGCTTTGAGACGATGAGCAGTTGAAGGAATCTGTGGAATCTAAACCAGATTCTGGAGTAGCAATTAAGCGCAATATATACTCTTAACGATGGCCATTTCAAGCTGAACATGTGACCAGGTATGGCAAACATTTTGCTGCACTAATTTGCTGTAAAACTCAATCAACAATCGGCGATGACAGGTTAAAGCCCCACTTCTATGAGAGACTCTATCAACAACCAAACGAATCCCAGGTAATTGCCCCCGGCGTCTGACAAATCTGTGGATCTCATTAGGAATGCAATGAAAGTGCATCATCGTTTTGCTACAGTTCAACTGTTCACTTTCGTCTCCTAACCACACAACTGACCCGAACGCGGTGTCAGCTTAATGATGGCATTTCCATACAGGTAGCTCACGTGAACTCATTTGCTAGACACAGACGAATACAAATATGAAAATATATTTGTGTATACGGGATAACTCTCACTGACCAAATATGTCAAATCAGTAACTGTAGCTTGTATATACGAGTAGGTTCAAAATTTATGTTTTGCTCCAAAGTTCTGACTTCAGGCAGTTAATAAACTCATCAATTTTGTGTGCTAACGTTAATTGTATAAACGTGTCTAGAATCCGTAACTAAATGAAGACATTTGGTTGAGTCTGGTCAGATGCGAATCAATAACGAAATGGCCATGCAAAATTCTAGACACAACAAACGGTTAAAAGCCGCCTCGGGGAATGCCGCCGCACGCCGCAACGGTAAATCTGAAGTGCTAAAGCCCAGACTCAGACTAAGATGGAGACTTCGACGTCGACTTCAGCTTCAACTTCGACTCATGACTGCAGATACTCGACTTTAGATTAGAATGAATCATTTTCAAGCATCCTAATTGAGTTGACTGCGGCTGCCAGCTGAAAGGCAGCTAAAAGGCCAAAATATTAGCACAGTCGCCTTCGCCAAGGTGTGAGACTATTTAGCCAGCCTATGACAGAGTCCGAGTCAGGGTCTGAAGTAGCGGCGATTAGTATGGTAGCTGGAAGCCGGGTGCGGCAGGGAAGGGCAGAGAGGATGACAAAGGTTCATTTATCAAGTAGACAAAAGCGAGTTGCTCGTGTCTCGTCTCTCTGGGCAAGTTAACCGTTCTCCGACTGACTGACTGACTGACTAACTGACTAACGGACTCCTCGACTCCAGGGCTGCCTCCTTCGCTTTAATTACTCATTTAATGTTGGAGAGCTGATCTCCTCAGCAGTCCAACTCAAAGAGTACTATTCTACAAATTTTTCAGCACACTTCTTCTGCTTCAGGAGAAATGTAGTTCTCTGGGTCAATGCGGGTACCTTAACTAATCAAAGACGAGACGAGAGTCACGCGCTGTCCCCTCCATTCTCTGTCATTCGCATTGTCAATAATAAGTAACATTTTTGCGCTTTCCAAAATACAAGCGAATATTTCAAAAGGCATTCTACGCAATAAACCAAATGAAAGGCGTAGAATCTTGAAGAATTTCGGGGCTTAAAGAGAATATGTACTGCGATAAATGAATTCGATTTGTTTGCCAGAGAGAACTCTGTACCATAATCAGCGACTGACAGAAAAGCTAAAGAATAAATACTACATACGTACATAGTTAAATATGTTTGTTTATTAGGGGATATTCTTATTTACTGGAGAGCGAGCAGATAAAAAGTTCTCAAGTTTAACCTCACGTTTTGGGCACCATAAAACACAATGAAGCGTTGCAAGTTTGAGTTTGCGAGTTGGTTTGGGCAGGTTAACAAATGTCGCTGTTCTATTGTTCAATGACCATGGTTGGGTTGAAATTTCGGCTGCTTTTATGTTTATGCATGAATTCCAACATGAAAATGCATGAAAAACAAGGAAGAAGAAAAATCGGCGCCCATAAATCAAATTGGCCAAAATGCATCCTCAGATATCCGATGTCCAAACTAGCCACGCAGTCATGGCCAACTGATTGAGCTGTCGCGTATTTGGATGAGATCGCCCAGTGCCAAACATTCCACTTCTCCACACGTTCCCCGTTGCAGACTCTTAAGTTGCATGCCATTTGGTTTGTCATTTGAATTTCGTGCCTGTTTTTACCTTTGTTGGCCAGGCCGACTGGCCTTTGGTAGCAAATCTTCCGTTTTGGTCAGTTAAAAGGAAATTTCCATAGTTCGCCGTTTGAAATCCAAGTCTGACTCTGTTTCTCTGTCACCTTGTGCAGCGACTTATTTGGCACAAGATAGCTACCATATTAACAGATGTTTGTCATACTTAGAGGCACAGCCCGCCCACAGATTTCATTTTGAATAACAGCGAAAAGCAAGTAGGTCAGCTTGGAGTTCAGCGCATGGACAGGGACAGCAATTGTGCATCAGCCAGCGGAAGCAAGTTCAAATGATTGTATCCATATCTTATTAATGGTCTCGAGTCCAGTTAAAGGCTCGCAGTTCTCTCTACACTGATAAAAACTTGATCTTAATGTTATTGAAAACTCAAACGAGGTCACAAATCCCAAGCAAAGAACTCAAGTCCATGATATCTAACATGATGTTCACATAAAAGAAAGCTCTAATCGAGATAACGTTTTTCTTTGAGTGCAGAGAACGTTGCTCAATAGCAAAAATATGAAATGATTTCGTTGAGTTGATTCTTATTCTATTCTATTACAAATTTTATTACACTTAAGTGCAGTGAATAAACCCAAATGTGTGCCATGAATGGGGCAATATGCAATGGTTGTTGCAATGGACTCGGAGCCATGTCTAATCCCTGGCGGTCGCTTTCTTTGATGCTTTGATGCACTGCGATGATGAGCGGAGGTTGGAGCTTGTAGCTGATGTAATGTTTGCTCGATCTCTGGTCACGTTGCACGTAACCGCAGCGCATTTTATTTAACGTGCGGTAATTGCATTAATGAAAACTTAATATCGTAAATTATATTGTACAAATCGTACAAATTGAGCTGCGTACAACAATGAAAGCGAAATTGTTTGATTTGCTGCAATTGGGGGCCGCCAGGCCGAATGATTTTCAATCAATTTACGGAAAAAATATAAAAAGTTCCACTGCACTCTAAACATGTCAAAGATTATGAACTACTCGTTGTACTTCAACATCTTCTAAGCCCTGGGCCCATAATGTTAGCTTATGACTTTGAAATATGCGGTTAATTTTATTACTGTGTAAAATGTTAGTTAAAATTTGTTTGTGCAGCGTAAACCACAGCGTAAAGCTAGCAATGTCGATATATGGGGTCCTCTTAAGCGGTAATTAGAAAGCAGAATCATTATCTGATAGCACCTGCTACTGTGAACCTTCTATGTTTTGCATGTTCTGCCTTCTGTATTCAAGTGTTCGACAACAATTTCAACTGGCATCGGATGCTTCTCTTTAAGTATAATTTCATTTGCATAATCGATAAATAACGAGCAGTGCTATTTGCAACTCGCTCTCTCGTTTTCTACTCGTTTTGGTAGGGATATAAAGAAAACCAGCATCTGTTTCCTGGAAAAAAAACAGCAGATTTATAATTCTTGTTCTAGGTTCAATTAAAATAATTACATAAAATGCCAATTCCTTTGCGAAAGTAATGTTTTGCCAATAAGAAAGAGCATTGACTATTTTAATTGTAGATGATTTAAATAATTAGTTTGATCAATTAATTTAAATATATTTATATATATATAATTTTTTTTTTTTAATGTGCCCAATCTATTTAAACTAAATTCAAAGAATATTCAATTAACCTTTTAAGAAAAATTGTTAACCTGAAATGATTAGGGAATTAAATCAAATTTCCAATTACATTGATAAATAAATATCTAACGTAGATAGAGGAAAAAATAAGTAATTTAAAATTAATGTTCTTGTCTATTTTAGTACGTATATCATAAAAAAAATTGCTTGCTGCGATTTGCACTGCAGCGGAAACTCGCAAATGGGGCACGGAAAAGTGCACTAATATATGGATACATAAATAAAAATAAAAGTGAATCAAGAGCGCAACTGGCAATAGTCTAAGGCCCCAAACAGGCATTTTATAAGTACATGCAGTTTGAGTGTCTATGCAAATCGATGTCTATTAATAACGATGCATTGAAAGCCGCTGAAAGCCGACGAAGAGCAGAGTGGGGATAAATGGAATGCTGCGGGTCGGTTGGGCATCATCGTGTTTCGATGGGGCCGCCGGAAAGTGAGAGTCGATTCGTTGGCAGATGAATCGATTTGAATCTAAACAAACAAATGATTTATGTTTCGCTCTGTGTGTGCACAGTCATTGAAAGAATCATGTGAAAATTGTGAAGCCGCCTCCCAAAAAATGAAAATAATAACGAACTGACAAGAGTCCGCTTCACTTTCATTGGTCTTTGTGAACCTCGAACCGTGTGGGAAAGCCACAAAACATATTTTCCAATTCAAGTGCAGGGAATTCGATTAATTTGAGGACCTCTGCACAATTACCAGTTGCGCAGTTCTGACCCACATTAATTTGCAAATTGCTGCGCTCTGGGCTATGGCGGAAATTAACTAAGCCACACAGACACAGCAAGTAGAAAACAGTAATCCCAGCCACACTTAGAGAAAAATGCGGTTCCTAAAATGCAAACGGAATTAAGGTTGTTACGAATTATATATCAAATTTTTAGTACTTATAGCTACGTAAGTATACGTAATTTTTAAGTTATACATACATTTAGTATTTTTTATGTGTGGTCTCGAATATTCGAGCTCTTTTTTCCAAGTGTAGCGACTATAAACCGTTTTAGTTGCTGCTGCGCACGCGCCACCAACTCGACTTCATAACTCAAAAAGCTGGCGGTATCGATTTTGTTACATATTATTTATTATAGCGGCTGCATCGTAACAGCCAGCCCCGACGTGCATGCACCCGTGGGCGTCTAACGGCTCTGGTCTATGTTGCATATGCAACAGCAGTTGGCAATCGAAGTGGAAGTTCCTATGAAACAAGAGTAGCATGTTGTTGCTCTTGAATGGCAGCTTACAGCAGTGGGTGTAAATGGTAAGTTGGTAAGTCGTTCCACGGTCACTGGCTAAATTATGCAAAAATTTGGCGTCTAGACAGGTGGGTGGGCCTCCCAAAAAGTGGGCGAAGTTGCACAAGTGCAGTCACCGATGTTCAGGCTCAATGCATAAATCTAGGCTGTCTATTAATGCTGTTTTTGTTGGCACTCAAGCTGTAATTTTAAAACAGGTAGGCGTGGTCTTCTTACATTTGCCCGTAAGATTCCAGAAATTAAATCATTTAAAAAACAATTAACTTTTACTGTCGATCCGGAATAGTGTCGTATATATTGAGTGCTTTCCGTTGCACACACTTTGAGTATTGGGTAAAAAGAAAGGCTTCTCTAGACTTGGGCTTACTGTAATAGAAAATCTTGTAAATATAAATAAATAATTATGTAAACCTAAAAATACAAAGCTATTCTATAATCTCCTTATCACAGCAGTAATCATGACAACAAGGTGGATGGGAAATATTCCAAAAATCAATTCAAAAGCAATAAATATGCTTCCCTTTTATACAATATTTATTGCAGATTAAGCATGTTTAATGGCTATTTTTATTAGTATTAAACCATCTTAGTGATTTCTCTTATTATGTTCTATACAAATACTTGGCAATAAAAAAAAATTACTTGGCTTTTCGGCGTAAAAGACTAATTTTTAACGGCTTAGCATAATTTATGTGAGTTGTCATCTCCATAAACTGAAACGCAGGAGGAGGTTTCGTTTCAAGCTGGCTAAGAAACAGCTCATATGGCCTGACCTAAAGGTCACTTCTAACGCCCATCAGTTCTCAGACGACATTTGTAAACGAGTTAATGAGACGACAAAAGTGCCGTGTCTTTAAGAACCTGTAAGAATTGGACTGACTTATGTGAAAAACTGAAAGTTTATAATTGAAAGTTGTCTAGAAAGTAGCGACGGGGTGCTAATAGGGGCCATTCATACTTACTAGAACAAAAGTGTGTGTGTTAAACACACAAATCTCTTAACTTTTATCAAACTCTCTCAAAATCTCTCTTTACAACTCTCTGTTCATCACTCAGTTAGCTAGTCGCACAGTGGCATTTATTTAACGTGTGACGGACTTGTAGATCTGTTGAGATCATTAGCTTCTAACTGTTATTAATTTGAATGAGCTTCATTCGCATAATAATTTATTCATTTATTCCATTCACAGAAAACTGCAGAAGCAAACACAACTAATAATTTACTTTTATCTGCTCAAATTATCACATTAGTTAATCATGTTTGTTTGTCTATGTTAATTTGATTATTAATTGTGCCTCCCATGGGCCCTTTAATTATTATAATTACGTATACTACTCAAAGCTCATTCATCATCATGTGTGTCCAAAGAATGAAATTTATGCATAATGTGAATGTGAGTATTATTATTTCTTTGAACTAAATAAATTGCACAGCCAATGACCTTTAGTTGGGATAATTGCATTTATATAGCGTTAAGCTGTCTCAACATTTATATTCTCTTAAGTGTATTTTCAATTGGACAATGCGAGAACTTCTGTTTTTTTTTTATCACTTAGCTATTAAGCCTTCTTCGTGATTCTGCCTTTCATCCCTGCTAAAATAAAGTAAAGTATGTTAATTGGATCTTATATGGTACCTAAAAGATTGAAGCATCTTTGGCAGCCCATTAGGTTCAGCTAATGTGTCTTCAAATCGTTTTCATTTATTTTCGGCAATTTATCTAATGATAATTTAAATTGCAAATTAGCTTTTAATGCTCCAACGCAAATTCACTTGCTATTTTTTTATTGAAGAGGTGTTAAAAGGATTACATTACAAGTGGCCTGAAACACAAAAGTATTTGAAATTTATTAGGCAGAACCAGTGGAATGAATTCAATGGATGAATTCAGGCCAATTCTTCCTGATCAATTAAAAAAAATAATATTGTTCCAACAATTTGATTTCAAAAATAAAAATTGTAACTTTGAATTGCATTTATTGAATATTTACTGGTATTTATTCTATATGAAAAGTACTGGCGACTACATATAGAAAATCCGTTATCCTTTGGGTATACATACGAGTATATGTTACACAGTTTCTAATTTATTAATGAATTACACGGCAAATTTAAGAAATCATATATGCTGCACTACATTCTGTATTTAATCTCCGGCACAAATATTCATATAGCTATTGCTGCCTGATGTATATGTTTTAGAAACGTTAATTGAAAGCAGTTTCAAATTGGTCATGTTGGCTAAACTGGGGCCATTGTGTAGGATGGGCTATTATTGACATAGTCGGTCGGATTAGTTAGTTAAAGTTAACTGGCACAGCTGGAAGAACAACAGTTTGGGCTGCTGCCAGAAAACGGTTTCGGCTGCGATTTGGGGGCAGTACCAAGTAGCCATTGAGCCATGTAGTTATATTGCTGCTGGATCGTAATGTATCGCATCGAGTACGAGTATGCGAGTAGTGGTAATATGAATGTAGGTAAACAAGCGTATGCTTGTTGTTTGTACTCGGTGCATCCATTTGCTCAATAACTCATTTAAAAGCGACGTTCGTATATACTGGCATCCTATAATGAACAAATAAAAGCCGAAATCTGCCGCATCGAACAATGCAAGCATAAAATGCCAATAAGAGAGGCCAGGCATTGGGCTCAGGCTTAGGCCAGGTCTATGCTAACGGTGCACATGTGTGTAGAAAGATAGAAAGAGATAGAGAGACTGGCCAATTGACCGCATTTGCGGCACAAAAACAATGTACCGAAAAAAAGCGAAAAGGATGTCAGTCATAAGCAAGAAGATACATTGCCGCTGACTTGTAGGAGTTGGTAATATGATATGGCCAATATGATACTGCCCGCAAGCATAAATCACATATGTACATGTGCAAACCAGTCCCAAAAGAGAGAGGGGGGGCTGTGAGGGATTTGGGCAGAAGAGTTATGTCTGCACGTCGAAATGAAAATGTGCCTGAGAAATGTGTGCAGATTGCATGCGAAATTGAAAAGTTGATTATGTCCGATTTACATAGAAGCGAGGAGTACAATTCAATTGAGTTACGAGTCGCTCGCAGTGCACTCGTCTCACCTGATTGTGCCCTTAACCCACTTTCATCTTTAGCTATTTATTTATGACATGTCGCTCAGAGTCTCTCTCTCTCTCTCTTTCCCACATGCATGACACCCACAAATAATGTAAACCAGAAGACACAAGACAGGCAGCTCGTGCTTTAAATGATGTTGTTCCCTCCAGTCGTCCCTCCCTGACAGCATCTGGTGGACCTTCGCGTTTCACGGCATTTCATGCATAAATTTCCCCAAAATGCTATCAAAAGTGTGCATCTTACGCCAGTAGTAAATGGTTTGTAGAAGACGAGCTCACGCTTAACCTACGTCAGAACTATGGCAAATTTGGTAGTACCGAATACTCCTTCTCCACCTTGGCCTCCTCCATATTCTTCCCCAGCACCTCTTTCGGCTCTCCCACGAACTTGCATGTCTATTTAAACCTTAACATGTCGCTGACAAAATGCTCAACAATGAAGACAACAGCAATAAAAGCCAGAATAAGTAGCTATCTTTGGAATGCCGAAAATTGCATACCCTTGCAGACTGGAATCCACCTGCAACTATATGATACTATACAACATATACACATAGATATTTTGTCCCGTTTATTGTGTACAGCATAAAGTCTGATATATCAGAGGCTTAACAGATTGACATTTCTATATCGATTGCTCTAATTTATACGTTCTTCTGTGAACTTACCTTACTACACCTTCATAATACCCTCTGTGAGGGTATAAAATCAGCAGTCTGCCTGTTGTTTTGAAATTGTGCCAGTAGTGTTAGTCAGCGTTTGGGGCATCTAACAGGAGCAGCAGGATCAAGTCATGTTAGTGCTCTCCATCATTTGTTGCATGTTGCTTGTTCCCCGTTGTTGCCAGTTGCTGTTTAGACGATGGCTCAGCACTGATAGCCAACGACGCTTGCCGGGATTCGGGATTTGGGAGACTTGATGCTGCTCACTGCTCGATGCTCGATTCTCTGGTTGGGTCATGCTGCATCGGCGTAGGTATTCATAGCATTGGGCAGCCAGTCAACTAGTCAGCCAGCTCCCAACGGGGCCCAAAGTTCACGACACTTTTCTGACTTTTTCTCTGTCTCCTTCTCTGAGGTAACTTTATTGTAAATTCTGCTTGTATGATGTTCTCAGTTGTGAGCCACAGATGCAAGATTAGCAAATTTGTGTAAGCTGATTGTGAGCATTCTTTTGTACACATCATTAATCTTGCAGGAAGCAAACCTTTCGTTTATTTAATTGTTTGTGCGTTGCAATTAAACCCGAACTTAAAAGAAAATTCATTGCTGCGGTGCTGGCATTAAATCGATTACCTTTCATTGCGATTTAAATCGAGATAGTCTCAATTTCGGTTTGCCACATATCATTTAGCTAAATTTATCATAAATCATTCGACAATACTCAAAAGGAAAAGAAAAGCAAAAGTTCTCGGCCATAATTAAAATCTTTCACTGCGGGTCATTGTAGGCCAAAGCAATTTGAGCTGTGGCCGTTTCGCACAAGGTTTATGATTATTTGCATGAATCTTGGCTGGTAGTCAGTGAGCTGAACTTAAGGGGAAGCCCTCTGCAGCTCTTCAGCTTGCTCAGAGTCCGGATCGAAAGTGGAGGGAAACAAAATGACATTCCAGGGTGTTAATGATGCCTGATACTCTCGACTTTTGACCCTTTCGCTATGAAGCTCGTGCCGCACAAATTCTTTCGAACTGTGAACGATTATGGGCTATTAGCGGTTTCACTTTTAATAAAAAAAATATAAATAAAATCTTCGAATTGAATGGATTTATTTGTGAAAAATATCGATTTGTGGAACTTTCAGGTCCCCGTTCACAGTTAATGGTAATAGATTTAAATGTATGCGATGGCAGTCACCACATTTGACCAATATCAAATGGATGCGATTAACATGCAAAGTGATGCATCCTCGATGCTGATGTGGTTCATCTTTCATCTGGTCAAAATCGTGACATGAATGTGAGAAATGGGAACATCGCAGCCAAGGATGTTTCCACTGTTGCCACTGAACAAGAGAGACCTTTAATGTGTGTCGCTGTCCGATTTTGATTTACCGGAGAGCCGCTTTTGTTTGACACTCGGCATGAGTGAAATGTTCAACATTGGAAATGCGACAAAGAGTTCAACTCTGGACAGAGAGAGATAGAGATTCTACTGCTTGCAGACATTCTCCTCTTCGATTGCCATTATTTCATTAAATTCATGTGATTAGAATCACTTTCGAGCTGCGAGTTGTGAGTTGTGCGTTGCAAGAGCTCGCTGCAAAGTGAAAACGCACTCTCGATGGCACGTGAGACAGAGTTGAATGAGTAGACGACCAGATGACCAGATGACCAGATGACCACAATCACATGCGCTGACTGACTGACCACTGAGAGCATGTGGAACATATTTATTGGCGAACAATGAAATAATATGGGAAAGGCCCTGGGACAGAGAATCGAGCGAACAGCGAACAGCAGTTGCCAACTGGCAGTGAACTGGCAGCGACGCAAATAAATAAAATGAAAATTGCAATGAGTTTCACTCTTGTGTGAAGACGAGAGGCTCTAATCAGAGACTTTAGACTCATGGCAAGGGCAACTGGCAAACAGGCAGTAGGCAATAGGCAATAGGCATCTGAAAACGTTGCCAAAATGCAACGTGAGCCACATGCAACATGAAAGTGGAAGCGAAGTGGAAACAGAAACCGACTACTGAGTCAGTGTGGGGCAACTAAAAAGCCAAAGTGGCAACGGCCTGGGAATTGGGCTAATTGATGTTTAGTTGCACTTTTACCCAAAAACCGTTTACACAACTGCCAATTGCCAATTGCCAACTGCCAACCAACTGCAGCAAATGAGACTTCTGTAGATCCATATCCAAGGGCTCGAATACGAGGAAGAGGAACACACTAAGGTATATAACATGACTTTAAATTGGATCGAGTGTAGGCAGTTCCTCGGTTTCTGACCTCCCTCGTTACCCGTCAGCGACACGGATGCATCTTAATTAACTCAACTGGGATTGAGATCAGGCTTAAAGGCGGGCAAACGTGTTTTAATTGAATACAATTAATTATTGACACATTTCTCGTTGCAAGGAATTCCAAAGCGAGTTCTCTTCTCTCTCTTTCTCTTTCTCATTCTCTTTCTCTTTGTCTCTCTTAGTTTCTCCTCCCTCGCAGATAAGCGAAAACGTGAGCAAACTTTGTTGTGGAGTAAATTTAGTGGTTTAGACAATCCCGAGATGCGGTGTATATGGAAATGCACTTTCTAAGGCGGCAGCTGTTCCTCCAATGAAAACGTTGCTAATATTATGGAAATTGGAATTTTAACCCAATTTCTGGGAATATATTCACCCACTGACATACTGACTAAAGTCTTCCAATTATTTCAATACCCTCTGTTTCGGTATGAGCCGCGTTCTCGTTGCTAATTGTATTAGAAGGTAGGAAAATAGCAGTAGTAGAATATACTATTGATATTTATTCTGTCTTCTATTTAACGGTAGCAGAAGTGTTTGTCTGTTTCATTGAAATACGCATTCGCATCTGCTGACAGGTGCCGTGGACATTTGTTACCCAACTCAATGGGAGACAGTAAAGAAGCCGTCGAGGAGAAGAGAAGATGGTAAGTAGGAGTAGGAGGAGTAGGTGTAGAGGAAAAAGACATTGGAACGTTGGCAAAGTCGCGCAAACATTTCAAACATCTGCTGCTGCCTGTTGGCGGTTAAAGGAGAAGATTGAGCCTATTGCAACAGAAACGGCAACTCAACGGCAACAACAACACAAACAGCTTCAACTCAAACACAGCTCAAACGGTTTACTTTTCTCACCCAACCACGACTCTCTTGTCGACCACAGGCATCCACAGCAAGTTGGCCAACAATCGATTGGAATGCCAGTTGCGGGTGTCGTTCGAATCGAAGCTGAAGCTGAAGCTGAAGCTGCTCTTGACTTTACCTTTGGCCAAGCGCTGTGACAAAAGTGCAACAAGTGCCGCCCGCTACTCCCCTCCAGCATCACCCGCATCTACATCTAGCGCCCCCAATGGTGTCATTTGAATATCAACATTTGTCATCGTGTGTCGTGTCGCATTCCGCGAGCCGTCGCCAGTTTCAGTTGCAGTTGCAGTTGCGGGCCCCGAAATGTGCCCAAAAATATACAAAATCCAATTAAAGTCAAGTGGAACATGGGCACCAAGAACAGCAACAGCAACAGCAACAGCAACAGTTGCTGTTGTCATTCCCGTTGCTGTTGTTGTTGCTTCGAGTTTTTGGTCTTTTAATTGAGCATCTCTCGAGTAAATAAGAAATGCAAATGTGTGCGCCCCACACTCAGACTTGGCTACTCAGAAGGATCTTTGCATCGGACTGAAATAGCAACTACTTTGTCAACCAATTTTCAACACTTTCCCTTGCCAGAATTACGAGACGCGAAAGGGAAGAAAACAGATCAGAGCAACCCAATAAAATTCGGGCTTGTAATTCAAACGCATTGTGGCCAAATGCTAACAAAACAATGTTGGCAGCTTTGTCTCTTGGCTCTAATGGGCGTGGGCAGAGATCTGGCAACAGGACAACAGCTCTCAACAGCTCAAGATCTCAACAGCAGTAGCAACAGCAACAGCAACAGTAACACGACGTCAACAACAATGCTTGTAGGCGACGACAGGCAAAGAAATTGGAAATTGGAAATTTGAAACCACAGTAACTAAGAGAGTGGATTGAGGAAGAGAGGGAGTACGCACAAGGGGCCATCTGTGACATTGTTGCGAAAAGTAGGTGAGGCAGCATCTAACGAACAGGATAACTGGAGACTATCCAAGCTGGACGGTATCAATGACAACCAATCGGACATGGGCGTCGCATTGGCAGCCAGCAAAGAGCTCACGCACTCCTTAACAGAAAGGAGTGCTAGGTGAGATGGGGGGAGGAAGGTAAGAAGGACAGATCTGGAGCTGCCTGCCAGCTGGAGGCTTATAAGGCACAATGTGCCTAGATTTGCTGGCGATTTGCTTAACGCAAATTTACGGCTGAATGTGGAATTTTTTGGAATTCCCCCCTTTAATCAAATCCACCTAGGTGGTCCACAGGAGCGTGTCGAAATGCGTTATACACGAAGTTAAGCAGTATAGGAGTGTCCTCACTTCAGGTACTTAAATCAAAGAAAAAGAGTGTCTGTTACCTTCCTCTCTTGATGAGTGGGCAATTAGGTGCGAGTAAAGCGAGGCTAACAGAGATTTCTCCAGCTTGGAATTAAGACTCTTCCTTCACATTTCTCTTTGGCAGGCCATTTGTCATATGTATGAGCATTATAATGCCCCATCTAACAGTGCTTGGGAAACAGATGACAATAATTGCCATTGGAGTCAGAGAGAAAGGAACATAGAGGTGGAGGAAGCATCCTGACTGGCAATGGTCACGCGCATGAGAAGTGAACGACTTAACCTTGTTTGGCATTTGAGAAGCAGATAAGAACGACACGAGATGAACACTGATCATTGATGGTAGATCAGAAGAGGCACACACACAGGAATCACAAAATCAGCAAAAAGTCAAAGTCGATAAATACCATAAGCATGAACAATTAGTTGATAAAGTAGCTGATGATGATGACAACGATGAGAAGAGGGGAGGTATTAATGAAGAACTGCAACCTGATTCAGAACGTTACGTTGTCGTGAGGGTAACGGAGATGCTGATGATGAGCACGACGGTGCCTTATTAGTGCCACCGAATATTCCTTGGATCGTGATGAGTGTCCCGCTTGTCATTTGTTGCCCACTTCCAGAGCCACGAAAGCAACACAGACAATAACAACAATCTTATCTGAAATGCCGTTTAAAATGAACCGAACTCACCAAATTTTCCAGTCCCACACGAAGATTCTGAAATCAGAATACGAAGCAGAATCATAAATGAAATCTGAATTTAATTCGCAATTATTCTGACCCCTCCGCAACTCGTTCGTGGTTGTTTGTCTCTGCTGAGAAAAACTGAGATCCCATCTACAACCGCAAAATGAATATAAATACAAACAATTGCCCCCCTCCAATGCCTACACAACTCACCGTCTTAGATGCTCGAGAGATGACCCAAATTCTGCATAATTGTTTCTCCGATGCAGTTTCTTGGTCGACTTTCGAGTCTTTCCCGCCAGCAGAACCACCTGAAGTACGAGACCAAACATATCGCACTGCGATACTGCAAATTCGTCCCAAAAGCGAGAAAGTTCATTAAGATCCGCCCCATCATTTCTTGCGGATCATTTGCGTGGCGTCGCGTCGGCGTTGCCTGCAAATTATCCTGACACCCGGTCTAGTCTACTTCGGTCCCTTCCCGTCCCGTTCGGTCCGGTCCGGTCCGGTCCATTTGTTGTGGTGGACGCACAAGTGGCACTTGACCATCCGACACTGAGTTTGCGTGTGTTTCACATTTCTTGGCTCGATTCGGTTTTGGATCTCGTGCTGTGGCCTTCTCCACTTGAGACTCCAGTTGAATCGAGTCGAGGCGAGGCAATGCGAGCCGAGGCGTTAGGCGTTTTGTGGACTTTGATATTATAACTGCAATTAGTCGACATGGTCTCGAGTGCTATCACTGGCATCTGCACTATCCACAATCCTCACTTCTTAGTCCTCCCCCACCTAATTCACAGATGAGTGTTGTAGTGAGAGTTAGACTCGATTTGATTTTCTCGGATTCTGCACACACTCTCGCATGTCTCGAGTGTCAGATGATTGGACACAAAACATTTGCATTTGCAGAGTGACTCCGGAGGCAAGGAAACTTTCGATTGGACTCAAGATATGCACCAATCTACGGGTCAACAGCATTCAAAACGGGAAACTCAGCTCGGATGGATGCCATTGAACCCATCCAAGCCAACAAGCAAACAAACTTTGTTGTCAAAATGCGAACTCTTAATCTTAATCGAAGTATGCTGGCTAAAAATATCGTACAAGAAGAGGGCGAAACTCTATTCAACAGTTAGATGCCGATTGGTTGGCTTCGTAACAATTTCCTGTCAATCAGAGCAACAGCTGAGACGCTTGCCAAACCCAATCCGAGACCCTCCAGGCCAGCACCCTCTGTCTTTGAAGTCTCCTCTGCGCTTGGAGTGTGACCGAGTCAAAGCACGCAATTAATTAGCGGCCCTGGCCAAGAAGGGGCATTCTGTCCAGCAGTATGTCTGTCTGTTGCTGACGTGAGGAGAAGCGAAACAAACTGCCCCAACGAGCGATCCACGAAAACGGCAGCAGAGCTCATCAACCCACCTACGCTTACGGTACTTCCATCCGAGTCTCCGAGACTAAGACTACAACTACAACTTGGACGACTGAAAATTATTCGGACTGTGCAGCGTCTCGGAATAATGATAGACCTGAAGAAGAGAGGGGATTGTGTCCAACTGCCGGTCTCGCCGCGGGGCTGCCACACTTTTGACGTCTTTTTGAAAATGTTTCGCAATTTATCATCACTCTATTTGTTCTACCTATTTTTCAGTTCGTCAACTAACAGAGTTTGCTCAGTAGAGGAGAGGCAAAGATAAATATGTCAATTTGTTGTCCTGGGGAATTGAAAATGGGCCAGTTTGGGTTTGCTTTTAATTAATTTTGATTAAAATGTTAGAACAAATGGCAAGGGAGCTGTTGGGGCTGCCTGATATGCCAAGGAAGGCGTTGGCGGTTTACCGTTTGCTGGACTCACCTGAGCGGACCGCTTCAGACTGTGGGTCTGTGGTTCTGTGGCTCTGTGCTTTCCGCACCGGACCAAAGGCCAGGCGAGTTTTGATATTGAAATTGCTACCTTGGTACAGCAGCAACAACAACAACAACAAATACAAGAAACGCTGAGGAAAGCTTCTGCCCGAGGCGAGGCCGTGATAACATCAGCTGAAGTGCTTGAATGTCAGGGTGGGGAGTAGCTTGAGAGGAGGGTGAAGGGTGGAAGTTGGGAATTCCAGCTCCTACAACAACGGAATAGAACCGAACCGATCCAAACAGAACAAAGACAACAATTCCATTTGGTAAACGTTTGCTTTGAACAGCGCCAAAAAAGAAGAGGGCGGGAAAATGCAACGCCAAGAAAACCGCACACAAAAAATAAGGTAAAACAAAATTAAGTGGAATGAAAAATAATCTACAGTTTGCGCTGGGCTTGAGTTAGTTTGTGCTTGACTTTGGCCAAATGTAACTACAATTTAAATGCTAATCTGGCATCTGTTGGCGGTCGTCGGTTGGCGGTTGGCGGACAAAGCGCAAACAACTCCGCCCCGACAACGCTTCGAAAATGCTCCAAGTGAGGGTGGAGACTGTGTAAGCAAATGGGCAAAGGCGGAGATGGGGAAATGGGGAAGAAGAGCAGCATGTTTGCTCATTAGTCGTGCGAGTGTGCTGCTAGAGAAATGTCCAACCCGGTTTGTTGGTGTTTTATTTATTGTGTAATTGTTGCTCCTGTCCAACCTCTGCTCAGACTGTGATCGCTCTGCTCTTGGGTTGTCTAATTAATGTTCACGCCTGTAAAGTGCCGACTTTATTTGTGGCGGATGCCTGTTCTGAATTCGGAATGCTTCCTAACCCAACACCAAAAGATTCGCCGCAAAAATGTTGCAGCAGTTCCGTTTGCCAGACGATGTTCATAAGTTCAACAGAACAAAGTACCGCTATGCGCTAACCTCGCCTCGTCGCCTCGTCTTCGCGTCTTCGCCCCCTCCCCTTGAAGAAAACCGCGTCAGTTCAGTTGGGGGACATTGTAAGTGGAAATGGAAGCAAAATCAAAACCAAAAGAACATTTGTAAGCTGCCAATTATTATGAAATGAGCAGACAGCAACAACGACGACGACAACAACAACAGAAACAGCGACATTCGAACTTGGACCAGAAAAGTCTCAGACTTGGATTCAGACTTGGTCGGAATCCCCTCTGCAATCGAAAAGCGCGTCACGCCGAAATCCGCTGTCTCGTTACCATTTGGAGGTTTGAGCGCCGGCAATCGGAAGAATAGACTCTGCCTCTTGGTTACCTAACGTCCCATCCCGTTCCGTTGCATCCCTCCCTTTCTCCTATCCCTAGTTGCTCACAGTTAGCTCATAGTCCAGTTGTTGTTGGGGCCGCCTCGCGTGCTGCCAAACCGCCAATTACCGAACATCAAAAAGCAGTTTCCCTCAGTTTCCCTTAGCTGCTTTGCCTGCATAATAATTTGCTCTCTGACTTTGTGTGGCTTTGTTTGTACATTTTGGATATCTGCCCTCCCCCACCCCTCCACGCCCCATTCCATATCGTGCCCTTTCCGATCAGACAAAAAAAAAACAAACCACGCTGGACACCCAAAAAGGTGTTCGAAATTTTAAGAATCTTTGCCGAATCACGCAATGCTCTGAGCTCTGAGCCCTGAGTTCTGAGTGAAGGAAATGAAAATGCAAATGCCAAATGCCGAATTCTCTCTCTTTAAGATCTTTCGTGGCTCACGCTTTGATACACTTTCGGGCAAGTGCCACGCCCACAAGCAGAACAGAACTTGGAACTGAAATTAAATTAATTATATTGGGTATAATAAATAAAAAGAGTGAGTTACACAACACTCTCCCCTCTCTGTTGCGGGGTCACTTTGACATTGTAATCACGTCAGTCAGTGGCCTATTTACGAGGTGTTGGGTACTCTTCTTCTTCTTCTTCCTCTTCCTCCTCTTCTCCTCCTAGTCACCCAGTCAACAGAACAACAAAGCGTGACAAACAAACTACTGCAACACGTTTCGGGTTGTTGGATCAACCAAATTAGAAATGAAACTCTGTAATAACAATAATATTATGTGACACGATACCAAAACATTCTTGTGTATAACATAATATTCAAGTGTATAAAGACAGTCTTTAGAGATTAATGATCGACTCCATAATAAATGATTATTGTCATCATGTCACATTTGTAGTGATAATGATCAGTATGATCATTACAGACCAGAGAACATTCTTAGCAATCAATACTTGTATTACGATTAACAGTTTTGATTCTCAACCCACTGATCCATAAAACAGACTGACTGACTGTAAATCAATATTGAAATCGTTTTCCATTCCCTCGTTAGATCCTCAACGTTGAGACAACTCATTAGAGAGGATAGTATATATATCTGACCAAAGTCCTTTTATGATCGTCTTCCTTTGATGATATCCGCTTTGCGTAGGCTCCCCCACTTCCCACCTTCCAATTTGCAGTGACAAACACGTTCCCAAACCTTGCAGACGCTTTCATCTCTCATCGCGCATCGCTCATCTCGTCTCATCTCATCTTTCACGCCTGTGGTGCATCTGCCGCTGCGATCTTAGAGAGCTGTTTGCTTGCTAATGTGCGAAGCTAACTCGAGGATCGCGTGGGCCGTTGAGAGTTGATGCAACAGTGTTGACGCAGCAAGTTGCTGATTATCTCTCGTGGCTCAACAGTTGATTGGAGCAGGCTCGAAATGAGCTTTATACACTTAACTACTACTCCAAATTATGCCGCTATTCCCATTGTACCGCATGACGTCGTCGAATTCGCAAACATTTCTAAGACCTTTGAAAGAGAGTCGGAGTCGCTTTTGCTGGTGCAAATTATTGGCGCTGAATGGGAATGAACTAGTCTTTAGTATTCGGAGCATCCTGTTTGGATCGGGGCGATCGACGGGGGCTCCGTTTTATTGCTGCCTTGATTTATGCAACATTTTCCGCAATAAAAATGCCATCGTCTTGAAGAATTATTACATCATCACGTAATAGGCCTCGTCTCCAGCCTCCAGCCTCCATCTCAGCTTCAGCTTCAGCCTCAACCTGAACCTTTGCATCAGCATCAGCATCAGCGCCACGCCCGTCTTTGGTCTGTTGGTAGTTGGCAGTTGGCAGTTGGCAGTTGGTGGTGCCAAATTGCCCTCGGATGCGTCTATGTAGTGCTCTCCAGCGATCCTCGGTGGAATCTTTCGCGCTGTCATAAATCAGTCGCAAGCCTCAAGTTGCCTCAAGTTGCAAGTTGCCAAGGCATTAAATACTCGAACTCTTCTCTTAAATTGCAGGGCACGAACAGCTGGCAGAGCTGTGTACAAGTGTGTACAACAACAGGAGAAACAGCAACAACAAAGCGACTATTAAGTGTCGTGTCATCCTCAGTGATCCATCATAGCATAGAAGATATCTTCTCCTTCCTCTACTTCTGCATCTTCTCCTCCGTCCTGTCCTCACTTCAGCGTGTAGAATGAAACAGAATGGAAAAATGAACTTGGCACGTGCCCATCATCTCAAATAGAAGTCGAAGAAGTTCTGCAATGAGGGAGGTGTTAATGTGTGCAGAATTTAACGAAATGTTGTAATAACTAGCCAAATTAGGCATCGGGAGGCGCGGGAGATTGCATCCCAGTCATAACCGGCGACATTCCTGTTTACTATGTGGCTGTTGCCCGATTGCTTCAAATGGCCCATTGTCCCGGCAGATAGAAATAAACCCAATGCGGAAGTCGAAGCTGAGTCTGACTCAGAATAAGCAGCAGAAGCAGATGCTGCAGCAGAAACACACTCCCCAAATGACCATTTCATATAATTTCTATTATTTCTGGCAGCTTTGCCAACTTGTGCCACCAGGTGACAGTTACAATGCAGAAACAATATACAACAATTGCTAATGCCAAGCCAGCTACGATCCCACTTCGATCGCCACTGATCGCCACCGACTGAGAATCGTACTCAGAGACTCCGACTCAGAGTCCGAGCTGGATTCGAGAAATGTTCTTCAGGCATGCACTAAAATAAACTGTTGGATGTGGGATGTGGTCTGTGTTTTTGGACATTGCCACCGTGTAGGAGCTGGCACTGTCGCAGCCATAATCGCCGAAATGATCATCATAATCGTGATCGTTTTCGGGTTTTGGTCTTTGGGCTTTGGTCAGTCTTTGTGGTCCGTCCGAGGTTGCTGTCTTGTCCTCGGGGAGCCATTTTTGGTATGCGTTCAGCAGCGAACACTTCCTGTGGGAACTACTATAGAACTTGTTCCATTCTAGATGTTTTTCTTCCAGTTCAGCTCAGCTCAGCTGAGTTGTAGTTGTAGTTGCCATGTTGCAATGTTCCACGTCATGTTGCCTGACCATTTTATAGCTGCTCTTCATGAAGGCTGCACCCACATGGAGTCCAAGGAGTTCCCCTCGCCACGCCTTGTCTCGCTGCAATTACCAATTACCATTTTGATGGCTAAAGAGTTCTTCAGACGTACTTTATCTCATATACCATTTGAGCATAAATCAATTAGTGAAGTGCAATAGTTTTCCAATGGGTTAGTTATATTCGCTTTGTCTTCCACGTACTTCTTTTGCTGCATGTTGAACGCGAGGCGAACATAAATTGTAGAAGATAATACCTCTTTTATGTTGCAGCAAATTGGAGCAGATTCTTGATTAGGCTCAAATTGATACCAAATCGAAGGGAAGAACGTGTTAACACCTGAACAACTTTTCGTTAACTAGGGCGATTAGTTCTCTCTCTAAAGTATCACAGGATTACTATCTTTTTACCTCAATTTATGAGATGGCTCATCGGCAATTTAAGATGGAGCAGCTCATTAGGATTTGTGTGGGATTCAAGGTCGCATTTGGTTGCAATGGGACAAAGCTGCATATAAATGGAGCAACACATGACCAGAAACAGGTGTTTCCACTATTGACAGTTACTTGATTGCTTTGTGTGGCATGAGGCAAGCCTTAAGCCTGCTCGTAAAAGACTTCTCCACCTGGCGGCAGCATTATTTGCATCCACGCCCCCCTTACACGAGAAAGAAGACAACTGCATTTTGCGCTCAGGTTGTGGTTAAAGCAGAGGAATCGTCGCGTTGTCGACCGAGAGAACTGGAAACGCCCAAAGCAAACACTGCTTGATTTATCCCTGTCCCTCCTCCTGTAGAACCATTTGGATTCCTCCCTAACAACGGGGTCTCTGTTGGCAAATATAAAATATGAAGAGAAAGAGATTGTATGCAAGGGAGATTGCATCATCATATCAGATGCTGCCAGAATGCATTGGCACCAATTTGCGAATTTATGTCCGGAATTAAACGATGACCAGGAAGATCAACGAACTAATGAGGATGAGTGCCAATTTGCATGTTTCCATGCAGTTATGAATGAAAGCCGCACCCTAGAAGGAGAGAGAGAAGCTTTCTACTTTATCCACATAAGGAACGAGCGACCCAATCGATTTCATATGACACCTCTGTGGACCCATAACTCATAAGGTTCCTATTAAACCGGACTGACTATAAACAAGAAGAACCACAGCAAAAAACAACAGCAATTAGAAGAGCAGGCAGAAGCTGGTGATGGCCGTTGGCTGGTGATTGAGTTGCAGCTCAGGTGGCTCCACTCCACTCCCCGATCCCGGTTCTAATTGATGGCGGGACGCTCTTCTGGCGATTCTCCAACGAACCAGCGGGCAGGTAACAAACAGGAAAATTCATATTACGAAAAAACTGCATCGCTTAAGTGTCATTATTGGGACCAGAATCTTAACAAGTCGCTGCCGTTGTCGTGTCTTCAAATGAACATGGAGCTATAGCTGGAGTTGAAGCTTGCGATGGGGTTGCAGATGGTTGCAGATGGAGATGGAGATGACTACTTTCACCGCTCAACTCAGAATTCCTTTCTGCGAACGTTGTTGCAGCCAGACATCGGTCAATCTGCGATCTTCTCTCCCTCTTCCCCGCGAACAGCTCCAATATCCGCTGGCCGCAGCCAACACCTCCGCATCGTCTCTCCTCGTTCTTCCTTCTTCGTTCCTCTTTTTACTGAGGTGGGGCCATCGCTCAGCTTCAGCAGCTGCGCGAGTGCACCTTACTGGTATATTGGTCTGTGGCCTTTCTTATCTGCTCTTTGCTTATTACTCATTGCTCATTGCTCATGTGTTGTTGCCAGGCTAGACTCCGTGGTTTTTACACCTTGCGCATTTGTTGTTCTGAGTTGGGCTTATTTCTGCGGAGCTCGCGTCGAACAGATCGAGAATTGCGAGCTGAGTGTTGTCGCTGGGCATAGTCGTCTTTGGTGTCATTGGTGTCTTTGGTTAAGGGCGTTAACTGGGTTAAGCGCTCGTTGACAGTTTTATGTTGACGGCAGGGAAGTTAAGAATAGACCACAAGGCAGGCGTTGACGACGGATAGTCAGTCAGTCAGTGGCACACACCAAACGAGAAACTTATTAAGAGTGAAAATTCTTGTTGCCTTCTGGTAGAATGAGTTTTTGTTTCTGCATGGAAAGCTGAATCGAAGAAGTGCCATAGCTGCAATTAGTAATGTGGCCCTGGAGGGGAACGGTGGTGGGGAGCCCCATCAAAAAGCGAAATAAAACAAATCAAATGCGGTGCAATCAAGAGAAAGGTTGCTACAGTTCTAGATCCAGTTGAAGCAATCAAGTTCGTCGCCTCAGTCTTTCGATTTTATTTCCCTTTTCTTTGGATGTGGGTCGAGTCTGCGCTGCACTTTCAACTCAGCTGGCGCCTCTGATGGCAACTTTCATTCACATGTGCGATTCTTATCAGCAATTAGGCGTCGATTCCGAGTCGGAGATTCCCTGCGGATGTGTCCCAAAATCCGAAAACGCATCCATTGAGGGTAAATCTTCTTTTGCGAATTCTCAGTATTCCTTTCTCCCGTTGCATTCCAAGCGAAAGTATCGAGCACATATCGAGTGTCGTCTGTGTGTGTCGATCCACATCTAATGAACAACAACAGCAACCATCCAGAAATGGAGCCTGAAGTGAAGAACAGACAAGCAAACAAACAAACAGACGGACAAAGTCGATCAATTTACAAACAACAATGAACGAGAGTTTGACTCGAGTCGATTGATTGCCGGAAATATAAACAGTCGACAACCTGCAACAACTCCTCCCTCCTTCAGACGCCCCTCTTCCTCACTCTTTTCCTGACCGACCTTCTCGGGGGCATCTCAATCAGCAAGAAAGCAGCGAAGAATGTGCGAAAATCGAAAGGAAATTTGCATGTCACTCAATTTGGTCAAATCAGACCGAGAACAGAGATACACAAATCTATTTCAGGAGGGTTTTTAGGCTATGTTTGCTCAACAAATGAACTCCGAATAGATGTTGTTATTGTAGTCACTCTCAACGGTGAGCTTGGCACAGTTCCCGAGCTTTGGATTGTCAACAAATATTTGAATATCGATGTGACACCAAAAGCAAAAGCTGGCTATTTTAGTTGGCCCCTATTGAAATGACTTATTGACTTCCTCATAACGGTTGAAAACCACACAGATAAGATAAGAAAGAGCAAGAAACTCTTCAATTGACCCAAGAGTAACATGGGAACTGAGAACTGCGATTCTTTATCTAAATCCAACATAATTCAGCAAATATTTGTGAGCAGACAGATTTAATTAATTTTTGGGAACAACACAATTTTTGGTACCGATCAGCTTTAAAGATTACAATTAGAGCACATCTTTTGCAAAAACATCCACAATTACTCAATCACGAATGAACAAGAAGACGAGAAGCCCTCGTGTCTGGGCTTGCTGGGTTTTTATTGCTTAATCAATCTGCAGCACAGAACAGAACAAAACTCAGCCCTAGAAATCAGCAGAAATCAGAAGCGTAACAGCAACAGAACTCGCAGAATTTTCATTCACATGGCAAGCGAAACGGATGGCAATTGAAGACTTCCTGCTACCAAAACGCTTTTCCGAAAGACTAAATTTATATAATTGCTTTATCAGATTCATCGCTTATTGTTGAACAAATTGTATAATTCAGTTGAGGCGTCAATTATCAGGCACAAAAGCGACAAAAGCTGATGACGTCGTCGATTTATCGCCACAGAATCGGTCGCTTCGATTCGAAGAGTTGTTTGTTGCTTGCCCGAATGGAAGTAACAGTAACTATATACGAGTAGTAACTGAATGCAATGCAATTGCAAGTGTAACTGAATTGCATGAGAAATTGGGTGGAAAAAGTGCGACGAGTGCAGTTCGCTGTGCTTTCGTTGAGAGTCTTCGATAATATTTAATTGCATCATCAGCCTGTGTCTATGTAAGAGTGTGAGTGTTGTGTGAACGCGTGTGTGTGTGTCTGTGTGTGGTGTGTTTGTAAGTCTGCTTAGAGTGACATACAGTTTCAATCAGATTTGATACACGTGCAACCAACTGACTTGGGGCTTTCGTTGAGGCATAAGTTTTGTTTGACTGTTCGAATGTTGCGTAAGCTGCATGAAGATGACTTCAACACCCTTTCCACTTCTTCTCTTTCAGCATCTCCTGCTTATCCTCCTTCCATGCGACAATCGGTGGCCTCATTCATAGCTTTGCTTAGCTCCGATTTGTTATCTCGCATTTAATTAGGCGTGCGTTTGGGTTAATGATCATCACAGTTGTTGTTGCTGCTGTTGCTGTTGCAGTTGTGGTTACAGCTTTGGTCATTAGAAAGCTGCAATGTTCTTTTTTAGCTCGCCGATAAAGAGATAGAGCGAATAGCGTCTCTTTTGATGAGCTCTTTTGCTTTCTCTTTGCTCGATCAATGCACCTGCCTTCTTCCAGACTTCGAATTCAACGATTATGCATCGCAGTTCTCGAGCTAAAGATGAAGATGCAGCTAAGCCTGAATCTGCGTGCAATGGAATCGCATTAGAAAATCATTTAGCTCGACTGCTATAATTGCATTTTATTGCTTCCGACAGGTTGTCCGTTACAATCTTAGGCAGTGAGAGAGGGAGACAAAGAGAGAGAAAAGCTTTGCAGCTTCGAAGAAAGTGGCAGCAAAGAGTACGGCTGAAGAAGAGCGAGATAGAGGGAGAGAGAGAGAGAGAGAAAGAGAGAGACGTTAGTGAAGAGCGCGTACCATTAGCTTTCTGGCCGGTGGTTTTTACCGGTTTGCGTGACTGCAGAGAGAGCAGCCACAAAACGTTAGTTAGTTGTAGCTGCTGCTGCTGCTGCTGCTGCTGCTTCTGCTTCTGCTGGCTACCAACTTGTAAAGTTTTCCGCGGCCTTCGAAGCGAACATTCAGTGTCAAGGTGCTCGAACTGGCAGTCGCAGTCGCGGTCGTCCCCGAGTCATAGAAGCTAACGAACTTTGGAGAGCATTTCAATTCCATTTTTCCCAGCATCTGTAATTCTGCGTTGAGAAGCCGCTCACATAAGAACCTATTGATGTGTTGTATGTGCGGCAGTTAGGCGCTCCACTTTCTAGAGTGCAGACGGTCCATCGGTCAAATAATTTTTTCAATTTGCGTTACTCAAAATACAAATTTGAAAACGAAAAACAATTTTTGTGTGTGTCCTGCCTGCGTGCATTGTGTATTTAAATCAATTATTTATATAACAAGTTTAAATAAAAAATAAATCAAAATTATTTGCTAAAGTGCAAATAAAGCAAGTAAAGGATTAAATTGTTACAAAACTAAATAAAACAAAGGTAATCAAATCTGAAACAAAAAATGTTTAACAAAGTCAACATTAAATTCGATACTGTGCATCTGCAACATTTGGTATCATATTCGTGCCATCTACAGATGACTAGGTGTCAATGCTTTGAACCGAAAAGATCTCAACAGGATGTGTCCACATGTCCGTCAATTAAACGAAAATGGTCAATCGACCATCCATTAGAGAAAGCCGTGAATAGACTAGAATTGAGCCTGCATGTAGCGCCAGGCCGACAGTCCGTCAGTCCGTCAGTCCAGCAGACAGTCAGTCAAATAACAACAAGCCAAGTCATCCTCCAGTTGAAACGAGTCAATGTGAACCGTTAGCAAAATCGTGTGAGCGAAAAACTAAACGGAAAATCTTTTTTTTGTCATCTATCCAAGACACTGCTGACGAAAGATTTCCCAAATGCGCAGAATTTCAGAGGCAATTAAGTTTTGCCGGTTGTCAGCCGCACACGCAGTCACCAAGAATGAAAAAAATTATTCATTGCGCATTCCATTTGGGATTGCTGACCATTCGCTGATTTGGGTCAGTTGGGCTGAGTTGGTCGGGTCAAGCAACGGTTATGATACAATTGAAGACAATTAGCCGCACACAGCGCGATAATCTAGCTGGCTAAACAACAGTTTAAGTCTTTTTGAGATTCTATACAACAACTTTCGCTGCAGTTGAGCAGACAAAGAAAAGCGTTTCCTGCGGTTAAAAATGTTTTGTTAACCATTTTAAAGTAAGTTTGAAAAGCAGTCTTTCATATTTGCATATATTAAACATTTCTCACTTCAGTCTTTATCTTCTTGCTGACAAATTTGTTTGCTACGTGCACCTCATCAATAGACTACAAACTGAAATAGAAGTGATATATAAGTCAACATTATTTCTTCATCTTATGACTATTACCACATCAGAAGCTATACAAAAAAAAAAAAGAAAAGAATATGTAAACTCTAAACTAGCCTCAAGTTCATTATTATGCTAAAAGCAGCTCAAGTTTCTTTTGTAGATTTTTCACTATCCAAATTCGTTCACAGTTAGATCTCTTGACTGCGGTAGCATTTCAAAATGAAGCGTGATCCGAAAAATCATGTTTTCATTTTATAGATTACATTTTTCGGTCGTTGTTTAGCTATCGCTTTCAAATTGTGCACCTTATTTGCCGTTAGGTTTAACATGTCAAATTAGAAGCTAAGCTGATAGTCCAAAAATATATTGTCTATTTTCGTGAGCTTGAACACGTTTGTCGCCTAAGTCTTTTGTGTTTGATATGTGCACAATTTCACTGCGTTGGGCTATTAGTTGTGCATTTGTCGCATGGCAAAATTCCCGCACACACACACACACACACACATCTATATATTTATAGATATTTCATGTAGAAATTGGCTCAAATTGCTAAATTTTCAATAAAAATAACTTTGGCATAGCTGACAATGTGGGTCAGCAAGCAGCTCCTGTGCGAATGGCCTGCGGGTGCACTCTCAAATTGCCCGTGCAAGCCAGGCAGGCAATGTGGAATGAAGATAGCCAGGCCACAAGCAGGCGGCATAGCTAAAGCCACAGCTATTCGTGCCTGCCCGACTGGCATGGCATGGCTTGCACATTGCTTACAGTTACAACGACTCGCGCCTCAATTGAGATAAGAGCCCGCGTTCGCGCTTGCCTGAGACTCTCGACTCGCGACTCGACTGTTATGTCATTCATTCATTGCTGCACTCGCAGAAAAAGTTAAGCCGATTGTGCTTAAGTGCAAACGGTATCAAGGTCTTAAATATTGCTTGTTCATTAACAATTTGCATAATTCTAAAATGAGTAAATTTAAAACTGAACTAGAACTTTTTACACAACTAAGGCCAAAAAATACTCGTCAGTGAATATTTTATACTTTATACAAGAATTGTCGTCGATTTTACAATCAAGAATAATTTTTTGTTTACATTCTGTGTTTAGTGTACTTAAATTAAGAACAGCGGTTTTCACTGAGTGCGTTTTCCTGCCGATTCCGCGAGTGCAACAACCTGTCACAGTTTTTGCTTCAGTGGAAAATGAGAATATTTTTTGATTACTTGCAATTTTAATCAAGAAATAATATGAGCTTCTGTCCGCCATTCACTGGGAGACAAGTTTGTATTGGTGTCAGCTTCGACACCTGACACTCCACTCGTTAAGATTAGCCAGAATTGCTACCGATGCTGATTCAGCGTATTAGTCTTATAAAAAAAAAGCCTCAAGAATGATACTCACAATGGCTCTACATTTGCCTGGCAATAAATAATGTAATAATAATAATAAAACAAGATATTCAACAAGCTGTCAATTGTAAACGTAAATAGTACACAAAAAAAGAAAAGAATGAAAACATCCATGCGAAACAAGTTTGTCGTCAAAATCGATTTTGCCCCATTCACCCCGACAAATAAATATACACACTGTCCATACATATACATACATGTAAATACATAAATAAATCTGCAAGCGAACTTGAATTCAAATGCTGGCAGTGTCCTCTCAAGCAGCAGAAGCTGCACCAGCAACAGGCTTCAGCAGCAATGCCAAATGGAAATTTATGTGCCTTGCAACTGACCGCGATTACTACGTTTGTCTTCTACATCGAGTTGTGGATTTAGTTTATTGGCCCACTAAAGCGACTGACCCACAACGTTCAATTGTAATTTGAGTGGGTAAACATATTTTGATCTGCAGTTTCTTTTTTTTTTCTTTTTGCTAGCCTACTACTGGAACTTGTTCATGAGAATTTAAGTCAGGTTCAAGTTGGAGTTCGACTTAATTAGAATGCAGTATTGGCATCTTTTGACAGCACAGTCTGGTTTACAGACAGTCAAGTAAAAATGAAATATAGTTCTTACTGTTTTATTCTGAAAATTTCAAGAATGATACTCTTCAATAAGTTCAAATCACATTTGTGACTTCGAAATTTATTGTTAATGCGACATCAAATACGGAATTAGGATGCGTTCTTAAATAGAATATCGCTGTTGGGCATATAATGTATCTAATTGGAATTGATGTTTGAGTTGCTTGCTGCTGTTTTGTGATTAGATTTGTTGGCCATGTCACTGACCATTTAAAATGCATGAAAATCGATTTGCGTGGAAACAATTGCTTAATCGATGAGTAGACGCCAGACAGAGAACATATTCTGAGACCAACTGTCATCATTAACCACTAGCCATCTCTAACTGCAACTTGGACTCTTAGTAGTATCTCAAGTGTTATCCATGTCCAAGTCGATTAGTACGAAAATCAATCTGGTCGTCAGCACATTTGGCAGATTTAACGGGCAGCTGTTGCTTTGCTGCTCTGTGATTTAACGCATTTTACACTTAATGCATTTTACATACCGCTTTCCGTTAAAAACCGCAAAAGCCACTAACAACAAATTCAAGTAGGAAAGTATTCACCTCATGATCAGATAGGTGCAATTGCAATACCAATCAGTTTTTTCTTCTCAGCATTATTTCGAAACCTGAACTAACTCAAGTTTCGTGTGCAGAGTATATTATGAATTTGTCGTGAAGTGAAGAATTTATAGGAATATACATATATGTATGCCAGATCAGCATCAAAAGCTGAGTCCAAGAAGAAGTTTTGTAATTTTTGCTTGCCAAGATATTTTGACAGAGCTTTGGAGACACGAGTGTTTTTATGCTTTTAAAATTTGTACATAAGGTGAAGAAAATAATTTAGTTATGAGCAGATAGACTTTGTTCTGCAAAGGGTATGCAATCTTCGGAGTGCCATTGTTGTTGTTGTTGCCAAGAGTCTTCGGTCTTCGAATGGTCTTGGGTGTGCGTGCACCAACTGCGTCTCATCATCAAGAAAATTGATTTTGCATCAGGCGAGCTCTGTGTTTTCGTAATTTCTGCACAATTAATCACAGACACTTCGTGCCAGTGGGCGTTGCTCTGTTGGGCTGGGACTGTAACTGAAGCTGGATCTCAAAGCCTGGGGCTGCCTATTAAATCCATTAGACCCATTATTAAGGTTTACCTGTAACTGTAGCTGGCAATTAATCATTAGATAAGCATGCAGAATTGAAGAAAAACTGAAATGCTAATTAAAAAAACAAAAACACCAAGTTACCAAATCATTTTTGCCATCTTACAGCTAGCAACAGCAGCAGCAATAAAAAAATGCAGCTACGGTCATTGACAACAACAAAACGAAACGGTCGAGTCACCATGATGACGAAGGCAACAGCAGCAACAACAACAACATCAACAACAACAATTTTGTATCTGGTGCTACTGGTCGGACTGCTGCTGGTGGACAACGCCGCCTCAGCCCGCAAGCTACCCAAGCGGCCGGCAAAACCGTTGAAGACATTTCCGCGCAACAACGCAACGCCGACAATTGCAGCAGCCGCAGCACTTGCGGCCGCAGACTCTTTGAGCGGAAGCGAGCTACCAAAACCGTTGACACCACATGCGAGCGAAGAACAACAGCAACAGCAGCCGGCATCAGCATCGCCAGCGGAAGCTGCTCTAGCGGAACCTGGAGCAACACCTGTCAATGGCGAGAGCAAAATCGATGATCTCAGCAACGCAACCGCTGCGCCTCTGGGCACCAGCCAGATCGATGACGACTGCGAGCCGGATATGATTGGCTTTGAGCTTATAACTGGGTAGGTGATCAGCTCTTCCACTAGACACTATACCTGTATATATATACATATATCTATATACATTTGTCGCCTTATTTGTGGCAATTATTTGCGGAGCAGGAACATTGCCAAAGTCGCATAGAGTCATTAATTAAACAGACTCCTGCTTGAGCATCGTAAACATGTTTGGGAAGTTAGCAAGAATTTGAATTGATTGCATGAATTGTAATCGATTAAAAAATTGCAGCTTTATACATTATATCACATGATGCACAAGTATTGAGTGATGCATTTGCTTAAACTCATTTGTAATAAAAAAAAAATGTAGGATTAAATAATTTTGGCTTCAAGAATCTAAGCATACTTTTTAAACGAATTATCTTTTGCCTTATGCAATGATTTATAATATTCAACTCAATTAAAAGTATACATTTTTGTATTCAAATTAATTTGTTATGAACAAACCTGTCGCACCACTTCACCACTTTTTAACAACACAATGTCCATTATCCAAAACAAAAGTATTTTCACCTTACAACATCTTCAAAGAATATGCCGCACAAGCCATTTGAGCTTAAGGTACAAATTCCAGCTGATTTTGATCATTAATAAAAATAAAAACAGTTATAAAATATGAGAGTGTTCTTTAAACTTCTGAATAATTTAAAGTTCATGAATTTTAATATGACTGTAATGCTATGTTTAAATAGCTGAGAAATTTTAGAGATTTTAGATTTTACCACTGATGTTGATAAAAGGAAAAGAATATTTTTAATTGAATATAATAAATAAATACTTTAAAATATGGACATTGCAAAGAACCCATTAAATTTAGCCAACACAATGATTATAATGTTTGTGTAGAAAATAATATGACATTTAGGAATTATTACACTGTGTGATACATATTAAAATCAGTAACTCTATATATATAGGAAAGAAAAAAAAAGTCTTGTGATAATTTAAAAAAATGTGCGTATGAAAATTACAACTGTAAATCACTACTGTAAATTACAACAGTAACTTGTTTAGTGTCAATTAGGCGCAGCACAGGAACATTAATTAAAAACACGCCTATTCGCACAATTTTAAAGCCTAACAGCGAGGACAGCCCGCAGAATTGGCAAGACGCCACCTTGACTGTCAATTTATTGTTTCGAGTTCCTTTAATGTCAACCAACAAAAAACTAAAAACAAAAAAAAAACCAGTTGTAAAATTAATGCGGTGTATTTTGTGCTAACCTGAAATGGCCGACAGGTACGTGCTATCGGCGCCATCGAGGCAATTGGAGACGTTGCCTGGCACACTGATGCTGACCGACTGCTTGGAGGCCTGCCAGGCCAATGAATCTTGCAATGCGGTTAACTATGAGACGGGTCTGTGCGTTATGTTCCGCAGCACTGCCGATCAGCTGCCAGGTTTGTAATACTTATTTCTTCTGTGTGCCTCTTTTTTGTGTGTGTGGGCCTATGCTTTTTATTTATTTATATATCTATTTTTTTTGTTTTTGTATATGTTTTGTTTTTGGTATGTGTTGGCAACGCCTTCCACTTAAATGCAGGTTCACTTTCGCGCTCGCAGTATCCCGTTTTCACGGTCTACGCACAGAAATCGTGCTTCGGTGTGCGTCCCTGCTCGAAGGCCTGGTGCATCGATCGTGTCCAGGGCTACCGTCTACCCGAGCATGCCAAGTCAAGCCAAAGTGTGGCCACGCGACGCGACTGCATCGAGCTGTGTCTGGGCGAAACGGAGTTCACCTGCCGGTAAGTGCTTGTCCCGTTACACGAATTCCAGCTTTGCCAGCTTGCCCATTTCGCAGCTCATTCATCTGCTTCGTCGTCTTCGTGTTCTTTTTCTTATTCTTTGGCTGTTGCCTGTTTGCAGTTCGGCCAACTTTTATGCGCACTCTGGCCTATGTGAACTGTCGGACATGGATCGCATTACGCTGTCGGAGGAGGCAAACATTTTGGCATACGATGGCGCCGAATATCTGGAAAATAACTGCGCCGAGGAGCCAAGCAAACTGTGCGAGTTCAAGCGCATCGCGGGACGCATTTTAAAGACCGTCGACTCTGTGCACCAGAACGTCCAGAGCATTGACGATTGCCGTGACCTCTGTTTAACCGCCCCCTTCCGCTGTCACTCTTACGATTATAATGAAACCGGTGAGCATGTCTGCCGTCTCTCCCATCACAGTCGCGCCACATTGAGCGATCTCTCTGAGCCCTATCTGAACATCGAAGAGTCGGCCACCTATGAGCAGTCTGCCTGCTACAATGTCTCCATCGATTGTCGTTCCGGTGAGATGATCACCAAGATACGCACCTCCAAACTCTTCGATGGCAAAGTGTATGCAAAGGGAGCACCCAAATCTTGTGCCGTTAATGTCAACAACTCGTTGGAGTTTGATCTGCGCATGCGTTACAATGATCTCGAGTGCAATGTACGCCAGAGTGCTTATGGTCGTTATATGAATGATATTGTCATCCAGCATCATGATATGATTGTCACCTCCTCCGATCTGGGACTCGCCGTTAGCTGTCAATATGATTTGACTAACAAGACAGTTGTGAATAATGTTGATCTGGGCGTCACTGGCGAAATTGAGTCTACTTTGAGCGAGGAAATAATTGTGGACTCACCGAATGTGATAATGAAGATCACCGCACGCGATGGCAGCGATATGAAGCGCATTGCTGAGGTCGGTGATCCGCTGGCGCTGCGATTCGAGATCGTCGATGCAAACAGTCCATATGAGATCTTTGTGCGGGAACTGGTTGCCATGGACGGCACAGACAGCGCCGAGATTACGCTGATCGATGCCAACGGCTGTCCCACGGATCAATATATTATGAGTGCTATGCAAAAGATGGCCAGCAATCGCAAGGTGCTGCTCTCACAATTCGATGCCTTCAAGTTTCCCTCCTCGGAGCTAGTGCAATTCCGCGCCCTGGTCACGCCCTGCATACCGCGCTGCGAACCGGTTATCTGCGACAACGATGAGAACGGTGAGCTCAAGTCTCTCCTATCCTATGGCCGTCGCAAGCGTTCCGTCTTCAATGGCACCGATGGCGGTAAGTAAAACGCTTGCATTTTGGTAGGACGACTACTGGTAGTGCTGATCAACACAATCACTGTCCCATGATTTATCACTGTGACTTTTGGGCATTTATAGCGCAATGGCGCAAATTTGCATGGTGATCAAGTAATGGGAATTTAACTACAAACCATATTTCTTTGTAGCTTATGTAACTGATAATAAAGAGGTCCTTAGCAAGAAGTGTAGGAGCTTCGCTTCGAAAGATTATAATTCGTGATGTTTGGCAAAGAATATTTTATGTTCGTTTTTTATTTTTTAATGACCTTCATAGCTGGTCCAAAGAAAATACAAAAAATGTAAAATTCGTGAAAATAGATATTTAAATTTTTGTGGCTTAACGATTTATGAATATGAGTTGGGTGGGAACTTCGAGAAGACTAAATGTCGAGTTCAACAAAATTTATTAGCATACAGTTTGAGCTACAGTCACCGCTTTAGACATCACCATAACTTTGACCAATCGGCTCCCACACATATCGCGCCTAACAATTTTTCATCACTTGTTATCCTCTGTTGCTACCTTTCTACAGTTGAGATGGCTGTTAAGTTGCAACGCCAAAAACGTGATGTGAGTCATCAGGCGACCGATGAGAACATTTTGCTTGTGCAGTCCATACAAATCACCGATAAGTTTGCCTTCAATGGCGCCGATGCGCAGAACGCTGGTGCTGATGGTCTCAACGATGGACTGGCCAAGTTGCAATTGGAATTGGCCAACAAAACGGACACTTGCATAAACGGTTATGGTAAGTTTTTTTTAACTATCCACTACACTCGTACACTCAAAAAAAGACAGATACACTTCTTATAAGTTGAAACGTTTTGCTTAACTGCTACACATTCAAAAAGCATATTTCTGAAAACATTTCTTAATAAGCAAATAAATGTAGTCGTTTTGATGTTCAAAATAAGAAAGGTGCTTAAAGTAAATTGAAGAGTAAATCAACTTTTTTCGAATGATGGTGAGTGCATGTTTTTTTAAGTGCACTCAGTTTAAGTGCGCCAAAATTTATGACGCTAATCGCGTGCCGTCGAGAGATCTAAGCAGAAAGGCAAAGCCGCACTAACTGGCTGGCTGACCAGCTAATTAAATAAGCCCATAAATGTAACCTCAACTCACTCTTATGCTCCTCTCTCTGCCTATCTCTATTTTGCGTTTTACAACTATATTTGCAGGCTTCATAATTGCCGGGGCGCTGTTCTTGCTGCTGCAACTGACGGTGATTGCCGTTTGGGACAACATGCAAAAGCGCGCGTTACACAAGCGATAAACTGGCGGCTGGATGTGTGTTTTGCGGAAACTAGCATGAAATTCTCTTTAGCTGAACGAAGTAAAAAAGAAAAAAGAAAAACAAAAAAACAAGAAAGAAAACCAGAAAAAAAAACTTAGCAACGCTCATAATCTAGTTAGTAGCTGTACGAACGAAATAGGTCCTCCAAATGTGGCAAGCAGCGTTGTGGCAGTTGTGGTATCTTCAAAGTCATTGCGCGCAGCGTAGAGCTGGACTTCTCTACACCACCAACACCATCACCCCCCTCTTCCCAAATGGCCAATGGAAAATGTGTGGCAATGACTGAACACACACACATACACACACTCATACACACAAGCACACACACACACACACACACACAAACATTTTGGTAGGGCATTAAGAACTGTAGCTTAATATTTATGCTCATATACATACATATGCTAAAAACTCTATAAGACTTACTGCTTAAGACTACTCTGAATATGTCGACATAAACTATCAGCTTAAGACTCAAAAAAAAGCTCCTTAGTCGTAGTGCGAAGAACCATTCAAACCTCTCAACTGAGCAGGCTGTTGTAACTGAATCCGAAGTGCATCTGTCTGCTGTCTGTCTCATTTAAGAGGTTTGACTGTCTAAATAAACTTTAAACTTAACATAAACTTATACACAACACCCTAGGCCTAGTAACGCAATGTAACACGAGACAAACTTCAGATGCTATAAAAAGAAAAACGTCTATAAAAGTAAATAAACGTATTAGAAATTAAACACATTTGCATTTGGCTTTTACTTTTTTACTTTTTTGTTGCTCCAATTTAGCTGTCAATTCAATCGGCTGTCTGATTTTAACAAGGCCAAGACCTCAAGTGGGCTCTGATTGTTGGTTTTGGCCTAATCAACGTTGATACAAATCAATCAAGAACATAGGGCGCAAACACTTACCAGGTGGAAAATTGGCACGAGAGAGTGAAACTGAACTGAAAACCAACTGCACTTCAATGATGGCCAAGTAAAAGTGACAAACTAATTGAGACTGTAAAATGTGGACTACAAATTGCAGTTAAACCACTTCATTTTACTTTGATTTCACCTACTTATCAATGAAAGGACTTAGCCTTTGGCTCTTAGCAAATATTTGCAGCTGACTTAAGTGCAAATATTTATAGATCTGCGATGAATGGCAATTACTTACAAACATTATCTGAGAACGCCGCCTTTGATCAGCAATCTAATAGCATTGAGTGTGAGATGCGGTCTTGAAAGCTATCATTTCAAAGCTAGGTGATTTGCAATATGATACAGTAGTGTGTAAGACTTAAGCTGGGTATTCCCAGGGCAACAAGTTGAGTTTAGGTCGAAAATGATGTGAAGTCTGAAAGCGCTGAGGTTATTAATTATGTAAAGTGGATTCAATTTCCATTTGGGAATAATGTCTGCTAGTTCCATGATATTTTTTAGTAATTAATCGCCAAGTTATACTATTTCCTTTAATTTAGAAATGTATAGGAAGGGAACAAGTTATCTATATCAAAGTCATCAATCTAAATAGCAGGCTAAGACGAAATAGGGCTTGTTAAAAAAAAAAAACAGTTGAGTATGAATAAAGTTAAGGTGCAGAAAATGTGTATTCGTGTCTAAAAACGATATTGTTGGATAGAGTTAAGAAAGTCAGTACAAAAATATATACAAATAAATCAAACATAATGAGCCGTACGGCAACAGAATGAGCCAAATTGTGGGTAAGTTTTTTTCATACCTGCCTACAACCGCCCTAAGCTAATCTTATATTAATTTCTGCCAAATATTATGCTCTTTTGTTGTACATGCTTTAATATTTTAAATATATATAGAATCGACATCCTTGAATCTCACTCCACAGAATCGCTTTCCGTGTCTCTTTCTCTTCTTTAACTTTTACTCTTAGTATTAAATATTTATGAAAAATTAAAATTTACTTGAATACTTGTTCATAATTATTTTCTGTTTGACTATTTGCTTGACAACGACTTTTAACGACATTCAACGTTCCGTCAGAAATTTGAAAGGAAATGCTGTATATTATCTCTGAATCTGATGCTTTGAACTCTGCGCCACTTGACACATGCAGCAAGAAACATTTAAAAGCTTGGCAAGTCAAAAGCTGTCACCCGACATGACCGTCCAAATTTAGACAAAGCCTCATTGCTGGCCGATGCCTCCAGAGGAGCCATGTTAGTACCAAAGGAGCACCTCAGCGAAAGTCACTGTTGTTTTTCATTGGGTTGGGGTTTGTGTTTGTGGTTGTGTTTGTGTTTGAGTTTTGACATTGGCACGACCATAGAAACGGCCTCCGACTGTGGCACGCATAACATAAATTCAGCAATGCGTATCTCAAAAATTACTAACGCTCGCAGAAGCAATTGTGAGGAGTTAAGGAGAGGGGTAACCGGAGCGGATCAGCGCTGTTCCTTGGCGTGTCGTGCGGCGCTTATAAGGAGCCGAAAGAGATGCCGTGGCCATTCAGATGTCCACTGGGCAAATGTTTATGTCAAACGCGCTGCAAATAAAGTGCTTGGCTTGACAATGTTCGGTCGGGGCCAATGTCATCAATGCTCTATGCGAGGCTCAACTATGCTCTGTTTGGAGACCCTTGGGGACCAATCTGGGTGGTTATTTTTTTCATATTTTTCATGAATTACACGTTGCGGCATGTTGCGACTTTGCCATTGAAGTTTGCTACCGAGCAAACCGTGCATGCTGTCAATTGGTTTGCTCCAAACTGACGGAAGTCATCGACTCTCGAATGCATATTTGCAAACGTTGAATTTCTCAATTCGCATTTCTCACGCAAAACTCATCACAGTAGCAAAGAAGAAACTGTCTAATTGGAAAACCTGTGCAGCAGTTGATAACAAATCACAATAACGCCACTTTGTAAGCGCACGCACAAAAGCCAAGGCCCAAATTAACTTAGAACGAGAAAGAACGGTTATCTTAAGTCAGCCGAAGACTGCATACCCTTTGTAGACTGGAGTTAATCTGTCATCTTCAGGTTTGGCTGTTAACTGAATATACATTTGAGTTGTTATATTGTATTAGAACTGGTCATATAAATGTCATATATAGCAACTATGGAATAGCTGTCCGACAATGATAATTATTGTTTGCAAAATGTGAAAAGTTTAGTCACACGCATTTGGTTAGAATGTCCCGGTAAAATATATTTTACAAGAAAAAATCTCTTGGCCGATTGTTTCTATGACAGCTGTATGATATATTAGTTCGATACGCTAGCCCGACGGATATATACCAAGTTTCATCAAGATAACTTTAAAACAGACAGACAACTCGGCTAGTGTTGCTGATCAAGAATATATATACTTTATGGGATCGGAGACGTCTCCTCTAATGCGTTGCAAACGTGAAAACAAAATTAGAATACCCTCCACAAGGGTATGAAAAGAAAAACTGATTGGATCGTTCGCTCATGTGATCTGCAAATGTCGGTAGTTGAGAAATTATTGTTAGTTAGCAGCGAGTGGCTTTTGCGGTTCTTCTGAAAGCAGCATGGAAAATGCATTACGTGTAATACGCGTTAAATCACAGAGCAGCCTCAGCAGTTCCCAACAGCTCAGCAGCTGCCTGTTAAGTTTGCCACATGCGCTGACGACCAGATTGATTTTCGCACTAATCGAATTGAAATGCACAGCATTTCAGATACTACTCGGAGTCCAAGTTGCAGTTAGAGTTCGAGCAGCTGTGCGCCATTTTGGTGCCTAATGGTTACTGATGAAAGTCGGCCTTAGAATATGTTCTCTGTCTGACGTCTGACGTTTTCTGTATGCTGTACGAGTATGTGCTGTGTATGTAAGCTCATAATCAACGATTATGCAATTGTTTGCTCGCAAATCGATTTCCATGCATTGCAAATGGTCAATGACACGGCCAACAGCTGTAACCACAAAACAGCAACCAGTAACATCAACAGCAGTTCCAATTTCATGCATGTACATACACTTTGAAAAAAGTTTTAAGCTTTGTACTCAAATCCGGACCAAACTGAAAATCTTAGATTAGAGAATAATATTCAAATGGTGACAGTTACGCGAAAAGTTGAGTAGGGTTGTTCTCATTTCAAAAACATGTTGATTTTTCCCCCAAGTGAGAAGTCGATTCAATAGAATTAAAAGAAACAGTCATCTTTGGATTTTTATATTGAACATTGTGCTATGCTTTTTCAGCAAGTGTAGTTTCAAATTCGCTGTGGACAACTCCAACGCTACTAAGAGGCACAATTTGGTCAAGCATTCCGCACTGGGGCGTCAAAAGTCACAGCTACAGATGCAAATGGCATTCTAATTATCCCAGTTTAGTTATCCTAACTTGGGGCTGACTAACAAGCACGTGAACATGAACATCGGCTGCAACAACAATAACAACAATCAATAACAGGCTGCTGGCCAAAGAAATGCAGTTAAAATGTTTGCCCACTCAAATTACAATTTAATGTTGTGGGTCAGTCGCTTTAGTGGGCCAATAAACTAAGTCCCGCTTAAGTCTCAGGCATGGGAGTCGCAGTCACAGTCACAGATTCCGGCCACAATAAATTGCGGGTCGCCCCGAATGTCCATTTGATTGTGAGGCGATTTTAAATTGGTTTGCAGGCGGTAGATTTTGAAACGTTTTTTTTTTCAACTTTTTGTTGCAACCATTTGAATCCGAATTCGAACTCGATTGGCGATTTATTTAGGCAAATAAACAAATGGCATGTGCACAGTGTTAATTTATCAAGTTGGCTGCCGGGACCATTGAAATTAAGTGCGAGAAAATCACTTTGGAAACGGCGGAATTTTGCGGCTCCTGTCTATGGGCATATTTATGGCCTGGCTGCCCATTTTGTCAGCTGCAACTGCCTGCCATATATCAGCTGTACATATCTTATTATTTTCAGAGCGGTTAATGTATTATTGGCTATGCATTTGGCGGTGACCCAGCCGACATTAACAATGCCACAGCATTTTTCCACTCGATAACGCAATTCAAAAGACTTAGGCAACGAACTTGAAATCAATATTTCAATAACAGCTTGAGAACTATACAAATAAAACAAGTTGTGACTAAAATTTTAATAAATTTGAAAACATATTTACAGCTACTTTGGTTATTATGGCTATCCAGATTTTCTCTGAGTCTTATAAATGCTTTGCCAATCGAAATATTCTGCAAGGCAATTTCCATATAAATAGAAACTTTATTGATTTACTGACGCACATAACCTTTTTATCTTGGTTAAAGTAATTTGATGCAGAACCCCATATCGAATTTCATTAACAAATCTACAAAAAAGAGATAAGAGACTAGCTCCCATTAAGCAGCGGTACAAAGCCAAAAGATGTAAATACTATTTTGCCAAAGGTTACTGTGCAAATGCTAAACAACAACAAAAAATAAACAAGAAAACTTTCCAGCCGCGGTTGGAGTATCAATGGCAACCGCAGGCTGATAAAATGCATACAAAAGGTTTTTGGTCGGCAATTCAATTGCAATATTTTTGTTGCCTGCCTTTTCAATTTAAAGGCAGTTTTATGTGATTGCGACAGCGATGACACCTAAACAAAAGTTTTTCGCTGCTGGCTGTCATAACTAACGGAATCCATTAAACCGAAAAAGTCTAGCAACTAAACTCTCGCTGATAAGTTATATGCTAGTATATCTCTATCTTTCAGCTAAATGCCGGCAATTGTTTCATAACCGTTGCCTGACCCAAGCCCGAAATACAGATAACCTAAATCGCTGGTCAGCGAATCTCTCGACGACACTGAGAAACTATTTTGCTGATGAAATGAAATTTGTCATTCTGTTTTGTCAGCGTGTGCGGCAAAGAAATGGGCAAAACTTAATTGTCTTAGAATTCTGCGCATTTGGTTAGAAAAACATGCGCTGGTGTTTTTCTGTTTGTGTGTATGTTTAGATGACAACAGTTTTTCCAAAGTTACGCAGTTTTATCGCACGAAATGCCAACGGTTTTTACTTAGCATCCGTTGTCGAACTGGAAGATGACATTGCGATTCTGTATTCGCAACACAAGACATTCACCCATGGCCAAAGTCAAAGTCGACAACAGAGTCGAATGCCGAATGCATTCTGCAGCTTTCTCTATATAATAACAACAGCAACAATAACAACAAGAACAACAAGAATCACAGCCCAAACACTGACCATTTGTGTTATGCGGCTGATCTTCAATCCCGTCTTGTTGTTGCCGGTTGCCTGCTGCCTGCTGCCTGTATGGTCAGATCCTACTCATCGTCTATTTGACGCACGTACGGTCCATGTCAGTCCAATTTGCTGACATGATTATGATTTTGCAGCCAACCAAACCGAACAACCAAACAGCCAAACAACCAAGTCAGGAGCCAAAGATGCCGATGTGACTGCTGCTTCAGGCTGTCGTCAAGTGAATGGCTATAACCAATTCCATATGTTCGAGACGAATTGCGAGAGTAGCGCGCAAAATTTTTGGATTACATATGTAGATCATCTTTAGTAATAGGATTTTTATTGAGTACCATCACTTATGAACATAATTTAAAGCACTTACAACAGTGGACAACATTTTGACTGTACAGACAAGCTATGAACTGTTAAGGAATTAATTGAATGGAATGAATTTCCTAGGTGTATAATAATAATTTAAGAAAATGTGGTTTCTGCTTTTAAATAAGATAGCTTCAATCTAAGATTATCGTTTGCTTTAGTACTCGTATACACATAATAATCAAACCTAAGCTTTCAGGTACTCAGGGTACTGTAATACAACATCACAAGTAGACTCTCATCGAATGATAATTCATATTCTTATTAATCATAATTTTTAAAGATTATTTTAAGTATTTTCATTATTCCTACGATTTGGATAAATAGTTACCTAATTGGAGTAAATAGCATAAATTAATCTGCAAATTAAATTTACTTAAGATTTTAAGATATTCAAGAAATTGAAGTCGGCATGCCATAGCAAACTGCATACTACATTACTTATGCAATTTATCTTTATTTGCACTTACAAGCAAATAACTTAGGAAACCCCCCAAGGCAACCAGGAATGGAGAATTCTGAAATACTTCTGACTTAGCGGCCACATGCTGTTTGGTTTGTTTGGTTTAGCGCAAATTTGTTGCCGACAATGTTAGGCAAGTTGTTGCTGCTGTTGTTGTTGCTGGCTAAAAATGTTTGAATCATTTTCAAGCAGCGATAAACCGCATTGCCAAGTGCGACAGGCGGAAGTCGCTGTCACATGTGCCGCTGACATGGGCGTCGACATAGTTGCATTTATTAATGCAAATACTTATTCCATTTGGCCATAGCCAAAGCAAAGTTCAACTTTATGAAAATTTGTAACTGTTCCACGGTCGACTTGAAAAATGAAAAATGCAAAAGCTTCTGAGTCTAACGTTAGCAGCCATGTCTTCGGTTCGTCAACGACCAAATGTTTTAGAAGCGAAGGCCGTCAAGAAAACTTGGCAGTGACACGATAGCTCAGCTGCAGTCAACGTCGTGCCGCACTCTCTGAAATTTACTCTTAAATTACTCTCTTAGATCTTGCTCTTAGATCTTTCCACAAGATAATTCTGTACATTTGTAATGGAGAGCTTTGTTTCTTTGTTTTATGATCGGAAGCAATAAAATGCAATTATAACAGTCGAGCTAAATGATTTTCTAATGCGATACCATTGCATGCATCTTCCTCTCTTGCTTTTAAGAATTGAGATGCGTAATCGTCAATTTTCAAGTCTGGAAGAAGGCAGTTGCATTGATCGAGCAAAGAGACAGCTAAAGAGCTGATCAAAAGAGACGGTCTTCACTCTATCTCTTTATCGGCGAGCTAAAAAAGAACATTGCAGCTTTCTTATGACCAAAGCTGTAACCACAACTGCAACAGCAACAGCAGCAACAGCAACTGTGATGATCATTAACCCAAACGCACGCCTAATTAAATGCGAGATAACAAATCGGAGCTAAGCAAAGCTATGAATGAGGCCACCGATTGTCGCATGGAAGGAGGATAAGCAGGAGATGCTGAAAGAGAAGAAGTGGAAAGGGTGTTGAAGTCATCTTCATGCAGCTTACGCAACAGTCGAACAGTCAAACAAAACTTATGCCTCAACGAAAGCCCCAAGTCAGTTGGTTGCACGTGTATCAAATCTGATTGAAACTGTATGTCACTCTAAGCAGACTTACAAACACACCACACACAGACACACAGACACGCGTTCACACAACACTCACACTCTTACATAGACACAGGCTGATGATGCAATTAAATATTATCGAAGACTCTCAACGAAAGCACAGCGAACTGCACTCGTCGCACTTTTTCCACCCAATTTCTCATGCAATTCAGTTACACTTGCAATTGCATTGCATTCAGTTACTATATAGTTACTGTTACTTCCATTCGGGCAAGCAACAAACAACTCTTCGAATCGAAGCGACCGATTCTGTGGCGATAAATCGACGACGTCATCAGCTTTTGTCGCTTTTGTGCCTGATAATTGACGCCTCAACTGAATTATACAATTTGTTCAACAATAAGCGATGAATCTGATAAAGCAATTATATAAATTTAGTCTTTCGGAAAAGCGTTTTGGTAGCAGGAAGTCTTCAATTGCCATCCGTTTCGCTTGCCATGTGAATGAAAATTCTGCGAGTTCTGTTGCTGTTACGCTTCTGATTTCTGCTGATTTCTAGGCAGATTGATTAAGCAATAAAAACCCAGCAAGCCCAGACACGAGGCAACCTCGTCTTCTTGTTCATTCGTGATTGAGTAATTGTGGATGTTTTTGCAAAAGATGTGCTCTAATTGTAATCTTTAAAGCTGATCGGTACCAAAAATTGTGTTGTTCCCAAAAATTAATTAAATCTGTCTGCTCACAAATATTTGCTGAATTATGTTGGATTTAGATAAAGAATCGCAGTTCTCAGTTCCCATGTTACTCTTGGGTCAATTGAAGAGTTTCTTGCTCTTTCTTATCTTATCTGTGTGGTTTTCAACCGTTATGAGGAAGTCAATAAGTCATTTCAATAGGGGCCAACTAAAATAGCCAGCTTTTGCTTTTGGTGTCACATCGATATTCAAATATTTGTTGACAATCCAAAGCTCGGGAACTGTGCCAAGCTCACCGTTGAGAGTGACTACAATAACAACATCTATTCGGAGTTCATTTGTTGAGCAAACATAGCCTAAAAACCCTCCTGAAATAGATTTGTGTATCTCTGTTCTCGGTCTGATTTGACCAAATTGAGTGACATGCAAATTTCCTTTCGATTTTCTCACATTCTTCGCTGCTTTCTTGCTGATTGAGATGCCCCCGAGAAGGTCGGTCAGGAAAAGAGTGAGGAAGAGGGGCGTCTGAAGGAGGGAGGAGTTGTTGCAGGTTGTCGACTGTTTATATTTCCGGCAATCAATCGACTCGAGTCAAACTCTCGTTCATTGTTGCATTGTTGTTTGTAAATTGATCGACTTTGTCCGTCTGTTTGTTTGTTTGCTTGTCTGTTCTTCACTTCAGGCTCCATTTCTGGATGGTTGCTGTTGTTGTTCATTAGATGTGGATCGACACACACAGACGACACTCGATATGTGCTCGATACTTTCGCTTGGAATGCAACGGGAGAAAGGAATACTGAGAATTCGCAAAAGAAGATTTACCCTCAATGGATGCGTTTTCGGATTTTGGGACACATCCGCAGGGAATCTCCGACTCGGAATCGACGCCTAATTGCTGATAAGAATCGCACATGTGAATGAAAGTTGCCATCAGAGGCGCCAGCTGAGTTGAAAGTGCAGCGCAGACTCGACCCACATCCAAAGAAAAGGGAAATAAAATCGAAAGACTGAGGCGACGAACTTGATTGCTTCAACTGGATCTAGAACTGTAGCAACCTTTCTCTTGATTGCACCGCATTTGATTTGTTTTATTTCGCTTTTTGATGGGGCTCCCCACCACCGTTCCCCTCCAGGGCCACATTACTAATTGCAGCTATGGCACTTCTTCGATTCAGCTTTCCATGCAGAAACAAAAACTCATTCTACCAGAAGGCAACAAGAATTTTCACTCTTAATAAGTTTCTCGTTTGGTGTGTGCCACTGACTGACTGACTATCCGTCGTCAACGCCTGCCTTGTGGTCTATTCTTAACTTCCCTGCCGTCAACATAAAACTGTCAACGAGCGCTTAACCCAGTTAACGCCCTTAACCAAAGACACCAATGACACCAAAGACGACTATGCCCAGCGACAACACTCAGCTCGCAATTCTCGATCTGTTCGACGCGAGCTCCGCAGAAATAAGCCCAACTCAGAACAACAAATGCGCAAGGTGTAAAAACCACGGAGTCTAGCCTGGCAACAACACATGAGCAATGAGCAATGAGTAATAAGCAAAGAGCAGATAAGAAAGGCCACAAACCAATATACCAGTAAGGTGCACTCGCGCAGCTGCTGAAGCTGAGCGATGGCCCCACCTCAGTGAAAAGAGGAACGAAGAAGGAAGAACGAGGAGAGACGATGCGGAGGTGTTGGCTGCGGCCAGCGGATATTGGAGCTGTTCGCGGGGAAGAGGGAGAGAAGATCGCAGATTGACCGATGTCTGGCTGCAACAACGTTCGCAGAAAGGAATTCTGAGTTGAGCGGTGAAAGTAGTCATCTCCATCTCCATCTGCAACCATCTGCAACCCCATCGCAAGCTTCAACTCCAGCTATAGCTCCATGTTCATTTGAAGACACGACAACGGCAGCGACTTGTTAAGATTCTGGTCCCAATAATGACACTTAAGCGATGCAGTTTTTTCGTAATATGAATTTTCCTGTTTGTTACCTGCCCGCTGGTTCGTTGGAGAATCGCCAGAAGAGCGTCCCGCCATCAATTAGAACCGGGATCGGGGAGTGGAGTGGAGCCACCTGAGCTGCAACTCAATCACCAGCCAACGGCCATCACCAGCTTCTGCCTGCTCTTCTAATTGCTGTTGTTTTTTGCTGTGGTTCTTCTTGTTTATAGTCAGTCCGGTTTAATAGGAACCTTATGAGTTATGGGTCCACAGAGGTGTCATATGAAATCGATTGGGTCGCTCGTTCCTTATGTGGATAAAGTAGAAAGCTTCTCTCTCTCCTTCTAGGGTGCGGCTTTCATTCATAACTGCATGGAAACATGCAAATTGGCACTCATCCTCATTAGTTCGTTGATCTTCCTGGTCATCGTTTAATTCCGGACATAAATTCGCAAATTGGTGCCAATGCATTCTGGCAGCATCTGATATGATGATGCAATCTCCCTTGCATACAATCTCTTTCTCTTCATATTTTATATTTGCCAACAGAGACCCCGTTGTTAGGGAGGAATCCAAATGGTTCTACAGGAGGAGGGACAGGGATAAATCAAGCAGTGTTTGCTTTGGGCGTTTCCAGTTCTCTCGGTCGACAACGCGACGATTCCTCTGCTTTAACCACAACCTGAGCGCAAAATGCAGTTGTCTTCTTTCTCGTGTAAGGGGGGCGTGGATGCAAATAATGCTGCCGCCAGGTGGAGAAGTCTTTTACGAGCAGGCTTAAGGCTTGCCTCATGCCACACAAAGCAATCAAGTAACTGTCAATAGTGGAAACACCCGTTTCTGGTCATGTGTTGCTCCATTTATATGCAGCTTTGTCCCATTGCAACCAAATGCGACCTTGAATCCCACACAAATCCTAATGAGCTGCTCCATCTTAAATTGCCGATGAGCCATCTCATAAATTGAGGTAAAAAGATAGTAATCCTGTGATACTTTAGAGAGAGAACTAATCGCCCTAGTTAACGAAAAGTTGTTCAGGTGTTAACACGTTCTTCCCTTCGATTCGGTATCAATTTGAGCCTAATCAAGAATCTGCTCCAATTTGCTGCAACATAAAAGAGGTATTATCTTCTACAATTTATGTTCGCCTCGCGTTCAACATGCAGCAAAAGAAGTACGTGGAAGACAAAGCGAATATAACTAACCCATTGGAAAACTATTGCACTTCACTAATTGATTTATGCTCAAATGGTATATGAGATAAAGTACGTCTGAAGAACTCTTTAGCCATCAAAATGGTAATTGGTAATTGCAGCGAGACAAGGCGTGGCGAGGGGAACTCCTTGGACTCCATGTGGGTGCAGCCTTCATGAAGAGCAGCTATAAAATGGTCAGGCAACATGACGTGGAACATTGCAACATGGCAACTACAACTACAACTCAGCTGAGCTGAGCTGAACTGGAAGAAAAACATCTAGAATGGAACAAGTTCTATAGTAGTTCCCACAGGAAGTGTTCGCTGCTGAACGCATACCAAAAATGGCTCCCCGAGGACAAGACAGCAACCTCGGACGGACCACAAAGACTGACCAAAGCCCAAAGACCAAAACCCGAAAACGATCACGATTATGATGATCATTTCGGCGATTATGGCTGCGACAGTGCCAGCTCCTACACGGTGGCAATGTCCAAAAACACAGACCACATCCCACATCCAACAGTTTATTTTAGTGCATGCCTGAAGAACATTTCTCGAATCCAGCTCGGACTCTGAGTCGGAGTCTCTGAGTACGATTCTCAGTCGGTGGCGATCAGTGGCGATCGAAGTGGGATCGTAGCTGGCTTGGCATTAGCAATTGTTGTATATTGTTTCTGCATTGTAACTGTCACCTGGTGGCACAAGTTGGCAAAGCTGCCAGAAATAATAGAAATTATATGAAATGGTCATTTGGGGAGTGTGTTTCTGCTGCAGCATCTGCTTCTGCTGCTTATTCTGAGTCAGACTCAGCTTCGACTTCCGCATTGGGTTTATTTCTATCTGCCGGGACAATGGGCCATTTGAAGCAATCGGGCAACAGCCACATAGTAAACAGGAATGTCGCCGGTTATGACTGGGATGCAATCTCCCGCGCCTCCCGATGCCTAATTTGGCTAGTTATTACAACATTTCGTTAAATTCTGCACACATTAACACCTCCCTCATTGCAGAACTTCTTCGACTTCTATTTGAGATGATGGGCACGTGCCAAGTTCATTTTTCCATTCTGTTTCATTCTACACGCTGAAGTGAGGACAGGACGGAGGAGAAGATGCAGAAGTAGAGGAAGGAGAAGATATCTTCTATGCTATGATGGATCACTGAGGATGACACGACACTTAATAGTCGCTTTGTTGTTGCTGTTTCTCCTGTTGTTGTACACACTTGTACACAGCTCTGCCAGCTGTTCGTGCCCTGCAATTTAAGAGAAGAGTTCGAGTATTTAATGCCTTGGCAACTTGCAACTTGAGGCAACTTGAGGCTTGCGACTGATTTATGACAGCGCGAAAGATTCCACCGAGGATCGCTGGAGAGCACTACATAGACGCATCCGAGGGCAATTTGGCACCACCAACTGCCAACTGCCAACTGCCAACTACCAACAGACCAAAGACGGGCGTGGCGCTGATGCTGATGCTGATGCAAAGGTTCAGGTTGAGGCTGAAGCTGAAGCTGAGATGGAGGCTGGAGACGAGGCCTATTACGTGATGATGTAATAATTCTTCAAGACGATGGCATTTTTATTGCGGAAAATGTTGCATAAATCAAGGCAGCAATAAAACGGAGCCCCCGTCGATCGCCCCGATCCAAACAGGATGCTCCGAATACTAAAGACTAGTTCATTCCCATTCAGCGCCAATAATTTGCACCAGCAAAAGCGACTCCGACTCTCTTTCAAAGGTCTTAGAAATGTTTGCGAATTCGACGACGTCATGCGGTACAATGGGAATAGCGGCATAATTTGGAGTAGTAGTTAAGTGTATAAAGCTCATTTCGAGCCTGCTCCAATCAACTGTTGAGCCACGAGAGATAATCAGCAACTTGCTGCGTCAACACTGTTGCATCAACTCTCAACGGCCCACGCGATCCTCGAGTTAGCTTCGCACATTAGCAAGCAAACAGCTCTCTAAGATCGCAGCGGCAGATGCACCACAGGCGTGAAAGATGAGATGAGACGAGATGAGCGATGCGCGATGAGAGATGAAAGCGTCTGCAAGGTTTGCGAACGTGTTTGTCACTGCAAATTGGAAGGCGGGAAGTGGGGGAGCCTACGCAAAGCGGATATCATCAAAGGAAGACGATCATAAAAGGACTTTGGTCAGATATATATACTATCCTCTCTAATGAGTTGTCTCAACGTTGAGGATCTAACGAGGGAATGGAAAACGATTTCAATATTGATTTACAGTCAGTCAGTCTGTTTTATGGATCAGTGGGTTGAGAATCAGAACTGTTAATCGTAATACAAGTATTGATTGCTAAGAATGTTCTCTGGTCTGTAATGATCATACTGATCATTATCACTACAAATGTGACATGATGACAATAATCATTTATTATGGAGTCGATCATTAATCTCTAAAGACTGTCTTTATACACTTGAATATTATGTTATACACAATAATGTTTTGGTATCGTGTCACATAATATTATTGTTATTACAGAGTTTCATTTCTAATTTGGTTGATCCAACAACCCGAAACGTGTTGCAGTAGTTTGTTTGTCACGCTTTGTTGTTCTGTTGACTGGGTGACTAGGAGGAGAAGAGGAGGAAGAAGAAGAAGAAGAAGAGTACCCAACACCTCGTAAATAGGCCACTGACTGACGTGATTACAATGTCAAAGTGACCCCGCAACAGAGAGGGGAGAGTGTTGTGTAACTCATTCTCTTTATTTATTATACCCAATATAATTAATTTAATTTCAGTTCCAAGTTCTGTTCTGCTTGTGGGCGTGGCACTTGCCCGAAAGTGTATCAAAGCGTGAGCCACGAAAGATCTTAAAGAGAGAGAATTCGGCATTTGGCATTTGCATTTTCATTTCCTTCACTCAGAACTCAGGGCTCAGAGCTCAGAGCATTGCGTGATTCGGCAAAAGATTCTTAAAATTTCGAACACCTTTTTGGGTGTCCAGCGTGGTTTGTTTTTTTTTTTGTCTGATCGGAAAGGGCACGATATGGAATGGGGCGTGGAGGGGTGGGGGAGGGTAGATATCCAAAATGTACAAACAAAGCCACACAAAGTCAGAGAGCAAATTATTATGCAGGCAAAGCAGCTGAGGGAAACTGAGGGAAACTGCTTTTTGATGTTCGGTAATTGGCGGTTTGGCAGCACGCGAGGCGGCCCCAACAACAACTGGACTATGAGCTAACTGTGAGCAACTAGGGATAGGAGAAAGGGAGGGATGCAACGGAACGGGATGGGACGTTAGGTAACCAAGAGGCAGAGTCTATTCTTCCGATTGCCGGCGCTCAAACCTCCAAATGGTAACGAGACAGCGGATTTCGGCGTGACGCGCTTTTCGATTGCAGAGGGGATTCCGACCAAGTCTGAATCCAAGTCTGAGACTTTTCTGGTCCAAGTTCGAATGTCGCTGTTTCTGTTGTTGTTGTCGTCGTCGTTGTTGCTGTCTGCTCATTTCATAATAATTGGCAGCTTACAAATGTTCTTTTGGTTTTGATTTTGCTTCCATTTCCACTTACAATGTCCCCCAACTGAACTGACGCGGTTTTCTTCAAGGGGAGGGGGCGAAGACGCGAAGACGAGGCGACGAGGCGAGGTTAGCGCATAGCGGTACTTTGTTCTGTTGAACTTATGAACATCGTCTGGCAAACGGAACTGCTGCAACATTTTTGCGGCGAATCTTTTGGTGTTGGGTTAGGAAGCATTCCGAATTCAGAACAGGCATCCGCCACAAATAAAGTCGGCACTTTACAGGCGTGAACATTAATTAGACAACCCAAGAGCAGAGCGATCACAGTCTGAGCAGAGGTTGGACAGGAGCAACAATTACACAATAAATAAAACACCAACAAACCGGGTTGGACATTTCTCTAGCAGCACACTCACACGACTAATGAGCAAACATGCTGCTCTTCTTCCCCATTTCCCCATCTCCGCCTTTGCCCATTTGCTTACACAGTCTCCACCCTCACTTGGAGCATTTTCGAAGCGTTGTCGGGGCGGAGTTGTTTGCGCTTTGTCCGCCAACCGCCAACCGACCACCGCCAACAGATGCCAGATTAGCATTTAAATTGTAGTTACATTTGGCCAAAGTCAAGCACAAACTAACTCAAGCCCAGCGCAAACTGTAGATTATTTTTCATTCCACTTAATTTTGTTTTACCTTATTTTTTGTGTGCGGTTTTCTTGGCGTTGCATTTTCCCGCCCTCTTCTTTTTTGGCGCTGTTCAAAGCAAACGTTTACCAAATGGAATTGTTGTCTTTGTTCTGTTTGGATCGGTTCGGTTCTATTCCGTTGTTGTAGGAGCTGGAATTCCCAACTTCCACCCATCACCCTCCTCTCAAGCTACTCCCCACCCTGACATTCAAGCACTTCAGCTGATGTTATCACGGCCTCGCCTCGGGCAGAAGCTTTCCTCAGAGTTTCTTGTATTTGTTGTTGTTGTTGTTGCTGCTGTACCAAGCTAGCAATTTCAATATCAAAACTCGCCTGGCCTTTGGTCCGGTGCGGAAAGCACAGAGCCACAGAACCACAGACCCACAGTCTGAAGCGGTCCGCTCAGGTGAGTCCAGCAAACGGTAAACCGCCAACGCCTTCCTTGGCATATCAGGCAGCCCCAACAGCTCCCTTGCCATTTGTTCTAACATTTTAATCAAAATTAATTAAAAGCAAACCCAAACTGGCCCATTTTCAATTCCCCAGGACAACAAATTGACATATTTATCTTTGCCTCTCCTCTACTGAGCAAACTCTGTTAGTTGACGAACTGAAAAATAGGTAGAACAAATAGAGTGATGATAAATTGCGAAACATTTTCAAAAAGACGTCAAAAGTGTGGCAGCCCAGCGGCGAGACCGGCAGTTGGACACAATCCCCTCTCTTCTTCAGGTCTATCATTATTCCGAGACGCTGCACAGTCCGAATAATTTTCAGTCGTCCAAGTTGTAGTTGTAGTCTTAGTCTCGGAGACTCGGATGGAAGTACCGTAAGCGTAGGTGGGTTGATGAGCTCTGCTGCCGTTTTCGTGGATCGCTCGTTGGGGCAGTTTGTTTCGCTTCTCCTCACGTCAGCAACAGACAGACATACTGCTGGACAGAATGCCCCTTCTTGGCCAGGGCCGCTAATTAATTGCGTGCTTTGACTCGGTCACACTCCAAGCGCAGAGGAGACTTCAAAGACAGAGGGTGCTGACCTGGAGGGTCTCGGATTGGGTTTGGCAAGCGTCTCAGTTGTTGCTCTGATTGACAGGAAATTGTTACGAAGCCAACCAATCGGCATCTAACTGTTGAATAGAGTTTCGCCCTCTTCTTGTACGATATTTTTAGCCAGCATACTTCGATTAAGATTAAGAGTTCGCATTTTGACAACAAAGTTTGTTTGCTTGTTGGCTTGGATGGGTTCAATGGCATCCATCCGAGCTGAGTTTCCCGTTTTGAATGCTGTTGACCCGTAGATTGGTGCATATCTTGAGTCCAATCGAAAGTTTCCTTGCCTCCGGAGTCACTCTGCAAATGCAAATGTTTTGTGTCCAATCATCTGACACTCGAGACATGCGAGAGTGTATGCAGAATCCGAGAAAATCAAATCGAGTCTAACTCTCACTACAACACTCATCTGTGAATTAGGTGGGGGAGGACTAAGAAGTGAGGATTGTGGATAGTGCAGATGCCAGTGATAGCACTCGAGACCATGTCGACTAATTGCAGTTATAATATCAAAGTCCACAAAACGCCTAACGCCTCGGCTCGCATTGCCTCGCCTCGACTCGATTCAACTGGAGTCTCAAGTGGAGAAGGCCACAGCACGAGATCCAAAACCGAATCGAGCCAAGAAATGTGAAACACACGCAAGCTCAGTGTCGGATGGTCAAGTGCCACTTGTGCGTCCACCACAACAAATGGACCGGACCGGACCGGACCGAACGGGACGGGAAGGGACCGAAGTAGACTAGACCGGGTGTCAGGATAATTTGCAGGCAACGCCGACGCGACGCCACGCAAATGATCCGCAAGAAATGATGGGGGGATCTTAATGAACTTTCTCGCTTTTGGGACGAATTTGCAGTATCGCAGTGCGATATGTTTGGTCTCGTACTTCAGGTGGTTCTGCTGGCGGGAAAGACTCGAAAGTCGACCAAGAAACTGCATCGGAGAAACAATTATGCAGAATTTGGGTCATCTCTCGAGCATCTAAGACGGTGAGTTGTGTAGGCATTGGAGGGGGGCAATTGTTTGTATTTATATTCATTTTGCGGTTGTAGATGGGATCTCAGTTTTTCTCAGCAGAGACAAACAACCACGAACGAGTTGCGGAGGGGTCAGAATAATTGCGAATTAAATTCAGATTTCATTTATGATTCTGCTTCGTATTCTGATTTCAGAATCTTCGTGTGGGACTGGAAAATTTGGTGAGTTCGGTTCATTTTAAACGGCATTTCAGATAAGATTGTTGTTATTGTCTGTGTGGCTTTCGTGGCTCTGGAAGTGGGCAACAAATGACAAGCGGGACACTCATCACGATCCAAGGAATATTCGGTGGCACTAATAAGGCACCGTCGTGCTCATCATCAGCATCTCCGTTACCCTCACGACAACGTAACGTTCTGAATCAGGTTGCAGTTCTTCATTAATACCTCCCCTCTTCTCATCGTTGTCATCATCATCAGCTACTTTATCAACTAATTGTTCATGCTTATGGTATTTATCGACTTTGACTTTTTGCTGATTTTGTGATTCCTGTGGGTGTGCCTCTTCTGATCTACCATCAATGATCAGTGTTCATCTCGTGTCGTTCTTATCTGCTTCTCAAATGCCAAACAAGGTTAAGTCGTTCACTTCTCATGCGCGTGACCATTGTCAGTGAGGATGCTTCCTCCACCTCTATGTTCCTTTCTCTCTGACTCCAATGGCAATTATTGTCATCTGTTTCCCAAGCACTGTTAGATGGGGCATTATAATGCTCATACATATGACAAATGGCCTGCCAAAGAGAAATGTGAAGGAAGAGTCTTAATTCCAAGCTGGAGAAATCTCTGTTAGCCTCGCTTTACTCGCACCTAATTGCCCACTCATCGAGAGAGGAAGGTAACAGACACTCTTTCTCTTTGATTTAAGTACCACAAGTGAGGAGCATCCTATACTGCTTAACTTTGTGTAAAACGCATTTCGACACGCTCCTGTGGACCACCTAGGTAGATTTGATTAAAGGGGGAATTCCAAAAACATTCCACATTCAGCCGTAAATTTGCGTTAAGCAAATCATTAGGCACATTGTGCCTTATAAGCCTCCAACTGGCAGGCAGCTCCAGATCTGTCCTTCTTACCTTCCTCCCCCCATCTCACCTAGCACTCCTTTCCGTTAAGGAGTGCGTGAGCTCTTTGCTCGCTGCCAATGCGACGCCCATGTCCGATTGGTTGTCATTGATACCGTCCAGCACTTGGATAGTCTCCAGTTATCCAGTTCGTTAGATGCTGCCTCACCTACTTTTCGCAACAATGTCACAGATCTCCCAACTTGGCCCCTTGTGCGTACTCCCTCCCTTCCTCAATCCACTCTCTTAGTTACTGTGGTTTCAAATTTCCAATTTCCAATTTCTTTGCCTGTCGTCGCCTACAAGCATTGTTGTTGACGTCGTGTTACTGTTGCTGTTGCTGTTGCTACTGCTGTTGAGATCTTGAGCTGTTGAGAGCTGTTGTCCTGTTGCCAGATCTCTGCCCACGCCCATTAGAGCCAAGAGACAAAGCTGCCAACATTGTTTTGTTAGCATTTGGCCACAATGCGTTTGAATTACAAGCCCGAATTTTATTGGGTTGCTCTGATCTGTTTTCTTCCCTTTCGCGTCTCGTAATTCTGGCAAGGGAAAGTGTTGAAAATTGGTCGACAAAGTAGTTGCTATTTCAGTCCGATGCAAAGATCCTTCTGAGTAGCCAAGTCTGAGTGTGGGGCACACACATTTGCATTTCTTATTTACTCGAGAGATGCTCAATTAAAAGACCAAAAACTCGAAGCAACAACAACAGCAACGGGAATGACAACAGCAACTGTTGCTGTTGCTGTTCTTGGTGCCCATGTTCCACTTGACTTTAATTGGATTTTGTATATTTTTGGGCACATTTCGGGGCCCGCAATTGCAACTGCAACTGAAACTGGCGACGGCTCGCGGAATGCGACACGACACACGATGACAAATGTTGATATTCAAATGACACCATTGGGGGCGCTAGATGTAGATGCGGGTGATGCTGGAGGGGAGTAGCGGGCGGCACTTGTTGCACTTTTGTCACAGCGCTTGGCCAAAGGTAAAGTCAAGAGCAGCTTCAGCTTCAGCTTCAGCTTCGATTCGAACGACACCCGCAACTGGCATTCCAATCGATTGTTGGCCAACTTGCTGTGGATGCCTGTGGTCGACAAGAGAGTCGTGGTTGGGTGAGAAAAGTAAACCGTTTGAGCTGTGTTTGAGTTGAAGCTGTTTGTGTTGTTGTTGCCGTTGAGTTGCCGTTTCTCTTGCAATAGGCTCAATCTTCTCCTTTAACCGCCAACAGGCAGCAGCAGATGTTTGAAATGTTTGCGCGACTTTGCCAACGTTCCAATGTCTTTTTCCTCTACACCTACTCCTCCTACTCCTACTTACCATCTTCTCTTCTCTTCTCCTCGACGGCTTCTTTACTGTCTCCCATTGAGTTGGGTAACAAATGTCCACGGCACCTGTCAGCAGATGCGAATGCGTATTTCAATGAAACAGACAAACACTTCTGCTACCGTTAAATAGAAGACAGAATAAATATCAATAGTATATTCTACTACTGCTATTTTCCTGCCTTCTAATACAATTAGCAACGAGAACGCGAGCGCGAAACAGAGGGTATTGAAATAATTGGAAGACTTTAGTCAGTATGTCAGTGGGTGAATATATTCCCAGAAATTGGGTTAAAATTCCAATTTCCATAATATTAGCAACGTTTTCATTGGAGGAACAGCTGCCGCCTTAGAAAGTGCATTTCCATATACACCGCATCTCGGGATTGTCTAAACCACTAAATTTACTCCACAACAAAGTTTGCTCACGTTTTCGCTTATCTGCGAGGGAGGAGAAACTAAGAAAGACAAAGAGAAAGAGAATGAGAAAGAGAAAGAGAGAGAAGAGAACTCGCTTTGGAATTCCTTGCAACGAGAAATGTGTCAATAATTAATTGTATTCAATTAAAACACGTTTGCCCGCCTTTAAGCCTGATCTCAATCCCAGTTGAGTTAATTAAGATGCATCCGTGTCGCTGACGGGTAACGAGGGAGGTCAGAAACCGAGGAACTGCCTACACTCGATCCAATTTAAAGTCATGTTATGTACCTTAGTGTGTTCCTCTTCCTCGTATTCGAGCCCTTGGATATGGATCTACAGAAGTCTCATTTGCTGCAGTTGGTTGGCAGTTGGCAGTTGGCAATTGGCAATTGGCAGTTGTGTAAACGGTTTTTGGGTAAAAGTGCAACTAAACATCAATTAGCCCAATTCCCAGGCCGTTGCCACTTTGGCTTTTTAGTTGCCCCACACTGACTCAGTAGTCGGTTTCTGTTTCCACTTCGCTTCCACTTTCATGTTGCATGTGGCTCACGTTGCATTTTGGCAACGTTTTCAGATGCCTATTGCCTTTTGCCTACTGCCTGTTTGCCAGTTGCCCTTGCCATGAGTCTAAAGTCTCTGATTAGAGCCTCTCGTCTTCACACAAGAGTGAAACTCATTGCAATTTTCATTTTATTTATTTGCGTCGCAGCCAGTTCACTGCCAGTTGGCAACTGCTGTTCGCTGTTCGCTCGATTCTCTGTCCCAGGGCCTTTCCCATATTATTTCATTGTTCGCCAATAAATATGTTCCACATGTTCTCAGTGGTCAGTCAGTCAGCGCATGTGATTGTGGTCATCTGGTCATCTGGTCATCTGGTCGTCTACTCATTCAACTCTGTCTCACGTGCCATCGAGAGTGCGTTTTCACTTTGCAGCGAGCTCTTGCAACGCACAACTCACAACTCGCAGCTCGAAAGTGATTCTAATCACATGAATTTAATGAAATAATGGCAATCGAAGAGGAGAATGTCTGCAAGCAGTAGAATCTCTATCTCTCTCTGTCCAGAGTTGAACTCTTTGTCGCATTTCCAATGTTGAACATTTCACTCATGCCGAGTGTCAAACAAAAGCGGCTCTCAGGTAAATCAAAATCGGACAGCGACACACATTAAAGGTCTCTCTTGTTCAGTGGCAACAGTGGAAACATCCTTGGCTGCGATGTTCCCATTTCTCACATTCATGTCACGATTTTGACCAGATGAAAGATGAACCACATCAGCATCGAGGATGCATCACTTTGCATGTTAATCGCATCCATTTGATATTGGTCAAATGTGGTGACTGCCATCGCATACATTTAAATCTATTACCATTAACTGTGAACGGGGAACTGAAAGTTCCACAAATCGATATTATTTCACAAATAAATCCGTTCAATTCGAAGATTTTTTTATTTTTTTTTTTATTAAAAGTGAAACCGCTAATAGCCCATAATCGTTCACAGTTCGAAAGAACTTGTGCGGCACGAGCTTCATAGCGAAAGAGTCAAAAGTCGAGAGTATCAGGCATCATTAACACCCTGGAATGTCATTTTGTTTCCCTCCACTTTCGATCCGGACTCTGAGCAAGCTGAAGAGCTGCAGAGGGTTTCCCCTTAAGTTCCAGCTCACTGACTACCAGCCAAGATTCATGCAAATAATCATAAACCTTGTGCGAAACGGCCACAGCTCAAATTGCTTTGGCCTACAATGACCCGCAGTGAAAGATTTTAATTATGGACGAGAACTTTTGCTTTTCTTTTCCTTTTGAGTATTGTCGAATGATTTATGATAAATTTAGCTAAATGATATGTGGCAAACCGAAATTGAGACTATCTCGATTTAAATCGCAATGAAAGGTAATCGATTTAATGCCAGCACCGCAGCAATGAATTTTCTTTTAAGTTCGGGTTTAATTGCAACGCACAAACAATTAAATAAACGAAAGATTTGCTTCCTGCAAGATTAATGATGTGTACAAAAGAATGCTCACAATCAGCTTACACAAATTTGCTAATCTTGCATCTGTGGCTCACAACTGAGAACATCATACAAGCAGAATTTACAATAAAGTTACCTCAGAGAAGGAGACAGAGAAAAAGTCAGAAAAGTGTCGTGAACTTTGGGCCCCGTTGGGAGCTGGCTGACTAGTTGACTGGCTGCCCAATGCTATGAATACCTACGCCGATGCAGCATGACCCAACCAGAGAATCGAGCATCGAGCAGTGAGCAGCGAGCATCAAGTCCCCCAAATCCCGAATCCCGGCAAGCGTCGTTGGCTATCAGTGCTGAGCCATCGTCTAAACAGCAACTGGCAACAACGGGGAACAAGCAACATGCAACAAATGATGGAGAGCACTAACATGACTTGATCCTGCTGCTCCTGTTAGATGCCCCAAACGTTTACTAACACTACTGGCACAATTTCAAAACAACTGGCAGACTGAAAGACAGACAGCAATGCAAGTTCTCCCGTTGCTTTTGCTGTTGTTTTTATTGCTGAGCATTTAAATGGGCGGCAGCCAAAAAGAAATGTTTGCAGCTCAACATTGGTGGCTTAGTTAAGTGTTTTGTGCTTTATGTTGGGTGTAGTTCAAGTTGTAGACGAACTATTTGCAACTGCCTTAAGATGCACACTTTCGATAACACGTTGGCAAATTTATGCAAGTCGCAAAAACCGAAATAAAAATTGTTGTACGGTGGAGATTTTGGCAAAGACAACATTATTTGGAACGGTTGGTGGCGGGCGGGGCAAGGCAAAAACAAAAATGCAAATCGCATTGGGTATGGCCAACGTCTCAAAAGGGCCAATGATGATTTAGCAATTTGTGTATTTTTTCCATTTTGTTTCTTTTTCATTTTTGCAGAAGCAAAGAATTTAATGCGATTTGTTTGCTTCGTGTTTTTTGTAGACGTAACTAAGCGGATTTTAGTAATTGCCAAGCAAGGAATTAAGAATATTTCTTAAGTCGCTTGGACCACCCCAGTGGTGGCTTAACGACAAATCAAATGTCAGGGGGCAGACCAAAATGTCAGCTATTTAAAGATGTACAGTCGGCTTCCCCCCACTCACACACAGATAGCGGTATTTTTATAAAAAGAAGAATAAAAAAATGGAAAATACCAAGGCTTTAATAGCTAGCAACTTGGCGAACAATTTAATTCGTTGACTTTTGGCTATCTGCAAACTAAATACAACCAGTCTGGCAATTAAAGCCTTTTCAATTGCTCTACGACACTCGAATCACTTTTGCGGCTAAGTAGCAAATGTTCTTAAGTGCTCACTAAAAGAACCTCTCTCTGGCTCAGATATACATGTGTATGAATTGCCGATCATCCAATTAGAACTTGCAATATGCTAATTGAATCGGTGACAAGTCATACCACTGAGCAATAAATTTTATTAGCGAAAACTTTGCCAACGGTAGTCATCTATTTAAAGCTCAGTTCGTTGCCGTAAGTCGCAAGATTTCACCAATAAATTCTAGTTGAAATATGGAGCATATATATTCGTACTTGGGTGCATAACAATAAAGTTGCATGCGTAATGAAAATGTTACAGTTTAATGAAGCACAAATTATAAAAACAGTTGCAGAAAGCCGAAAACTAATTAGAGGAGAGTTTTTATTATTATTATTATTATTTTCTTTTTGTATTATTTCGAATTGGATCTATAAACAATATTGTAGCTAACGAGCAGCTGGTAATTTAGTTTTTTAATATGTCTGTTAATCGTCATGTTTATGCAACATATGCAAAACATAATTTATGCAAAGTCAGGTATTCATTTAAATAGCTTAGATGCCTAGTTAAATAACTCGAATACAAAGCAGCTCCCTAAATAATTGAATTTCATACTACACGTGTGCGGCTAAACACGTTTAATATGAAATTCAATTAAAATTAGGTTCCATTGACTTTAAGCTTTACAAAAAGATAATTAAAAAATAAAATTAATACACGTGTAATAGGAAGTTCAATTTAAATTAGCTTCTATTGACTTTTAGATATAGAAAAAGGTAATTAAAAAATAATAATCAAATATTATTCTGCCCAGCGTAAAGTACTAGAGAGTAATTCTTTTAGCATTTGCGCAGAATTTCATTTGAAGAACTCCTAATCGCTTTACACGAGTATTAATTTAAACAAAAAAAAAGAGGTTGTTTTCATGTTTGCCGCCGCTTTGCTAAAACTTCTATGCGGGCTTTTGTCTCCTCATTAGAAACCCACACGGGGTGGTCGCTAAACTTCTTCGAATAGTGGAAAAACATACAAAAGCCACACTCATTAAAATTGCATGAAACGACCGGAAAAAATCGTAAGCCAAGAATATATTCTCAGATAGAGCCCTTTTATTCTAGAATAAACAGCCTTGAATTAAATTTATTGTGTTCATACTCGTATTTCACATTTTCCTTTGAATTTTGAAGAACATTTGTTGGCATTGAGATGGGGTTTCTTCAATTTGCGACTATAAATCATATTTCAAGATTTTCTTATACCAAAATACAAACCACCGTGTGAAGTTGCTTATGGACAATTCGTAACGCTTGTCGAGCACCCAAAAGCAGAAACTCTCTCATGGAGGTGACAAAGTGCTTCGTCTTATTGTCTAGGTTGCCCAGTTTTAGTGAGCCAGTAAAATTTGTGCCATAAATTTGGAGAGTAGGACGAGCTGGAAGAGGCGATCGTTTAAAGTCAGGCAGCTCGGCTATAGATGGCATTGAGTCGATCTTTACTGTCCATCGGGGCAATGAAGTTGCCGTCGTTGTTGTCGTCATTGTTGTTGCTGACGAGACGAGATGCCGCCGTTGCCGTTGTTCAGCGATAAGACTTGAAATATGTATTTGATGATGTTGACAATCGATCAATAGATCTTTAGCGGGTAGCACATAAAGTAAGACAGCCGCTTCATTCTCTTTCTACCTCCCTCTCTACACGTGGACTTGGCCATCAATTTGAAAGGCGGTCGTTCAGTCAGATCAGAATCAATAACAATTTGTTGAATGCCGCTCGAGGCATTGGAGGCCTACTTAAAAGAGTCTGTCTGCTCGAGGTCCCCAAACGGAAGTGAATCTCATAAAAAATGAGTTGCATAAATGACTAAATTAGTGAATGACATACATATGTAATGTTTACAGTTAGCCGATAAAGTAACAATATCAATTAATTCGCTCACTTTTGAAGAACTATGCATACACTTAGATGAAAAAGGGCTACTCTTTCTAACGTCTTGTCCCTTAAATATCAACTACAATTAAAATTACAAATCCTCCAATAAAATCCGAATCTCGTTGCATAGGCTAAGATATTATTTGTTTTGTGTGCAATAATTCTCCCCACTTTTTCGGAGTGTAGAAAGAACATAAGCTGATCCGATGACACTAATGAGCGTCTGCTATAAGCTTTCATTTTCATAATTAAGTTGCATATGTGGGAAAATTGAACAAAAACACTTTCCAACTTTCAATTTTTTAACCGCAACTAAATTCTAGTTTGTCACATAAAAAAAAAAGTTCTGAAATGCTTACGCATAAAATGAGAATATTAGAGTAGGTTGCCGTCAACTTGCTTAACAACTTCAGTTTAAAACTTGTTAGCCATGTAGCTGTTGACCTTCAGTGACTTCTGCTCGTGAATATTAACCAAGGTATGAAAAATGAAAGTTTGCCAAAGTTGGCCCTTTCATTTAGATCTCAATTCATAAATTATGCAATGACAACAAACGACACTTGATACAGTGCCCCATCAAAAGCTTCTAATTTGGGTGGTATGGTATAACAAAGCCTTATGCTAACCGTACAAATGAAAGTTACGCCAACTCTCAAGTTGAAAGTCTTAAAAAGTTTACAATTAGCTCTCTAACCAGCTGCATTCATATTCAAATCGATACGCATTCAAAGTTTTCTGCAGCATTTTATAGCTGGCGGTTAGATTGGACTCTTTTGTTCGAACTCTCACTTTCATGCCCCAATGTGCCAGCATTGAACTCGCCACCAATATGATTAGTTTGTTAACGTTGCTTATGGCAGGTTCAGTTGCACATTTTTTCTCCAGCAACAGCAACAAACAACCGGTGTTAACTTGTTGAAATTATTTTTGTGCTGAAAAGAAAAGCCCAGCACAGACCGCTAGCAAAGAAAAGCCACATGAGTTTTATATTTTATATGATTTATGATAAACTAATTGGAATACATGCTGTCAACTGCCAAGTACTCAGGAGGGACATCTGGCGACCGCTTTCAACTATTTATCTGCACATCTATGAGTTAATCAAGATGCAAGCTCACAACCAGACAACGAGACATCAATTGCATCAATGCAAATGCATTAGATGTTGATTTCCACAGCCGACTATTGACACAAAAATTGCAGGGTATAGGCTAACCGAAATTTGAATACACTTCTTATAGCTGCAGTTTTTTTTTTTGTAATAACTAATCAATTTAAGAAAATATAGAATATAGAATGCAAATTTACACCTTTTCTATTTATACACACAACTATCTAAGATTTATTTTATAGTATATATTAGCTGTAGTATCTCAAACTCGAATATTTAACAGCATAAAAAAATTCCTTCGCTTGAATTTGTAATTACTTGGATAAGTATTGCGATTGTCCACAAGCTGCATAACAGAGCCATAATGCGACCTACACTTGGCAAAACTGCGCAAAAAATAATATGCAGAGTCATGAAGTGCTGCATCCTCAGCGTGCGCGAAGATGAGTTGCACTAGAGAAATTGGCGTAGGCAAAACAAACAGCAGCAGCAGCAACAACAATTTCAACAAGCAGCTAGAAACTACTGTGTTGGCATTGGGGTAAAATCGTGAGTGGCAATGTTCGCACAGTTATGCAAATGAATTTTTGTATTGACAAGAGTGTCACTTGCCGCATGTTGCATAAACAACATTGCACAATAATTTTTGACTAATTGCAAGACAAATTGGTAAAAGCAAAATAAATAAGAGAACTGCATAAAATCAGCCAGGCCTAAACCGGACTGTGTTGTGGCTTTAACCGCTATTCTGTTGAAGGCATCTCTTAATTTTTTTTATTTACCTTTTTTTTTATGGGCGTTTGTAGACTACAAAATTTGCTGGCTACTTTTTCGATTTGAATTATTGAACGTATCGTTGCCTGCGGTCAGAGCTAACTGTGCGCACAGAGCTGCTTGGCAAAATATTATAATCGGCATGCATAAATTCACACACACAGAGACAGGCCGGGGCAGGTTCGCTGCTTGGGTCTCTTATTTGAGCTCGCCGGCTATAAATAGACATGGACTATTGAATTTGGTGCACCAGAAACCCAATTTTCGTATAATACGCAAATAGCTCTAATGGAACGTTTAATTAGCCATAGATTACAGTCTCTTTTCATTAACCCAATTGTGTTTCATGTGAAATTAGGTGAGTTGATACAATAGATTTCATGTGGATAAGAAATGAATCTAAGCAAAAATTCAATAAATTATTTCAAATGATCCCTGTGCAATGCGATATCCATAACTATGTGATACGATACACACATTTCTGTCATCTAACCACCTACATATCTATCTATCCAACTGTATAAACACTTCATTCCAATTTAACTAATTAAAATATATTATTCAATGAAAAGAGAATACTCAACTTAAGTATATAATATAATATGTAATAGCGCAATGTAGAGTACAAAATAAGGCTGAAAGAGTATTTAACATTCACATTGCACACATTTGAGCTTATTCAGTGTAATTAAATTTGTAATAGAATCGGAGTAATTTTGTTTTGGGCATCTCGCCCTAAAGAGTACTGTAAACCTTTGAGTGGACTGGACACCATTAATTAGATATGTATACAATCATTTGAACTTGCTTCCGCTGGCTGATGCACAATTGCTGTCGCTGTTCATGCGATGATCTCTAAGCTGACCTATTTGCTTTCCAAACTGAAATCTGTGGGCGGGCTGTGCCTGTAAATCTGACAATGGTAGCGATCTTGCACCATATAAGTCTCAGCACAAGGTGACAGAGGAGCAAAGTCAGACTTAGATTCCAACCGGCGAACTCGGTACAATTTCCTCTAACTTTTAGCCAAAAAGGAAGATGTCCCCCCAAAACAGTTGGCCAGAAAATATAAAGACAGGCTCGAAATTCAAATGACAAACCAAATGGCATATACCTTAAGAGTCTTCAAAAGAAAACGAGGAGAGGGGAGGAATGTTGGGGACATTTTGGCCACTGGGCGATCTCACCCAAATACGCGACAGCTCAATCAGTTGGCCATGACTGCGTGGCTAGTTGGGATATCGGATATCTGAGGATGCATTTTCGCCAATTTGATTTATGGGCTCCGATTTTTCTTCTTCCTTGTTTTTCATGCATTTTCATGTTGGAATTCATGCATAAACATAAAAGCAGCCGAAATTTCAACCCAACCATGGTCATTGAACAATAGAACAGCGACATTTGTTAACCTGCCCAAACCAACTCGCACACTCAAACTTGCAACGCTTCATTGTGTTTTATGGTGCCCAAAACGTGAGGTTAAACTTGAGAACTTTTTATCTGCTCGCTCTCCAGTAAATAAGAATATCCCCTAATAAACAAACATATTTAACTATGTACGTATGTAGTATTTATTCTTTAGCTTTTCTGTCAGTCGCTGATTATGGTACAGAGTTCTCTCTGGCAAACAAATCGAATTCATTTATCGCAGTACATATTCTCTTTAAGCCCCGAAATTCTTCAAGATTCTTCGCCTTTCATTTAGTTTATTGCGTAGACTGCCTTTTGAAATATTCGCTCGTATTTTATGAAAGCGCAAAAATGTTATTTATTATTGACAATGCGAATGACAGATGTATTTAGAGAGTGAAGGGGGCGGCGTGTACCTCTCTTTTCGCGGCTCTGATTAGTTAAGGTGCCCGCATTGACCCAGAGAACTACATTTCTCCTGAAGCAGAAGAATTGCGCTGAACACTCTTTCGAACAGTACTCTTGGAGTAGGACTGCTGTAGAGATCAGCTCTCCAACATTAAATGAGTAATTAAAGCGAAGGAGCCCTGGAGTCGAGGAGTCCGTTAGTCAGTTAGTCAGTCAGTCAGTCAGTCAGTCAGTCGGAGAACGGTTAACTTGCCCAGAGAGACAAGACACGAGCAACTCGCTTTTGTCTACTTGATAAATGAACCTTTGTCATCCTCTCTGCCCTTCCCTGCCGCACCCGGCTTCCAGCTACCATACTAATCGCCGCTACTTCAGACCCTGACTCGGACTCTGTCATAGGCTGGCTAAATAGTCTCACACCTTGGCGAAGGCGACTGTGCTAATATTTTGGCCTTTTAGCTGCCTTTCAGCTGGCAGCCGCAGTCAACTCAATTAGGATGCTTGAAAATGATTCATTCTAATCTAAAGTCGAGTATCTGCAGTCATGAGTCGAAGTTGAAGCTGAAGTCGACGTCGAAGTCTCCATCTTAGTCTGAGTCTGGGCTTTAGCACTTCAGATTTACCGTTGCGGCGTGCGGCGGCATTCCCCGAGGCGGCTTTTAACCGTTTGTTGTGTCTAGAATTTTGCATGGCCATTTCGTTATTGATTCGCATCTGAAAAGACTCAACCAAATGTCTTCATTTAGTTGCGGTTTCGAGACACGCTTACACGTTTTACGATCGTAGCGAAATTTATGACTTTTTATGTGTCGGAAAATTGGGTCTTATAAATTTTGAATTTAATGCTATAAGTTAACTTGTAGTAGGAAATTAAATCAAGTTCGGTTGGCAAAATTTTTTATAATTTTGATAAATAACATTTCAATTTATACTAACTTGATTTTTTCAATTTATCAAAAAAGAGAAATGCGTTATTATTAAGCACTCTTAAATAAAATCACTAAATATATACATTAATTCAAAATTCAAATTAAATTTTAGTACGCAAAGAGAAAGAGGAAAAAAACTATAATCTTAAATGTATAATTAATTCAAAAGTGAACAGAACGGCCAAATTATGAATGAATCAATTTCACATGAGTGAATGACTAATTGATGAGTTGAGTGAGTGACCTGCATGTGACTATTCCAGTCCATCATTAGTTCGACTTAAGGCCGAATCATCTGGTTAACATTGTGTGAGATGAAAGTGAAATGTGAGCAAATAAAGAAAATATTGAAGCAACCATATATTTGTCTCGAACTTTTTATGCATTTCAGAGTTAAGAGACAGGTGAATTTTTCAGATTTTTTTCCAGATAGCGCATCTGTTTATCGGTTCATCGATGGTTAATTGACTTTTTATTACGAATTAGTGCAAATCAATAAAACCCGTCTTCAATACGACGCTTTCGTCAGGCAATTAATTTACTCATTAGACCATTTCTGGATTCGAATGCATTTGCCACAAACGGCACTCGGCCAAACACGTCAAGAACGCGGCATGCAGCCTTCATGTCCAACATGGGCGTTTCTCGGAAAAAACGCCAGCGATCTTGTTCTCATTGCGAAAATTCCCAGGAGTTTATCATCGGGCTAAAGGTTTTTGGTCATTCAAATGTTTTGCTTTGGACATAAACATAACGTTTCATAACTTAATTAAGACTTGGGTTGGAACTAGCCAGTATAAATATGCATAGGTATAACAGTAAATGCACTTGAAGAAAAAATATCACAAAATTTGTAAAATCGTATAAAGCAAAATGAATGTCTTATTTGAAACAGATTTTTGCAGATCAAAACTTTCGCAAATTTATAATTGTGTCGAAACAAGATAAGATAATTTATTTAAGATTTTAGTTTGCCTAAATCGAATATCATCCTTGAATGAAACTAAATCATATTAAATAAATAATTGTTTAAGTAAAACTAGTGAAATTATAATTCTTGTACGGATTTTGTAAGTTGGATTCAAATATTGTGTTCTGCTTAACAACAAAATGTTATTAAATCCATTCCCTTGTATTTGAATTGAAAATAACATATTTTTCCGAGTGTAACATATCGAACTACATTTTTTTTTTACCTCTTTATAGCTGATCCGCCGCCAATCATTCATTCCCACCTTCCTCCACTTGCCACATCCCGATAAGCTTTGAGGTAAATGTTATTGGACATTGCGTTAATGAACAAGCGGAGAGTGGCACAGACAGTTGGTCAGTTGGGCGGGAGAGGCAGTCGCAATTCACAGAAGATACTAAGTCGCCGCCATATCTATGTCCACGCACATGTCCATATCTGTGTCCATGCGTGTGCAACTGATTGCGCGACAACATGTGTTAATTACCGCGGTTAAATGGCGTTGATGCAACGTCAAACGGTAGCAACTACTTGTATATCCATAGACTGGTTATCAAACGGCTAAATGCTTATGAAATAGTTGCGTAGAGTGTGTGTGAGTTGTCTCCAACCCGTTGAAGGAATAATTACTGGTTAGATGAATCCGCACTAACAAGGATGGTCAAGAACGTGTACCCTTAAAAAAACGTCTCGAAAAACTGCAAAAAAATGGTTTGTTATCGAAAGACACAGCTGACCATGGCAAATACGTTGTTAAAGCAACTGGACATATAAATTCCACATTCAACTCCCAGGCGGGAAAGCATCGCACTTAGAACAATACAGAAATCTGTTTTTACCCAAAAGTGAAACACTAAAAAGAAAAAAAGTACTTAAAAATGTATTTGGCAAATTATCAGCAGACAAATAAAATTATTCTACGGCGTATATCCTTAAAAAAAATGCAATAAATTATTTAACTGAGCTGTGAGAACCACAGCGGAAAAGTGTCACAAGCTCATACTTTTTGAAGACCAGCTGCACTAACCTTGAAAAACAGCGTAAAATGAAAAGTAGCACTTTCAAATGCCGCTTGTGGGCAGTCGACAAACTTAAATTCGCATTGCTTTTGGCACACGAAAGAGAAACTTAAGCACTTGTCGTTTTATTTGGCAGTAGCCCACCAAAATGAAAAGAAAGCCGCCAATAAAAACAAACAGCAGCAGCAGCAGCAACAGCAACAACAATAAATTAGTTACAATTTCTGGCTTAGGTTTTGCTTTAGTTCTACGCTACTTTAATTTCGCATCGAGTGTCAACAAATTTGAAAATGATTGTGCTATCGACACGTGAAGAAATCACACATCAAACGTGTTTTGAAATACGCTGACTCATCTTCAGTAGCTCAAACTCACAATGATTATCAAAATATCCAAACTGAAAACAAATTAAACACAAAATGAACCGAAAGTAAAAGAGCCATTAGCTCGTACAAAAGAATTATAATTACAATTCTAAGCGAATTTCCAGCTGATCCCTTGATGGATATGTTGATATACTCGTATTATACGATATGCTACAGTTTCGTAAATTGCCTCATTTCGAATGTAAGCTGATAACTTTCATTTCATTCACTTTCGTTCACACCTTGTCTGTGCTGTTTTCTTTGGCATAAGCCAAATCGTTGTCAAAATCTTATTTATTACCCCAAAGCAATTTCATTCATTATTCATGATATTTAGCTTTAGAGTCCGTTTTTTTTTCGGAGCTGTCGATCTGATGAGATCACACGCGATTAAATACACAAATAATTATCATGATATTATAGCTGAATGTAGTTTTAGGGCTCCCAAAAATTCGAGTCAACATTTTCATTTTCACACATGACAGATATTTTACGGCCTCATTTAAATTGTGCTTTCAGCATTCTATTTAAATTCAATTTCCGGTTATTGTTGCTGTTGTTGCTATTGTTTTCTGTATTACATCTGTAAAACATTTTCACTTTTTCTACTCCATTGCTGACCACTTGAGACCCTAACGAGATTCGAATAATGATGCTTCAGAACTCTTGCAGTTGCATCTTGCATCTTTGTATGTTTACATTTGACAGCTGTCAAGTTGTATTGTAATATAATTTACATACGCATTATAAACAATTCCATTTCCATAAGTACATGTTTGTATATATGGTAATGTTTTTGGGTACGTGAGAGAATTAAAAAGATATACAAGCTTTGAAACAATTTGTAAGAGAATAAATTTAAGTTTACCACGAACAAATCTTGAATAGCATTAAGCACAGTTTGTAAAAGAATATGCTCAAACATTAACAAGTACCTGTCAAAGTTTTTAATATCCATTTAAATGTTAATTAGCTGCTCAATATTTCTACAATGGCAGCTTAAAAATCAATAAGCATATCCAGATGTCAAAATAAATTCTAAAATAACAGCTAAAGATCCATAAAAAGAAGCCATCAATATAACTTATTATGCCATCAACTCAGCTTCAAGTTTCAACAATACTAAATTTGAATACGAATTGACTTTTAAATGCCCACTTAAAACCCACAAAAATGCGCTAAAAAATGATTCAGCAATATTGTTTTGGTTTTTGCCTCAAATCAGAGATTTGATTAATGCTACGGAATTATTCAAAGCGTTTAAATGAAATTAAGCCAACATTCAATTGAGGCCCAAAAAATAAAACTTAATTTCCCAAAAATGGTATCGAATTAAGTGTTTGAAAAGTGCTTACAATTAACGCGTTTAAAATACTTTTGGCAGTTGCATAACATGAGACAATTTTGTTGTCTTACATAACAGAGAGTTGAAAATAAAAACGAAGAGTAATTGTTAACAATAATAAATTTAATGCCAAAACAGCATGATAAAAAAAAAAATACCCTAAAAAATAATATGCAACACAAACACACATTTTCTACAAAATCATGTTTAGTTTCATTGCTTGAACAAGCCAAATGGACGAGTCTATGTATTTAAGCCAAATTGCGTGTACAAGCCAGCGTCTTTTATCTTTTATGGCCAAAGCAGAGTTGGGCTAATTGCAGCTGGCAGTTCATTTAGTTTTGTTTTAGCCATTGACAGAGAAAGTGCACAAATTCAAGCAAAGAAAATAATGTCAACCGAGTGCCGAACTCTATATATGTATGAATGGACACAGTTCAGAGTCTGGTACACTTGCAGAAAAGCGCTTGATTTTTGTCACATGAGAATAACTTGATTACTTAAAGTAATCTTGAATTTCGTTCTGTGATTTTGCATTTTAAATTTTTGCTAGATTTTGACAACATTTTGTTCAGTATTAAAAGCAATATTATCTAAGTTTTTTCAGCGTACTCTGTAACATGGTCAATACCCTTTTGGCACGGTCTGTGCAGTTGCCGCGTGCCATGACGCGCCGGCGCTTAATAAACGTAAATAAATCTTAAAGGTATTATATTTTGTTTACTTTCTTTTGACTGACGTGAGAAATGGCCGAACACGTGTGTGTACTTTAGTGTGTGTGTGTGTGTGCTCATCACTTTTTAATAATTTCACAGATATCCAACTGCCATAGGGACAAAGGCAAAGACAAACCGCATTCGCTGCAACGTGAAATCTTTTAATCAGTGACCAAAAAACAAACCTGTGCGTCGAGATGAACATATAGATTCCGATGTGAAAGTTTATTGACAAGCCTACAGAAAATATCCACTTACAACACATAAATATATATACAGGGTATATTACACACACGCGTTAGGCATTAGATTACGATAATCTCCTTGATGGCTGGTCAAGGCAAAAGCAGAAATGCAGCATCTAATCTAGTTGCAGCTGTGGGTCTCTGCCAACTTGTTAGCTTTTTATGCTTTGCCATTTTTCTGTTATGGGGTACATGCAAATATTGGCATAGTTTAATAATTGACATTTTAAAACAAGTATTTACATTTTTACGATTTTTTAACTATTATATTTGTTGTAAACGCATTTTAATTTGTACAATTTTCTTATTGGGATTTCATATTTTTTGGCACACTTTCAAAGCAATCATTTTATTTATATTTTTTAATTTTTCGCAGTTAGCGTTATTTGATATTTTTATCTTACGTGTGCTGTGGTGGCTTTATGGGGGAAATCTTGAATACGCACACACTTATGGTAAACATTTTAGTCCACAAAAAAACCGCAGCAAATTTGTTCAATAAATATTTTACAATCGACTCCCACAACAAAGCTTGTGCTCTCTTTTCTTTTAGTATGAACCTGACCTTCACCAAATGTCTTAGGTTAGGTTTGTGGTAGTTGATCGTATGAGAAAGAAACTCCTTCAACGACACACTTCAGTCAAATTTGACCCAATGTTCTATATAACACCTTAACAGCTGTTAAATTTACTGTCCACAGTCAATTTTTGTTTTTGCTGGCATTATTCGTAAACAAAAATTTGAAACTGTTTTTCATTGAACTGGTTTTAGTGATGGGTATCGTTGAGTCGACCACTAGGAATTTTCGAAGACATGAAACTTCATACTTGGTTTTTAATTGAAAAATGTTAGCGGCTCTTGGCCACTTTGCACATAACTGACAAAACACCGCGGGTCTGGTACGGGTCTAGTAAAGGAGTCTATGTTTGGCTCCAGCTTCTAATCTTAATCGCTGCTAATCACAGACGATCAATTTTGTATTTCTAGTTTTTTATGCAGTTGCTTTTGCTGTTGTTGCTGGAGATGTGTTCGTAATTTGAAAAACGATAGAACCGTGTGCCTTCTGCTCCATTTCGAGGTGAGAAGCATTCAATTGGGCTGCCGCTGCCACTGTTGTTGCATGCAACCGATGTGGTTTTGCTAACACGTCTGGTGCGAGGCACCTTGCAGTTTGTTGTTGCATTGCCTGTTGTTGATTGTTACCCGTTGATTTGATGCATGCGAGCCGCAAACAACTGACCTTGACTATGACTGCCAATGACTTTGACTACACTCAGAGAATAAAGGCGCTTCTAAAGCAGAATAGAATTCCGATTGCTTTGTCGTTCAAATTTCAGACAGCATCAATTTTTAAGTATTGTAAACAAAATATTTATCTATATTGTCTTTCAAACAATACATTATGTTACAAATAGATGACAACTTTGGTCACGATTGTGTTTGACATGTACTTTACTTCATACCAACTTATTCCATATTTTTGCTCTGAGTGTATGACTGACGAGCAGTTCACAAATATAAATGGGACTCTGTCTTCCATTTTAACCATGCCCAGAAGCCACACACGACATTTGCATGGCACGCAGCAGCGATCTATCCGATTTATGCTTTAGTTTTTACCGTGTTTTCTTGATTTATGTGCCACAAGTGTGACTGCCGTTAGCCGGGGCGTTGCACTGTTGCACTGTTGTACTGGTGCACTTTAGCTTAAGTCATGTATGCTACTGCTGCGCAGCTCAGATTATGTAATATTGATTGCACAATAATTGGCGAAAGGGTGCTATCGCCATACCCCTACAAGGTGTCGAACTCACTAACGAGCTGTTAGCCAAATATCGCCCAAAATGCCAAAAACAACAGCGAAACAAATACTGCCATAAACTTCATACGAATCGTCGGCGATTATGCACAAGTACTCGATACAACTTCCGCCATTGTGCGGTGAATTGTGCAACCGGCAATTCCTACACAGCGAAAAAAAAGTGTTGCACTCTATTACACAAGGAAGAAGTCTTTAGTATACGAGTGGATTACTTTAAACGAGCAAAAATAATTTAATAATTTAACTATTACTTTTTAATCAAGTATTGTAAATTCTAGTAAGCCAAACTTACTACAGGAAGAATTAATTCAAATTAAAACTTATTATTATACATATAAAATTTAACTTTAATATCCTTTTCCTACAAAATTGTCTTATGACTTATCATTCTGTAGACAAAGGTTAACGAGCTCGTATTCAGTGATTCCCATATCTTATTAAAAACAGTGTTTTTATGATCTTGATCTATATTAAATTTTTTATTTGAAGTACATTTCGTACGTTCTGTTGACTACTGAATGTGTGCTGTAAATAAGATAAGATAAAAATATTTGCAATACTTTTTCTTGTGTGCATAACTGTGCCTGTTGACTCTTTTTGTGCACTCTTCCTGTTGCACTTTAATATGATAACAAATTATGGGTAGGCACTCCTGGCCGTGTGGAGTGCAGCGCTTTTAATACACATATGTATAGTAGTCGCTTGTGTCCAGTGGTATTCAGAGGTGGTTGCAGTGCCACAAACAGTGGCAATAGTCAGCCAACACACATATATGGGGAGAGCCAACAAGCTGTTTGGCTTTTTATGATTATCATGATATACGAGTGCCCATTGTTTTCGGGAGCAGACAGGCTACTAAAAACCGACTTACCAAAAATGGCCAAGTCAGATGCTTGTAAAATTTAAATGAGCAGTGTAGAGCCGTTTCACACAAACTCACTTCTTGGCAGCCAACAAACAAACAATTTGCTGCCTGCCACATGCAGCTCAGCTCAATAGCAACAGCAGCAGCGCTCTGCATTCCACTGGGCTTATCAGAGCACATTAGGTGAGAATTGTGTCACCTAATTAGCGTAAATGTATCAAAAAGTCAGCGGGCACTTTGCCAGCCGCCAACCGCCAGTTTAATCCAGCAATCTTCAGGTGGCGAAAACGTGACGATCCGTTCACAAAAACTGAACCACAAAATGTTCCAAGTTGCCTTCTTTTCGATTCTGGGCTAATTTCGTGCGTCACTTGAGTTGCATGGAAAATTGTGCACTAAGCATCTGAATAAACGTGATTGGGAGTCCAAATTTAACTTGACAGCCAATTCTCGGAGTCCGAATCACATTCATGACTGGCTCACAACTGATTTTTGGCACTGCTGTTATTTGCAGCAGTCGTCTTTGATTTATAGCATAATTTGCAAGCTTGAACAGCCTAGTATCATAACTAGCTAAAAAATCGCGTGTATTTTAATATGAACAGTGCATACTACCTATTCGGCCATAGATCTTTATAAATAGCGTGCTGAAAGCTTTAGCAGAGTAGGCAAAAAGAAAAAGCAAGCACAACTTCTTTACTTACCTTATAACATGAAAAATTTGTGTGTTATGGTCAGCCGAATATAAAATACTCAACAACGATCTGATCTTAGTCAAAATCTGTAAGACAAAGATAATATTGTATGAAAAAATTCGAGCAATAAAATCGATTCCAATCAGTAAATAAGCAGACAGATAGATATGTATCCGCATCCTTATGTTCCAAATCTCAATTCACTTTAATAAACAGAATACTTGTTGAAGAGTGTATCTGAATAATCGCGAGCTGAAAAAATACGTTTGTTTAATTAATTTGCACAGCGAGCAAAAAAAAAATAAATGACTTAAGCAACAAACTTGTACAACTTACATACTTAAATCTTAACTAGTCAAGAGCGGCCTTCTTAGAAATTTTTTACACATAGCATGACAAGGTACAAATGCCCACGGTAAGGGCATAAGGGGAGTACACAAAAGTATTTTAGTTTTATAAGCATTCTTAGATTTTTCTTTTCAAGTGCCATTGTAGCAACTATTGTAACTATTATTATTGTCTATTACTATTATTATTTCTGTGTTAAGCGACGACGACGCCATGCCACATTGTACTTAGTTACACGTGCGATGCTCAATAATAATAATGATTATTATCATAATGATCATGTTAGAGATGATGACAATGCTGATGATGATGATGATGATGCTGATCAGTAGATGGACTGCAGAAGCAGTTGCCATTTGTCGCAGTATTGAGCACAAAAGTTCTTGTCATTGGCAAAACGACTTTCACATCGAGCTTAGAATGCTGCTACGGCTGCTGCTGCTGCTATATGCTGCTGTATGCTGCTGTGACATCTTTTGGCCGCAAAAATTTCTTTTATGAGTATTTATGGTTCTAGCTGACTGCCAAGGTCCATCAGATGTACGCGAGCCGATAGTTGGGCCGACCGAAAGGGCAGCAGCTCAAAAGAATTTCTAATTTAATGCTGTTCAGAAACCACAATTGCCCCGCGGCTAAGAATCAGGCTGAACACATTCCATAAGTAGACAATTAAGCGGCCCTGCCCCGTTAACCAAATTGCATCATTTATATAATAAAATTTCACTCGAGAAACGGGCCAACCCGTTGTTTCCGGGTCACACGCACATTTATCCAGAAAAATAAAAGCCATACGCATTCCCCAATATTCCCAACCCACTTCACCACACTTCCATGCATATTCGATTTCATTGCTGGGGCTACGACAAAATAAAATTTTGCAGCAGCACAACCCACGGCAAGAAATGCAGCAGCAGCACTTAAAGGGACCGCGTCTTTGGGCCCAGAAGACACAAACAAATTATGGCCAGTAATCAGCTTTAATTAACGCAACGTTTCATCTCTGAAATGCAGAGAGAGCCCAAAGGGCACCGCTCTTATACCCTTGCACAGGGTATTATACAATTTTCGTGAAGTGCATAACGCATGAAAGGAGTGATCATCGAACTCATAAGGTATACACATTCCTGATCAGCATCAGTAGCCGAGCGTTATAGTCATAAATATAGCAAATTTGAATGGGTTTTCTCGATAGAAGGGTATGTAATTATCGGTGTGTCTATTCATGTTTACTTTTAGCCCAGAGGGGGGCGTTGAACTTATTTGGCAAAAGGCGTTGGCCATTGGCACAGCATTCAAATGGAATTTCCACACACCAAACAATTTATGAACAGAGATTCGATCTTCAATTATCAATACAACTACAACAACAATAAATTATTGCCGACCCTTTTTATTATGGGTAAAATGCCATCGCACACAAAATATGTGCTAAATGTTTCAACAATTATTAATGCTCTCAAATATTGTTGGATGCTTTGATCGGCACACAATGCAGCAAATATCATATATTTTTGATACACATATAAGAATGTACAAATACAATACGATTTCATGCCTCTCAAAATAAGTGCGATCAGCAACAATGGTTAATCAAGCATCAATGATCTTTCACAAAAATTGCTAACAAAAACCGTTCATGATATACTCGTATGCTTTGAAATGTTGCCGACAAGACGAATTCTCCAATTTTGCAAACTTGTTGTGATCTTGATGTGCTATAGATAACAGAGAAATATGTTATTACGTAGAGAAAAGAATCCAAACAAATTCAAGCATAATATTGATTAAAGTATAAAACGTATCAAAAGTTAACTGAGCGGAAAAATATATTTTAAGATTTGAACTTGAGTAAAGTTGGCTGTCTTTCTATATCTCAACTTCATTGTAGATGTTAATTAGAGGCTAAGATTATTTTATTGAGATTTTAAGCATCATGTTGCAAATTAATTACTTTTGCGTTAATTGTTACTTTTCGTAGATTATACCATGAGCTGGAATTAAGGTTTAAAACGATATCGCCCTGCAGCAGTTGGTTTAGATTTAACGATAATGTAAGCAAAGCGTGAGCGAGTTTAAAATAAGAACCTAAAATGCTGTTCCTACAAACTTGGCCATAACACTTAGCGGGAATGGCTCTCAGGGTTCGCAGTGCATACATTTAAAATTCAATGCTTGGCGCACAGAAAACAAAGCAGAAATAAAATTTTCTCAGCTCATATTTCACCCAGGCTGGGCATAATATTACGCCCAATTTGGCGCTGGCAACGGTGCTGGACCTGGAACACGTCTTGGGCAGGGGCCCCTTGTTAACAACAAGCCAGTTACAATGGGACAACGTTAGCGGTTTTTTTTATGCTCTACAATCAAGACTACGTGGGTATATTCAGTTTGCGCAAGGGTACATTACGGTCAACTCAATTGAATATTGCTAGTTTGATGAAAAACTGGCTAAAATAATTACTATTAAAAATTATAATCAAATAAGATACTAAAAAAATCTGAAAAAACAATGTGATCTAATTGTAATTAAAAAGGCAAAACTTGCTCATTTTAAAGTAATTTCTTAATTATGTGATTATTTGTTATTGAAGGACGAAAAAATCAAATATTACTATATTTAGTAAAATATTCAGAAAGACAAATTTTTTTTAGATGTGCTACAAAAATAAATCAATTACTTGGTAACGCAAGAGATACATTACAAAGTGTGCGTAAGGTAAAAGTGTATGTTCAACAATAGAAAGTAAAAAAATGTAATAGAAGTGTTAGTTGTGTATATAATCAAAAAAATGTAAATTTATTTCTTGAGGACTTCAGATCGATATTAAGGATGATAGTTCATATCAGAGAAAATAACACAGGGTATACTGCTGCCATTGCTAAAAACTTTTCGTGCTGTCTTACTTTGTATGTTTTTGGCAACTTAATCAGGCAGGCAAAAGCAAACTTAACCGATGCTTTTAGAATTCACAGAGTCGATAGCGAAGAAGAAGAAGAAGAAGAAGCAAGAAGGCATGGAAACACGACGCTCAACGAGGCTTGCGGTCCACGACCCAAACCAATCTGAAACAGCCCAGCCAGCTGGAGCAGCGAGTGGGGGCATGTAGGGGGAGGGATACAAACTGTCGACAATTCTCATCCGCCAACCAAAGAGAGAACGCTTTTTAGAGCATTTTTTCTTGGCTCAAGCAAAAGCAGAGCATATGCGTTGTAATTAAAAACAAATTTTGGACTAAGTAGCTTGTCAAAAAGAGAAATAACAAATGACTTAGGCAACGAACTCGAATTCAGCGACATGCAATTCACAGCTGCTAACAGAAAGCGTCGCAATTTTAATTTTCACCCCGAAACGAAAGTGAGTAGCGAATTCTACCACGACTACTACTACTACGACTACTATTTTGGCAAATAATGCACCTGCTGTTTGGTCAAACCGCTTGCCAAATCTGCGCAGCTCATCAACAAAATCGTTGCCGCTTAAGACAGCTTGCTTTTCTTCTTTCATTGTCATTGGCGGTGAAATGCAAATTGCCTTTCCCAAAAATACAAAAGAAAGACTACAAATACCAAACTAGAAGAATTCATATTATACTAGGAAATACTTGTCAATGTAGATTAATAATGCTTTTGTATTTCCGGTAGCCATTTACTGTTCATAGCATATGAAATTTGCACTTCCTTGCGCGACATTTCACTATTTTCATTGAGCGATTCTCGCCATAGTCGCCGCTGCTGCTGCTGCTGCTGCTGCTGCTTTCTCCAGATCGTGATGAGCAACCAAAATCATTAGTATGCGGAGGCCATTGTCGCAGCCGTCATTCATTGAAAGCGAAAGGTCGCATCAGATTCGAATTGATACATTTCAATTTATCGATGATGGGCCGTATTTTTCTTGATGTTTGTTTACATTCCAGAATTCGTTGCATTCGATCGCATAATCGTTGAATTTATGAGCCGTATATGCAAATGTTTTAATTGAATTGTGCCTATAAACTGTTTGCCTACACAATTGAACTTTCGTTTTCACATATAGGAATCATACCGTAGTAGGTATCTATATCAACTTTCTTCCGCATAGACATCTCAGTCAACCAAGTACCTGGCAATTAATTTAAATATATATGCATTGATAGGTATATACAGCATTCTACCGTTACCTTTCACTCCAAACTGACTTCGTTTTGGGTTCCTAATTCATTTAAACAGTGCTGCGGCAGCTTTGTGGAGCAGAAAACGCAAGACGCCTTTTTCTTACTGACCACAGCTCAAGAACATGTGCAAAAAAAAATAAACAAAAAAAAAATATATGCATAATTATAATTTTCATGTACCAATAACTCAAATAAGTAGTATCTTGAGAAATTGATTTTCCTTTGCAAAAACTTCTAGACAGACTTGCGCTGGTTTCAATTTAATTAATGATTTCGAACGTCGTGTGCCCGTTCTGAACTTTTCCCAAAGTGGATTTTGTAATCACTTCGGTAGATGGGCTACGAAAATTATGAATGAAATCAGGCATATGGCAAAAAGAGAGAGTACTCGCAAGCGTGCAACGCGAGAGCAAGCACAGAAGAGAGCGCGACGCAAACAGCTTTGTGTGCTCGAGTGAAAAGCGACGCAACCGCAAAGACAAAGTCAACGTTTTCCCTCCACTCAAACCAAAGGCACATACAAAAGCAAAGGCAAAAGCAAAATGCAACTCACACTCAAAGTGACTTTTGAGCGTTTTGTGTCTGGGCGCTCATTTCTTTGGCTTTCTTTTGTTTGGTTTGCTTTGTGGCTTTCTTTCGCTGCGGCCAAAAGCAACGCTCGACGCTCAGCAGCAGCTCATAACGATTGCCATTGTCAAGGCGAGCGCACGGCCAGCCGGAGCAACAACAGCAGCAACATCAGCAGAACATTTACAGCAGCAGCAGCAGCAACTGCATCAGAAGTCTTCAAACTTATATAACGACCGATTAGCTCGACGTTTACTTTAGTTATTCGGTCAACTCTCGACGGTCAAGTTCGCAGCGCAACTCGACTCGACTCGCAAAGCTAAAAAAAGATCCACATCTAATAGAAAATAATACGCGCAAAATATATACGCACATATATGTTTGCCAGGAAGTGGGTTTTAACTTTGAAGTGTAACTGTAACAAATGCTAACTCCAAGTGCTAAGTGACAAATATCGAAATTAATAAACAAAACAGTGCTGCGTTTTTATAAATAAATTTACAAAATTTATACGAATTATTTTACAAGTATCCGAAGGATATTTTTGGCATTGGTGACTTTGACAAAACTACACATATCAAGTGAGTGTTTAAAATAATAAACAAAAACATACGAAGCCTATAATATGTAACATTTAAATCACTTAAGGATTTTAAGCTAAAATCCTTTGAATGATATATTGAGCAATTTTTGTTTGTATCCAATCTATATTAAGATGAAAACTCTCAATTTATTCCTTGATTGATATTCAGATTTTAAAGAGTAAATCAAGCCATGAAGTTTCCACTTCTACAGTCTTGAAAATCTTTTCTGAATCTTTGCAAATTTCTGTGGTCTCCTGAAATGTTTTCAAATAAAATTCAAAGACATTTTTAAATTAAATTAAATATTTATTTGCAAGGATCCTATATTCGGTATCCGATATGATATTAATACAAGTCCGATACATATTTATATATATATATATATATATATATTTATATATGTATATATATCAGACGTATATACTTTTAAATTCATTGTTGAATGTGGTTGTACTGAACCATTGTCAATTGGAAACATATCTCGATAAATCTAGTTTTAGCTTACCAAGATTTCCACAAAGCTTTTCTTGTGAAACTTTTCTGGAATCTTAATCAGCCTTTGGAAATAATGCGAATTCCTAACCGTTGCACTTAACTGAAGCCAATCATTAAAGGGCTTAAGACAAATGCCACTTGAGAGCAGCTGCACTTAAGTGCCATTTATTTGCCCAGTTAAAAGAGCTACTTTAAAGAAGACTATCTCGACATTTCGCTGGGTACCATAATTACAACAATACACATCTCTCAAGCGAGCAATTAAATAAACTAAGCCAAATGAAATGTTTTTTAATGTGGTGCGAAATCTGCAACAAGAGGTGTCAAAATGCTAGGGTCTTACCTCGTGCAAAGAGATGGCCAAAGACCACCAGCCGAAATGATGCACTGAATGTCAGATTGTAGCAGCTACCGTGTCTTTGGCCAGGATAGGGTGCCATTACCACTACCATTACCATTACGATTACCTGCCACTGTCATGCAGATGCCACCACAACGACAGCAACAGCATCAGCAGAAGCAGCAACAACAACCTGCTGTGCTATTTAAATTTGCTCACATAATTGCACTCTGCTGTGATGCAGTTGGGAGTCGAGCATCGGGAGTTGGAGCCGCATCATCTTCATGATGACATGACAGTTACAATACAAAACCGATGGGTAATCTTATCTGCCATGGGGGTACACTCAGCAAAACCAAAATAAAGTGGGTAGTCAAGGTCGAAAGTCCCAGAGCAGCGAATGATACTCATATTTATATATCAAGAAAATTTGTATTTTTCAAATACCAACATCCTATAAGCTAAAAGTTTGAATCATTTTAACCTAGATGCGTTATCACATATTATAAGATATTTCTTTATTGTATTTCTCAAATCGTGTTTAAAAAATGCTGATATCATGTTAAAAGAAAAAAATTCAAAATCAACTTACATAAATAATTTCAGTTCTTGAAGCACTTCAATCAATCATATTTATTCCTGCTTATTGCCGATTTGGAAAGCAACTTCTACTTATACTTAATTATGGCCATCGAAGAATAAATTGTAGATGAACTTAGAACATCAAAATTTTGCCATTAGTACTTCAATATTTCTCAGAGTGTAGGTAACTTTGTTGCTGACTTCCTTGGTTGGTTGCCTGCCTGGCAGCTATTAAATTACGCAGCCTGCCAGTTTCTGTTGATTAAAAGAAGCGTGCGCATTAATTGCCCCCAAATGGGCAAATCTGCAACACGCTCTTAGAGTGAAGGATCTGGCTCCGGCGTTGTTTGGGTTTGAGTTTGCAATTTGTCATGCGCATTTAATATTTGCCCAGCTCACTGAAAAAAAAAATCCGAAGGCAGCAGTGAAAACAATTTACGTTTGTTTGTCCACCTTGTTTGTTGCAGTCAGCGTTGATTAGCGTGCAGAGAGGCTCAATGCCAGTGTAGGTTTCATTGCAATTACAGCAGCAGCAACTGTTCCTTCAACAGCAGTAGCAGTAGCAACAGCAACAGCAGCAACTGTTGCAGCTGCTGTGGACTGTGGCACGCCCCTTGGACAGCGTTTAAGGCTGCAGCTGTCAGTCAGCAAAGCAATTTCATATGTTCAAGCACACAAACAAGCACACACCCAAATGCATGTACACACTTTCTTATTAGAGTGGACCCACCGCATTATGATTTGACATTTGGTGGAAGGTTTCCTGCATAATTTGAGCTAACTGCATGTATGACTTATATTTGCCTTACTCTTGCCATCGGCAAGGATAAATCATTTTTGGCTTGCCAAAGCTTTGCTTTTCTCTCTGGTTTTTCTTAACCACTTTTCATTAAAAAATAATTCTAACATTCTATAATTTACTTTTGCGGCTACTGCTGAGCTGTCGCCAACGAACTAATAATGCCCATAATGACAATCAGCGGGCTAATCGAGTTGTAGTTAAAGAAATCGGCATGGATTCTGAGTAAGAGCCGCAAAATTGTGAAGTGTACGCTCTGCCGGCAATTGTCATGATTGATCAAATTATGTGGCGAACAGAAAACAGAAGAAAAAAACACAACCGCTTCCGTTTTACTTTATCAAAGACAATCGATTGAGTCGCCGGCAAAAAAAAAGACACAGTTGAAGAAAAATAAACAGAAGAGACTCGTTCGAAATTGCCAATCGATTTTTAATAGCCTTTGTTAGAACTTTTCACTTCTTAGATGTTGTGTAGTTTTTGAAAATCTCGTTTTTTTACCGTTTTGCGACATGCGCCAAATTTCCGTTTCATTTATCAACTTTTGGGTCAGGTTGAAATAGCGGTCGTTAGCCATCAGCAATTAAAAAATTCTGTCAACAAAGATGTTGTCTCGAAAGCCTAACTGTCTCGATGTTTGAGAGAATCTTTTTGGACTTTATGTCGCCAAATGGGTTAATGCTAATTTGGCTCGATGGCCCAGGGCCACTTATTTTGCGGCTAATCTACGGCTAAGTAGTCATGTAGTGAGAAAATCTTCTTTTTTTTTTGTTTTGCGGACGGAAATGTAAGATTATACTTCATTTATATGCAAAAAAAAAAGTATATATATAAAATACAAGTAGAAAAACAGTAATTAGACAACGGGCAGATAGGTCTGCAGTCTGCAAGAGAAAGCCAAATGTATACAAAATGCTTAGGAAACAAATTAAAATAACTAATTCGAAAAGTGCGGAAGTTGAAAATAAAATAAAATCAATCAAACGATTTTATATAAGTCGTAGAAATCGACTCACAAAATCATGCAAGATTTTCAAGTACAAACGCTTATATAATCTCTATTAAACTTTGTACTCAAATCAAACACAAACGAAACACACAAAAAAATTTCGGAAATGCTAATAAGAAAACCTTACAATTAATTAACAGCATTTTTAAATATGTTATTTTGAAATATTCGATCTAAAAGGATTTGCTGTGCATCCTGAATGAATCAAAATTAAAATATGCAATATCCCCGTATCCACGGCCAATGAGGTCACTTGGGTTCGTTGCCTTTCGCTTAAGGCCAATCAGATGGTCCGGCCATGAAACCAACCCACATTTCAGCTGTCACTCAAGGAGTTTGCTGACTGGAAAGAAGCTGAGATACTGAGAAGCTGAGAGTGAGACTGAGACTGCGGCAAGCTGCTTGTTTGCCACTTGATTGGTTTGCTGGCTGGCTGGCTGGCTGGCTGGCTGGCTGGCTGGCAGGCTGGCTTCGCTTTCGTTGTCTGGCTGGGAGCTTGCAGCTTCACTTGCTTGACTTGACATGCAGTTTGGCTAATTCATCCAGAAGTGCTGCCCGAAATAATTTGCGGCTGTGTGAAAGTATATATATAAATTATTTTTTTTTGGTTTCGTTTCATTTTGTATTGGCTTTCTTCGTTTTGTCTATTACTCTCAAAGAGTACAGCAATTAAATTGAATATTAATTGAAAAATAAAAGTCTTTTGCCACATGCAGCAACATCTGCACAGCTGGCGGCCAAATGGCGTACAGATACCACAAAAGTTCATACCTGGATGCAGATGCTGCTTTCAAAGAGTTTCACTTTTCAAATATCAATGAACTTTTGCACAGCTGAACTTCTCCCCGGGCACACAGGATTTTTGCACGCTGCCAAATGCCCAACCCCCAACAAACACCAATGACATCAAATTTCAGCAAAACGGCATCACGACAATTTTTTGCTTTTGAGCAGAAGCCACTGCCGGCAAACAAAGAAATTAACAAGAAATAACCACAGAAGAATTTGACTTTCGCTTGTGTGTCGGGTGTCTACGGCTTTTGGCCATAAATAAAAACAACAGAAATGCCCCCCGAAAAGATTTGTGATTGTCGCCGATTAACTGCGCGAAAAATTCCCAATGAAATGCAGACATACAAAACGCTTTGGGCTCAAAACGTGGCAATTGCCATGCTTAATCGGATGGTTAAAGAGGAAGGGGGCAAAAGCGTACGAGGATTAATGGTAATAATGATGCCTCATCGTTTGTATTTGTTTAAACTTTGACATTTGGCAGCTGGGCACATACATTGCATGATAATGCCAATAAAAAGGACACAAGAAAAGTAAAAGCTCGTTCAACGATGCTTATGCAAATTGAGTAAGAGCTGTTAACGGCTCTTATGGCCAAATATGTTGAAAGATTTGAACAAGTAGTAAATGCAGCCAGATTAATTTAAAACAACAACTATACATAGCTCCAAAGAAACTTAGCTAGGAAGTAACACAACAAATGACATTATCTTAATCATTTATTTCATAATATTTGATATTTCTTAATATGCAAATAATATTTTCTTAAGTATCAACTAAACTTGATCAATGATCAATGGGTTTTTAGACCCATTTCTTAAGTAGCAAGGTAGTAATCAAGAATATATTTATTTTTCTGTGGTAAAAAGGTTATAAATCTAGATCGACTTGATGTAAAAATATATAAGCGTTTGATAATACTTTCTTTCACCTCTAAACAATTTTTTCCCGTATTAGTAATTCCATTTACAACATTTTTATGTGTTTCAAGTTTGCAAATTGGTTTTAGTACTACATAAATTCCCCTTCAAAATATTATTGATCTCTACAAAACTTGAATAGCTGTTAATTTTATTACTTTTTTGCAGCTATTTAAGCTTGACCCTTGACTCATGTTTCTAAGAAAGGGGCAGCACCTCGACACAAAAAGGTTTCACCTCTTCCGATGACATTAAAATTTCGCTTTCAGAAATTGACTCATTTTTATGTTGTTGTTTTTTTTTTGCGCTTCTTGTTATAATGACAATAATCCAATAAACATTAAGTGCGCCGGAGTCGTGACAAAAATTCGATGCCACGGCGTGAAAGCACCATCCAAAGACAAAGTCAAAGTTTTACTACCCAGCCCCTCACCATTCCAACTTGCCACAAGTCGGTTGCGTCTGTAGTCTCTGTTGCGACCGTTGCATTTAAGCGTTGTTAACATTTTGACATCAACGCGTTCCATTAAATAAGAAAAGAAAAACTATTTTTTCTCGGCTGACCCCCTGAGCACATTAATAAGCTCCGATTTTTTGGCGCAGTGTTTGGAGCCGTTAGTTGATGATGCTTCGTATGCTTCTGCTGCTGCTTTGGAATTCAGCTCATTGCTGCGGCAAGTTGGCAACGTGCGACGACTGCTTTCAGCGCCTTCGACTTGTTTATTGTGGTCTGCTTTTTTGTTGGTACCCATGCATGTTGGCACTTGGCCGCCTTTATGTCGTTGGGCCACAACGCACACGGGTTGTTGTTGCTTGTTGTGTTTTTGTGCTTTTCCCTTGACGCTTTTGCCTCATTCTACGCCCATTCAATGGCATTTTTACGTAGACTTCTACTATGGTTTTCATTATTACTTCGTTGACCTTAATAGAAAGTGTTACAGTTCAATGTCTGCGGCTTCCGCTGCTGCAACTTTGTCCGTTGATTTTCACAAGTGGATACCGTCTGGGTGGGAGTGATGAACTTGAGGATGCTCTCTATTCAGTAACAGTAACAGTAACAGTAAGATTAAAAAGGTATATGCAAAGGTATATTTGTCAGTAATCAGCAAGTTTACTCTGAAATGTACATGACCTGATTATCAGTTTTCAGCTTGCTTCAATTATCCATGTACTGCAGCTTCCCCATTCGCAACGCTTACAGGGTGTTCAAAATAAATACACTTAACACTCAATTGAAACTGGTCTGGTTGTGTTCGAAAAGCAAAAGTGCAAAACTCTTGTCTCGCAAACAGCTTGTTAGAATGCCAGACACTCAATTTTTGGTCAATTTGCATTTGGAAGCGCACAAAAGAAAGTTGCCAAAAAAAAACGAAAATAAAAATACAAATAAAATCAAATAAAACAGTTAAGAAAACACCGAAATCATGGGAGACACTCGAATTGCTTACGGGCGCGTGCGTTGCATCTTTAATTGTATACATTTGAGAAGCTATTTAGCTCGATAAAAAAGCGGCGAGTGAAATTGGTGAAGTGGACAGCAGAGAGTCCTAGCGGTTTTTAGCGGCAGATGTGTTGAAATTGGCAGCCATTTTAAGGCAATTGGCCAACGCAGTTGTTGTTGTTGCTACTGGCCATATTTAATTTCGTTATTTATAAGCAAATTTGCTAAGCTGAGCTATAACCCAAACCGAAGGCCTAGCGACACCGTCGACTAGGTCAACTTTCGCTAGCATGGAATGCGAAATGCAATAGCGGCAGCTACAACTGCAACAAAAGCAACAGCCGCAGCAACATTGCAGCAACATTGTACAGCCAATAATAAAGCAAAAGAAGTGCTCTGGCTCTGACTGACATTGTGTCTGACTTGGCTCTGAGACGATCTCTGCCACAGGGAGCTAATAATACGCCAGCGTCGGGCCTTTTTTGTCCGGCACGAATCTTTAGAAAAAAGCGGGTTTTCAGCTGCTGTTGCTTCGTTTAAATAGTTGCAAATAAATTGTGTGGGTAGCGACGAGACGAGAGAGATGTGCAACAGCAACAGCAACAGCATCCAAGCAACAGCAGCAAGTAAATTACTTCAATGTCACCTGCTGATGATTCGAAGTCGAGATAAGCGCTCCAAAAGAAAGAAAGAACGTCGTCGTCTTCGTCTTCATCTTTGTCTTCGTCTCTGTTGTCGTCATGACGGATATTTTCCAGCATTGCAATTGCCTTAAGTTTTCTCTCTTATAATGAAATTATCGCTGCATCTCATTGTTTGAATTGTTTTTTGTTCGTTGCTCTGTTGCTCTGCTCTTTCTATATGTGACTTTGTGGTAAAATTATTTATTTTGTTCTCGTTTTCACGTTAAACGTTGTCACACTAAACTCAATTGCTGCACCATAGAGATGCCTATCGTCAGTCAGGCCACTGATAACAGCATCGTCAACAGCATCAGCAGCAGCATCAGCAGCAGCATCAGCAGCAGCATCAGCAGCAGACCTGACACCGCCTCCCCCCTCTCTGTACATATTTACATGTTTTTTTCTGTATTTCGTGCAGCTGAAAACCTTTTAAGTGGGTTTCTGGCTCAGTACGTACATGTGTATAGCTCTGGCTTGATTCTAATATTTATACAATTTTTATTTGTTTTCCTTACAGATCAAACACACAACACACACAGACACACACATCATATATAAACGAATTCTTTGTCAGACGAGTTCGTGGTGGGGAAGCATTGAGATTTGAGGAAAACGTTTATTTGGCCAACGACAACAATTGCATTCAGGTAAGCAAAGGAAAGCAAAGATAACAATAAAAGGTTACGTTAAGTTCAAAGTACTATTTTATAAACATGTGATGCCATAAAGCATTGAGCTGCCAGCTTAGACACAACTAGCAAGACGATAAGCGATTTTATAATCGATAACAGCTGACTTCAGTATAAGATTCTAAAGAGGATTGTCTTTCAAATCGCTGTGGTAAAATTTGCTATACTATATTATGTTGAAAGAGATTTCAGTTAAGTGATTTTATTTGATGTATGTCCATAAATTTAACGCGTAACTGTTAACTGAAACGCAATTATTAACATTAAACACTTTGCTGAGGCGAACCCAACAACGATTGGCTTATAGCCATAAGCGCATTTCATTTAACGGCTACTGCTACCAACTTAACTAAAACCCGACAATATTATTCATTATAGATTTTTATGATCAACTCGGGAGTAGTCATTTTTAATGTTTTCCTATAAATACTGAACAATTTTCCGAGCTTAAATTTATAAACATAGGCGTGCTGACATATAGAAAATCTAGCCAAACTATAAACACAAGCCTAGACACACCAGCTAATCCGAAATGCAAATTGAGATCTGCGAAGATCGAAGACGACCGGTGGTAACTCAAGCTCAGGTTCGCAACGTTTTTCCTGGCCAATCTATGGGCCATCGATAATGTTTATTAAATGCAAACAAAGTGAAATCCGTTTTGGCAAACTTCTTTATTCAGGCACAGGAAATGTGCGCCGGCTGCTGCTGCTTCGGATTCGACTTCTGCTTCTGCTTCACAGTGCAACATTCCAAGCCGGCTTTGAAGCCCGGCTGCATATCATCGACCCAGTTTTACCATTTTTATTTTAGCCAAGTTGTACAGAGCAACCCAAGGCGTGCTAACTGGACGCTGAGCACAGTGTTTAGCTAAACAGCAAGTAATTTGGCGTGGGCCGCTCACAGATACAAAACAGATGCCGGAGCAATAAACTAGAACTGGGTAAAGCATCCGCCGTTACACACTAAAGTAGTTTCTTCTCTTTTTTATACTCAATAAATAAACAAAGCTATAAAATGAGTAAAAAAAAATTAGTTGATCTAATAAGGTCACGAAAATATGGACACATTTTCGATTCTGAAAAGAAAGTATAATAAAAAAACTATTTATACTGGTTAAAAATATGTTTTACAATACTTTCTTTTTTTGTTATCAATTTAAGCTTTATATCTTCAAAATACATCAAATAACAGTAAATAATTTAAATAATAATTTTTATAGTTGAACTTCTGGGTACATTAAATTTCATAGAGTATTTCACAGTGCAGTTGGCAGACCATTATACTCAACTGGATCAAGTCCTGCTTTGGCTTGCTCTTTTCGCACACTTCGCAGACAAACACCGAATAAATTAGCGTGCAATTTATACATATATGTATGTATATATTTATATATATGTATATGAACAATATGTATATTATGGATGTGTATATATAAGGCAAAGCGTAATTGTGCAATGGATATCAACAGAAATGGGAAAACAATCTGAAGCAGTAGCCTCTTAGTCAAGATTGCATGCGCCTGCAAAGCCGTTGGCTTGTGTCCCACTTGTGTGCGGCCTTCAATGGTGGTGCTCGGTGGTGCCTGATGGTACTTGGTGGTGTTGCTTCTCGTATGCCAACAATAAAGAGCACGCAGAGTAGTGACTCTAATATTTATTGCGTTTTAAAAGACGCATCCAAGAATGGGCAACTGTTGCTGACTTCCAGACTGGCCTGCCAGCTGGCCATAAATCTCGGCCAAGTTAGCTGCAAATTATATAATGGGCTACTGACCATTTTTGGCCAAAGTGTTGCCGTTGTTCCAGTTGACCAAATTGCTTCTTTTTTTTCTTTGCTACTTTTCATCTAGCCTGCTCCGCAAACACCTGAGCCGGAAGTGCGAAAAAAAATGAAAAATGAAAAATGAAAAAACGGCATGCGCGAAGCTGCGTCTGAGATATTGATTTTGATTGCCCAGGAACGTTTGTTGTATGTGTATGTGTCTTGCATGTATATAATGATGCCTAATAAATCAACAGAGATTGCATGGAATCTGGCATTCACGTCGGCGTCTTTTGTCTGCCGTTTCCTGCACGGCGTTGCCAATGCCAACAAATTAGCGCAACGGCGTCGGCACAGGCAAAATCATAAGGCTAAAACCAAGAGAGAAGAGCAGCGAACACTCAGCACTCAGTCTATCAATCAGTCAATGCAACTGGCTAACAAACAAATGCAATTGCTTTTGTTGTTATTGCACTGCATTGCTGTGTTGCTCTTGTGGCTGTGTTGTTGTTGTTTTTTTGTCTTTGCCGTTTTACCTGTTCGCGGCGAGACCAATCTTCATGTTTGTGCAGCCAAGTGGACAAGATAGCTGGAAAAAAAAAGAATTTTAAAAAAATAAATAAAAAACTTGTTGCTCTTCTTGTTTGAGCCTGCCGAATGACCGCTTAACCCATCACATGCCACAAAAGCGCAAACAGCAAATAGAAAACATTTTGTCAATGGACAAAAGTTTTTATTTTAATTGATACCAAGTTCAGACACTTGCTCTTAAAGGCACATTTGAAGCACGTTGTGGAAAAATGTTTGCACTTATCCAGAGGCTTATAGCTGAAGAGCTGGCCAAGAGTGAAGTGAGTGTGCTTTAGTCAAGATTACTTCACTGCTTGATATACCACCTGTACACAAAGCAAGTATTTACACACATTCTTCCATCTATTTACAGTTTGTAAACTTATGGAAATAAGCGCCAAGATAAATATTTACGGCTAGCAACAGGTGCACATTTTTATATATATCTGCCTTGTTATTGCTTAGATGAATGTTGCATATATCTTGTTGTATTGCTAACCCAATGAAAATTGTAAAATTTTTAGTTACAGTTATAGTCAGTCTCAAGACAATATCTTTATATCTATTGCAGATATTATGAAATAAGAAAATATACTTTAAAAAGTCTGATTAACATTTCGAGTTTCTGCTAAATTCGATTCCTATTTATCATATTTTGATCCTATATATATACCATTCACCATTCTTTGATTGTTATGAAATTTTCAGAATTTTTAACTAGTTTGATTAGCTAAGCGCACATCAAATTTCAACTCAATAACTAAACAATTTTTGACGTTATTTGTATGCAAATCTATTGTCTCTTAACACATAGTTTACTGTAAATGCAAGCTTGAAAGCAATTTTGTTTTGAAGCGACAAGCGCTGATAGTTGGCGACAATTGAATTATGGCCTTGCCTCACTGGACTTTTGTCAATCGCTTTTAACATTTTTTTTTGCTGTGTGTCCAGCGGTTAAGGCCAGAAAAAAGAAGACAACTTGTGTGCAGTTTGAAAGTTTGTCGCCCGTTTGTTTATTTTTGCTCTGTTCGCAAAGATGCTGAGTGCATCTGCTAGGCTACGTCAGTTGTAAATGGGTTAATGGCACATTCTAATAGTTAGGGGCCAGGAAAGTAGGCAGGCCGTCATTTGTGCTAACAAATTTATTAGTCAGCTCGGTATGCAGCTCAACTCCATTACCCATGAATATTGCGCACGAAATTTGCTTAAATGCCAAACGTTAGGCAATTAGCTGCGCTGTCGTTGGGTGGGTGGTGCATAGAGCCAACAATTTACAGTTAGTTTGCGCCATGTTGACAGTTACGTGCACCGCTGCAACAGTAGCAACAATTGCAGCCGCAACCTGCACCGAAGCATTGGCCTTGCATAAATTAGCCAACAATATGTGGAGCAGTCAGCCGGGCCGCATTGTTGTTCTTCTTGTTGAATGTGGGAGAGGGTGGGGCGGTGGGGCTGTTGCCGAGGCTGACTTAGGCGGCTCTTAACACAATTCACAGCCTTTTGTACTTGCGTAATGCATTTTCACGCAATTTATAACAATTTGAGGAAACGAGGTCAGCAGCAGCAGCAGGTGGGCCGCCCCCAAAAGAACTGTGCTCCAAAATGTTTTTTGCGTTTGCAACGCACACTCACACACGCACACACACTTGTACACTCAGAGAAAAATCCACCGGCAAGCTAGTCAGAATACCTGTTGAATATGTCAGCTAGAATTTGTATAGGAATTATACTGAAATGAGAATAAGTAACTAAAAATAAAATAAGCTTGACTGAAGAACTTAATACAAGAACTTGTGTACTTAAAACAAGTGTTTACTTTTCAACCTTTTTAGCTGTGAATAAGGCACGGCTTAGAAGTATTCTTAAATGAAACTTCAAATAAAAATAAAAAGAAATGCTTTTCAATTTAAGAAGCTTAATTTTAGGATCAAGCTGATTTAGTTTTATTTTTAAATCGATATACACATATCATAACTGAACTGGAGTACTTCAATTTAAGAATTTAGAATAACATATGTGCTCATAAAAAAAACGTTAGTACTTTCAATTAAACCAAATCTCTTACTTAGGTAGTTTTTTATTTGCAAAATATCAGCACATGTACGAAGAATGCAAAATTCTTAAAATGACTTCTGGTGTGCTTATCGTGAAACAGTTCAACTCCTTAAGCCTTAGGCCGTTTTCCGGTACAAGTTTCTCAATGTTTTCGCTCAGTGTATTAGCTATGCACATGCTACAGTTAGACATAAATCTTTCAACTGTGGGAGTTGCCACCCGTTTCGTCGTCATTCTGGTAAAACATTTATGACTGCAACTTTGCCGCTCCGACCTGATTTTAACACAGCATCATTTCCAGAAACCGGAGCCAGTTGTTGCAACTGATGATGATGCGGCTTTGGCGTGCGCTTTTCAATTTACTGGCCTAACCGTTTCCTTATTTCCTAACGTTTTTCTCTTTCTTTTTTGGGTTTTAGATTTTTGTGGATTTATGTGTGGCTGTCAGCTTTTTTTCAGCCGTATGCATTTTTACTTTTAGGCCAAGAATTTTATAGCCGAGATAAACCAATTATACGACACGTGCTACGCTCGCAACGACAATGATTATAAATGGCATACCGTTAAGAAAAGTGTGCATATGTGTGTGTGTGTGTGTGTGTGTGTGTGTGTGTGTGTGTGTGTGTGGAAATATACTATTTTGCCAACAGTTAATTCTCGGTCATTTAATTTGCCAGCTTTCTAAATATGCATAATGCATATGGAATTGAGCTAGTTTTCTAGATTTTTTAAACGTTTTGTTATTGGCTCGCATTAGCACTTAAGTAGAATTTGATGCCAATCGACAGACAGACAGAGAGACAAACCAATGAAAGTGTCAACTCATATCTTTCCCTACAAAATTCGTGAGGCACACACACAAAGAACTAGGCTGCAACTTTCTTAAGAGGCAACCGAGCGACCCCATGCCTCAGGGCCGAAAAGCTCAAAGAAAGCGAAAATTGTGCTTGCGGCACTTGGCACACGCTAAAGAAAGAATGCCGCAGAACCCTAAACCAAAGAAAATGAACACATTTGTCATAAAGTTCTTTGTCACGTACCTCAAATAAAATGTGTTTTTATGGCGCGATTAGTGCTGGATTTTATGTTGCCTAAAGCATATCACACAAACACCAACAACCAACAACATTATCTGACAGAAAAGTGAAAAGAATGTCAAGTGTTAATTGCCTGCGTATGGACGTGTCTTTGTCTTCAACTTCGTCTGCATCTGCGTCTGCGTCTATGGCAAACTGATGAAGATTAAGTTGTAGCGTTGTGTCTTTTTATGGTTTTCAAAGTGACATGTTTATGGGCATGCGACTCAAGACGGCAGCCACCAGCTACTCAGCATTTGTGTGTCATTGGATAAATGATCATAAGTTATTATAAATGGCAAACATAATAATTATTAAACTTGTCAATTGCCTATGTATATTCAACGTTTTCTTTCAAAGAAAAAAGTTAGATGTCAGAATAACTAATTTTCTTATGGTATTCCTCTTTTATACTTATTCCCCTGCTTATGCAGACGTTTACTACATAAAAAAACATATGACATAATAATTAATCTTGTCAATTGGCTCTGTAAAATTAAGAGGGATTCATTAAAAACACATTTTACATTAATAAAGATGGAATGTTGATTAACATCTTTTGTTGCTTTTTGTATACTTTTTATCCCGTTAGTACATGATATGAAGTATCCTATCACAGTCATAATCTCATCCACAATAGCCCTTATTCTCTCTCTGTTTGTCTTGACGAACACGCCAAATTAATTAAAATGCTAATTAAATTATCAACAAAAAATAAATAAACAAAATGTTACTCAATTTTGTTGAACTATATAGAATAAAATTGTAGACTAGCAGTTAAAAGTATTAATATATATGCATATTCAATAGATTTGGACGCAATGCCCGCAAGTGGTTGAAATTGTTTAAATTTACATTAAATGAATGCCAAATGTTAAATGACTTTTGCGCCATAAAAATCAGCCAAGTAAAGTATAGCTATAAAGAAAACTAACGGCAGAATAAAAATGCAGCGCAATGTGAGATATTAAGGCAAGAAACCGGGAGAAGGTTTCATGGATAATAAATACGAAGCGGTGAAAAATGCACAATTCAAATCTGCAGCAAGCAAGAAGGAAGCAGCATATTAGCAGAGCCTAGAGTCGAACAGAGTACGAAGTCAAGCGGCATTCAAGTCGGCGGCATTATCATAAACTAAATATAGCAGCAAATATCAATTTGATTGTGAATGAAAGAGATGGAGGGGGTTGTGGGTGAAGGGGTGACTTTGGCCGGCAGCAAATAGAGTGCAGTTCAGTTGCGGTTGCATTGTTGTTGATCTTGTTATTGTTGTTGTTGTTGTTGGCAAGTACCGTTGAAAAGTGTGGAGCACAGTGCACACAGTTCACGTTCATGTCCGGCTGCCGGCCAGTGATAAATTAACACTGTTGGCTCGGCCATTAGTTTATTCGGAAATGTACGAGGTGTACGCGAAAATGCTCAACGGGCCGTGTTACCAATTCACTTGACGCCAAAACTTATTGCCGGGCAATGAGAATGCGCTTTAGCCGGCGACTTGAGCTTGAGCACCACGATCATGATCATGGCCAAGGCGTTGGCGTTTATTATGCAAATATTTTAGAGTCTGGTAAATTAATATGCTGGGCTGAGTTTGAGTTTGAGGTCGAGTTTGCTTTGGCTTCAGCTTCGGTTGGCTACACAATTGTCGCATTCATTTAACGGCACTTGGCTGATTGTTATTTAAAGTTAAGTTCATAACAATTGTTGCTGTTGCTGTTGCAGTTGCTGTTGCAATTTATTGCTTAGCATGGTTAACAACTTGATTGGTAGCGCTGGGCACTTGGCTGACATTGAAATGTAGGCCTGCCATTGATGCCCGCCAATGATTGTCCTCCATCTTGGCTGTTGTATCTGTTGTTGTTGTCGTCGACAATTTTGCAGTTGTCATGCTGCATAAGTGGACTCCAGATGTTAGCTGTTGCTGTTGTTGCTTGCTGCTTGTTGCATAACTAACAATCTATGCAGCGCGCATAAATACATAGGCCAACAACTGCAACCAGCTTTAAGTTAACGGTAGCCAGTTTGACATGCAAAAGAATTTGAACAATGTGCCGCGAGATTACTATGCGGGCAGAGAGTGAAAGATGCAGAACGGGTCCATCCATTTAGCAATGCAAATGGCACTGTTTAAGCTTATAGATAATGTCATTCACAAGGCAACAGAAAAACTCTCGCAAATATGGCTAAAGAACTTGAACATGTTTCGGATTCTGCATTCATGATAACAAACACAATCGCCTCAGCTTCGACAGTTTGACATGCAAAAACAATTAGTGTGTGTGTGGTTGTGTGGTTGTTGTGTATGTGCGTTTTGCAATTAAAGCGCTTTCTTGATTAGGTCGACATGAACACGCGAAAGTTTGCTGCCCAAGTCATTTGTTTTAATGGTCAGCAGCCAATTGAATTTGATAAGCCAACTGGCTTTGCGTCCAATTCTCAAACTCAATTTAAAATAGGTTTCGTGCCTTGAGCTGGCAAAAAAAAAATTGGGCTAATGGTTGCGCCACAAGTCCATCTATCCCATTCACAGTAGTACAATTGCACTGGCCTAGCTAAAATATCAATCAAATATTAAGTTCGCTGCCTGAGTCTTTTGTTTGTGCGAATCAAATGATCATTGATTGAGGCGGAAAAAAAGAAAAACTCATTAGGTCCAATGTAATGGCAACAGAATCAAGCAGCCCTTCACTTATGATTATCTTATGGACTTAGCTTAGTTCGCTCCAGTTAAAATGTGCAGAACCAGAATCTCGCTTAGCTCGGGGGGCACTAAAGGGGAGTATTCGACATTCACAGAATTGTGGTCCCCACGCCCAAATAAAAAAGAAAAAGACAAAAACAAAAACAAAAAGGAAAGACCAGTTTACAAGCATGATTGATAGATGCGACGTTGAGAGAATCCATCGCAACTATCGGCTCCCAAGGCGACCGTCTTGTTAACGTTCAATTAGTGAAATTGATAGACATATCTATGGAAAACATCAACGAAATCCGAAAAGATACAAAAAAATAAAAAATAAAAAACTCAAAGTCCAGAATATAACAAAGTAGCTAAACCCCAAAATTACTTTGAATGCTAATTAAAATGTTTTCTTGATTTTCTGGGTGCGGGACTTTGATAAGCTCAGTGGCATGGAAATTCTAGACTCGACCGCAAGATTCGATTCTAACCGCATGCCACACACATGCAGCATATGCGTGTATACCGTTCGTTTCATACATTTATTATTATTATTATTAGTATTTTTTTTGTAGTTTTTCTCTTTTTCCGTTTTTTTTTAGTTCGTCTTCTTTTGGTTCGGTCAATGGCTCATTATATTTGTGGGTTAGCAGGTGATCCTAAGGCCGCGCGCAACAACAATGAAAAACTTTTCGTTGCCCGAAAAATAAGTGTAGTATATATATAAGTATATGTATATGTGCCTATACAGCCAGTGGGGTTATTAAAAGCGTGTCGGTCGATGGAACGCCGTTTGACTGGTTGGCGGTCTATAATTAGCATAAATTCATTCATAGAACTAATTGCAAGTGGAAGTGAGTGTTCCCGTAATGAACCGGGTGCCAGCTGAGCCCTCAGTTTTCTCCCTATCTATTTTTATTTTTCGTAGCTCTTCTCATATTTTCGTGTTTTTTTTTTTTGTTTTGCATTTTATGTTTCAGTTTAGATCTTAAGGCATGTTATTAGCTTAACGGTACTCGCTCGCTTGTTTTTTTTTTCCTATAATTTATGTGTGAGCACGCGGCAGGCGGTGCACTTGTTGTATTTTGCATGCCCAGCAGCTAGCAGCCAGGTGGCGCAAAAACTGTGGACCCCCCATAATTAATTATGTAACACAGGCGCACTCATAATCTGGCAGAGAATTCCTGCCCAAATCTTTCTCACGCCGCCCCCTTATTAAATAATAATACTAAAAAAAACACCAGGCAAACGCTGCTCGCTTGCCTGTTTGCAAATAATGAGCAGAGATTATCTATCAACTGTTGCGGCTGATGCCGCTGGAGACGCCTTCCAAACTTGTGTGCGGTTTTTTTTATTTCGTACTCGCACACACAACTGGCCGTTAAAATGTTGGCCATAAAGATGAACACTTTTCAAACATTTTACAATCATTTTTTTACATATGAATGCCTGCATGTTACAGTTTAATGTGGCAAGCAATCAGAGCAAACGCTTACTTTTCACTTTCAATTCATTAAGATTCATTAGATTGATGATAGCTATAAAAAAAACACTTGTTATCTGCCCGCATTGCATAATTCATTACAATGGGAAACTAAAGAATTTTTCGCTGGGAGGAAAATTTTTCAAAAGTCGTTTGCTCTTCTTCAACAAACCCTCAACCCAATTAATTGCAGTCTTTGCGTGCAACACATGTTTTTATTTTAACAACAAACCAATAAAAAAAAAAACTGAGTAAATCTTAAGCAAAAAGCTGGAATAGTGTTTGATTCTGACAGCTTAATAAATGCAACTAGGACGTAAAACTTCAATAAAATGCAACCTTTTGTTGAGCGTTTGGCAAAGCACTTCTGTGTTACAGCTAAATGCGTTTTACGTGCTATCGTAAAGAATGATTTGAATTCAGAGAGCTGGTGAAACTGTTGTCTCTCAGCGTGATATTCATTTCAAAAACGCCTACAAGCCTGTATCTGGCTGTCGGCATTTTTCATTACGCTCATTGCAGGCCAGAAAAAGAAGCAGTCGAGTTTTACCTTTCCCAGGCGTCAACACATTTCACACATTTCAACTTGTTGACGGCGGCGGCCTTAAACCTTCATTTTTTTTATTGTTGTTGCTGTTGTGGTTGTTGCAATAACAAGCACGGCAAACATAGCTAGCCAGCTGTTGCTTTAATTAAAATCTGATAGACCTTACAAGCCAAGCAATTAATGCACACAACATAAAAAAACATGTGCAACAACAACCACATTAACGACAACATCAGCAAACAGAGACAGAACAAGAAAATAAAAGTGCCGTTTTCATTGCATAGCTAACGAAATATGCAACTAATAAAGTGCACAGCAGGAATTACTTAAATTACGCGTAACATGAATTAAGTTAGACTCATTAGCATTTTGCAAAAGCTCAACCCCAGCCGAAAGTCGATGCCAATTCTTTTCCTCTGCTTCCTCTATTTGCAGGCATAATGTTTCTACGCCGCTGCACTTTTCTGCTGTTACTCTGCCTAATTGCGAGTGACGCCAACGCCGCTCGCAAAACGAAGCGTCCTGTAAAGCCCGCGAAGCAAACACTGCCACGTACCAACATAACGCCAGCGCCAGCAGCCGCAATGGCTGCAGCAACAGCAGCACCAACAACAACAAGCAGCAGCAGCAGCTCAACGACAACCAGCACCAGCGAGCAGAGCGTTGAACTTGTACCACAACTGACCACGGGCAGCAGCAGCAGCAGCGGTGGCGCAAACAGCGCGATTAGCAACGCTGAGCTGCCCAAGCCGCTGTTGCCACAAAACGATGCACAGCCGGAGCCCAAGACGGACAAGGCCACCGAGACAGAGGAGGAGTGCGATCCAGATATGATTGGCTTTGAGATAATTACGGGGTAAGTGTCATAAAATGCACTAAGTAAATAATAAACACAGACCCTTACTTTGAGGCATACGCAATTGAGACATTTACATCTGTTACACTTTCACAAAGTACACTTAGAAAAAAAAAAACAATGTTATGGATACTTGTACTGAAAGAGTCGATTATTCAGAATATACTTCATCACAATAAACTTGTTCTTAAATGTAAAATCTAGCTTAAAGTTTTCGACATTGAACACATTTGTAAATTCTTCGATTGCAAAAGTCTCAAGTTTTGTTTTGAGTGTACGCATTTAATTCGAGTCCAAGTTGATCAAACGAAATTGAACCGTAATAAACTGTAGTCAAGTCTGGAATTTTTGCCAATTAGCCAATTTGCATAGAATCGAGTCTTAACGGTTAGCCACCAACACGCAAATGTGCTGAATTTGGGCGTTGGCGGGGGCAGTGGTGGTAAGTGGGCGTGCCATGTGGGCGAAACGAGGCTTGTCTAATCGCATAGTTTGTTTTGATGTCAGGCAGCCCGGAGGCATGTGCGCCGACAGCAGCTGCTTATGAGCTTTCTTTCATTGCGCCGGCGGCATGCCGACAGCAAGTTTGTTGCCTGAGTCTTTTGTTTTTTTTTTTTGCCGCTTACTCATAAGCCAGTTATCTGCTATTCTGTAAGTCTGGGTGTCTGGGTGTGTGTCTGTGTGTATGTGTGGGGAGCCACCATGACGTTATATTTGGTTAATGCGATTAAGGGTCACTTTCATTTTCCTTATTCGTCTCGCCTCGTTGGCTTGCTGACTAATCAATTCGGATAAGCTTAATATACGAAGTAATCAATTCAAATGAATGTTTACAATATGAACATTAAAATAAATGGACTTTTAACTACATATTAAGATGTTTATTGGAGCTGAAACAAAAATTGGGCGCATAACTAATCGATTTGTGTTGAACATGAACCAAGTTTAAAAAAGAACTAGTTCAAAGCTTAAGATGCTATTAAATAGAAAACATTTTTATAGACTTCGGTGCAACATAATTTCAAGCATTCATCCCGTCTTAAATGACATGGTCAGGTTTAATCAACAATTTCCCTGGTTTCCTGCGCTTCCTGTGTCAAACATTGTCGAATCTTGTTAATCGTTTTTTTTTTGGTTTATTTTTACAGCTACGTGTTGTCGGCGCCCTCAAAAATGTTGGATACACTGCCGGGTACACTGATGCTTACGGACTGCTTGGAGGCCTGTCAGAGCAACGAATCCTGCAGCTCTGTCAACTATGAAACCGGCTTGTGTGTGCTGTTCAAGACGACCGCCGATAAATTGCCAGGTGAGTTAGAAAGTGTGAGAATTTCAACAGTTGCTGCTGCTGATGCTGCTGCTGATGCTGCTGATGCTGCTGTTGTTTTATGCAGCTGCCTGTTTTGTGTGCCAAAGAAAGTTCAATAATTTTACCTGGTCGGCTCATTCATTCAATTACTGAGTTCTAGTTCATGGTGGCCACAAGACCAAGGCGCATAAATCACAAGCAGTGGCGAAAGAAAAAAAAAGAATAAACAAAAAAAAAATAGCAACACGCCTTTTGATTTTACGCATGATTTGGCAGGCAGGCAGGCAGGCAGGCAAGTCAGTCGGGCAGACTGAGGCAAAGACGGCTCCAAGTTGGCTTTGTGCCCAGGCAAACTAGATTTTGCCTATTCTGCAAACTGGCTTTTGGCAAAGCTAACGCATAATTTCCAAGCCAGCCTTGTCGCCGTTGTTGCTGTTGCTGTTGCTGTCGTTGCCTGTTGCAGTTGCAGTTGTCGTTGTTGTCGTTGCAATTTTGCGTTGCGTTGCGTTGCGGCTGCTGCTGCTGCTGCTGCGTTTTTCTCAACGCCTGTTACTTTACAGTGAAGGGGCGTGTGCGTAAAACGCACCACACGCACCACTTGAACCAGCACCACTTGCAGCACGCAATTTTACTACTAACACCGTTTAATGTGTGTTTCGATTTCAATATATTTTATTTGGCTCCGCAGGTTCACTTTCGCGCTCACAATTTCCGGTTTTCACGATCTACGCACAGAAATCGTGTTTGGGCGTCCGTCCTTGCTCCAAGGCCTGGTGCGTAGATCGCGTTCAAGGTTACCGCCTGCCCGAGCATGTCAAATCTAGTCAGACGGTTCTTTCGCGTCGCGACTGCCTGGAACTCTGCCTGGGTGAAACGGAGTTTACGTGCCGGTAAGTTAACACCTGAAGATGCTTTCGATTGCACAACATGTTAACAAGTTGATCCAGTTATGGTAACATAATATATCCTATCATGTTATTAATAGTATGCTAAACTGCAACTTTGAAACTGGTTCACACTCAATAAGTGTGATGAACTGTAAAACTTAATGACATACGCTGATTCGACTGATGATAACAAGCACGGAATACAAGAGCAAGTAGCTGTCGCACAGGTTGAGATTACGAATAGAGATTAAAGACGACAGCTTTAGCCAGCTGCACACATAATATCATAAGCCAACAACTAGATTAATAGCTGCAGAGATTATAGCGAGAGAAAAGTCTGAAAAACCTGTAGGTGTAATAAGAAAAAAGCAACTAAGATGAGATCGCCTACTAAAAAGTGGCCTGAAACGAAAGCCAGTAAATCGGTGGGTTCTTTATATGTTGAAAAGATTGTACAAAGTGGAAAGTTCTTGAGAGTGGAAAGTTCTCAGCATAAAAGCTTTCATAATCCAACAACGTAAACCTTACATTTGGATAATAGATCTAGAACTAGAACTAGAACTAAACAAATAAACTGATCAGTTCAATAAAATATCAAAAAATTAGACTAAACTAGTTTTCTAAACAGTTCAATAAATATCTATATGAAAGCCAAGGAATGTAGGAAGCATAGCAGAGCTAGATATCTAGTAAAATTATGTGAGAAACAGCATTTGGAAGAAAATTCAATATATCCTACACCATATATTAAAATACATTTGATGTAACTAATGTAGCTTAGAGATACAAATTCAAACTGTTTTGAGCAGCTATCTTCTATGCAAACCACCCTTATCCTACACACTGTACTCAACACAAATATATATTCTTATATATTTCTATATGCATCTTTAATATCTACAACTGTCGTTCTATCTTTGTCTCCCCTCACTCTAACAAAATTACAACTTCAAACTTCAAATTCTACTTCCTAACTGAATGTGTACAACTCTCTGCCGCTGATAACTCTCGACTTGCGCAGCTCGGCCAACTTCTATCGCCACTCTGGTCTGTGCGAGCTGTCTGATATGGATCGCATAACCCTCTCGGCTGCCGGCAGTGTGGAGGCCTATGAGGGCGCCGACTATCTGGAGAATAATTGCGCTGAGGAGCCGAGCAAACTGTGCGAATTCAAGCGCATCTCTGGCAAAATACTGAAGACAGTGGATTCCGTTTATCAGGACATTAACACCATTGATGAATGTCGCGATCTGTGCCTGAACTCGCCCTACAGGTAAGCAAGCTGAGACATCGACGAAGTTTAAATGCCCTGCAGACTAGAGTACTGATTTAAGTCAATCAATATCAAATGTTGATTTCGAATATATACAATTTATGTACTAGAAAAAGTCGCTTCTTTTAAATGTTACAAATTTCACGACAAAGCTTGAATACCCTTTGGTGGTTAGAAAGAAGTTTCCGCATTTTACTAACCCACAATGAATGAATACTTTTCACACAATGTGCCCCACTCTGCGTCTCTTTGACTCTGACAGATGCCACTCGTATGACTACAATGACACTGGCGACATGGTCTGTCGCCTGTCGCATCACAGTCGCGCCACATTGACGGATGTAATGGATCCCTATCTCGATGTGCCGGAGGCAGCCACCTACGAGTTGTCCGCCTGTTATAATGTATCGATCGAGTGTCGTTCCGGTGAGATGATCACCAAGATACGCACCTCCAAACTCTTCGATGGCAAAGTGTATGCAAAGGGAGCACCCAAATCTTGTGCCGTTAATGTCAACAATTCGCTAGAGTTTGATTTCCGCATGGGCTACAATGATCTCGAGTGCAATGTTCGGCAGAGTGCCTATGGTCGCTATATGAATGATATTGTCATCCAGCATCATGATATGATTGTCACCTCTTCGGATCTGGGACTGGCCGTCAGCTGTCAGTATGATTTGACCAACAAGACGGTTCTGAATGATGTCGATCTGGGCGTCACTGGCGAGATCGAATCGTCGCTTAGCGAGGAGATTACCATCGATTCACCGAACGTCATTATGAAGATCACCTCACGCGATGGTAGCGACATGAAGCGCATTGCCGAGGTCGGTGATCCGTTGGCTCTCCGTTTCGAGATCGTTGAACAGAACAGTCCATATGAGATCTTTGTGCGCGAATTGGTTGCCATGGATGGTTCGGACAGCGCCGAGATAACGCTGATCGATGCTAATGGCTGTCCCACAGATCAATATATCATGGGCACCATACAGAAGCTGTCACATAATCGCAAGGTGTTGCTCTCACAATTCGATGCATTCAAGTTTCCCTCCAGCGAGGTGGTTCAGTTCCGAGCACTGGTCACTCCCTGCATACCACGCTGTGAGCCAGTCATATGCGATAGCGAGGATGGCGCCAGCGGCGAACTCAAGTCTCTGGTCTCCTATGGCCGCAGGAAGCGCTCCATTGTTAATGGCACCGATGGTGGTAAGTAGAGCAGCAACGGCGCCACTGCGACTCATTATGTTTGCTAATTGCCATTCAATTTACATAGGCGAGTTCATGGTCAGCAGCACACGCCAGCGTCGAGATGTTGGTCCAGCTTCCGCTGATGATAACATACTGCTCGTGCAGTCCATACAAATCACCGACAAGTTCGGCTTCCAGGCCGAGGATGGCAGCCAGCCGCCGCATCCAATGGATCCCCATGAGAAGGCCTTTGCCGGCGTCGCCCAGGACAAGCTCACTTGTCTTAATGGCTATGGTAAGTTTTCATCAAATTTTTTTCCGTTTGGTTTTTATTTTTTCTTCCATCCTGTGAAAATGCCCAATCAATAGCAAATCAAAAGCAAGTTCAGTAAGCTTAAGCTTCTATGTTGATTTCCATAGACAAGGCGTGGCGGTACACTCAGAGAAAAATGTGCGTTACAGTTTGTAAAATCAAGGAAATCGTTTCGAAATCAAAGAAACTCATTTATTTGTTGTATTTGACGATCCTAGACAAAGTTTAATTCTTTTTTGGTGGCACATTTCTTAGCGTTGCGGATAACGGTTCGATCCAATGTTCAAGCTATGCATTCGCGGCTCGAAGCAATGTTTCAGCTCTGAGTTAACGGTTTGAACAAATGTTAAAGCGCCAGGTTCGGCACGATAAGCAAGATTGTGCTTTCTTCAAATAGATTTCTTGTTTCCGTTCTTTGATAAACAAAAAGCGAGCTGCAAAAAAGAGTGACACCATTTTTTTTCTGAGTGTATGTTGTTGGAGGTCGTGCTGCTGGCACCAGCGGGTGGGTTGCGAATTGAGAAGCTGCGTTTGCAACTGCATCCAGATGTGCAGATTTTTGCCTGCCTCGGATGCTGCCTGCCACAAACACAGTTGCCTGCTGCGTCGTGAGCCAGCGGCTTGTTTTTGCCATTGTTGGCTGCTTGCTAATTTTGATAATGAATCAATTTTTCATCATTGCCACTGCAGCACTGAGGACTTGCTAGTGAAATAAATTGGATTATTTCTGTGTTGTTGCCTCATGTCCAGAACGTGTTCCGCTCCAACTGCCAACTGCCAACTGCCAACAAGTTATGAGGCAGATGAGGCCGATGCAAATGCTGACGTTCGCCGGCTCACGACCAGGTCACTGGTTCAATGTGATGTGACTGTAGCCACAGCTGGCTGGGCCAGGATGTGATCAGATGAGATATTTCTCGCTGCCTGCCTCTTGCTGCCTGCCTCTTGCTGCCTGCCTGAATTACTGCACGCCTCATTTTCGTGCGGCGTGAAAAAGTTTGCACAGTTATTTGGCCAGTTGCCCGCGTTCCCCACCATCTCTGCCTACACTCTGAAAAAAATTTGAGAATTTTTGAACTCATTTCGAGCTGGAGTGCTGCCAAGGTCAAACAAAATCAATGCATCAAAAAGTTTTCTTTTATTATGTCGACTTTCCTAAAGTAAAATTGATGTTCAAAATTATATAAAATTCATAACTGGATTACTTTCTCTGAGTGTACGCAGTCCATTGCTGTTGTCATTGCGGAGCTTTTTGTAGAGCAATTGTCATGCCTTGCTTTGGACATGGCGCATTAATAACAAATGCAGCGTTGAAGCGTTAAATTTACAGCTTGTTAGACGGCAGCAGGTCCAACTGCTGCTACAGCTTCCAGCTGGACCTAAAGCAGCTGCCGCAGCAGCAGCAACATTAGCAACAGCAGCACCAGCAGCAACAGCAGCACCAGCAGCCACATCTGCTGCAATTACGCTGATGTAGCCGCAAAGGCAAAGCGCGTCCGAACTCATTGGCCGCAATTAGAGCAACGGTTTTCTCTTCACCGCTTAAGATCATTTGCCACACACATTGCACCAAGAGTGAGAAAGAGCGAGAGGGAGCAAGAGAGAGCGAGAGAGCGGACACATAATATTGAATGCGTGTGGCAATCAATATAGCGGCCAGCTCTATATACTCTATAATTTATACAAATTTATTTGAATTATGCCTTTTTCAATGGCTTAATTCTAAAACGTTTTTAACTGTTATCTCGGCCTCTTAACATAATTATATTTTAAAGTCATCATTTCTTTAAACTGTTCAATTTACAGTAGCCTACATTTTGTTGCTTATGATTATATCACAACTCAATTATCATTAACATTATTTTGGTTAATTTCTAGCGTTGTGCTCGAATAATGGTCAACAATTTGCGAAGATGATTTTCAGCTCATGTAATTACGTATTTTGATAGCCAGATAGTGTATATGATGTGCTGAATTTTATTCTTTCATAATAACCAGCTTTGATTGATCCGACAACATTTTGTATGGTTCTTCTTTAGGACTGGTTTGCGGTAGATTCCCAACTACTTCAAAGCTCTTTTTTTAGCAAAAAAAAGAAAATATCCGAATCTTTACTTTGCACACTTTTAGCTATTGGAATCACTCGAAAACTGAATGTTTTCCCTTTCTCCCTACTCGTCTGTAGATATCAGATATATAAGTAACACTTATAAAGTAGGTCATACTAAATTAAATATACACATTAAATAATTTTGCTTTAAGAATAACTTCTTCAACTTTCCACACTTTCATTTAATATCCCTTTTCCTGATTAGCCGTTTCCTTCTCACTTTCTACAACTAATAAGTAAGATGTGCAACATCAGGTTCTTTAATCAGTTTTTCTTCGCTTTCATCTATCTATGGATGTATCTTCATGCTGCACATTGCACATCCGATTTGTTGCACTGGTTCCCATAGTGTTAAAGTTCCAAAACAAAATAAAAAAAAAGACCAAGCAACAATAACTGCTGTTGTTTGTTGCTCATTGTTCTGACGATGTTTTTTGGGCTATTTATTTTCATATATTGTTTACCATTTGATTGCTCTTTGTGGCTTGCCCCCAGAGCTCTCGACTCACCGACTCACCGACTCTCTGACTTACCGTTTATCGTAATTGTAATAATTTCATTTTTTTCTTTCATTGTTTGTATGTACGCACGACAGTAAGAGGGCGAGAAAGACAGAGAGAGAGAGAGAGAGAGAGAGAGCGAGAGAGAGAGAGAGAGATAGACAAACAGATATTAAGGTAGAGCAAGCACATAAATAAAAAGCTTCAAGTGCGTGCGCTTTGTTATTGAAACTCGTTAAAAGTCATTGCCAACAGACCACGACAACGATGACGACCACGACAACAGCAACAACAACAAAAACAACAAACAAACATCGCTTGTATGTTGAGTTAGTTGGTTTGTTTGCGTTTGTTGTCGGCGCTTACTTTTTATGGGCATTTGATGTACAACAACAAGAAATACAACTGCAACAAAAACAACATGCATATGTAACCGCGTAATCTGTGATAGTCATCAGCAGCGTCATCATCATCATCATCATCATCGTCATCATCTTCAGAATTTCGTGAACTGGACGACAAAACGCATGCAAGCCACATCTCAGTTTGGCGGCACTTTCACCTCGATTTCTACCCATTCCTCCATCGGCATCGACATTTCGAATTTCCTCTTGGTCCAATCTACCATCTCCGGTCTCAGATCTTATTTATGTGGCATGTTGCACTTTTGAGAACCCAAAAAAAAAAAAAAAAAAAATACCAAAACACCAACCGAAACCGCATTTCGTGTAGGAGAGCTGCATGAAAAGTGAAGCTCAACCAAAACAAAAAAGTAAAAATAATATAAAAAAAAAGAATTGGGAAAAATATGCAACTCATGCACTAAATTGTCGCTGCTTTATTTCTCATTGTTTTTGTTGATCTTCAACTTGCCGCAGTCAAAGTTGGTCACTTGGTCGGTCGTTGGTTTCGTTTTGCCCAGCAGCACCGGCAGCAGGCAGCACTTTTCGGTATCCCAACTGGGTCAAGTGTCTGTACACTTTTGTTTTCTTTGATAGATAAGCTTCTTCCTTGTGTGCTACTTGCACTCTTTCTGGTTCATTATTTCTCAAAATACGATTTTTTTCCTGTTTACTTAAGCATGTCGTTAATCCAGTTCTTATCTTTTACCAATTAAAATTGACAGATACAGATGCGATTATGAAACTTTCGCTGGATATGAATGTGTACAACTATCCTGTATTATAGCTAAATATATGAATAGGGGGTATCTCCAAGTCGCCATCTTGATAACGCAATACTCATCTGTATTCTCTATCGTTTTTCTGTAAGATAAAGGTTTGGTTATCAATATGTACGATTTATTTATATAGGTGTAAAAGGGCACAGATCAAAACTTACCAGAACCATAACTATGTCAGAAAGTGACCCGAAAAACCAGGGCTTCTGAATCGTAGTTTGACCTGTAGTTTAAAACTTTTGTTTTCATGTTATTATAACCGTCCAAATTTCTTTCATTTATTTATTTCCAGGTTTGATTTTTGCCGGCTCCCTGTTTCTCCTCGCCCAGCTGAGCATCTTTGGCATTTGGAAGACTGTGCAGCGACGCACCAAGAAGGAGCGCTATCTTTACCAGCAGGATCCCACGCCCACTATTACATACGGTGCACCCACAATTCTCTATGGGCCACCACCACCGGCCGGATCGGTGTCGGGAGCGTCGCATGTTAGCAGCGCCAAGGATACGCTGAGCAAACTTTATGACAGCGGCATCAATGGACGCTATGGTCAGCAGTTCTAGACAGGGTATCGGATAGCTCTCACAATTTAGCTGGGAACAAACGCAATATGCCTCGAAAGCTTCAAAAGATTCGATGAGACTTGAATTAGCACATATATAAATATATATATTTATATGCGCAGCAAAAAGCTGCGGAATGCAATGAAAATCATTTGAAAAATTCTTAGTTTAATTTTACGTAAAAGAAAAACATTTAGCATAAGTTTTAGCTTAGCTTGAACATTAATCGTATACGCAATTGAAATTTGATAAACAATTTAAATGCGCGCTTTTAAATGCTTGTGGAAATGCATCGATACATTTTCCAGCATTTTAAAACTGCGCATTGCATTTATAGCCAAAACTGAAGCAAAGAATAATCAAAAGTTTTTAGCCAATTTTTTTAGACAGTTCTTTTTTTTCTCTAACAATTTCTAGCAAAAATTAGGCTAATTTTTTGTCGTGTGTAGTGAAATAAATCTCCAAGGAGTATCTAAAATCTAAGTCTATAGCTGAGGCAATGTGAAGTGCATTTATAACTTTTATCTACTATATTTTATTTATTGAAGTTTGTATTATTTATTGTTGCTTCGAGCTGCTTTATAATATGGAACGCAGTCCAAAAAACACAAGATTAAAAACAATAACAATTCCCTTTTGCAGATTTGCCAAATAATTTTGTATCAAAATGTTTGTGTCAAATTCTTTTGCACTCGGACTGCGTTTCACATTTTCATTTTCTCGAATCAATCTATATTTATTGTACTCAACCTAACTATTTATTACTAACTTATTTATTGCTAAACACTAATTGCTAATTTATTGCCGAAACGCAGAGAGGTGCTAAGTTTTAGGAGAGGTGCTTAGTAAGGGGATAAAAAAGACAACAGCAACATAAACACAATCAGCATAAAGGCTAAAGTTTAAGGATCTTAAATTTTAATGAGAACAATACTTATACTTATATATTTTTCTAAACAAATTGTACTGATTAAGTAAATGCAATAAACTCTACACATAATAATAAACTCTATATACATCTATAAATATCAATTGTTTATTTTTTCTTATATAAATAAGTGGCAAATATTTGAAATGAATTAAATAGATTAAAAACTACAGATACCTGTGTGTGTGGTTTGTGAAATAAGTACAAACAATTAACCAAACTGCAATAGTATCTGTTTTGTATGCGTTTGATCATTGTTGATTATCAACTTGAGTCACAACAGCTGCAGCTCCTCCAGCAGCAGCAGCAAACATCTCATCCAGCAGCAGCAGCAAACATCTCCTCCAGCAGCAGCAGCAAACATCTCCTCCAGCAGCAGCGATAATTACAATTTATACCTTTTGCTTAACGTTATTTTTCTATGTATTCTGCAACTTTAAAAAATTGAAGAAATAATGGCTCCCTTGCGCACGCCGAAGAATGGACTTGGTAAACAACAACGTTTTTCTATATATCACATAGAGAGAGACGGTATTTCAATTATTAAGACCGTTTCCCAACATAATTCCTTCACTCATTGGCCATTGACGGATGTGCACAGAGCAATCCTAATGATAGATGTATGTTTTTTGTTCATTCCTAACTTACGTAATCATTCGATGTACTCTGAAGCGCTTAGCTCTGAAACGTGCGTCTTGCTAATTAAGATTCTGTGGGTCGAACTGGCTGACAAATTGCTGGTTAATAAATTTTTAGTCACATGTAGCTGGTTGCTGCGAGAGACAGCCAAAGCCATTTCTACTGATGGATTGACACACTGTGGACAGTAGCGACCCTACAATACACCAGTCAATCACCTCCAAGCACATCCAAGCCATCCAAACAGCTCCAAACAGCTCCAAGCCCCTATTGCCTCGAGTAGTATTTGTAGAGGCCTATGATAGATGACAAGCGCATTTTTGGGTCGTTTGAAGGTTAAGTGAAATGCTAAAACCCCTACAAATTATAATCATTTAACGGCTTTGTGAGCATTAAGTCTCAATTCTGCACAGCAAGTACACTTCAACAACTATCAAGAAATCATAACTTAAATTTACTCAAACATTTTCTCTAATATGGCATTAAAAATTGATTAGCTGCCATTTAGAGTGTAAGTCGCTTATGTGGCAGGTTCATTGTTTAGTGATATTTTTGTGTTTTGAAGGAAGATAATTAATGATTGATTGATTGATTGATTGGATTATGTTAAGTTGGTTAGAGTTGGGGCTTGCTTAAATGGATTAGGTTGTCAGAATAATTATATTGGTATCAATAAATTTTGAGAAACTTGAGGGTTAAGGGTCTGGGAAATCGTTCAAATATTTTTTTTTTTTTTGTGTGTTTGTCCATTATGTCCATTTAATGTTACAGTCTGCCCATGCCTAATTGTGTTCCATCCTAAAGAAGGGTTTCCTAAGTCCATTAGGCAGATTATGGAAATTTATTTTAAGCCTGGTACAAACCATTAAATTTTACTTGTACTCGTACTTAGTAAAAATCCAGCTTTGAAATTTAATTGAATAACCTTAACCGAATTGTATTTTGAATACTTGACAAAAGCAAGAAAAATCGGTTTAAGTATTATCAGACTTATTTGTTGTTCTTTACTTAATATTAAAGAACCAATAAGATTTTACGCATATCAAGCAAAGTCCAGCCTAATTTTTCTTAAACTTGATCAAAATTGAATATGAAAGAACTTAATTTAAGCCAGGAATCGATCTAGAATTTTAAGCTTAGTTTAAATAAGATTGAAGGCATTGTTTTGTAAACTGAGGCAAATATTAAATAAAGTAAAATACTACGAAACAAGAGAAACTTTAGCGCAAATTGTACTTGATATATTAAAGAAATAGACTTAACCATATTATCTTGCAGTGTATGCGATACGGTTCTGAAGATGAGACAGCAGGCAAAAGTGTTAATCAAATTACGAAGCAAAGCAAAAAGTTAAGCGAGGCGTTTTACGATCTCTTTAACGCTTCAGCTACGCACGCCATTTGCGCATGGCAAACTGCGAGAACGCCTGATAAAAGATGCAGAGTGGCAAGCACAGGCACAGGCCACCTTTTCAGAACTGAGAGAAGGCGGCAGCCAACCATTAATCAAGAGCAAGAAAGAAAGACGCGTGCCGCTGAATGAAGACACCGCCCGAAGATCTGCTAGCTTGCCAAGATGAGTAGTGACTCGAATAGAGAATCGTCGCGGAGAGGGGGGGATGACGGGTGGGGTATGGAAAGAGGTGCCAAGACGCGCAATGTGCGTTGGCTGTTAAATAATACACGCCCCTATTAAAAAACCATCAACAACATCACGTTGACAATTTATATGGTCAACTCTATGTGCGTATTTGGTCTTGGTCTGCAGTTGAAGTCACCAAGTATCGTGTCTTAGTTTTGTGAGCGCCGCATGTGGCAACTGTGCATAGGATGCAGGCTGGCTGCACGACGCTCCGACCAAGTGTGGGCATTAACGTTGACAGCTATGCAAATACCTGACCATTAGGTCTTTGTCATTTAGCAATGTCTTTTAATTAGCGTTGTAGCCTGTGGCCTGTTGGCCTGTAGTTTCACAGCTCCACAGCTCCACTGCTGCCCAAGGATCCCACTTTCTAAATACAATAGCTGTTCGACTTGCTACACTTGCAGAAAAAATGAACGAATGTTGCTGGAATATATTTGCGTGCACTTTAAGCTTGAAATTTAGAGCACCAAACCGGAACCAGAACAGAAACGTAACCGTTTCAAGTTCAGAATCGAAACTGATAATTTAATTCGGTTTGATACCCTGTTTAAATGCTTACAAAGAGGCATACACAATCCAAATTCAATAAGTATCGAAAGTAAGAAAGTGTGCAAAATTCATAAACAAAAAATATATTCTAAGTTTGAGTTCGGATATTCTAAGCTGCAAAGGCTTCAAACAGTTTTGTCGTCTTTTCACTTTTCACTTTTCAATTTTATTTTAGATCTGAATTTATAAACTTAAATACTGAATTGCAGCTGATTGAGTTATTATTTAAGATGATATCAGGATCGAATTCGTTGAGTTCTTGTTTTCAAAAATATCAAGCAACTGTTTTAAATTACAAATAATCGCTCTTCACTCAACAGTTTGACATTTACAAATTTCTGGGTTTGAGAAATATAAGTTTGAAATAAGAGTTTCGTTTTAAAGTTTTGGACTCTTGCTTCTAGTAAAATTTGTACACATCATATGTATATATTTATCGCAGTGTAGTATCACCCACACACTTCTTTTGACACTCTGAGCTGGCTGGGCCGGATGGGCTGCATTGACAAACGGCTTGCTCGCTTTTTGGCCCACATCGCTGCATAAAGCTCGCATTGAACACCCTCACGCTTTATGGCCATTTGCATTTGCATTTAAATGCTTTTGATGGAGCTGATTTTCTTGCCAGCGAGCACATTCGCTTCCTGAGAGCATCCGCCAGCTAGCCAGCCAGCCAACCAGCTAGCCAACCAGCAAGCTCTTTTTGCCATGTTGGCCACATCACGATTTTTGCGGCCCGGCCACGTTGGCCGCCTGTTGCTTTTGCAGCTTGCTTGTGGGGCTTTTGTTGGTTTGATTTTTTCTCAGCTGTCTGCTGTTGGTTTACAGCTGCTCGCATTGATTGAAAAATTATGCACTTGCCATGACGATGGGCAATGTCAAATGCCAAATGCTAAAAACAAAAAACTGACGAAAAAAAGAACAAGAGTGAAATCTGCACATTCGGCACACCGCACCTTTTATGCCTAATCTTGGCATAGATACATGTATATCAATACTCCCACAGAGCGAATTTAAAGGGAAGCAAAAATGACTTCAATAGTTGCCTTTGCTTGACAGCAATCATTTTCGATGATGGCAACACGCAGAAAAAAGAAGAAAAAAAACAGTGAATGATTTTAAACTAAGCGAAAGTTGTTTTATTTGCATTTCTTTAGAATTATCATTTTAATCTTTTTATTGTGTTATTGATTAATGTACTATTTTGGCAGTAGATTTAGTTGTTATTAAATGATCTGTATTTTTACTTTCAGCAGTTCACTTAAATAGGAAAGATAATATTGGGCTGATGGGAAAAGTTTTTAGCATTTGAGGAGTTACGCAAGTTTTTAGTTATGGGATGATCGCAAATTCAATTTTATAGATTTTCTAGATGTACAATGATTCCCTAAGTAATGGATTCCCTAAAGTCTATGATTGATTTTTTAGACTTCAGCAAATCTAAGTCAAATTGAAGTCCTTTAAAAGCTAAAAAAAAAAAACCCAATACTCATTCACAATTTAGGTTTAGAGCATAATAAAATTGCAAACAAACTGCTTAAATATATCTGAATACCACGAGGCGATAGAGTATTATTAGAGCCGTTAGTAGCTGGAATTTGGTAGCACTTCGCAAGGCGAAACGATTTCCATTTTTGCCTGCTTACTTTTCTTTTCGCCAGCTTGTCCTGCTCATTAGCAAACGGCGGCAAGGCGGCAGCCTTTTTAGCCATGGCCAAGAGCAGAGGCAGCCACAACCGTTTTGGCGACAGCTGTTAGCCAGTTTTCACCTAATTAAGCAAACAAACGTGTGGGAAATCGCTTCAATCCTTCCACCAACCACTCCCCGCATCCTGATAGCTTTTGCGTGTTTTTTTTTTGGGGCTGGGTCCGAAACTAATTGCCTGGTACATGAGGTTTAAATAGCCGCCAAGGAATGCAACGCGAAAAACATTTGTCTCTAATTGCACCATTGCCCAATTGGGCAGGCCAAATTAAATTAAATGCAGACCCCGGCTAACAACAACTAAGAGCAACAGCAACAGCATCAGCAACAGCAACAAACCACAAATACAAATTGGAACATTTGGTGCTGCTGTGAGAATTTATGGCCCTACCTGGGGTCACTTGCCTCCGCTGTGGATAACATCTGTTGACGCGTCGTGCGCATGCAAGGCCCACCAACCAGCCAACCAGCCAGCCAGCCAGCTAGCCAGAAGGACATTGACCAGACAGGGCCAAGCAGACGCAAACCAACCAGACTCAAACAGATTCAGTTAGACTCAACCAGCTAGACAGACAAAACCGTTGTAGTGGCGTGCTCTTGGCGCAAAGCCATTTGAAATTACAAAATGCTTAAGTTTTTATACCTTGAATCCATTAAAAATTGGCTAAAAAGTGTTTAATAAAGCTATGCTTAAGTCTGTAAGGGTCATAACTTTTTGATGAGCATCAAAAGCCAAGTGGAGCCAGCCATATCCATTTGTCTTTCTGTGTGAGCCGATCGCAGAGACTGTGGCATGTCGATGCTGATTTTATATTTGATTTGTGTTTCTCATTATATATTATACACTATGAAATACTGTAGAAATTGTATATTCATATTTTACATGCATTCATACATACAATAAATATCTAAAACGTTTACGCCTTGGGTACAGGGTATCTCCTAGTCGAGCTCTCGCATCTAGAGCACTCCAAATCGAATAAGCTTGTTTGTTTGTGCTACCAATTGGCAAGCAATGGCCTCAAAATGCCGTTGTACGTAGATAAGTCAGCGAACTGTGTCTTGAAGTCTTAATTCACAGGATAACCATGTGTGGGAACATCCTTAATTTAGTTTGGTATGCAGTCGTAATCGGTGGAATTAAAAACAAAACATAAACAAATCCCGCTTGCTCTCCCGGTTAGACTTTTAAATCCTACAACTGTTGCTGTAACTGAAGTGATTTTTAGAACAAATGAAAAATTGTATACGTAAATAAATCAATTTGTATGAAAATCACTTTTGTTGTTTTTTTAATTTAATTGTCGTTTTGATTGACTTGATTCTACAACTATATTTTTATTGATGAAATATCTATATATATCTAATAACTCAATCCGAAATCAAGACTCTCATCTCTCAATTCGTAAATCCATTATTCTACTCACATCTCTTCCCATTTCTAATTTGGAAATTCAAGTTCAACAAATCTTTAATGCCATAATCAGACTTTTGGTAGGTAAGCCACACTGCTCAGTATAGAACACAATTATACACGAACAACTTAAAATTAAGTCTCTAATGGAGATGATTAATTCACTCTCAAGTAAAGACCTTGATAAGCTTCAACACCATTCCAACTTGCTCAAAACATTGAACACCTCTCCAATCAATCAATCAATCAATCATTAATTTCCAACCTTCAAAATCAAGGGTATCAAATCGAAATGAATTTTGGTTCCACTTTCGATTCTGATTTTGAGTTTCAATCGCGTAAAGGTTTCGGCTCCGGTTTGGTTCCGGTCAATACTTCTGCGAAAATTGGATATTTGGCTTAAGGCGATTTATATTGAAACAGTTCTAAAACTAATCTATTAAAAAGATTATAAATATTATAATATATATATATATATATATAAGTCTATACAAAAAAAGAAAAAATCTTTTTTTATTTTTTTTTTATATAACAGTTATATTTTAAACATTAATCAACCTATTCAAAGGCTATAAAACATTGATTTGGAACAGAATGAATAATAGCAGTGAATTACAATCTATAACATAAACATAGAACAGGTTTTAGCAGTTAATAAATAACTTCAAATATTACATTTGTGGCAAATTAATTTAACGCCCTACAGTCCAGAGGTCGCTGGTGTGGAGGCGCTTCAACCTCCTGCGAGTTATATTTGACCCAAAAGTGCAGGCCAAAGGGTTGACGTGGTTGTGCAAACGGTCATTATACCGACTTGTATGTCTGTTGATTTGTTGACTGACTGTCGGTAATGCGAAGTCGTTGTGCAGAGTTCTGTTGCTCACATATGGTGGAGCACCAGAGATGTCTCTGAGCACCTTGTTCTGCAAAACTTGAATTTGATTAATCCAGGATTTTGCGGCTGTGCCCCAGAATGGAATTCCATATGTCCATGTAGGCATGATGATGCTCCTGTACACCAGCAGCTTGTTGCTCAAGCTGAGTTTGCTTGATGGCTTCAGCAACCAGTTGAGTTTCGTTTTTTTGGATCTTTTCTTTTTTTTTTATCTGTCTTTTTTAACTTTTGTTTACAAGTATTATTATTGTTTTTTCGGAAATCGATTTCCATTCGCAGAACGTGCAAAGTTATCGATAAAATAAAATAAAATAAAATTACATTTGAAATTTGCATTGCCAGACAGAATGACAATTTATAGAAAAAAGTGTTGCATATTTTGTGGTTCTTTATTCAACGTACTCATTGAAGTAATTCCCAAATGGTTCTGGCTTCGAGCAGGGCAATACGGGTCTATCTTTTTGTCTTTTTATCTGTCTTTTTTAACTTTTGTTTACAAGTATTATTATTGTTTTTTTTCGGAAATCGATTTCCATTCGCAGAACGTGCAAAGTTATCGATAAAATAAAATAAAATAATTTTAAATTTGAAATTTGCATTGCCATACGGAATGACAATTTATACAAAAAAGTGTTGCATATTTTGTCGTGCTTTGTTCAACGTACTCATTGAAGTAATTCCCAAATGGTTCTGGCTTCGAGCACATAATACGGGTCTATCTTTTTGTCTTTTTATCTGTATTTTTCAACTTTTGTTTACAAGTATTATTATTGTTTATGTTTACTTTTGTTATTTACATTTTTTTTTTATATTTGTTGATATTTTTTCTTGCTATTATTGGGAATGGTAAATAAAGCTTCTCAGTTATGACGTCACTCCTCGGCATTTCCGGGATCTGCTGATTATAGATTTGTATCTTTTTATCTATCTTTTTTAACTTTTGTTTACAAGTATTATTATTGTTTTTTCGGAAATCGATCTGCTGATTATAGATTTGTATCTTTTTATCTATTTTTTGTTTACAAGTATTATTATTGTTTATATTTACTTTTGTTATTTACAGCAAAACTAGCCAAGTCGATATAGTCGATATACAGTGTCTCACAGTTCAAATGGAACAGCGCCTAGCAAAAAGTTTCATTGCCTGCCATAAACTAATTATCCAATATTTTTCAATTTCTATGGTCACATCATATTTTGCCCAGGGGCGTTATGGACACCTGGGTGCCATAAAGCCCGGATTTTAAGAGAATTTTTTTTAAGAGAATTTTATTTGTATTTAGTTTTTCATTTATTTTTTGTGTTGTACTCAAACAATCGATTTTCGCGTCGCATCCCTTCAATCAATGTGATTTGTGCGTATGCCGCCACCACTCTGCTAGAGTGCGTGTGCTGGGCGGCCGCATATTCAGTCAATATGAGCGACATCTCCCATACCGCCACTGACGGTGATGCGCCAGATACTGCTGCTCCTTGGTGCTCGCCTTCTGTTGCCTTATAGACCAGCGAACTCCGCTATAATCTGCGGTCTCGCCTGGCGAGCGGTAACAGCAACAATAACAACAACGCAAATAACGCAAATACTAACAATTCCAAGAGCTACAACAACTACATCATCAAGAACACCGTCAACAACAAAAACAATGTCCACAAAAACATTAAAAACACTAACAATGCCAACAACAACACTACCAAAAATACCAAAAATAACACAAATGTTATCGTCAACAATTTGAACTGCAACAACGCCAACGCCAACAAAAAGAAAAAATCTACTACAAAGAATTAAAGCGGAAACCGTTTTACATTTTGTGATTAATTGGGTCCGTTTCGAGCTGGGAAAAGCGAGGAGCGAGAAGAGTCTGAAGAATATCTTGCGGTTGCGTAACCCTGGGCAGAGTTACTTCCGCTGAACGATCTTGGCAACTGTACGACTTTCTGTGCTAACTTTTTACTGCCTGCGCCTCTGCGTATTCAATTTAGGCCTGGCTGGTAGCAGAAGAAGAAGACGAAGCAGATCTTCCTTTACTTTGAGTATGAGTTTTATGGCTGCAGAAGGATGGCCGCTGGCTAGAAGAACAAAGATGCGGTTCCAGCTCTGCGTCTGGGTTTGGGGTTTATGGGGTTCAGGACAACAATCGCAGTAAGTGATTACGTAACCAGCTCATTGTTCTTTTTTGACTGCGTGTTTTTTTCATTTCATTGAACAACAGCGCATTGGTGGAAGATGAAGGAGGCGCGTCTGCATTTTTTTTTCGTTTTTTTTTTGTTTGTGGCCCCGTCCTTATCACCATCATAAAAATGGGGCGCGTGGAGCCCGTGCAGGAGCCTCGACCGGGAAGGAAAAATAATTTATTCACAGCCATTATGCACTGCGAATTTATGCCACTTCCTGGTGGAACAACAACTACAAATAGCCATTTAAAATGCGATAAAAATAGCGCCAAAGGCAACACACTAACAAAAGCCAACAAGTAATTGTGATACAGTCGAGCATGCATGGCTAACAGATACTCTGTCGCGCAATCTTCAGTATCTTCAGGCCGGCAAAGGAATGAATATTCAAATATATATTGTTGAACAATTGAATGCATTTTTATATTCATTTTATTATTTATTCTTCGATTGAAAATAAATATTATATTTTTATTCCGATTCGAAGACATTTTCAATCGATTTAAAACACATTTGGATAATGGACAAAATGTCTATGACCTAAGAATAAAATATATTAGATTGTTAAGAATATATTTTGTACTAAGAAAAAAAAACGAAATATTGTAGAAAGTTTCTTATTGCCAAAGAAAATATGTTGCATGATTATTGGAAGAAACAGACTCTGCGTGTTTCACTTATGACAAATGCCTTCCGGAATTTATTATAACCTGCTGCTGAAACCATTCAACAGGGTATGGCGTATGGAAAACGAAGATGCTGTGGGCGTGGCTGGGTTCCGGGGCGGGGCGGAGCAGGGCGGGGTGGAGCATTACGAGCGAGCTGGGTACTAAACCAGGCGCAATGACTGCCAAGCATGAAACCGAAAAATGGGTTTTCAATAAACACAGAACCGCTCAACAGCAGAGAGAGAGAGAGAGAGAGAGAGAGAGAGAGAGAGAGAGAGAGAGAGAGAGAAGAAACGTAGCCAGCAAACAATGCGACTAATATTTGAATATGTTAATTAGTTTGGGCGACGTTGCAGTTGCTGTTGCTGTTGCAGTTGCTGTTGCTGCTATTGTTGTTGTTGTTGCACGATCAGTTCTATCGTTGGACGTGCATCGTTGCAGTCTAATTTCATGTGTTTTTTTTTGTTTGTTGTTTTTGTGTTTTGGTTTTGTTTTGTTCTGTTTTTGGCCATCTCTGCTTAGGGACAGTTAGCAGCAGTTAAGCCATTTTTCACACAACGAACGAAACAACACGAGTGGAAAGACTAACGAGGTCTGGTCTCGTTGCTTAGGCATTTAGGCACTTGCAGCATGCGATTCATATTTACGAGCTGTGTGCCACAAGCATATGAATAACGGGCACACACTCATATATTCATATTCCTATTCAAATTTACGACTGGTATGCGGCAGAGACCACACACGCATGCCAAGGCCAATAAAGCTGCCAATGAGCCGGGGCTAAAAGCAAATGACAAGCGACACCAACAGCAACAGCAACAACAGCAACAACAAACAGCAACAACAATAACAGCAACATCAAAATCAACATCAGAACTGCCTTATAAAGCCATAGGCCAAAGTCAGGCTCGGCATATTCGCAATTTGCACGCAAAGTCGAAGGCGACTTGGCTCACAGATGAAGAGATGCTTCACCTGATCTCAAGTTGAGGTCTGTGTGTGTGTGTGTGTGTTGGGTGTGTGCTTCTATTAAGGATGAGCGCGTGTCCAAGATTTACCAGCACAACACGAGACATGATTCGAATGCAAGCACTTTCAACAGGTGAAATGAAGAGAGAACAGCTAACTTCATCACACCGAATGTTGCACACACAGCAGCATTATGAAAGTGAGTGTGGCTTGTTGGCAATGCGATTTGGATACAAGATTTCATATTTCATATTTTCAAATATGTCTAAAGAGTATACACAGCAAAAAATTTGTCAAACAGTTTTCCATAATGTTCAATTTGTCGCAAAAGCTGCTTTAGGCGATTATTATTAGAATTGAACCGTTTTCAGCTTATAAAATGTTCTTTTTTTTTGCCTGAGCTTTTTTAAAGTGTTTGTACTTTTGCTTTTGTACTTGTTATAGAGTGAAACCTGTACATTGGATAAAAATAGTATTGTATATTGAAATGTGGGAATATTAGACCCCCATCAATATTCTTTGGGCTAACATTAAAACTAAAGTCTTTGAACCCAGATCAATTAATAACGAAGAACTTCGGAAAACATTTTTCATGAGTTTTTGATGAACGTTGCTCAATATCTGGATACCCTTTCGATATCTAATGTTTTTCATTTTCATGCGTAGAAACTAGTTTTAGATTATTGTTATTTTAGTTGTATTATAATAACATAGAAGTTTTCTTTAGCGATAATCCAGTCATATTATTTATGACAAGCTTGGATTTCTTGCATTTTTATTTAACAAAAATATGACATAATTTAAAATTCCTCAGTAAAAAGTAGTATGACAAGAATAAATATATAAAAAATACTGGTTCTTAATTCGATTTTTATTTATAAACTGTTGCACATTATTAAATATCTTCTCTTCATTGTTATTATTTTTTTTTTTGGTCAGAAAATGTTGACTAATTAAAATCGTCATTTAACTCGCTAGTTTTAGGCATTATATTTATTTTCACGATCGCCAAAATGTTGACTTGTGTCACGAGCAAAAAGAAGTCACGCGCTCAACTCTACTGTGCTAATAAATACAAGTACACATATATGCATGCATGTATGTGTGTATGTGTGTGGTGGTGTGCATAGGTTGCGTGCCGCTACTGTAGGTGTTGGCCGGCACCAGCTGATGGCTTTGACAGCTACTAAATTCTACTTAAAACGCAAGGCGACACAGGCAGATGCAGACGAAAGGAGTGAGAGACAGAGATAGCGTAGATTATGAGAGTGAGAGAGACAGAGAGAGAGAGAGAGGGGGAGAGGAGAGCGACGCATGTTCCTTGTCCAATTTTGGGCAGCAAAATAGCAAATAGTTTTTGGCCGGCGCTTATCGTTTGCCCATAAATTTATGTACGTTCGATGTTGCTGCCAAATATTGCCAGCTCGGAGGTCCTAGGCCAATAACTTGCCATGACACGCAATGAAGTTGTTTGCCTTTGCCTCTTTTGTTTTTGTTTTTTTTTGTGTTTTTGCAACGCGCGGAATTTTTGGCTTGGTAGAAAAATGCAATTAACGGCACTTGTTCGCTTTTTTTTGTTGTTGTTTGGCTGTTCTTGATGTGCATTTGCTAAGACACGACACGACACGACACGATCGTACATGTTAAAACTCATCGTGTTTAAACTTACTGTCAATTGACAATTTTTCAATTGTATTTCATTAAATAATTATTTACACTTGGAAAAAAAATCGTTAATCTATTCACAATTTTTAAAATTTGATAAATGAGAAGTGCATTGGTTCGGTTATCGGCTAAGCGTTAGCAAATGCAACAACCCAAAATCAGCGTTGCCAATCAAGCTGCTATAAACATATTTAAAATAATATGCTGCAATTTTATTATATAAATTATTCATTTAAAGTTTTAAATGCCAAACTCAAAGTATTATTTTCTTATTGCAGTAATGCAAAAACTTTTCTTATAACAGCCCGTCTTAGGTCACAATAGATACCACATTGAGAGTTGCCACATCAACAAATAAATATTAGTCTTCAGCCTTTTCTCACTCTTAGAAAATGGTATTTAGTGCTTTTTTTTAGCATTTTTGCGTGCAGACAACGCTATTTTTAGCACATTTCGAATGTGTATTACAGTGAAAGGGAAACCTGCGCCATACAAGTACCAAATAATTAGCTAAAATTCTTACAATTTAAGAATTAAACATATTCAAACATAACTAAGAAGCGGCAGATAAGCGCAATTAGCAAAATGTGTGGTGGTTTTACCTGCTCGAAGAACGCGCTAATTGCGCTCAACATTTTGTATGTGGTAAGTAAGCAAACAGCAACAAAAAAAAACTAAACAACAACAACAGCAAAAATATACAAATTGCGACATACAATACAGAAACAACAACAACGACGAAAAAACGGTTTGAAATTTGTTGTCTGCATTGTGAAAATCGTGCAAAGGTTAATGTTATATGTCTGAAATTTATGGAGTAAACAGTTGTCCTCGTTTCTCTCCATTTCGTTTGATATACCCTCGTTTACGGAAAGTAAGAGACTATTGTTTTTGTTTTGTTTGCTTATCTTAAAAATAATAAATAATAAACATTAAAACATTAAACTCATTTCAGCCAGGGTATTTAAAGTACGGTGCGTCTAAAATGTTCTCCATTCTCTTTGTTTCTTTCTCCGTTCTTGTAGATGATTGGTTTCTTGCTGATTGGCGTTGGTGTCTACGCTCGGGCTGCGTCGGTCGTTACAAATCTGCCAATTGTTGGCGGCATCCTTGCCTGCGGCGTGATACTCATCTGCATATCCATGCTGGGCCTCGCTGGCGCTGTCAAGCATCATCAAGTGATGCTCTTCTTTGTATCCTTTTTACACAACACTACTACAACCACAACAATGTGCATGCATGCCTGTACCGTTATGCAGCACTACACGCACAACTGCACAAGGTCAACGCATGTCGAATGCCGTTCTAAAATACCCTCTTCCTCTTTCTCTAACCGGACTTTTTCGCTCACTTGAGAAACGGTACACATGCATTATGCATGCCTGTGTATTAGTGCTGCTTGAGGTGGGCTTCATAATGACGCAGCACTCTTGACATAAATCAAATGACTTTGTACAACACTTGGCTTGGCTCAAGCGCGCTTTGCCTTCGACTTCCGCTTGTTTCGTAATTGCGTCAGCTGGAAGGTTATCAGCTGCTACCGTACAACACGAACTGATAGCACAACATTAGTGCTATGTCAGCATATATATACATATATATATATATGTATATATATATAAATATTTAGCTTATGCATTATGCAATGTTGACTGACGGGTTAGTGGATATATGATGTGATATTTGTCTGGCAATCTTATCTCGGCTCTAAATCAATTTCTATGAAATTTCCAATGATTATTGAATTTTAGGTCAATCAGATTGATACTTATCATGTTAATTGCATAGGAATGATATTTTTAAAGATCTTTGTTTATAATACCCTCTTAAAAACTAATCGATTTAGAATTTATATTTGATTATATGATGAATTAATACCATAAATCCAAACTTTTCCTCCTTTTCAAGTCAGCTTTTTCAAGTATACCATTTACTATGTTAAACAATTAGACGGCTGAGTTCCTAAAATTCAAGAGAACATCTTTAGAAATACTATATGATATCTAACTAATATATTTGTCAGCAATTCAATTTCAGCACACCGATCATAACCTTATCTATCGTTATTGGTTTGCATCTTAACTCTTTAAATGTGTGAAATGCATGATCTCAGTACATGATCATTCTGTTCATGCTGTTCCTCATTCAGTTCTCGATTGCCAGCTCCTGTCTGGCTGTGAATGCCGAGCAGCAGCAACAGTTTGCCGAGCAGGGCTGGAAGACGGTGCCGCCAAAGTTGCGCAAACAGGTGCAGGATAGTTTCCTTTGCTGTGGATTCAATGCCACCACCACACCAACCACCACAATTACCACCAGCACCACCACCATAACCAATGTTAACGATGAGGAGCCCAGCTGCGATCTGATTAATCGGGAGTGTTGTGCCGATTCCAAGGATCCATTATGTCATTGTGGTCCCTGTGGCCCCCTGCTAGAGGATAAGATTGATTATGCCTTTAAGCTATGCGGTGGTCTGGGCATCTTCTTCAGCTTCACTGAGGTGAGTTCCTTTCCTATTTGTTGTCTCCAATCTCTAATCTCTTATCTCGCATATCGCATGTGAATTTTTTTAAATCCTCTTGTCCTGTTCTCATATTTAACATGCAAACTCAGTTCGTTGGTGTCTGGCTAACAGTGCGCTATCGCAATCAAAAGGATCCGCGCGGCTTGCCCAGCGCCTTCCTCTAAATTGCTAACTAAAGCACTCCCCTAAACTCCCCCCACAAAAAAAAAAAAAAAAAACAAACAAACAAACAAACAAAACCAAAAAAATTAATAAGAACAAAAAAGTTTAATGTCAATGTGTAAATTTCATATTCATGTAACAATCGTGGGTCTATTAGATCAACCTTTTGTGGTTAGCTGCTATCATCACACACACACACACTAACACACACACACACACACATACTTATACACAAATACATCTATAAACATAATACATAATATATATATTTATACGAGCATCCCTACATATATACTTATTTACACATAAGGTCCTTGCATGCACAGCAACAAGTACAGTGTACACTCGCTAATTAGAACGTTTCAGCTTATGAATCACTTTGATTTATAAAAATACTTTCCAAGTCTAAAATACATTATTTCAAATTGGATAAGAATTTTCTAAAGATCTTTGACAATTCTAAAAAAAATCAATTGCAAATCATTTTTTTTTTTAATTAATTTATTTTCAAGTAAATGGAATCTATGATTACAAAAAAAAAACTAGTTATCGAAAATGCACACTTTAAGTTAAAAAAAAACCTTTTTTGAAAAAAATACAATTATTGTCCTTTATTAAATATAATTTACGAAAGATTTAATTAGCGAGTGATCACTGTACTCGGCATATATACGAGTGTAGGCAGGCAAACCAAACCAGTACGTAAACGCATTAGGCCATACATACATTTACAACTTTAGAAATATATATATAAATATATACATCTATCTATATACAATACATATATATACAAGATATGTAGCAATGTGTTTACTTCTTTTTAACAAAACGCAAGCAATCAAGTGTTTTTCGAACTGAAAATTTCAACACACACAGACACACACATATACACTCAAAAAAAAACACACACATGCATACATATAAATCGAATGTATTTGTGAGGAATATTTGTTCACATTCACTAACAACTCGAAAGTCCCTGGGCGACGTCTGAAACTAAAAACACTCTTTAGAGAATTTAAACATGGCTAAGAGAGCAACTGGTGAGATATATATATCTATCTATCTATCGATATGTGCATGTTACAAATTTGATTATGCTTTCGTATTTATTTTGTATGCTACGTTTTAGTGTTATTTGCTTGTACTTTTCTAATCGGTCTTTTTTATATTTAATTGGCAACAGGTTTTGGCCGTTTTCTTTGCGCGTCGCTATCGCAATCAGCACGATCCTTGCTATTTGCCTGCTCGCGCCGTCTTTCCACACAACTATCAGTACTGAAGATAAAGGACACTTTGTTGTGGGGAGCTGCCACAAGATGTTCAAAGAGAGCCAAGGCGCAGGCAACAATTTTAGTCAATGGGACGAAGGCTGATTTATAATTTTTACACAAAACTTCCTAGCAAGAACTGAATTGAATATTTGCATATGTTATTAATATAAATATATATATATATAAATGCTTGTTTAGTCAGTTCTTAGTTTTTAGCTGTGCAAAAAATCGAGATTAAGTTCCAACTCACAAATTGAGATTATTTTTAGTTAATGGTGTTCTTTTATTGTGTAAATTTCTCTGTGTAATTGTTTGTACAATTTATGTATTATTTGTAAGTAGCATTTTAGAAATATAAACATATATGTTTTATTTGCAACTGGCAACAATCACAGAACTCAACTCAAAAACTGCTGTACCACTACAGAAAAAGAAACAAAAAAATCATTTCGAACCTGATCTTAAGCGTAGAACCAAGTCAAATGAAACTAGCAACTGGCAACTGTGTTTTAAGCGTATACAGAAACACAACAAACTTATATACAAATACATACGATCGATATATATATATATATATATATACAAACATAATTCAATACAAAAAGTAACATATATATATATAGATGTTAGATGTGTGTTAAAAAGAAAAAAGAAGAAAAAACAACTTTGAAATTAGCACTAAAAAACCAACCTATAAAAATACATGTCAACAACTATTTGATAAGTTTGAAAATAATATCACAAACACCTTCCAAAGAAACAACAACAACAACAAGCCTTGAGCTTTATTGCTGCTTTTCCTCGCTGCCTCTGCTATCCCCCCACCCACACCCTGCTCTGCAGTTATCAATACATTTTCCAATTTACACAGCAGCGCCTTCAACTGCTACCGCTGTCTCCTTCCAGCGCTTGCACCCACGCGAGCCTTTTCTTGTGTTCATCTCACACACACACACACACACACACACACACACACACACACACACACATTCACACTCAATATAACCAATAGCTTTTCTCTTGCGTTTCAATTTCATACTTCCTTTGCAAGGCCACAAGGAAACCCTGAAATAAAAATTCTCTGTATTCTGTGCTGTGATTGAAGTAAATATGATCTTTAAAAACTAAATAAATTCTCGAGTTTCATTTCCCTTCAGCGCACTTAAAGCCACTAACGAGCACAGCTGTCTGGCTGCATCCGCATCCTTAGCACACGGTTTCAACTTACCGACCAAATGGGATAGCTTCACATCGTTATTTGTTGTCGTCGAGGAGTGGCCACTGTGGAAAAAAAGTTATTGAAAAGTGAAAAATGAGTTCACCTTGGAAAACAAACAAGCAAATAAGTTCTTAAGTGCTGCCAGAAATTGTATAATCAGTTTCCACTGATTTAATTTTTATTTATCAGAGCACAATTTAAAAAATGTTATAAATACAAGAATCAGGATAAGATGGATTTTACTCAGCTGAGTCCAACTAACTAATTTGTTGCAATTAATTGAGATGTCGAAAATTATTGTAAATAAGGACAGATAAGTTATTGAGTATTGCCAGAAATAGTAAAACCTTTGTATGCTCCAATTATTATATTTTTATTATTATTATTTACAATCCGTCGAAGCACAATTAACAATATAGAACAATCCTATATGTAAAGTTGTTACATTTAATTAAATGAAAGAGCATTCATTGAAAGTTTCTGCTGTCGACTCTGCAATTGCTTTAGCTTTTACTAACTTTTAAGAATTGGCTAAAAAAGATAAAGCACTTTTATACCTTCTAAAAGTGAACATAAAAAACTGGACTAGCAATCGAGTCTATATCCTCGTTGATCGTTTACCTAACAGCTTAAAATTTAAAATTGAACTCGATTGCATAACTGCAACGCCAGAAAACTCTGTTTTCCTACGAAAGATTAATTTAATGGCGTCAATCAATTTGGCAGCTATTTTAATAAGTGTTTGAGAGACTTAAGACTTAAGACTCTCTAATTACGCTTGCTGAACAGAGCAATTGGCTGCTCCTTGGCGGGCTGGAAACTTAGTTAGACAAATCCATTATGTAAAACAGACCCACGGTGCGCATCGCAAGGATGCCACTAATGTTTTCAACTTGCCTCCCCAAGAAGATTAACGCACGCACATTGTTTGACATGTCCTTGGGGAGGAGACGTGTAAATAATATTTTTCGGCAACAGACCCAACAAAATTTTCGGTAAAAAGGAGCTAACTTTTTCACTCAAACTCTTGGGCAAGTACTCAACAAGCGACAGCTTGAACAGGCCCAAGTTCAATGCACTGGAAATGCTTTCTCCGACACCGAGAGAAAGAGAATGAGTTGAGGTGAGATTCGCAGAGAGAGAGAGAGAGAGAGAGAGACATAGATAGGGAGAGAGTGAGATTGAGAGTGCGCTGAGTGAGCCTTTTAGTGGGCCGAGCTGGGAGCTCTTTGGATTATATAACGATTGCGCAGAGTCAGGTGGCCAACAATGGGGTGGCTGGCGTGACTGGAGTTTTTCAGACAATACTGGGTGTGGTGGACCAAGACGCAGCCGGTTGTGGCTGCGGCCGACGGAATTCGGTATTTGGGCTTCTGCAAAACATTTTCCGCGCGGGTCAACATTTTCCGTCAGCTGCCAAATGTTCTTGATATGTCAGGCAAGACCAATGGACATGACATGCACAGCTACAGCGACAGCGACAGCTACAGCGACAGCTACAACTTTAGATACAAATACACAGCGCACGCTTAAAGATACAAATTCATGTTTCAACTAAAAGGGGGAAAAGGCTTTGCAACCAGTTGCTACAAACAGTAAAACTTAAACCAGTGCAAGAAAAAATACTCCTCAAACACTTTTTTTTATTAAGAATTTCCATTTAAAGCTATACAAATAATTAAACTCTTTGGATGAAGGAGATCTTGATGAGCATCACCAGCCGCGTCCACCTGTCTGTTTCTGTACCAACCATTTTCTGAGTGAAAGTTCTATATTTAGTCAACTCTATATTTAAATGTTTGTATAATGCGCCTCGGGCATTGCATGTCCTCTTTTGTGTCCTTTTTGTGGACACATGTGCCTCGAATGTGAATTGTCGAACTAAAATAGAACTTATGCGCTCCGTGATTGCCACCTGCGGCTACTTGATCGCTCAACAGTGCGTATTAGTATTATTGATTTAAGTCGAAAGACACCCGATGCTATTGTCAGCTGAATACTCAATAACTTAAGCGAATGTAGGCATACATAAATAAATAAAACATATTTGCCGCAGTTATGCAAGGACACATTCCCTTTGTTGGCTCCATCAAAATTCCTGCCCGTTTTCCACTTGTGCTGAATTATTAATAACAAAGGACGAAGCAGCAGATGAAAAAGAAAAGAAAATCCATTAGCTGCCTCTATGCTTCAAGTAAAAAGGGAGTATCCAGCTTTTCATAAGAGGGCGGCCTTTTTCATACATTTAATCAAAGCCACTCTGCTTCTGCCCTGGTTTACGAAAAGCGGGACACATTTGGCAAGTTATGGCTGTCATTTTAGAATTCATCGAGAGGTTTAGCATTAGCTCTTAAAAATATTATGATTTTTGATTAAGTGATGCTAAGGCAAGTATTTCTTACAGCTCCTTTAATAATAATCGGATGAAAGACACATTTTAGTTTATCTGCAGGATTTTTAATTATTTAGCGAACTTTGGAAGGAAGATATAGAAGAAGATGTTTCCGATCCCATATTATATATATCTATATTTATATATATATACACAATTATAATTCTACGATTTTACTATCTAAACATCTTGTGTTCAGGGTATTTCGTAGGCGTCTCTCTCGACTAGCATATTCTTATCTGTATCAACATTTGGGTACTTTATCAGTGAGTTTCTATAGGAGCAATCGGTCACTTTGGCGAGGTCGACTCAGGACTGCAAGCTTGTGCTTTGCAAACATAAAACTTTCTTCCCGCTTAATTTCTGCTCTCGTCACTCATACTTATGCAGAAATGTATAAATGCCTCGTAATTCGTATTTACTGCCACATAATATCCGTCCATCTGTCCGGCAGCCCATGGAGCGTGACGAGCGACGTGTTCTATTTTTTGTTGTTGTTGTTGTACAGAAAACAAGAAATTAAGCCATAAAAAATACTGAGCGCCTAGGCAGCAAATTTGAATGTCAATGTCAGATCAAAGTCATACTGTTAATTAAGCTCACGGCACAGACAACTGTTGCGATAAGGTCGAAAGCTCGAAATTAAATAAGTAGCGCCACATGTTTGGGGCTTAATGAGAACTTCCGCAGAACTAAAACTCATATTTGCAAAATTACGCCAAAATAACAACAAAATATTATTTACATTTGATAGCAAATAAAGATCAGAGCAAAGTGCCTCGCATTTGTATTTGTATAATGTAAACGAAGCGACAAAATTGTACTTATGACAAAATTGTATAATATGAAAAACAAATGTTTTTCTTTATAAGTGCTCTATAAGCAATGTGTGTATTTCCGATAAGTGTACTGGGAACCCATTTATAACTTTCAATAATTAGTTTGTACATAAACTAAATGAATATATAGATATATATATCAGATATACTCGTAATACAATAAGAGTTGTGTTTTAGTCTCTGCTTGGACTTATTTTCTTGAAGTCGTTTAATAATTTCTGTTGCCAAATGGTTACTCAAACTCTATCAACTGGAACAGTATAAATACCGTCTAACATTTAATATCGACATATTTCGTCAATAAACACACAAATACCTCAATAAAGTGACAAAGCACATGAATAAACCAATACTTTTATGTATTTTTATTGTCCATAAAATGTTTACCGTTCCATAGGCTCAGCAACAAAAATTATATATTAAAAATAATTCTCCGTTTTATTGCCTACACATGCAAACAACCAAGAATGCTTTAGCAGAGACAGCTCGACTATAAGATACCCTGAACAAAGCCGTTGAATGTATTAAGAAATCTTTCTTGTTTTCAGTTCGACTTTTTCTTAAACTTAAACATGCTATTTTTAGTAGTTCGACCTTATTATTATCATTTGAACAGGGAAATAGCATTGTTCATTGAACTTCATTTGGCCCTGGGTATGTCCTGATATGACGAGTTTAACCATGATAATTCATATAATTTCTTCAGCAACTCGTGATAAGCAACAGAAATGTACATATATGAATAATATGTATAATGCTACATAAAGTCGCCAGTCGAGGGAGATTTTCAATAAGTTCGAGTTTGTACACCCATTCGCAATGAATATAGTCGGATCGTTGATCCTCGCTCTTTGTTTGGCCTCGTATGTGGGCTGTCAACACGAGGAAGGACTTAGAATACTGTCGGAACAGGACTGTGGATATTTCGATTCAAATGCTCAGACGGATGCAGGAAATGAGATTCAATTAATGTCAAGACCCTGGCTGGCTCTGCTGAAGATCAGAAATAATGGCGTTGAAGACTTCTTCTGCGGCGGCACACTTATAACAAAACGTTAGTTGACGCAAACCATCTTAATTGTGTCATTGACCCTTATTCGAATATAATTAATAGGTTTTGTTCTAACTGCGGCGCATTGCTTCAGTAAACAGGAGCTGTAAGTAATAGCTGATTATGTGCCATGTTGTAAGTTTCCACATTGTATTTTCATCATAGAATACTAGTCCGTTTGGGGGAGCACAGAATATCCAGCGAAAACGACTGCATTGGCGATAATCAGAAATGTGCCCCACCTGTTAATGATGTTCTCTTTGATCAAATTGTTGTACATGAAGGCTACACAAAGAACTTTGCTGAAAATGATATAGCATTAATAAAGCTATCAAGAGACGTTGAAAACAGTCGTAAGTTAAATGGTTAATACCACCTTCAGTTGCAGAATTTAACTGATTTATTTACTTGCCACAGAGAGCATCAAGCCGATATGTTTGCCACTGAACAGAACACTTCAAGGACAGCCCGAAGAAATGGAGAAATTCTATGTAACTGGCTGGGGCCAAATCGGAAAGTTACGGTCCGATGTGGCCAAGGAGGCGACCGTCAATAAAGATAATCGTGCAAACTGCCAGAGGACCTTCAGAAGAGATATCAAATCGAGTCAAATCTGCGCTTATGATTCATGCATTTCCGAATTTAGTGGATCTCCACTATCGTATCCGGCTGAATATAATGGCAGCCAACGATTTGTTCAGTTTGGAATAGCCAGCTATGGATTACTTTCCTGCCCTAATACTTACCCAACAGTCTTTACAAATGTTGGCAGCTTTATTCCTTGGATAGCTGAAAAAATCACTAATTAGCTTGCTTGCGTTGTATTTGCCCATTTACATTAATTTGAATAAAAAGTTTGCAAACAAAATTACATTATTAAGTCGAAATGGTTTCCTCTAACTTTGCATTCGATTTGATGAAGAATCCAATGTCTGGAATTGAAACTGGTCAGGAGTAAAACTGATCCGAGAGAAGCAGAGATTTGAGGATGATGCCATTAGCAGTACGCACTCAGATGACATCGGTCGAAAGATCAGATCTTGAATGAAACGCTTGCTAAAAAAGAATAAATTTACAGCTGGCATTCAGAGCAAACTGAGCGATTACGTGTGGATTAAAAAATATTAATATATTACACATATATGTGTTAATATAATAATCATGCATGTCTGTAACAAAGCTATAATGGAATAACTGAAGAAAACAAATCAATACATTTTGTCTATCTGAAATTAGTAAAATACATTTTTTAGCATTAATGGTGACTTGACACTGCTTTGTGTAAAAAATGAGGAATTTAACAAGCCGGAAGTAAACATAGCTATCTGAGTTATAACTCTGAACTTCAATTTATTTTCATGTTTTCATATTCAAGATCTGTAAGTATTAACTAATTTCGCTTTTACGATTGCTTTCCATGTTGTTAATTTTTGAATTTACTACGATTTATGGTGTCTTGTTGGTGAAAACACACATCAAGAATGTAATCAAGAACCAGTTCAAAATGTTCTCTTTAACACAACACACTAGTGAAAATGCAATTGCATTGTTGACAACAGTCGTAAGCAGCATTTATGGTATTATTTCAAGTTGAAAATTTATTCGATTTGCGTACAACACAACTTGATGGGGATCTGTTTGCCACTGAGCAAATGACTTCAAGAAAATTTCGCTGGGACCAAACTGCAAACTTAGCCGTATCCGCTTGGTCTATGGAGGTGAAACATAGCAATGCACTTTGCCAAACGACCTTTGGAGGAGAGATCAAATAGAGTCAATCATGCAGGCTGAATATAATGAAAGCTATCGTTATATTCAGTTTGGAAAACATAAAAAATACAAAAAGTAACAAATTGAATTATATTATATATTATTATATATATAAATGAAAAAATAAGAAATATTTAAATGATTTCTGTGGGTGTTTATTCTGAACTTATATTTTACATATAAAGATAATAAATTCCACATTGAATGAATACGAAAATAAAAGAAAACTAGAAAAATGGCATTGGTGAATAAGTATTACATATCTTCACACACACACACATAATACACACACACAAATTTTGTTATTATAATCTTAGTGAAAGAACACATACGAGATTAAAAGAAAATATTTTAATTGAAATCACGTGGCGTATGCGCAATGAGGGCTGCTCCAAATTACGTATACGTTGGCTTCAAACTGGACGCTAATGCTGCGACGTAATTCAATAAGCGGCACATTTAGCGCTTTAAGGCAACGCTCGAAGCATTAACGGTAAACATAATTAATGAACCGTCCTGCAGGAAAGCCACAATTAAGCACACGAGGCAACGCGAAGGACGAAACGAGAGCAAAGAGAAGTCGCATCATTGCTGCGCAGCTGTTGCGTCTCAGCTGTCCTATTTTTTACCCCCCTTTAACTCTTTGCTATGTGACCCGCATGGGAGTGAAACTTGAGCAAGTCTATAAACAAAGTCAACTGAAATTATTTTTTTATATTTTGTGTGGTAATTGTTTGGCTCGTGTTTGTTTTGCAGCTTATAATTAAATTTTATTGTTGCGCGTTAATAGTTTTAAACAATTCCATTGACTCACCGCTGCCACTCATGCGGCAACAGTGTTGGCATTTTAGCTTTTTAATACTTATCTACTTTTTAAAAATGCACAGTGCTTAAAATGATCTATGATAAAAATACAGAATTTCATTTTATGTATAATTATAATAAATTAATAACAATAAAATTGATCACTTCGATGGTTAGAAGTTTAGTAATTTAATTTTTCTTCGAATTAGCTTTTTTTTGGCTCTCACAGGCTGGCAACACTATTTGGCATTAGCCGCCGTTTGAGTGAATTTCATGACAATGAGCTTCCTGTGAAAAGTTGAGTTAAGTTGAGTTACGAACGGCGACGTCGACTGCGACAGCGACAGCGGTAGCAGCAAGCAGCATTTGAGTTTTGGTTGCCCGCTCTTTCAGTTAGTCAACGTTGAACTTCGCGCCGCTGCAGACATCAACGCCTGGCCGTAGAGTGTGCGGGTGCGACGCAGTGAGAGAGTGAGAGAGAGAGAAAGCTCGTGCTGAAAACATTGCCGTTATATTTACACGTGAGTCGCAGCAGACCAGCAGATAAACAAAGCAATAGCAGCTGCAAAAGCGCAATTCGTTCAAAGGGAAGAACGCCGAGGACATTAGCCAAAAGTCAAATCAAATCGCGTTTTACGCGCGTTTTTTCTTCTTCATTCGACTGCCGAAAAGGTAGCAAACTTTTACATTTTATGTAAGTACATCCAAGTAAACTTTTTGGTGTTTTTGTTTATTATTTATTTGGTAGCTTTATTGACTTAACACAAAAGCGTTGCTCGGTCAGAAAATCAATAGCTTGATATATCCTCTGCACAATGTGAGCTCCTCTAAGTATGTTGTGCATTTTCTTCTCCTCTTTATTTAAACTTAAACATATCTTATTTTCTTACTGATAACAACTAATGGAAAAAGTTGTTGACACCCTTTTGATGAGAGGAGGGTGCTGGTTGCGGTAGATGTTTAGGTTGCAAAACATTTGAAACGCTTGAAAATTTACATTTTCTGATGACTCTGCAATTGTTCATTGAACGGTTCAGCAAACGTTTTCAAGGTTTTTTTTTGCGTTTATTGGGTCACAAGCACAGCCTGCAAAACAGAAAACTCGTCTACACATTTTTTTCTTTCACTGTGCGTGAAAAGCGCAGCTGCTGGCTGAATGTGATAAGAAATATGCTTTGCATTAAAATTTCTATAAGCTGTAATTTGTCAAAAATTAAAGAATAAAAAAAAAACTTTTTTATAGCCTAAATTTATGTGGAAAAATACATATAAATAAAAGAAAACTTGAGATTAAAACTCTTACTTTTCAAAATATAAATCAATTATTTGTATCTCCAGCATATAAATGTTTGGGAAGCCTTAAAAAGTAATCCTTTCAATACCGTAAAGATATCACATGCCTCCATCGCTCACTTCTAATTTTGTATAAGGAAAAAATAGGATTCATATTATTGGTAGTTTTAAAAATATTCAAATTTTATAACGATTAAAAATATGAATTTAATAGTATTATTAGATTATTACCAGCTTTTACAAATCTTAAATTATAAAACGTTGAAAAGTAGGCAACGCTTTTGTTTGTTGTACACTCGGCGCTTAAGTGGCTCACATATTGACCACGGGCTTCATCAAATATTTTCAGATTTTAAAGCCCTTAAGTATATTATAATTTCAACCGTACTACAAGCTCAATAAGCAGAGGTTGTGAACCAGAAAATCACCAGTCAACCACACACAATTTCCGGTTGGGTTCGCTTTGGCCACACTTAGTTGTAGACATGAACTTTTGCTTCAAAAAATGAACAAGAGCAAAAACGAACAACAAATTTTGACTCTTATTCTGTCAAAGTTTTCGACTTAGTTGATGCCCTACAAACTGGCATATACTTAATATAGTAAGCCGATCTAACCGTCTCCGACATATATGCTGCCTGTAGCAAAGATACAAATATATAGAATGTGCTTGTGATGCTGACGAAGAATATATATAAACTTCATGGGACCGGAAGACGTCTCCTTTCATGCGTGCTAAACTTCACGCTACACTTCAAATACCCTCTGAAAGGATATTTAAAGGGTATACAAGCTCCAATGAAATTTGGGCAACATTTGAGGCTCGTCGCTTCAGTTTCCGCTAAACGTGCTCAATCAACGAAAATCTTGTTGGTTTATGCGAAACTCGCCCAAATAATAAATCATCTCGGCAATGTTGACATTTTTGGATGGCCACAAGCCGCGAGCAACTGGCGGCCGCAGCTGTGGAATACTTTTCAAGGACTCGAGTCCTGTGCGGTCATACGTTTGTGTGTCTACCATTCAGAAAACAAGACCCAAAACACACAGACAAATGAAAAACACACACTCAGCAAAATTCTCTGTTTCAGAATTTCGACACTATCCGTCATGATGCAAAAATTAATTGTTTTTTGTTGTCTTAAAACAGAATTCAAGAATTTTTGCACTTAAATTAAGTGTAAGTCGCGCTAGCTCTAAATATCTTAAATAGTTCAATTTAAGTCAAGTATTGATTTGAAAACTTGAGTCACTTAAAGATGTATTAAAAATCTTACTTCAAGAAACAAGTTTTTGTTTTTAAAATACAAATCCTTTAAAATGAGATATTGTCACACGTGCCAATTCCAATCAACTACAGTTTTCGCTGAGTGTACGCAAACAACGTACAGTTGCCTGTCCAAGCGGCAATGGCAGCTGACATTTTGCATCGTAGCTTTTTAATTAAAAGCTGTCAAAACGCTTTGTGTGCATTTCTTCCCATTTTCCCCTGACCTCAGCAAAGCTCATTAGGCCAGCCGTAAACTTTGCATGCAAATTTCTTGTGTTAGTTTTCTTTTTTTAGTTATTTGTTTTTTATACACTTTTGCAAAGCAAAAATAAAGTTCACCATTCATTTATTTTTTAATTGCAGCGTCTGGTGAAAGATGTCGCTACTAACGACCAACAGCCACTCGCTCTCCGAGGAGGAAATCGATGAGTGAGTAGAAGAACAAAACAAGCTAACTTTGATCTAACTTTCGGATCTAAATAATATGCCCTGCCAAATCTAAGTTTCCCCAATTTAAACAAGTAAAAATACACGAGTCGAGAGAGGTCGCGTAAAAGATACCCTGAATCCAAATCTTTACCTATTTTAACGAACGAACGCAAAGTTATCGTTCAAAAGAAGTTATCGATTAAATGCAATATGATTAATATGCGTAAGGTATAACTTATCTTACCAGCTTAAAAAGTTGCACGCCTTTGTAACTATTGTTAAACGATTTATATCGACATTAGTTAAGAAGTATAATTTATCGATAAATTGAATTTTACATGACATGCGTATTAACTTATTTAATAAATCTCTATCTAAGATCTGGGATCATATAAACGGATAGGCAGATAAACGGATATGAAATATATACTTGTGGACATGCTTTCTGTTTTCTGGATTATTGAAAAATTTGGCTTCAATGCGTGAGACTTTTTACAGGCAAATTAAAATACCTTAAACCAGGGTATTAAGAACATATCCCAAGTAAAACTTTCACACAATCAAATTTAATTGCACGGCACGAACTTTTGTTTAGTCAATTCTCAAAAATATGGACCCAACCAGAGTTTGTTCGTTAGAGGCAAGCAATTTGCACTCTGAACTTTGCGGTGTTGGTTTTTGGCCGCGGGTGGCCCAAAACTGCTAAAGCTAAAGTTTTTGCCACTTGTAATTCATAGTGTCAAACTTTGAGACAAGAAGAAAAAGAAACAAAAAGAATAATTTATCTTGGGAAATGTATCTTTCGAGAATCTCAAGGGATTTTAGCAACGAAAATATTCGAAATTCAAAATATGTTACTTTCCAGTTTTCTTTCTTCTGATTTAGTAGGTTTTAACTGACGCATTAAACACAAATCGAGTTATAATTCTGAACTTTACTTATACATTTCAGTAATGTGAGAAGGGTTTTAAAACGATCAATTCTAAAATCTATTAAATGAAAAGTGTACTCGGTAAATCAATAATATTTGTAAATAAGTAGCAACAATAAAAATTCCCCCAAAATCAGTTTTCTTAATCAACTCATGTTAATTTGGGCAAAAACACAGAGAATCGATTAGATTCGAATTTGTTCAACAAACTGTCAAGGTCGTCTAATATGCGACGAGGCCTATAATTATTCGTGTGCCACAAAGTATCCCCGCTCCTATTGGTGTCTGTGACCGGTTAGGGGGTGGGGAGCTGTCGTGGGAAGTGTCTGACAAATGCTGATAATAACATCAAGCCCACGCAGCTCATAGATATATATATGTATATATGTGTATGTGTGTGTATATGTGTATGTTTGTGTGTATTTGTGAACGTAATGACGTTTGTATTGCTCATACGCAGTGTAGCACAAAGGTTTCGCATAGCAATGTGCACGACTTAAAAATACCCATTAACCAATACGACATGTAATTTATCTTCGATTAAAATGTTCTAAGAAAAATTCTGATAGTTATAGCAACAATGATAAGCTGATTATATCAAATAAAAGAAAACAGAAATAAATAAATTTAAAAAAACATTTCAAAATTAATTTGATTACTATAAATTAATATAAATGAGTAATACACATTTAGGATAATACCCACTGCAATTGTGTACAGGACATGCATAGAAACACATGTCGGCCAGCCTAGGCCACAAAACATTGTAAGCATTATCGATTGGCTTTTGGGGTATTCTATTCAAAATTTGTCCACGTTCGACGTTCGGCCTGTCTTTTGAAATATTGTTTTCAATTTGGCTGCAGTCACGTGTAAGTAATGCAAACTCGGTTGATGGGATTAGAGTCAGGACAATGGGCATCCTGACACTTGCCTCCTGGTGGCAAGGCACTGACTTTAAGCTAAAGTATCACGACTTGTTGTGCAACTTTACTTATTTCATTATACACCCTTGCAGAGATTATTTTAAATTTCGCATGCTCTTCCGACGCATGCAAGGAGACATCTCTGAGCCCATTAAATATATATATTAATGATAAGCATCGCTAGCCCTTTTTTAAAGCTATTTTGACCTGTGTGCGTATGTCGAAGACTTCTGGACCGAATATTGTATAACGGCCATTGTAAAGATTGACTGAAGATGAGTTATTAGATGAAAACCGATTTTGTTTCAAAAGATATCCACATTTAGCTGAAAAATATTATATAGCTCCTAAGACACCCAAACTCTTTAAATATTTTATTATGGTAGCGTTAAATCATCAACATCGGGTTGATATATCATATAGATTTCATAGAAACATTTTGTCTGGTTTTTCTTTCACTTCATTGATAAATTCAGATGTGGGCAGGTTGACTCCTTTCTTCTACAAGGGTATAAAATCTTTGCTGTTTGTTAATTTCACTTGACGTTTTATCGTATTCAATTAATCTATGAATTTAGTATTAGTTTGAACGGTTCTACTACTAGCCAGAGTTGACATAGCCGGACAGATATGACCTTCAACCTTAGCCGTTAACTCACTTACAAATGGCATTTTGCAATTTGACCGCACTCAATGCAATTTAGATTATTAATAGATACGAATCATCCTGCCTGAATGAGTGACTGACTGATTGATTGGGGATTGCTGACTACGGGTAACGGAAACAGCTGGGAAATCAAAGTGAACTTTTCAAATTTCCGACTGCCATAACTTTGTCAATACTAAACCGATTTTCAAAGCTAGACCTTTTTATTATGGTTACGAGTCTAGAAAAACTATTTTTAAATTTCAAGTAGAATATTAAATTCGTTGAAAATTATTTTGTATTGTTTAACTACACTGTCAAAACCTCTTAAACCGCAGAGTTTTTTAATTAAATTTGTTGAAAATATATATATAAACTTTATGAAGTAGCCAGAAATTCGATCGACTGCCAATTGAATACCTCTCCTCATTCCAATTGCATCTTATCTTCCCTCATATATCAAATAAACAAAAAGTTCTGATCTGATGTTTATATCATTTGTTAAACGAGATACTTGCAAAGCTTTGCATTTGATTTATGATATGCAGCAGAAACCAGCAAAAAGTAAACACAAAAAATTCAATGGAAGTTGAAATTTCAACTCATCTGGCAAAGGATTTTCTTCTTATTCATGTTAGTCATGATAAATTTCGAGTTTAATTCCAACTGCCAGCTGGCAAACGAGGCGAGCCGGAAAATAGGAAAATGCATTACCCGCAACTATTGTATACATGCATACTTATGCATATCTATATATATATATATGTGTGTGTGTGTGTGTGTATGTGTGTGTGTTTGTGTTTGTGTGTTTCCGTGTGTGTTTGTGGGAGAGCTCCTTGGCAAACAATTCAAGGCCACGAACATTGAGAGCTAGTATCTGCTAACAGCTTGTAAACAAATTAGATATATATATAATATATATATATATATATATATATATATATATATATATATATATATATATGCACTTAAAAAATGTTACTTTCAACGTAAAGCACATATAAATAATATCGAAATCTGGCAAAAGTACAACAATTTAGACCAAAGAGTGAAATTCCTATTTTAAGAAGTTTTTGTGATCGAAAAATTTCAGTTTGCGTTTGTTTTTACTCAAAATCAGTTACATTCTTGAAACATGCTTTAAGCTGGACATTAACATAAAATTTGCTTTCCTCATGCAAATCGATAGATTTTCTAACCACACTACACTTAATCCAGCTGTTTTCTCTCAGTGCATGCAGTACGCAATCTTTTCAAATGGCAGCGTCGAGTGCTCAAATGCCAGTAAAAAGACAATTACTTGTGGTATTTGAAGAGGAACAGTGGAAGAGGGGTGAATGCGGAGTTGAGGGAGTAGGTCTTTACTGTAAGAGTAAAACGAGTTTTGTACAAAGAGTCAAGTGCAAAAGCTGCTTTTAGATTAAAGCGTGCAGCTAACATTGCCACACATACATATATACACATATACATATATATATGTATTTGATGCAATGACCTACATAAGCATCTTATGGTTAAGAGAGACATTTCCTGGAAAATACTAATTGGGAATTTCTCCACAATTCAATATTGATAAATCAATTTTTTAATTTTTTTTTTAATTTGCTCGAGTTGCAGAGCGTCTAAGCACAAACATTTGCATTTATGTATGTATGTATGTACACATATATCTCGCAAATATGTCACGACTGTTCAACACTTTAACTGTTACTTAAATAACAATGCGCAAGCTATTTCGAACTCTTTAGAATTACTACCGCTAAGTCTGTTAGACATCTGTTAAGTTTCTGGCGCACGTTAATAATTGTACGCTACAGGCCAGCATTTATCTGGAACTGTAAATATGGATTGGCAAATATTGCATAAAACGTGACCTCCAAATGTGGTCGCAACTCTGCTACATACATACATACAGTCATACATATAAAGAGATAGATGTAGCAACAACTCTCTCTCTCACTCTCAATATCGCTCTCGCTTAAAAGTCTTTTCTCTTGTTGTTGCTGTCTGGCTGTGCTTAAGTCGGGCCCCCTTTTTTGTTGTTACTGTACTTGCTGCTGTCGTAAGCTCAATGACTATTTTGTTTATATATTTGTTTTTGTTTGTTTTTTTTAAATACATATGCGCAAACTTATTTCGCATACTCTGCTCAAAAAAGTACATATGTACATGTATGTATATATTTGTGTATATGAATGGATATATATATTGTGACTGTTAAGGCTATGTACATAAACAGCTGATGACGCACAATTGCGGAATTCTTTGAACGCAATCGCTGTTAAATACAACCTAGTTTTCTTGTCAATTTCTTTGAATGTGAATACAAAAGAAAAGCAGCAAATAGTTAATATTCAATATGCCCGAAACTTAATGAAAAACTTGACGTTAAATTGCTGCAGAGTATGTGTGTAGGAATTTATATATGTGTGTGCAAATGATGTTTAATTTATACGAAAAGTCTTTGCCAAATATCAAAGTTAAATATGCTAATTAAATTTGAAATCACAAACCGGTTAAAATACTCTTCAAATTCATTTAATTTGCATGCGAGACATACTTAGATATGTATATGTTTATTTAAATATTTCGGAATGGAACTAATCAACGAACACCCTGTATCACACTGTATCACCCTGCATTTTGCTGTAAGCGCAATAGTCGCAAATTAAAGCAAAACGTTAATTGTGAAATGACAAGTGCATTGCTCGGTTCAATTACGCAAAACCGTTATACATACATACATACATGCATGAGCTGAGAGCCAGTTTAAACTGCAATCAATTACATGCTAGACACGAGCAAGTTTTCAGCAGACTGCTGTCTGATTTTTCTTCTAATCAGTTAGCCTTGTAAAATATTTGAACACGTTTTCAGTGCAAACAATAAAGAACAGCTTAGATCCGAATATATAATAGCCTTACAAAGCGAATAGTTGCTATGCCTATCAAGGCGTTACAAACCTTACGAGAAAATTGTGCTACTCTCCATAAAAAAAGTATTCCAGTATAACCACAATTGGACAATGTGTTATATTCCAGCGTGACATTTGAACTTCTGTTAATAGCTGTTATCTGTGTGTTATACAAAGACGCATCTAACAGTGCTGCGAACACGCTGTTAACCAATGTCAATATGTATATAAACTGTCAGGCAACCGCAACCGGTTGGCACTCGTGTGTTTGTGTGCCTGTTTAGTTTTGTGTGGCCGCCTCCTATATAAGAGTCGTCTGCGACAGAAGAAATTTTTTAGTTTCTCGCTATTCATTGACGTGTCCAAATCGTTTCTTGTGATTGTTTTTTTCGGCTGTTTTTTGAAAATCAAGAAATAAAAACGTTTCAACCAGGAGCATAGAGTTCAAGGACATCTGTGTGACAGTCTGACATCATGCCACCGACAATAACATCACGTCACCCACAGGACGAGCAGCAGGACGATGCAGATACCTTCGTACGCCGTGTAACGCGGTAAGAATTCAAATTCGCCTGCGGAACCGGTCTATAGGCAAAATATCTTTACAAACAGCTGCAAAACGCCGGGGTTGTTTTGTTTTTTTTTCCGTTTTGGCGGATTGCCCGGGGGGTTGAGGTATCAGCGATGACTAACTCTTCGCAACCAAATTAAAAAGCGTAATTCACGTGAATTTTCGCACAGATATATCTTTTTGCTATCTAAATAGCTGAGTTGGCAGCTGACGCAAAATGTATTTAACTTGGCGAAACAATCAAAGCAAAACAAAAACGAAAAGTTATCTCTGCGAGAAAAGAAGCGCAGAGAGTGCGCTAATCGACTAGGGATACCCTTTACTCAATTCCTTTGAAATGATCTTGATCAGTTTGAGAAGAAGAAAATGGTCATCTGATTAGATATAATCATTATGTGTATATATAATTTGTTTCTTCTGTCTTCAGTGCGTAACATACGGTTCCTCAATTTAAAGCTACCCCATTCGCACGCTGTATATATAGGTACAATAGAGATTGCAAAAATTAAGTTGTACACACAGTAGTCAGAATGTGTCGTACACATTTTTATAGCTCTTTGATAATGGTGGGTGTGTCATTCCGATAGGCAAAACCGGATCTCGATCCACGCCCCCAGAGCTAGGTGCACCTTTTGTTATAGCAGCCGATTGCCATGCAATTGATTTGATTGCCCACAAATTTTGTTTTCTGATAAACCTGACACCTCGCAGTTGATAATGGTTAGCTGGTGCTTGAGCGTAGTACATGTGGATCCGATGTTCTATCAAAATCTAATCAATCTTTGACTTGCTGTCGCTTTCAAGGGCAGCACTGCCCCAATGTTTACATACTATATGTATAATGTGGCATTTATGGCATTTAAATATGATGTATGTGGATTTTTTTCTCAGCATGTTTGCTTCTATTTGTTTTAGTTGTTGTTTTGCGATTGACGCAGCTGATAAAGTTAATCGAATGACGATGGCAACTTTTTGGGGCTTAGCCGCTGTGTTGCGTGGGGGGTCGCATTGGCGTCATATCAATTTGGAAAGGTTTCGCATTGAAGGTTAAATTTTGGCAATCTACTTAAACTAAAATCGTTGCGACTTAAAATTGAGAATGATTATCAAAATAATCGTACATCATTTGAACATTTTCAATTCCGAATTTCGATGGCGTCTCATTTTTGTTCGAGATTCTGAGATCAACAATTAAACAACAGATTTTCCTAGATGGAATCTTTAAAAGCTTCCTGCTAGTCTTCCTCTACTTTCGGATATATACTCTTTATTTTTTGTCAGTCTACGAATCAAAAACAGCGTGCACTTGAACACGTGGAAACTGGGCAGGTATGCAATGAATCCATTTCTCGGAATCATTTTCCTTATCGGCATTTCACTGCGCAGTTAGTATATAATTCTCTTACATTACGAGTATTTTCAAGTAGAAAATTGCTCATTATGATGTTTATTACATTAATTATTATGATTGCTGTGTATAGATTGTGATTGAGACATTTTTATAACAAACACTATAATTTATTTATGTTTATTTGTTGCCCGCAGATACTCCGATGGCACCGTCAGATTACGCAACTCGAATATCGAGCTAATGGATCAGGATATTCTGTATCATCTGGCGCTGGGCAGCGAGAGTCATGATCTGCAGGAAATGTTTGGCGATGTTAAGGTGAATTTTCCATCAAATAATAATTTATTATAATCTATATTCTTGTTGATAATTTTAAACATATTCGTAACTAGTTTAAACTTGAGAATATCGTTTCTAATTTGCAAAATTTTAATAATAACTGCAATTGAACAAATGAATATTATAGTTCTTCCTTGAGTAGATTTTCTTAATTTTAGTTTTTAACATTTTGCGAGCAACCGAAAACCGTTGGAAATTTATAACTAGATTCGAAACCGGAATCGGTGTGATTCCCTGATTTTAAATATAGATAGATAGATAGATTTATAATTAAATAACTCAAATTCCATTCCATTAAAAATGCGTTTAGACAACTAAATTGTGGCATTTAACTAAACCGGACCAGTGAATGGAGCGAGACTTTAACAAACTGGCCTTTCTCATTTGCAGTCTTGTTTCTTAGATGAATATGCATTAATTCTAGTATAGACTTAATTGCCCTTGATTATAATCAAGACCAAGATCAAGTTCATGTGTTTCTAATTTATTCTTATCGTCTCTTGGCATTTTATTAATGGATTCTTATCATCGACTTTATCAACTCCCATTCATAACGCCAACCAGTTCGTTTGCATGGGCGGGACACCAAAGCGCATGGAGAACTTTGCACACTTCATTATGGAAGATATCGGTTATAAACTGCCCGCTGGCACCCAGCTGCAGGATATAAGCGCTTACTCGTACCGCTATTCCATGTACAAAGTTGGTCCAGTGCTTTCCGTTAGTCACGGCATGGGAACGCCCTCGGTTAGCATACTGATGCACGAGATGATCAAGCTGATGTATCATGCCAAATGCATCGATCCCATCTTCATACGCATTGGCACCTGTGGCGGCATCGGTGTCGAAGGCGGCACAGTCATCATCACCGAGGATGCCCTGGACGGACAGCTGCGCAACTCGCACGAATTTGTAAGTGCATTTTCAATAATTGTTTTTTCTTTTCTTTGTTTTCCCCTGTTTTCCCTGCAGAGTGTAGTATGTTATGATTGAGCTAGCTAGCTTCAAGTAAGAATTGACATTCAGCAAAAAGGCTATTTAAAATTCCAGTTAAAGATTTCGGCAGATTTAGTCTTGCAAATTTAATGCGAAAACTGGTTAAGAGAAATTATCCATTTGAAGTTCAGAACCACAAACGAAATTCGAAACGAAATTACGCATGCCATGATTAAATGCCAGCGCATCAAATCAAACCGGAACCGGAACCGGAATAGTTAACCGACTGAGAACGAGACGGGAAAATGTTTGGATAAAATTCAGAATCAAAACCTCTATCGGGCCCGGAACCGACAATCTCACTTAATATTTTTCGCAAAACCTGTTAGATTTAGAAATGAGAATTTCATATTTTTAGCCAACGATTTCAAGCAACGTTTAAATACTCTGAATACAGGTGCTCGTACTATGTAAGCCCTGCAGTGCAGGGTGACTGCTAGTCGACCTTCTTCGACTGGCGCCTTAATCTGGCTTGTTTTTTGTGGTTGACCTGAACTAATGTTGATTTTTTTTTTTGTGCTACTAACAGACAATTCTTGGGGAGACAATCCATCGGCCAGCCAAGTTGGATAAAAAGTTGGCACGCGAACTGAAATCGTTGGCAAGTGCCGATGATCCATATGACACCATTATCGGGAAGACACTGTGCACAAATGATTTCTATGAGGGGCAGGGACGTTTGGATGGCGCCTTCTGTGAGTTTAGCGAAAACGACAAGATGACGTATCTGGAGAAGTTGCGGGACAACGGCGTCGTCAATATCGAAATGGAGAGCACCATTTTTGCGGCGCTGACTCATCATGCTGGAATCAAAGCCGCCGTTGTTTGTGTGGCGCTGCTTAATCGCTTGAATGGGGATCAGGTGAATGCACCCAAGGAGGTGATGCACGAGTGGCAACAGCGTCCACAGATTCTCATCGCGCGATATATACGCAAAGTGCTCTCCCAGAATGGACAGCTGAAGTCGTTCTTTGGCCATCAGGGATCGATAAAGTCGCCGCGTCGCTTCAAGCTGGTCCAGCAGGAGTCTCAGGCCCACGAGTAGATAACCATTATGTATATGTGTATCTGGTATAACTTCAAGTTACCTTTTGGCTTTACTGTCCAATTCCCCCCACAACAAAAACAAAAATTCTTTATGTATACAATTTGTTCAACAACATTCCTTAGTTTAATTGTCGCTTTAAGTTGTTTAGCCTAATTTCTCCCAGTGTATGTACTAGCTGTATATCCAATTCCTCATTAGCTTATTTAACACAACTAAATATTTAAATAACGCTGTGTCTCAAAATGCCAGCAGACTATTCAAATTGTTGTTGATTGCATATAAATAATAATAATAAAACAAAAACCAAAACAGAAAAAGAAAAAGAAGTGAATGAAAAAAAAAACACAGAAAATATTGTTAATTGTTATGTTGCATATATTCTAAATGAGGCAAACCAAAAAAAATATATATATGTAATTCTGATCATAATATAAGATTTCATAAATTATTGTATTACACACATATTGTATTGTAATTCCTAAACATTTGTTATAATGTTGCTAATCTTAAATTTATACAACAGTTACTCTTATTCAAATCTACATAAAAAGATACCAAAACAAGCTGAATACAATTTAAAAACAAAAAACGTTAAGCATTGCAATCGGACATAACCGACTGCCGAATACTCTGATGCCAGCTGATAGATTTGGCTCGAGCTCTAGCTCTAAAATTGCGGAATATCAACAAATATCAAAACAAATACAAATATAGGTTTCCAAGTGTGGCAACTTACAATTTATGCCGATCTTTCTAGCAGCTCACTTTCCACTCCAAATGGGTCTCATAGCTTCGGTGTCAGAGTATAGAAACGGTTTGAATGCAAAATACGAAAAACTTTATGAAACTAATTGGTATATATTAAAAGCAAAATGTATTTAAACAACGGCTTTGGTATTATTTTACTTTTGGGTATACGAATACTGATCTTACAGACTGTTTGTTGTGACTTTTGTACATAAGAATGCTGATTATTCTGGTTGATTTTATTTTGATTGTTTTCTTTGTAATTTTCTAGTTTTTGATATTTTTGATATACTCGTATAATTCTCGTATGATAACCTTATTATATTCTTATAGAAGCTGACGATTTTACGATTTTTTACGTATATTCACCTTTATTTTTAGTAACGTTCTTTTTATCTATCAATATTAATTTGTGATTAACACTAATCAGCAAATCGATTTTTTCTTCATTCAGCTGCTCACTGCTTATATCTATTATATTGAAATGCTGCTGAGCATGTTCATTCAAAAATTAATTTGATACCGAAAACTTTTCTAAATTTCCGACAGTCAATTGAAATAGTATTTTATTAAAACAAAAGCATCGCAAGTATGGCGGGCAAAGATCTAGAGAGGGATGTCTGCGAGCTAAAGGGTGAGTGAACTTAAAGATCTGTCCATCAGTCAAGCCAATATATACGCGAGCCACATAGAAATGGTTAAGTCGCAAAACAAACGCATTGATGAGCTCATCAAGCATATCAAGGAAGGCTGCAACCCGATGGAAGCCGAGGAGTTGAAATCCACGTTGTGCAACATTAATCCCTATCTCGAGTGCCTCGATCGTGACATTTTATATCATTTAAACCTCGACACGCGTGCAACGAACTTTTCCAAGGTCTTTGGCGATGTGCGTGTAAGTCGAAAGAACAAAGAACAGAAAGCTGGCACGAAGTAAAAATACCCTTGCAGAGCCAGACATGTCACTTGTTGCTACCCATAACATATAAGATATATTAATCGATGTTGTTATTAGGAACTGACCAGTAATAGCGTAGTGCGTTCGCTTAAGCTATCTATCGACAGTTGATGGAGTTGTTTGATTTATCCTAGTCAGATATAAATTTAATCCATATGCTTATATATACTTATGGCTAATGGTAGCTTATGATATGTTCCCAGTTTAATCTAGATAACTTCAATACTAGCAGCGTTCGCATAGTTCGGCAGACAGATGAACAGAGGGACATGTCTATATAAACTAAGCCCATCTTAAATATATATGTATATACTCGTATGAGTTAGAGGATGTATCTGCCAAGGAGTTGCATATAGCCACATTACAACATTTGCAAGAAATCTTACAAATCGTATTCTTATCTTATCAAGAAGTTGATTATTTGTATTGTGTTTATCAGTTTGTCTGCGTGGGCGGAACGGAGTCGCGCATGGAACAGTTCGCCACATTCATTATGACGGAGATCGGACTGAAGATGAACAAAGCTGTTCGGCTGACAAATATCGCGGCAGAGGCACATCGGTATTCCCTGTTCAAGGTGGGACCAGTGCTCTGTGCCAGTCATGGCATCGGCAATCCTTCGATTAGCATTGTCCTGCACGAGCTGTTGAAGATAATGAATTATGCCAAGTGCCAGAAGCCGGTGTTCTTTCGCATGGGCACATGTGGTGGCATTGGCATTGAGCCGGGAACAGTGGTCATCACATCGGAGGCTTTGGATGGTCAATTGCGTGCCGTCTACGAGGTGGTTGTTCACTTCAAGCCCCAGCTGCGACCAACCGTATTAAGTAATGATTTGATCAGGGAGCTGAAATCGTTAACGGAGCCCTGCACGGATGGCTATGACACCATTACTGGCAAGACAATGTGCTGCAATGATTTCTACGAGAGTCAGTCCAGAATGGATGGCGCCTTCTGCGATTATAAGCCCGATCAGAAGACGGAATTCCTCAAGCACATCTCAATGTCTGGTGTGGTCAACATGGAAATGGAGAGCACCGCATTTGCAGCAATCACGCATCAGGCTTGCATTCCTGCCGCCGTCGTTTGTGTGACGATCCTAAATCGTTTGGAAGGTGATCAGATTGAAGCGTCCTGCGAGCGGCGTAAGGATTGGGAGCTAAGACCTCAAAAACTAATTGCTCGCTATATACGCAAGGTGCTGTATGGCGGGGACGATGCTGATAGCTCTAACTCTGACTGCTGACATTGAAAAAAAAAAAATTCATTAATTAAAATTGTAGAGAAATAATAAATAAATTCAACAAGTAACGTTTTTTTTTTTTTTGTAGACTATAAATTATACATGATTTTAATAATAACTTATAAAAAGGTAAGAATCTAAAATTTGGTTCGTTTGTTACTCAAATGAAGCACAAATGTATTACTTACTTTTTATTCTTAGACTGACTCGGTTCGAAACAGTTTGATACGATTAGCTGAGGGCAGAATGAATCATTGGCAGAATGAATCATTTGGCCGGATGTGTTGCACTATACAAATTATCAATTTGCAACAAAGAAATTTGTTTTTGTATTTCGAACACGCGTCGAACAACTAATACTTTAATGATGCGAATACCAACAACATTTTCCATCTTTGTTACCGAAGGCATATAGGCATCTAGGCAAATAGGTACATATATCTTCCGCAGTTTTTGAGTTAGAGCCATCAAAGTTGGTGGGTATGTTACTGGTGGCCGGTAAGAAGTTTTTATGTTAATGTAAGTCGATAAATCCGCATATCTGCGACAATTTTAAAGATAGAGTGACTAAACTTGGAAGGTAACTTATCACCCCAAAAATTCGCAAAGCCCATATCTTCCATACTTGTATAGTTCCCAAACTTGGAAGGAAGGTTACTAGAAACCTCTTCCAAAAATTTTTTTTTCGACCACGCCCACTACCTGCAATGATCGGTATATCTTGGCTACATCCACACTGTTCTTAGCTACTTGTTATTAGCTGGTTTTACTTAGGGTATCCGTTTGCGCTATCAGCTTTTTGATAGCTTTTTTGTAACTTTATAAACTTTATTGAATGTATTTAGACAAGAAAACATTTTCAACAAAGAGATTGTTTATTGTCTATAAGAAGTTTGTTTATTGAAGATCGACAAGCAGCTAATTAGCTGCATCGAGCGAGAGAGAGCGCGCTGCACAATGAGAGCGCTGCACAATGAGAGCGCTGTTAACGCCGGATGCTGCAGCTCGAACTGCACTTAACATAATGTGGATATGTAAATTAAAATGAACAAAAATCTAGTTATATTATGACACGCGCGCCAATGATGTTAACAGCTCAAACAATTAAACGACTTTGCTGCTGTTGCCAACAGTGTCAAAGTCGGTTACACTCGACAACAACGTTCCATTTTCTTATCACACACACATTCTTGTATTTATATGCCTACAAATAAATATAAGTAAAACTCTGCGGGCACTCAACAAGCTGACACGTGGGCAATGCAACTGCTCAGTTTACAGCGAGCGCTCGTCGTGATCACAACTGATCGGCGGAAGATATAAATAGAAAGTCTATAAATATATAGTTGATAAACATCGGCAGGCGCCAAGTAACAATTTAGCAAATACTAGTTTTAATAAAATATAAATAACCATATATATCTCAATATATATGTTACATATATATATATGTTATATATATTTATATATATGAAAATCATGTGTATTTAGTTATATAGATAAGATTAATAAGTTAACGCGTAATTTATATATTATATATTTTTGCTTAATAAATATATACATTAGATAACCCAAATTTGTGAGACAGAAACGTCTGAAAAAACCAACATAAGCAAAATTCTGGCAATCAAAAATTTCATGGGAATCACACAAAAAATAGAATGTCCTCAAATCATTAAATTATTTTAAATTTTTTTAGGAATAAAATAAGTAAGAAGTGTGTGTGATTGCAGACGTAATTAAAGTTTAGCTTAATATAATTAAGAGTATAAGACAAAATTATAGAATACGACTAATATGTGTTTGAAAACTTTGTACTTTTAAGGCATTTACAGGAAGCTACATTTCAAAAATGTCGAACAGGTGAGTAAAGCTGGCGGCTTGCTAATTAATTACTTAAGCAAAATGTTGTGGATTCTACGTGTGGAAAATTCGCGAAAATACTTTTACTCAAAATACACAATTTTTCACTCTACACACTAATGTGGTTTAGCAAATGCGTTAATCTAAATAATCCCAATCTCGATGGCATGTCCTCTGACTTTTTATACCACCTGAATATCAATGTGGCAAACACCAAGGACACTCAGGATATACAAAAGCAGTTTGGGGATGTTCGGGTGCGTTGTTAATGGGGCAATGAATGTTTGCAAATAAACACGAATTGCTGATTTTGGTCCGCTTCTCGAATCAGGTCATCTGCATGGGCGGCACTGGTAGACGGATGCTGGAACTGACTAAGTATCTGCGTGTCAAGTTGGCTATAAATGACGAAGGCGAACCGATCGATTTATGTGAGGCAGGACATCGCTATACCGTCTACAAGGTGGGACCTGTTCTGTGTGCCAGCCATGGTGTCGGTTCCTCGACGTGTTCCGTCGTCCTCCACGAACTACTTAAGCTGGTGAAGTATGCCAAGTGCCAGGATCCCATATTCCTGCGCATTGGCACATGTGGTGGACTGGGAGTTAAGCCAGGCACTGTTGTTGTGACCAAGGATGCCTACAACGGCTACTTGAGAAACGAACATGAGATCGTAAGTGTTCCAAGAAACCACAACAACACTCAGTAAACAAATTTATAGTTTTATAATCGAATGAAACACACCAGGATTGAAATGTTCTATAGGTTGGTATAACTTGATATATCCGATTGTTAAACATCGCACTTAAATTCTGATGCCACCTCAAGAAAATCATCTCGAAACATAATCTTGCTAAATGAATATTGATTTATATTTATTTAAACAAAATTCAAAGAACAAATTCTTACATACATTAAAAATTCGATGCAGGTTGTACTTGAACTGAGCTAGTTTCTTCAAAAGTGTTGCAGAGAATGCAGTTAGACCCCTTATTGAGTGTGGTTATTTCTGTATTCGTAGCCGATTCTGGGAGAGCGTGTTGGGCGACCAGCCAGTTTCCACGAACAACTCAGTGAGGACATCCTAACATATTGCACCCAAGCGGATGATGGTTTCGAAACCGTTAAGGCGAATACGATGTCCACCGATTGTTTCTATGAGGGCAAGTATATTTCAAATCAGTAGTTGATTGTTGGATGTTGATTTTTAATTGGTACAAAAAGGTTGGCTGGAGAGTAGATGAGGCTGTGGCCAAGAAATGTTTTCAATAATCTTAGCCGAAGGCTTTTGGCAGTCTCGATTTAATTTCTGCATAAATACTACATATTACTCGATGCTGGGTCGCTTCAAAACCGCCCAGAGTTTGTTATAGTATTTCGATCTATATGACCAATTTTATGTGCAGGCCAGGGTCGCACCGATGGCGCTGTGTGCCAATACACAGAGGAGCAGAAAATGAAATTCCTGCAAGCTGCTTATGAGAAGGGTATACGAAATATCGAAATGGAGGCAACAATGATGGCCTCATTAACGCATATGGCTGGAGTCAGGGCCGGTGATATTTGTGTAACTTTAGTTGATCGCCTAAACGGGGATCAGGTGAGTCCTATCTCAGTTTTAGCCATTTCCCCTCGACTCGCTGTCGTTATTATTAACCTTTATATATTTTTTTGTGCAGGTAACAATCACAATGGATGAAAAACACGAGTTCGAGGAACGTCCATTTCTGATCGTGGGCCGTTTCATTAAGCATCTGCTGAACAACTGATTACATCAGATGAGATATGCATTATGTTTTTAGCAGTTACTCCATCAAAATGAATAAACACAGTCACTGCTTCGATGCATGTATTAAATATGACAGCTGCATTTATTTAGGCATTTTTTCGTATCGCTTATAATTCCTGGATCAGAAGTTTGTTTTTGCTGCTGCCCGAGTTGTTGTTGAGGCGCAACTCTGGCTGCGATGTGGGCATTCGCTGCTGCATCATCATCAGTGGCAGCGGCATCTGTTGCTGCTGACCGGTCTGACCGGTTTTCGAATTTGAATTGGGATTGTGATTGCTGCCCTTCAACTTGCCGAGAGCCTCAGCGGCGCTAGCTATTTTGCTCTTAACCACACGATTCGGCTTGACCAACTCGGCCAAATCATATTCTTTCTTGGTCTGCACGACCTTTGGCTGCGGCTTTGCTTTTGGCTTTAATTGCTCTTTTTGATCCTTCTTCTCCTGCTGGTCCTTCTGCTCCACCTCCTCAATGATCAGGCGTGTGGCATTCGACGGCGCCAGCTCTCCCAGCTCTTGACGCAGCTGCTTCAGCATCTTCTGAGCGCATGCATTGTTGGACTCCAGATTCAGGACACGTTCATATAATCCATAAGACTGGCAAAGATATTTTAAGTATTAGAAACTCGATCAACACTACACACAGAAGGAGAAGTATCAAAGTAATTTTGAGGACTGGTTGTCCTTGCTAAATTGGATTAAATGTCGCCTTTGGAACTATATGAACTATACATAATTGTTCAGCTGAAGAGGCGGACATTAATGGATTACACCATTTGTACCATAATTATAATACCCTGCACAAGTGCATAAAAATGGGTATGCTCAATACCTCACGACGTCTTCCGTAGCCATAGTTGGCATCCGCCAGGCGTAGAATTGCCTTCACATTATCCGGATCGAGGCGCAGACAAGCCTCGCAATCCTCCATAGCTGCCACGTATTTATGTTGCTTCAACTCTGTTATGTTGTGCCACAAGAAACATAAAATAAAGTTAACAATAGAATGGGACTCACAGTAGCCATAACAAATATGCGTACGTGCTATTGCTCGATTGTTATAGGCGCGTGCTGCCTGCTCCGGATCGTACTCTATAGCGAGGGTATATTCACTCACGGCTTGATCATAATCCTTAACTTTAAAGTACTCATTGCCACGCAGACGAAACCTGTAACGAATGCCACTCTATATATATAAGTTAAGAACAAGGCCAAGGCATGTGACACGCGTGCCTTGTCAGCGTTTGCCACTAACGCTGGGCTCAGTCGCAAATACCCACAGGCAACGATCACAGCCAAGGCCAACCAGAGCACCAGGCGGGACACCCGACACCTCCACCAATCGGACAACAGCGACAACAGCAACAACATACAAGAGTCAGCAGTCCGAGGCCGATCAAGTTTTTTTTTAAATAAAAAAAAACAAAGAATCGCTTAATTTGCATTTCCACAGAATAAGTTGCATTTTTTCCAGTATTTGCTGTAGTTATTTATGATTATTTTTTAGGTCTTAGAATGTATTATAAAAATAAAATCGGGACTTTAACTATACGAATGGATAATTGTTTATAGCCAAATCAAAGCTGAAGAATCGTTTTCAAAATAAAAATGAAAATGAGAAAAAAAAAAATGAAACTGAATAAACTAATTTTTCTACTTGTCTCGCTTTTCATAGGATTACCATCGTAATCATCATTTATGTTTTTGTTTTTCTCAGTGCAGTTCTACTCACCTCTCGGCATATTGCTCCCGCTCCAATTGACTGAGTTTCTTGAGCTGCTCGGCCAGACGCTGCTCATCGTCGGCTTGTTTGTCGATGTGGCCGGCTTTTGATTTTGCTGCTGCTGCAGTCTCAAGCTGGTTGGCCCTCACTTGGACCTGCTCTTTGGTGCGCTCCTCCTCGAGATCCATGCGCAGTATCTCCTCATCTGGATCGTATTTGTCCCATTTGTTGTAATCTGTGGACTTGATTCGATTTGTCTGCTTCTTCGCGCTGATGTTTGCTTTGGCAGCAGATTCAGCTTTTTGCGTTTTTGCATCTTTATCCACCTGCTTGTCTATCTCTATTTTGGCTGGCTTTCGAATGGGCGGCAGATGGGTTGAATCCTCCTTTAACTCACTTAGCGCGTGATCTTTGTACTTAATGTGTTGTGTCCAGTCCTGTGTAAAAAAGATATGACAGTTAAAAGTTGTACACTAAACAAAAATACATTTTTATTTAAGGTTTAATGTAGATTTGATTCCAAGTCGTTAATTCACTTCAAGAATAGATTCCTCGTTGAATATTTTTGACTTTACTTACATATATGGGTTTTAGTTCCTGCTCATCTAGCATATCGCTTGTACGTATTTGCTCCTCGTATCGAAACATTTTGCTGTTGGGTTTCAGCTCTTTTAATTTCTCCTCGGCACAGCGCGTCAAATCCGGATAAAATCCTTCTTCGCCGGAACGCAAAATCATCACTATTTTCTCGATTTCGCGTGGATTTTCACATTTCTTCACGTAATCAAAGTCCAGATGCCCAACGGGTATTTGATATTTTTCCAATAATCTTTTCTTCTCCATGTTGAATATTATTCCGAAAACAAAACAAAAACTGAATTGTAGAATTGTATTTGATTAATGTCTCTCAGCTGTTATTGATTTAACAAAGTTTTGTTTTCGCCTTTTTTGGCTGCTTAACAACGGTTATCAGATATTGAAATTTCAGCATTTATGCGTAGAGTTCAGATTCCAAGCAGTCTGCTAAGTTTTTTTTTTTTTGTTTGGTTTTTATTACAGTTTATTTTAAAAATCAACTCATCCGTTCTACAATTTTCGAAAATACCGCAAACTTCTTGTGCCGTTTATAAGCACCAAACGAAATACTCACCAAAACGCATTTTGCAGCACTGTACCGCAGCCGATAGTAAGAAAAGTAGGTTTTGGCAGACGTTTCCTAACGAGGTTCTATGGTGTAATGGTTAGCACTCTGGACTTTGAATCCAGCGATCCGAGTTCAAATCTCGGTAGAACCTTCAAACATAGTTACTTTTTGTTGTTTTTTTCTTTTCAGTATTTTCTGTTAGAACTCAAAAATTTCTCTGTACTTCATGTAGATGATATGTTTAGAATGAAATATTTTCCGAAAATGTTTTCGCATTTTGGTTTTTTATTTCAATCACAATGCGGAAGGCGATTTATTTCACTATATTCAGCCCTGTCAGCACGGTTCTATGGTGTAATGGTTAGCACTCTGGACTTTGAATCCAGCGATCCGAGTTCAAATCTCGGTAGAACCTGTTAAGAACATTTTTCCTTCCTTTTTATACAATTTTAATTTTTAATGCTATTCCAAAAATAAAAAAATGTTTAAGTTGAATAACCAAAAAATAAATAAAAAGTTTGTTTTCGCCCAACGTGGGGCTCGAACCCACGACCCTGAGATTAAGAGTCTCATGCTCTACCGACTGAGCTAGCCGGGCACTTGCGAGCGCTGCGTCATTGCCCCTAAGTAAACCATCTCCTGGCATACAGCTAGAAATCTCCAATTGGACTTTTATGTACCAAGTTTGCTCAAAGCATTTCATTTAAACAAACTTAATTTTAAGATTTAAAAAATAATAAAAAAATGACAGCACTAAAATATAATCGACAATTTTCTGCGTCTTTCTAACATAAATTTAGTGATTCAATCGATTTTAATATAAATTGCTATTGAAATTAACATAAATTTTTAAAAATTTTATATAATAAACTTTTTCATCATTATTATCAAAACAATTAAATAGAACAATTAACTTAAAATGTGTAATCAATTTAAAATGAATAATTTACTTTGAATTGGCTTTGAAATTGTTAATTGTTATATTTTTTAGAAATCAAATGTATGATTTAGTATTAAATGTCTTATTAATTTAATTGAGCATTCGATCAATTTAAACATGATGAACATTTTGTACAGGTCAAATTGGAAAAATTGCATTTACACATATAAAGAAATTAAATGTAGAAAAACGTTCTTAAAATGCTATTGGAATTATTCGATGGATATGCTGAGAGTAAATGATACATGATAAGTGGTAAAGATCGTTTTTCTTTCTCCTTGCTTCTAAGTCTGCTCGTTGCACTTCTCGAGCACCGTATAAACGTCTCCGTAGCGCTGGACATGCTCGAAGATGTCATCATCGCTGCCACTGGAACTGGAAGACTGCAAATCCAATGATTGGGCATCGGTCTGCAAAAGGGCGGCCAACTTTGCCGGCGGACGATAGTAAACCGAATAGCGACTATCAAAGCTGCGATGACCCATGTGATATTTGAGGAACTTGTGCGCCCGCCGCTGCCCAATGATGGGATTAAGCGCATGCTCGGTGAGCGTAAAGTTGCCCACGCTCGAATTCGAGCTGAAGCTTTGCTGGCTCTGTGACTGATCTGATCCGGGTGCATAAAGTAGAATGCCCTTCTTAGTTAACTTCAACTTGGGACGTTGAATTGGAGTAGTATCCGCAGCTGGCTCTGCCGGAGACTGCGCAGCTGTGACTGGAACTGGAACTGCCTCGCAGCCCGTTGTTGATGTGACCACCGTGCAGTCGGCCTCACCATCGGACAGATCGATGGAATTATTCGACTTTGAACTGCATAAATCAACCACAGCAAGGGAACTGCTCGCTGCCACAGATTTTTGTATCTGTTTGGCACCAGCGACGTCATTGGGCAGCGCCGTGGAATTACAGGCAACGCTCTGATTGTTAAAGATCGTCGACTGTTCGGGAATCTGCTTGGGTGAATCTTTAGCGCGTTTCTTCGCTTCCCGTTGCCGCAGTTTCCTACGCTCCGCATAATAAGATTTCTTGGAGAGCGCCAGCGCTAGTTTCAGCTCCTTATCAGTATCATTGTTATCATCCGTCCCCTTTTCGTCCACTTTATCCTCCACGACGTCGTCGTCTCTATTGTTGCTCTTCTCTTTTGTTGTGGTTTTCCTTTTCGGCTTGTTATCATCTTGGGATTTTTCACTGGATTTGTCCGTTGAGTTTCTTGCTTTGCTGCTTTGCACTTTCTTGGCCGCCTGCTTCTTAAGGCTACTCGGTGGATTGGGTTTGGCAAAGGTTTCCTTAGTTTGTTTTGGCACTTTGGTTATAGTCTTAATCTGCGTCAGAGTTTTATCTGTTTTATTAGGTGCCGGCGTGGAGATTTCGGTGTTTGGCTGACTGCCCAACTTGTTTGGGATCTTAGCAGGAGTCGCTTTCAGAATGGATTTCGGCATCACTTTGCCAGGTTTGGTTTCCACTTTAGAGAAGGTGACTAGTGCTTTAGTTTTCTCTGCCAGTTGCTTTCGGCTTGTTGTTGGCAACTCCTTCGTGTCAGCTTCATCTTCATCCACATCGGATTCCACTTTTATGAATTCGATTTTTGGCCTTGCAATCTGTTCGCGGCTCATGCTTCTTTTGGGGGTTTCGAGCAGCGGCCCGGGATCTGGACTGCTACGATTCTCAACGAGCCAATCCTCCGTGGAGCTGTTGGCAATATGCAGCACTTTGGAACAGAGTCGTTCCTTATTGCAGCACTTGCAATCAGTTTCGAGCAGACGAGGACGCATGTCCTCCTCGCAGTTATTCTGACATTGCAGCTTGCGAACGATATGATTGAAATGCATCGTGCTGTGCATGGATCTCGTGCTTAGCTGATGGTGGTGACGATGATGATGATGGTAACTGCGATTGCGGCGACTCTGATGAGTGCGATGGGAGCAGTAGGGATAGGCCGTCGTCTTGGAGAAGACGCGCCTAACGCACGCACTGCAATTGCAAAGACCAGAGGCACGCTCATCATCGCTGGCGGAGGAGCACGATGTGGACGAGGGACATGGCGAAATGTCGCGACGCTTGTGCAACTGTTTGCGCCGAATCGGCTGTCCATTCGAAATGCTGACTGCCTTGGCATATGGATAATGCCGTGGACTCGTATGATAAATCAACTCCCGTTCGCGCTTGCGTCTGTCACGACGATGAATGACTGCCTGCATGTGACGGCGATGTTCCTGTTCCTCATCACAGCCATATTTGGCCCGCAACTCGTCCCGTTTCCTCGGCAACGTGCGATACATTTTAATGGTGGTCATGGGACTGCGGCTGCTGCTGCACTTGTTCACCGATGAGGACACGGTACGTTTGCGACTGGCGCGTATATACCGTGCTGTGTCCATCGAGTGCATTGATTCCGTTTCACTGCCGCTTGACGGACAGTAGTGTCCGATGTGCGCCTTATGGCGCTTCTTCGGCGACGCCATCTGCAGCAGCGTCTTGTCACCATAGGCGCTATTATGACGCCGCAACCAATCACCCACATGCTGTTCGATCTTCTGGGCATCGAATGTGTTCAGAATGCGATCCAGTCCAGCTTCCTTCCACTTGCGCACATGCTCCTCGACAATGGGCAACGTTTGATTGAAGATCTCCTTGTTGTCGCCGCTGCAGAGCATTTGCGATAGTTCAGCTCTACTCATGCATGCCGTCGTATTGTTGACATACTCGTCCACAGTCTCCTCCTCGGCCTCCTCAATGCCTTCAAATGCGTCTACGACGTCATCTTTATATAGCTGATCAATCGCGTGCACTTCGATTTCTGCGCCTTCGTCAATTTCCTCGTATTGCTGTGCAAAGAATTGGATGCGTCGGAATTTAGAGAAGCGAATTACAAATAACGGATGCTTGTTTTGAGCTTACTTTGAGAAAATTTGACCAAACTTTTGAGCGCTCGTACGCCAGCGTCTCCAATTGTTCTTCATCGACTAATATATGCGACATTTTCGCTGATAATTTAATAAATTGCAAACGGCAGTTTGTTTAATTTTTTTTAGTCTGTTTGCTTTGTCGCTTCTTTTTCAAAAAGTGCTGCCAGATCGATGGCAGATTTCATTTCTGGTCTCACCTTTTTTGTATTTATCGAGACACAAGTTATCCACTGCCGCTACCCTTCCACAACTAATTTGATTACATATGTAAGGCAGACGTGAATAAAAAAACAAAAACAAACAAAAATTTCGATAGAATGCATTAATATTATCAAATAAATAAATAATACTTCAAATATTGTACATGATCGGTCAGTTGTTTTGTTTTTTCGTTGTACTATTGACCGACCACCACAGCTTATCGCACTTATCTAGCGACCTGGCGCATAATTGAAATTCCAATTACGTTTTGCATTGGTTTTTATTCTTTATTTTAAAGTTGCATATGTTTTACATTATATTAATAATATTAATATTGCAGATAAACAAACGAATACATATTTGTATGCCTAAATAACTGTTTGAATAAAACATTTGCCACATGGCTCAGTTTGATGTGTACGTACATATACAACTCTATATACATATACATATGAGTACATATATAGATAAACTTTCGATTTTTTTGTTTTTATTTTTATGTTTTCATAAGTCTAACGCTGCTTGCTCCATTGGCCACTATGTCGGAATATGTAGTTTGTTGTTGGTGTTGCTGTTGTTGTTGCTGTCGGGTGTTGTTTGTCAGGGGTTTTGTGTTTTCATTTCGTTAACACATATAGTAAGTATATAGTATTTATAAATATATTTATAAATATATATATATATATATATATATTTAGATGTTTTTTTGATTTGGAATTTTGGTTGCCTATTTGCGATTGCGTATGGCGCGATCCATGATATTATTGATGCGTGTCTCCGAATAGCCCGGCACAAGCATATGGATGAGCTCCTTCATAAACAGATCACTGACGCCGGGCGTGGAACGTTCGGCCAGCTCAAAGACGGACTTCAGATCGCCAATATCACTGCCCACACCGACACCGTGGACACCCTGCAAATTCTTGCTGCTATTGTTGTACTTCCGCTGTATATCGCTCAGCACGGGGAAGAGCAAATTGTTCAAGCAAGCGCTATTCGTGCTGTGCTGATGCTGATGATGATGATGCGACAGTCGCTGGCGAGGATCGTTGGCCAGCTGCTTGCCATGATTGGATAAATCGTTGTTGTGTTGTTGTTGTTGCTGTTGGTGTTGCTGCTGCTGTTGTTGGTGGCTGTTGCTGCTGCTGCTGCTGCCTGTTGCATGGAATGATTCACGATTGTTGCTGCGACGCTGATGCTGTTGATGTTGCTGCTGATGCTGATGTTGCTGCTCCATATTCAGTGGCATGCCCAAAGAGGCGCGTCGCTCCTCCACCTGATCCAGCGTGGCAACCGAACGCGATTGACGCAACTCTGGCTTGGAGTTGGCACGCTTCTGTTGCAGCAACTCATTGGCCGATGTCGAGCTGCTCACCTGCAATTGCTTCACTCCGGCGCCGCCACCTCCACCGCCTCCTCCTCCTCCACCTCCTGCTCCGCCGCCGCTTCCTGATCCGCCTGTTGGCGTTGCATTAAGCATTGTGGTTGTTGTCGCTTTGCTGCTCAAGTTATTGTTGTTGCTATTGTTGTTGTTGTTATTGTTGGGCGCGGGGGAGTCATTGCCAGGCGTTGTTGCTGCCGCTGCTGCTGCCGCTCCTGCTCCAATACTGTTGCTCGTGGATGCGGTGCTGGCGGGATTGCCCGCTGGTGAATGTGTGGTTGCCATTAGTTTCTGCATGGTAAGCTCGTGCTCCTGCAGCTGGAAGCTGTTCACACCGGCCCGTGGAGCACTATTGATGTGCAATCCCTTGACGGTCATGATCCAGGGTTCGTCGGCACTGCTGCCGCTGCCGCCACCGCTGCCCTGCTTGGCATCCGAATCAGAATCGGAGTTCTCCGATTCAGTTTCACTCTCATCGCCCTTGGAGAGTTTCCATTTCTTGAAGCGATCGATTAGATCAATCAAGTAAGCATTTTTTTTTGCCTTCTTGATGAACGGATATTTGAGCAGCTCCTTGGCTGTGGGACGATTCTCCGGGTCCTTATTCAAACACGCTTCGACAAAGTCCTTAAACGACTTCGTATAATTGCCCGTTAGCTGTGGCGGATTATTCTTGGGTATGAGGAAGAGCACACGCATCGGATGCAGCTCCGAATTGGGCGGTTCTCCCTTGGCCAGCTCAATTGCCGTTATGCCCAGCGACCAGATGTCCGCCTTGGAATCATATTGTGACTGCTTAATCACTTCCGGTGCCATCCAGAAGGGTGTGCCCACAAACGTGTTGCGCTTGGATGTCGTATTCGTCAATTGGCCGGCGACACCAAAATCCGCTAGCTTCACATCGCCCAGTTCGCTGAGGAGTACATTGGCCGCCTTAATGTCCCGATGCAGTTTGCGCTCCGAGTGTAAGTAGTCGAGGCCCTTTAACACCTCCCTCAATATGATCCCAATGTGCATCTCCTCAAACGAACCGGCCTTCATCAGATCCAAGGCGGAGCCACCGCCGAGATACTCCATAATGATCCATAGCTTGGTGCCCTTCAAGAAGGAGCCATAGTATTTCGTCACATATGGTGAATCGCATTGGGATAGCACCATTATCTCCTGCTGTATGTCATCGATTTCATCTTCGGCCTCCTCCAAATCAATGATCTTTATGGCCACCACCTGCTGCGTCCGATTATCGATGCCTTTGAAGACCTCCCCGAAGGAGCCTTTGCCAATTCGCTCCTGCTTGGTGAAGATTAGCTCGGGATCGACTTTCTCTGTCCAGGACATGACTTGAAATTTTCCAATTAATTTTAAAAGCGAGAAATGTCAGCAAAGTAAAAAAAAAAAGAATTACAAAGCAAAACTGAGTTACTGTTCTCTTTCTCGCTCGCTCTCGCTCTCGAAGTTGGTTGCGTTGCACTATTTTTCGAGTAACTGTAAGTCGCTTTGATATTTGCTGCACACACACAAACACACATCAACTATTTGCTTGCCATTTATGCAGCAACATTTATTCAACGTATGTGCTGTGTGTGTTTTTTGGTGGAAACTCGTGGCGCACCAAGGCACTAAAATTTTCGCAGTTAATTTTCGTTGGGTTTTCTTTGCTTTTGATTCTTCTACTCTCCGTGCTGCTTGTTGTTGTTGTTGCGCTGCGCTGGCTGTGCTAGTGGTGTGTGCCAAAAACAAAAAACAAAAATTGATAAATACGTTTTGAAATCATCGATATTTCCAGCAGAACTATGCCAAATCAGTGCTTATAACTATCGATTGACAAGAGAGATGTTTGATATTTGATACAAAAACGCAATGCAATAAGAATATAAGAGAATGTACTTGCAAATTTTTTATTGTAAAATTGACTGATAATAAGAAATTTATAAATATTTTTAGCCCTTTAATAAATTCAAAGACAGATATTGCGTCATCGTCTTTTTCTGTTATCTTTTCGCCGTTATTATGGAGCCAATCAATTTTAATCAGTTTCTCTGACTCATGTTTTGAGCTTTAAATGCCATGTGCAACAGTTCAAATTTAGAAAATAGATTAGTCTAAATTTGAACTGTTGTAGATGGCATTTAAAGATAAGAAGTTGACCATAGCAATTGCGGCTTGGCGAATTTGGAATAAATTGAGGTCTTTGAGAATTAAATTTTCACTCATAGAATTTAATTAAAACGGACAAATTTGCCAACAGAATTACTATATTGTCCGCGGTGATATTTATCATAACTTATTGCATTAAAAATATAATGTTAAAGGAATTTTTGAATAAAGCTCGTTTCATTTGAGTCAACCCTGCAATATCGATATGCACTGGTCATATCGATATACTTACCCATATCCCTATCACTGCAGAAGCACGGAAACGTAATGTTGATAATGATTTCGTAAAACCAGTTCCCAGTTTATTATTCAAATAGTTAAAACGCAACCAATGAATGAAAGTAGCATCGCAGCTACCGTGACAACTGCTCAAGAAGCTGGTCAAGCCCGATGAGCATAAGTAAACCGAACAAAAATGATGTACCTGCGCCGTTTCTTTACCCAAGAACTGTGTCCCGTCACTCAAAGCGATCTGCTCAGTTGCCTGCAACAGGCGCCGCAACAGCTGTTTACAAGTGGGTTTGCTGGCGCCCCCGGCCTAGAGAGTCTCTCCTGGTTACACAATTTGGCACCCTGTTTTCCATTGCGTGGCGAACAGATTCAGATCATTCATGAGCCGCAGCATTTCTATCAGACGCTGATGCAGCGGATCGGCCAGGCAAAGAAACGCATTGTGCTCGCAAGCCTGTATTTGGGCAACGGTCAGCTGGAGAACAGCTTTGTGCAGACGTTGCGTCACAGCTTAAAGGCGGAATCAACTCTGCGCCTGAATGTTCTTCTCGATTTTAATCGAGGCACACGTGGCGTCGCCAATTCCAAGACGATGCTGCTGCCACTCGTGCGTGAATTTGGCGAGCAGGTGCAATTCTCCTTGTATCACACACCAGATCTGCGGGGCATGACCAAGAGATTAGCCCCACCGCGCTGGAACGAACTGTTGGGACTACAGCACATGAAGGTTTATCTGTTTGACGATGCGTTAATCATTTCGGGCGCCAATTTGTCCAATGATTACTTCACCAATCGCCAGGATCGCTACATACTCATCGAGGACAAACCGCTGGCAGATTTCTACGCGCAGTTCATTGAGCGCGTGCAGGAGTTCAGTTTGGCTGTGAGCGCTGATGCGACGGAGGGACTTCATCGCAATTGGCGCATCCTACCCTACGAGGGCACCAAGGAACAGTTCATCAAGCTTGCAAAGGAGCGCATAACGAATTTTGTACAGGACGCATATACGCAACAGTTGAAGCTCAGAGCCGAGCACAACACGCAGGCGGACACGTGGGTTTTTCCGCTGCTGGAGATGGGTCAAATAGGCATCCATCATGACAGCGTGATCACCAAGAAGCTGCTCTCCAACTGCATCGCTGGCTCAAGACTCAAACTCGCCACGGGCTACTTCAATCTGACGCAGGAATACATGGACACCATCACGCACAAGTGCCTGGCCCAGTGCAGCATTCTAATGGCCCATCCGAATGTAGGTGCTGCAAAGATTAATTCGGATTTTGATTACACTTGTAATCAAGATGATTAGCCGAGTCGGTCTGTCTTTCAGTAATTTTATTTATTGTTTTTTGAAATTTAAATTTAGTATAGTTTATAATTCGTTCTAGTAACTAAATCCAAATACATTCCTAACAGTTCCTTAATATTAATATTAATGTATATTATCTTATTTCCTTGTAGGCCAATGGGTTTCAAGGTGCAAAAGGTCCGGCCGGCGGTATTCCCGCAGCATATACCCTAATTGCGAAGAGCTTCTATGAGAATCTGGTGCGACGCAAGCAAAATCATCGTGTGAACTTCTTCGAGTATGAGAAACCCGGCTGGACATATCATGCCAAGGGTCTGTGGTATTACTTACCCGATGCCCGACTGCCCAACTTGACGCTAATCGGATCGTCGAACTTTGGGGAGCGTTCCGTTAATCGAGACCTCGAGACGCAAGTGTGTCTGGTCACAGCGAACAAGAATCTGAGTCAACGTCTCCAGGACGAGGCGGATTGCCTTTATGATATGTCAACAACGGCGGAGCGTGAGATCGTCCAGAGGAGCGTTCCCCGTTGGGTGCAGGCTGTGGTGCGAATATTTCGAAATTTCTTCTAGCAGTTAATCAAATTTTCAAAAGCATGTAGTTCAATTTGTTAATGTTTAGTAAGGGCCAGTTACTATATATACGAGGTGTGTTCAAAAAGTATCGCGAATTTTGAATTTTCGCGGGTTACGTATAATCGAATTTCGATTTTTTTGTAGCGTTATGTTGGCACTCATGTCTCTCACTTATGCCGACAAGCTCGGCCATTTTGAATGTTCACTTAATTGTTGACAGCTGCTGCACGTGTTTTGGATCGTCTTCGATTTTTACCTATTCAAAAAAATGGATCAAAGAACCTGTATCAAATTTTGTGTGAAAAACGAAATTAAGTGCGCGGATGCATTCCGAATGTTGATTGTGGCATACGGAGAAGCTACCTTGGACCGAAGCAACGTTTATCGGTGGTACAAAATGTTCTCAGAAGGCCGAGAAGATGTGAACGACGAAGAGCGTGCCGGACGACCGAGCACTTCAACAACAGACGAAAAAATTAATGGAGTGGAGAAAATGGTATTGGCCAATCGTCGAATCACCGTTAGAGAAGTTGCTGAGGAGCTAGACACAAGTGTATAATATCTCATGGGGATTACTTTGAAGGGGACAAAATAGATATTCATGAATAAATAAATAATATCTGAAAAAACACAAAATTCGCGATACTTTTTGAACACACCTCGTAGTGTCTAAATACGTGTCTCGTTTTTGGAGTTGTGTTTTTCTTTGTGTGTGTATATTGCTATAAACAATTTTTTTACCCGCATATACAGAAATAAATGACACGGTCCATTTTATAGTTCCAATAGTTTTTAGTTTATTGGATTTTTTCTAATGAATGCAAAGTGCAGAAATTAATATACTGGAGGAAGTGGCTTAAACCATTAGAGCTGCGGAGTTGATGACATTTTTGAAAATTCGAAAGGAGATAAGTGCCAAAACTTCGGTATTTTTTTTTTAATTCAAATATTTTTTGAAGAATTCCCCCCATAAGTACACAATTGGTACGAGGTTGTAGTATTTTAGATAGTATTATAATCTTGTACCAGCACCACCTGCGACTGGATAAGGCCATGAATACTCAGCCATCACCCAATCGTGAAACAAAAGATATATAAATGAAATTTTTTTTAAATATACAAAACCATAATAAACGTTGTTTCTTGTTATTGCTTACGATTGTATGGTTAATAAATTTAAATATGTTTGTTATGTGCATCAGTTTCCTGCAGCAGCACTCCTCCAAGAATACCATTAACAAGTTGGGCAGGTTGCTGCTCAAATTCTTAGACTTTTATGGACGCAAATTTGATTACTTTAAATATGGGATTTCAGTGCGCGGCAGCGTGGAGAAGTGTGTCCTTCAGGCGACACTCGGCGAGTACAATTGGCTATCGGTGCTGACCATTGAGGATCCAATAACGCCCACCAATGACATTGGACGCAGCTTTTTTGCTGCACTGGACGTAAAAAAGAGCTTCGAAATTGCATTTTTAAAGCTATCCAAGCTGGTGGACTTGGATTCATCCAATGTTAGTGGCTCCATGCTTGGGAGCATGGTGCAAGTGCCTTTGTCCGTGATAAACTACCGCAATTGGGTGCAGCTCAAATTCCGGCATTTGATCTGTAACCGAACGACGCCGCCTTCAAATGGCCTTTAGCAATATATATATATATATATAAATTGCACTTGCAGTCGGAGGAGGAAAAGCTGGAGCTGGATGAGAAAGGAATTCCCAGCAATCTGAATAATTTGGAATGTTAGTTTAAAGTTATCGACAACTGATATATAATAGATTTTGAACTGTTTATTTAGAATTACATTATGTATACTATTAATTACTTTAATTTGAATTTTGAATTTTGCATGTATGTTCAGAAATATACAATAGTAGCTATTGATAACTAAAAAGATAATTTCTTTATTATTGACATATAATTGCAGCAGCTGTAAAAGTTTATTTGATTCACCCGCCCTTTAAATAATTTCGGCATGCGATATTAACGATATATCGATAACAATCGTTCGGCTTATTGCAAGAAAAAAGTGTGAGACGACACAGCTGTTCAAGTGTTGTGTAAACGCAGGCCCTCGAAAAAAAACTGTGGCCGCACGCATTTTCATAATTGTAATTATCTAGTTGTATATTGGTATATTTAAGAGATGTTGAACATACTGCGACAGCGCCAGGCGACGATCGCAAATGCCGCGCAGCGTTCCCTACACACCACAACCTGTCGGCCGGGCTATATTGTGCTGTAAGTGCTGAGATGCGGATGATGAAATTCAATGAACACATTTTTTGCCGCTTGCAGTGTGCCGGAAATCGGTGAAGAGGGCCAGATGGGCGAGGGTTTGCTGACGCCAAATGGCTTGCCCGCGTTCAGTGACATCACCATCGAGATGTGCCTGGGCGCCATTGGGCAGCAGGCGTCCGCCGTAGAGAAATCCGTCAAAGCGTTGGAGCAGCATATCAAAAATGGCAAGCACCTAAAGAGTGCTGAAATTTATAGCGAACTGGATACAGTAACTGCACCCTTGGAGACAACATGGGGCGTGGCGAAAGCACTGTATCTGGGCAACAGCACGCTGATACCAACCAAATCCTATATGAATATACATGAAAGGGCGCGCAATGCACGTGCCGCCAAGTTCTGTAATAGAACGGTGTACAAATCCCTTCTTGAGCAGGAGGACAACGATGCTGGCGAGGCGGAGCAGCGATTACGTCAGAAGTTCTTGCTCGAAGGCAAGCTTAATGGACTATCGCTCAAGCCAGAGGCCCAGGATGGGCTCAAGGAAATACTAACCCATTTGGGTCGCGAGCGAGGTAACTTTAAGAACAAGGTCAATATGGCGGTGCATGCGTTCGCGCATGTGGTTAATGATTTCCAGCTGGTGCGCGACTTTCCGCCAACGTTGTTGGAGGCGACGGCACGTGATCCTCAACAGCCGCTGGAAGGTCCTTGGAAGATCACGCTGCAGCCGCCGGTTGTCGATGGTTTCCTCAAATACTGTCCGGATCGGCTGCAGCGGTGGAATGTGTGGCGCGCCAATGCGGTGAAGGCCTCCCAGCAGCAGGACAAAGCGCTAGAGAACAGCACGCATCTGGAGAAGATACGCGGTCTGCGCAAGCGTCAGGCCAATCTGCTGGGCTATGCCAACTATGCGGATATGTCGATGCAAACCAAAATGATTGGCAGCGTCGATAACCTAAAGCAAATCTTTGCCAAGCTACTGAAATTCGCCGGTCCCGCACAAAGTGTGCAGCTGGAGGAATTACAAAAGTTCGCCAGCGCTAGTGGCTCGGATCATAAGCTGGAGGCATACGATGTGACCTATTGGGCACGCAAACAGCTTATTGCCGAGCAGCAGCTGCTGGAGGATAAGTTACGCGAGTTCTTCCCACTTCACCGTGTGCTCTCCGGATTGTTTGCGCTCAGCGAGAAACTCTTCAATATACGCATCGTGGAGCAGCCCAAAACAGAAGTTTGGCATCCAGCTGTCAAGTTCTTTAATGTGTACGATGGCGATGCCAGCAATAGTTCAACGCCTGTGGGTGGATTTTATGTCGACTGCTACTCCAAGGAGCACAAGTTTGGCCGGAATAACGGCTGGATTGTGGGCATTAGAAACAGCAATAAATCCGCTGGCCTGAGTCCGCTCTGTGCGCTCATCTTCAACTTTACGGAGCCGACGCCGGAGAAGCCCACGCTATTGGGCTATGACGATTTGCAAATGGTGTTCAAAACGTTTGGAACGGCACTGCAGCATCTGCTCACCCAGGCGGGCTACAGTGATCTGGCCGGACTCTCAAACATTGAGTGGGATGCCTCGCAGGTGTCTGGCTATGTGATGAGCAATTTCCTTGACGATGCTTCTGTGCTCCAGACCCTCTCCGGGCATTATGCTAATGATGAGATCATTAATGTGGAACAGGCTCAAAAGATGCGCCTGCTGAAAACCCAACTGGCTGGCTATAATCTCTGCCAGGAGATCTACTTGGCCGATCTCGATGTGGAGCTGCATCGCTCCAGCGCCTTTTGGTTGGATGTGGTGCGCAGAATTTGGCCAGTGTATCAGTCCATGGCACTCGACAAGAAGGACGCACATCCCTGCTCCATGACCGACATATTTGCTGGCGATTGGGCGGCGGCACATTTTAGTCATTTATATTCCAAGCTGCTGGCCGCCGACATCTCGAGTAGCTTTGCGGAGCAGCGATCGGATGATCATTATGCCACAGTGGGTAAACGCTATAAGCAAACGTTTCTCAGCCTGGGCGGCTCGGCGCCTACGGCAGAGGTATTCCGTCGCTTCCAGGGCCGTGATCCCTCGGTGGAGGCACTACTTAAATCGCTGGACATATTCACACCCTCTCAGACCACCGAGAACAATTAATGTGTGTCCGGCAACTGGTCTTATCTAATGTGAACTTTTAGTTAGTTTGTATTTTAGATAACGTTTTGGGCATTAATAAATTCTCTTGTGGCGTAGATCAACTGAGTTAATAGAGTCAATAGACGGGAACAGGTCTTATCAAGGAAAGGCGATACCACCTGATATAACCACTCATATGTACACTGCGACAAAACCAAAACATCTAAAATACATGTAAACGTTAATTTTCAAATATAATTTGTAATCAAAAACATATAATTTTACAACTGCAAAAATAGGAAAATAAAAAAAATGTGAAAATTCAAAAAATAAAGATTTCATCTCACAAATTGCCGAAAAATGTTCAGATGCGCTTCGCATTAATTGCAGTGTCTCAAGAGTCAGGTAATTAAATGATTTTTTAATCAATAATAGCATTTAAAATACAATCTAACCTCAATTAACAGGGCAATTAACTGTAAAAAAGGGGCAAAAAAAAGAAAAGAAAACAGGTTGCGCCCCGTTTTGTTAATACGCCTCCCGCTCCACTTAGCACATTACTGTTTTCACAGTGTAGAATGACTCTACGAGGTGTGTTCAAAAAGTATCGCGAATTTTGAATTTTCGCGGGTTACGTATAATCGAATTTCGATTTTTTTGTAGCGTTATGTTGGTACTCATGTCTCTCACTTATGCCGACAAGCTCGGCCATTTTGAATGTTCACTTAATTGTTGACAGCTGCTTTGCTTGCACGTGTTTTGGATCGTCTTCGATTTTTACCTATTCAAAAAAATGGATCAAAGAACCTGTATCAAATTTTGTGTGAAAAACGAAATTAAGTGCGCGGATGCATTCCGAATGTTGATTGTGGCATACGGAGAAGCTACCTTGGACCGAAGCAACGTTTATCGGTGGTACAAAATGTTCTCAGAAGGCCGAGAAGATGTGAACGACGAAGAGCGTGCCGGACGCCCGAGCACTTCAACAACAGACGAAAAAATTAATGGAGTGGAGAAAATGGTATTGGCCAATCGTCGAATCACCGTTAGAGAAGTTGCTGAGGAGCTAGACACAAGTGTATAATATCTCATGGGGATTACTTTGAGGGGGACAAAATAGATATTCATGAATAAATAAATAATATCTGAAAAAACACAAAATTCGCGATACTTTTTGAACACACCTCGTATACTTTGCACTTCAACAGTACAACATTTGCTGCTTTATTTAACAATATATATATATATATATATATATATATATATATATATAATACTTTACGAATAACTTGCGTAAATTTATAACATTTCTCATTGCATGGCTCACCACCTGATTTGCTGCATATTTTCTTTTGGCGAAAGGAACAATGAACTCAATTGAGTTCTTTGTTTAAAGCACAAAAACCTGATTACAAATTACTTTTGGTTGCATTTGATTGAATTCATTGGCAGCTGCAGCTGTTTCAGTTCAGTATAGATTCGGACAGCCGCTCCAGTCTTGATCCGCTTTGGCCTTCCAATATGTGCCAGTGGACACATGCATGAATTCCTTGCTACCATCTATTTGCTGGCGCTTAAACCACCTGGGCTCATAATCTGGGTAGGATTGCCCCTTGGCGGCTGCATGTTTCTCTTTGATCTCACGCTGTTTCCTCACTGCCCGCTGCTTCTCCTCCAGCCGCAGCTTCTCCTCATTGCTCCGGTCCCAATCGCCGTTCTCCATTAGACGCTGATCGGGACGCAGCCGGGAATCAGTGGGTGCCACACGCTCCTCCGGTTCATTTAGCTGACACGCGAACTGTGGAAAGTTGTAGTACTTGGCCGCGTCTGGTGCCTCTGGACGCCGCTGCCAGGCGACCTTGTAGTTGCCAGTGGTGTAGCTGGGGCTTTTGGGTGTGCCACTGGTTTGCAGCACGGGCGCAATCTCGATCTTGTCATCCCAGGTGCCACGCACCACCCACTTGGCCTCGTTATTTCGATTGTAGACGACTCCCTTGACACTCCGCTGCACCTCTCGTCCAAAGTACGCGTAGGGTATGTAGTTTATGACGCATCTGTAGCCTTGAGCTGCATTGCTGCCAACGATCTCCGTCTGACCCTCCAAATCAACCCAAAGTTTGCCTATGATAATGTTGTTGACGGTGGTCGTCACCCGGCGCCAGGAATAGCGACGTCCGCTACGGGGATATATCAAATAAGCGCCACCAATGGGATTAACCTAAGATGGAAGTGAATGGAATGTAAGTGAATCAACAATTGTATTAAGGTCATTCCCCACCCACCTGCAGGTAACTGCCACGAAACTTGCTCGTCATGGAGAACTCTTGCCAGGTGATCCAATCCTTGCCTTCGCAGTGGATCGCAGCAATGGGCGGATGATGCGACACCTGCTCGGCTACGCAACGCCAGCCAAGATCATCGGTGCGATCGCACTCGTAGGTTTCCCCCAGGAGTGGGTTAAATGGTTTATTAATCCGACTCGCTGCCGTTGCATAGGCGGAGACTGTGAAGGCAGCTAAGTGAGCTAGCTGCTCGCACTCATCCGTGCAGGCGGCTGCAGTGTCCAGTATTTCGGAGTACTCATAATCCTCGACCAGCCGCTGCAGCATGGAGATCGGCTCGTTAAAGTTAACTGGCATGGGTATCTTGGACAGATCCTTGCCAATGCAGTTCTTCATCAGTGACCACAGATTGAGCGGATAGTTGGCCTTATCAGGGACACGCGTCCGTCGACATCTGGTTGCAACCACTTCTTGGTTGGCTTCGACTGCTGGAGCTGCTTTCACAACACTTTGAGTTACTTCGCCCTTTGCCCGTTCGAGTGACGTAATCCATTTTTGTCGCTCTGCTTCTGTCTCAGCGCGGATGCGAAAATTCTGCTTGCTGCCATGAATGGAAATGATAAAGGTGCAAGAGTCCACGTGTTCAATGTGCGCTGATTTCACAGAAATGGCGCCCCGGGATGACTGATGATTGTCGACCTCAGATTGATCAAGATAGTAGCTGAGCACACCATTCGAGGAGAGCACAAACCAGCGACGCTGATAGCCCTTGACATAGTTCGTCCACTTTTGTAGCCAGCCCATCATCATCTCGCTCTCAATAGTCGCGTGATTTTGACCGTGATGTTTTCCCCCCCGCCCACGCTTTCTCATTTTTTGCGATGATCTGGTGCTGTTGTTGTTGCTGTTGCTGATGCCATTGCTGTTGCTGTTGTTGTTATTGCTGCTGCTGTTGTTGTTGTTGTTGGAGGAGGATTGTGATTCCAGGCGCTGCCTGGCTGTGGTGCGTGCGCTCGCGTCGACAGACATTTCTCAATTCCTTGCCAATAACCAAACACAATGAAATCGACAACGTCGTTTTTTGCAGTTCATATTATCTCTTATCTGCCAAAGTCGTTGTTCCCGTTGTTGTTGTCGTTGCTGTTGTTGTTGTTGTTGTTGCTATTGCTCTCGTTGTTCTTGTGGTTGTTATTGTTGTTGCCGTTATTCACTTGGGAGAGATAAGGTATGACAGTATTTAGCATTCACATGCAACGCTCGCCGACTCAATATCGAACCGTTGTGAGTCAGTAGATTGGGCATTATTATCGCGCGAACGGTGAGCAAAAGGTGCTGCCGTTTGTCTTCTTACTTTTATGGCATTGCTTTTATCGTGAGTGGATTAACGGCAGATTGGTTAAATTGCTACAGTGACTGCTCCTCGGCAAGACTGAAACTGGCTTTGCTATCGGCTTTCGGCTTTCGATTCTTACGATCGAAGAATTCATGTGCAATTCTCGGCGAAATTGTAAAAAATTGATGTTCAATAAAATACCAAATGCTGATTTAATGTTTTGAATAATCAAATTAAATACGGTCGAAGAAAATACTTTTTTTTTGCAGTGTTAAGAAGCAAATAAACAAAACGTACTTATAAACCGAATACTAATTACTTGATTTTTTCTCTCTTATTTCTTTTTTGAGTGTGAAAAGATCGCAAATGCACATTAACAACAACAACGAATAATAATAAAAATGTTTTAAATTGATAAATCACTTTTTTGAATTCAAAGTTAAGTTTTCATCTCGATTGTAAAGTAAAAATTTTCTATGATCGCAGGATATTTTTACTTGCTTTGTTACGTTATTTTTTTTCACAGTGTACGCTTTTTAATTAAAGATTTTGATAGACAAATTTCATAGGGGCTTCGAAATATCTATTTTTAGAATTGCTCAAAAACATAATATGCGAATTTTGAAAATAAAGCATTAATATATATTATTGTAAGAATAGAGATTATATGCAATCAATTTGGTTACTCAAGTTTTGTTGACTATTATATTTTCTGAAAGATTGATTCTTAGTAGAAAACTTAATTTTAAACATAATAATTTTTTGTAAACTCAACAGAATAATATAAAAATTGTATTTGGAATCCGGAAATTGTAATTTCTAAAAAGTTATATTTATTGAGCGATCACTGTTATGTTTTATACTACAAGCACTTCATTTTCAGTCTAGTGATTCCTACACTCAGATAAGAACAGAAGCATGAAAGATTACTAATTTAAAGTGACGGTTTCAAATTCTAGAAAATTATAATCCCTAAGAGTTTTACTCAAAGAGCGAAAACTGTTGTGTAATTGGTAACCAAACATTTGTTTGCTTTATTTCAAATAATACAGGACATACATTTTTCGCATTTAACATATTCATTATGCGCTGTTTATAAATACATACATATATATTACAGTGTACTTTTTTTTTTTTTAACTTCCGCATACCCGACAAGGGCAAAACAATTTTGTTTCTTGCATCTTGTTGTGGTTGTTGTTTTCTTTTTTTCATATTTATAAATAAAATAAAGCTGTGTCTACAAAGCTAATATATGGACTAAAGCTTTATTTTAAGCCGTTGGGTTTTGGAAAATGCAACCCACATAGTGGGGAAAATAATGGAAAACTGTTGCATACAAATTATTTTTGTTTTTCATTCGATCGATGTGAAAAATTCAACCCACTGGGTCGAAAAATTGGTGGTAAAGGTTTCACCGTCGTCCATTTTTAAGCAAAGCTCTAGATGATAATTTTTTTTTTTTTTTTTGGAAAATCCGCCCTCAAAAGAACATTTAGCCCATTGGGTCAAAAATTGGTGGTCAAGATTACGTGGGCCAAAACTTATCTTTGCTCCGATCAACTTAAGACTAATTTTCAAAGCTCTACATAACAACTTACTCAATATGTGTTTTAGCGATTTTGGGGAAATGCTCTCCCAAAACCGAAAAAATACGTTGAAAACTGTTTTATGAAATTTAACTTTTGCCGTCAAACTCATTTTCGTTCTTCAAAATGGTTTTCTAAGAGAAAACTCTGAAATGTTAACCTATTTCAGAAAATTCACCGTACCAGGTGGAAAATTTGTGGTCATCTTAATATGAGGCATTTTTTTGCCGTTTCTGACTGGCTTCAAACTCATTTTAAAAGATCTGTGGGAAATTCCAATAGAGGATTGTTTTACCTTTTTCATTGTATATATGCATTAAATAGTTGTAGGAGTTTGACTGCGAATATCTTCGGGGTGAGAGCGCGATATTGAAGCATATATTAAGCATATTTATAGTGCAGTTCTCTCTAGTAGATGACAGGACAGCCGCTCCAGTCCTGGGCCGCCTTGGCCTCCCAATACGTATTCTTGAAGACGTGCACAAAGTCCTCGCTATCCTGCGCCTTCTTTCGCTCGAACCACATGGGTTCATATGCTGGATAGGGTCTTCCTTCGGCTGCCGCCAGTTCGGCCTCTGCTTCGAGTGCTCGTCGCCTCGTGCGCTGCTTCTCCTCCAGGCGTAGCTTCTCCACATTGCTCTCATCCCAGGCGCCCTCCTCCATCAGTCGCTGATCGGGTCGCAGGCGTGAATCAGTGGGCGCCACGCCCTCCTCCGGCTCGTTCAACTGACAGGCAAGTGTGGTGAAGTTATAAAACTTATCTGCATTCGGTGGTCCTGGTCGACGCTTCCATGCGATCCTGGAGTCGCCAGTCGTAAAGGTCTCTCCGTCAGCTGAGCCACGCAGCACGGGCGCTATCTCGATCTTGTCATCCCAGGTGCCACGCACAACCCACTTGGCCTCATTATTGCGATTGTAGATGAATCCCTTAACACTGCGCTGAGCCTTGCGGCTGAAGTAAGAATAAGGCGTGTATTTTAGGGTGCACTTGTTGCCATTGCTGCCAATTATTTCGGTCTCTCCTTCGAGATCCACACACAGTTTGCCCACAATTATGTTGTTCACTGTGGTAGTCACTTTGCGCCACGAATAGCGATTTCCACTCTTGGTAAATAAAACGTAGGCACCACCAACTGGATTAACCTGGTCAAAAGCAAAGCTAGCTGAATAAAGTTCGTAAATCAAGAAATTAATATATCTACCTGCAAGGACTTGCCACGAAATTTGCTCGTCATGGAGAACTCTTGCCAGGTGATCCATTCCTTGCTTTCGCAGTGCAGTGCAGAGACAGGTGGATGATGCGACACCTGCTCGGCCAGACAGCGCCACCCGAGATCATCGGTGCGATCGCACTCAAAGGTCTCCCCCAGGAGTGGGTTAAATGGTTTATTAATGCGACTCGCTGCCGTTGCATAAGCGGAGACTGTGAAGGCAGCTAAGTGAGCTAGCTGCTCGCACTCATCCGTGCAGGCGGCTGCAGTGTCCAGTATTTCGGAGTACTCATAATCCTCGACCAGCCGCTGCAGCATGGAGATCGGCTCGTTAAAGTTAACTGGCATGGGTATCTTGGACAGATCCTTGCCAATGCAGTTCTTCATCAGTGACCACAGATTGATCGGATAATTGGGTTTATCTGGGACACGTAAGCGTCGAGACCTGTGCGGATCCTGGTGATTGGATTCATTGCCAGCAGCTGTTGGCACAGCCTTGACACTTTTTGTTTTTCGCATCTTCTGCGATAAGCTCAATTTGTTGAAACTTATCTCGATGGGAGAGTTCGATTCCAGACGCTGCCTAGCACCGTCAGACATGTTTCAATTCCTTTGCAAACTTCCGGATACAATTAAAACGGAGACTTCTTTGACAGCCATTGAGGAGACATTTGAGTCCTTTTTAAAAGTTGGCCAGGAAGTTTCAAGATTGTGCATTATATTGAAGACGTTGAGAAAAGGATGCACTTTTGGTTTGTCTCTCTTTGGATGTAAGTCTTAAAAGCGATTTTTGCAGGAAAATTTCAACACCAATGCACAATTTTCAATAGTCTGAAAGTATGTATAATGATTTTTTTTTTGTTATTACTGCTCAATGTTGCTTTGCTGTTCGAAATCGTCTATCGTGTTTTTGTAACGGTCCTGCGCAATGTTTATGCCTCATTGACGTCCAGTGGTTCATGAACGAACTAAAGTGGTTATACATTGTGCAGGGCTGTTATTGCCGTTAAACATTTAGTTTGCTTTTGTGACGTCAGTCTGGAACATAACATTGGACTTTATATGGGCAAAATGCGAGTCGGATTAGCAGTTAGCGCCAAGATTAGCAATCAGCAATTAACTCTGCTTCTTCAATTTTTTTTTACGTATATGGCAATTGTTTATTACTTAAGGCGTTACATCTATTTCTTTGAAATCTAGCTTCCAATATTCCTGATTAGTTTATATTTAAAAAAATATGTTTTTAATTCCGTTACGATTTCAATTTGTATAAAAACAAGCATAAAAAGGCATTGAAAATTAAATGATTCCAGTGCAATTGGTAACCACACAATTTTGTTGCTTTATTTAAAATAATACTTTAATAATAAATTGCATAAATTTATAACATTTAACATATTCTCGTTGCGTTGCATAGATTCTTTTTTTTTAATATATACACAAAAAAGGAAAACTCGTTTTGTGTGGCTTCTTCTTGTTTCGTTTGTTTAGAGTGAAAACTTGGATCGCTTCTCACTTGCACATGTCGACATATGTTTATAGATTAGATAGATGTGTGTATTAATATATATCCGTGTATATATATATATATGTATGCATTGTGCTGCTGGATGGTAAGGTCTATGTGCCATAACTGTTTGATAAAAGCAAAGATTAAATTATCAACCGAACGAAAAATAAAAATCATTTGTTAATCAAACTTCAGATTGAACTCGCCATAAAAAACATTTTCAGCTCTAACATTTGCAGCTAAGTTACAGTATTTAGTTCTGTATATACCTATATATACACTATAAAGATATATATATACGCATTAAGTAGTTGAAGAATGCTATTAGGTCGATTAGTTCATAGTTCAGTGAGAGTTATATTTATGCTTGACTTCGGGGGTGAGAGTGGGCTTTCGAGGCATGTTGCATATTGAAATCGTTTATAGTTTATCGTTATCATATAGTGCATAGATCTCTCTCTCTCTCTTTCTGTCTATCTATCTCTAGTAGATGACAGGACAGTCACTCCAGTCCTGGGCCGCCTTGGCCTCCCAATACGTATTCTTGAAGACGTGCACAAAGTCCTCGCTATCCTGCTCCTTCTTTCGCTCGAACCACATGGGTTCATATGCTGGATAGGGTCTTCCTTCGGCTGCCGCCTGTTCGGCCTCTGCGTCCTTCGCTCTTCGCTTCGTTCGCTGCTTCTCTTCGAGGCGCAGCTTCTCTACATTGCTCTCGTCCCAGGCGCCCTCCTCCATCAGTCGCTGATCGGGACGCAGGCGCGAATCAGTGGGCGCCACGCCCTCCTCCGGCTCGTTCAGCTGACAGGCAAGTGTGGTGAAGTTATAAAACTTATCTGCATCCGGCGGAACCGGTCGACGTTTCCATGCGATACGAAATTCGCCAGTTGTGTATGTTGGCCCATCAGCCGTGTGGCCGGAGCGCATCACGGGCGCTATCTCGATTTTATCGTCCCAGGTGCCACGCACCACCCATTTGGCCTCGCCGTCGCGATTGTAGACGACGCCCTTCACACTCCTCTGCACCTCGCGGCTGAAGTAGGAGTAAGGTATATAGTTCAAGATGCACTTGTTGCCATACGCCGTATTGCTGCCCACAATCTCCGTTTGTCCATGTTGATCCACCCAAAGCTTGCCCACAATTATGTTGTTCACTGTGGTTGTCACCTTGCGCCACGAATAGCGATGTCCAGTCTTGGGAAACAAAACGTAGGCGGCGCCAAGCGGATTAACCTATTTAAAGCGAACGAAAATCAGTTGAGTAATTTTTGTGCATTGGGTAAGATCTGTAGATGGTCGCCAAAATCAACTATAAATCTTATCTTACTTTATTATGGATAAGAATGTCGAAAACAGAACTTCATATTAAGTGGAAAACCATATTCACGAATCGAACCAAGGATTGAGATGGAGCCATTAACTGGCTTTAACAAATCTATGATTTTTGGCGCTCAACTCTTGGCGTAGATGGGGACTGCTTACCTGCAAGTATTTGCCACGGAACTTGCTTGTCATGGAGAACTCCTGCCAGCACAGCCACTCCTTGCCTTCACAGTGCAGTGCCGCAACGGGCGGATGATGGGAGACCTGCTCGGCGAGGCAACGCCAGCCGAGGTCATCTGTGCGATCACACTCGAAGGTCTCGCCCAGCAAGGGATTAAATGGTTTGCCAGTGCGATTCGATGTCGTCGCATACGTGGATACCGTAAAGGCAGCCAGATAGGCCAACTGTTCGCACTCATCGTTGCACGAGGCAGCAATGTCCAGCATGTCGGCATACTCATAATCCTCGACGAGACGTTGGAGCATGGAGAGCGGCTCGTTAAAGTTGACGGGCATGGGTATTTTGGACAGATCCTTGCCAATGCAGTTCTTCATGATGGACCATAGGCTAAGCGGATGATTGGGCTTATCTGGGACACGAGTGCGACGAGTCCTCACTTGATTCCCGACCGGCAGACTGTGCTTGCTGCTCCTAACGCTGCTCTTGGCGCTGCTTCGACCGCTACTCTTGGCGCTTTTCTTGGCGGTGCTCATGGCGCTGCTGTCGCTGGGCAGATCTGCGTACTCTGAAGTCGAGGCACGATCCACAATGTCTTTGTCTTTATCTTTTGGTTTGTCGTCATCATCATCCTCACCGGAGACGACACGCTGCCCGCTTACGAAGCACACTTGTTGCACCGTTTTTATGGTGCGCTTCTGCTCATCGCTTTCGGAGGAGCTGCCCACGTGATCGTCGGAGCTGCTGCGACGTTTGTTTAGCTTCAAGATAAATGTGTCATCCGTGGATGGTTCACCGGCTCGACCCGTATAGCCGAATTCCTCGGCATCAAAGAATTCCGTCTCATCATCCGAGGTTAAGTTCGTGCCTGGTGGAACGGAATTGATGGACATGGCTGTGCCCGGAGTTGGCTTATTGCGGCGCACCATAACAGCAGCCTGTTCCATTTGGGATTGCTGTTTGGCCATCTGTTCGATGATCTCCTCGAGCTGTTGGCGCTGCTCCCGTTCGTGATGCAACATCTTGGACCACTTGTGACCCTGTGATTCCGCAGAGCGCAGATAATCATTGCCCGCATTGATCATGGCATTTGAGGTGATTCGAAAGAGCGTCGCACGCTCATTCACAATTTTTGTGCGACTGGCGAGCGGCTCCTCCTCATTGGACTCCAGATCGTTTAGAGCACGCTGCAGTGCAGCGCCGTGTTTGGTGATTAAATCATAGCAGGTGCGCATATTCTCCAGTCGTTCGGTCAAATCTCGCACCACCGTACTGATCTCCTGGCTGGGCACCACCTGCGCCGTCTCCTCCGCCTCCTCCTCCTCGCTCTCGATCGCTCGAATCGCCCGCACTTTGGCCAGCTCCAGCGCTGTTACCCACGACTGACGTTCCACCTCATTGGAGGCTTTGATGTGAAACGTCTGGGTGCCACCATTCGAGATGACAAAGGTGCACGAGTCCACCGTGTGAATGAGTGCCCCATGCAACGATATTGTACCCCTGCACGTGTGATTTATTTCCGTCTGATTGCGATAGTAGCTGAGCACTCCCTTGGACAGGACGAACCAGCGACGCTGATAGCCCTTGATGTAGTTCGTCCACTTCAGTAGCCAGCCCTTCATCTCGGGATCGCCTCCTCCGCCGCCGCCCTTCTCCGCTTCCGCCATGCTAGCAATTGAGTGGAGCCGTTTTTGTGCCCAACTTGTGTAATTGATGTATGATAGAAATTTATTAGCACTCGCCTGTCTACGACGACGACCTCGATGAAAATTCGGCTGTTGCTGCTGCTGCTGCTGATTCAGATTCAAACTCAGATTCGGAATTGGTTTCGCAAACGCCACGTAGGAGCGCAGGGGGGGGCAGGGGTATGACAACAACTCCAATTGCAAATCAATGTTTAATTAGTTGCTGGCAGCCGTTGTTCGCATCGCACCTGATTGGGCAGCCGTTTGCACTTTCCCCGAGTTCACAATCAATTTCCGTTTGTGGGCTCTAGCGGCAATTGAAATAGTTCCTTTTTTTTTCTTTGCACAAAATAAAGAAACTGTGCCACTCAAGTGCGCATTGGTGTGCGTGTGCGTGTGAACAAGGCTGCGGTGTGACCAACTTTGATAAACACATATATGTCGCACGGTATTTACTGGGTACTGCATATATTAAATATATACGTACTGCAACTATTGTTAGCGCTGCCAACTTTATTTATGAAAATATCAAACTGCCTAAGGCAAAGTAAGCGCGCAAATTTGAATCTGTTTTTGAACACGACAATATTTCGTGTTTCTTTGTTTTGTAATAATTGGGTCTTGATAGAACAATGTTAAATTTCGACTTAAGTTAATTTTTCTGTTATTTTTAGCTGTTTTTTTTTTAATGCTTATCAACTTTGCTTAAAAATGCCAATTATGTACATAGTTCCCCACAACTGTGCGCTTTTTGCGCACAACTAAAAGTAATTTTGTTTTGTGATAATTAAAAATGTTGTGCTGCCATCTGTGCTTGCACTCAGTTGATACAAATTATGGAAATACCATTTCCATGGAGGGGCCTGTTGATTGAATTGAAAGGTGGCTTTTTATGGCTGCCTCACCTACACAGCTGTGTTTAGCTTACACATTGCCACACACATACAGTGACTCATCCTGGGCTATAAAAACAACAAAGAACAGCTGTCTCGGGCACGCCGAGATATTTATTTAAAAAGCCAAGCTTTTGTTCCCCGGGCAGATATGTGCTAAAGAGGCGAAATTGACTAAGAAAGAAATTGCTTTCCGTCTGATAGTGCTAACAACACCTATATAAATGATATAGTGTTCTGATTCGAATCCAACACATACGAGGTGTGTTCAAAAAGTATCGCGAATTTTGAATTTTCGCGGGTTACGTATAATCGAATTTCGATTTTTTTGTAGCGTTATGTTGGTACTCATGTCTCTCACTTATGCCGACAAGCTCGACCATTTTGAATGTTCACTTAATTGTTGACAGCTGCTTTGCTTGCACGTGTTTTGGATCGTCTTCGATTTTTACCTATTCAAAAAAATGTATCAAAGAACCTGTATCAAATTTTGTGTGAAAAACGAAATTAAGTGCGCGGATGCATTCCGAATGTTGATTGTGGCATACGGAGAAGCTACCTTGGACCGAAGCAACGTTTATCGGTGGTACAAAATGTTCTCAGAAGGCCGAGAAGATGTGAACGACGAAGAGCGTGCCGGACGCCCGAGCACTTCAACAACAGACGAAAAAATTAATGGAGTGGAGAAAATGGTATTGGCCAATCGTCGAATCACCGTTAGAGAAGTTGCTGAGGAGCTAGACACAAGTGTATAATATCTCATGGGGATTACTTTGAAGGGGACAAAATAGATATTCATGAATAAATAAATAATATCTGAAAAAACACAAAATTCGCGATACTTTTTGAACACACCTCGTATACTGCTTGTAGATAGCCCAAATACCGAAAGAAATCATACAGCTGTGTAAATAATGACTATATTGATTTGGCAGTAGAATCAAGAATTTATATATATATATAGATGGCTTCCTCAATGCGTGTGACACTCGACAATAAAATTATATTACCTTTGGCAAAGCCATCAATATATAAATATTGGTCTCTCTCGCATTTTTACTGTCAATAACATTTGATACAAATTAGTTGATTAAATATGTTGCGTGATTAGTAAATTATAAAAATACATGACATATATACATATAAAATATATATCTATAAAAGGTGGGTTGTGGCGTCAAATTGGGTTTTTCGGTTGATTGGTTGGTTGACTCACTGCTTGCAATCGGCCCAGGAGTAGCGAAATGTGGCTATCATGCGGTAAAGGCTGCAAAATACAAACTTGGTCGTAAAAAATAGCTGCGAAGGCAAAGTTCATTGGACGACAAACACACTCGCACACACAGAAACACACAACCAGGCAGACAGACGAAACGAATAAACCAGCGAACGGGTGGGTAGGCGACAGGTGGAAAACACAATCACAAAAACAAATAACACATAAAATCACAGACACACACACAACTACATGAGCACACGCATACATATATGAGTGGATATATATGTATATGTATATATATATATTTATATATATATATATCTATATATGTATGTACAATAAATCATTTATTCGTAGGCAGTTCTTGCATAATATAAAATAAATATATGTATATAGTTTACAAGTAATTTAAAAATACAAAATACAGTTTCATTTTCATAGTACTTTTTTTGTTTTTGTTTTCATTTCTCTTTTTAGTCCCTGACGGCACTTTTTACAAAACACTAAGAGATTGGTTGCCTTAATGAGGGGAAGGGTTTGGGTTTATAGTAATTGCGGATAAGATCGTTGAAATTAACGCTTCACGGACGAAAAATACGGAAGAAAAACAACAACAACAAAACAAATAATTAATGAAAGCTTGTACAAAACTTTATAGGTGCAGTGAGCATGGTTGGAAGAGTGGGAGGGGAGGTGGAGTAGGAGAGGGACAGAGGTAGACAGAGACATCAACAATGAAGAATAAAAGCGTGAAAAAAAATTACATAAAAATATAATAAATACAGAATTACAGGCAAGTGGCGAGCTGAAAAGCAAAATAATATTGTTTTCCCTTGTAGGATTGCTTAAGTTACTACAGTCAAACCTCTCTAACACGAACAACCATTCAAAATTCGATTTATAGTACACCATTAGGTGTAGATGTAATATAATCGGTCAAAAGGGGAAGACTATTATTTTGTTTGAACAATCGTTTGGTTTTCAAAAATCTCCTATTCGAAAATCATTTTGTGAAAACACAATTCAAATTTTCATTAAAAATTTGAATTTTAAACTATTGCTGACATTTGGTATATATATATATATATATATATATATAGTATTTAATATATAGAGACAAACTTGTGATCGAAAGTTTGATTGAGTTATTGAGTTCTCAATATGAAAACAAAATTCATTCTAATCTTGTCTCTAAACATTTTTGCAATCAAACTTTGTACAGGTTACAGCAAATTTTACTTATAGAACACCATAAATTATACATATTATCAGTCGAAAAATTAGATTGTTTTTGGTATTCGGAAGTAATAATAAAAATCAAATTCTCCAAAATGTTGATAAAATTAAATTTTCATTTAAAAATTAGACCTATAAATTAAACGTAACCAATTTGAGTTGGAGTTATGGAGAAATTGGTTTTTATAGAGATTTGGAGTTCGTATTATCGAGAAAAAAATTGTACAAAATTTGGTTTGGAGTTACAGGAAAAATTCGAGTTACGAGAAGTTCGACTGTATTATGAGTGTGTGTGTGTGTGAGTGTGTGTGTTGTGTGTGTGTTTGGTGTAGTAAGTAAAGATAGAAAGAGCATTTCCTTTACATGGTATTGTATGCAGCGGTGTTGAAGCTTTGCTTTGGTAAACTTAGCCTAGTGAGTGGATGAGTTTTGCCATGCTGCGCCAATCGACGATGCTGCACTTGCTCCGTTTGTTGCTGTTGTTGCTGCTGCTGCTGCTGGAGATGGAGCTGGTTAAGATTGGTGTGACGGGCGGGTGCGGGCGGCGGACGATTCTCGCTATAATCGTGTGCTCTGTTTGACAGCGAACGATCATAATAGGAATGAGGTCGCTGACGGAAGCTAGTGACACTGATTGTTGTTGTGTTGTTGCTGTTATTGATATTGGTGGTTGTTGCTGTTGTTGTTGTTGTGTTCTTGGTGGGTAGTGTCGATGACGACGGCGGTGGCGGCGGCAGTATTGCTGCTGTTGTTGTCGTTATTGTTGCGGGATTGTTACTACAGGAAGTGGTTTGATATTTATGCACTAGACCTTTTACATTACGATCACAAGAGGTTTCGCTTACGCTCGAGTCGGATGCGGATGAATTGCTGGATGATGATTTTGTCGTCGTCGTCATCAACGGTGCAGCATTGATGCTGCTGTTGTCCACCAACACATGATCTGCATGCTGTGCAACGGGTGATGAGGGCAGCGATTGATGTGTCGCTTTCTTCTGCACTGGCGCTGCTGCTGTTGCAGCAACAGTGGCAGTTACAGTTCCAGTTGTAGTTGTTGTCGCTCCTTGTCCTGCTCCGACACCTATGCCTGTGCCCGCTCCTCCCGTGCCCGACAACACGCCGCCAACCACCACACCAGCTTTGGCTTCAAAGTTTTGCTTGAGTATTTGCACATGGCCCGATATGCGTTGATCCTCGGCGACAGCCTGACTCTGTGTGCGCAACACCAACATCAAATCCGTCGCGGTGTTCTTGTTCTCAATGTCGCTGGTGTGCATCAGTTCCTCGCTGTTGCAGCGCAACGGTTGACGTTGGCGTGCCGCATTGCCAGCGGACGACGCGCTCCGATATAGATTGGCACACTTTTTCTCAATTGTCGCTACCGCCGTCGTCGTCGCATCCAGATTGTCAGCATTCACATTAGCATCATTGACGTTTAGTTCGTCATTCGCTTCCTGGCAGCGTTTCTTGAGCGTTGTATTCTCCTCGAGCTTTTGTTTGGTGCGCTTCACGGTGCCCAACTGGGATTCGGATGGATTGCAATTGCTAGCTATTGTTGTGGATGTGATGCCGCTGCTGCTCCGTTTCAGATCCTGGATTTCACCCTCGAAAATGGCTGTTGTATTGCGATTGCTGTCGTAGTAGCTGCAGGAACTGGTGCGCATTGGCAGACTGCTCCGATTATCGCCCGATCCCCAGCTGGCATGACGTGACGGCAACTCCCGCTGTTGTCCAGGAACTCGCGTTCGCAGAACAGCACTCGGCGCTAGGTGCGCGTGTTGCTGAGGCACTGCGTCGAGTATGATGCCACCGCTCGGACCAAACGATTCCGTCCACGATTGCGTTTTACGACGCTGTCGCTTCTCTCGCTCCTCCACCTTTGCTGTTGTCGTCGTCGCCGTCGTCGTTGGGTTTGTGGCAAACACTTCCGATGAACTGGAATCCCGTCGCGTCGTCGTCGGCGTAAAGGCTGTTTGGGTAATCAACTTGGACTGCGATGTCCAAACGGTGCCTTGTGCCGGCGCCTGCACCAAGTGCAGACTGCGTCGCGGCGGCTCCTGATGCGCCTCGAGATCATGGACACGCGTCCGCACCGAGAGCGGCGTGTGCTTCTGTATGTGCAGCACCTGATTCTGGGTGACGCTATAGTTCTCGCCATTGCTGCCCGGAAAGCGCATATTCTTTGGCTCCTCAGCCACACTGCGCTCCGGCGTCAGGTTCTCCATGGATTGGCTTTGCTGTTTCGTTACCTCGACGGCGCTTTGGGTCTTCGGTGAGGTGCTGCTTGAGCGTCGCATCAATCGGCGTTGCTTTTGTGCGCTGCTCCGTCGATACTGGCCACGATTACTGCCACTCTCCTGTTGCTCCGCACCACTTTTCCCACTACTACTCAGTTTGGACTTGTTGTGATTGAGCGCCTGGATTAGTGGCGTTGGTTCGCTCCCGGGGAGCAGACGTGCATCCTTTGTGCTCTTCAAATTTGTCTCACTCTTGCTGCGCTGCAGTTTCTCCTTGTTCTTCATCGCATCCAGCATGCCACTATAAGTTTCCAACTGATTGAGAAAGTTCTTGTTGGGCTTAATGCAACTCCGGCGCTCCTTGACATGCTGCAGCGCACGCTGGAACTCCCATTTGTATGCCTTCATCGCATACGCAATGACAACAGAAGCAGATCGACTTACACCCATCTTGCAGTGCACCAGCACCTTGGAACCCTCGGCCTTGGCCCGTGATATATACCGAAATGTGTCGTCCCAATACTTGAGCAGATTGGTCTTCTCATCATCGTAGACGCGCACATTAAAGTACTCAAAGGTGCCCGGAAAAAAGTTGTCAATCTCGCGAGTCACATTCAAAATGTGTCGAACACTACAAGGGATCAATAAACACATAAATAATACATATTAATTAGGCGTAATCTTTACTTCTTAAATCTCCGCACACATACCCATTCTTTTGTAACTCCTCCAGATTGCTCGCATTCCATTCCGAGCCCAAGTAGACGTGCTCAAAGATTTTGGTCGGCGCATCCATTTGACCTAAAATCAGCAACATTTCGGCATCAATAAACGATTTGTATTCGCCTAAATCCATATCTAAGAGATCTTCCAGACGACCACGTATATACTTGGAGGTCACTTCATCCAAATCCACCGACATCATGATCGCTTTGAGCTTCATTTTAATGACACTTTCAGTTTCCTCCTTAGCGGTTGGCCTGCAAATAAAAAATAAAACATAATTCATGACTATGTTCTACATATATTTAAAAGATAATATAATTGATTTATTAACTTTACAAACAGAAATTATATGAAATTAAAAAGTTTTCAAATCACATTTGTTGAAGCCATAAAATGGTTTTTGATTAAGTGAACGAAATACGAAGCTTAGTATTTTATACTCGTATAACAGCTTTTCCATTTCCAGATATCTTTTAGAATGAATCTACGCACTAAGTTTGACTTGAGGAAAACTAGCAGGAGTGGGAACGCCCGACATTGAAGATGAATCTCTTTAGTTATAAAAAATTCGATCTACATTTTTATAAGGGATTTATATTTGCCACCGACAAATTAAATAACTAACTACGCTAGCAAGCTCCAATATTAAACGAAAGCTGTCACAAGAGCTAAGGTTATCCTACTTGTTTCTTATGGCATCTGGTGAGGGCGGGCGACGACTCTCGAGCGCATCCATGGCATTCCATTCGTTTAGACACGACTGATCTGACTCAATGCGACTTTCGTAGCTGGTTAACCAATCATGCGATGGGCCGCTGGGATAGAAATTATTTTCACGAGCCTTTTGAGACACTTTGTGCAGCGTTTGCAGCGCCGACCTAACAAAAACAACAAGAAAAACGATACACATTAATTAAAGAAGTAGAAGACTTTATATAGAGAGCCAATCTTACCACATCGCTTGCACCGATACGGGCTTAAATATGTGGGTCTTTTCGTAGACAGCGACACTAAAGCCGCTGAAAAAAAGGAGAATACAGTGATTAGATTTAAGATTACGGATTCGGGGTGATTGATTTGAGAGACTCACCCGTCACCATCCAAGTGAATTGTGGTATCCGCGAGTATGGGCACAACAAGGCCAAGGGTCGTTCGCTCGTTGCAATCGATGCCCAGCAGGCAGGATTCCTCCATGCCCGAGGTATTCTTGTTGTTGTCACCAGCTCCCCCTGTGCCTACTCCTACTCCTCCACCTATATCCCCCTCTCTTCGTCCACTACCATCCACATCACATTTTAGGCTTTGACGATTCGCATTGAGCGACGACAGACGCTTTGCCGTTTCCTCTTGAGCCGCCTGCTGCGTCCGATGGCTATCCACGGATAGCTGCCGTTGCGCAACAGGTGTACCACCAGCCAACTGCTGAGCATGTGTGCCGCTTGACGCCGCTGCCGTCGTCGCCGTCGACTTAACCGAATTGTGACGCATAATTTTGGTGCGTCGCTCGCTGCTGCTGGCCGCCGTCCGGCAACAACTACGGGACACAATCACAAGGTAGCGCGTACGATTCGAACGCTGCGACTCCAGTTTGACAGCCTGAAATCAAAATTAGAAATGTAATAAGCACAGTACGTACAGGTATAGATTACCAATCTTACCATTTTCAGGGTGTCTTCGCGATGCAGCAAATAGAACATTGATTGCAAATGCAGTTGAATGTCGGAGTTGTTGCTCTGCGTGCTGTTTGTGGAGCGTGTGGAGTCTGTGCTAAGGCGTCGCTCCGCATGCAACGGTTTGTCTTCCAGGGCCAACACCAACGCAGTGCCCTTGCCGGCAAAATAACATTCGCTCCGTTCGCCTTTATGATTGCTATTACCCTCGTCGTCGTCGGCCTCGCCATCCTGTAAAGCAGAGCATAATATACATTAATTTGGGTTATTTCCCTGTTTAATTAACTCTCATTCCATTTGCTTTGCATTTCTTTCTTTCTTTCTTATGGGCTAAGAGCGCTTTAAAGGTGACTCACGACTCACCCGTCGCTGTACACAAAATATAATATCAGATTGTGACATTTTGGGAGTTAAGTGAAATTCTTAACCAAACAAACTTGATGATGAATTGCTTTGCAACTATATAAAAATAAAAAAAGAGAGCGAACCAGCGAAGGAGAAAGAGACAGTGGGCGATAGAGTCGCCGCCTCCTACCACACATAGTGGATTCGAAATGTTTACAATAACACGAAAGTTGAGCTATCTGCGATAAGACGAAGTTTACGTTCCCTCTAAACACAATAAATCGACTTGCTCAAATCATAATATTTTTGTTTGCTTACTGCATTAGTCGAATGTTGATAATTGCCATTGTTAATGTTAAAATACAATTCGTAACTAGAGAGTGAATAGCATGTATGGTTCAAATTGGATTCTTGCAGAAAACCTAAACGATATTATGTCAAGCATAAATCTTTTTCCTGATAGTTTCTGTGACAGCTACTCGATATGGCCATATGATCAGGCTGATTAATGCACATAAATACGCTTACAAGTCTCAGCAATATTTGTTAAAAACGAACTCAGTTATATATATATACTCGTATAACATAAGGAGGTTGAAGGTGTCTCCTTCAATTTAAAACAAAATTATAATATCAGCTGCAAGTGTATATCAAATAATTACGCCTCGAAACGATTATTGTATGATGAGTAAAAATTACAAGGACAGTGCCCCGAGCTCCCCAAGGTCTTGAGAACTATTTTTGGGGGGAGGGAAGAGAATGACGATGACGATGATGATGATGATGATGATGACGACGACGTCGACGACGGCGCCGCGTAACGGAACCAGCAAGAAAAATCGCAGAGCGTTGTCTTCGTCGTTGACAAAACTACAAATAAGGCAATGCAAAAAATATTTCAATTTATTGAAATGGTAGAGCAGCGAGGTGAGCAGAGAGCAGAAGCGTGAAGCAAGAAGAGTAGATCCCGGGAGAGAAGTGGAGGGGCGATATGGCGAGCCGACGTCTGCTCGGATTTGCTTGAATTACAACAATAAATAATAAGAAAAACAACAAACAGCAAACAGAGAAAAATCAGAGTGCTCTAATCGAGGCTGCTTGCATTGTGAATACCCTTTACTTAGATAGAGATATCTTTTAACTATTTGCTACACACTTCTGGCAACTACTGTGCTGCTTCTTCTTCTTTCCTTTCCGCTCCTCGTTTTTATTGCTCTATCGTTATGAAATGAACAATCAATTATGTGAAAATATTAATAGTACAATTTTTGTCAAACCGAAGGCAATCATAACCAGAATTCTTTATCGGATCTGATAACGATAATTCTGCATTTTTATTGTTTTCAAATACTGGCAACACTGATTAAAAAGAGTTGCATATCGATACACATTTATGATGTGCATGGGAAATTCGATCAGAGATTTCTTCTGCTCTGTTTTATATAATTGAATACAACTTTAATATTATTAATGTTTACAGGGTATATAAATAACATCAATGTGAACAATATAAACAGATGTGCGAATCGTGGCGCGACTGATGATGATGATGACGCTGACAAAACGCCCACAACAAACATTAACAGACGAACACAAGAGAGCGGGTCGAAGGCGGAAGCGAGTGGAGAGGGGACTGGAACGCTTTTTTTTTGTTGCATATTTGTAATTTAACTAAAATTGGGCATATGCCTGCGTAAAGAAAAACAAAAGGATCACTGGCCAAAAGAGGAACACGCACAGGAAGCGTTCATAGGCGGTGGCCAAACACCACCCACTTAATACTCCCGCCCCCACCACCCGCTACTATCAGAAATCAGCTCCATTAACAACGCGTAACCAAAACAAAGCAAAACTCAGAGAGCGATGTGCGAGCGAGCGAGAGAGGGAGTGAGGAAGAGAACTTGACTACCGCAAACACTACACACACATGTATACACATACACATTTATACAGATGCATGCATGCATGCAAACAGATGCGTAGCTGGCTGCAGTTGTAAAATTGCACCTTACGCGATAGAAATGGGGCAAACTCACCTCCCACTTCCTGCACACTCGCCCAATGCATTTAGGCATGTATGTATGTGTGAAAGAGAGGAGTAGAAACTCACCGAATTCGAGCAAGAGCCCGTTACACTGGGCGACCGTTGCACTGTCACAAGCGCCATTGTTGGTTGTTTGTTGCTTCTTTTTGTTCTGCCTGCCTTCAACTGCTGACTGTTGGCTGCTGCCTGCTCTTCGTATCCAAGGCCTTCTGTCCGCGTGTTTTCCTCTTCTATCCTTCGTTGGGCTGAGTTGTGCGTGCGTGTGTCTGGCTGTGTGTGTGTGTGTTTGTATGTTGAGTCAAGTGTGTTGGGGCGAAAAAAAATTCACAAATGCATTTTCATTTTTGTCGACGTCTCGTTTCCTCTCTCTCTCTCTCTCTCGCTCTCCGTGGTTTTTGCACTCGGCACTTGCGTCTTCGATTAACTTAAAATGCTATATGATTATGGCGGCGCGTTAGTTCGTATAGCAATAAGAGTACGCGCCCGTTCAAACGATTGTCAGCCCACAACGTATACGAATAAATATGACAAATGTTATTACAAAAAAAATTTTCGTCAAAGAGCCCAGAGCCAGAGGCAGTTCAGCACGACGACGCCATATTTAATTTTTGTAGTCGATTGCAGGCATGCACGATTAGTTCTGATACATATCGAATATACGCATACAATTTGGCTGCGGTTGGCAGCACCCTCAAATCGAATATCGTTATCGTTTTGACGGCGAATTCGCGCGATTGTCGTGCGGCATAAAACAGATGGCAGCAAAGTCAAAGTTATTTCATTATTAAGGGAAATTTACGCTGGCTGTTGCCAATTTAATGACAGTTGACAAATGTCCGGGATAATTGAAGAAAAATCCGGCATGTTGCCACGCATAGCATTGATAGCATGTGGCAGCTTCAGTCCACCAACGCCGATGCATATGCGTTTGTTCGGTGAGTTTGTTTTGTTTTGTTTATTTTCATTTTTTGTGCTGCGCTGATTAAATTAATCGATAAATGACATTGACATTGAATTTTCTCGCCTTGCTCGTCTGTGTTAAACAGAGATAGCGCGAGATTACTTTGAGATTCGTGGCAGCCACAAGGTCGTGGGCGGCATAATCTCACCCACTCACGACTCCTATGGCAAGAAGGGATTGGCACCCTCCCTGGATCGCTGTGCAATGATCAAGCTGGCCGTGCAGAGTTCTAATTGGATTCGGCTATCCGACTGGGAGGTTCACCAGTCGCAATGGATGCGCACCCAAGCCGTGCTGCAGCATCATCAGAACTATCTCAATAACTTCATCAACTCACCGGGCGATGGGGAGCAGCATGGCGTGCTGCCAGGTTGGCTCCCAAAAAATCTCACGGAACGTCGAGATCCCATCAAACTTAAGCTGCTCTGTGGTGCGGATTTATTGGAGTCCTTTGCAGTACCCGGATTGTGGTCAAATGATGATGTAACTTTTCGTTTACATATCCTCCTGATAAATATGTACTAATTGTGGTTTTTCGTTTAGATTGAGAATATTGTGGCTAATTATGGACTGGTTGTCATAACGCGCTGTGGCTCTAATCCCGAGAAATTCATATTCGAATCGGATATTTTAACTAAGCATCAGGTGAGTGGGCAATACTATTGACATATTCTCCAAATTGCCCAAGTGTAGTCTTCTGTACCTCGATCCTAATTATTATAATAATGATACCTCTTGTTAAGTATATGATGTGGCCTGGGCATAGTTAATTTTCTACTCACTCTTCTTACTCAACAACCTTAATTTTTTAGTGCAACATTACGCTCATCACGAACTGGGTGCCCAATGAAGTGAGTTCCTCGCTGGTGCGTCGGCTTCTCAATCGGGGGGAATCGGTCAAGTATCTTTTGGATGATTTGGTGCTCAGTTATATAAATCGTCAGGGCCTGTACAATGTGAAATCGTAAGTGGCAATCATTGAATCGGACATTTTATCATTTATCATTTGAATGTGAAATCACGCTCGCAACTTGATACGTACACTGATGCTGCAACTGCAACTACAACTGCGTTCAGCCATCTGCATTCAGACACAGCCACACACTCCACACCAGAACACCGCTTGCAACAAACAAAATTTGTATATATCTCTCTTGTTTTGCAATGATCCACACAAAAATTATTGAAGAGACAAAACGGCGTCCGAGGATAACGCTTGACGCTGTCCCCCACGCACTTTGCACCATTTAGACGAAGCACCAACAACCACAACTAGAACCACAACAAAAACGACACAGGAGCAGCATCACAACCACAATCATAATCAAGATCTTCGCTTGCACTGGCGCCTGTTCATGGAGTGTGAGTGTGCAAAAGAACAAAAAACCAACAAAAAAAAGCAGACAAATTCATTTAGAGAAATGTTTTAAGTTTTCAATTGCCAAATCAGCTAATCCCGCATTTACATGCACCAGGGACCGCAACGGCTATGGGCGGTATTTTTTAATGTTTAATTCATTTTTAACCAATCACTTTTATAGAAATCTGGAAATTATTATATAGTACTCTGTTTTTTGATTAAGCTGTAAATAATGGTTATTTTATTTTTGTTATTTTATTTTTCTAAATTTACTTTGTAAACACATTCGTACGCATTTAGTCATAAATAATTTAAATTGTTATATATAGCATAATTCATTCATTAGAATCAAAAATCATTGTCTTTTGAGAAGTCAAATTCAAATTTAGTCCTTCTATCTACCTAAAAACATTTTTTTATTTTAAATTTAAAAAAAATTAGGAGTTCCAAAGACTTATTAAATGTATAATAAATAAAAGCCTGACAAATTTTAAGTTTTGACTGGAATTTAAAAATATTAGAACACTCAATAACTCTTCAAGATGCGGTCCCTGGTATAAGTTATCAACCTTGTTATGTATAGTTTTTTCCAGTGTACGTATCATCACAAAAGTTCGCACCTAATTTCTCCAAGAGATAATAACTCATTCAAATAATCCAATCAAAATGTTGCTATAATTTGTTGTTGTTGTACGGACATGCCTACATTATTAATGACGGATTGTAGTAAGTATATAACGGATGCAGTGCATCCAAATCATTTGAATTTCAATCACACCTACATGGACAACAACAAGAATGCCATACAGCAGTCGAATCACCAGGATATGGATGAGTCGGATAGTCCCTTGAGGCAGCAGTCGGCACGCGTCTTTTGTTGCGGCGAGACTCCCCGGGTCGCCACCAAATTGCTCCTAGGCCGCTCCGGACCTGGTCAAGCGATTCAGGTGATAACAGTGCCCGATCGGAACAAGAGCAACAGTGACTCGTTGGAGGTAAAATATACATATTAAAAAGATATAAAATGCAATTAATAATCTTAAAATATTTCCAGCAAACTCAGCCCAAGAAGCAGAAAATTGCCCAAGTGCAGCAAATCTAAGGAAAGGCTCAAGCGGCACACTTAAAGGTTAACACAGGATTTATGAAGATGACGGACTAGCTTTATGTTGCTGTAGATATCGAATATATATGCATATTTATATAATTAAATAAATGTTAATAATTAGCTAAATGTCTAGATGGTTTCTGGAATATGTGCGGCATTTGTACTTTTTTAATAACGTTTCTTTCCAATTGATTTTTGGATAGTATTTTAGTACTATTTGTAAGATCTGATTATATTTATTACTAGATCTATTGTATCTCTCTCTCTCTTTCTCTCTGTCTCTCTTTGATAAATATATTGCATCAAAAACTTTTCCCAATAACTACATTAATCGAGTTATGTTATGACTATTTGGATCTCGATATTGGTAGAATAAATTGTATATAATTTGCTCTCAAAGCTATGAAGATGAAAAAAAAAAAAATAAATAAATAAATTTAGTTTATTCTCAGATTAGCAGATTACGAGCAAAAACCAGATTTTTAATGATTAAATATCAATAAATGTAATTAATCACTTGAGCTGCAGATGAAACCTGCTGGGAATCGAATATAATTGCATTCCTTGGCCACTTTTGGGTCAGTCCAGCAGCTTGAAGGCACTGAACTTGCCACATTGTGTTCTGGCAGCTATTTCAACGTGCATTGACATTGCCACAGAAGGGCTTCCCTTGGTGGTGTTTGTTGCTGCTGCTCCCACTTGGCATATCCGATGACAAAAAACTGTGCGACACTCTTTGTTGGTTCTGGTCTTAGGGGCAACATCAGTTGCGAGTTTTCCATCGTTGCGTTTAGTTCGTGGCATGTTTTTCTTTCGACGCTCGCATGCTAAGCCCGCGCCACGCCCCTCACGTGCCCCATCCTTTGCGTTGCCCAAGCGTCGGTCGCCCATCCGGCTGGCGCCTTCGCATCAGCACGATCAGTTGCCATTTTTGAGACGCTCCCGGTTCAGTGCCCTGCCCCATTTTCGTGCCTACGAGGATGTGCCGGAGAGCCTGTCCCTATTCATTGCCATACTTTATGTGGTGGATTTGTTTGGAATCTTTCCGTTTCTAACGCTACCTGCCCTACTTATTCGCATGGGTTACTTCGGTGTGCTGCTAGTGTTGTCCATCATCTTTCTGCAGATGTACACCTCCTTTCTGCTCTCACAGTGCTGGACGATGGCCGAGCTTCTGGACCCTTCCATACAGCAGAAGAGAAACTATCCGTATGCAGCACTGGCTGATCTCGCTTTCGGCCCGTATGTCAGCTTGTTGGTATCGGTGCTGCTGGACTTGAGCATCTTTGCCATGGCAGTGCCAAGCATTGTCGTGGCTGCCGAGAATCTGGAGGCTGTTGTTCTGCGCATGAGTGCGGGTCATTATAATTTCTCCTATTGCTATTGGGCCATCCTTGTGGGCATAGTCATCTGTCCACTCATGTGGCTGGCCAGTCCGAAGCATATGCGGTAAGCAATATTATTCTCTGCACTCAAACAGAGGATTTGAAGAGGCATCAGGAAACAGGCACAACCCAATTAGGATATATATTCTTGGTCAGCATCAAAAGTTCGTTCGGACAATCCGATTTCAGCGGCTGGAAGAGCTTCAAAGTATAATATATATATTATATGCCACAAACAGATCAAGTTTAGTTCTTTTTACTTATATTGATTCAAAATGATTCTTTAAATGTTTCAAAATACTCAAATCTAAAGATGTAATTATTAAAATTAGTACAAAAACTACACAGACATATTATTGATGAATTGTAAAAGTTTCATTAGACTTCGATTTTGTCAACCAACACCTCCTGTGTATTTCTGGGTGCAGGGTATTTTCCAGTCGAGCTCGCTCGACTAGATCATTCTGATTTTTTCTTCTTGTGTTTTTCAGCGGATTGGCGATTATTGCTGTTTGTGGTCTGATCATCTTTGTGGGGCTACTCTGGTATTGCCTTATAGATGCGCCTGCGATTGGACAGCCCTTTCAAGGAGTTTCAATGGGTGCGTACTCTCTAAGAGCAAATAAATCTACAATCCAACTAACTCGACTAAATTATTTCGATTTTAAGTGAACAATATATGTGTAATCAATTTAGTATAGATTTTATTACATTTACAGCAAACAGTTCATAATCATGTGAAGCAGTGAAGGATTTTAAAAGATATTTCTAAATATATATATTCTCCATTTTCTCCGTATGGGTATGCTGACATACCCAATCAAATATAATTGATTTGTTCGATTACCTTTCCGTCAATCAATTTTTATGCAAAACTCGCCTCACAGCTTTGTAGCATTGTGAATGGAACTTGATATGGATCATAATGTCGAGGGCTCTTTGAGTCATTATTTTAGAGCTATTTCAGCTGTATTTTAAGTATTGAAACCTGTCACTAATCTGTTGATGAGTACTGCTCAGCTGTCTGTTATAAATTGCCAACCGCAATTTTAATTTATTTTTGAAAATTTACAGAAACTGACATGAGAAACAAACAATTGTGAAAATTTTAAAATATATGGAAAACTGTTAAGTGAAACTGTTGAAGCTGATTTTTGAATACGTCAATTTATTTATTGGACACAGATTGTTCGAAAATTCCTTAATAATTGTATTTATATATTTGTAAACTATTTATACAACAAAACTATCTGGCTTTCTCACGATATTAAATAGCTATAATAATTTTATAAAATCAACTCAAGCGGGCAATTTATATCGAAAACATTTATATTTAGAATGAATTATTTTTTTCCAGAACTACCTGGTTTTCTCACAGTCCTTAACAGCTATAGTGTCCTGGCCTTCCAGTTCGATATACATCCTGTGCTGCTCACGCTCCAAATTGATATGAAGCGCAAGTCACAAGTGTCCTGGGCAGCACTCACTGGAATTGCCAGTAAGTGAAGATTGGTATTATTTCTGATTATTATTTGTTCTTTATTTGAACCGGCTTAGTTACTTGCAGTGTGGCCATCATTGGTGCGGTTATAGCCGCCTACAAGTTCGGTTCCATGATTCACAGCAATCTGATCCAATCTCTACCAACCAGCGTGCCTTTCTATGTAATGCTTATACTGATGTCCCTGCAGCTTTGCTTCTCGGTGACGGTGGCCAGCTCAGCGATGTTTCTGCAGATCGAGAACTACTTCAAGTTGCCCGAGTGTGAGTCATGGCCAAAGCCTGATTAATAAAAATAGCTAAAATAAAATATATTTTGCTCGTTATCTAATTTATGTTATTTTTACAGCTCTCTCCTGCAAACGCATCCTGATTCGCTCCAGTATACTGGCTCTGGAAGTGCTTGTGGCGGAGTTTGTGCCCAGTTTCGATGCACTCATGGATGTGGTTGGTGGCACCATAACGGGTCCTCTGGTCTTCATACTGCCTCCTCTGCTGTATCGCCGGATTCGACGCATGGAGCGAGTGCATCAACGCATTGCGGCCGAAGCGAGCTATGGCAGTCTGCCATTGGACTTAAATTATGACTCAATTGACCTTGAAATGGAGCCACTTCTGGTCGAAACAAAGTCACATACACCACGTGGCTTCTGGTTGCGTTTGGTGCGTCTCCTGCATCGTCTGGAATGCGATGTGTCCTGCACTATGGGTGTGCTGATCTTTGGACTACTCGCCACATTTCTGTCGACGTATTTGAATTTGTTTACGATTGGCAATCTATTTAAAAACAACTCGCCCTGCTTAAGTAATCTAACGGCGCATTAGGCGTACACTCAGCAAAATATATGAATTCCAATTTGCAAAGTTGTCTTCACTAATCTTGCTAATATCCATATTTTAAAATACAAGTTCGAGTATTTGTTAGAAACAACAACAAAAAAAATGCATAAATTTAGAAAAATAATTTCTGGTCTTCAGGGCAATTTTATTTTATGGCAATAATCTTAATTATTATATTTTATTAGTATTTTTAATTTTAATTTTTAATTTAGGAGCACAAATTTGCTGAAGATTCACCCTGAGCTCTAAGTATGTAGATTTAGACATGTCTATAAATATATTTATAGCTTCATCAGTGTTTTTTTTCGACTTGCTATTTCCGGCCTTCGATAAGTTCAAAAACCTCAGAGTGCCAAAACTTTGATGCATTATTTGTTAAATGCTTTTTTTTATATAAACCACAAATTTTATACATTTTATTACACGATATGATGTGAAAACATGCGAAATGTGTACTAAATAATTGTTTCTCTCTAATCTATACGTGTGTGTGTGTGTGAGAGAGTTTATGTGAGTGTGTTTAATTAGTAAAGCTTTATTTAAACATACGTTAAACACAACTATTTTTTGAGAAACTGCACAACTGCTCATCATTTATCATCTTTTGGTCGCGTCGCAAATTCGTTTTGTTTGCTAACAATTTTGGTTGTTGAAAACTTAAAAACAAAAATATGTACACACGCATAAAAAAAAAAAATAAAAACAAAATAAGTAAGAGTGATATACTCAAGAGTGATCGACTAGGAGATTCCCTATACTCAGATCAAATAGATTCGTATTTATTTCCATATCTTTATAACACTTAAAGACAGAACTTTTACACTCTTACTCTTAATAGAGACATGCAGATTGGTTTAATAGAAAAATGCATTTGTTTACATTCTGAAGAAGTCGAATCAGAAAGGAAAAATTACTTTTTATAATGCAAGCAATATCGCAATTAAATTTTATTGTAAAGAAATAGCAGTTGGAATTTTAATTATTAGCCCCAAAGAGACCGTGTCGAAGCCAAATTACCACATTCGGAACTGGAATCTAAATTCGTGATTAAATTTTTTCAATATTATTTATTCAATCAATCATATTGAAACACATTTTTAATGGGTATAAGAACAACATATTTTGGCATTAACTTGAGACCAGTTTAGACCAGACTTTAGCATGGAAAGTAAGCTGTCCCTAGAACACACAGTTACGGCTGCTGATAAGGCGTTAGATTCTTATAATTGTGGCGTAGCATACTACAGAAGTGGAAGAATAGCTGAGCTCAGTGTTTAAATTTAAACACAGATCATCTAAGCTGGGGAAAGAATCTTCTGCCTGCCGCCTGGCTTGGCTCTTTATACGTAAATTTAATTTATTCTTTGGTAGCTGTTTATCTCTGTATATGTATATATATATATATCTTTTTTTTTATTATTTGCGTATTTGTATACAATTTCGTTTTTTGTTTTTGTTTTCTTCCCTTGGCATTTATTTCCGTCTTCCAATAATACGTTTTTAACCATGTTAAAGATGACTCAAGCGTCTGTCTAGATAATATTAAAACCACAACTACAACAACAACAGCAGCAAAGATCACTAATCTTATAAGTAATATTTTTAATGTGATTATTTATGAAAATTAATACTCATTGTTCATTGATAGCAAATGAATGTACGGATGTCATCGCGTCATCAGTCGCCACAAATTAAATTTACCAGACCCTTTCAGCGAAACACTCACAAAAACACTCATGCAAAACACAGACTCACTCACATATTCACACCTGTTGCTGTGGCGCTTTTATTAGCTCGTTATTTTTAGTTTTATTCATTTTTTTTTGTTTTGTTTAGGAATTTAATGGCTAAAGAACACAAAAGTTCGTGTAACATTTACACACAGTGGTTTCCTACGCACCCTTTTTAATTACGTCGAGCTTTGCTTGGGTTTACTACATGCGTGTATTACCCTCATGGGTTCTATTTTAAATACCCTTACATAGGGCTTAACAATTTTGTGGTGGAGCTTGTGATGTATTAAGGAATTCACCTTGGATACAGGAAAAAATCGATTAATGTATCAAATAATAATATTAAAGGTCGATTAACAGATTTATCCACACATCGACTCAACAAAAGTGAACTCTGTCAGTTTTGAAACCAACTCGATAAATCCTGGAGTGTTTCTGATTATTTGCTGCAAGCAGTCCGATTGGATAAGAATGTTGCCATAGGAACAATCAAACAGATTACCATGGGAAGAATCAAACTGATAGATTGTTACTTTGGCTATGAAAGTGTATTTAAGCTGCGGCAATTTCCATGTTAGCAATTCTGACTCGTTTCCTCTTCTTCTATGTTCTTGCATTCATCTCTGACTGAGTGGCAAGTTCGAATGCAGAAGGTCTCGTTTAGCACGAACTCAGTGTTTACCTTATGGTTGCTGAAAACAACGCTTTGCAGATGAGTCACAGCTGGAGGCTAGTACAAGTACTTCAGTCAAACAATGAACTTGCCACCGGGGCTTGGTGGCAGGGACGGGGGGTTGCTTTTGCAGCAAGTGCAACATAAATCGTGCTAATTGATTATATCGTAAAGTATTTGACAAGCATTTTTCTACAATTTACAAAAAACATGCATAATTAATAGTTATTACATTTTTATTGCTTTTCAAAATATATTGAAAATTAGTCAGAGTTTGAACAATTAGCCTTGCCGAACAATTGTCATAGAACTATCCAATATGCATACAAGCCAATATTTATCCTTGAGCTGAAGTTGGAGTGAAGCGTGCACTGCGAAAAACAATTATTTTAAAATATATTTTAAATTTAAGATCTATGGAAGTTATTGCACTGGTATATTAGTTTTTCAGAACATTTAAGAATATTTTTGTTGGCTATTTTTAAATGATCTGAATAGGATTGTAGGGTAAGTGGTTATTTACTGATAGACTGCTCATGTCCTTTCAGTTTTTGGTTCAACACCCAAACAGGTAATTAGGGAGTTAATCTGTCAATCAGTTTATATTTATATTTATGCCATTAAATAAAACTTTCCCAAAATTGTTATATTAAAAATGAAACTTTCTTTGCATATTAAAATCGGCTTTCTCAAAGTGTGTCTACAAAATAATCACAGCTTCAGCATGTCAAGTATAAATAAAAGGGCTGCAATACTATCGCTGTTCAATTTCTTCACACGATTCGGTGGTTTTAACTTGGTCATCAGATCTCAGCTGAGTTGATGCCTGGAGGCAGTAGCTATTGTTGTTGTTGCTGTTGGTTACTATTGCTGTCAAAGACTGATTACACGGTGGCAATTTTCAAGTGCCCGCCACAAAGGCTTAACCCAGAAATTAATGATATTTAAATTGCCAGTTCCTTTTGCCGATATCTGCTCGTGTGTAGTGTATAACAAAAGGCAATCGCCTTTTTTCAGCTTTAACTGAAATTTCACTTTTCATTTCCTATTGACCCCATTTCATTGGCGCACTTCTTTCTAATTTCATTTGGCCAAGCATGCTTCTTCTACTGTTTGCTTCTCAAGTGCCCCGCAGTTCTTCAAATAATTTTTATTCTATTTTTTGGTTATTTATAATATTTTTCGTTTTTATTTTTATTTACTTATTTTTTTTTTTGGCAATTTGGTGGTTGCTAATCGAACGTTGAATCTGTCTGTAATGTCTTTCGAAGTACTATTTATGCCGAGTCTGTTATTTTGGCGTTTTGCTGTTTTGCTGCTTTCTGCATCGATTGAATTCTCATTAGGCACATTCACACGTGCACACTGGCTCCAGATTCCTCTTCAAAACTGGGTTCCCGGGGCAACTATCGCGCGATGATGACTTTTTGATTTCGTTTGTCTCCATTACTCTCGACACTTTGAATCCAGCCCGCAAAAGTGCTTTTCTATGCCCTGCAGAGAGGTGCTGTGATTTTGCAGAAATTAGGATATGTCTGTCAACATAATGTATATATATATATATTCCTGAAGGGAATCGAATTGATATATATCCACGTCCCTCTCCTTATTTATTAATGTAACTACGTGCACTGTGTCAGCTTGTAATCTTAATGAAACTTTGGATGTACCAGAATTATTCTACTATTATTTATACTCTGAACTCACTAAAAATATGAAAAAGGGTATAATAAAGTTGTGTAAATGTATGTAACACGTAGATGTATTGATTGCCAATAAGGTATATATATATAAGGTGTATATATTCTTGATCAGTATTAAAAGGCAGAGTCGATTTAGCCATTTCCTACTGCCCATCTGTGCAGACGGATTGATTGTATGAATCTGCCGATCTCAAAGATCTCGTGCAACATACGCTGACTATCGTTTCGATACAAATATATCGAATAGCAATAAAAGACACACTTGTTAATATATAGTCTTTCCACACATATTATTGATCAACCGTAAAAAATTCTTAAAGATCAAATAAATTCTTAAAGATCTGAAATCATCAATTCTTTAAATTCTCATTGAAAAATTGGGTTCAAACAAACCTATATTATGACATCCAATAAGCAACATCGAACATATTTATTATATATAGTTATATTATTATTGATATATGACCAGTTAAACTGCCTTCTGCAAGAGTGTTTGCAATTCGAAAGACTTGTATTTTTCTACAGTTTATTTCGCTTAGATTGCTTGGGTTGCTTGTACATTATTTTATTAGGTTTTAGTTGATTTTTTTCGTACCCATTGAGCCTGAAGCTATATATTGGTTCATTGTTTGCTTTTGTCCAGTTCTGCGTCTGGGTACTTCAGTTCAATTAGCTGTCCTTGTGGCCGCCGCTACTAACTTGGCCCATTTAGCGGTGAGCCACCACTTTAGCATAAAAACGCATTTTTACATACATATTAAAGTGGAAAATATGAATGTATTGAATCGTTAATAATATTGTTTATAAATAAATCGATGACGTTAGCAATGATTAACAATCAGACAATACAAATTGTTTACTAATAGTTATAAACATCGAACGGAACAACGTCGACGTAGACGACTGATGAGAGTCTCACAAAGATTCGCATCGGCATTATTCACATAAATTACAATATACAAATTTTGTGGGCCTCTACAAAAACGTGAGCAACAACAAACAACAAAAGCAACAATAATATTGAGGCTCAATAATAATAAGCAAATAAATATATAATTACAGACCCGCTCTGATAGCTAAATGCATAGTCAAGGACGTTGAAGGCCATTCAACGGCGTTTTTTGGGGGTTGTTTGCACAAAAACTGCCTTTCCCTACCGCATTCCCTGCACCTACTTCCAACTCGTCCATAGCCCGTTAGAACCAGACCAAGTCAAACACACAAATCAAGACATAGCAGCAACAGCAGCAGAAGCAGCAGCAGCACCAGAAGCAGCAGCAGCACCAGAAGCAGCAGCAGTATTAAGCCAACAGATTGATGCCGGCCAATCAATTTGCCACAAGCGGCAGCCAAAGGGGGCGGACAAAGTCGCAAAGCAGCTGCAGCAAGGCTACGGCCAAAATGTAAATAGCCTGTAGCTCATTACCATTAGCCAATGGTTATTCAGTGTTGCTAGTTGCTCATTGCTCGCTGCTAATTGCTAGTTATTACACTCAGAAAATGCAATCACCTAGAATTAACTCAAAATGGGAATTTCAATAATCAAAACATTTTTTCTATGCTAAAATGTATAGAGCGATAAATATATATATTTTTAATAGATATTTTAATATTTCTTAATTGCAATGTCGATTTTTCAAATTTATAAAAATTTTATGATTAAATTCTGGGTTATTTGATCTATAAATTAGATAGGGGAGAGTAGGTTGGAATCAGTTTTTTGTCAACTTTATGTTGATACAAATTAAGATTTCCTTCTGGTTTTTAGAGCATTTTCAATTCGGGCCAGTTTTTCTGCAAAATGAAAATTCTCTGAGTGTAGTTACTAACTGGTCGCTCGGTCGCTTAATTGTTGGCTGCACTGCCGCATCGTTCAGTTTATTGTCTAAAAATAAACGCGCAGACAAACTATCGACATGGACCAAAGCCTAAGCCTGGGCCCAAACTGCGACCCTGCGTCTGCTTCCTGCTGAACGTACGTAGTTTTTTTTTATTATTATTAATTAGCAAGGCCCGATTGGGAGGAGGACGCATATGGGGGCCGATAAATCTGACAGGAATGCGGTGCGACGGTAAAAGCCATATAGCATATATACCACATAAGTGGCTATACGGCCATATGCTATATGCTATATGCTATATGCCATACGCCATATGCCATACGCCATATGCAATATGCTATATGGAATACATAGGATGGGGTGTTGGCGCTTTGGCGCCTCTCATCAAGGCATCCAGACAGCCTTTGGATAAAGCCTGTTGCAAATTAATTGGCAATGGCTTCTTACCAAAGACAGTCAGCGTTCGATCTTTTTTTTTAATGGCAACACTTAGGTGCTGCTATAAATAAAACTACTTCTACCTTCGCATCGGGATACTATACTACAACTAGTTTGTACCTCATTTTCATTGTCAATCCTTGCCGCGTGTCTGTGAGTGTGTGTGTTCTAAAATGAAGAATTTTCCACTGCTCATTAAAAGCAATGAACGGGCCAATGCCATGAACGCTGAATCTTTTTTTATTGATGCAATCAAATTGTGGGAATAAACCAGACAAACAAAAACACAAAACCTCTTTCAAAATGCAGCCACCGGCAATGGATCTTCTTCTCGTAAGCTCGTAACGCATATAATGTCCATCTAGGAATTGGCAAAAAGCCCAAATGATGTGAGTGTGTGGGTTTGTTTGTGTGTATTTATATGGCCAGGACTCATAAAAGTGTAAGCTCTTTTCTGTTCAGCTATTTTTGATGCTGTTTTTACTCACTTTTAATGATGTTGACGATCAAGAGAACAACTAAACAGGAAATGCCCATTCTTTGACTTAAGTGCTCAACGGTCATCGGGGTACAACTCTATAAATTGCTACGAAATGGCAACTAGAAATTATGTAGCAAGCTCTTTGGTATTGCAAATATTATCGCACAAGTATAGAAAATAAATATAAATTTCCGTTTTTTCAATTTCAAACAACTTGCGATCAGGTAAAAATTTGGAAATGATGCAAATACGCAGAAATAAAAGCTTCCTTTCGGTTTTAATGAATTCAAATAAAAATAAAGAAAAAGAAAAAAATAGAACCATTAAGCATCAAACTTGAAAGAGTGCGTCTAACTGGCCAGCGAGTCACCGAAACTATCGCCAACTTAGTCTTAACTGCTACCATCAATGATTTATGTATGAACCCTCAGCCATTATGCGGGCAGAACTGGGAACAAAGCGAGCTACTAGTCAACAGCATAGAATAGAATAAAACACTGCCAACTTAACTGCCGAAGCACTTTATGTTGGTTGAATAACACTATAAACGCTTCTCCTCTGGGGAGCTGCTCTTTCCCTTCAAACTAAACGCGCTTATTCATAACATTTATAGCCGCGGACAGTGGCCGGTTGGACGATCTTTCTGGCGATCGCATGCTGATGATTAGATAAAAAGACCGCGACGAACGCAACAGGCCGGATCTAACTGCCGATCCACACTCAGAAAAAAAACAACATAGATTAATTGTGTAGCCTGATGAAACAACAAACGCTGTCAACGTTAACAGAAAGAAATTTACATTCCCAACATTCCAAAGCGTACGACTTATTTTGGGTTAAATTGTATACGATTATTCTCATTTTAAGACACGTCATTTTTAAACTAAGATTTTATTATTATTTTTTGTACTGCAGTTGTTATTTTAGTCCAGTAGAAAAGCGTATCATTTCATTTCATTTTATGCAAAATTAATACCATATTTTGAAAGTAAAAATTATTTACATAATCAAATGGAATTATATTATAGATTGCAAGAATAAAACTCAATCGCTATCATACTTGATCTTTGAATTAAACGCTTTTCTCTGAGTGCAGTTACTCGGTTTATGCCACAACTGAACGCAGGTCGTAGTTCACTTTTCTCAGCACTGAGAATTATAATTAAAAGTAAAAGAGACACTCCCGACGAACGGTGCCAGACGCAGACACAGACGCAGAATTAGAATTAGAATTATGTTTCCTTAATGAGACCCACCAGCTGCCGCTAAACATCATTCGATATGAGCGACTGAGATGAGAGAGGGGTTCACTGAACTTTGTGCCCCGGCTTGGGGGCACTTTCCCAGCCCAATGCAAAAATTAAATAACAAAAAACCCAAAAAAAAAAAAAAATGGAAAAAAAGCACTCAACGAATCCGCCTTTAACTGTAAATATATTTAAAAGATTGTGTTTTTCACTGAGTATTTGGTTGTTGGGTTCGTTTCTCGAAATTTGCATATATTGTTTTAGATTTTGCATTTGTACGGATGCTGTGCGAATTCGCAGCTATAAGTCAAGAGTGTTTACATAACACTACAGTTCTTCATATACCATGAATGAAACTGAACCGTAAAGCAAACAAACTCCGGCTTAACTATGCCGCTAGCCAAACACACAGAAAGACACGCATATAAATTTGCATCAGTTTCGACAAGCCATATTAATCAAGTGCCTCAGGTTGTGTTGCCAGACAGATGGACTGGTAGACAGACAGACAGACAGACAGATGTACAGGCTGAGACAGAGAGAGATCCCCAGTAGCTTTTGGCCAAGTTTACGCCCAATTATTCAAAATACGTCAAGGGTTATCCAAAATCTCAAGTTTGACATATTTACTCAACAAACCAGCCTCAAGCGACGCTCCAGAATACTCCAAAGTTCTAACAGATCTACACTCGGATAAAAATACGCATTCTAGAATTTTTCAAACTGAATTTATAAAATTTTATAATTTATTTACCAACGTTGAATTCTTGAGTATTTTTTTTTGATTTTGAAAATTTCAAATATTTATAGATTAATAAAAGAAGAAAGTAGCAGTCGTAGAAATAAATACTACCCAAATTGATAGAATAAAATAGAATAAAATCATTAATTATTACTCAAAAACACGTATAACTTCTGGATTTTGTTCTGAGTGTAAGTTCTAATCAAAAACTTTTACCTATTTAGGGCGTCTGCGCGTGTTTTTTGAACGTGTGTGAGTGTGTGTGTGTGTGTGTGTGCCAAATGCCAAAATAGCTTCGTGAATTACTTGGAGGCGCCATAAATCAGCCAAGTGGGGCTATGAATCTGGCAGTTGGCGACTGCCGGCTGTAATTGCCGCATTAGAAACGCCAGCAAAACACGCGAATAAATCAACTAACACCTACGACACACAAAACTGTTGTGGCTGGGATGGGATGGGGGTGCGAGTGCACATGCTTGAGCGTGTAGCCGCACTACAGTTTTACAATTACAACTGCTGGGACAAACGAGATTGAGCATAAATGCCAAATTGGCATAATTTGTCGCCCATTTGGCCAACAGAGTCGCGTTAATCGCATTTTCCTCAGGCGTTGCGCGTGCGCCGACAGCATTCAGCATTCATCAGCCTCAGTGATCATCAAGTAGCTGCTTTCGGTTTTACATGTCACGTCTGTGTGTGGCTAAGAAGCAGTCTCCAGCTGGATGAAATGCACTTCCGACTTCCGCTAACAATAAACAAAAAATAATACAAATTAAATATACAACCAACTGCCCATCAATAGTTGATGGCATCACACTCAGCAAAAAATATGCCTTAGAATTTACATAATTTCTCTTTTAGAACAGCTGTGCCTATTTTTCAGAAATACTCGTATATGTGTTTTTTTAAGCAAATTTGTAGTATTGGTCAAAAGAATTTAATTTAATTTTAATTTAAGATTCCTTAGAGCATCGCAGATTTTCATATCACTCTCCCTCCCTATCTCTCTCTATCTATTTGTCTAACTCTATCTTTATCTCTTTCTAACCTTTTACCTTCTTTATATTACTAACTTCAAATTGGGTTTATTGCGTGTCTCCGCAATTCTGTTAATAAATGTTTGGCTATTTTACATTTTAATACTCGTATTTAAATATTAAATGTAGAAACGTGTATATTTTCAAGAAACTTAATATTTATATTAATAAATTATGCATATAAGGAAAAACCAAAAATAATTCCATGTATTCAGGGTTTATAAAAGTTTCAGGGGGTTTTCCATAATTCCAGAGCATCTGTATATCTTTTCAAAGTGCAGCATAATATTGATCGTTATTACACAGAGATTTTTTTGGGCACCAAGGAAGCAATTAGCTGTTTGGAAGACAAACCACACAAAAGCCAAAAGCAAAGATGATGATCAGCGTTGGACTTCAACTTTGAATTCGACGGTCGGCCGGTCGATCGCAGTTAAATAAACCTGGCTCAATGCAAAACAAATACGGGGTAAGTGTGTTTAAAACGTCAGCAACAACAACAACAGCAAGAAGAAAAAAACACCAAAATAGTTTTTAGAGGCAAATTGATTCGACAAGTATTTAAGTTTAATTGAATTTGACGATATATTTTGCTGCAAAACGCCTCAAGGCTGCTGATCTCCAGCTTCAGCCTCTGCCGCTGCCTCTGGCTCTGCCTCAGCATCAACATCAGCTATATAGCATCATAATCAGCGCTAGACTTGCGCACGACTTCATTCACACACTCTGCACACACGCACACACACACATATAATACACAAAGACAATTAGTCAAAATAATATTTTGTATATGCGATTATTGGTAATCTAGGAAATCTGCTTTGGCATCAAGCGGCCTTAGAATTTTACTTTGTGGCTTAAAAATGTATGCAAGCAATTTCAAGATTGGGTTCGTGTTGCCCATGCAAGCCAAGCTGTGGCTCTTTGGCTCTTTGGCTCTTAACTTGGCCAACCCCAATGCGGAGGTTTAAGGCGCTTTGCGATATTTCCGTTTGCCAGACGCCATTAGAATCCGCTTTAGTGATTCCCTCGGATGATTACACGATATTCGAGTAGCATTAAGTTGTCAAGTGTGGGGTGCTCGCAGCGGGGCATCATAGTTTCCTAGGAACGATTGATATTGCCTTGATGTCGTTGTAGCTTGGGCTATGATTTATTCTTAGTTTAATACATATCAGCCAAACGCTTAGGAACATTTAATATCACATTAATATTTAAAATTAATGACTCTTTCTTATATTGTTTTTAGTTTTTCCTAGTTATTTTTTTAGTTTTTGTTTTTTCTATATGCAAATAACATTTATAACGCTTGTTTTTACTGATATAAAAATCTATTTTTTATTATATCTAATTTATTATCATATTTCATTCAACTTTAGCTTGAAGGTTATTATTATTTTTTTTTGTTTGTTAATTTAATTACACAATAATTCCCGCTAGTTTGTTTATAGCGCACTCGGGTCTCCTCATAGACTTAACCCGCGCAATTTTTGATGTATTCTTTTATAATTTTTGTGTTTGTTGTTTTTGTTGTGATTGTGTTATTAATATGAGTAAGAGTTGTTTTGTTGATGATTTAGGGTTCTAAGTTCGCCAAATCCAAAGCAAACCAGTTTTTCATATGTAACTTATTTTCGTTTGTTTCACATCGACTTTTTCTAATGTTTTGTTTTTTTTTTTTTTTTTGGTTTGGTTTGTCAGTTTTCTGCCCCATGCATGGCATGTCGTGTGTTCTCTGTGTGTTTTTCTCTTTCGTTAAGGTCTATTTCAAGGTTCAACGGCCGCATCAAATGCCAAGCGCTTAATGGATCTCTTTCTGTGTGTGTATGCTGTGTCTGTGTGTGTGTGTCTTTGGAGTTCTTCAAGCTCTTTGCAAATGCTGATCTCCTTTGAATGCCACACAAATGATATGTCTGCCGTTGTCTCATTAAAGGCTTACGAGATCAAAAAAAAATATATATACAAATATGCAGGCGCTGCTGCACTTAGAGCTCTTTAACATCAACATGAATTGAAGTCTTGTGGCAGCGTCATCATCGCCAAATTGACATTCGAAATGCTTTCCAATAACTTCACTCAGAAAAATAATATGGAAATTGTGTACAAACATTGTTAAAATGCGGCCAAGGTCACAAACATACCGGTTTTATTTTTGAAGTTCGTAAAACTAACCAGACATTATTCTAAGATGAAACCAAATCAGCTTGAATAACGAAATTAGTCTTCAAAATCTAAGAAACAGAAATTTGTACACTCATCCTAACTAAAAGAATGCTTGAAATGTTTTTTTTCTGCACTCCATTCTTGTAGGATTCAGCCTACAAGATATAGATATAGTTATAGTTGAATATTTTCAAAAAATAATTGAATTTGATACTTTGGGAACAGTCCGTTTGAAATTCCATGCCCTGCAAAGAACATCATTTTTCTGCAAGTGCTTTGATCCGAAACCCATTTCAAGTACAGCTGTCAAACTATGTTTGAAATGGTTGAAAACTCTTCTTCCTCAGTCAGTCAGGGTCCCAATGTCGTCGCCTCAAAGAGTCAACAACATTTGACAGCTGCTAATTGGCTAACACAACGGACAAGCCAAGTTTTTTTTGGGGGCACCCACGCAATTGGTGGGGCAGTAACAACAACAACAACAGCAACTCACGCCTCTATGCCCCATTCATTCATACATATATTCGCGGGCTTTATTAATGGCTTTTCTATTGACATGATTTGTACGCACGCAGCCAAGTTAACATATTTGTCTGTTTGACTGTCAAGGCCAATTGCATTCATTTTCATAATTTCATAATAATCGCACAATAATTTAAATTAAAGCCATGCGCCTCTGCATTGTGTTTATCACATTTTTTTATTTAATTTTTTTTTTTAAATTTCGAATTTTGCTCACGCCTTACAAGAAAGAAATAATAGAAATACGGGAAAAAATTCGATTGGGCTGCCATTCACTTTTCACCTAGTGAAGCGCACTCGTGAAAAAATCGAACCCATTCTCGGTAAAGCTTTGCTGATTCTTATTTAAAAACGTTCTCTAACAATTGTAACGGCACTTTTGTTACCATGCGCTGGGCAATTTGTTATTTGCTCTAATTTGTATGTCGGCAGCACCGCTGGCAAGAAGGCGGTGCCAAAGGGGCAACGGGGCGTGGGGGCTCGCAACACACAGCTGACATTTTTGCTTGTGCACAAAGCAAATACCAAACTGTGCCTAGCATGGCTAATTAGATCGCGGCTAAGCGTGCGCGTTAACAGAGAATGTGTATACACTTGGCAAAAAAAAACAAAGCCAATGCAAAGAATTTTAAAGATCGCACTGAAAAATGTATTGCTTTTTAGAAATATTTTTTTAATTTCCAAAAATACACTTCGAGCAACTCGATATTTTTTTTTGTAAATTGCGCTTTGTAAAAGGCGAAAGATTTATTCGACAACTGAAGAGAAGCATAAGAGAGTCATAGTTACTCCCCCCGTTGACCCGCGCTTACTTGAATTTCTTCACTTTGACATTCAGAGCACTGGGCAGAAATCACATTGTGTCAACACCCGCTAGGGCCATCACAATGCTTTGTTTTAATTAGACAGTCGGATTCCCCAAGTCCGTGCCAGTTCTGAATTGATTGTTAATTGATAATCGTTATAATTTAATAGAACTAATCAGTTGCCCAATTAGTATTCTTAAAAATTTTAGCAAGAAAGTTCCACAATTGGCTACGTAACTAACTATCCGGGGAACAAGAATCTACCATAAATGATAGAAACTCTATTTACCCAAAACGAGCACATAAACCATGTTATTGTTTCCCAATCAAGCCCGACTATCTCAATCTTCAGAGCCAATCCTTATCCCGAAGTTACGGATCTAATTTGCCGACTTCCCTTACTTACATTATTCTATCGACTAGAGACTCTTCACCTTGGAGACCAGCTGCGGATATTGGTACGGCCTGTTGAGAAGTTTGCGTATCCCCACCATAAATTTTCAAGGTCCGAGGAGAAAATATCGACACAACAGTATATGTCATGCTTTTCTATAAATTGTCATTCCGTCTGGCAATGCAAATTTCAAATGTAATTTTATTTTATTATATTTTATCGATAACTTTACACGTTCTGCGAATGGAAAGCGATTTCCGAAAAAACAATAATAATACTTGTAAACAAAAGTTAAAAAAGACAGATAAAAAGACAAAAAGATCGACCAGTACTACCTGCTCGAAGCCAGAACCCTTTGGGAATTACTTCAATGAGTACGTTGACGAAAGCACCACAAAATATGCAACACTTTTTTCTATAAATTGTCATTCCGTCTGGCAATGCAAGTTTCAAATGTAATTTTATTTTATTTTATTTGCACGTTCTGCGAATGGAAATCGATTTCCGAAAAAAACAATAATAATACTTGTAAACAAAAGTTAAAAAAGGCAGATAAAAAGACAAAAAGATCCAAAAAAACGAAACTCAACTGGTTGCTGAAGCCATCAAGCAAACTCAGCTTGAGCAACAAGCTTCTGGTGTACAGGAGCATCATCATGCCTACATGGACATATGGAATTCCATTCTGGGGCACAGCCGCAAAATCCTGGATTAATCAAATTCAAGTTTTGCAGAACAAGGTACTCAGAGACATCTCTGGTGCTCCACCATATGTGAGCAACAGAACTCTGCACAACGACTTCGCATTACCGACAGTCAGTCAACAAATCAACAGACATACAAGTCGGTATAATGACCGTTTGCACAACCACGTCAACCCTTTGGCCTGCACACTTGGGTCAAATACAACTCGCAGGAGGTTGAAGCGCCTCCACACCAGCGACCTCTGGACTGTAGGGCGTTAAATTAATGTGCCACAAATGTAATATTTGATGTTATTTATATTTCTGCTTCTTCAAACTGATGAATGATATGTATGTATACCTAATGGGATTGGAGATGCTTCATTCGGACTATTATATTTACTAAATTATACTCTTTTTTCAGAATATAAAAATATATAAGTCGATGTAAAATTATTTTGAAAAGCTTTTCTGTTTTAGTTTTTATTTCATTGACCTTATATTATATTCATAAGCATTTTATTTTGCCGAGTGTAGATACATTTTCATAAGTACCTTGGGCGTTTTTGAAGTGGGTTTTTCTTGCGTTTGACCCACGCTGCTCAGCCAAAAAAAAAATATATATATATATATATATATATGTATATACAATGGTGGAGTTCATTGTTTCTGTAGTGTTTGCTAACTTGTTGCGAATCTGCTTTTCAAAATTTCACAGCAGACGACACAAAGATTGCTTATCCTCTTGGGAGTATTTGAGATGACAGGCACGTTTGTTTGGCCATCGAAGTGTTGGCGTCATTGCCTTTGTTGTTCTGACCATGTAACTAGGCCAACATTTCGGGCACTGACTGCATTTTAGCCAAGAAATATCACATGGAATGGGTTGGGGATGTTGGGAACTGGTAAATGGCTGTGGGGCACTTCGTAACACCTGGCAACTTAATTAACCTTAAGTCGCATAAAATTATGCGTGTCGTGGTCAGTTAAACCTTAAAGCGCATCACAGAGATATAGAGGGAGAGAGACGAGACGATGAGAGTGGCAAGAGCCTTAATGGAATAGTACACTCCATTGCCGGAGGCCTGTTTTGTGTCGGACGTAGACGAATTGCCATCTAGTGAGGTGGGCGTGACTGGCCATTTCAAAGTAATTAAAAGCGTACAGTTTTATTGTTTTTGTTGTGTCGGACGCAAGGCACAAGAAAAATCCGCTTTTCTATATATAGTTAATTGCATACAGTTTCGATTGTTATAAAACATTTTTATTGCAACCAGAATAAAAATCAACCATATCCTTGAAGTCTTAAAGCGTTTTTTAAAGCTCAAGCTAGCCAGCCACTCAAGGACAAACTATAATAGTAAAACCTGCATATTCTTTAGCATCTTGTTTTGTTTCCGAAAGCATCAGTTATCATCAGTCATGACATCAGTTATTGGGGATTTTTGTGCGCAGTTCTTTTCTGCAGAACTCGTCTTGAAATTGATATTTTTTTCGGTACTTAATTTACCATCTGCATAAAGACAATTCTTTGGTTAAGACCAATAAATGATAATCAGTTGCAGTTCCTTTCTAATGCCACTTTCCAAAAAGAACTGTCTAAAATATTTTAAATGGCTTTCATTGTTTTTCAAGTGAGTTATTAAAGCTTAATTAATAGTATTTTAAATTAATTAATTTTGCATATTTATAAAACAATTAATGAAGTTTCGCGGAGCATTTTGCGTCATTAGTGAGAAATAGAAACAATACCAATAAGAAACATAATCCACAACAACATCAACAACAACAATAAGAATGCTGTTTGTTGCTCATTGAGCTCTAAAATTGGCGTGCGTTGAAAGTTATTTCTGATTGATGACAAAATATTAAAATCAAAGAAATTAATGAATTCCTTGTAAGCCGACAAAAAAAACACACCGAAATAAGCATGAAACAAACAAAAATCATTTCTTAGACATTCAGAACTTTTGTTTCTGACTACTTGGCTGTCAGTTTAACCAAATACTTTGTAGATATTTATTTGTTTTCTAAAATTTGTGTCTAATTGTTATTATGTAAAATTATATGATGTTCTTTTTTTATATTTTTGTCTGACCACCTTGGCGAGAGATTTGCATAGATAACTAGTTGCTGAGAAATCAGTATGACTAGAATGTGGCGTGAATCAGCAGCTTCTGCGTGTTACGATATTATGGTATTTTCCCCCCAACCGAGTGGTACTATTTATATAATGATTACGAAATGAATTTACATTCCAAACATTTGGTGTGCAAAGCGAACAAATCTATTAGTGTATTTCAAGCTCGACGTTTGTGGATCGACACGCCCCAAGTCGTTGACTTGAGCGATGACCAGACGCGAGACAAGCAAAAGAGAGAGAGACAGAGATAGTGAGGGAGAGAGAGAGAGAGAGAGGGAGAGAGAGAGACAGATAGAGCACCGTTATCAAGATGCTTATCCGGGCTGAAAGTTTAGCAGTGCTTGGGTGCTGACCGCCTCGATTTAGCCACGATAAATGGCAAAGGGCTAACGACCTTAAGCAGATTTTTACAAACTTTTAATAGCGATTGTCGCCGGTCACCACTCGCTATTAAAAAGCATTGAGTTGTGCAGGTACACTGACAAAAAATTGAAATTTTTGCAAAAGCAATTTTTTCTTTTATTTGACTGTTCTTAACATAAAAGTGTGATTTTAAATTGGGTTCGTTTGTTCATCTTACTTCTCATATTCATTCTCATTTTTTAAAACACATTCTTGACTTTAAACAGAAGATTATACTTTAAGATTTCGTAGTCTAGAACGAACAAATGATTAATAAAGATTTGCCATTTATTTTTAATGTCTGTATTTTCGGGATAACTTGATAAATTTGATTAATTATCTGTGGGTTCTATTTTATTTAATTTATGCAAATCTCAAGATTTTTTTTTATTTATGTAAAATAATAATTATATATATTTTTTTAATTCAACACTTTATTTAAATTAAAAATGTGTACTTACATTTTGAACATGTTTTTTTCTAATTATATACTTGTTCTAAAGATTTTTGTGCGTGTTTTGGGACATACATTAAGTATTGCCAGTTGGTGGCAAGTTCGTGTTCTAAGTCTTTTGTTTGACACGCAAATCTTTAGAACTTATTTTGGGCAGTTAACACCCTAAAAGCGGCAATAAAATTGATTTTATAACTAACCACAACAGCAAATGTTGTTAGGCACCGGAAAATGTCATCAACAACAATAATATCAACACCCGAATTTCTTGGGTTAACGAACTGCGTATTGATATTAATTAATTCATACAATATGCGCGGGCTCGAAAACAAGCAGCAGACATATGCACAACATATTGATAACGACGCACAAATTAAATGCCTGTTGAATTTGACTTGGGGTCTCTCTGTATCAAGTGCCAGTTTGATGCTAATCGCCCGACATTTTTCAAAAATATATACGACTTTGCATATAGTTTTGCATACCCTGTAAATATTCCAAATGGGTAAAAGGGGTGTTACGAAATTGTGCAAACTTATGTCACAGCTAGAAGAAAGTAATAACATCTAAATCGATAACTAGAAAAAATATATGGACAAATATTCCAATTGTTCATTAATCGAGTGTGATTGATAACGAAGAACATGAGAAAAACTGCGAAGGCGAGAGAGCAATACAATCAAAGTCAGTAATCGTAAATAAGGATAATAATGCACACGCAAAGACTAATTTATTTACCGGTGATTCCGTTTACATATAAAAAATGTATTAAAAGGACAGATATTAAGAATAGAGCTAGGTGAAAGGGTATCTCGTGGACGATACTCGATATTTGATTTTTTTTTACATTTTATTTGTGTCTGCTTATGCTGCGCATAGTTTGCTAAATGGATGCGCACATCTTAGATTGAGTTTTTCATTTAAATATTATACGATTGAGATAAATTAGTCAGTCAAAAGAGCCACAGAGACAGACAGTCAGCGCACGAGTTGTTTGCTGCCTTTTGTTTGAAGCGCGTGAAAGCTTTATTTTGCGTTCATCGCCAAAAGAATTCAAAAGCCTTTCTTTTTTTGTTCTGTTTTGTCAGTTAGAATTGGGCGCAAGCGTTTTGAACAATTGCAAAGCTAAAAGGCTTATTGGCTTATAGCTACATATGTGTGTTGAGTCTGAATATCGCGACGCGTTCGAAAGCGATCATTTCCAAAGCTTTCCCTTGACGCTCTGCTGCTGAAGGTCGTTTTGTGACTGTGACGAATGTTGAATGATATTATTGCATAGATCGATTTGATCTGGCACTATGACACCGAAATCTAACTAAAGAAAGCAAAAATGAAAAGTAAGAACTCTTGCAAATATTCGCAAATTGAATGCCAATCAAAAGTTAACCCAAATCAATGTACCAGAACTCTTCGATCTGTTGAAAGATTTTGTATGAAAATCGTACATGTTTTCCATGATATCTTATCAAAACTTGGCTCTCATTTCATATTGTTATCGTAGAAGCCATCCATCGAGGATGAAGACAATAAATCAAGACTTATTCAAAGATGTATTTAAATGCATAATTAAGTTTGATAATTAGCACGTTCCTATTATTATTATTTTTTTTTTTAAATTTTTTTCTTGATTTCTTTGGCTGGAGCTGACCTTCGCCAAAATGGCAATGAAATTTATTCTGCACACTAAGCTATATTTAGTAATTTCGTCAGATTGTATTCGACTTTTTAGGATCTTTTTTTTCATTTATTAATTTTTTTTTTTAATTCTTCTTTGCCATCTCAAAATCAAATTTTAGTTTACTGTTTTCAGATTATTCGACAGTCGGTTAAGCCCGACTCCACCTCTCTAATTTTGTACATTTTGGGTAAAATCATTCCTCTCAATTTATTTCTATGATTTTTTATGAAAGTCGCATACTTCTTCATAAATATTAATTTGTGAATTTTGAGTATAACATTCATTTACATAACTATTTAACACTCTATTACTCTACAATATTTATGCATAGAATAATTTTGCACTTCCTGACACTTATTCCGATTAGTTAAACTAAGAACAAATGCCAAAGTGGTTTATAGCATCTGTGATTAACGGTAATTTAGCCAATTAACAGCTTACTGTCAAGTTGAGATCGTTAAGATGTGATTGCGAAATGTAGCAAATGACGTTGTTGACTTTTCGGTGACTATTGCCAGTGATAAGTGCCGCTGACGAAGACGATGACGATGACGATGACTTTCCTGCATTGAAATGAGAGCTTAGCTCTCCGCTTGCGATTGCGATTGCGATTCCGAATACGATTGCGATTGCAGGTGTGACTGTGTGTGTTAACAATAAAGGCAAATTTGAGCTTGAGCTTATCTTCAATTTGCTAACGAACAGTTGCCAAAGTAAGAGAAGATAATGCAAAGAGATTGGGGATTAAATTGATTGTGCAACTGGGCGATTGGCGAAAAACACGCAACGTGCCAATGTCTGATAAATAAAGATTTTCATCAGCAAGATACAAAAAAAAAAAACTCTTACTGTATTATGCATGGGCGTAGCCAGAAGGGTGTTAGATGTTTTCTCCTGCCTTTTCTATGCTTTTGCACAACTTCATTATACCCTTTTAATTAATAAATATTCTTCCAGGGATAAAAATCATTTTATTTGGCAAACATTTGCATTTTGTCAGTTTTGAAACTTTGTTGGCTTGAACATTTAAATCCATATGAATTCTTAGTTTTGTAGGTTTTGATATGACATGCTTAGCATTGTATATGTGTCATCCCCCATTGGATACGATCATGTCTGTTCGGCAGCAGCATCAGAAACAATTGAAACAATATCGTCATTGTTGTTGGCCAAAAGCATTTGGCGTTTGACCCATTTCCAGAGTGCACGCGACGCGGCACAAAGGCGAGCGACCCGTTTCATTCGGCACTCTTCACTTCACGATAGCGCCGACAAGTGTTTGTGTTTGGGTTGTGGGTCTTAGACTACGGTCACAAGCAACAAGCAACAAACGACATCAAGAAAAACAACAACAACGACAACACCAACACCGACAACAGCTGCTGTTGAAACTGGCCGTTCAAGTGGCGCTTAGGCTGCTTTTGGCTGCTTTTGGGCTCGTTTTGTATGTCAATTGGTGGCGTTGAATCTAGCCGCAGGCGGTCCGATCTGCTGATCTTCCTGGCCAACAAAATCAAATGAAACAATTTGAATGCGCATAAATTTGCAAAGAAACACCAAATTCAATTAACTTGGGCGAAATTGTCGTCTTTGCAATTTGGACACTAATTGAATCACGCTTCTGCCATTTTTTTTTTCCATTTAAAAAAAAAAAATGTTTTTTATATTATTCTCAATCATTAATTACTTGGCTCCATGGCGGATGTGTTATCCGAGTTATTCCGAGATTTTGGTTCAGAGAACCTTTGTTCCCTGTCTGTCAATTAAGTAGCTGTAAGTCTTATTAAGCTACGCTTCATGAATGAATCAACGCTAATCAATGGATAATCTTCCCTCTATTTATAGATATGATTCAATAGTACATTCAGCGAGCGTACAACTAATCTTCAAGTATGTGAATGCGATTATTTATTATCTAAAGTACACATAGTGCTTATAGATCGCTGACAAGCAATACAGAACATATTCAATAATTACTTTTAGCTTGACGATGGTTTGTCATCACAATAGGATATCTTGGAATCAAATGTTCCTCGATTTACCTACATATGTATATAATTTATTTAATTACTTTTTAATTGTATAATAAATACAAAAGCTATTAAAAAATGATTTGATGGTGTAAAGTAAATGGGTATGCTGTGATTACAGGATATTATATATATTAATATAATATCCTTTAATCACAGAATATCATCTTGACAAGCATATCTTAATCGATTCCATTCTCAACATAAAGTGTGTGTAGGGTATCTCTTGCTAACCCATTAACCATCAGCATATTCTTAGTTATCTAGTATTGGGATAATTGCACATAGCTTTGGGCTGCATGCGTCTTGCACTTGGCTAATACTTCCGCCGCAACCTGTGGCACGATGATGGTCAACTTGCAACAAAACAACAAAGCAACACAGCAACGAGGCAACAACGGGTCTGTTGCATGTGTTGCTGGCAACATGTTGGCAACCTGTGCAGCAACATTTAGCTATGCTATCTCCAGCTATTTTTAGACGCATTTTGCATTTATTAAAATGAAAAATTATGCAGCTAGCGCTCTCTTAGCCCAGGCCACAACGTGTTCCTCTATTTATGTATAATTTAATTCTGAATGTCTTTTTTTTAATATTTATTTGTATATTTTTCTTTTTTTTGTTGTTGCATTAATGTGTTTTTGACGACACGCCACGCCCGTCCCCGCTCGCACCGATCAGCTGTGCAACTTGTGCATTACATCATATTGGCTAACTCTGATGCAATGCGCTTAAAACTTGTCTTACCGGCTCTTAAAGTCGAGTCTGGCTGGGTTCAGTTCCAATTCGATACGCGAGCGCCACAATTTAAATCCTCAGTGTCAATGTCGCACTCTGCACCGGTACGGTCTGGCATCCATGGAAATCTGCATCCAGCTCCGATGCGACGATCGACCCTGGTTAACTGCACTTTAAGTTTGGCGCTGTGTGCTTGTAATTTAAGCGGCCTGTCTAGCAATGTCATTTCAGCTGTTGATAACAAGACGCACACTGAGCGAAACACACGGAGTATATCTCGATCTTTGAAATGAAAACGGAATAAGAACTCGATGACGAAGACATTTAACTGTCCCAATTTAGACCAATTATAATTAACTAAAACATGATTCTTATTATAACAATGCGTATTTTTAATCCGAATGAAAATATTGATAATATTCTATAAGCAAGAATTTTGAACACTGATGCAGCTTAAGAGCTCAAGAAATTCCAATTAATTTGGAATTTTCGTTTCTCTTCAGATGTTCTCGAATTCGCTATTTGATCCACACTTCGTAATCATTCTTGCATCATCTTGCGTAATCATTCTTGCATCATCTTGCGCTGCTTCTCTGGATTCTTAAAGTAAAATGAATCAATTTTTTTCTATAATTATTATTTTATCTAGTTATGTGTTAAGCGGGCTGAATACAGTGGGATATATATACAAAATTAATTTATTAACATCAAGTATGTTAACATATTTTTCTAGCCGTGCTGTTGCTTTTGTTGTTGCTGCAGTTGTTCTTGTTGCTGTTGCTGCGTCTGTGGCAATTGCAGTTGTTGCCACATAAATTCATTAGAAATCCTGCCTGGTATGGCATATCTGATAACCGAGAACGCAGAACGCAGAACGCTGAGAAACGCTCAATTCGGAGTGCTGAGTGCTGAGCGCCTATGCAAAATTGACAGAAACAAGCTGCAAATATTACCTCTTTTTTTTGTAATAGCCGCAATTTGATATATAGCCTTTATTTCCTGTTTATGCTGATGAGCTGATGGCCAGCCAAATCTCTCTGTCTTGGGTCTGAGTTCAAGCAGCGGTTGAAATGGGAAAGAAAAAATTGTTGGTAAAATGCAATTTGGTTGCATTTCATGCATATGACTCAAATGACCCAAATTGCATGGCAAACAGCAATAACAACAACAATAGCAACAAGCTATAATGTTGTTATTTAAATTTGGCAAATAACTACAACAACAACAGCGATAAGTAGGAAGAAGAGGAAGAACCTGTTTGTTAATAAGTTTAGCACATAAACAAACTGCCCCCAAGAATAAAGAGGAAGACTTAACATTTTGGTTAGCCTCAATAAAAATGTTGAAAATTCCTAGAAGTTATGATTAATAAAAATGCACACAGCCTATACCCTATACGTCAGGAAAGGATGGGTTAACCCCGACCACAGAATGTTTCCAGAATGCATCGGGGAACTTTTGCAGCATTACAAAAGCGATGATTCATATAACTAGAACTTTTATTTACATTATTAAAAGAACTGGGTGACAATGCATAGTGAAATTTTCTGAAATTACTCAACATTCCAAACATATTCCATAAATGTTAAATATAAGATTATAACTAAATAATAAAATAAATATTGTAAGCTTTATACAAATGCGCATCCATCCCTCCTAAGTAATATCGCATGATCAGAATTAAATTTTGATATCTGCCCAAACTCAAAGCTCATTTTAGCTGGCAGCTGCTTAACATATTAACTACAACATTTAAGAACACCTTTTTAGGGTATCTGCTAGTCAAATCTTTTTGTATAATTAGTTGTGTTTAGCGTTGTGTGTGTAAGCTGCACCCACTTGAAAGCTGTAAAAAAAGGCGCAAATGTTTTGGAATTTCGAGTGACGACGGCTTCAACTTACCACTTGTTGTTGTTGTTGTTTTGATGGTGTTTATGTTTTTGCCTGTAGTGAGAGTCGCTTGTGTTCCAGCCTAATGTTTGTTAGAGAAATCGATTAGAACCAACAACAAGAACCACAAAGCAAACGATTGTATTTGGCTGCACTTTAAAAAATATGTGAATAAGAATCATAAAAATTGGCAAACTTTTAGTTAGCCTTTTGCTAAAATAGAATATTTTAATATGAAGTTTGGAGTATATAGATTAAGCTGGCCAACCGAATCGTTTTATGTTTGTATTTCCGGGGCGAAGGAAATTAAGATTTGGAAATAGATTATGACTTGAATATAACCTTAACCTAACCTAATTAAAATTTCGAATCAAAAATATTCGATTTTATTTCATATTTTAAGCAAGTGCTCAGAAAAAATATAAATAAATGAGATAGTTTTTGGAATTGTGAATAATGGCCAATTAAAAATGCTTTTTTCTAATGACATATTTTGTATGGCAATATGATTTTTGTTCGGCTACATAAATTAGCAAGCATACAAACTCTTAAAAAACCTTTTAAATAAATCTAGAAAGTATACGAAAAATTGTCTGAGTGCATAAAGTTGGGCAACTTGCAAGTTGCAGCTTGCAACGTTCTCCGCGCAAACTGAAAGCTGCAAAGCGACCACTGCAAACGCATCTGATGCGCGATTCTGGCAAGTCATCATCAACACTTTGATGAGCTGCTTGCTAAGCGCTGCGTAAAGGTGTCAATTTTAGCACACATATGCCATTTGACCAGGCTCGACTTTCTACATAGCTGCCGCAACAAGAATTTGCATATAAGTCTAATTAGCGGTTGGCAGCGAGAGAGACACAGGAAGAGGAAGAAAAAGAAAAAGAAATAGACAAAACAAATGCCGAAGCAATGTTTGCGCATCAATCAAATGATATCAAATTGTGATGTGCATATGATTATTATTATTTTGATTGAATACCATTGTCAAAGTGTTGCAAGTGCTCTTCACTCTGATGTTGATGATTTTTGCCAAAAGCTGTTGAGTCTATTTCTAGTTGTTTCTTCCATTTTTTTTTTTCTCAGCAGTTATGCAAATTGCACGCAAACACGTCGTAATAAACATTATGCGATGTTTGGTTTCATATTTCGAAAATTAATGGTCGTTGCCAAAACGAGTTTGCTTAAGGCAGAAGAATAATTGCTCGTGCAAAGAATATCCGCACACACCACAAACACACACAGAGCACACACACAACTTCCAATAAAAAAATCATTCTTCAAAACGATCAAATATTATAAGCAGGCCTTTCACCGATTGACTTTCGCATGTATTAGAATCAGAATGAATGCCTCGACTAATGAACTAATGAAAGTGAAGTGAAAGTCATTTGCATATCGCATACGATATCTTTTTAAATGGCATATCAAAATGTTTGTGGCTTTGATGACACCGTTTCGTCAAAGTTTGTCGCTTGCAAAAAATAAAAAATTAAATTAAATAAAATCGTAAACTCGGCAAATATGCAAAGCAGTTGAATTATAAGAAATTTTAAAAATCTTTTACTACCGCGAAAGTATATGGAAATGCAAATTGCAGTGCAAAATCGTTCTAAAAGTTTTGTGAAACAGAAAGTAAATCGTAATTCAGAGAAAGTTTCTTTTAGCCATATGTTTGTTGATTTGGGCGCTTCATTTGCTTATGCCGTAACTTTCGGGCCGTGCTTCACACAGCAGACGTTGTGGCAAAATGCCAATGTCTTTGAGATTTGGGCCCATTAATCATTAGACAGAATAATAATAAAAGAAATGTTAATGATGCGCGCCCAATGTAACTAAAAAGCCAATTCTAATTTTAGAGCCTGGTTCGGGATAACACTTAAAATAAAATTTACCTAAGATAAACACGAATTTAATTTTCTTAAAAAAATAATAATAATTTGTGGCCTCTTGAATTTTTGATGATGAAGGGTAATTTGTAAATTAATTATTACTAATGCATTTTTTTAACAATGGAAATTACTTAATTTAGAATTTTGACATTTTGGACACATTTTGCATTTAAATGGATAAAATATTCTACATTTCTGAGTTTTTCTGCCAATTTCTGTGTGCCAAAAATGCAATCTCTTTTGGAAAAAGATTTCTTTAAGTAAACATAAAATATATACGTTTAAACACACTCGATTTTACAACCAACTTTTCTCAATTCTAAGCCAGTTTTTTCTGAGTGTAGGCTTTAGTTAGTAACACCTTTAGTATTTATTCCAAACATCTTGAGAAGCTCATACGAAGTGGGTGCAATGAACCCTTACAAAATTCGACGACAAATCGCGGCAAAGGAACGTCCAAAAAGATGCCAAAAGAATTAGTTGATGATCATTTCTTTTTTTTTTTACATTTTTTTTGGGGGTTGGTAAAACCTTGAACCCGATGTCGACATTGGCTGGCTGTAAGTCAGGTAGATTTGCCTTTTTTTAGTTTTTACTTTGGGCCAGCCTTCACTTTATTACAGTTATAAAGCTGATGAATGAAAGTGTTGCAGCCATTTTGGCCAAGAAGCGTTTTTTGACCATTTTCGGTTGATCATTTGTTTTTACTTTCTAAATTGGCATTTGCTACACATGAGCGAATGAGAAATAATCACGGCCAGCGATGAACTCGCTTGAACTTCCGACAAGTGTTAAAAATATACTTTGCATGGCTCCGAAAGATTTGAGATATGTATTTATGCTGGCCAGTGGCCAGTGACCAAGAAAGGTGAATCACACTTTCTCCCCAGGCAGCAGTGGTTGGCAACAGAGAACTCGCTTACCTTGTGTTGCATGAATTATATGTCGCCGATCAGAATGTTAAACCTGCAGCGCACAACAACAGCATTAAACCACAACAACAAGAATGAGGCAAGCATCCATGCCATCCCGGGCCAATAATCAAGATAAATGTCGGCCAGCTCATGGGTGCGTTGCAAAAAGCCCCAAAGAAATTCTCGTCTTGATGATGACTAATGGAAGAGTTTTGGCCTTATTCAGCTGGTTTTAAGGCTTATCAGACTAGGGTTGCATCAAAACGGTGATTTGTCTCGTCACGGTGATCAGCAATTTTATCACATTTCACATTTTTTTCTTCAGCGATTTGAAAAAGTGTTTAAATGTTGGATTTATCAGCAAAGAATATATGCTGATCTTTTACAGAGATCACAGACGCAGTGATCACTTATCAAATTTATTATACTTTAGGCTTATGCTGTTATCCCAGACGGAATTAGCACACCTTCATTCGAAAGCCATTCCAACCATGAATTTATGTTCATCTTTGACAGGCAGCAGTGCTGAAGAAACTTGTCAAACACAGACTGATTTAATACGCCTTTATTTGAGAAACATATCCACATTGAATTAATGTTGATCTTTCTTATAGCTATCAGAGCTAATCACGTATTACTTGTAAGCATATAAACTTTTGAAGATTTCAGCCCAAATAAATATATCCGTTAAGAATTAATGTTGATCTTTGACATTTATTAGTGTTAAACGTATCATTTATAAGAAAAAACTTGGAACGGTTTTCAGATAATCAAATCTAATCTCTAAGTCATTAAAAAATAGAAAAGCTTATTATATGCTGCTTAAGGCTCAATTGTTATTATTTTGAGTTGAACGTTTGTAAATTGATCTTCAACTTATAAGAAGTGAACTGCATAAATCCGATGTTTGGTAGGAAATCTAGTCGCCTAAAAAGATATCATGTTTTCGATATTATTAAATTAAGTGTAACAAATAAGTTAAGTAACATTTAAAATAAGAATACAATCAATAAATTAATGATAATTGTTCATAAAATATAAACATTATTAAATCAAAAATGTGTATCAAAAAGGGACTTATCTATTTTAAGTTTTGATAATTCTTAAGGACGAAGCTTTGATCTAAAAATTTAAAATAGAATAAAAAATTACATTTAATTGACACTTGGCAAGCCGAACTGAGGACATTAAATAAATTAAGCTGAGAAACTTATATTATTACATTTAAATTTGATTCAAGAAGAAAAAAAAAAGAAGCAAAATACCCTTTCATCAACTTTTACTGATAACCTTTGAATAAAGCAACTAATCACATGCTGTTTAATGTCTTAGCTGTGATCTAAGAAACATACAATTAAAACTTTCATTATTATCTGTGTCTATACTAAGGAGTGTTTTTTTTTAAACTATTTTTTTCCATTTTGTTAGTCTACATTTCTCTAAAGTTGCTGTCTGAGTTGCTGTCAGCGAAACTTATCTCTCAGTTAAATAGCAGAAATTGTTTGTGTTGTCGAATGGTATTTTGGACCTGTGACTTCGACTTGTGTTATCTTTATTGTTTTAATTAGATGCTGTGTTCATAATGACTAGACTTGGTTGACTGGGTTATTTATAGAACTGGCCAACTACAGTATCTGCACATCATTTGGCCGCCGTTTTGTGTCACTTAAGCGCAGAACTCATAAACAAAACCCATATGCTCCAGACACACACAGATGTACATTCATATGTGGTTTTTACATTGCTGCATCTGTATCTGGCGCGTGTATCTTTGAATCTAGGCAGCCTAATGGCCAACACATGTGCCCCGCGATCGAGTTCGACATCCAGTCTGAGTTGCAGTTGGAGTCTGAGTCTCAGTCTGAGTCTGAAACTGAGTCTGAGTCTCAGTTTGAATCTGTATCTGACTGCGAGTCCAAGTCTGAGCCATGATTTTTGTCGTGTTCATGCAGCACAAACCGTTTTCGTTTTCAATGCTGGCCCTAAAGGCGGTCTCTCTAAGCTAGGATGTATGGGGGGAGTGCGAAGGGTGTTTAAGTAGTGACACTAACTACACTCAGAGAAGGATATTTCCTGAAATTGACAGCAGCTTAATGCATCTGAGAGAATGTGAATGTCTAAAAAAAAAAAAAATCATCAATATTATTTATAAATTCCTTAGTTAAAATTGTCAGACCCGAAATTTGATATTTTTCTGATTCAAATTAGGAAACCTTTTTTTTGATTTTTTTTTCTTAAATACATTGTAAACAGAAAAAAAATTAATTTGAATTTATAATTTTCTCAAATATATCACTAAGAATAGATTTTCAGAAAAAAATTCCGAAGTTATATCAACTTTTCGGAGCGATTTGAATTTTTGGCTGATTTTCAAAATTCAAGTTCTAGATCAGATTTGTTTCTCAATGTAGTGGCACTGACTATGCATGGCATGCATTCAACACACGATACTTGAAATTCTTAGCAGGCCGCCATCGTCGTTGTTGTTTTTGTTTGCTGTTTGTTGTTGTTGTTGGGTGCTTGCTACCTGCGTGAGTTTGTGTCCAAAGTCTTTTGTTTTGCAGTCGTCTGCGAGAGTCGACTATCGATCGAGCCTGATCATCATCATCATCGTGGTTGGACTCTCGACATTGGCATGCTATTTTTATTACATTATGCTGTAAAATAGGAACAACAAGGGACGCAATATATCCCATTCCCTTCTCCCCACCTCCCCCCACCAGATTGTCAACGCTGGTTTTTGCATTGTTTTTCATGCGCAGTCCATTACATGATTTTATTATGTTCCTGGCATTCGCAGCGTCATGTAGAAAATGCGGCTGCGCTTTTGTTTTAGTGGTTGTCACTTTTTGTTTGGCTTGTGGCTAGTGTGCCAAGTACCACAGCAGCAGCAGCAGCAGTACAACAACAACAACAACAGCAACTCCCAAGACTCCCCAGTCCACGTTCAGGTCCACGTTGAAAACCAAGTCCAAAGAACAAGTCGGCAACACGCACGCTCTAATGAGCAGAAATCATTTAAGACGCTGCTATTTTTAGTTGGCATTTGCTATATATAGATAGCCAACTGCAGGGCAACTGGAACTTCTGCTGCTGCTGCTGCTGGTGCTGCTGCTGCAACGCAACCCGAGGCCAGCTTTATTGGGCTTCCAACTGGGCAAACTGGGCAAACTAGCCAACTGGCACTGACTGGTTCTCTGCTGTGCTGTGGTCGGCTCGTAATGCGATCTAATGCATGCAGGAATTTTTCGCATTTCAGCATTTAGCAATGCGCCGAAAAGCAGCAGTCGCCATGGGTGTTGTTCTTGCCAAGGAATGTGATATCCCACTTCCCCCAGTACTAAGATCTTCTAACTATGCGCCCATGGCAGCAGCAACAGCAGCAGCAACAGCAGCAGCAACGGCAGCAGCAACAGCAGCAGCAACGGCAGCAGCAACAGCAGCAGCAACATCAGCAGTTTCTTTCTTTCTACTACTGACAAAACACATGGAGTTCATTAAACAGACTATCGGTCAAGTACCTAAGAACGGCGTCTGCGTCTTTTGGCTAATTGCGCGTGCGCAGCCAACGGAAGCGACGCCAGCCAAGCCAAGCAGACAACTCCAAGTTGAAAGCCAAAGCCAAAAGCGAGCATCATTTGCAGCAGTAATTTCTTCGCCTTCTTCTTCTTGTTGTTCTCCTCGAATCCAATGCGGACATCGTGTTTAAGCAGCTGTGGCGGGCACTTCTCATGCTAATTAAACCGAATTGGGCAGCAAAAGAGCGAGAGGGTGAGAGATGTGGAGAGGGAGGGTGAGGAGCATACAACAAGTGAAGTGTGGTGAAAGAGACCAAAAAAAAGAACGGTTCTTAAATCCTAAATCGTTTGCCGACAACAACAGCAGCAGCAGCAGCAGCAACAGCAACAATAACAACAACAACAACAAACACAACAACAGCAACATGTTAATTTCAACTTGTGCCGCTGTATTTCGTGGAAGAGTTAAGAGCACGAAAGTATGAATTACAACTGATGCGCAAAATTGAGTAAGCCGCCAAAGACGAATGGGGCAACGGACGAATGAGCAAACAAAAAAGAAGCACTTGCAATGTGTCTCTCTCTCCCTCTCTCTCTCTCTCTCTCTCTCTCTTTGTCCCTATCTCTCTCAATCTTCTTGGTGACTTACGCGTAACTGTGTCCAAAAAGTCGTTGCACTTTCGCATCTCAGCCGAATTTTGTTTGTCCCGTTCTCTGCACTTCAGATGGAACTTCCCCGATAAGCTAATGACAGCGGACCGAGCAGCCTTTAGTCAACCGAAGATTCTGGCATCTGTCGTTTGTCGCTCACGGACACTTTAGCGAGTGGATGCTAAAAGACGGCAGGCTCTACTTTATGATATACTCTTGCATATGGGTATTTTATTTTGGCATATCATGTGATAAAAAGAAAGTAGTCCGGCTACATTTACCTTTCAAAACATCCCGCCCAGTGACCACCCCAGTTTCACCTCTTTAATACTTGTCAATCACTCTCTTTCCATTAATAGTAATATTAAACTACAAAGAACACACCACTCCAAAATGTAGGCTTACACTTTCAATGACAGTAAATAAGCCAAGTTGGTAGACTTTTAAAAGAAAGGTAAGATCATAAAAAAACAAAATCGTTAAAAAAGAATATCGTAATTAAATTCACAAATTCTCCACCTAATAATTAAACCATCTATTTAATTAGTAGCACTCCCTGCTGCAAGGGTATGTCAAATTTCATGTGTTTTCCCTTCATTTTTTTTTGCTTCTGGTGAACAGGTATTGGAGCTAAAAATTACGGTTATGCATACATTATATACAAACTTATTTGCTTTGTTGGATAACGAAGAGAGGGTTGGAGGATTCCGGGGTGTGGGATGTGCTGGCAAATATCAAGCGTTAAATTGAAATTTCAAAGCTGCAGCAAGGCAAAGCAAATAGACTGCAATGATAACACAGCCAGCAGCGAAGAGCAATGCCAGTTGATAAACACGCCCAGCTGCCCAGACGAACAGTGTCGGAAGAGGGGCAGAGATGAAGGGGGGACGTGGGGGCGGAGGATGAGCTGGAACGGCGCTTAATGCACTGCAACATTAAATGCTTTTACCAAGGATTTGCCGCCCCAAATCCAAGTCGAGCAGCCCAGCAGGCAAACAGTAGAAACACACTAAACCAAACCAAACCAGACACCAACATTGTCGTCGTTGGAAAAAAAAGAAAAAACGTTTATAGAAGTAGGCGAGGGGGCAGGGAGTGAGAAGTGGTCGCCAAGACGTAGCTGTTGGGATAGACGGTTGCCAGTTGGCGCTGCTCGTGCGACATTGAAATTGATGATGTGCCTGCCAGCTACTTCTGTAGTTTTTACTGCTTTCACTTTTTTTGTTGCAGCCTGCATTACCCATTACCAGAATGCTTGAACAGGGTATCATGACGATGTGCATGTAAAATGCTGCACTCGATATCACTAAAACTATGTAAAGTAAATAAATATTCTTGATCAAGATAAACAACAAAAGTAGATTAGTCATCAGCAAGTTAGAACGCTGAACATAACACGGATTGGCGGATTGGATAGCCTTTGAATACTATATGATATGGTAGTCCGATGTTGGTGATTTTTTGTCAATAAATTGGAAAAGAAAAAGTTATTTCTTTCAGCTATTCATAGTGATCCGCTTCGGCTCCGGCATAGAATCCGTGACAGGGAATTCAAGTTTCATCAAGGAACTAGTTCGCATGGAAATAGGCATGGCTATATCAACTCGGCTAGCGATGGTAATGCTTTATGGGCTTGCAAATTAAAATATACTCTGCTAAGCTATAAAAACAGCAACAAGCATAATTTTTAATATCTTGTTTACAATTGTGTACAAGCAATTAAATTTATTATTATGTATTTGTTTACTGAATGTTAGAAAAGTAATTGAAATTTTATTACGTTTTTAAAGCAAAAAAAAATAAGCAAATTTTAACAAAGGTCGACATCAACCTGTGCACCAGAGCTAAATTGACAACTTTAATAAATAACAAATAGTTAAAAAAATATCATCATAAATCTATCAATAATCCTATTTAACTGCCAAAGTTCGTTATTCTTCTTAATTATTCGGTCTCCGAACTAAACTTGCGCTGGAGTAAGTTCCCAATCCAACCGAGCATAGCAATCAGATATGTTCACCTAATCTATCGGATGGGTGGCGCCTCAAATGTGTAGTTTAGTGCAGGAGTGGGAAAATTTGTTGAAGGGGATAGAGTCCTTTACGGTAACTCAATGAGCCAATATGGCTCAAGTGGGTCGACGGGCTTTACTTCTTTCTAGATATCATCGCATTCAAATTCGAAGATATACTTTTCTATGCAGAAATTACTGTTCATTTTACAGGGTACCATCCAGTCAAGTACTTGACTCTCTCGACTTGAAGGCTCTTCCATTTCTTTGTTGTTGTTTTTGTTTGTGCCCTAGCATTTTGGCCAGACACGCAAAAACTTCCCCATTGTTTGGGAAGAGGGAGAGGGGGAAGGGGCAAGGCGGCTAAAGCTGCGTCTGCTTCTGATTCTGCTTTTTCTGAGAGCTCATAGTTGCTGGTTGCTGGTTGCTGGTTGCTGCCCCAACTGAGAGTGTTTGCGTAGCCTTTAGCGCTGGTTGCACTTGATCCCCCAAAGTGAAATTACGAAAAGTTTCAATTAAAAAGCATTTAAGTAATCCACACTTAATGCCAATGCAATGAAAAGCTTTCTCGCCTCGTCCTGTCTACGATTTTTAGGGGTTGGCCCCGCCTGTGTCTCGCTGCCAATTGATGACACCAGAACGACTGGCAGGGGATTGCCAGGGGGAGGATGCGGTGTTTATTTCGCTGCATTCCTTTCCTGGCGCTTTTTCCTGTTATTTTTTTTAAGCGGGTCAACTGCAATTTACTGGGGAATTTGTTAATGAAGCGCGCTCCATGCCAACGATGATGTTATTGTTGTGTGTGTGTGTGTGTGTGTTGTGTGTTGTGTTTTGTGCTATCAAGTTAATTGAATTGTTAATTGGAAGACAATCGTGTGGGCTAATTGGTGTTAGTTTTTCGCTAGATATTAAATAAATAATTTGCTCGAAAAGAATGTTGACTAGTGAAATTTTAGCTTGACATGTTTTTGGCCAACTGTAAGCTCATTAATTATTTATAATTGGCAGCCAAGCTTAAATTTAAATGGTATTGACTGACAACTAGTGTTTATAATTTATTCAATTTGAATTAATATTGAATTTTTACAGATGAACTTAGGGTAACGAAGTAAAGCTTTTAACTTGAATCAAGAACAAGATATCAAGATAAAAGTGTTAATTTAAAATAATATTAAAATAAATTAACTTTACTTAACTTAAATTTTAATACAGATTAACATAAATTTACTTCAAATTTGACATGTTTTTGTTTTTTATCTGACCTTGGGATGGGTCAACTTTTTGCGTTTTTTGAGTTTGTCGTTGGTGCCGCAACTTAACTGATTGAAATTCAGAACCGGTACCCGAACCAGAATATTACGTTTGTTCCCAGTTATAGTAACTGATTTAATTAGTCAATATAACATAACGGTTTCCATTTATACCGAACAATTTTGGAAACAATTCATAAACTCTGCCGTAAATGGGACCGAAATACGATTTAGTTTGACAGATTGGTATTAATTCCTTTCCATTAATCTGATTTTAAGACTGCTGTCATGTGTTCTATTTCTCATCAGTTTTTAGCACTTTCTAATTCTTTCTAAATCTGTTGTCCACTAATTCGGATTCTTTTATATAAGCCGAAAATTATCAATGCTAATGCCCAAATTTATATTGCTCTATGAATAGGCTCAATTAAGTATTTAGTTTATTCGACGTATTAAATTAGTTGTTTCTTAAACCATATTTTCAGTCGTTAAGATCACATTTATGCAGATTTGGTTATTTAGTGTCTTTTAATTTTGACTACCAAAGAACAAATATCTTTTATGTATTCTATTTTGACTGTCAGGCCAGTAAGCCCTATCTGAACATGGCACATCCCAGATGTTAAGGAAGTGCAATTTCTCGAACACCACTTGCATTAATTAAATTTTGTACACATTTAATTTATTTACATTTTGTGCGCTAACCAAGCGCATTCATTTGAATCCTGAGGCAAGTTTACCACTATAGATAACTCATCAGAGTCTATAGCATTTTCCCAAGCAAAACGCTTGACTCTCAGTTGCCCTTTTTTCAGCAGCATGCCTAACAACTGCTCGAGGGTAATTGAAAACGCACGCATTCATCTAACAGCAAGAAAAAAATAGGGGGGGAAAAAAGAAATACAGAAAAGAATTGTAAGAAAAATTGAAAACCAAAACAGCGCACGAGCATAAATTCCCCTGACGAAAATGAATGCTGCTGCTGTCGGCCGTGGCAAGAACCCTAAGCAAGTGCAGCATTGCAACAGTGCAACAACAGTGCAACATGAGCAGAGTGAAACACTGGCGCATTAGAAATGCAACAAATCACAGCGGATGGCGGCATTCGAGCGTGGCTATAGCCACAGGAAAGAACCACAACCAGAATCGGCCAAAAGCCATGCAGACATATGAGAGTACGCACTTTGGGTGCAACCGCCAACAACAACAATTGCAAAAAGAAAAAAAAAAAGCCTGAACAACACCAGAACCAACAAGAACAACACAATTCACAAACAAGAAACAAAAGCTGTCTTTAGTCGAATATATCATTCTCTTGCAGAATTATTTTTATTAATTTCAAAAACTCAAGCGATTATTTGTAAGAGAGATTTAGTAGTATATGTAGATCCTTACTTCAAAGCTCGCCTAAAATAGTCTGATAAAAGAAAATAGTTATTGAATCAGAACCAGGATGTCCGGATGTCCATGGTTCCAGTTATGGGCCTGTTGCGTACGCTGTGAACTTTGGTAAGCAGAAAAGTTTATTATATAGTTGTTCAATCCATCGATTTCATCGCAGGTATCATTAAGATAATGTCAATACAGAGAGAGAGAGAGAGAGAGGAGAGAGAGAGAGAGTTTATCTAGGATATCGATCTATGCTGAGCAAGCATATACAATTTGTAGATAGCTGAGATATCTTTTTCGGCGTGTTAGCAAAGTCCACGATTAAGTGACAGTAGCCTTCAGCAAAAGGGTATCAAAATAAACGAGGGAGACTGCAACAACGACGACGTCTGAGTTGCATTGAGTTGCCCGGCAGCGTTTTTCCTTCCTGCAATAAGTCAACGCAACGGCGACGTCGGCAGCGGCAAACAAAGCCACGCACACAAGAACTGCGCTACAAATTGTATCTAGTTACAATTTGCAAACTACAAACCGAGCTGCAACGAGTTGAGGCAAGGTGCAGGCGACGCCAGATGCGGTGAGGTGTGTTGACTCAAAGTCAAAATCGCACACGCAATACACTTGTGCAGTGGTTGGTGCAAGGAGGGAGGGTCACGGATGGATAGATGGATGGATGGGAGGGCGGGTTGCAGGGATGGGTTGGGTAGCAGGCAGGACGAGTTGGAAGCTGCTGCTGTGCGTGTTGAAGCGCAGTTTTTACAGTACTGCCTGTTGTTGTTGTTATTCTTGTTGTTGCAACAGATGAAAGCAGTTGCACAGTTGAGTCGTGGAGTGTTCTATTGAAAGCATTTTTTTGTGTACCCTGTAAGCAAGCAAAATGTGTAAGGTAGTAAGAAAGGTGCATAAGAAAGCATCTACAATTGCATTAAATACATTTATTGTTGAGTCTCAATCTGATGTCAGATATTATGTGATGAGCTGAAGAAAGGAAATATCGATTTTTATCGATTGTGTGTATAGTGTGAAGTTTTGGTGAAGAAGGGGCTTATATTTTATCTATGTGCATTGATAGCAAAATAAATACAGGGTGTCAGCTTGTGTAGCATCCTTTTAACGCTGCACACCTTCTTCTATATTTCTTTTTAGACACCGCTTTGGCAACGCGTCGTATGCGCAATTGTGAACCAAAAGCAAATGCAATGTAATTTGCAATGGCAGTTGTTAAGACTTCTTTTAGCCACCGTTCTGGGCAATTCCCCGAACAGCCTTGCCAAATTGGCCGCTGACTGACTGCCGACGAGCGACTAGCTGACTTGCGACTGCCTGTCCACTGCCTGACTGCTAACTTGGCCAGCGAATCTAATGCGCTTGTTAACGCCAATTGCCACAAGATGTTTTTCTGCTGCCGTTGCTGTTGTTGGCAATTTGGCCAACGGTAGCGTTTAATGTCCAATTCGTTATGCTGTGGAAAAGTGCGCAAGTGGAAAATCAACTTGTCGACGCCGCAATAGAAATTTCAATTAAAGTTGCGCCCAAAAGAGAGCTTGAGAATGCATCACAAGTTCAGCCAGCCAGCCAGCCACAAGTCAAGTTAAAGCCATGCCCAAAAAGTGTTGCTAACAAAAGCTGTCACTGGCAGCGAGTTGCACTCGAGAGATGCCTCGCCAGAGGAGACCCCAAAAATTGTTAATGGGCTCGGGCCAAGTGTACTGAAGTGAGTTCCCTCTCTCTCTCTCTCTCTCACGCACACTATATCTCTCTCTCTCTCTCTCTGTCTGTCTGTCTCTCGCTCTTTCCTGTCTTTTGAGAAGCGTCAGACTGTGAACGATGAAAAAGCCAAAAATTTAAGCATTAAATGTAAGTTACACAGACAGATAGTCAGACACTGTGGCAGACAGACTGTCTCGCCAGACAGACATACACAGAAAAAGAGAGTAGGAGAGAGAGAGAGAGAGGGAGAGAGAAGTATGAAATAGAGGCTGCACACATGGAAGTAGCCAGTAAAATACATAATAATAACTTAAAAAACAAACTCAAAAAGCATAAGAAACGAGTATAAAATTTAACTTTTAATTGCAGGCACGTTTAAAATAAATCTCAATTTAATGCCGATCTAGATTCGTTTATTATGCAATATGAAAAGAATTGTTATTTTGCGTATGTTCATGGGCTATTTTTGGAGATTTATTACTATCTAGATATTACGCATAATGATTATGGCATATATAATTCATTTATAGGTTTCTCATTCTGCAGGAGTATAGAAATAAACCCGGGCCTAACTTTAATCATAAAATCATCATAGTTTTGGCGTCAAGACTTACTTACAGTTTTACTCAAGAACTATATGGCTAAAATGTATATGAATAGACTTTGACTGTTCTTGAATAATACTGGATTTGCCATTTGGAGACACGATGTTCAGTCGCCTTGCAGTCCCCTTTCTGACTACGTCCATGATTGCCGTTTGACTTGGCCCCGAAAAATGAAGCAGCTGAAAAATAGCCGGCAGTCATTTGGCGCGAAATTCAATTCCCGCCTGCGCTGACATGAAAAACGCTGTGTGCTTCTCTCTGTCTCACTCTCTTCTACCCCTGCCTCCCTCTGTGGATGGCAGGCTGCTTGCAGTCTTGATGATGATGTTGATGCTTATTGTATGCTGCCGCTGCTGCTGCTGCTGCTATCGTTACCATTTGGGATGCCTGATTCGTTTGCCACACAAATCCAACTTCACATCTGTGTGTGCGTTATGCGTAAATATGTATGGCAAACATGGCGTATGGACAATCTGAGAGCTGTGTGCGTTCTGCGCGTATTGAAACGTGACTGTCGCGGCAGGAGCTCAGCTGCCTGACTCGCATCCCCTACCCCTTCTCCATTCTGCCACACAGTCTCTCCTCTCTCTCTCTCTCTCTCTCACTCTCTCTCTCTCTGTCCTGCACTGGCTCTGGGCCCTTTTGCAAATATTTATGCTTTACATTTCGTTCGGCACATTGTTTGAATTTATTTGTTGGCATTGTCGCTTTTGCGATTTCGCTGTTGCGCAGTGCGATGATTATTGTTACTGTTTGAGTTTGCTTTCTGGTTGCGACCAGACGTGCTCATATCGCCACTGCCCTGCTCTGCTCTGCACTGTTGTTGTATGGGGCATTGTGGTTTGGGCCAACAATTTGCAACAGTTTCAAACTGACTGACCTCTTTATTTATGGTCGCTATCTATGTGAGGAACTTTTCGCACCGAGACACTTTAAAAGCGATAAACATAATGTCTGGCTGGCATTGTCAACCGCTTGTCTTTTGCTGACAACGTAAAACTTACCCCCAAATACCACAAATAAATAAATCTATTTCACTTGGGGTCATTTATAACTTTGTTGCATTTCCTGTCGCCTGTCAGTTTTTTTTTTTTCGTTTTTCATTGTAGAAGAGTTTGGAATTCATATTTTTGACTTTGAAGTTAATAAATGCAGATTTCTTACGCCTTTTTATGTATGCTTCTTATAAAGTGTTAAAAATAATTAAGTTAAAAAGTTGAAGACAACTTTTGAGACAATATATATAGTTGCGAAAAATGTTGTCCTTCGAGATGCTCGTTATGTATTAAAGTTGAAATTAAGAAATAAAACTTTCCTTTTTCCTTAAATTATCGCTCTTAAAGCATTTACGTTTGTCACAAATCCTGTGCAGCGCATTCATCAGTTCATTTAAATACATTACGCAAATGTCCAGTTTACACACAGCTCAGATACATTTTTTTCCAAATTTTGTTTGTGTACCCTGATATTTGTTGAGTCCACGTTGACTTTGGCACGAAGAACACAGTTGTAATTGATATTTTTGCAAATGCGAACAAGTCTATTTACAAACCCTCTGAAAATACACTCTAGAGTATCATTTAGCTGCTTGAAATATGAATGTAAATTTAATTAACTGTACAGGCACAGCACAAACAAATCCTTCTGAATGCAAATGCAAATGGGTTCCGGCCTTGAGCAGATTCAAGTATGCAAATTGGTTAAATTGTATATTTGCTGCCAAAATTTCACGCCACTTGCGAATGGCATTTTGTCTTAAATATAGAAGAAGTTTGGTTTTTTTTTTTTTTTTTTTTGGCTATTGAAAAATGTTTGCATTAAATTAAAATTCATGCGCAAATGCAAGTGCTGCCTAAGAGTTGCCAAAATAAGACAATGAGCTGCCCAAATAGCTTCTAATTGTTGTGCAAATAGACAAGTTGAATTAGCCGTTGAATAGAACCAGACCACGGCGGGGAACGGGGTATTTCCACTGTTGACTGTTCGTAGGTGTCAATAAAAATTTAAAAACAAAATTGTTGAATAGAAATATAGACAAAATGTGTTAAATTTGTAAACAATGGCTTATAATATTTTGTATACAAAACGTTTTGGGTTTGGTCAAAAAACGAAAGGCTGTTAACGAAAAAATTAACATGCTCATAAAAATTTATGTTCAGTGCCGAAACACGCGACAATCATTAATCATTAATCATTATCCATTCAAAAAATAAAAATAATAAAAAACGTTTTTTACCGTTGCGCTTTTGGGCCGACAGACTTGACCCTGAAATGCATTCAAACTTGAATTATAATCCACCCACCCATAATGACTTTTGTCTCTGGCCATAAACATGCCTTGTCGTATGTTGCAATTTGCATTTGACCCCCAATCATTGCTACCAATAATAATTGTTACTGTTTTCGTTGCTTTTATGGTTATTATAGTTGTTGCTGTTGTAGTTGTTGTTGTTGTCGAGGCTCTTATTACACAGTCGGCCGTTTGTACGTGCCTCGCAGTGTTTTTTCTTTTCTTTTTTCTTTTTTCTTTTTTTGCTCTTTGGGGTTATTAATTTTGCCTTTTGCCATTATTATTTGGCACTTTTTGGTGGCTTAACACCTTGTTGGTATCGTTTTGCCTGCATCTGGCCAAAAAGAGTCAACGAGCCGTGTAAACAGCGTGAGAACTTTATTTAAGATTATCAACAAAAATGGACTAACAACATGGGTTTTTTTTTGTTTCCAACTTGATATTTTGATTTGATTCTTGATTCTTTTGTCGTCTCTATGCGTTGTTGCCTTTTTGTATTTATTCTAGCGATTTCCGCAGTTTTAGCTCTGATTGTTCTACTTGTCATCCCCCTCAAGCCTCCCCAACAAATGGCAAACAATAAAGCAAACTTATTACAACATACACACACATATATATATATATATATATTTATATATTTTTATAGATACTTGGACTGGGACGCAGGGCAAATAGGCAAACAAACAAAATTAACTACTAAGAACTAGTACAAATAATACATAGGGGAAAGTATGACACGGCAAGACACTCTAGTATTGAAAATTAATGGCTGGAACATGAGTTATGCCATCTTAAAGTTAAGTGACTATGAAGGGAGTTATGCATATTTTGAGAATTTGCTTTTTGTGCAGAAGCCATACTATTATTTTGACCGTGTCTGTATATACAAAAAAAAAAGCCACATTAAAAGTCTAAAAACTTCAACTTCAGAATCCAGAGAAGTTTCTAAAAGGTGATGCAAGAGAGTTAGCCAAGGGTTGGTATTTTGATGGTTCGTAAGAAGAGCTCATTCACAAATAAGTCTGTCAACCTTTGACCGTTCAAGGATCGCAAGGCAAAAAGACTGCCATATCCAAATACTGCTTGTAATACAGGGTATGCAAGTTAAACAAACTTAAATAGATGAGTGCAATTATGTTGCTGTCCAGTTGGAAGAAGAAGAAGAAGAAGATGAAGAAGCGCGTGTTCCAATTCGAAATACATGTTAGAAGTACATAAGTATCCCAAGTGACGGCTGTTTTTTTTTTTTTTTTTTTTTTTGGTTTTGAAGAGAAAGCAGATGCTGTTTAAGGGTACGCTTATCGGTGGGCAACATCGCTCGTCGGTTTTACGAGTTACTCACTCCGACTAATTGGGTCAAACACTGCCAACATATATTCTCAAATCAAAGATGCTAATTTCGGTTGACGGGGTTTGCTGCTGCTGTTTCAAGATTTTGGGATTTATGTGGGTCATAAACGAACGCCAAGTCTATAAACGGGTCTGTTCGAATTTTGTTAAACAGCTCGTACATAAAATGTTTGGCAATTAAATGCTGATGTTGCTGATTTAACTAAATTAATGCCGAGGCGTGGTGCCATTTTAACGACTTTTCAAAACATAAATCCAGTGCAGACCAGCAGCAAATGCTGATTTTTGACAAATGCAAAACAGGCGCCAGCTTTGCATAGTCCAAATGATATATGGCCATCCATATGCATGAGTGGCAGAAAACTGCTGAATGGCAACATGCATGAGTACGTGTTAAACTACGTATGTATGTGTGTTGCAAATGTCCAAAATGCACAGAGAGAGCAAATGACTTAGTACACATTTTCTGTTCAATTCGAGTAAGCCTTATTCGACATAAGCATGATTTACTCAGCGAACATAGGCAGAGAGGCTATCTTAGGCTCGCTGAAGCACTGACAGACAGACGGACGGACGGGCGGACGGACGGATTGTTGAACATGACTACATCGACTCGGTTAGTGATGCTGATCCCTGTTTCCATTGTCGCCATGGAAGATATATGATATATTGGTCAGATTCAGCTCAAGCAAACACTTTAAGTACCTTTAACAATATCAAACAACAAATTCTGTTTTTTTTCTCGCTGTATACAAGTCCTTAAATCCTGGATGTGCATCTATATATATATTTATATATATATGTGCTATATCTCTATTCCAGGGCTCAGCCATTCATTAAAAAACTGACTGGGCGCCTATTTGATATGCACTTCGCATTGCAACACATTTTTTGCTTGCAGTTTGTTGGTGCTGTTGTTGCAATTGTTGTTGCTGTGGTTGTTTTTTATGCTTATCCGATCTGTTTTGCTAATTCGTAGCACATTCGAGGCGCCAAAACCAAAGTTGCCCCGGCGCCCGAACGTGTGAGAAATATGCAAGTTTTATTGCAAAAAGCGACTTTATCGTCTTTAAAAGCACAGCAAACTGTATGGAAAACTGCGGCTGCTGCTGGAAAAACAGTTTTACACAAACCATAAGCAAAATGATTCATGAATGACAATATTACTGCACTGGCTTATCGACTTGTCGTTCTAGCTGTATTATTACTGTAACAGTATGCACGTTCCGCGGTTTCAAATCGAGGAGCGTTTCATTTTATAGTTTGGTTTGACTTGGCTTCTACTACAACAGTGTTGCTGAATATTGGCCTGGCAGTGAATGCCTTCATTAACTTAAATATCTCTAATATGAATTAATTTCATACTTGAAACAAAAAGGAAACTAATAAAGTCATTTCACAAATGAATCGTGGTTTTCTCGATTCGTGACTAAAACTCATCAATCCATTCTGTTTAGATTACAAGGATTATAAATGAAATATTAGAAGCATGTGTTCATAAATCAAATGTAATTGAATTAAACATAAATGATTTAATTACACACATTAAAAAAAGAAAAGAGGAAACCTTTCACAGCTTGAACACAATTAGAGTCGCGTCTTTGGTCATTGTTGGCTAATTGCATTTTCACATGGTTCCCAGTGGGTTTTCAGCTACAACTAGCAAACTTGACTCATTTGTAATGCATTCGTCGTAGGCCTCTGTTAGATGGTTTGTGTTGTGTGTTGCGGCCAAACAAGAGCCTAGAATGAAAGAGAATAGATAGCCATTTGTTATGCACGGGCTGTGGCGCTTGTCTGGGGCACATTAAAGGCGCATGAATGGCCTGGCAATAAATATTACAGAAAATATTTGCCTTTATGGCATGCTAAGCGTACTTTAACAAACAGCAACAGCAGCAGCAACAGCAGCAGCAACAGCAACAGCAACAGCAACAGCAATTGCGACAGTAAGCCACCATAAGCCTATTATTTAATTTGCAGGCGTTTAAAAGCGTTTAAAAAGGGTGGCCAGGAGGAGGGGGAGCAGGGGTGGAGGGGTGGCTGGGCTGCGGGGGCTGTTATCGTGCAAATGAACTTTTAAGGCGACTGTAAAGTAGACAACAAAAAATCAACTTTTTTCGGCAAATTGCACGAAACAACTGCAGTGGAAACGACAAAGGGACGAAGTGGGGGAGGTCGGGCAGAAGGACGCGATTGTCTGCCCGGGCATCATCAGTCATCACCCTCGCAGTTTTTTTTTGGTTGTTGTCTTTTTTGAGGGTTGCAAAAGCAAGAAAGTTGGCAAATAGACAACGCCACAAATACAGATACAGCAGATACAGATACAGATACTTTTTGCAAACAAGAACTTGAGCAACTAACAAAGATTTGTAGCTAAGCAATTCGTAACGGTCAAAATAAAATGTACAGATACAGATACAGATACATTTGTATATAGATGTATAGATACACACATCCTGCATCCAATCCAAGCCACTTGGCAACAGCATTAAACTTTGATGACTGCTTTGTTGTCGATGTTGTCGATGTTGTCGATGTTGTTGTTGTCTTTGTTGTCGTTGTCGTTGGCGACTCTTCTGGTTGTATGCCAAAATATTGAGAGCTTTCACAAGAAAATCAATTTACAAAGCTACACTTTCATGTTAAATCAATTGAACTCAGGCGTGCGTTGACTGTTGTTGTCAGGCTCTACACTGCGAGAAACGCCGGCATACAATTGATTCGTAAAGGCACAAATACAACATTTATCTTTTATGACTGGATTGGATTTAAAATACCTAAGGAAAGTGGAAAAATCAATTTTAGTTCGCAAAATAAGTTTAAGACTTAATAAGGAATTTACTGCTTCGTTTAAGCAGATTTCAATTTCACTGTACTTAGATTCACATCACAAGCCTATTTAGATTTATTTGAAGCTGATGTCAAAAATATTAAGGTACTTGTGTATTTAAAACCAAAATTGAAAATACCGCTTTAAGTAAGACAGTTCTTGATTTAAGTATTAACTGGACATGTTTCAAAAACTCATTTTATTTATTATGCTTAACTTTTCTTCTGATAGGCAAAGCTTTAGTTTACTTGTACTGAAAATAAGAATTTCATTCGCTGACCTTTGATTTTCCATGTTGGCAATATTTGTGAGCATAAAAGCCTCCAAGTGCAGCTCTGCTGCCCGAGGGAACATAATACAGAGAGAGAGAGAGATAGAGACAGAGAGAGAGAGTGAGCTGGCTGACAGATACCGTTAGCGTTATAGCTAAAGCTCAGCCCATAGTTTATCTCACTAACAAGGCTAATTGGTCATGATGCTTGACTCTGCCGCATATTGCCTGACATTGCCACACGCCACAGATGCTGATGGTACTGCTACTGCTGATGTTGCTGTCGCTGTCGCTATCTCTCAGCTGAGCTATTGTCCCTGTTCCGTTCCTGTGTGCGCATCCTCGTTTCCTCGTTGCCACGTTGCCACATTGCCACATTGCCACGTTTTCCTCGTTTCCACGTTTTCTACGTCCACCCACAATCGCGTCGTGGACACGCGGTGACACCTGTCACATCACACAATGAAAATCACTCGACGAGCGCTTGTACAAACATTTTTTTGTCGCTTGACATTTTGCAGTTAAACTGAACGCGAGGCGACTCTTGGTCAGTTGCTTGTCTAGTTAGTTGGCTAGTTGGCTAGCAATAGATGGCCATGAGGCTGATGATGCTGATGCTGATGCCGATGACCATACTCAGAGGTTACTCAGTGTGCAAAATTTGAGTATTCAATCAGCTGGAATAACTGTGCAAGAGATTTGACTACGAGTATTTGGCATCTCTCGCTTCTGAATTGGTCAATAAAAAAAATATATACAGCAATAGTCCTTGGCAAATGGTTGGCATAAAATGAACTGTTAACTGTTAGTTATGCTGCTGGCTTAAACGTTAGAAAGTAATGCCATCAATAGTTCTCAATCAGAATCGATCGCCAGCAGTTAATTTGTTAGGTTTCCATTAACGTTTCAATTCGATAAGTTAATAAAAAATTAATTATGAAATTTATGCACCACAGATGTCTTCTAAAAAGTGATAAAAAGCAAATGTAACTTTTATGAATGCATTAAAAATAGGTGTAGAGTTAATCTGTGGAACATATAAATATCAAAATGGATTTTTCCCTGTAATTCTGTTTAGTTTTTTTTTGTAGTTGAAAGTCTAGAAAGAGCCTTCCTGTGATTCGATACCACTTCTGTTAGCAAAGATAATAAAAATCAGAAATAATTCATCGCGGCAGAGAAACTTGTACCGGTTCGTTACTGCCAACTGCATAGTTAATCAATAAGCCATGTTGGAATTGGCCACTTCAGCTATTGAGTGCTTTTGCTCACCTTCGAATTGTGCTCAACAATTGGTGGCCGATTCAGCAGCAGGCAGAAGCTCTGCAATTCGATTGAACCTCAAAATATAAAAGAAGCATAAAACACACAGAAACTACAACAAATGCACTAGCCAAGGCAAACAATACACAAAGCCACCCAACAACTCAGTGCCATCTGAGCCACCATCCACTGCTCCTGCTCCTGCTCCTGCTCCTGCTGATGGCTGTCGCTTTTGCTGTTGCTGTTGCTGTTGCTGATGTCGTTCATTCACTGCGCACTCTTTTGCATGTCCGGCATTTCGCACCAATTGTTGCCATTAAATTTGCACGTATAAAGGGAAAAATGCAAAAAAAAACAAAATATATATATATATATAGAAATTGCACGACAACGAGACCAGAACACACAGAACAGAACAAAACAAATATACACAGAGAGAAAAACAAGTGCAATAACTCATAATATATATATATATCATAAATATATATTTGCTGTGATCCATTTTTGTTAAATGCTATTTTCATTGCTATGCAAAAACCAAGGCAAAAATTGTACTATAAATTAAAAAAAAAAACCGTTCGTTTGTTCCTAAGAAAGTTATCTTATATAGTTGTCCGACTTAGGTGATTTGTTTTGCAAGTGTGAGAAACATAATGATGAGTTGATAACTTGGCGAACAAAAAATTCTTTTATACAGGAGTTTATCATTCGAACGATCATTCCTATGGAAGCTATATGATATAGTGATCTGATCCAGTTGAGGCCTGTGTGCTGATAGCACTAAAAATGACATTTTACAATTGTACAATTTTCATCTATCTAGCCTAAAAACTAACAAAGAAACTGATAGACAGACTGCTATTTCAACTCGGCTACTGATTCTGTTCCGGAATACATATACATACCCAATGGGATCGGCGAGATTAACTTCAGTGAGTTCTATTAATAAATAATATATAAACTAAGTCTTTTTGAAAAGGCCAAAATTATAATTGAATATTGTTCTTCAAAAAAACCCACACAAATCATTTGCTTTATGCTTTTTGTTGGGTACATTTTAATTGCGCTTATATCAAGTAATTCACTAGAACTACAAATGCTTAGTTCGTGCTAATTTGAGACTAATTTAAGTGCGGTTAATTTTTGGTGCTGTGTACACTGAACATCGAACACAACACACACAAAACAAGAACGACAAGCGACAAATGCCGGCAACACGTAGCCGGCAATCACTAGAATTGGCAATAGGTTGGATGGAAAAAGGGGGGGCGACTAGGAACGGTGAACGGTAAACGGGGAACGGGAAACGGGGAACGGGAAACGAGGAACTGGGATTGAAATTGGAATTGGGATGCTCAAAACAGTTGCGGGTGGGTGAGTGTGAGTGTGAGTGTTTTTTGCTCGCTTTGTGTTTGTGCTGAGCAGACTGCGACAAATTTCACGCTCAAATGTTCGAAGCGCGCCGGCGCAATGCGAGAGCAGCATCCACCAAAGGATAAGAGATGTGGCCAGCAGCAAAAGGATGCCGGCAAAGCGGAAATGTTCAGTTCATTAGCGAAGCGTGCGCGTCGTGTAACGGACGTGGTTCTTCTTAGCCAGTTCTCGAGCCGAGCAGTTCTTGCTTGCTATTTATTATTGGTGCTAGCCGTAAGTCGCGTACTTTCCTCTGTGCTGCTGTGTTGCAAAGTTGAAAGTTGCTTTGTTGCTGCCACGCCGTCGCCGCAGTTGCCGCAGTGCTTCGAGTGTGAGTTGTGGAGAGCGCGCGCGCGACTTCTTCTCAAAGTCAAAAGTCACACTCGGAGAAAAAACCAAAAAAAAAAACAGCGCTTACAATCCGAAACTCAAATACAAACTTTGGCGAGTTTGAAAACTTTAGCACAAAGGTTTTTTTTAAATAACTTTCTCATCCCAACTTTCTTATAGCATTGTTCTTAATGCGTTCTCAATTGGAATCAGCAATTTTGTACTTATTTGAAGCTCTTCAGCGTTTAAATCAATGAGCATAACATCTTAGAATTAAAGTCACTAAGCTTAAGTCAAGAATTATTTTAATTAATTACTTTAATTATAAGAACAAGTGCGTTTCACGTTTATTTTAAGTAAACAAATGCTTGAAATAAGTTTTTGGAGTTCGATTCAATGACTTCAGATCTTACTTATCGTTCGGTTTTTAAATGAAGATATATATATATATATATTGTGCTTACCTAATAGTATTTAAAAAGACATCGAAACTGTAACTATTCCGTTCTATTTGTACTTGGCACAGCACTTTTCGCTCAGTGCATGCAAAAGACAAGTGCAAAAACAGCCAAAAGCGGACAAAAATTCGCCAACTTCAAAGCGTAATTAAATAATTAATTAAATCAAACAAAAGGCGGCTAACAAGAATTTCGCAAGCAATTAAACAGCCAAATACAAAAAGCCGGCCTTTTAGGCCCGGCTAGCTGCAAAGGTCAATAATCAGCATGAGAGATAATAGTACACCCCACAAATTTTGGCAGTACGTGGGCTCCACAAATCTAATGAAAAGCCAAAAACTAAAAAAAACCGGTTGCTCCTCGCTTCTTCCATATTTGTCCAAAACGAGTGCTGCTTAATTAGAAACACCTGTAAATAAAAACTGAAAGAAAGAAAAACTATACATATGTATTTTTAGTTGGCTTGCAACTAAAAAAAAAAAAAGAAAGAAAAAAACCGCAAAGCGCCGCTTGATGGCCAACTGACTGACTGACTTGCAGCTAAGGCAACGCAATTGCAGTCGGCATCTTGGCAGCAGCAGCAGTCACGGGCACAGCCACAGCCACAGCCGCCACAGCGCAAGCCGCATCTTAGCCATCATCATCATCATCTCCATATCAATCAACATCATCACGAGTAGCAAAAGTCGTCGCCGCAGCAGCGCAAATTCTTCTTCGTCTTGGCCATGGCCAAGAACTTGCCACCGCCACTGCCATGACCACTGCGGCCGCTGCCAAGAACACGAACATTGGCCAAAGAGCATGTCCAAAGTTACAACGCGCTGCGTCTCAGTCGCAGCCTCAGTCTCCGTCTGTGTGTCTCTGTCTCGGGCAAAGCCGGCTTGTGCTCTTCGTCGTCGCGCCGTGGCGTCGCCGCTGCTGCGCTGTTCGCGTCGTGCTTGGGGCTGCCAACTTGCTATTGCTATTGCTTCTGCGAAATTGCTGTGCTTGAGCGTGGGGAATTCTTGCATTGCATTGAAAACGCCAGTGCTTATTCATTGACCACAGCGCAGTCGGCGACGAGCGCACTTGCAGCGACCTAGCACAGTGGGTCCCAAAAGAGATGCAGACTCAAGTTCTAGAAAAAATTGTTCTCTGTTAAAATGGATGCAGAAAAGAAAACATACCATTAACGTCATATGCAACAAGAAGAATATTCAGACAATACTCATTTCTTTAGAAGTTGAAAATAAAGTCAAGTTAAGAAACTAGAATCTATTATATAAAATTAGTTTTTTTTTTCTTAAGAATTTGATCATTTTTTAATAATCACAAAATAAAAAAAATGAAATTTTTATCAAGCATCAGCTGCGATTTACTAATTCAATAATCTTTTATTAGTGTCCACTGTGCGCTGGCGTTGGCGTCGGCGTCAACTTTGCGAGATCCAAATGATGAGCAACTTTGTTGCCGTCACTGAGCATTTGAGTGTGGTTGCTGCTGTCTGACTGTGTCTCAGTGTGTGCGTATAGATGTGTGTGTGTGTGAGTTGTGTGTTTGCGTTCACGTGTCGCTGCTAACGTCGCCGTCGACATCTCTGTCGCAGTCGTCGCTGTCGTGTTATTGCTTCTGCTTTGTGTGGCTGTGTATGTGTATGTGTGTGAAGTTCTTTTGCGCTCTCTTATAGCGCTTTGGCGCGAGTCTGGAGCTCTCTCTGCCAGCAGCATTTGGTTTGGCCCCGGCCCGGCTTCACTTGGCATGTTCGCTTGTCGCTGTCGCTGTTGCTGTTCGAAGCTGCTGTCTCTGCTGCTGTTGGCGTCGCAGTCGCAGTTACTGCTGCCGCGACTGCCGCTGCTGATGTGGTTGTTGCTGCTGTCGCCGATGTTGGTTCGTTCGTTTCGTTTGATTTTCACCAAAAGCCGCTCGACGTAGGCTATATAAATAAGCGCTGAGAAGCTATTGGGTCCGAGTCTCTTTGAATTTTATGAAGCGGTTGTATCTTGGTGGTGCCCCCACAGCAACCAGCAACTAGCAACCAACATCAGCAACCAGCAACCAGCAAACCACAGCAGCCAGCAACCAAAAACGAGCAACATAAAACCCGAGTTTTGTCTCGTTTTTGTCGTCTGCGGCCAGCTTCATATAAAATTGTCCAGAATATCTCACGAGACAATTTTATCCAAGAAGCTAACGAACTTTTTTTGACACAGTGGATTATTTTAAAGGCTTAAAGAAATTAAAACAAACGAAATACAGTGATTTGTAATAAAAGAAAAGTTAAAAAGAAAAAACTAATAAAAACTGTTAAGTTCGTGCGCGAAATGTTGAGCAGCGTGCAAAAGGAATAAGGATCTTAAAACTGTGCAAAAAAAGTGCAACACGAATCTTAGAAATATTAACAAAAATTAATCAAAAAGATAAAACTGCAGTACAAGTGTCATAGTGTTGAAAAAGAATTTTTCAGCGAATTCTTTTCGAAAATATTTGACGTGCTGTTCTTGAGTGAAAAAGGTGAGTTATCAAAGTCCTTTCTAGACATTTAATCTTACAATATAAATGATAAATAAATGATGGATTAATAATCTGATATTCTGCACTTCGTGCATAAAAGAACTGTTTAAAAATAAGTGTTTGAAAAGAATACATCTGTGAAGCAAACAAAAACCCGAATTATACAAATAACTCTGCCAAATCTAGTTTTTCTTTAAATTAACGAATCTTCCAAAAACACAATTTTATAGACATTGAAATATATATTTTGAAATAACGCGAAATATTTTGTTAGTCTAATAAAATTTTTTGGAAAATAAAGTCAATTTTTATTTTGTATTTAAAAGATTTTGAATGAATAAATTAACATTTTGAGAAATAATGCAACGAATATAAAATATAAACTGCAAATTTAAAAATATTAAAATAAAAAGTTTGAAAAAATTATAAATTTTAAAAAATAATAAATTTGAGAAATGTTGTTTTTTTAATTTTTATAGCCATAACTTAAAATATAAAATTAGATACAATCTACAAAGTTCAAATAAATTCATTTCATTATTGAAAATAATATAAATTCCATTTTATTTACATATTGAATTTAGTACAGCATTTTACACAACTTTGATAACCGTATTTTCAAATGAAAAGTATACTTTTGAACATGATTTGAAGCCAGATTTGTTATAAAAAATAAACGACTATGAAAACTATAACTTGAATAGAACTTTGGCTTATTTAACAATCGCATTTAAAATATTTGAAATGCTTTATATACTTTCTGCTTTAGCTCTTTGTTGCAATGATAAGCACAAGTGCACATGTTGCATAACTTTTGGAAAAAAAACTAGTTCGCTCAACTAGTTTGCTAGAAGGGCTGTGGGTTGATTTTAAATTGATGCAAATAGCCAATTAGGGCTATTTCCATTGCTGGGGATTTCATTGAAGCGAATAGAGACTAAAATGGGTATTTCTTTAATATTTGATTACAATTAAAATTACGTTTGTAATTAATTAAAACATATTGGGGAAAATTAAAGCTTAAGCCCAGCCAGGCGTTAAAACGGCCAAGTCAACTTAATGGCTAAAAAGTTATTCATTCATAAAAACCGACGTTGACTGCAGCTGTTGCCGCAAATTGCAAACATTCATTCATATTCTCGCTCATTCATTCGCATACACAAACACACAAACACAAACACACACACACACATACATTTACAATTGCCGTGGCGCCTCGAGCCGTTGCACAACGTAGCCCCAACTCCATCTCCCCTTGCCCACTTGCTATTTTTATGGAAAATAGTTTTTCGTTTGTTTGCTGAACTATTTAAATTATGAAAGCCCATTTAACGGGCACTTGGTTGCCTGCTCTTGGCCAGCTCTTGGCCAGCTCTTGGCCTGCTCTTGGCCAGCAAGGTTGCAGTGCAATTCTAATTAGAATTTATGTCCCACACCTAAATGGTTAAGGACTCTTTTGTCAGGCTCGTAAAAACCAAAAATAGTGCGCCATGTAAAAGCTTTTACTTAGCCATAAATAATGCTAAAAACTATGGCAGACCAAAACGAAAATAAAGTACAAACCAAAAACGTTATATTTATCGTTGGCAAGTTTTTCAAACTGCTGCTGGGCCAATAAAAATTGCCGCAATATGCCATCCTGGCATCCTTTACTTCTTTTTTTATTTTCGTTTTTTTTTTTTTGCCCTGAAATCGAAATGACTTTGGGTGTTCTTTGGTTTCTGGCCAGAGAGAGAGAGAGAGATTTTCATTGGCAGCTGGCCAGCCATAAAGCTAGCCAGATTCAGGGTTAGAGTTAGCAGCAGGTGTTTTGCCCATTTCCCTCTTTTTTCTGTTGCCACTGCACTTTTGGCCAAAAAAAAACTGTCCCTTTTGCATGAAAAGTGTGTTTGATTTATAGAGAACATTTGTGGATTGGGATCTGAAAGCGGAGCCTGTCTGCAACGCCAAAAGCCTTACAGATTTATTGATGAGCCCACAAAAAAATCATTGGCAAATGGTAAAGGCTGTTTCAGTTATTACCCAACCCACTCTCTTCATGTGGTTGCTCAGCAGTTTTTGCCGCACAGCTGCTGCAACAGTTTTAATTAAACGTTTGTAATATGCCTGCGATTTTTTGTGGCAACTCAGTAGAAAATTGCTACTGTCTTTTTTTCTGCTTATTATTTAGTTTTCTTTTATCAGAAACAATAACTAGAGTGTTAAATGCTCATTTGAAGAATGTGTTGCTCAATTTAAGTAGTTTCCGGTTCTTTCTTAAAGAGTGTCACTTTTTTCGACACTTAACTCTAATATCCAGAATAAATATCTTTTAAGATGTAAATTTCTTCAAGCGTAGCGAATTGGTTCTGCGACCTGCTCAGGTTCAAGCAAACGCATTTTCCTATCAAGCTGTGATGTGTATCGGAAAGAGCGAAGAGAGAAGCGCACACACTGCGTATGCTTAAAGTGTTGGCCAAGAAACACGTGCGTGGCAACAGTTTGATGAACTGATATCAATGTGGCAAATGTGGCGATTTCAAGCACTTTCTATAGATACTTTCAGCATCTCTGGCAATACCTTTTCAAAATCTTTTATCTTCGTTTCTTTGGCTTATGCTGCTTCTCGCTTATTATTTGCGTGCCAAGGCTGAGTTAGTGTCTTGATTCAGTGCCTTTCTTTTGTGGTTGAGTTTCCTTTTCAGCCGATCTTTTTTTTTTTTTTGCACAAAATTATCATAACAATTAAAAGCGATTGCAGTCGAGGCCACGAAAAGAACGCAACATTATACGAATTATGATGTTGGCTTTTTCCCCGTGCTGGTAGGTTCTTTGACTTTATGTTAATTTATTTTAATTTTCGACGTCTTTTTTTAGTTAGAAAGAAAGACACAAAAGCAACTGCGAAGCAGAAAAAGAACTCACCCTCCTGGTGCTTTACCTAGCCAAAAAAAAAAAATAAAAAAACAGAACAAAATAAGTCGAAAGAATGAAATAAAAACAGACTTTAAAATTGTTAATTGTCTCCGACTATTTTAAGTTATGATGAGGGCAACATGTCGCTGACATCAGCTAACCAGAAGGAGCCTGAGACTGAGAACCTGACAAATTATATAATTATAGCTCCAATAGGGTTTGGTCGTTATTTTTGCCGTTAGATGATGCCATAATTAAATTATGCAAATCATATGCTGCGCTAATTGAGTAAAAGCCGCTGCGGCTTCTGCTGCTGCTGCAGTCCAAAAGCTCTGGAGCTAATTGCTGAAGCTATTTGGGAATTAATTACAAAATGTTGCTTGAGCATAGTAATACTTATGATACACGATTTATATTTCCAGCTGCAAGACCAATGCCCAAATAATAATAATAATTCGATTTTCGTTATCTAAGTTTGCCATCACAAACGCATCGAAGTTTCAAAAAAAATGATTTTATGGAAAATACTATTACTTCTACATACATTTATATATTCAAAAGCTATAACAAATATCTATTGTATCGATCAGCTAAAACCAATTAACCAAATGCATGTTCAAGCAGCCCACAAATCAATTGTCTCTGGGCGATAACAGCTTGCGAATTAAATGATGACGGCCGCTGCTTGGCTATTGTGAACGCTTTTGGCCAAATTACCTTGGCTGCTACTGTATGTATACATATCTATATTTATGTGTTTTTTGTTTTTTTTTTTTTTTTGTTTCACTATTTGTTTATCGGCAGCACTTGAGGCAACACACAAAAGCCAAAGTGTTGCTTTTTGCGTGTGTGTGATTTTTGCAGCAATAATTGAGTAAATCGGTTTATGTGCAGCATTAGCAATTGCTGTTGGCCATTCTGGTTGTCGCTTGCGATTGTTGTTGTTGTTGTTGTTGTTGCTGTTGTTATTTAAAGAAAGTAAGCGCAACTAAGCACATTACGAGTTAGCCATAAAGCGACACTTGCCGCACATTACGCCCAAGCGCCAAGGTTAAAGCGTGTGGCACAGAACTATCAGGTGTTTTACTACCTGAATGCCTGACTGCCTGCCTGCCACAAGAACTTCGCCGTAAGTGTGTCGCGGGGCGCGAAAATTTCTCTAACCCAAATTGTTGTCGCCTCGTTGTTTGTTTTTGGTTTCGGCAGCGTTTCGATCTGGTTTGTAGCTGCTTCTTCTTCTACTGCTGCTGCTGCCACTGCTGCTGCTGCTGCTACTGCTGCAGATGCTTTTAAGTTCAATAGCCAAAGAAAGTGTCTGGGCGATAGAAAGAAAAAGTGCGCAGTCTGCCTTCTCACTAATGGGCCACGTTTTCAAATACCGACACAATTACCCATTGCCCAGTTGCAACTTGCAGCTTGCAGCTTGCAGCATGCAGCTTGCACTTTTGGGCCCATTTGTCGTATACGTAATGCCAGTTATCTGCAACCATCGGAATTCACTTTGCCGTTGCCATTTAATGGGCCCCCAAAAAGTGTGTTAATGCTCTGGCCATTAGCTGCAAAATGTATATTTTATGGCCCGCAAGGATTTTAGCTTAATATGCCGTTATGGCCAACGCCTTTTGGTATTCGGCATGCCACTTAAAATTTAGAAAATATATCTATTTATATATATATATATATATATTTATATATATATAATACCCGAAATGCGCGTTTATAATGACCAATAAGGCCAGAGTCACAGCCAATTTGTTGTAATTCAATGAGTCCAATGCGGTCAAGGTGTCAACAGTGTCCAGCAGACACTGTTGCCTGCATTTTGTTACTATTTGTTGTTGTGGTTGTTGCTTAGTGTAATATCTCATATAAATTTGGCCAATTATTTGCTGCTTATTAGCTGTCACAACTAATGCGTGCGCGAATCGGGCCAAAAACCCAAAACAGTTAAGCGCCCAACAATTAAGCCAACGGCGCTCCACAAAAAGAAATAGGTAAAACATTTAAACAACAAAAAAATATGCCAAATAGAAATGGAATGAATGTCTTTTGGATATCCAAAATGCCCATAAATTAATTCAATCGCCTCAGTTGCTGTTGCTGCTGTTGCTGCTGCTGCTGCTGCAATTGCCCGCTGGCCAAAATCAAAACCAAAATTACTTGGCCATTTCAAACGCGAATTGATTGTATCTTTACCGAAATAAAAAAAAAAGCGAGAAATTCTTTTGTGAGAAAAATATGCGAAAAGTCGACGAGAGCTATCGTCGTCGATAAAGCCGTTGGCCAAAAACTTCATGAGCTGAATAGCCAAAAGAAATCAGTAAGCTCAGGTTCCCTATCAAATAAAAAAAAAAATAGAAAAAAAACCAAAAAAAAAATGAGCGTAACTGGTGGGGGAGGGGGCGGCGTAAATTTGTTAGCTTAAAGCCAATGTGGCATTGGCATTGGCAATGAGCTGCTGTTGTTTTCGAATATGTTTAGCTTTCAACGTTTCTTGAATGAAATTAATTTCTTTTGTATGTATATGCCCCAAAGTAAATAAGCAAGCAGAGTAAGCAATAAAAAAAGTCAAGAAAGAACCGTTACTTTTTGCCAGCACTGTGTTAGGGCACATTTAATCAATTTTGTCTTTGGTTAAACATAAACTTTAAACACAAAATCCTAAATGACGCATTTAAGAAAAAAAATACTTTCTCTTTGCAATTTCCATTTTTTTAAATCTGTTTGGGAGATTGATTGCTACGATTTATTGGCTTGGCTAGCATTTCATCTCATCTTTTTTGAAGAAGCTGTGGCTTTATATGTTAAATAGATTTAAATTTAATTTTTGTGAGAAAATTTTTAAAAATGTTTTATTGCCATTTTGGTGTGGATTTTTTATTATTTAGAAGTAGCTGAATATTTTAGTTTATGCTTTCTAAATGAAAGAAGCTATATTTTTTATTTATTTTTAGTTGCATAAAGCAACAGTTCAAGCAGACTTTAAATTCTTTGCTGATCTTAATATAGTTGAAGTTTGGCATTCAACATTTTATTTATTCTTTTTATTTTAAAGATAATAATCGAATTCATTAGAAAGCAATGCTTGTAACATCTGATAAAAAGAATTTGTAACACGTTTAAGTAATTAAGATTGTTATCAATGCAATACACATTTAAGTTTATCTGATCTCTTCGGTTAGCATTTAAATAGGCAAATTGACTTTTCAAATTTCAAATACACTCATCTGACATTTATCGGTTGATCTTGAAAAGAATTTGATTTATATAGAAATATAGAAACTCGCCAAACAAAGTTTGGCTTTACTTCTGTTTGACCTGTTTGGGCCCTTTATGTTTTTTAGTTTAAGCTCATGAATTATTAATGGCCTTTATCGTTTATTTAAATTGTTTAATATAGCGGAATTTAACAGATTACGCAGCTTTGGGAATAAACAAAAATTCCCCTCTGGCAATTAGTCAGCAGCAAGCGTACCGAATGAGAATACATATTTGTATTTAATGTCAATCAGTTCAATTAAACAGTATGCATACCCTATATGACGTACTTGCTGCTGAAGCTGTTTGGTTTGGTTTGTTTGTTGTAGTTGTTGTTGTTGTTATTGTTGTTACTTTTGCGGCACACGTTTAACTTGAATATTTTGTTTGTTGTTTTGTTGTTGCTGACCCAAATTCGTGGACTTGACTCTTGTTTTCTACTTTGTATGGTGCCGTATTTTCGGTTCTTGTTGTTCTTGTTGTTTTTGTGTTTTTTTTTTGTTTTTTTTGTTTTTGGTTTTGTTGTTTTGTCGGCATGATTTACATTTCATTTCTGTTAGATTACAGTTCGTGCAACAGATCTAACGCGCTTTTGGCTGTCGGCTTGATGTCAACTAATGACCGAGCACAAAAACAGCATCAACAAACAAACACTTAACAATTAGCATTTAAGCCAGTAAGCCTGAAAGCATTCTTAATCACTTTACGCCAACTAATACCCAATGTTTTTTCTGCTCTCCTTTTCCAGGTATGTAAATCAGTTTGGTAACAAAAAAATGGCATCCGTGGACCAATTGAGACATCAAAACTTTAGTGCTGCCCATAAAAGTATGCAGCTATAAATTGGTTGGCAAAGAAATTGCGGCTGCTGTTGCGATTTAACTGCTTCAATTTGCATAAATAAATAATTTAACAGCGCAAACAATAAGCTCAAGTCAAATTGACTCGCAAAAGGGTAACTCAAATGCAACCAAGCGCAGCGAGCATAGTTTAAGGGGCGTGGCGTTTAGCCAGCCTCTAATTTATGCAGCAGCGACAGAAACAGGAGCAGCAGAAGCAGCAGCAGCAGCAGTTGCCAGTTGCAAGTTGCCTTGAAGTCAGCCAAAGAGCGGTTTCAGGTAGGTGCGTGCCTCAGCTCGAGTGCCCCACAACCGAGAACAACAGCAAGACACACACACACTTGGAGAAAATCACACTACGAAAATGAAGTACAGCATTTTCAGAGTTCTTCGCGTTTGGTTCTGCAAGGCTGGCTTACATTTAGAAAAATTAAAAATTAAAAAAAAAGGCAATTTTTTCGAGTGCACACTTTTTTTCATGTAGCCAACAAAGAGTGGCGTTGACTGCTTTCATGCTCAGACGCCCCCCTAAATAACAACAACAACAACAACAATGTGGCACTCATTATTGAAGTCCGTGTCATCAGCCACGTTCGCTTTATATGTGTGTGAGTGTGTGTGTGTGTGTTTTCCTACTGCCACATCCTTATGCTTGTGGCAAATTCCGATGCTTGCCGCTTTTCCATTGTTTGCACACTTGACTCCATTGCCCTCAAGTGTCTCCCTCTCTCTCGCTTTCTCTCTGAACCGCTCCAATCCCCTCAGCCATCACAGCTTTAAGCATTCAATTAAAACCACAGTCATCTGTGGACGCAGACGATACGTTAATAAACAATGAACTCTATGTATAAAATAAATGTGCTGCCATTTACAATTGGACAGGCAGATGTTGTTTTTTTTTTTGCTTTTTACTGTCCAGACACATTTGACAATGAAATACCAAAATAAATGCAATATTTAAAATGTCAGGGATAGTGTGTGACATGGTATGTCTACTTTATAAAATGGAGTATTTATTTAGTCAACTTCAATATTTGAAATGCCAGCTATTCATTTTATTTGATAATTATTTGTAGAGAGTTTTTTTTTGGCAGCACTGAAAATCAATTTGCAGCCAATTTGCCGGCGCTAATAAATTGCATTAAAAATGCCGAAAATAAATTCCATTTTAATATAGCCAAATTGCCAACCACCCTAAAAAAAAAAAAAAAAAAACACACACAACACACTCCACTCGAAAATAAGTTTATTAGGCTTCATGCTCAATTCACTCCTGCCTCAATTCTGGCATGTTCTGATCCCCTCCTACCGAAATCCTGACACTTCATCCATCACTCATGTTAATATGCATCGGAGCCAAGGGGGATGTGTCTCAATATTAGGTTTAGCGGTTTAATGCCTTAAAGGTTATTTGGTAAGATGATTTTCTTTTTGTTGAAGTATTTCGGTATAATAAAATATTCTCTATATCTCTACTAAATATGTCTTTACCCAAATATGGAATAGGTTTATTAAAAGTTATCTCATTTGATATTAAACCAACCGTTCACATTCTATCAATCAATCTATCTTTTCGCCAGCTAGAAATATTCGGTATATTTTTTTTCTATCAGTCTTTTGTGAATGGTTTCTTGCATGGTTTTTAGCTTTATGACAACACTTGATATATTATACAGCATTTAATTTACTGCACGTAAATTCCCAAATTTGAGACACGCTTCAAAGCGCTTCAACACCTTTTTTTTAATGACTAACTATGTAAAAAAAAAAAGTTGTAAGATAGTTCATCAGCATGATGATGAGGCAGCTGAGTCGGTCAGGCAGCTGTGGGCGCATTACGGATATGCTCTATAATTCGACTTACCGGTCACACACACACACACAGACACAGACAGACAGACACACACACACACTTATGTGGCTGACAATGCGGAAAAAGCCAGATAATAGCTCTAAGTTCTAAGAACCCGACAAATTTTATAGGCCTTACGAAAAACTAGTTGAGTTCTTTTTAATAGCCACTAACAAAACAAAAAAAAAAGAAAATGAGCCATGAAATTCAATTTCATTTTTTTAACTTGTACCACAAAAAAAAAAAAAAAACCAAAAACAACAAAATAGATTCTTGGAAGCAGTTTTAATGTCTAACCCCCAGCTTAAAGTGCAATGAACGAGTGGCTATTTCCCGAAAAAAAGGGAATTAAGTCAAGAACCCTTTTCGAATAGCCTATTCGCAAGCCAAAGAAGCGAACAAGAAAACTAAACACTTTCCTTTTTTACGGCCAAGGGCTTTTTTTACAAGTTTATAATAGTGTTTAGAGAACACTTTCATTTACATTACATGACAAAACAAATAAACTTGTTCCACGCAGTTTTCGGGCCTGCCCAAATAAAAGTGAAAACTGCCCAAACAGTTAAGAAAAAAAAGAGCAAATTTATCTTTGAGATACTTTCTTGGGCAGGCCAAATCTCACGTTCATCTCTTAATGATGGCGCATCGTTTTAATTGTATACGTGAAACGTGTACAAATTTCCAAGTTGTAGAAATGGAAATAGTTCCACGCTTAAATGGACATTTAAGCGGGCTATTTCACTCACTGTAAACCTCTGCTCGCTTGATTAATATACACATATTTAGCTTGAGGTAAACACCTGCACTTTTTGCAATTTGTTGTTATTACTGGCCCAGGATCGAGTAGGCGAATAGGCAGAGCATCTGACGAAGTTGTTGATTTTATGCCTCTAGGCGCCGTTTTTGCCGTCGATCTTCTGAGTCATTTCTCAAGTGGAGCGGGAGAGATACACACACACACACAGAGAGAGACAGAGAGAGAGAGAGGGAGGGAGTGCGCGAACTCGCCTGACTAGCTGATTTAGGCTGCCTTTGGCTGGCTTTTCCTTTTCGGCATTTTATTTGTGTGCAAATGACCAGCTAACGGTATATGAATCATGACTTTGGCAGGCAGCATGATTTAAAACACTCACTCATATGCTGAGCGGCGGCATCGAACCTGAGGGTGTGAGTGTGCCCAGAGTTTTATGCGACTGCCAGCCAGGCAGCCTCAGCTGACAGTGTTGTCATTTTGGCTATTTAATCGCCAGCTGTAGCTTTTTAAGGAGTCCAAATATGTTTATTGTGTGCGTTCAGTTCGTCTTTTTAATGGACTGGCCAGAAATATGTCAAGCACTTTCAAGTAAAGTTTGTTTACGTTGATATTAGCTGTACTCTTCCACATGACTATTGACATCAAAAAAAGTATATACTTTAGCAACAGGATCGTAAAAAGGTAATATCCACTTACATTTGTAGGCAAACGGCCAAGTCACTGCCAAGCCAGCCAAACTGCCTTTTCGACATGTGTTCCACATAAAACTTTAGTTTGCACAGACGTGAAAATGGGACTGATCAGTTGGAATAACTAATAATCAAATAGACATCACAAGATAATGAGCAATAATTATTGCTACCCCATTTGAAGTCATTCAGAACCAATGCAACATTATTTTGATTGATTTTTTCTTTGTTAATAAACACAATAAAAGTTGTTTCGCTCATATAAACAATTGTGTCTTTTCAGAGTCAATTTTTTTTTTAATGTTGAGCTTATCTTGGCTATTTTGTTTGCCTTATAAATTCTGGTCAACACTGTATTTGATTCGCATCGTCGAGCTCCTTAGCTGTTTGTGCATATTTTAGCACATTTTGCAATGTCCGTCCCAGGGCCGCGCAAAAAGAGAACCCAGAGAACTACCATAGTAGAGAGCCCAGAGACACAGACGACGTCGTCGACGTGTAGCGCGTAGAAAAACGTGCGATTTGAAGTTGACAGGCGCAGCTTTGAACCCTGCCCAGCTACATACATAGGTATCCGCTATAGCGGACCGGCTAGGAGTCGACAAGTCGACTAGGACTGGGTACCCTTGGCTGCCCGTAACCTGCCAGCACCCTGCCTTCTGAAATCAGCTGAAAAAGGCAACGTTTTTTATTTTTTCAACATTTTAATGCAATTTTTAATTTATTTGTTTTGCCGCGACTGTTGCGACTCTCGTCGTAGCTCGTAGCTCGTAACTCTAGTATTTTTTCTCTGTCTCTCTCTCTCTCTCTTACTCTCTCTATCTCTCTATATATATATATGTCTGTCTCCCTGTGTTGTGGCTTCTCTATATCAACGCATATTTCTGCATTGATTGGCATTTCCTGGTTGCCAGGCATTAGACTTGGCCCAAGTCAAGTGAATTCCTCGAAGCGAACGGCGTCTGAGTAGGGACTACAAACAAAAATTGATAAAATGCAACAACAACAACAACTACAAAAAAAGTACTTCTCCAATTGATTCGTTTTGTGATTTTACATCTCTATGAAAGGTACACATGTGTGTGCACATAGCTTAACTGGCCAATCAGTGAGTCAGTTTAGTTCTCATGATCTGCTGCTGACTTGCAGATTGAACCAATGACATCACGAACCTCAAAATAACATCCACGGTTCACGTATCCGGGCATTTCCACATTTAGTCCGCCTGTAGCATCCCCACCGACACCAGACAAAAGCTCAAAATGTTGGCATACACACTTCACTTATTTTATTCGACTGCAAATTACTTAGTCATGAGTAATCATATTAATGAGAATCGAATGTTTTATACAAAAAAAAAAATCGCGCCAAAAACGCTCGCAGTGATCCACTTTTCATAAATTGTACTCGCAAATCACGTAGCCAAAAATAAAAAAAAACATTAACAATTTGACTAACTGTTTTCTGTTAGTGTTTTTTCGAGGCTTCTGGGCAACAAGTATTGCGTCAAAGAGCCAGAGAAAAATAGGAAGGTTTGCTGCCTGGCATAATTAGAACCAGTTTGCACATCTTGGCCAAAAATAAAAATAAAGCAAATAGACTTTAAATTCTGACTGCTTCTTTCTATTTCGATTTTTATTGCTCAAAATTCGCAATTGGATTTATTTTGAATGTTGAATAACATTGACGAGTGACAAGTGACACGTGTGGGCGTCATTAGAAAAAACAGCCAAATAAAAAATTGTTGGATTTTTTGGGCCACACAGTGTCGCATTTGTTGTTGCTGCTGTTATTGTTGTTGTTGTTGTTATCTCAAACAGTGGGTTTCATATTTACAAACACGTAGAGCCAATAAGTGCCCGTCGTGACCCCTTAACTTATTTTTTTATGTATTATATTTATATATATGTATATTTAGCTGTTTTTGCTGACAGACAGGCAGTTGAAGCTGTTCCCAAAAAGTTTTCGTCAAGCTCTGAAAATGGAAAACAGTTGATTTGATTTTCAATTCGATTAGCTATTTTTCACTGATTTCCGAATAACCAAATTGCCAACAATGTTTCGTGAGCCAAAACTGATAACTTCTACTTAAGCAACACTTGAACCGGGACACGCTGGCAACAGCAAGCCACGGCTTTATAATGTTTTATAGCTTCTAATTAAAAAAAAAAAGCTTAACGTAAGGTCATTAGTCAGGCGACAAAAAACAAAAAGCGCACACTTAAATTAAGTGAGTGCAGCTGCAGTTTTCTATTTTTTTTAGTTGCTGCAACGAGTGAAATCAGAACGCTTCTGCCTAGCAACAAACTTGACCCCAAGAAAAAGAGAAATTTGTGGCAACAAAAAAAGCGAAAAATACATTTAAAAAAAAAAATTATGCTAACACAAAATCAGCGCACGATCTGCAAGCTGACCCAACACCAGCAGCAGTTGCAGCAGTGGCAGCAGTTGCACGTCCGCATATATGGTGTGGCAGTTGTTGCATGCTGCAGGCGAGCAGCCGCACACGGTAGCTTGCATCAAGATTTGTCACAAATCAAAGCAGGCAGCCAACTAATCCAGTTCAAGTGTTGGCCAAGCCAAAATGGCAAATTGCCAACGAGCTGCAGTTGGAGTTGCTATTGGTTGTTGCTGTTGGTTGTTGTTTGTTGCTTGTTGATTGTTGGTATTGTTGTTGTTTGCTGGTTGTTTGGCGTTGGCGGCACTGGGCACGCTGCTCGTTGTTGCCGTCGTGCCAGGCATCTTGAGCAGCAGCAGCGGCAACAGCAGCAGCAAGAGCAGCAACAGCTTCCGCATTGTCGCCATCGTCGCTGCTGACAAGTGACTCAGACCTGCAATGAGAGACTTGGCCAAAAGACTTGGCCAAGACCAAAGACTTCGACTATGACTGCGAATGCGTCTTCGCCTTCGTCTTTGACTTCGACTCTGTCTGAGGCATAGTTTACATTTGGCGCGATTGTTTGTTTGCTTGTTGTTTGCCTGTTTGCCCGGCCTGGCCTGGCCTGGCCTGGTCTGTCTTTGCCACTAGAGACCGTTATATTTGTGGATCGTGCAAAGCGGCGGCCAAAAAGCTTTATTAATTTTCTGCACACAAACCCAAAAGCAAGCAACTCCTTCGCCTCAATTGGCAGATTGTTGCTGCTATTGGTTGCTGCGTCTGCTGCTGCGTCCGCTGCTGCGTCTGCTGCTGCTTCTGCCGCTGCTGCAAGGTCGATCATTTGTAAGGCCAACTTTAGCTTCACATGAACCGTGTACGACTCTGCAATAGTTCAAGTTAGTTCATCCGACTAACGCTTAAGTGACATTCAGTGCGCGAAAGACTTCCAACTCCCTTTTACTATATGCACAGTAAAAAAAACATTACTAAATTTAATATTAATAATATTTTTCAAAGTTATTCTATAAAATATTAATTACGATTCCTAATAAGGTTTTAGTGTATACAACATTTTAAATTGAGTGCAAGAAACAAAATTATTTCCAAAAGTTCTAAAAATTCCACTTCACACGGATTCAAAATTGCATCAAAGAAAGATGAGCATTTTTGGCTTGCAGAAAAATAAACTTAACTACTTAATTTTTCTACGTGAAAAGTCATATGTGCGTAACTGTAAAGAAATGCTTTCCGCAAATCCAAGTTCAGATTCCTTGATTGGTTTTTCTTCAATGTGCTTATAGAATTTTAATATGTTTAAATCGATGGCGAGAACATTCCTGTGGCATTTTCTAGCAAAAGTACTGCAAAGTTCAAGCCACAAGCAATTTGGGCAACAATTGGCCAAAACAATTGGCAAATAGAAACTAAACACACACACACACATACACGCACACACACTTGGCTGAGGTGTTAGGGCCCTGGGGCCAATTTGTGGATTTATGACGATTGACTTTGACGTGGTCAACAAGGCAGCAAGTTGGCCAAATTGGCGGCAGGAGAAAAGTACAACAACAACGTTAGCAACAAAAATGCAATGCAATTTGCACCGTTAAATGGCTGTCCAAGACGCAAAACCAAATTAACGCCAAACAACAACAGCAGCAGCAGCAGCAGCAATCAAAGTGTAATGCGATAAGCCAGCAATTGCAATCGGCAACATAGATGCGGATACCATCACCATTTCGATTGTGGCCCCCCCCTGTCTCGCTCTGTCTTCTCAACCAAACACAGAGAGAAAAAAATCTCAATTTCGATCCTAACAATCTACCGAGATTGATCTGAGAATTTGATATACTCGTAGTAGTTCTAGATCCAATTACATTTTGAGCTTGCATCGTAATTTGCGCAACATTTACAATATTTTTGCTCTGTTTTTAGTAAAGTTAGAAAAAGAAAAACAGATTTCCCTTTTGTACTTATTTCTTGCAATTCAAGCAAACACTTCTTTTAAGATTTGTAATATTTGATTTATGATTTTTGTTTAAATTCTTTCTAAAACAAACTTGATGCAAGGTAGGCAGACTTTACAATAAAAGTTCCTGTTTTTTGCAGTGTACCAAACTCAGTTCTTCTTGTTCTCACTGTTGAATGCATGAGGTTAGGTCAGCCAGCTGCTGCTGTTGCTGATGCTTTGCTGATCGGTATGGACTGAGATCGGGTTCGCTGCTTGTGTGCTAAATGTCAATTTGATACCAGAATCCACACAGAAGAATCCAATTAAAGCAAGCATAGCTTACACTACACAGTTTCTGCAGCTTGCAAATTGCCATTCAACAAAGCCAAAAGCCGTCATCCACAAAGATAGAGGCAGGCAGCGCTTTCTGGCAGAAGCTGGCATCGATCTGCTCGTCGCTGGCTGGGTCGCGAATCGTTAGAGATGCGTGCGCCAAAGTATATTTGTGGGTCATGGTACAAATCTCCAGATGCAACTGTCGACAGGCAGACAGTCAGACAGGCAGACAGTCAGACAACAGCAGACAGGCAGACAACAGCAGACAATCAGACAGCTAGTTCTCTGTCTCAGTCTCAGCCTCAGTCTCTGTCTCTGTCCCTGCCTCTGTCTTTCTGCCTGTCTCTGACGTGAGACACCTTCTGATACATATGCTAACGAAGTCAAGTTCCCACCTCTCCCTCCCTCTCTCTCCCTCTCTCTTTCCCCTTTTTCACTACTTTTCCCTTTTGCAGCCTGTCAAAATGTTGCGCATGTGAAAATTTTCCCACCCTCCATTGAGGCCGTCAGCGCCTTTGCAAAATGTAAATTTGATTTCTTTAGCATTCTTCTATGCAATATACATTTATATTAGTAGCGAGCCGCACGGCAACACTGGCCACGCATGCTCACAATATCGCAGCACAATCACAATGGAGTTGCTCGAGCCTCTGCGTAATTTTTCAACCATAAGCAGTTGGCTGTCCAGTGCTTACCCTTTGTGCGCACCATCCCAGAAGTTCTTTTTCATTTATTTATTTATTTTATTTTTACTTTTTTTGCTGCTGTTGTTGTATTCTGTATTTTGTGCCCACCATGCTCGGGAGACGGCTGCGCAAACATTTGCATTTGCTTCACGCATGAGCTTGGACTCGCAGTTTGAGCCATGGGCGTAGCCAGAAGCAGCTACCTAGAGCTTGGCCAAATTTGACTATGGTAAATAACAACGTTTTCCGGAGCTTGTTTACACATTTGACTTCTTAAACTAATTTAACTAGCTTTTAGTTGTACTACATTCAAAAACAACAGGCGAGAAACCAATTCTAAACATACATTTTGCAATCGAACTTGTATTTTACGTTTTTGCCTTGAACCCTCCTGGCGAGGTCTATGGCTAGAACTTGGAGCCTCCTGCATGCATTTTTCATAACGCATATCAACGGCAACCCATTGTTGGTAAAGAGCAGAATAGTGCTTTCTGGTGCTGCTGCTGCTGCTGCTGCTGCGGTTGCTACAGCTGATGATGATATATTGCCATTTGGCCCTAGTCTCTAAGCCTGCTTTGCAAATTTCCCATGACCGATATTTCTTTAGCACGCCCCTCTACTTACTCACTCTCACGCGTGTGCCTTCTTTTGGGCAATTGGCAATGGGTAAAAGTTTTTTTTTTCCTTCTTAGCGCTGACTTTTGGCTGCTTCATTCACAAATTGAATTTGTGTCACACACTTGGCCAGCTGGCTGGCTGTCTTCTGACCACCCCTTTATTTGGTCTTAACCCAAATACTCTTGAATGCTGCCTGAAATTGTTTACCATTTAGCCAACAACAACAACAACAACATCAACAACAAATGGTAGAATAATTACAGCAACAAGTTGCTAGTTGGCACAGAGGCACATGTTGCCTGTTGTTGCCTGTTTTTATGTTTTGTGTTCGCGTGTAATAGCTTTAGAACAAGTGCCATTTTGGCCAACAACTAATAGCCAGTTTGTGTCGCTTCCGTTGTCAGTCAGGCTGACTTTGATGCTTCGGCTCCACCATCATCAACATTATCATCATGATAATTATTATCTGGCTTGTGTGAGATTATCATTATTGCTATAGTCGCTCATCGTGTCAACTCGTCATCAAAAGCTACATTTGTGGCTCCAACATCTCCGTGGAGCAATCATTCAAGTTGATCGAGGCTGCCTCTCGTTAGAGGGTATTCTAGCATCTAGCTAGAGAGCATGTTAATTATGGATTGAAGTGTTGACTAAATCCCCTTTTTTGCTACAAGCAAAACTTATATAGATATATGTTAAAATTAGACAGATCAAACCACTCTGATAGCTTTTGCTTTTAATGCTTTGTTGTTTGTCAAGATATAATGAGAGAACGTAGCTGGATTCCGTTCTGCAAGGGTATTCAATCGTCGGCATGGCTTTGTTAGCGTTACTTTGATGTTTTGCTGCTGCATGCGATATTGTCGATTGCCACAGCACGCAGCAAATGCAATTTGTGGCTCTCGGGACTGTGACTGTGACCGTGTCTGTGTCTGAGATTCTGACTGCCAACTCCGACTGCGACTTCGACTTTAGCTCTAACTCTGACTCTCTTCTCCCCACAGGGGTAGCGTGCATTTTAATGAGCACATTTCGCGCATTTATGATGAGACCCACAATAGCTCTGCCCTCTGGCATTAGCTCATTTTATTTGCTTATTTCGTTAGCGAGCAAACGACACCGCCGCCTGGTCCCCAAAAGGCGGGGCTGGGCCACTCAGATTTCAAAAGAAGATCAGCCTCAACACCACATCGACGAGGAGTCAGTGTGACCCCCCATAAAGAAAAGAATAGGTGACAGAGCTGCTGCAAGTCTCAAATTTATCGATAAGCCCATATGCAATGGCAATGGGTACAAATGTACCAAAAGCTGGGAGCTAAATATGGTATATGCAATGGCAATGGGTACAAATGTACCAAAAGCTGGGAACTAAAATTGCTTCATCGAATTTCTGAATATCACTTCAATTAGTGCATATGTGAAAAAGCTATACAAGTAAATGTTACACATAATAATTTCAATTCTTGTTTTTATTTTGTGGTTGTTTAAAAAGCAATCCTCATATCCGTGATTAATGTACCATAATGTTGGCATAAGTCTAAGCGAGAACACGCCACACTTATCCCATTGTGCATGATGGCTTGTTATTTTTATTGCTTTTTATGAAATTGTATAACTTACGCATGCACGCCCACCTACAGCCCAGCCAGCCCGCCCACTCTCTATCAACTCCACAAAAACTCCACCCTCGAAACCAACTCCCCCCTATTAATGGAAATATGGTATCGCACTCACGTGTTGCATCTCGAGGGACTTGATTAAAGGCGCATAAAAGCAAATAAAAAAAAACTTGGCTAATAAATGAAAATATGAAACGTAGTCGTCGACGTAGAAGGACACTTTGCTGTTTATTATTATTGTTGTTCTTGTTGTTGCTGTTGCTGTTGCTGTGCTTTATGGCATTATGTGCTCATAAGTACAAGTATATACGGGATACAGTTTGTCAACCGATAGGCTGTGATATGCCCCAGCTAATTATACCGGTCGCTTATAGGGGAAGAGAAGAAAAAACTTGAGCAAGTTTTCTTCGTATTTGTGATTTGTGATTTTTTTTTTTTGGGCGTGTTTCTGACATTTTCAATCAGAGAGCAGAAAAGCAGAACTACACAAGAACTAAATATAACCACATTTTCGACCACCTTTTCATAAGGTATTTTTGGTGGCGGAGAATATTTGGTACTTTTTGGGTGAGGTGGGGAGCCTGCGAGCCATGTCAGGGAAAATTGCACATCTGTCAAATCAGCAAACAAGTGATTTCCGCAAACAATTGAAGAAAAACAGCCAGTCAGGTTTGCTCTCTCATTCCCTTGTTCGAGGGGTGCCGACTCGACTCGGACCGAGAGGATAATGGTGGTGGTGCTGGTAGTGGGGGTTGGCGGTGGTTCTGGTGGTGGTGGCTCACACAACAGTCAACAGTCACCCAACCCACTCGAGAACATTCCTTCCTTTTCTGCTGTTTGTGCACGTAAATTGCTTTTGTCGAGGCTATTGAAAAATTTGAACAAAAAAAATAAATATATATATATATATATATATATAAATACAAGGATGTAAGGACATGTGTCCTGTCATGCTTTTTTAATGAAGTGCCGTCGTTTAAGAAACATATTGTGGCTCGATTTGATTGTTTGTCATTGTTAAGGGTTAAACGTTCGTGGTGTCAGACGGTCTAATGGATCAATCGCCTCTATATAAGTAAACAATACTAAATATATCCCCCCTCTCTCTCTCTCTCTCTCTTTTTCTCTCTCTGTTGCAGTTACACACACAAGCATAGTCATGACAAGAAAACGTTCGAGTCCGCTGGGACTCGAGGAGCTGGTGTCTCTTCTGGCCATGCTGCTGATGTTGCTGCCAGCGTTAACGCAAGCCGGTAAGTGGTTTATTATGTCAACATAAATTACAGTTAGGCTCTACTTAGTATCTAAGTGCCCAACCACAACACGCCCCATCCCCCGCCCCCTTTATTGGTCATAGGATGCTCACATATGCGCTTTCCTGTCTACTCTGATTATGCAGGCCATAAATTTGCACACATTCGTGGCTCAGACACACTTGTCGATATTTGGAGTACACTTAAAAAAACAATAATAAAAATACCCATGAATACACTCACAAGAAGTAATATTTGTATTCCTATAATTTATTTCTGAATTTACGAAATAAATTTCTTGAAATTCGCAATGCCCTTAAATGACTATCACAAAAATCGTAATAATTTGAAAATTTCAACGAAAATTGTCGTCAATTTTCAAAAAATCTTCCTTCTTTCTTGATACATTTAAATTTTCGGAGTGTAGTGCGTTGCACTCGTTAAAGCCGAACTGTGACAAATTGCTATCAGCTGCCAACAGTTGCTGCAACGACTCTTGTCCGGGGTCAGGGGTGGTCAACAGTGTCATCCAATCAAAGGCCTGCAAAGCAGTACAAAATATATTCAATTACTTGGCATGCGAAATGCTCTGTTGGGGTGTCCAAAAATTCAATTGAGTCATGCGTTTCCATTTAAATTGAAATTGAAATTGAAATTGAGGCACAAAATGCCATTGACATTCAGAGAAGGGTGGTCTCGATACACATGCAGACACACCGAGAAATACATTTAAAGCTACCGTCGACCGATACTTAAATAAATGCTGACCCTTGCCATAAATAAAGTCGTGTGCTTGACAAAATGGGTGGACAGCACATTTCACATTTTCAGAGATGCATCTGCTCTGAAACGAGGTGTTAACTTTCACATTCTTCCAAAAGAGAAAAACGCTAGAAGGTGCAGCTATTAAACGGTCGATGTGCATACAAATTTAACGACTTGCTTAAACACAAGTTTATGGCAAATAAACCCAAAAAAAAAAAAATAGCTAAATAGACGGGGAGGAAACAGAAATACCATTTCTCATGACTGCAGAATATCGGTCAGCAGCTCGACGTAGTTAATCACATGCAAACACAACAGACGAGCGCCAAGAACGAAGAACCGAAACTAAAACCTTAACCCATAACCAAATAAGAAAAAACAACTTCCCTCGGCACACTGAAACTTTAATACTCTCACATCTAATTTTCATGATTGATTTTGATTCACAAAACCGACTAATAGCACATAAAACAATAATAAAAACTTTTAAATACTAATGCCGTTTAAGCAAACTATTTATACCTTTATCAACCACACATAAACATAGGAAAATTTAAATACCCTCTAGCAATGGTATACAAAGCGAAATCCCAAACATTCTTTAATGGTCATTTTTTTCTTCAATAAGCAGTGCAGTGCAACTGCAGCTGCTGACTGATTTTGACTAGACGAAAGCGATGGCCAAACGATAGACGACAATAGACCAAGTTCGTCAGTCAGTCAGCCTGTCGGACAGTGGAACAGTCTTGTTGACCCACATTTAGCAGTGCTGTAAATGTTCGATTCATGCATTTGACTTCTTGGAATTTTCATTAACACATGCCACATGTCGTTATAGAAAACTGTCCAAAAATAAAATGAGGAAAGAAAAGGAAAGAAAAATCCGAAACGAAAAACAGTTTTCGTGAATGGCAGAAAGAGAACGCTTAAGAGATTGGGGAGTCTGCTAACTGATTAGAAACAAATCTATGGCTCTTTTCTCACCTACTTATTGTATGTAAAACACACACACACACACTGGTACCCACACACACAAGCAAAACGCTGTTACACTAACGAGCAAACAAATTGAATTCAAGCACCCGGGTTTGATGAACTTACAGAACCTTTACAGCTCGCTTTGAGACTGGTAGACTATCAAGTTGTTGGCCGGGACAGGAATTTCACAGCGAGCTGTGAGTAATTGAATTGTTCCTATTATGAGAAGAACACAACAGTACATAACTCTCAGCAATGCTGCGATGCGATGACTCAACACACTCGTAAGTCGTATCTGTGAGATACATTTGTATCTCATTCAGCTGCCGACATCAGTACCAGTATCCAGTAAATCAATAATAGCGATGTCGAGTGCTAGATATAGCCATGATTAATATACATATGATGTGCGCATTGCTCAAAAGTCCAAAGCATGTTCAAATACTTGACAACAAGTGCCATTTTGCGTCATAACATAAAAAGTTAAAAGCTCAAAGCTAAATGCCAGTTGCCAACTTGTTGCTTGCCAATTGTTTTTAAGCTCAAGTTTGGTTTCCTTATCGTGTTTAGCCTTTTACCGTTATGGCATTAAAATACAAATATTATGTATTTCGGCCTTTACCGTTGCGGTCCCAAACGCATTCAGTTGGCCAGGTTATGCAATTTTCATGCTACCAAGTTCAACTTTTAATTCAAGCTCAAGGTCGATTCAGCTGTTGGCCGATTGCTTTTACTCTGCTTGTCGGTCGATTGGTGGCTCGACGCCAGCTACAACTTCGACTCTGAGCCAAGTTAATCGACCAGTTGCTCTTCGCTGTTCGCTGCTTGTTGCTGTCGTCGTCTTCTGTCAGCAGTCTCCGGTAGCCGCAACACATTATCATTATTTTATAAGCCACACAAAAAAGCTGACGGCAAAATTTCAAGTTGCGCTGTCTTTCCTCTCTCCCTCCCTCCCTCCCTTCCCTCTGTCTCCTCGCTGGATTTCGTGGGGCGTTTTCATCAATCAATTTCGAACCTGAGTTCCTTACAATTATGCACACTTTACAAAGGGTACTATAGTTTTGTAATTGAATTCAAATTAATTCAATTTAATTTTAATTTTTGTTTTAACAACTTTTTAAGCTGGAGAAGCTCAACAGTTACTCAAATGTTATTAGTCTAATTAATTACCCAATGTATTGTTTTCATAAACAGTCGAATTGCTCATGATCACAATGCAAGCTTATGTCTGTGTTTGCAAGAGTATCACATCTTCGACAATTGATATACAATCGATCTTGCCTGGTTTTTTCTCATGCTTATGAACTATTAGACACAGGTGTGATTTGTGTTTTTATTTTTGTTTATTGTTGATTGGCATCTGCTCGACGATTCTTCAATTTGCTGATTCTTCTTCTGCTGCTGCTGCTGCTGCTGCTGCTGTTATTATAGGGGCTGGGCAATTGACACCAACGAAAGTACTTCTGCTCCAGCACTTATATATAACTCTACTTATGTGCCATGGCAAAACTGATAAGTCACAGTCAGCGAACTTGAGACTTGAATCCGGGTGTGCGACTAATTGAAGACTCTCTTTTTAAGCCAGGCCAATAACTGGGCAAATAAACTTGTGTATATATAATAATATATTTATGTATATATACACACATATAAAAGTTATGATGATGCTTAACTGATTGCTTAATTTATTGCCAATTACAAAGGCATTAGGTGGTTGGTAGGTAGTGATTTTTTGAGCTGAAACTTCATATTTTTGGTTTATTGCGCATATAAATCGCTTGTTAATGGCTAACTAAAGTCGTGAGTTTGCGGAAGTCAAATGGCATTTTTTCGTTTTTATTGCCACTTGCCGCGCATAATTAGCTTGTATTAGCTGGCCATCTTTTTCAGCCTGAACCAAACAACAACTATCGACAACTTGACCAGAACCTTCTGGACTCGCACTTCTGGTCTAAACCAAAAACATCATTATGCCCAAGCATTAATTGCATGACTGCTGGCTGGCTGGTTCACTGGCTCATCTCATCTCAGCTCAGCTCGGCTCGGCTCGGCTCGGTTTGGATCGGCTCAATGATGATGATGATGATGATATCAGCAATCAGAAAGAACCCTCAGCAGCAGCCCCAGCAGCTGATGGGGCTTTAATCAAGATTTGATGCTGGCCCGTCAGCAGCTTAGCCACGCGCATATAATTAACATTTTGGCCAGGTTCAATGTCAAGTGAAGCTGCTACAGCTTATCAGCTGCTTGATAGCCACAATCCCACAACGGTATGCGGCACTCTATTCAGGATGCCAATACACTAAAAGAAAAGAAACTACAAAATAAAACTATGTATTCGATTTCGAATTAATTTTTTATATAAACACATTTTGAATTACGAAAATTACATTAATTTAACATTAAATACATTTACAATTTATAAAAACAATTATTATCCGATTTTTGGATAGATGAAAATTTGCTTCAATCAAACTTTCGTTAACGCAACTAGAAATTGTAAATGTTTAATTTATGGAAAACATTTTTGTATTGTAGAACATGACACACAAACCGATTGTAGCCTCTTTCCTGTTTTGCTGAGTGTAGGCGTGGCTGGCTGCGATCGTAAATATTTCGTATGCAAACACGTTGACAGCGTCGTCGTCGTCGTCGTCGTTGTCGTCTACCTGTGCATATACTTATAGCTATGACTGTACCTACTTACCAGTACCTGTAGCATCATATCCACATACCAATAGCCACATACTTCGTAGTCGAACTTGGCTTATTTGCGTGGCAAACAACGGGCCAACAAACGGCTGACCATTGACCGATTTGGACGTCGTTCAAGAAGAAGCTGTGACTGAGTGAGTGTGTTGGCTGCGTAGCTGTGGAATTTCATAGCCACTTGAGCAACAAGTACGCGGAGTTAGAGATCACGAACTTGCGGGTTAAGCTGGCCCACACGATGCTGTCTTATTGGCAACAGGATGAGGCCATGCAGATTTTATGTTTGTTAGCCAAAAAAAAAAATAAATAAAAATTAGACATATGCTGCTGGCCAACTTTCGAGCGTCGACGACACAATTAGAATCCGCCTAAGCTCCAGCCTTTTGGCCATAAATATGTAAGAGCCACATTGACTTTTGTTTCGGGGCCCACCTAAGACGCCCCGAAAGTCGTACATCAATTTGTCAAAATAAAAAATAGAAACGAATTTTTAACTCTTCGCTGACTTCAAACTGTTCATGATAAATTGACCATGACAGCGCACAGAGTTATGATCGTAAAACTCAAAAAAAAGGAAGAAGAAAAACAAAAACAAAAACACATTTATATTTCTTATGGCACTTAATTTGTTTTGATCTAACCCACGCGAGCCATTGGCCTGAGGCCATTGACCAGATTTTCCAGCAGGCCAAAAGGGTCTGACTGCACTTGATTTCAATTAACTTAACAGTGAGAATTGTTAATAGAGTCTGGCGTGTGAAACCCGGCAATGAATCAACTTGCCTAACTTCTTCGCAGTTTTCGAGTTGAGAAGCTGGCGGAAGCGCACTCAGCTCGATACGATTTTTATCAGCTCGAAACTACTCAACTTCCTGTGACAAGGTCGTGAGTGGTGAGCGGAGGCAGTAGGGGTAATTTCATTAAAATAAATAATCAGTTAGCGAGTGGCGTTTGTAGTTAACTGGCAGCAATTTGTATTTGTAACGGTAAGCAGAAAACTACACTCAAAGAAACAGACAAACCTAAGGCAAAACGCTTTGATGGTTGCTGTAAAGCGTTTTCACTCGGCTTATCTTATTTTATACTTGAATTGAGAATTTTTATTCTACATAAAATCAGAATAATACTTATAAATACTCAGAGTTTTGTAGTATTGCAGTTGAAATGAATCTAAGAACGAAGCTTGTTGGGGCACCATTTTTCTCCAAGTGCACACAATTTGGCCATTAACGCCTTTTTGTCTTGACTTTGGCTTGACAATGAAAATGGCCTTAACTGATTGCTGTAATTCTGTTGCCAACTGCTGCTGCTGCTGCTGCGGCTACTGCTGCAAATGCTGCTACTGCTACAGTTGCAGTTGCAAAGAAAGCCAACTCTGAAAATGCAAATCAAAATCTTTGTTTAGTAGAGCAAAACGCCGGCAGAGCTATGAAGTAACATTTCTCCGATTTCACATGATGATAGACCCGAGATCCACTGAGGAGTATGTATGGTGCAGTTAAACTATGCCATAACCATACCTCATATTATGTATGTTGTTTTGTTGCCTCTCCGTCTGTCTTTTTTTCTTCTTTTTTTTCTTTTTTTGTTATTGTTTGATGTCATTGAACTTGAACCTGTTGTCGGCCAAGTGTGAGTCTATTTCAGTTACGTTTGTTATTTTTATTTTATTTTATTTTATTTTTTTTTTTTTTGGCATTTTATGCAAGCTTTTGGCGTGAATATGCTAATTTATTGAATTTGTACAACACGTTGCTCGAAAAACGTGTTTGAAATGCTAATTAACAAACATTTGCAGTCTTTATTCATATTTATATCAATTAGCTGAGATGTGACCTAATTTGGCATGGGATTTGGCCACGTTAATTGTACATTATGATAGCCCACAATTTGGACACTTAAGCCAAAAAAAAAGCTGTAAATAAATACAAAGACCCTTTAAAGCCGCAACGAGCCAATGGCCAAGTGACTGCCAATTAGGCGTTCCTGTCTGGCGCCATCACTCAAAACAAATTGTTCTCTAACAAGAAGAAGATGTTAAGGCAAAGACAGGAGCTGCATGCTTTAGACCGCAACGTACACTCAGAGAAAAATATGTGATACTATTAAGGAAATACGATACCTCATTTTCTTGACCACGCTTAAAATCAGAGATTAATTTCTTTTACTAGAGATTTTATGTAAACGTGTTTCTGAAAAGGATAAATGAATTGAAATGCAATTTCCCAAAGGATGGGCAGGGCTAATACGTTTTTCTGAGTGTAGTGCTGGTCAGTCAAGGTATTTGCGGTTGGCTGAACGTTAACTTGAAGTGAAACATGTTCCTGGTCTTTGGTTTGCGTGTTAGAATACATTTTGACACTATTAAGTCGATAGAGGAAAGTCTTGCAGCGAAAGAATGGTAATTAGCCATGTCTCTAAGGCTGCTGGCAAGTATGTTATGCTCTTTACACATAGATCTTTATCACATGGTGCAATGACTTCCCACAGCTTTTCAATTGTGTAACTTTAGCCACAACTCTCTGGCTGGCCAAGCAGCGGGTTCAATCAACTCGCAGCCTGGCACCTTTACGCATGGCAAACATACGACTCTCCAGTCTGCAGTCTCCCATCTCCAGGTCATGTTAAGTCACTTAGCAATAGCTACTAACTACTAACTACTAACCGAGTGTGAGTGAGAGAGAGAAAGAGAGAGAAGTGGAGAATGAAAAAGAGAGGGTTATAAACTAATACCTTGTATAATTATCGCTTTGCTGATCTTTTGTTGCTCGCTTTGTGCGTTTGCCAACATTGAATTTTTTATGCTTGAATCAGCTTCTTCTAGTTCTGCAAGCACGCAACAAATATGCTATATATATGTATATATATACACTTGCAAGAAATAAGGTCATTTTCAAGTCAAGCCTAAAATGCAATTTTAAGTGCAGTACATTGGGAATTCCAACATAATCATTCTCTAAGTGTATATATATTCCTTATAGTCAGGCATTATCTGCATTCGCCAATCATTAGGCTAAATGCCTTAGAGGTTCTGCCGTGGGAGTAGATACTAATCGCCAGCTGTCCAGGGGGCAAGCAATTAGCGGGCTTAGAAATGCCACGTGAATCTCCTACCAAATGAGGCAGCACACACACACACACAGAGTTACACACACGTAACTAACTGAAACGGTGGGGCCAAACGTGAGAACTTATAGGGGACATTATCATCAATCTTCCGGCTTGTCAACAGGGACACGCGCTCGAAATAAATTTCGACAGTTAGACGAGAAAATGCAAGCACAAATTAATAAACAGTTACGCATGCGCAGCTGAAAATAAACTAGTTGCAAGCATTGATTGCCAGTTGCCACAGTTGCTGTAGAGCCTTGTCGGGCAGCGTTGATTATATAGCATCTTGCCTGTTATTTTGGCAAACTAAAACTGCAACAACTGCAATTGCAGTAATCAATGCGCTGTTATCAATAACAGCTTGCGGTGTAATAATTGAATGCCGAGCAGCAGGAAGAAGCATGCAGCGATTTGTTTGCCTGCCGCATTCGTAACGGACCGTAAGAATTTCTTTTTTATTTTCTCTGTATTTTTTGTTTTCTTTCTTTTTTTTTTGTTGTTCTTTTCGAAAATTGCACAAACAATAAAAATTATGATATATCCAGCAGCCGGTGGGTTGAATCTGTGATTAGCTTTTTAGTAACCGTGGGGCATATAAGCGTATACGACTGACTGACAGGCAGGCAGGCAGGCCGGCAGACAGATTGATGGCCAGGAGTTATGGGGCTCATTAAAGCCACGCAGTGCAATCAGAACAAATCAAGCACACGACACATAAGCGAAAGGAAGGCAAAAACATTGTCTAGGATCAACTAGTTGAGCAGTGTGGGAAACTATGCAAAGCTTCATTCACGCCCTTAACTGCTTAATTACAGCGCCTCAAGGCCACGTCTTGCTCTGTAGACAGATGCAGTCAGATGTTTAAAGAAGAAGCCATCAGACTCATTATTATCTATTAAAACAGTCCGATGTGTAGTCGATTGTTAAAACAAAAAGCAAAAGTTGCACTGCACCCAAACTTGACAACCCAACAACCTGACTGACTGTCTAATGACATTGCCTGCACCACAACAGCGAGCCATCGAGGGATCACTTATGCATACACTCAGAAAAAATTATATTTATATTAGCAGGTAAAGGTTATTTGGTTGCAATCTAACAATGTAAAAATTGCATTGTTGGGGATGCCATAGAAAATTCTTGATATTTTTGGAATCTTTTAGCATATTTGACTATCGAGTTTTGTCATCTTCAGGACAACTCTATTACAACATTCTGGTAAACTTTCAACACTATCATTGGCAAGCAAATTGATTTCTATTACACTTAACTTTGGAAGTTTTCAAATGTTTAAATCAATTCAATTTTTCGTTGACTAATGCCTAGTTTTTTCTACTTTTTCGAGAACTAGAGCATATATTAATATATAATTTTTATGATATTTAATAGTCATATATTTTCTGTAAGTGCATGATCTGCTCCTGCGGCGTAGAGCAATTACAATGCTCTCATATATGTAGACAGCAGGCAAGCACACAGGATTTTGCATATTGCCTATGCCAAGACCTACCTAGACCTAGAACTCTCTGCCCAGGTCTTGGTAATTGTTTCATATGCATAGCAGGCAAGCAGGCAGCATCATCATCGACATCATGGCAAACAGGCAGCAATTTCATGGCATACTCATCCTCGTCGTCATGACCAGCAGGCATAATTTACTTAGAACGAATCATGTCTATGGCTTTGCGCTGGCAATAAAACACAGCGTCACGCCAAAGAAAACCCAACTTGAGAGGCAGCAACTGCGTCCAATTTGGCTGCTGGAGCTCCAAGGAGCTGTTGCTGTCCGACGTCTACATTGCTACCATGTCTCCGACATAATCATGTTAAATTACTCGCAAATTCATTTGCTGTACGCGGCGGTTGCTGCTGCTGCCGCTGCTGCTGCTGTTGTTGCCTGTTGACTGCCTCTGTTGGGCTCATTGTTAGGGCGCCTCCTATTTCAACGCAGATGCATGCAACCAGATAGAGTGCGAGAGGGAGAGCGAGAGATAAAGAGAGAGAGAGAGGGTTGTTAGCTTGTCGCTCACTCCATATTGATCGGAGTCGGCATTATGGAAATTATGTGATCAAGGCCATAGAAAATGGAAATTGTTTTTTTTTTTCTTCCACAACAGCAACAACATTTGCATGCAACAGTTGCTGTTGCTGGTTTTGGCCTGGCATAATTTCTGTTTTCCGGCCTCCCATTGCATAATTGAACTGAAACCGCGTCGAGTTGGGGCCTTGTGCAATTATAGTTGGATTTATTGCATGTGCAGCCAGGATCAGCCCAAGGGTCGCCAGCGGCGCATTGTTCGTTTTTTTTTGTTTTTTTTTTGTTAGCCATGGACATGGGAGCACTTCGACCTGGCTCTAATTACGTGCATCTATATCAAATGGATGTTAGCCAAGAGACTCGCTATTGTCACCCATATGGCAAGAAGAGCCATTGAAAATGCGTTCTTTGGCTTTTTAGCCTTATCAGCTAGCCATATATCTTGGCCACTGTGGTTGCTGTGGGTGTGCAGCTGTTGCCAACTAGCGGTAAAATAGCCGCACACCAAAATGGCAACAGCAGCAGCAACAGCCGAAGGAAGATTTGTGTTTTTCTCGCAATCTTTGAAATATTTGTGGCATGGCAAATATTTCACTAGCTGGGTTTCCGCATCGCACACACGCACACATCCACACAAGAAGAAGAGTGCAATAGTAAGGAAAATATAGAGGGAGTGTGTAATATACACAGAGAGAAAATCAATCAGGTCTGCAAGTACAAATATTGATTATCAAATTATAAATAACTTTCAGAGCTTGATCTAAAAATTGTTGTACTCAACTTAAGTAAATTGCTATTTTAACAACTGGGGTTATTTAGAAAGGAAAATAATTATTTTTGAGGTCATTCCGAACTTAATGTTAGCAATATATTTTTCTTACCGTGCTGTAGGTAGTTGAGAAGAATTGAAAAGCGCATCGATTGCTATCAACCAAATATTTAGCGAAACTTCCACTTTTCACATGTTTCTGTTGCTGTTGTTGTTGCTGCTGGTGATGTTGTTGCTGCTGTTGCTGTTGTTGCATCATGCAACATCCACCTACAGCACCACTAAATAATAAAGCGTAACCAGCAAAAGGCGTGCCCCGTTTTTGCCATAGCCATGGTCAATGCCAGAGACGCGGCGACAGAGTCCGCAAAGAGTCGCAAAAGAAACGCGAGTTGAAGCCTAGGCCTACTTATGTAAGTAAAGCCTGGCTAGTAGTGTCTTGTATTTTATGGTTTGTGTACACATTTTTGCACACATGCGCGACCGGGTCATTCAACTTGCAGCAGCCATCCAGCCATGGCCACGTCGGGATCGCCGCGCTTTCCTAGAATAAACAAAATGCACGACTCTTTGCGACAGCAGCAGCAGCAGCAACAGCAACAGCAGCAGCAGCAGTTGCAACAGCAACCAACGCCGCCAACATCTTTGGCTTTGGCCCGAAGCACAACTGCCCTGTGAATATGTAGCTGAAAGCAGTAAAATTCAAAGCTGCAGCCAAATCAACACCAGCAACAATAACAACAATAACAACAACAACAACTGACTTGACTGAGTAACTGACTGACTGACTTCTGTTTGTTGGACCGACTCGACCATGTTTGATGTGTAGCATCAGCAGCCAAACGACAACTCATGCGTCTTGGTCGTCATCAACGTGTACTCCTCGCCCCCCCTCGTACTCCTGCTTCCAAACTCCTATTTATGTGGCTTGTACCCATTTAAAAATTGTTTGCAAGGGGGTATAATGCAGTGCTGCAAATGTAATGTAACAGACAGTTGCCAAGCCCATAAAGCATATCTGTTCTTCATCATCGCATCTAAAGTGAATCTGTAAGATTTTGGAAACTATTCCGCAGGCAACATAAAGCCGAATAGTTTATAATAATAATTTAATTGTCCAAAAATAATATTTTTTAAAGACTTTTTTTTAGTAAAGACTTGGGTACACGGTATACTCATAGCTTGCTCTTCTGAGTCGAGTTTTAGTTGTTGCACTTGCATCGGCGCAAGATTGTTGCATAAGTTTGCATTACAAGGTGGGCCAACTGGGTTGAATGGTGGGGCGGGGTCCACAGCTCCTCTTGCTGCTTTGCTTGCTGGCGAACCGGCTGCATGATTGACTCCCATTGCAAGTTCGGCCAAATTCTTAACTCCCTCCTCGTTCTCCGCTTTGCCGCCCTCTCGCCGTCTGTCTGAGCCAATCCTTAACAGTTAATGTGTGAATTTTTATGCGTTGCCAGGTTCTCGGTCGTGGCTGTTGTTGTTCTTACCGCATAAAATGTAATTTACATCCGTTAGTTTGAATGAGTGAGACGTTGCAAGAACCACAGCAACAAATAAACTCCTGTCTGGCCATTGAAATTGCTACTTGGATTTAGCTGTTGTTGCTGCTGCTCCTCGAGCTTAGATGCTTCCGCCAATATCATCATGTTTGCCGTTAGAAAATCACATTGTTATTTCGGCCTGGTCTAAGTGCCCCGCATTTGGAATTGGGCTCTTCGCTGAGTGTACGAGGCAAATTACAATTAATTTATGAGTTTCGATGGAAGGCGTGTATCCCAGAAATTGTTGTAACCAAAAACTTGATATATGTGCTAAATTGTCAACCCTTCAACTGGGCGCAGTTAATAAAATCACAGCAAACAAAAACCATTCATAACCAAATGCAATTTGTCAAAACTTTTTCGCTGCTTTTGCCGCATGTTGCATGTTGCTGTCGTGCTGGCGGCAGCAACGAGCAACAAGCAACAAGTGACCGCGCGCCTTGCAGGCTAACTGTCAGCTTAAACAATTTGTTTGTGCCATCGTGGAACACACACATACACAGGCAAAAAAGATCCTCCCCATGCCCCAAGAGACGAACTACGTGCCACAATATTCTTGTTGCTGCCGCTGTAGTTGCTGCTTCTGCTGCTGAATTTTGATTATGTGGTAATAACAAGTTGCACGCACACAAAGCCGACCACTAGCTTGCTACATTTGATAGTGGTTTTTGTTGTTGTTGCTGCAGCAATTTGCTGCCAGTTTGTTGTCTATTTGCGTTGCATGCAGGCCATCGGCGTTCCTCGTCGTGGCCCTGTTATCATAACCAACTTGGAGCCTATCAGCAGTGGCTCCAATGTTTCCAGTGCACGGCCTACGCAAGTTTGCAAGCCACGTTCCTCGTCTAATTTCAATTGCATGCAGTCACAATTAGAGGTATCTCTCCTTCTCTCTCCCTCTCCCTCTCTCTCTCTCTCTCTCTATCTCTCTTGCCATCTCCCTTTGTGGCATTCGGTGTATGTAATGGATAAATTAATTTATTATAGTCATGACGACTAACGGATATTGCCATCATACAAATTGTATCATAAGAGAACAGAAAACTAGCTCTCCACAATTTCTTAATTATATAATAAAAATTTGTTTGTTCTATCTTTACCTATTTACAGCCCCACTACAGGAATACACGGAAGTTCAACAGTACCCGGGTAAGTGAGAGACGATAACAACGAAATCCTCAAGTATCCATCAAATACATTTAATAGTAATTTAAATTAATTTGTCAAGAATTTAGTTGTAACTAACAATCACATTAGGGGATTAAATCATTTAACATTAATTGATCCTCAGTTATGGGCTCAATTAACAATCAATCGCTTTTAAGCGGATTATCGTTTCTATAACAGATCTAACCAATACCTGAACCAAAGCTGTCATTTACCGATTGACCACAGAGTAGAGGCGCGACGGTGTAAACGTACATCATTAGGCTGTTAACTGAGCTGTGAAAAGGCACAGAAGTAACCTAGTCTACTTGTTGATGCCCTGTAAAAAGATATATTGTATCCCATGGATATTTAGATGGCAGTGGGGCAAAGTGAGAATTAGTTATTTTAATGTTGATATGCTTAATCCAGCTCATCGCCGATAATAAAATAAATTGGTTTATAGTTTTGCTCCTACTTGTCGCATCCACAATCCCCACTTAATTCATACCCCTTTTCCAAGTTACACGGTGAATGAAATATAAAGAAATAAACACTATTTACGAGCTTTATGTTAAAAACGTGAGCAGCAGACACCAGCGACACCAAAGATCTCAATCAAAAATGTTGTGTCCAGCCAAACGACTCAAAGTCACAGAGGCCAACAACTCTAGCACTCAATGTTGTAGACAGATGCGGAGACTGAGTTGGGAATAGCTACTGCAAGTCGCGCTTAACGTGTTAATAATGTGATTTGAAATTTATTGCGGGTGGACGTCAGTAAATTAGGTAAAAACAAATAAAAAAAAAGATAAAGGAGAAAAGGTAACCAGTAGCAACAAGTGTGTGTGCTGAATGTTGGCCGGTATTTGACTTGTCGGTTTAACGACTTTGATGAGCCATAAAAGATATCTATAGCAGGTACACACGTATTATGACAGTTGATGGCGCTAGGCTTAATTTATAGCCGAAACGACATAGTAGCACACAAAAACCTGGCTTGAATGCATAACTGATGACTAGGGAACCACCGCCAGTTGAAAAAAAGTGCTCATTGTTTTGACGGGAATTGCTCTCAGGGCTGCTCTAGTTGTATACGAGTATATAAATAAGTAGTTAGACGGTAGATTGGGTTGGTAATGAATCGCAACGTTCTTTCTTTGGACTTATTGCAGAAGGCTGCTACTACAACTATGCGCATTACAATGAGGGTGACCGCATCATGACCAATGAGCCGTGCCTCAACTGCACCTGCCACAATCGCATGCTTATGTGCTATCTGCGTGTCTGCCCGTTCACCAAGCCCATTGGTCACGATTGCATTGTGGAGAAGCGCGAGGATCAATGCTGTCCCATCATTACCTGTCCAGAGGGTAAGCTCTAATAGTTATTCTATGCCTCTAGATATACGTGTCCTATACGTGCTCTGCTTACCATTTTTTAGTTCCTGTCGACGTGCCTTATCATACACCTGAGCCAGGCACCGAGCTGAGCATACCCGAAAAATTCGGTTGCAGCATTGAAGAGAAATTCTACCCGGAAGGTGCACAGGTGCCCTCGAATCCCAACAAGCCCTGCGAGCTGTGCTATTGCATTAATAATCAAACCAAATGCGTTATGCAGGAGTGCACCCTGCATGTCGATGGCTGCACACCCATCTACAACAAAGGTTCCTGTTGTCCAGTGCGCTACAGTTGCGGTAAGTCAAGTTGCATATTATCCTGCTGGAATTCATAGATTTAACATAAATTATTTCTTAATTTAGATCATGAGAATGATGTTCTTGAACTGGAGGATCAGTCGACAACAACGACCACTGTTCGTCCAACGCCTGGCTTTATTCTGACCACAACTATGAGTCCATCCGTTTCCACGGATTGTATTCACAATGGCGAGAACTATGCCGATGGTGCTTCCATCGAGGGCAAGAATGCTTGCGAGCATTGTTATTGCATGCGTGGCGATATTGTCTGTGCCGTCCAGGAATGTGAAATGCCAATGACTACCGCCAGTGGCAAATCCTGCCATGCCATGCCAGCCGCTGAGGGCGAATGTTGTCCCAGCAATTATGTCTGCGAGGATGATAGTGCGACCACTGAAGTCATTGAGATTACCACCCAGGCGATTAGCCGCGATGAGGATGCTATTACCACATCAGCACCAGTCAAGGATATTCACGGTGAAATACCCAAAGAGGACGTCGCTCTGCAGGAGCATATCGATGATCAGGATAAGGTTCCTGCCACTGAAAGTCCAGTTGAAGAGGTTGGCAGCGGCGAAGTCGATCAAGAGGTCACCAGCCTTGCACCAGAGCATGCTGATAAGGTTAAGGATAAAGAGCCAGCGCCTTCTACTACTGCTACTGATTCTAGAATTGATATTCCCGTTGAGTCATCCACGACAACCTCTGCTGAGGAAGTCAGCGGCGAGGAGGATGTTGTTAAGGCCACAACACCAAGCACACTGGAAGCTGCCAAGCCAGCCGAACCCACCAAGGAAGGAAGCGGTGCAGAAGAAGGCAGCGGTGAAGATGAAGATTCTACAGCCATACCTGCTAGGACAACCAGTGAGGAAGACAAAGACAAAGAGATGGTCAGTGCTACAAAGCCTCCTGGAGATGTTACTTACAAGGAGGATGTTGTCAAGGCTACAACTCCCGCCGAGGATGTCAGCGATGAGGATGATGTTGCTAAGGGTACAACTCCCTCTGCAGATATTAGTGATAAGGAAGATTCTTCGAAGGGTACAACTCTTGCTGGCGAGGATGTCAGCGGTGAAGAAGATATCGCCAAGCCTACAACTCCAGGAGATGAGGACATGGTCAAGGCTACAACTCCTGCCGGAGAAGAAAGCGTTGCACAGGACACTGATAAGCCTATTAAAGATGAAAGCGCTGAAAAAGATACCGACAAACCCACAACGCCTGCTGGCGATGTTAGTGATGACACTGATGTTGTCAAGGCCACAACTCCAGCTGGAGCCGCCAGTGAAGAGGAGGGAGATAAGGCAACTACTTCTGCTGAAGACATTACCGGTGATAAGGATATTGTCAAGGCAACAACCGCAGCTGGACCAGTTAGCGATGAGAAGGTCGACAAGGCTACAACTCCTGCTGAAGACATTGGTAGTGATGAAGACTTGGTCAAGGCAACAACTCCTGCTGGAGCAGTTAGTGACGAGAAGGTTGACAAGGTTACAACTCCTGCTGAAGACATTACTGGTGAAGAAGACTTGGTCAAGGCACCAACTCCTGCTGCACCACTTAGCCATGAGAAGGAGGACGAAGCAACGACTTCCGCTGAAGGCATTACTGGTGATGAAGATTTGGTCAAGGCAACAACACCTGGTGGAGCAGTTAGTGATGATAAGGTCGACAAGGATACAACTGCTGATGAAGATATTAGTGGTGATGAAGATGTTTCCAAGGCCACAACTCCTGCTGGAGCAGTTAGTGATGATAAGGTCGACAAGGATACAACTGCTGATGAAGATATTAGTGGTGATGAAGATTTGGTCAAGGCAACAACTCCTGCTGGAGCAGTTAGCGATGAGAAGGTCGACAAGGCTACAACTGCTGCTGAAGATATTATTGGTGATGATGATGTTTCCAAGGCCACAACTCCTGCTGGAGCAGTTAGCGATGAGAAGGTCGACAAGGATACAACTGCTGCTGAAGATATTAGTGGTGATGAAGATTTGGTCAAGGCAACAACTCCTGCTGGAGCAGTTAGCGATGAGAAGGTCGACAAGGCTACAACTGCTGCTGAAGATATTATTGGTGATGATGATGTTTCCAAGGCCACAACTCCTGCTAGAGCAGTTAGCGATGAGAAGGTCGACAAGGATACAACTGCTGCTGAAGATATTAGTGGTGATGAAGATTTGGTCAAGGCAACAACTCCTGCTGGAGCAGTTAGCGATGAGAAGGTCGACAAGGCTACAACTGCTGCTGAAGATATTATTGGTGATGATGATGTTTCCAAGGCCACAACTCCTGCTGGAGCAGTTAGCGATGAGAAGGTCGACAAGGATACAACTGCTGCTGAAGATATTAGTGGTGATGAAGATTTGGTCAAGGCAACAACTCCTGCTGGAGCAGTTAGCGATGAGAAGGTCGACAAGGCTACCACTGCTGCTGAAGATATTATTGGTGATGATGATGTTTCCAAGGCCACAACTCCTGCTGGAGCAGTTAGTGATGAGAAAGTTGACAAGGTTACAACTCCTGCTGAAGATATTAGTGGTGATGAAGACTTGGTCAAGGCAACAACTCCTGCTGCACCACTTAGCCATGAAAAAGAGGACGAAGCAACGACTTCCGCTGAAGGCATTACTGGTGATGATGATGTTTCCAAGGCCACAACTCCTGCTGGAGCAGTTAGTGATGAGAAAGTTGACAAGGTTACAACTCCTTCTAAAGATATTAGTGGTGATGAAGACTTGGTCAAGGCAACAACTCCTGCTGGAGCAGTTAGTGATGAGAAGGTTGACAAGTTTACAATTCCTGCTGAAGATATCAGTAGCGATGAAGATGTTGCCAAGGCCACAACTCCTGCTGGTGCAGTTAGCGATGAGAAGGTCGACAAAGATACAACTGTTGATGAAGATATTAGTGATGATGAAGATTTGGTCAAGGCAACAACTCCTGCTGGAGCAGTTAGTGATGAGAAGGCCGACAAAGCGACAGCTTCTTCTGAAGACATTAGTGATGATGAAGACTTGGTCAAGGCAACAACGCCTGCTGGAGCAGTTAGTGATGAGAAGCTTGACAAGGTTACAACTCCTGCTGAAGATATTAGTAGTGATGAAGACTTGGTCAAGGCAACAACTCCTGCTGGAGCAGTTAGTGATGAGAAGGTTGACAAGGTTACAACTCCTGCTGAAGACATTAGTAGTGATGAAGACTTGGTCAAGGCAACAACTCCTGCTGGAACAGTTAGCGATGAGAAGGTCGACAAGGCTACAACTGCTGCTGAAGATATTAGTGATGATGAAGATTTGGTCAAGGCAACAACTCCTGCTGGTACAGTTAGCGATGAGAAGGAAGATGAGGCGACAACCTCCGCTGAAGATATCAGTGAGGGCGAAGATGTTGTCAAAGCCACAACTCCTGCTGGAGATGTCAGTGTTGCCGTGGACAAGAAGACAACTCCTGCCAAGGATGTCATTGCTGATGATGAAATCGTTAAAGCTACAACTCCGTCTGGTGAAGAACCCATTAAAGATTCTGAATCTGTTACAACTCCTACTGCAGCAGTTAGTGGGGATGAAGATGTTGATCAGACTACGAGTCCTGCCGGTGAAGTTAGCGGTGAGGAAGACAAGGATATTGTCAAGCCTACCCCGAGCACAACATCTGATGAAGACGATACGGTCAAGGCTACAACTCCTGCTAAGGAAGATGAGACTAGCGTTGAGATTACCAAGTCTTCCACTCCTAAAACTGTGGATGAGCAAGAGACAACCGACAAGGATGCCAACAAGGATGAAGATGTCCAGACAACAACCGCAGCCTCGCATATTGCTTCCTCCACCACTGAAGGCGCTAGTGCCCAGGATAGTACAGAGAGCACTTCGGAAGAGGAGCAACCAACAGTACAAAGCACCACGGGTTCGCCTGTATTTGCTGATGAGAAGGAAGAGCAGGCAACAACTGCACTCCCGACTTCAGATGATGAAAGGGAGCACGATCAAACAGAGCAACCCAAAAAGGATGCAGTGGAGCCGACCACTACTGAAGCAGAACCAGATATCGTGGCTTCAGTTGATAAGCAGACCACTGGTAGCACCGACAAGCATGAGGATGAAGATTCAGCTACCCAAGCTGCACCGGCCAAGTCTGATATTATACCTGATGTGGATCAAAGTACAGACAAGCCACACGAAGGAGATGAGGCCTCAACCGAAAAGCCGACAGAAGTTTATCTGCCACCTGCCACCGAGAAAGTTGATATCAGCACCGAAATTCCCTATACAAGTGACGAAGATATCACTGCATCCACATCTGAAGAGGAAACGGCAGAGCCAGCCAAGGTTACTCCCGCTGACAGCCAAAAGGACATTACTCCTACATTGGCTCCCAGTGCAGAAGATGAGACCACTGACGCCAAGATGCCAGACATGCAGCTGCCAACAATTATACCTGGAGAGGGTGACTGCCTTGTCGATGGAAAAACCTATGCCAACAACACCAATGTGCCAGCAACAACACCCTGCGACGTATCCTGCAAGTGTGTCAGCAGCATTGTTTCCTGCACGCCAATGGAGTGCAAAATTCCCGAGGACCGCGAGAAGTGTGTATTGGCTACTGACCTCCTTGACGGTTGCTGTCCAACATATATTTGTGAGGGTGACTTCTCGACTGAGCAGCCCGCTGATTCGACTTCAGAGGACAAGTCGACAACTGTCAAGCCAGACGCAAGTGAAAAGCCTGTTGAAAGTATCGATCATAGAATCGATTCGACTGAAGAAATACCAAAGGATGTCATTATGCCTTCTGGCATTACTGAGCAGCCAATGTCTCACATTAAGCCCGATGACGAAACATCTTCAGTAACTACAACAATGCCCGGTCTGGAGGAGGACACAACACCCAAAGAGATCAAGAAACCAACCGAAGATCATCCGTCCGACGAAGATAAGGATGACATCGCTGCCCCTGAGAAAAAGCCAACTACACCAGAAGAGGATGCTGATAAGCCAACTGAAACTGAATTGCCAACATCTGATGAAACTAGCAAGCAACCTGCTCACGAACCAATCACAACACCCGCATCGATCTCGGATGACAAACAAAAGCAGACTGATGAAACATCGGATGCCACGACAGTCGCCCCTGTTTCCGAGGAAGAGAAACCAACAAAGGATGAGAAGCCCGTTGACGAAAAGATTGACACTCCAGAAGATAAGATTTCGATTACTACTCCTCGTTCTGATGAAACATCTACCGAATCCGATGAAGAGCCATCATCCACTGAGTCGCATGTCGAAGATCTTGATAAGAAACCAGTTGAAGAAGATCTTGTGGATAAGATCACAACAGTGGCTCCATCTTCTGATGAAAAGCCTTCTGATGAGGAGCCTACCGACGAGAAGCCCACTGATGAAACGTCTTCTGTTGAAAAGCCTGCTGATGAGAAGCCTTCTGATTCTTCTGAAGACATCAGTGCTGATACAACTCTGCGCCCTGATGCCGAGCAGGACCAAGACACCAAGAAACTGTTTGTTCCAACCACTGAGAAGTCCACAGAACCAGAAGAGGATGTCACGAAACCTGCAGAAGCAGATGAAGAAACAAGCACCGAGGCTGATATTGAAAAGAAACCAGCTTATGTGTTGGACACTGCATCCAAGGCTCCAGCTACTGAGGAGGACAAAGAAACATCTGATGAAGTATCCACAACTGTGGCTCCAGCAACCGATGATGATGTATCGAAGGTTCCCAAACTTCCTGTGGATATCTCCGGAGCCGAACCAGCAACAACTGTGGCCTCCGATGTACAGGAGGGTGAGAAAAAACCAGCCCATGATGGAACAACTCCCACATCGGCCGAGAATGAAATTGAGCCAGCTGTTACAGTGTCTCCGACCGTCCCAGACAAGGAAGACGCTGAGAAACCATCTATCGCAAGCACACAAGATACTATTCTTCCTTCCACCATTAGCCCAACACATGAGAAGACTCCAGAAGAAATTATTGATGCTACTGTTGCTCCTGTTTCTGATGATACTAGGAAGCCAGAGGACGAATTGGTTCCTTCAATACCTTCATCCACAGAGGCCGACATTGATAAGGAAACAGAAGCACCCTCAATCTCGACATCTACACCTTCCGATAAGAAGGACAAGATTGACACTGCCACTGATGCTGTCCCAATTGAAGAAAAACCCATATCTTCAACAGATATGCCTACTTCTGACGAACCTGAGGACGTTACACAGATTGTGCACGCTACAGAGCAACCACAAACGCCAGAAGACACAATTACACCTTCAACTTCTGCAACATCTGTCCAAGACGACGAACATGACGCTCACGTGGATGAATTTGACGAGGATCTGGCTGCCACAACTGCAGTTCCCTCAGCTCAAGACGACACTAAGAAGTCAACAGTTGAAGATGCAACTTCCACACCTTTGGGTGCCGATGAGGACAGTACGCTTGGAACTACCACTGTTCCTAGCATTGCAGACAAAAAGGAAGAGAAGCCATCTGACGAAACTGCATCAACATCAGCGCCAGTCACAGGAGATGACAATGAAACACCAGAAGATGAATATAATGCAGCAACCATTGCTCCTAGCTCAGACGAGAAGAAGGAACAGAAACCGACTGACAAAGTGGAACCCGTTGATATGGGAGTTTCTGTGCAATCAACTGATGCGCCACTGGAAGATGTATCTACGGAATCTGGTGAGCAGCCGGAAGATGAACTTACCCCATCAACTGCAAAGACACCCATCGAAGTGGCCACTGAAACAGAGACAAAGACGCCAACTGATGTTGAGCCTGAAGACTTGGACAAATACATTACAGTTGCGCCATCTTCAGAAGAAGACGCTTCGAAAGCACCTTCTGGAGGGGAGCCCTCAACCTCTGAAGAGGAAGATATTCAGAGTGCAACAACTGTTCAGCCAGCGCCAACTGATGATAGGAAGATGCCACCATTGCCTACACCTCCATCATCAATTGAGCCACAAAAGGAAACCAAAAAACCTGTTTCTTCTGATGACGAAACTGACATCACAACTCGTCTTCCATCTCCGGAAGATGATGGCGCACATATACCCAGTGATGTGGTCTCGACAGCAGCTCCTACTGAAGAGGATGAAGACAAGTCAGACGCAACAACTGTTGCACCAGCTGGAGAAGGGATTGAAAACGAACCAGCAGATAAGCAGAAACCAGAAGATAGTTCTGAATCCACAGCAACTCCTCAGCCTGAGGAAAGCGCTGAGCCCTCCAAAAAACCCTCTTCTACAGCTGCTCCCTCAAGGGATGGTCTGGAAGGTGAAGAGTTTGATGCAACACAGCGTCCCTCTGAGGAACCAGATAAGAAACCGATTGATCAGCAGATTGCATCCACAGCTACTCCCACTGAGGAGGAAGCTGATCAGCCAAGCACATCAACTACCGCTTCCATCAAGGCCGAAATTTCTACTCCTACTGCTGATGACAAGATCGATATTGGTACTACGCCTGCGGGAGTTGCTCAAGATGAGGACGCAGGAGTTAGCGATAAGACAGAAGATACTGGCGTCACAGAGGAAGCTGCAGTTGATGATACCATTGCCACAACACCTGAAGCTGACGCAGATCAAGAATCACCAATACCGACCACGTCTAAGACTCAAACTTCACCTGATACTACAGTTAGTCCAACTATTGTTCCTGGTGCTGAAGATGTGGATACCAAGCCAATGGACGATGGCATGTCACAAACTGACGAAGGAAAAGAACCCATTGAGGACACCGAAACTGCCACAACTTCTGCTGAAGGTGCTGACAAGACTACCGTTACAGTTACTCCTATTGCTCATGACGTTGAAGCAACCAGCGAAGATAGCAAGAAACCATCTGACACAGAAGATGTGGGTGAGGAAACAACAGAGCCAAGTGCTGCTCAGGATGAAGACACCACTGATCAAACTACTAGTGCTAAACTGAAGCCGCCAGCACCAGTGCCAACAACGGATGAAACTGTCACTAAGACACCTTTGGACGAGGACGAACAAACTGGCAAGCCAGACCTGGATAAGGAGACACCAGTTAAGTCCACTGAAGCACCAGAGTCTGAGGAACATACCGTTAAGCCAGCATATGTTAAGCCAAGCTTGGATTCGACCGAGGAGGGTGAGGAGTCTACAGAGTCGGAAGAGGAGCACACTCCTCAGGTTCCACACAAGGAAGACGAGACAAGTGATGAATCCAAGGAATCCGGGGAGACAGTTACTGAGCCTGCTCAGAAGAAACCCGAGTCAGAAGAGCCCGAAGTACCAGCTGTTGTCTCTGAGATACCACATACAACAACTAAGCCGGAAGAAGCATCCACAGAGATTGCGAGCGAGGAACCCGCCACAGAGCAACCAGATATTCCCAGTATCACAATGCATCCATTGTTCGCATCGCACTTCACAAGCACCACCAAGGCGCCTGTTATCGACAGCAAACTGGGTGTGGGTGAAACGGAGGCTACACCAACAAAAGAGAGCCCGGAAACAACGTCAACCGAATCGCCGGTCACAACAACAACAGCAACGAGTCCTCACCTGGAGCCCATCACACCACCAAGTTATGGCCAATCACCACAGTATCCATCCTATCCCGAGGACGAATACGACGAGGAGGAGGTCTTTGGCCCAGGCACCTGTCGCTATGCGGGCAAGATCTATGTTTCTGCCCAGCAAATACCACGTGACGATCCTTGTGACTTCTGCTTCTGCTTCAGAAGCGACATCATCTGCTTGCAGCAGTCTTGTCCGCCACCAATTGCCGGCTGCCACGAGGAGCCAATCTCTGGCTTCTGTTGTCCACGATACGAGTGTCCCGTCTCAATGGCCGCTGTGCTCAACATAACGACAAGTACAACAACCACAAGCACCACACTGCCACCACACTTCCTGAACTACTCCCACGGTGATGCCGTGCAACATACCGGCTGTCTCATCAACGGCCGTTCGTACAAGGTGGGCGAACCCATCGAATCCACAAGTGGTCCCTGCATCAGCTGCACGTAAGTTGATACCTACAATTTAATTTTTAAAGTTCCAAACCTGGTTGAATTTAAATGATGACGTTAGTTAGCAAATGTAATTCTTCTAATCTGTAATATATATTACTTTACTAATTTCAGTTGCGGTGGTGATGGCAAGATGAAGTGCGATCCACAACAATGCGTTCCGGAGCCAACAATGCAGCAGGTGATGGCTGCTGTGGCGTCTGGCCGTAAAAGATGAACCACCAGCCATGCACACTAAATATAATTTTAACTAATTTTTAAGCACTGCAAACAAACAATCACAGAAAAGAAAAGAAAAGTAAAAACAAAAAAAAAACAGGCGAATCCCAAATTGCACCCACAGAGCTGCATTCCTCACGTTTTTCGAAAGGAACAAGAATAACAACAAATAATTAGAAAATAGACTACGGTAACAGAAATAGAACAGAAAAAAAACAATACGAAAGGTGCCAAAAACTGGTGAAAATATTTGCAACCCACTAATAATATCAGATCAGAAATCGTAACAGTAACTTTAAGTTTTAACGCACTTTTTTCCAATTTGAATTCCAATTTTGTTTCGGATTAGGTTACGTGACGAAGCAACCAGTGATATTGTGCTGTATACATAGTATAGGTGCAATTAATTTAGAACGCGATCACTAAAAAAAATTAATTACTTACAGCCCCCAAAAAAAAAACCTATCCCTTTAACAATCCCCAGCAGCGTTCGACGAGCCTTGTAAAGTCGTTTCTTGTGTCGATAAATAATGCAACCGCTTTCAGGAGAGACTCAAATCCTAATTCAAAAAACATTTGCACAATTAATGACTTTACGAAGCCGCGACGGAAAAGCTATGGAAAAATAACCGTTTCTTTTTGGTTAGCAATAACACTATTTCTTCAATGCGCTTTTATAGAATTTTAGTCACTTTATATATTTTAAAACATTATTATTTTTTGTGTATAATTGTTGCTTCTAGTCTTCTTTTGTTTGTAAGAGCAACGAAAATTCGCGCACAATGAACAAAATTCAGAAATCGTTTGAATTGAGTTGAGATAATGCAAATAGTGTGTATCTTCTATGAACTTTTCCAAGCTTTTATACTTTTATACAAATACAATATTGTGTAAAATGAGAAGAATCGAAACGAAACTAGTTTTTATAGCAATTTTTACAAAAACGAACAAAACGAATTGCATAGTTTTTAATAATGGATTGAATTTAAATGTTTAAATATCACAAATCCATCTGTGGTAGATAAAGGAAAAAATGAAAAGTAATATAACTAAATGTGTTTTTTTCTGGGTCAACTGATGATGTTAACTCAATTTCGAATCGAATCCGAAGTAGGCTGTTGCTATTGCTCGACTGATTGAAAAGTGCTCAAAAATAATACGTATATTCTATATTGAAGTAGTCAATAATTTTGTAAACAATTTTTTTTTACGAATATCAACCGTTGGTATTTAATGTAAACCGCGTAACAGCAATTTATCATATACAAATCAAACTAATTTCAGTCGCTTGAGCTTTGGACGTATGCCGAAAATTCGAAGCGTTATTAATGAAAAACACACAATAAATATGAACAACAATTAGATTTATATAATCTCTAAATATAGTTACAGTTTTTAAGTATTTAACTATAAAAATAAATAAATAAATTTTAATGTAGAACTTATTTATTTTAAATGTCTTTTAAGAACAGCTCTTGTGTTTCCATAATTATCGTAATTTATATGCAAGCTTTCTTTGTAATCTTATAAATAAATACAACGCTTTTTATTGAAATGTACACTTCTTGGGCGTATTCATATTGAACGATTCATATTAAAAGAAAGAAATTAACTACTTCGAAGGAGAACTTTTGTCTTGGTGCTTTAATTGATTGCTTGAATCAGTTTGATTTTCGGTTACATAAACAGTTGGTAGTCGATAATTCTTTTGAAGAGGTAATACTTCTTATCGCAAGACGTCATCGGATTGACGATAATTAAAATATTTAGCGGCTGTTAAAGTCATACGGCTTATTTACAAACAGCAATTTGTTTATATTTTCTCGATATAAAAAAAACCCTAAAGGTGTTACAGGGTTTTTTTTATATCATTTTTCATTTCAACATTTTTCATAGCAGAATTTTTACGATCCGTTATGAGACAGCTAAATCGAAAAACATACTGTTTACTCACTGTTAACCTTTGTGGATTTGCGAACAGCTGTTCGGTTGCCGCTTGTGTCTATTGAAAGAACAGAATTGATATATACTGACGATGGTTATCGGCAATATATCGAAATGCAGAAAGTTGTGAATGAAAGTAAGAATTAAAAAGAGAGGCAAGAAAAAGAGCACTTAACATACGACTTAAAAAATAAGACAGATATTTTCGTTTTAAGGTACCACAAACGAAATATATTACAATTTCGAGAGCGAAATGTTGGTTCGATCTGAAGGCTGAGAAGTAAGTGTTGGAAAACGTATAGATCGACTACTATCGACGCCACTACGCGGCTTGTTATTCCCATCTCTATTATAGTTATTCTAGTTATTCTTGTGCAATTATTTAGTCACAATAAAATGACAAAATATAAACAAAAACTGCGAGAAGTATGGCTGCACATGCCCGAATTCAGAGCATGGCTACGCCGTGATCCGGAGGACTCATACAGAGCGCATTGTCGCTACTGCAAATGCGGAGTAAACACAAAAATGTGCGACTTACGCGCCCATGCACTGACAAAAAAACATAAGAAAATGAAAGCATCAGTTGAATCCAGAAGAAATGATTCGGTAAGGCAAGTTTGAGATGCATAGTCAGCTTAACATTATGTCAATCATATAGAGCAATGAGGATGATGACCCCGGGTTTGAGGACCACAGTGCTGAGTACAAGTACAAGCCGAAAGCTCCAAGACCGAAACGACCAAAAACCAATTCCACGGACACCACAAATAACATTAAAACGGAAAATAGAAACAGCAATGGTCCCGATTACGAGGCCATTATTGAGGGTCTAGCGTTATACGAACCAGAGCAGGTATTGTTCTCCAATGGCTCCACGCTTTCGGACGATCAAATTGTCAAGTCCGAGAGCCAAATTAACATGGATGAAGAAATTATCAGTAATGCTGTTACGGCTGCCGTCAGAAACCTGAAAGATTCAGCCCAAATCTTTGGCGATTTTGTTGCTGATCGACTGCGCCAATTGTCGGAGAAAACATCGGAATTAACCAAGGATAAACTAATGCAGGTCCTCTTGGAAGCTGCTTCCCTAGACAGATCGACCACTGACGACTGACACCGAATATATAATAATTCGAAATGTATAATTTAAATAAAATTCACAATCAGCCTTAAGTACAAACAATTATTACTTGTTCGAAGTTTATTTTTATTGTAACTAGATTTGTATAAAAGAGTGTTGTTAAATATTTCAATTATTTAACATTTAAAGTATATGTGAAAATGCAAATAATTCTCGATTTTTATTAGTTGAGTATTAATCTTACATTTATGAATAAATTTTTTTAAAATTGCAATTTAGCGCCTGCCGATAAAAAAAATCCTCGATTATTGACCCATCGCAGCCACATCGATAACTCTGAAGAACGCGTTTTCACTTTTCACTTGTGAAATTCACCCACCATAGTCACTTTGTTTTTGATTTCGTTTTTGACTTGTTATAACTTAACTGAAATGAGTGCCGATGAAGGAGAACATCTGGAGGAGACGAGTAGCAAGAAAAATGATTTGAAAAGTGTGACGTCTAGTAAAAGAAAATTAAATGATGAGGAAGCAAATGTGGAAACCAGTGAATCAAACAAACGAAGAAAATCTGAGGACAATCAAGCAACAACAAGCAACAATAATGTTGTTGTAAAAGAGGAACCAACGGAGCAGGAACCAGGGAATGAGGAAACAGCGGCTGTGGAACCAGTGGGTGTAGAGCCTTCCAGTGAAACGGAGACGGGCAGCAGTAACAACATTCCAATAGCCATAAAAACTGAACCACTCACCAACGCTGACAATGAAGTCAGTGTGGCTATATCAAGTTCCGGCGCAAGCACAAGCGGTGCAGCTGTAAGAACGGAGCCAACCATTGTTGTAAAAACGGAACCCACCAACAGCAATCAGTCTCCGGCTCCACCTACTGATTGCTCGGTCTCCTCGACTACCTTGCGACCGTCTTGCCGTTTTGGCATACGCTGCTACAGGTAATCAATTAAATCAGTCATCAATCATGTAAAACTTAGTACAAGGCTTAACTACTCTTAGACAAAATCCGGCACATCGTAATTCGGAGGCACACCCAGGTGACTCAGATTATCGGCGGCCCAGTTATCCACTGCCTCCATTGGGCACACCAAGCTGTCCATTTGGGAACTCGTGCTATCGCCGCAATCCGATGCATTTCCAGCAGTATTCCCATCCGCCCGATTGTAAGTAAGATGTTTGGAATATAAGATGCACCCAACTGCAGCTAAAGGACACATTAGTTAATTCCGCCCAGAATATCAGCAATCGTTTACGGGAACGACGCGCCCAAGCACAAAGTGCATATGTTGACGCTGATCTCACATCTGATGACGAGGAGGAGGATCCATTTCATGAAGAGGGTGGCTCTGATTTGGATTATAAGCCGGGCGCAAAGGAAGCTGATGACGACGACGACGAGGAGGAGGACGAGTTGGAATTTAATAGCGAACGTCAGAATTGTGATGAATATGATTAGCTTTAATGGTTTAAATCGAAAACCAAATTTTATAAAGGAATGTTATTTAAATATACTTGTGTTTTTAACAAAAGCAAGCAAGATGGTATTTCAATTCAAAGTGATAAACTAATATTACTTAATTGAAATTAATTTGAAATCGCTTCAGTTTTATTAAATTAAATATGAATGGTAAGATGGTATTTCAATTCAAAGTGATAAACTAATATTACTTAATTGAAATTAATTTGAAATCGCTTCAATTTTATTAAATGAAATATGAATTTTTGGCGAATTCCTATTTTTGCTTACTATTGTAGCCCTGGTGAACATAGTAAAAAGCATCGATGCTTTGAATAAATGTAGTGTTTCAGCGATTTATCGATGCCACATCGATGTTTCGCCCAGCACTAGGTCGCACTGGTGCTAAGTCGTATTTTTGCTTCGTATCTCTGTCACATCTGCGTGTGCCAGACGTGAAGCATTTTTTTCTTTCCTTAATTGTAATTTATAAAAATTTGCTCGTCTATTTGCCGTGTGCAGTTTGGCAAATAGCAAAAACGGAAACGGCCTCAAGCTGGCGGAGAAAAAAGTACAAATGGCTCTATGCCAAACATCGGTGGTAAGTCACATTTAATGCTAAATCTCTTCTCATCTATTGTATCTTTAACAAAAGCATTGCAAAAGCAATAAAAAATAAACTCAAAACACACAAGGAAACCTAACGTTGAGTTTAGCATCCGGCAAACAGTCAAATTATTAATGGACAATTGTGTAGGTTTTTGACATATGGAAAGAAAATTGCTGCTGTCCTCAAAAGTGAAAGTTTCCCCCTCCGCCTCCTCCTCCACCCGTTAGTTGCCTTCAGCCTGTGTCGGCGGCGGCACCATGTCTGCTGCATTCTGTGCGTTTGTGTGTGTGTGAGTCAGTTCGTATCGCCGAAGGATGCCTAGAGCTTTATGTGTGTGTGTGTGTGTGTTTAATCAGATGTTTTCACTTAACAGCTATACGCAAGAATTGAAAATAGCCACAAATAATTGCAGAGTATTTCATTATCAGCTTCAAATTCTTATCTTAGCCTTTGATAATAACCACAACACAGTCATTTACCTATTACGTATTTTAATTCTAGATATGATGAAAAAGTGTGCGAATGATTTTAGTTGAGTTAAGGTACATGCAGTCACACACACACACACACACACTTTTGCGTGTGCATGGATTGAGTTCATCTGCCAATCTTGCAATTTACTTTTTTGTGTGCTTTGAATTTGAGCTGGCTGAATGACTTTAAGGCTGGAAGTGTACAAAGCTGAGGTAGAAGAAAGAAAGCATGTAGATTTAATACCCTATTATTTGTATGCCCACAGATAACAGTTGTTGATATGAGAACATCATTTATTGAACAACTTTAATCTACGCATTGATAAGAAATATTTATAATTATCGAACGTACTTAATATATAATAACTAACACACTATTGTACTTTGTTTAGCTAAAAGTCTATCATGCTGTTATTGAGGATGTCATCACAAATGTGCGCGATGCCTTTTTGGATGAGGGCGTCGATGAGCAGGTGCTGCAGGAGATGAAACAGATTTGGCGCAATAAGCTGTTAGCAAGTAAGGCGGTCGAATTGAATCCTGAGCCCGGCGAGCCTGGCCACCATCCGCCGCCAATTGTGGCCAATAATCCAAAGGTAAGCAACGTCGTTGCCAATGTCATTAAATGAGTGACTTGAGTGATTTGCAGCGATTGTTTCTGTTTCCATTCCACATAGTGTAATGTGTATTTGTTTGTATTCATCATATGTGTATGATTGTTTGCGGTAATTGACTTTTTAGACCTCTCAAAGCCAATAACAACCGTGTTGCTCTTCTCTCTTTATCTGTCTCTGCTCTGCTGCAATCTACAATTACAACAACAATCAACAATCGCTCGTGCGCACCACCATTTTCAACTCAACGCCGACTGCTGCTTTTAAAAAATATATATGCATTTTCTGATGTATATCTATATGTACATGTATATGTAACTGCAACCATCGCAACAACAAAAAAACACCCGCACAACAACATCAAAAAACCAAAAACAAACCCACATCTATATGCATTTAAATTCTGCAGAACACCAAGGTAAAATTACAAGTACAAAGATAACTGGAAAACTATAATTATTCAGAGTCACGAATCGCTATTTTTAATGCGAATCACAGAATGCATCAATTTTTGAGCAAAATTTTACTTGCATTTGAATCTTCAGTGGTATAGAATTAAAATAACATTTAATTAACTATTTTTATTTAAAATTTCAAATGTGAGTTTTTAATGCATTTTTTTACCACAATTTTCTTCTGTTTAAAAGCATTCTTTAATATGCAAACTCCTATTGAAATATCAATTATATATCATTTTAATTTTTTTCCTTCAAAATGATGGTTGCTGAAATTAGAATAATTTCGAGTTTTAATCAATTATAATAAAAGGTTGTTTTTGAGCGACCCCTGTGCTTATCTCCAGCTGTTCACATGGAATATCTTTACTAACTGCTTGTCGAATTTTGCAGGCTGCCAATGCCAAGGCCAAAAAGGCCGCCGCCGCTGCGGCTGCCTCCCAACAGAGTAGCAGTGTCGTTGGTGGAGCCGTCGGAGGAGGGCTCAACTCAAGCACAGACAGCAATAAGCTGGCATCGCCTTCGGTTGCAGGGAAACCGCCCACGATTGGTGCAGCTGGCAGTGGCATTAAGAACGGTATTGGTGCCATTAAGCAGGAGGTCACATCACAGAATCCACCGCCGTTGCACCCCACATCCGGTGCAAGCATGGTGCAGAGGCAACAGGCAGCGGCTGGGGGTGGTGGTGGCAACGCCGGTGGCCAGACACCCATACCAATTGTTTCTCAATTGGATCCCAATCGTATTATGCCTGTTAATGTGAGTAAATTGAAAACGCAATCGGTTCGCCCAGTTGAGCTTAATTCACACAAATCCTTTGCAGATAACGCTACCTTCGCCACCTGGCTCAACAAACTCGGAATCTCGTGTGCTCACCATACAAGTGCCGGCATCGGCCCTGCAGGAGAACCAGCTGACTCAAATACTAACGGCTCACCTGATCTCATCCATCATGTCATTGCCCACCACATTAGCCTCCTCCGTGCTGCAGCAGCACGTGAATGCGGCACTCAGCAATGCGAATCACCAGAGTAAGACAACTCCACCAAATCTAAAATCTAAAATGCAACTCAAATCAACTATTCTTATTATTATTAGAAAATTTGGCGATTGCCAAGCAATTAGATGGCGCCTTAGATTCATCCGAAGAGGATGAAAGCGAAGAGAGTGATGATAATATAGACAATGATGACGACGATGACTTGGACAGAGATGATGACGAGGATGCGGAGCATGAGGATGCTGCCGAAGAGGAGCCGCTGAACAGCGAAGACGATGTCACCGATGAGGACTCGGCTGAAGTATTTGAGACAGATAACGTTATTGTTTGCCAGTATGATAAAGTACGCGCCTATTGCACGATTTCTTAAAGTGTATGCGAATTCATATTTATAATCCTTGCAGATCACACGTTCCCGCAACAAATGGAAATTTTATCTCAAGGATGGCATTATGAATATGCGCGGCAAGGATTATGTGTTTCAAAAATCGAACGGCGATGCTGAATGGTAATCGGCGATGGATCGACGGACAACAAAAGAGCAAAAGTATGCAAAATACATCATATAAAAAATATTTAAAAAAATAAATAAAATAAAACATAAAAAAATAAAAGACATAACGAAATGCCTCACATTGCGCGCCTTGAACACGTTACTAGTATCACCCAAACTACACAACACGCATGACCAAAACCGATGTCCTACGACGGGAACCAATCTGGGTCCGATTGGGCATATAAAAATGTATCTAAATTTAGTTTCAACTATGCATGTTTTGCCTGCTTGTCTAGTTGAGCCTGTGTTTCAATAAAAAAAAACATTTGTAATCTTGTATGTGTTAATAACACTGCTGCATATTATTGTTAATGAAACTGAAAACCAATATAAGGAAACTATGCACAACACGTATTGGCCAGAAGTGCAGACTTACGATTAAGAATATAATTGCTTAATGAAAAGAAAACAACAGACATGATTTTATCGTTATATACATTTGACACACCTAACAGAGATATGTATTTAAACTCATTGTAGAACCATTTGCCATCAATAAAATTTTAAAAAAAGTTACCTAAGTCTGCAGTCTTTAAAAATTGTATGCGTTGTAAAATATATATATATATATATTATTGTATTGTATATTTAAAATTACGTTTTTAATTAAGGAGTACAGCATTTTACAATTAAAACACTTAGAACAACAGCGCGACAATGGCGATTTGTTAATGTTTATGCTCTATGTACACTGCAGCTTCATGGTAGTATTCTTTAAATGTTTAGATTATAGACCCAATGTACATTTACAACAACCCGCTGACTCCTCCATCCCACAATCTCCGCTGCCTCGGGGATCGTGTTTGATTTTGTTAGCACATTCCTTACCAGCTTAGGCTTAACATTCTAAATGACTACAGTGAATCGTCATCGTGGTGGACTTACGTTTCTAAAACTAATCAAATGTGTGAAATAATTATTTAATGAAATTGATTTTGCTTTAAAGATCAATCGATTTTGAAATGTAGTTCAATTTGAAATCATAATCTATACAGAGCCTTACGTTGCGCTATTCTCGGGGCACGCAAATTATAGAATTCGTAAAACAATTTAAAGTATTATTATTTGTTGTTTTTGTTATTTATATATCTATATATATATATATATATATATATATATATATATATATATATATATATATATATATATATATGTATGCCTTGTAAATTTACTTATAAAACACAACTATATATGGTTTTAAGCAGTTGGGAGTTGCTCAGAGACCACGATCTTCTTAGTTTAGCTGGTATTGTTGTTGATTGTTTTGGTGGTTTTGCACGAAAACGATTTTGTGCTAAGCACCAAAATTTGTTATAGATGTTAAAGTGAGGCCGATCATATTAAAAATAGATGTGCGTATTATTAGCATGCCTAACTAAATATTAAGTTGTTAATAGCGCTATATTGATTTCCTTGACCATCTTAACGCGATGCAGCATTCGCTGCAGGGCATCTTGGCTAAGCGCTTGCGTTGAATACCAAACGGGTGAATCGGGCACACAGGATCTTTCCGGTTGCAAATAGAAAACATCGTTTCGCGTCTTAACACTCTCCGGACTGCAAATGAAAACATTGAATTAACACAATCATATATATATATATAAAATGGTTATTATGTTGAAATACCATTTCGATAGATAGAATTCGTATAGGCGCACGGGACAGCGCAGTGGATTCTCCTCGTTCTCTTGCTGCTCGTAGACCTTTTTCTTACGCGGATTGGCATCTGCATCATTATATAATAAGTTAGAGCATTTAATTTTGTGCATAATTTATATTTATATATATATTTGCTTACCCAGACCTGCCTGCGGTGGATAGAACCGTAAGAGCACATTACGTGTGCCGGGTGCCTTGGAATTCTGCGATGAACGTTTCCAATGCTTCATAATGTGAGAGAACGATAATTGCATATGCTCCTCAACGGTCTGAAATTTGTTGTACACAATATCAATTTAATAGCTCCTAATTGACAGGGTAGATTGGGCTTACAGTTAGATTAAAATGCTTGGTATTGAAGAACATGAGCGTGCTGAGCAGCACATGAGGCGAATGGGCGCCAAGTTGTTTACACTCCCACAAATGCTCCTCCTCCACGCGTGTGACAATGTATTCTATAAGTGGCCAATAAAGAGAGTAATCAGTTGAGAGTATTTTGTGCATTGAGTGGATAAGCACTTACGCGAATCATTGTATAGAACGGAAAACTTGCGCGCCACTTCATCGAGGCACTCCGTAAAGCGTTCGTAATACGGATCATAGAATATATTATCAATCCGTCCATTCACATACAGATATTGCTGAATGCCTGTAAAAATTGTAATTAATATCGAATCTTCGACAAGCAGATCTATATTCACTTACCCAGTACAAGATAATATATTGTATCTGGCGCATATTCTGTGCCATTGGGCTTGCGCACCTCCTTGACAAACAGGCAGAGCGAATAGTTGAGTTCGTCGGCGGTCATTTGGAGCAGTTCGGTTTTGAAGGGTCGCCGCCGCAGCGAACTCTTCTCGATGTCCGCATTCTTGGTCATCACCCACTGCTTCCAGGCGTTCACACCGAACGTATACTTGAGGAACATTTGGGCATCGGGCTTCTCCTGCGGCTGCTGGGCCTGCTGCGACTGTTGCTGCAGCGCCGAGTGATCCATTTCGCTGCCACGCTGTCGCTTCACAGGCGATCGACTGTTGCGCGATGGAGAATCCAACACACTTCCACCAATATTGGCACCGCCTCGCTTCCGACCACGCGGGGAACTGAAAACGAATAATTGTATAAAAAGCAAATGCTTGTAAATTGAGTCCTGACTTACCGTTGTGCCGCATCCATCATGTGATGATGCTGATCCAGATGATGGACAGCCATTTGGCCCATATCGTGACCCATTGGGGACTGACTTGTTATCGTATTGGCCGTCATTGATGACTCCAGATCAACCGTTGAGCTTTGATGGTGATTGTCATAGTCGCCGGTGGCCATTTTAAGCGCGATTTGTAGCATATCATCGCCGTAGGGATTATGGCTGGCGGTGCTGTCGTCCACCACTTGTTGCTGTTGCTGCTGTTGTTGTTGTTGCTGTTGGTCCAGGTTGTTCTGGTACTGCAGATTGACCAGGCCCGGATCGGGTTTGATTTCATTGTCGGAATCGGAGTCGGACTCATGCTTCTCTTCCGCAACCATTTCGGCCATCATCAGCAATTCGGCCTCCAATGGATCTTCGGGCATTTTATCCTGTATCTTCTTAATCTCCTTTAGTATGCCAGAGGCGCTGTTTCTTGTCGTAGGTATAAAGATCGGCACCGGTATCGGCAGCGGAATGGGCACGGGCACCGGAAATGGCGCCGAATACATGTACATGGGCTGTGGCACAAAGATCGGCACAGGTACGGGTATCAACACCTTGTTCGAGTAATCCTTCTCCGTCTGCGTCGCACAATCCCGCACAGACGGCGTGCACTGTGCACCAGCAGTCACCATCATCGGTTTGCAGCTGATGTTCACGTTGCGCACCGCCTTCGGATACGGCGGCACAGTGATTATCTTTGTTTCCGTTATAGCCGCGGGAAAATCACCAGTCGTGCCCAATGTGCGTCTCGCCTGCAGCGTGCCCATTGGCGGTGATGGGGAGCGTGCCACGCTATAGTCGACATGCTTGCGTGGTCTTCCACGGCCACGCACATCGCCACTGGGCGCCACCGAGGACGGCGCAATGCTCACCGTCAGCGGTGGCGGTGAATCCGGTTTGCGACCACGTTTGCGTCGTACAGTGACGCTACCAATACGCGCCTCGGTCTCGCCACTGGCCAGCGATTGTACGGTCGAAATGACAGGGACAACGGTGCCTCCCGCAGATTTCTTGCCAATACCACCAGCGCTATTTTTTAGTGTGGACTGCAAGCAGAGATCAAGTTAATGGATTACTATTTAAGCATAAAAAAAAACGCTGAATATTTGCTAGACGATCCAAGTTGCTATATCACTGTAAATAGTTATTACTGTAATTATAAAAAATTCTGATAATAGCTTGTACAATGCTTAGATGCAATGATCAACTTCTAATCAACATAATACGAGGTGTGTTCAAAAAGTATCGCGAATTTTGAATTTTCGCGGGTTACGTATAATCGAATTTCGATTTTTTTGTAGCGTTATGTTGGTACTCATGTCTCTCACTTATGCCGACAAGCTCGGCCATTTTGAATGTTCACTTAATTGTTGACAGCTGCTTTGCTTGCACGTGTTCTGGATCGTCTTCGATTTTTACCTATTCAAAAAAATCGATCAAAGAACCTGTATCAAATTTTGTGTGAAAAACGAAATTAAGTGCGCGGATGCATTCCGAATGTTGATTGTGGCATACGGAGAAGCTACCTTGGACCGAAGCAACGTTTATCGGTGGTACAAAATGTTCTCAGAAGGCCGAGAAGATGTGAACGACGAAGAGCGTGCCGGACGCCCGAGCACTTCAACAACAGACGAAAAAATTAATGGAGTGGAGAAAATGGTATTGGCCAATCGTCGAATCACCGTTAGAGAAGTTGCTGAGGTTCTAGACATATCGACTGGCTCATGCCATTCGATTTTTATCAATGATTTGGGCATGAGACGGGTCGCCGCGAAATTCGTACCAAAATTGCTCAATTGCGACCAAAAACAGCATCGCATGAAAATTGCTAATGAGATGTTGGACTCTGTCCGCGACGACCCAAATTTGCTCCAGAGGGTCATAACTGGTGACGAATCGTGGGTTTATGGTTACGACGTGGAAACCAAAGCTCAATCATCTCAATGGAAGCTGCCGCACGAACCAAGACCGAAAAAAGCGCGCCAAGTTCGGTCGAATGTGAAAGTTTTGCTGACAGTTTTCTTCGATTGCAGGGGCGTGGTGCATCATGAGTTCTTGCCACAGGGTAGAACGGTCAATAAGGAATATTACCTGCAAGTTATGCGCAATTTGCGCGAAGCAATCCGCCAGAAACGCCCGGATTTGTGGAAGAACAAAAATTGGCTTTTGCACCACGATAACGCCCCTGCTCACACATCGTTGCTTGTGCGCGACTTTTTGGCCAAAAACAACACACTAATGATGCCGCAGCCACCGTATTCTCCAGATCTGGCCCCCTGTGACTTTTTCTTGTTCCCTAAACTGAAGAGGCCCATGAAAGGACGACGTTACGCTACGCTTGACGAGATAAAGACGGGATCGAAGGAGGAGCTGAACAAGATAAAAAAAATGCTTTTTTGAAGTGCTTCGAAGATTGGAAAAACCGTTGGCAAGTGTATAATATCTCATGGGGATTACTTTGAAGGGGACAAAATAGATATTCATGAATAAATAAATAATATCTGAAAAAACACAAAATTCGCGATACTTTTTGAACACACCTCACATTTCAGCCTATTGTTAACTTACAACCATTATTTACACTTAGCGTTAAATCATTTAGGTCCGTCAACAACTCAGATGCATTTCAAACGACAAAACAGTCGCTAATATAACTCGCAAATTATTTGCTATTTTTAGCTATGCATAGAAATATTAATATTATTAATATATTAATATTTTGTAAAGCCCTTAAAAGAAAAAATCATCTACTGCAAACAAATTAAAAACAAAAACTGTCCGCTTTTGTCTAGTGTGGGGTAGATGCATTTCCAAGACAGTCTGGCAATTTCAATGTCCTGTTTGTGTGTTTTCTATCACTAGATATCGCTCAAGGCATCCCATCGATATCCGTGTTTCTAGTGTTTGTGAGAGATGGCAGATTACAGCTGAAAGCTTACCGTCTGATGAGACAACTTCAATTTGACGCGCTTGGGCAATCCAGTTGGGAAAGGTGCTGCATTTTTGTTGGCTCCACGTAACTGTGCGTTGGACTGCTGCTGCTGCTGTTGCGACTTGCTTGCGGATGTCGATGGCAAATCACTGTCCAGGGTGAGTGGGGTGCGAGCGAATTGATTTTGGAATTGCATCACACACTGATATGTACAAAAATTGCGCATCGATGCATCCGACATGGTTAAATGATATTGCGGTGTGCTGGTATTGCTGCAATTGTCACACTTGGTGACGGCACGTGCCGATATGTTACAACTGACACCGTGCATGGTCAGACAATTGATGGAGCAGGTGAGTGTCTCCTGATTGCCATGCGGCTTATAGATCATATCGAAATTATACTTCTTGACCTTGCACCACTGGCAGGAGACAATATGGCGATTCACAATGATGTACACATTGATGCAGATGCGCGAGCAAAACATCTTAGGCGTCGCCTGATCATTGCTGTAGATCGTATACGCATCGGTGGTCTTCCGTTCAAAGTACTTGCAACACATCGCACACGGATCGGCATTCACATTGCTCACAAACTTGAAGGCCGAGAAGCATGGATTCGAACAGAAATAGTGTTCCTTCTCCTCGAGCAGCATCTCGACACGCACCGGTTTCTCGTTGTTGCAAACGCCGCACATGTCGGTGCGCAGCTTCTTCTTGGGATTGCACATGTTGTCGTAGCGTCGCAGGCAGACCTGCGAGCAAAAGTCTTTGAACTGATCCTTGTCGCCGACGGGCGCAAGGAAGCCCTCCTGCCCGCTGCTGATATCCTTCTGGCAACACGAGCACGTCTTCAGGCCCTTCTTGTACGTGTTCAGGCAGGCGGCGCAACAAAACTGACGCACCTCGAAGCCAAATCGCACACAGTATTTGCCCAGTGCTATGGAGCTGACCTCCTGTTTGCAGGTCTCACAATTGCCGCCAAACGAACGCTGATAGCTGCCCAGGCATACCTGGTTGCAGAAGTCCATTGTCTCCCAAATGAGCTGCTTGTCATTCCCATTGATCTCCAGCCGACAGTCCGCGCACCGGCGTCTAAAGCTCTCCAAGCGATCGAGACGAGCTGCCTCCGCTTCGCCATTGGTCCGGGCCACCACATTCGTTTCCGGTTTCTTGCTCGGCGAGCGTATCGTGGTAGCTCCAATATTTCGCACCCTTATCGAATGACGCTTCAGTTTGTATTTGTCCGGCTCCTCGGCATTCAACAGATTGAAGCAATCATCGTTGCATATATAGAATGTATCCTGTTCTTGTCTGATGAAATATTTGCAATTCTTCTGCTCCTTGCACTGCAGGCAAGTTTCCTCCTTCACTGTCGTCGCCGCAGTTTCCGGCACTTCTGTACCTCCCTCACCTCCTCCATCTGCGGTCGTTGCTGTCGCCGCCTCGTCATCTGCTGCTGTTGGTGTTGCGATATCCTGGCTGACCTCCTCGACGAGGAATTTCTTGCGCCTCAAAAAGTATTTGCCCGGATGAGCAGCCAAAAATGCATCACAGCAGGTCTGATCGCACAGATACTCGTGGATGCCCACTGCTGCTGCTGTTGCTGCTTCTGACTCCTCCTCGGCATTTTCACCAGCATTTTCCGTATCCATATCGTTGTTTTTGTAGCGATAACCGCAACTTTTCTCACTGTCACATTGCTGGCACTTCTCCGTGGTGCCCACAATCCAGCAGATGATTATCTTAGCTGCGGCACCTGCTTCGCCAGCTGCTGCACTCGATGATTCCTCATGACTGGGCTCATCGGCCTCGGGCGCATCCGCTTCCGGGGTGTCCTCGTCGTTCAGCGCCGTATTCACTGGATAATGAGAAAAATATATATATTATTTATATTTTCAACAATATTTTAATAATATTTATCAGAGAAATATTTTAATTACAACGATATAGTAATGGAGACTTGAATAAGTTGAATAGATTTTCAAATTCCTACTATATTTAATTTCGTCGCACCTTTAGCACTTGTGCAAACGCTGCTCCAGCTTGCTTATCAGGCTGAGCTGCGTCTGCTGCCCCCAAATGCAGGGTAAATTAGAGCAGACAGAGAACAAGGGATTGGCATTTGTTGTTGGTAAGTAGAGCTTAACTGATCCATAAAATGCATACGAGGTGTGTTCAAAAAGTATCGCGAATTTTGGATTTTCGCGGGTTACGTATAATCGAATTTCGATTTTTTTGTAGCGTTATGTTGGTACTCATGTCTCTCACTTATGCCGACAAGCTCGGCTATTTTGAATGTTCACTTAATTGTTGACAGCTGCTTTGCTTGCACGAGTTTTGGATCGTCTTCGATTTTTACCTATTCAAAAAAATGGATCAAAGAACCTGTATCAAATTTTGTGTGAAAAACGAAATTAAGTGCGCGGATGCATTCCGAATGTTGATTGTGGCATACGGAGAAGCTACCTTGGACCGAAGCAACGTTTATCGGTGGTACAAAATGTTCTCAGAAGGCCGAGAAGATGTGAACGACGAAGAGCGTGCCGGACGCCCGAGCACTTCAACAACAGACGAAAAAATTAATGGAATGGAGAAAATGGTATTGGCCAATCGTCGAATCACCGTTAGAGAAGTTGCTGAGGAGCTAGACATATCGACTGGCTCATGCCATTCGATTTTTATCAATGATTTGGGCATGAGACGGGTCGCCGCGAAATTCGTACCAAAATTGCTCAATTGCGACCAAAAACAGCATCGCATGAACATTGCTAATGAGATGTTGGACTCTGTCCGCGACGACCCAAATTTGCTCCAGAGGGTCATAACTGGTGACGAATCGTGGGTTTATGGTTACGACGTGGAAACCAAAGCTCAATCATCTCAATGGAAGCTGCCGCACGAACCAAGACCGAAAAAAGCGCGCCAAGTTCGGTCGAATGTGAAAGTTTTGCTGAGTTTTCTTCGATTGCAGGGGCGTGGTGCATCATGAGTTCTTGCCACAGGGTAGAACGGTCAATAAGGAATATTACCTGCAAGTTATGCGCAATTTGCGCGAAGCAATCCGCCAGAAACGCCCGGATTTGTGGAAGAACAAAAATTGGCTTTTGCACCACGATAACGCCCCTGCTCACACATCGTTGCTTGTGCGCGACTTTTTGGCCAAAAACAACACTCTAATGATGCCGCAGCCACCGTATTCCCCAGATCTGGCCCCCTGTGACTTTATCTTGTTCCCTAAACTGAAGAGGCCCATGAAAGGACGACGTTTTTTTGAATAGGTAAAAATCGAAGACGATCCAAAACACGTGCAAGCAAAGCAGCTGTCAACAATTAAGTCAACATTCAAAATGGCCGAGCTTGTCGGCATAAGTGAGAGACATGAGTACCAACATAACGCTACAAAAAAATCAAAATTCGATTATA